>CM067845.1:442578888-443908888 GCA_034509565.1 Triticum monococcum
GTGCTAGTGTGAGTGCTATTACTTTTACCTTATATCAAGAAATTAAGAATGATATAGCACCCGCTGAAATAGAGGATATTGATGTAACTATTAAGCTTGCAAATAGGGACCCCATCACACCACTTTGGATTGTTAGAGATGTTGAAGTCTTGCGTGGGAAAATAAAATATCCCACAAAATTTTCTAGTTCTTGGTTCACCACAAGATGATTTTTGTCCCATAATATTTGGTAGACCTTTCTTGAACACTGTAAATGCTAAGGTAGATTGTCATAAACAAACGACCAGTGTTAATTTTGGTGATGTGTCTCATGAGTTTAATTTCTCTAAGTTTCGTAGACAACCTCATGATAAAGAGTTACCTAGTAAGGATGAAATAATTGGTATTTCTTCTATCTCCGTACCTCCTACTGATCCACTAGAACAATATTTGCTAGACCATGAAAATGATATGCACTTGCATGAAAGAAATGAAATAGATAAAATATTCTTTGAGCAACAACCTATCCTTAAGCACAATTTACCTGTTGAAACTCTAGGAGGTCCTCCTCCACCTAAAGGTGATCTTGTGTTTGAATTAAAGCAATTTTCTGACACTTTGAAATATGCTTATCTTGATGAGAAAAAGATATATCCTGTTATTATTAGTGCTAACCTTACAGAACATGAAGAAAAGAGATTACTAAAAATTCCGAGGAAGCACCATGCTGCTATTGGATATACTCTTCATGATCTTAAGGGCATTAGTCCCTCTCTCAGTCAGCACAATATTAATATGGAACCTTATGTTAAACCCGTTGTTGATCATCGACAACGATTGAATCGTAAGATGAAAGAAGTGGTAAGAACTGAAATATTAAAGCTTCTGGAAGCATGTATAATCTATCTTATAGCTGATAGTAGATGGGAAAGTCCTGTTCATTGTGTCCCTAAGAACGGAGGTATTGCTGTTGTTCCTAATGATAAAAATGAACACATTCCACAAAGAATAGTGAATGGCTATAGAATGGTAATTGATTTTAGAAAATTAAACAAAGCCACTAGAAAAGATCATTACCCTTTGCCTTTCATTGATCAATATTAGAAAGATTATCTAAGCACCCACACTTTTGCTTTCTTGATGGATATTCAGGTTTCTCTCAAATACCTGTATCACAACCTGATCAAGAGAAAACTACTTTTACTTGTTCTTTTGAAACTTATGCTTATAGGCGTATGCCTTTTGGTTTATGTAATGCACCTGCTACCTATCAAAGATGTATGATTGATATATTCTCTGACTTTTGTGAAAAGATTGTTGAGGTTTTCATGGATGATTTCTCCATTTATGGAACTTCTTTTGATGATTGATTAAGCAACCTTGATCGAGTTTTGTAGAGATGTGAACAAACTAATCTTGTCTTGAATTGGGAGAAGTGCCACTTTATGGTGAACGAAGGCATTGTCTTGGGGCATAAAATTTCTGAGCGAGGTATTGAGGTGGATAAAGCTAAAGTTGATGCAACTGAGAAAATGCCATGTCCTAAAGACATTAAAGGTATTCGTAGTTTCCTTGGTCATGTTGGTTTCTATAGGAGGTTTATTAAAGAGTTCTCTAAAATTTCTAGGCCTCTCACTAATATCTTGCAAAATGATGTTCCATTTGTTTTTGATAATGATTGTGTAGAAGCCTTCAAAACAGTTAAGAAAGCCTTAACTTCTGCACCTATTATTCAACCACCTGATTGGAACTTACCTTTTGAAATTATGTGTGATGCTAGTGATTATGTTGTTGGTGCTGTTCCAGGACAACGAGTTGATAAGAAACTAAATGTTATCCATTATGCTAGTAAAACCCTAGACAATGCCCAAAGAAATTATGCTATTACTGAAAAAGAATTTTTAGCAGTTGTGTTTGCTTGTGATAAATTTAGATCTTACATTGTTGATCTAAAGTAATTGTTCACACTGATCATGCTGCTATTAAATACCTTATGGAAAACAAAGATGCTAAACCTAGACTTATTAGGTGGGTTCTCTTGCTACAAGAATTTGACTAGCATAATGTTTTATCCTAGACTACATTGTTGATCTAAAGTAATTTTGCATCGTGTTTTCCTACTTTTTTATAGTGTTTTTATCCATTATAACACTTTATAGAGTAATTCTAATGCATTTTCTATCATAATATGCAAGGTTTACACAAAGAGGGATAATACCGACAGCTGGAATTCTGGACTGAAAAAGCTATGTCAGAGATACCTATTCTGCACATCTCCAAATGAGCTGAAATTTCACGGAGAATTATTTTGTAATATATAAAAAATATTGGAGAAAGGAAATATCGGAGGGGGCCACCCAGGTGCTCACTAGGCACCAGGGCGTCACCCCCTCCAGTCGTGCCTTGGTGGGTAGTGGGCTCCCTGGCCCACCTCTGGTGCCCATTTTCTGGTACATAATGTATTTTGACCTAGAAAAAAAACCCAGGAGAGGACTTTCGGGACGGAGCGCCACCGTCTTGAGGCGGAACTTGGGCACGCGCACTTTTGCTCTCCGGCGGAGTGATTCCGCGTGGGATACTTCCCTTCGGGAGGGGGAATTCAAAGCTATTGTCATCACCAACAACCCTCTCACCGTGGGAGGGCCAATCTCCATCAACATCTTCACCAGCACCATGTCATCTCAAAAACCTAGTTCATCTCTTGTGTTCAATCTTTGTATCAAAACCTCAAATTTGTACATGTGGGTGACTAGTAGTGTTGATTACATATTGTAGTTGATGCTAGTTGGTTATTTGGTGGAAGATTATATGTTCAGATCTGTCATGAGATTTAATACCCCTCTGATCTTGAGCATGAATATGTTTTGTGAGTAGTTAGTTTTGTTCTTGAGTACATGGGAGAAGTCTCGTCATAAGTAATCATGTGAATTTGATATTCGTTCGATATTTTGATGATATGTATGTTGTGATTTGCTTAGTGGTGTTATGTGAACGCCGACTACATGACACTTCACCATATTTGGGCCTAATGGAATGCATTGTGAAGTACTTATTAGATTATGGGTTGCTAGAGTGACAGAAACTTGAACCCTAGTTTATGCGCTATTTCGTAAGAGGCTGGTTTGGATCCATATGTTTAATGCTATGGTTAGATTTTATATAATTCTTCTTTCATAGTTGCGGATGCTTGCAAGAGGGGTTAATCATAAGTGGGAGGCTTGTTCAAGTAAGAACAAAACCCAAGCACCGGCCCACCCATATATCAAATTATCAAAGTAGCGAACGCGAATCAAACCAACATGATGAAAGTGACTAGATGAAATTCCCGCGTGTCCTCAAGAACGATTTACTTACTATAAGAGATTGTTTTGGCCTTTTGTTTTCTACAAAAAGGATTGGGCTACCTTGCTGCACCTATTGTTACTAGTGCTACTTGTTACTTGTTACAAATTATCTACCTATCAAACTACCTGTTAATGACAATTTTAGTGCTTGCAGACATTACCTTGCTGAAGACCGCTTGTCATTTCCTTTTGCTCCTTATGGGTTCGACATCGTTACTTATCGAAAGACTACGATTGATCCCCTACACTTGTGGGTCATCAAGACTCTTTCCTGGTTCCATTGCCGGGAGTGAAGCGCTCTTGGTAAGTGGAAAGGAATTTTTTTATATTACATGCTGAAATTTACTGTCACTTGTTACTATGGAAAACAATCCTTTGAGGGGTTTGTTTGGGGTATCTTCACCTCAACCAAAAGCACAAAGAGTTGCTCCTCAACCTACTGCACCTACTAAAAATATTGGTTATGAAATTACTTTGAGTATGATAGAACAACTGCTAGCTAATCCTTATGAAGGAGACGGAACGAAACATCCTGATATGCATTTGATACATGTGGATGAAATTTGTGAATTGTTTTAGCTTGCAGGTTTGCCCGGAGATGAAGTTAAGAAGAAGGTTTTCCCTTTATGTTTGGTGGGACAAGCATTTACATGGTACACGCTATGTGATGATATTGGAGCTTGGAATTGGAATCGGTTGAAATTGTAATTTCACCAAAAGATTTATCCTATGCATCTAGTTCATCATGATCGGAATTATATATATAGAATTTTTGGCCTCGGGAAGGAGAAAGTATTGCTCTAGCTTGGGGGACGCTTAAATCAATGTTATATTCATGCTCCAATCATGAGCTCTCAAGAGAAATTATTATACAGAATTTTTATGCTCGGCTTTCTCGTAATGATCAATCCGTGCTCGATACTTCTTGTATTGGTTCTTTTATGATGCAGACTATTGAATTCAAGTGGGATCTTTGGAAAGAATTAAACACAACCCTAAAGATTGGGAACTCGATGAAGGTAAAGAGTCAGGTATTAAGCTTCAGTTTGATTGTGTTAAATATTTTATGAATACATATGTTTTTCACAAGTTTAGCACTAAATACAGACTTGACTCTGAGATAGTAGCCTCTTTTTGCGAATAATTTGCTACTCATGTTGATCTCCCTAAGGAGAAGTGGTTTAGATATCATCCTCCTATTATAGAAAAGATTGAGGAACCAGTTACAGTTAAAGATGAAACTAACATTTACAATGTTGATCCACTTGTGCCAACTGCTTATATTGAAAAACTACCTTTCCCTGTTAGGATAAAGGAAAGTCTTAACCATGGTTAACAAAAGCAATATTAAAGTACCTAGACCCTCCGAACAAATTAAAGTAGAACCTAGTATTGCTATGGTTAAAGATCTCTTGGTCGATAATATTGATGGGCATGTTATTTATTCTAGTGATGAAGTTGCTAGAATTGCCAAACCCGATACTAAAGATAAGAATAAGCCAGTTGTTGGCATGCCTGTTGTCTCAGTTAAAATAGGAGATCATTGCTATCATGGTTTATGTGATTTGGGTGCTACTGTGAGTGCTATTCCTTTTACTTTATATCAAGAAATTATGAATGATATAGCACCTGCTGAAATAGAAGATATTGATGTTACTATTAAACTTGCAAATAGGGACACCATCACACCACTTGGGATTGTTAGAGATGTTGAAGTCTTGTGTGGGAAAATAAAATACCCTACTAATTTCGTTCCTCGTTCCGCACAAGATGATTTTTGTCCCATAATATTTGGTAGACCTTTCTTGAATACTGTTAATGCTAAGATAGATTGCCATAAAGAAATGGTCAGTGTCAACTTTGGTGATGTGTCTCATGAGTTTAATTTTTCTAAGTTTCGTAGACAACCTCATGATAAACAATTACCTAGTAAGGATGAAATAATTGGTGTTGCTTCTATTGCCGTACCCCCACTGATCCACTAGAACAATATTTGCTAGACCATGAAAATGATATGCACATGCATGAAAGAAATGAAATAGATACAATATTCTTTGAACAACAACCTATCCTTAAACACAATTGCCTATTGAAACTTTAGGAGGCCTTCCTCCACCTAAAGGTGATCCTTTGTTGAATTAAAGCAATTGCCCGACACCTTAAAATATGCTTATCTTGATGAGAAAAGATATATCCTGTTATTATTAGTGCTAACCTTACAGAACATGAAGAAAAGAGATAATCAAATTTTTTGAGGAAGCACCGTCTTGCTATTGGATATACTCTTCATGACCTTAAGGGCATTAGTCCCACTCTCCATCAACACAATATTAACATGGAACCTGATGCTAAACCCTTTGTTCATCATCAACGATGATTGAATCATAAAATGAAAGAAGTGGTAAGAACTGAAATACTAAAGCTTCTGGAAGCAGGTATAATCTATCTCATAGCTGATAGTAGATGAGTAAGTCCTGTTCATTGTGTCCCTAAGAAAGGAGGTATTACTGTTGTTCCTAATGATAAAAATGAACTCACTCCACAAAGAATTGTGACAGGCTATAGAATGGTAATTTATTTTAGAAAATTAAACAAAGCTACTAGAAAAGATCATTACCCTTTGCCTTTCAAGATTTTCAAAGCACACACACTTTTGCTTTCTTGATGGATATTCTAGTTTCTCTCAAATACCCGTTGTCGGTGTCAAAACCGGTAGACCTCGGGGTAGGGGGTCCCGAGCTGTGGATCTAGAATCGATGGGGGAACAAGGGTCGATGAACATGGTGTTTACCCAGGTTCGGGCCCTCTCAAAGAGGTAATACCCTACGTCCTGCTTGATTGCATTGGATGTACAATATGGTTAGAGAGTAGATCTACCTCGAGATTAATATGAGCTAAACCCTAAGGTGATGAGGTGATGAATATAGCTCTAGTCCTAAAGACTACAACCCTCAGTTTATATAGGAACTGGTAGGGTTAGGGTTACCGGAGGTAGATTACAATAAGGGGTAAAGGGATCCTGCCTATCCTTGCCTTGGAGGGCACACCACGGCTTCATTGACCTCCTGGTGATGTACGACTTCACCAGTCCGGCCCACATTGCATGGGCCGGCTCTCTGAGGACCCCTTAGTCCGTGACTCCCTGAGTAGCCCCTGAACTAGCCTCCAACACCGGGGATTGTGTCCGGCATCCGCACACCAGATATATTTTGGCTTGCGAGGTGAGTCTTCAATGTAGTCTGCACACATTTGGGGTCACGAGGTGCCCGGAATCTGAAACGTCCATTTTACTTAGACCTGAATGAAAAAAGAAAGGTCGGTCAAGTGTGAATAGTGTCTTTGACTGACATCTTTTTCTCCTTCAGCGGAGGGCTGCGACTGGTCATAACTCTGTGCGGTAGGCTATTCTTGATGCACGGGTTGTGGCCGACCCCTTATTGGCACGTCTCGTCAAGGTGGAGATCGTGCTTCGTTTTTTCGGGGATATGATCAATGATCTCGTCTCCCCATTCGCACATAAAGTTACAAGATTATCGGGAAGTGGAGAAGCCTACAACGTGAAAAGAGGGACTTGTTGTCCTTCCGTGGCTTATAAAGAGGGGAAGCCGCAATCCGCTACCCACGCCTTCTCCCACCTTCCACTGCTGCTTACACAATCCTTCAGAGCTCCAGTGCCCAATCTCTTTGCTTCACCGTGAATCCCACCCCGCTCACCCCCGCCATGGCCAGATCTGGTGCCAACGGGAAGTGGGATGCCTACATCATCACCGAAAGCGACATCCCAAAGTTGAACCAGGCCGACTACTTGTCAGCCAACATCGCCCATCGGGCCCCTGAACAGGGCCAGATCATCCCCACGCCTAGGCCGCATTTCCTCAGAGGGCTTGGGTTCCCTTTACACCCCTTCATAAGGGGGTTGATGTTCTTTTTTGGGTTAGATTTTCATGATCTAGCCCCCAACTCCCTCCTCCACATCTTGACCTTCACCGTTTTCTGTGAAGCGCTCCTTCGGGTCCAACCGCACTTTGGCCTATGGCTAAAGGTGTTCAACGTCAAGCCCAAGGTGGTGGGCGGCGACCATGCAGACTGCAGCGGGGCCATGATGAGCAAGCTGACATGGGTCCCGTGGCCGGAGGGCAAGTTTATCGACACCATTAAGGTGTGGCAAAAGGAATGGTTCTACATTACAGAGCCAAGGGATGCCACCTGGGGAGCGGTTCCCGCATTCAGGTCCGCACCCCTACCAGACTAGCTTCGTGGACCACCAAGAGTCCGGATTGGGGGTGCGTTGCCCATGTGAAGGCGCTGCAGAAGCGCGTCGTTAGCATAATGGAGACCGGTGTGAAGCTAGTTGACGTGGTCCAGATCATGCTCAACCGCCGGATCCTCCCTTGCCAAGAGAGGGCCAAGCCAATGTGGGAGCACGAGCCCAAGGATCCGACCATCGTGCAACACCTCTTTGGCACAACCCATGATAAAATATGGGGTTAGCCAAGCCTCAGGAGAAGTGTCCGGTCGAGGGGAAGGACATCGGCCTTGACGTCGCGAACCCCCCAAAGGTGGTGAGTAACATTCATCTTCAACGTGTGTTCGGATATTCACACCACATACGATTCAATCTAAACCTCTATGCGGATTTTGTACGGCTGGAATATTTTAGATAGAAGAAACATTTCTTCTATCTAAAATATTAGAAAGAATGTACCCTTATATCCAAATCCAATTTGCATGCGGTTGACCGGGCTACCATCACAATAGTCTAGGGTTTGCATATCGCTAAGGCCAATAAGATCAATGGCCCAGCGCCGCTGCCCAAAGAGCCCTGATCAGAGCAGCTGGAGCAGCTGTTGGTTGTGGTGCCTAATAAGGCACCTGACAAGAAGGGCAAGAAGAAAGAGATACCAGAGGCCAGGGAAGGCCTCCGCCGCAAGGGTCGTTCGGGCGACCGGTCTGGGGACGCTGCGGCCTCATCCGTACATGATGGTGCTACCTCTTGAGCACTGCGTTGGTTTTCCCTTGAAGAGGAAAGGGTGATGCAGTAAAGTAGCGTAAGTATTTCCCTCAGTTTTTGAGAACCAAGGTATCAATCCAGTAGGAGATCACGCTCAAGTCCCACACACCTACACAAACAAATAAGAACCTCGAAACCAACGCGATAAAGGGGTTGTCAATCCCTTCACGGTCACTTACGAGAGAGATATCTGATAGATATGATAAGATAATATTTTTGGTATTTTTATGATAAAGAGAAATAAAGATGCAAAGTAAAATAAACGGCAATAGAAATAACTAAGTGTTGGAAGATTAATATGATGGAAGATAGACCCGGGGGCCATAGGTTTCACTAGTGGCTTCTCTCAAGAGCATACGTATTACGGTGGGTAAACGAATTACTGTCGAGCAATTGATAGAATTGAGCATAATTATAAGAATATCTAGGTATGATCATGTATATAGGCATCACGTCCGTGACAAGTAGACCAAAATGATTCTGCATCTACTACTATTACTCCACACATCAACCGCCATCCAGCATGCATCTAGAGTATTAAGTTCATAAGAACAGAGTAATGCTTTAAGTAAGATGACATGATGTAGAGGGATAAACTCATGCAATATGATATAAAACCCATCTTTTTATCCTCGATGGCAACAATACAATACGTGTCGCTTCCCCTACCGTCACTGGGATCGAGCACCACAAGATTGAACCCAAAGCTAATCACTTCTCCTATTGCAAGAAAGATCAATCTAGTAGGCCAAACCAAACTGAAAATTCGAAGATACTTGCAAAGATAAACCAATCATACATAAAAGAATTCAGAGAAGAATCAAATATTGTTCATAGATAATCTGGATCATAAACCCACAATTCATCGGATCTCGACAAACACACCGCAAAAGAAGATTACATCGAATAGATCTCCAAGAAGATCGAGGAGAACTTTGTATTGAGATCCAAAGAGAGAGAAGAAGCCATCTAGCTAATAACTATGGACTTGAAGGGTCTGGCGTAAACTACTCACACATCACCGGAGAGGCCATGGAGTTGATGTAGAGGCCCTCCGTGATCAATGCCCCCTCCGGCGGAGCTCCGGAAAAGGCCCCAAGATGGGATCTCTCGGGTAGAGAAGGTTGCAGCGGTGGAATTAGGTTTTCGTGGTGCTCCTGGATGTTTGGGGGGGGGGGTACGTGGATATATATAGGAGGAAGAAGTACGTCGGTGGAGCAACAAGGGGCCCGAGGGTGGAGGGCGCGCCCAGGGGAGTAGGCGCGCCACCTGCCTTGTGGCTTCCTCGACTGTTTCTTGACGCCCACTCCAAGTCTCCTGGATCACGTTTGTTGAGAAAATCACGTACCCGAGGGTTTCATTCCGTTTGGACTCCGTTTGATATTCCTTTTCGGCGAAACCCTAAAATAGGCAAAAAACAACAATTTGGGCCGGGCCTCCGGTTAGTAGGTTAGTCCCAAAAATGATATAGAAGTGTAAAATAAAGCCCATTGACATCCAAAATAGATAATATAATAGCATGGAGTAATAAAAAATTATAGATACATTGGAGACGTATCAAGCATCCCCTAGCTTAATTCCTGCTCGTCCTCGAGTAGGTAAATGATAAAGGAAGAATTTTTGATGTGGAATGCTTTCTAACATATTTCTCAATGTAATTTTTCATTATTGTGGCATGAATGTTCAGATCCGAAAGATTTAATATAAGAGTTTAATATTGACATAAAAATAATAATACTTCAAGCATACTAACTAAGCAATTATGTCTTCTCAAAATAACATGGCCAAAGAAAGTTATCCCTACAAAATCATATAGTCTGGCTATGCTCTATCTTCACCACACAAAATATTTAAATCATGCACAACCCCAATGACAAGCCAAGCAATTGTTTCATACTTTTTATGTTCTCAAACTTTTTCAATCTTCACGCAATACATGAGCATGAGCCATGGATATAGCACTATGGTGGAATAGAATGGTGGTTTTGGAGAAGACAAAAAGGAGAAGATAGTCTCACATCAACTAGGCGTATCAACGGGCTATGGAGATGCCCAGTAATAGATATCAATGTGAGTGAGTAGGGATTGCCATGCAACAGATGCACTAGAGCTATAAGTGTATGAAAGCTCAACAAAAGAAACTAAGTGGGTGTGCATCCAACTTGCTTGCTCATGAAGACCTAGGGCATTTTGAGGAAGCCCATCATTGGAATATACAAGCCAAGTTCTATAATAAAAAATTCCCACTAGTATATGAAAGTGATATCATAGGAGACTCTTTATCATGAAGATCATGGTGCTACTTTGAAGCACACAAGTGTGGAAAAAGGATAGTAGAATTGTCCCTTCTCTCTTTTTCTCTCATTTTCTCGTTTTATTTATTTATTTGGGCCTTCTTTCTTTTTTTTCTTTTCTTTTTGGTCTCTTTTCCTTTTTTTATTTTTGTCCGAAGTCTCATCCTGACTTGTGGGGGAATCATAGTCTCCATCATCCTTTCCCCACTTGGGACAATGCTCTAATAATGATGACCATCACACTTTATTTACTTACAACTCAATAATTACAACTCGATACTTAGAACAAAATATGAATCTATGTGAATGCCTCCGGCGGTGTGCTGGGATGTGCAATGATGCATGAGTGACATGTATGAAGAATTATGAATGGTGGCTTTGCCACAAATACGATGTCAACTACATGATCATGCAAGCAATATGACAATGATGAAGCGTGTCATAATAACGGAACGGTGGAAAGTTGCATGGCAATATATCTCGGAATGGCTATGGAAATGCCATAATAGGTAGGTATGGTGGTTGTTTTGAGGAAGGTATATGGCGGGTTTATGATACCGGCGAAAAGTGCGCGGTATTAGAGAGGCTAGCAATGGTGGAACAATGAGAGTGCGTATAATCCATGGACTCAATATTAGTCATAAAGAACTCACATACTTATTGCAAAAATCTACAAGTTATCAAAGCAAAGTATTATGCGCATGCTCCTAGGGGGATAGATTGGTAGGAAAAGACCATCGTTCGTCCCCGACCGCCACTCATAAGAAAGACAATCAATAAATAAATCATTCTCCGACTTCATCACATAACGGTTCATCATACGTGCATGATACGGGAATCACAAACTTCAACACAAGTATTCCTCAAATTCACAACTACTCAACTGGCATGACTCTAATATCACCATCTCCATATCTCAAAACAATTATCAAGTATCAAACTTCTCATAGTATTCAATGCATTTGCTATGAAAGTTTTTATATTATTACTAAAAGCAAATTTCCATGTTGTTCTAAAGGACTCTCAAAATAATATAAGTGAAGCATGAGAGATCAATTATTTCTATAAAATAAAACCACCGCCGTGGTCCAAAAGATATAAGTGAAGCACTAGAGCAAAAACTATATAGCTCAAAAGATATAAGTGAAGCACATAGAGTATTCTAATAAATTTCAAATCATGTGAGTCTCTCTCAAAAGGTGTGTACATCAAGGATGATTGTGGTAAACTACAAAGCAAAGATTCAAATCATACAAGACGCTCCAAGAAAAACACATATCATGTGGTGAATAAAAATATAGCTCCAAGTAAAGTTACCGATAGACGAAGACGAAAGAGGGGATGCCTTCCGGGGCATCCCCAAGCTTAGGCTTTTTGGTGTCCTTTAATTTTACCTTGGGGTTCCATGGGCATCCCCAAGCTTAGGCTCTTGCCACTCCTTGTTCCATAATCCATTAAATCTTTACCCAAAACCTGAAAACTTCACAACACAAAACTCAAAAAGAAAATCTCGTGAGCGCCGTTAGCGAAAGAAAACAAAACACCACTTCAAGGTACTGTAATGAACTCATTATTGATTTATATTGGTGTTAAACCTACTGTATTCCAACTTCTCTATGGTTTATAAACTCTTTTACTAGCCATAGATTCATCAAAATAAGCAAACAACACACGAAAAACAGAATCTGTCAAAAACAGAACAGTCTGTAGTAATCTGTAGCTAACGCAAACTTCTGGAACCCCAAAAATTCTAAAATAAATTTTTGGACGTGAGGAATTTATCTATTGGTCATATGCAAAAAGAATTAACTAAATTGGACTCTCCAAATAAAAATGGCAGCAATTCTCGTGAGCGCTAAAGTTTCTATTTTTTACAGCAAGATCAAAAAGACTTTCCCCAAGTCTTCCCAACGGTTCTACTTGGCACAAACACTAATTAAACACACAACCAAAACAGAGGATAGATAAATTATTTATTACTAAACAGTAACAAAAAACAAGGAATAAAAATAAAATTGGGTTGCCTCCCAACAAGTGCTATCGTTTAACGCCCCTAGCTAGGCATAAAAGCAAGGATAGATCTAGGTATTGCCATTTTTGGTAGGCAATCCATAAGTGGCTCTCATAATAGATTCATATGGTAATTTAATTTTCTTTCTAGGTAAGTGTTCCATGCCCTTCCTTAATGGAAGTTGGAATCTAATATTCCCTTCCTTCATATCAATAATTGCACCAATCGTTCTATGGAAAGGTCTACCAAGAATAATAGGACATGAAGGATTGCAATCTATATCAAGAACAATGAAATCTACGGGCACATAGTTCCTATTTGCAACAATAAGAACATCATTAATTCTTCCCATAGGTTTCTTAATAGTTGAATCCACAAGGTGCAAGTTTAAAGAACAATCATCAAAATCACGGAATCCTAGCAAATCACATAAAGTTTTCGAAATCGTGGAAACACTAGCACCCAAATCACACAAAGCATAGCACTCATGATCTTTAATTTTAATTTTAATTGTAGGTTCCCACGCATCATAAAGTTTTCTAGGGATAGAAACTTCCAACTCAAGTTTTTCTTCATAAGATTGCATCAAATTATCAACGATATGTTTAGTAAAAGCTTTATTTTAACTATAAGCATGAGGAGAATTTAGCACGGATTGCAACAAGGAAATACAATCTATCAAAGAGCAATTATCATAATTAAATTCCTTGAAATACAAAATAGTGGGTTCATTGATATCTAAAGTTTTTACCTCTTCAATCCCACTTTTAACAATTTTTGCATCAAGATCTAAAAACTCCGAATTTTTGGAACGCCTTCTAGGTAAAGGTGGCTCATCTTCAGTCCCATCATTACCAAGATTCATATTGCAAAACAAATATTTAATAGGGGACACATCAATAACTTTTAGATCTTCATCCTTATTATCATAAAAACTAGAAGAACACGCTTTCACAAAAGCAATCTTTTTTAGCACGCATCCTAGCGGTTCTTTCTTTGCACTCATCAATGGAAATTATCATGGATTTAAGAGACTCATTGATACCATACTTAGGTGGAATAGATCTAAGTTTCAAAGAATCAACATCAAGAGAAATTCTATCAACGTTCCTAGCCAATTCATCAATATTAAGCATTTTTTCTTCAATCAAAGCATTGAAACTCATTTGCGAAGTAATAAATTCGTTAATACTAGATTCAAAATCCGAGGGCATCTTATTATAATTTCCATAAGAATTGTTGTAGGAATTACCATAATTATTGGAGGACTTACTAGGAAACGGCCTAGGATTAAAATTACCTCTATACGCGTTGTTACCAAAATTACTCCTACCAACAAAATTCACATCCATAGATTCATTATTATTCTCAATCAAAGTAGACAAAGGCATATCATTAGGATCAGTAGGAGCACTCTTATTAGCAAACAATTTCATAAGTTCATCCATCTGTGACGCCCGGATAATTAGGCTACCGTGAACCTCTGCTAATGATTCCACGTCACCTCAATTACTGTGGCTAATCTCGCGTTAGTTCGAAAACGGTTCGAATTCAAATTCAAAATCAAGCAAACAATAAAAGTTTTCAAATATTAAAACTAAAATGTTCTGGGTGAGCCAAGTAATCCATATTAAATATTTGTGAAGGAACCACACTTTAGTAAAAAGATTAAAAGCACTAAAGTGATTTAAACAGTAGCAAAACAATTAGTTGAATGCCTTTTACAATAAATAAAATATTAAACTATTTTATTTAGTTGCTCAAACTTATTGTGGCGGTGCTAAATAATGTATAGTATGTATTTATATGTCAAAGCTCCACATTTTACAAAAGCCATTTGGTTCTAGGATTAGTACAAAACAGTAGCTAAATAATTAAACAGAAAAGAAATTGGAAAAATAGTAGTAAAAAGAAAAGGGGACCTAAACTACTGGACCCCTGGCCCATTTAGCAAAAATAGGCCCAGCCCACCCCCACTTGTCCTCTTCCTCTACAGGAGACGGGGGGGCCGTGGCGGCCATCCCCCGGCCATGGTCGTGCGTGGCGGCCATCCCGCATTCCCCCGGCGCCTACAAGTCTCCCCTCGCCCCTCCGGAACCCTAGCCCCCGCCTCGATCGTTCCCTCCTCGATCCCCATCGTTCCCCTTCCTCTCTGGACCGAATCAAGCTCGCGAGATCCCACAGTGACCGCTGCCCCATCGTCGTTGTCACGGCCACCGGCGTCTCCGGCGTGCGGGAGGGCGTCTAGGAGCTCCACCGCGCTCGACTTAATCGGTCCCGGGCGTCGCCTCAAGCCGAGGTACTGGGTTGCCAACGCCATCGTCGTCTTCTCCGTGCCCGGCTGCCACGACCTCACCGTCGATCCGTCACTCCGGTCCACCCCGGCCTCATCAAGCTCGCCTACGACCTCCGCTGTGAGCGCCTCTCCTCGTCCCCCTACTTTTCCGTTCGATTTCACCGCCGATTGGGTTGTCCCGTGCTCGTCCGCCATGGCCGATGCTTCCTGTAAGCTCAGTTCAGTACGTGCCCACGCCCCCTACTTCTGCTATTCCCATTTCCTTGCTGTGCGCCCCGCCGCTAGTGCCACCGCTGCGCCCCCGCTCGTGCCCGCGCTGCCCCGCGCCGTCGCTACTGCGCTGCTCTGCTTGCTCGCTGTTGCTGCTCTTTTGTTGTTGCCCTGCTGCTCAGCCTGTTGGTGCTCTGCTCCCTGCCGCAAGGCCCTGCCTGTGCCGCGCACCTTGGCCACCACGGGCGTGCCCTGCCCCTCCCGCGCATGCCCCGTGTGCACGCCATGCCCACAGGTCGCGCGTCTCTCGTGTGGCTCTTCCTGGATGCCTTGTGTGCTTCAGGCCGTGGCTACGCATGCCCAGCCGTGAGGCACGGCTAGACTAATGGCCGGTCCATTTAAATTTTTTTTGAGAGTAAATGCCGCCGCTTTATTTAATTAAAGGTCCGCAAAGCCCGAAATGTCGTCCAAGATTACACTCAAAATACAGTCTGGGGGCACCCCCAACCATACCCTACATAGTTCATCTCCTACCCCTACTCTAACCAACTTATGCCCCGCGACATTCGCAGATCGTCGAACCCAAGTAACCTTCACGTTTTGCTTCGTCTCCAGCATTTGTTTTATGTCATTGATCCATGGTCCGACAACCGAGAAGTTCCTGCCAGTTTGGTTGATCATCTGTACAGCCTGCAGATTATCCAGTTCGACGTGGATATTTTGGACACCTAGCTCCTCGGCCACCTGTAGACCACGCCTACACGCGAGCACTTCAGTTGCTTCAGGATCAACAATGCTTGGGAAGTGATGGCAAACCCCCGCCCGAAACGCACCAGTGTGGTCTCTGAGGACAACTCCACCACCCGCCTTGTCACCCACCTTTGACACCGCTCCATCACAGTTGAGCTTAATCCATCCCACCTCCGGCACCGCCCACTTCTGGATTTCCTTCGGCTCTCTATCTCGAAGCTTTGGCTGATGCGCATTTGACCATTCTGTCATATGTGCATAAACAGCCTCCATTATTGCATGTGGACTCTGAATTCTAACTCCATCCCGCGCCTCATTTCTAGCAAGCCATAAGCCATATGTCGCCTGGATCATCACTTCTTTCTCATCATCGGCCGCCCCGGAGAACCAGCTCAGAAGCCATCGAGCTAGAGCGCCCTGGGTATCGATCTGACACGGTGGGGCTGCCACCGTAATACCTTTTTCTGAGCGCAACAACTGCCAGAACTAAGAGGAATGCTGACATGCCCAGAAACGATGAATAATAGATTCTTCTCTGCCGCACGCAACACAAAACACACCCTGTTTGATCCGCCGCCGATGAAGCTCTGATCCCACCGCCAGTCCATTTTGAATCATACGCCACATATGAATCTTCGCTTTTGGTGGCGCGCTAGTATCCCACATCGCCATGTACCCCTTGTGTTTCTGGACGGAGCTGCAGGACTCTTGCTGGCCCGACCGTGCTCTTCTCTTAGACATCCAGAGATGGTAAGCTGATTTCACATTGAAAATGCCATTCTTAGTGAAATTCCATGCGGGGTAATCATTGGAACCCGGGCCACCAATAGCAATCTGTGCAATATCGCCTGCGTCTGACTCACTAAACATGGTGGCAAGCTTGTTCCGTTCCCAGCTAGTCCCAGTACTGTCCAGAAGATCTGCAACCTTATTTATCCCATGAATTAGTAGTAGGTTAGATTAGGGACTAAACTATCATATGCCAAGTGGGCCCTTGTACTTAATTAGTTTAGTTAATTGGGTAGACCTATTTCTATTATTAGGTGTAGTTTATGACATGTGGGCCACAATCACTGTTGACTGGTCAACCCAACCATTGGACCCCACTTGTAAGCCACTGAAACTAAGCTGCTCCTGTGTGCACCTAGCCAATTCTTTTTTCAAATTCGAATTAATAATATTCTAAAAAAATAAAACTTTAGAAATTCATAGAAAATAATCCGTAACTCGGATGAAAATACTTTGTACATGAAAATTGCTCAGAACGACGGGACGAATTCGGCTACGCAGTCCGTTCGTCCGTCACACATCCCTAGCATAGCGAACACGCAACTTTCCCCCTCTGGTTCATCTACCCGAAAACGCGAAATACCAAGAATACTTTCCCGGATGTTTTCCTCCTTCGCCGGTATCGCCTATCCCTACGTTAGGTCACCCCTAGCACAACGTATTGCCGCGTCTTGCTTTGTGTTACATTTGATTACTCTGTTATTTATTGTGTTCCCCTTCCGTTACTCCTTTTCGGTAGACTCCGAGACCGCTGCCGATGTCCGTGTGTTCGACTACATCGAAGATGACCCCTCCTTCTTGCCAGAGCAACCAGGCAAGCCCCCCTTGATCACCAGATATCGGCTACTCTTCTTTACACTGCTTGCATTAAACTAGTGTAACATGTTACTGTTTTCCGTTAATCCTATCCTGATGCATAGCCTGTCATTGTTGCTACAATTGTTGATACCTGTACCTGCTATCCTAATGTTTAGTATAGGATGCTAGTGTTCCATCAATGGCCCTACACTCTTGTCCGCTTGCCATGCTATACTACTGGGCCGTGATCACTCCGGGAGGTGATCACGGGTATATACTATATACTTTATATACATGACACAGGTGGTGACTAAAGTCGGGTCAGCTCATTGAGTACCCGCAAGTGATTCTGATGAGGGGGCTGAAAGGACAGGTGGCTCCATCCTGGTAGAGGTGGGCCTGGGTTCCTAACGGCCCCCGACTGTTACTTTGTGGCGGAGCGACAGGGCAGGTTGAGACCACCTAGGAGAGAGGTGGGCCTGGCCCTGGTCGGCGTTCGCGGTTACTTCAAGATAACATGCTTAACGAGATCTTGATATTTGATCTGAGTCTGGCTACTGGCCTATACGCACTAACCAACTACGCGGGGACAGTTATGGGCACTCGACGTCGTGGTATCAGCCGAAGCCTTTGTGACGTCAGCGACTGAGCGGCGCGCGCCGGGTTGGACTGGAACGCCTGCTCTTGTATAAGGGAGGCTAGGTCTGCTCACCGGCCGCGTACGCAACGTGCAGGTGTGCAATGGGCGATGGGCCCAGACCCCTGCGCCATAGGATTTAGATCGGCGTGCTGACCTCTCTGTTGTGCATAGGTAGGGCTGCGACGTGTTGATCTTCTGAGGTCGGGCATGACCCAGGAAGGTGTGTCTGGACAAAGGAGATCGAGCGTGTTGGGAAATGTGGTGCATCCCTGCAGGGAAGTTAATCTATTCGAATAGCCGTGATCTGCGGTAACAGAACGACTTGGAGTTGTACCTTGACCTTATAACAACTAGAACCGGATACTTAATAAAACACACCCTTCCAAGTGCCAAATACAACCGGTGATCACTCTCTCACAGGGCGACGAGGGGAGGATCATCGGTTAGGATTATGCTATGCGATGTTACTTGGTGAACTTACCATCTACTCTCTTCTTCTGCTGCAAGATGGAGGTTACCAAAAGCGTAGTCTTTGATAGGACTAGCTATCCCCCTCTTAATTCGGAATTCTGCAGTTCAGTCCACATATGTTACCCCTTTTCCATTTGATACCAATGCATACATATGTAGTGTAGCTCCTTGCTTGCGAGTACTTTGGATGAGTACTCACGATCGCTTTGCTCCCCCTTTCCCCCTTTCCTATACCCGATTGATGCGAACAGACGTTGGAGTCCAGGAGCCAGACGCCACTATCGATGACGACTACTACTACCCGGGAGGTGCCTACACTACGTGCAGTCCGTTGACGACGACCAAGAGTAGTTTAGGAGGATCCCAGGCAGGAGGCCTGCGCCTCTTTCGATCTGTATCCCAGTTTGTGCTAGCCTTCTTAAGGCAACTTGTTTAACTTATGTCTGTACTCAGATATTATTGCTTCCGCTGACTCGTCTATGATCGAGCTCTTGTATTCGAGCCCTCGAGGCCCCTGGCTTGTAATATGATGCTTGTATGACTTATTTTATTTGTAGAGTTGTGTTGTGATATCTTCCCGTGAGTCCCTGATCTTGATCGTACACGTTTGCGTGTATGATTAGTGTACGATTGAATCGGGGGCGTCACACCATCTTTCCACTCAAAACATTAATCTCTTCAATTGCATGCACCTGTTTACTAGTAGATCTTTCAGTGTGCCATTGAGAATAATTAACCATAATATCATCTAGGAGTTTGGTAGCTTCTCCTAAAGTGATTTCCATAAAAGTGCCTCCCGCGGCCGAATCTAAAAGGTTTCTAGAAGCAAAATTCAATCCGGCATAAAAATTCTGTATAATCATCCATAAATTCAAACCATGTGTAGGGCAATTACGTATCATTAATTTCATCTTCTCCTGAGATTGTGCAACATGTTCATGATCAAGTTGTTTAAAATTCATAATATTGTTTCTAAGAGAGATGATCTTAGCGGGAGGAAAATACTTAGAGATGAAAGCATCTTTGCACTTATTCCATGAATCAATACTATTTTTAGGCAAAGACGAAAACCATGCTTTAGCACGATCTCTAAGGGAAAACGGAAATAGCTTAAGTTTAACAATATCATTATCCACATCTTTCTTATTTTGCATATCACACAAATCAACAAAGTTGTTTAGATGGGTAGCGGCATCTTCACTAGGAAGGCCAGAAAGCGAATCTTTCATGACAAGATTTAGCAAAGCAGTATTACTTTCACAAGATTCAGCATTGGTAAGAGGAGCAATCGAAGTGCTAATAAAATCATTATTGTTGGTATTGGTAAAGTCACACAATTTAGTACTCCCTCCATTCCACAATGTAGTGCTTCCTCTATCCTCGTGCTTCAACTTTGACCATAAATTTAACTACCAAGACCGATTGCGGCGGGAGCAAAAATTATATCAGTGAATTCATATTCGAAAGAAGTTTTCAATTATATAATTTTTTCTCCTACCGCAATTGGTCTCGTTGGTTAAATTTATGGTCAAAGTTGGACCTCGGGAAGCGCGGGCACACTATATTTTGGAATGGAGGGAGTATTGGGGAACGTAGTAATTTCAAAATTTTCCTACGCACATGCAAGATCATGGTGATGCATAGAAACGAGAGAGGAGAGTGTTGTCTACGTATCCTCGTAGACCGAAAGCGGAAGCGTTAGCACAACGCGGTTGATGTAGTCGTACGTCTTCACGGCCCGACCGATCAAGCACCGAAACTACGACACCTCCGAGTTCTAGCACACGTTCAGCCCGATGACGATCCCCGGACTCCGATCTAGCAAAATGTCGGGGAAGAGTTCCGTCAGCACGACGGCGTGGTGAGGATCTTGATGTTCTACCGTCGCAGGGCTTCGCCTAAGCACCGCTACAATATTATCGAGGATTATGGTGGAGGGGGGCACCGCACACGGCTAAGAGATCAATGATCAACTGTTGTGTCTCTGGGGTGCCCCCTGCCCCCATATATAAAGGAGCAAGGGAGGGAGGCGGCCGGCCTAGGAGGAGGGCGCGCCATGGGGGGAGTCCTACTCCCACCGGGAGTAGGACTCCTACTTCCCTTGTTGGAGTAGGAGAGAAGGAAAGAGGGGGAGAGGAACAAGGAAAAGTGGGCTGCACCCCTTGTCCAATTCGGACCAGAGGGGGGGCGCGCACCTCCTTCCTTTTGGCCTCTCTCCTCTATTCCCGTATGGCCCAATAAGGCCCATATACTCCCCGGCGAATTCCCATAACTCTCCGGTACTCCGAAAAATACCCGAATCACTCGAAACCTTTCCGATGTCCGAATATAGTCATCCAATATATTGATCTTTACATCTCGACCATTTCGAGACTCCTCGTCATCTCCCCGATCTCATCCGGGACTCCGAACTCCTTCGGTACATCAAAACTCATAAACTCATAATATAACTGTCATCGAAACCTTAAGCGTGCGGACCCTACGGGTTCGAGAACTATGTAGACATGACCGAGACACGTCTCTGGTCAATAACCAATAGCGGAACCTGGATGCTCATATTGGCTCCCACATATTCTACGAAGATCTTTATCGGTCAGACCGCATAACAACATACGTTATTCCCTTTGTCATCGGTATGTTACTTGCCCGAGATTCGATCTTCGGTATCTCAATACCTAGTTCAATCTCGTTACCGGTAAGTCTCTTTTACTCGTTCCGTAATACATCATCCCGCAACTAACTTATTAGTTGCAATGCTTGCAAGGCTTAAGTGATGTGCATTACTGAGAGGGCCCAGAGATACCTCTCCGACAATCGGAGTGACAAATCCTAATCTCGAAATACGCCAACCCAACAAGTACCTTTGGAGACACCTGTAGAGCACCTTTATAATCACCCAGTTACGTTGTGACATTTTGGTAGCACACAAAGTGTTCCTCCGGTAAACGGGAGTTGCATAATCTCATAGTCATAGGAACATGTATAAGTTATGAAGAAAGCAATAGCAACAAACTAAACGATCAAGGGCTAAGCTAATGGAATGGGTCAAGTCAATCACATCATTCTCCTAATAATGTGATCCCGTTAATCAAATGACAACTCATGTCTATGGCTAGGAAACATAACCATCTTCGATCAACGAGCTAGTCAAGTAGAGGCATACTAGTGACACTCTGTTTGTCTATGTATTCACACATGTATTATTTTTCCGGTTAATACAATTCTAGCATGAATAATAAACATTTATCATGAAATAAGAAAATAAATAATAACTTTATTATTGCCTCTAGGGCATATTTCCTTCGGTCTCCCACTTGCACTAGAGTCAATAATCTAGTTCACATCGCCATGTGATTTAACATCAATAGTTCACATCACCATGTGATTAACACCCATAGTTCACATCGTCATGTGACCAACATCCAAAGGGTTTACTAGATTCAATAATCTAGCTAGTTCACATCGCTATGTGATTAACGCCCAAAGAGTACTAGGGTGTGATCATGTTTTGCTTGTGAGGGAAGTTTAGTCAACGGGTCTGCCACATTCAGATCCGTAAGTATTTTGCAAATTTCTATGTCAACAATGCTCTGCACTAAGCTACTCTAGCTAATTGCTCCCACTTTCAATATGTATCCAGATTGAGACTTTGAGTCATCTGGATCAGTGTCAAAAACTTGCATCGACGTAACCCTTTACGACGAACCTTTTGTCACCTCCATAATCGAGAAACATATCCTTATTCTACTAAGGATAATTTTAACCAATGTCCAGTGATCTACTCCTAGATCACTATTGTACTCCCTTGCCAAACTCAGGGCAGGGTATACAATAGGTCTGGTACACAACATGTCATACTTTATAGAGCCTATGGCTGAGGCATAGGGAGTGACTTTCATTCTCTCTCTATCTTCTGCCGTGGTCGGGTTTTGAGTCTTACTCAACTTCACACCTTGTAACACAGGCAAGAACTCCTTCTTTGACTGTTCCATTTTGAACTACTTCAAAATCTTGTCAAGGTATGTACTCATTGAAAAAATTATCAAGCGTCTTGATCTATCTCTATAGATCTTGATGCTCAATATGTAAGCAGCTTCATCGAGGTCTTTCTTTGAAAAACTCCTTTCAAACATTCCTTTATGCTTTGCAGAATAATTCTACATTATCTCCGATCAACAATATGTCATTCACATATATTTATCAGAAATGTTGTAGTGCTCCCACTCACTTTCTTGTAAACACAGGCTTCACCGCAAGTCTGTATAAAACTATATGCTTTGATCAACTTATCAAAGCGTATATTCCAACTCCGAGATGCTTGCACCAGTCCATAGATGGATCGCTGGAGCTTGCATATTTTGTTAGCACCTTTAGGATTGACAAAACCTTCTGATTGTATCATATACAACTCTTCTTTAATAAATCCATTAAGGAATGTAGCTTTGTTTATCTATTTGCCAGATTTCATAAAATGCGACAATTGCTAACATGATTCGGACAGACTTAAGCATAGATACGAGTGAGAAACTCTCATCATAGTCAACACCTTGAACTTGTCGAAAACCTTTTGCGACAATTCTAGCTTTGTAGATAGTAACACTACTATCACCGTCCGTCTTCCTCTTGAAGATCCATTTATTTTTTTATGGCTTGCTGATCATCGGGCAAGTCAACCAAAGTCCACACTTTGTTCTCATACATGGATCCCATCTCAGATTTTATGGCCTCAAGCCATTTCGCGGAATCTGGGCTCATCATCGCTTCCTCATAGTTCATAGGCTTGTCATGGTCAACTAACATGACCTCCATAACAGGATTACCGTACCACTCTGGTGCGGATCTCACTCTGGTTTACCTACAAGGTTCGGTAGTAACTTGATCTGAAGTTTACATGATCATCATCATTAGCTTCCTCACTAATTGGTGTAGTAGTCACAGGAACAGATTTCTGTGATGAACTACTTTCCAATAAGGGAGCAGGTACAATTACCTCATCAAGTTCTACTTTCCTCCCACTCACTTCTTTCGAGAGAAACTCCTTCTCTAGAAAGGATCCATTCTCAGCAACGAATATCTTGCCTTCGGATCTGTGATAGAAGGTGTACCCAATAGTTTCTTTTGGGTATCCTATGAAGATTTACTTCTCCGATTTGGGTTCGAGCTTATCATGTTGAAACTTTTTCACATAAGCATCGCAGTCCCAAACTTTAAGAAACGACAGCTTAGGTTTCTCGCCAAACCACAGTTCATACGGTGTCATCTCCACAGATTTAGATGGTGCCCTATTTAACGTGAATGTAGCTGTCTCTAATGTATAACCCCAAAATGATAGTGGTAGATCGGTAAGAAACATCATAGATCGCACTATATCTAATAAAGTACGATTATGACGTTCGGACACGCCATTACACTGTGGTGTTCCAGGTGGCGTGAGTAGTGAAACTATTTCACATTGTTTTAACTGAAGGCCAAACTCGTAACTGAAATATTTTACTTCTGCGATCATATCGTAGAAACTTTTATTTTTGTTACGATGATTCTCCACTTCACTCTAAAATTCTTTGAACTTTTCAAATGTTTCAGACTTGTGTTTCATCAAGTAGATATACTCATATCTGCTCAAATCATCTATGAAGATCAGAAAATACTGATACCTGCCATGAGCCTCAATATTCATCGGACCACATACATCAGTATGTATGATTTCCAACAAATCTATTGCTTGCTCCATTGTTCCGGAGAACGGAGTCTTAGTCATCCTTCCCATGAGGCATGGTCTGCAAGCATCAACTGATTCATAATCAAGTGATTCCAAAAGCCCATCAGCATGGATTTTCTTCATGCGCTTTACACCAATATGACCTAAACGGCAGTGCCACAAATAAGTTGCACCATCATTATTAACTTTGCATCTTTTGGTTTCAATATTATGAATATGTGTATCACTACGGTCGAGATCCAACGAACCATTTTCATTGGGTGTGTAACCATATAAGGTTTTATTCATGTAAACAGAACAACAATTTATTCTCTTACTTAAATGAATAACCATATTGCAATAAATATGATCAAATCATATTCATGCTCAACGCAAACACCAAATAACACTTATTTAGGTTCAACACTAATCCCAAAAGTACAGGGAGTGTGCGATGATGATCATATCAATCGTCACTTCACCCTTAACTAGTCTATGTTCATTCTGCAACTCCCGTTTCGAGTTACTACTCTTAGCAACTGAACCAGTATCAAATACCGAGGGGTTGCTACGAACACTAGTAAAATACACACCAATAATCTGTATATCAAATATACCTTTGTTCACTTTGCCATCCTTCTTATCCGCCAAATACTTGGGGCAGTTCCGCTTCTAGTGACCAGTCCCTTTGCAGTAGAAGCACTTAGTCTCAGGCTTAGGACCAGACTTGGGCTTCTTCACTTGAGCAGCAACTTGCTTGCCGTTCTTCTTGAAGTTCCCTTTATTTCCCTTTGCCCTTTTCTTGAAACTAGTGGTCTTGTTAATCATCAACACTTGATGCTCTTTCTTGATTTCTACCTTCATCGATTTCATCATCATGAAAAACTCGGGAATCGTTTTCATCATCCCTTTCATACTATAGTTCATCATGAAGTTCTACTAACTTGGTGATGGTGACTAGAGAATTCTGTCAATCACTATTTTATCTGGACGATTAACTCCCACTTGATTCAAGCGATTGTAGTACCCAGACAATCTAAACACATGCTCACTGCTTGAGCTATTATCCTCCATCTTTTTAGCTATAGAACTTGTTGGAGACTTCATATCTCTCAACTCGGGTATTTGCTTGAAATATTAACTTCAACTCCTGGAACATCTCATATGGTCCATGACATTCAAAACGTCTTTGAAGTCCCGATTCTAAGCTGTTAAGCATGGTGCACTAAACTATCAAGTAGTCATCATATTGAGCTAGCCAAATGTTCATAACGTCTGCATCTGCTCCTGCAATAGGTCTGTCACCTAGCGGTGCATCAAGGACATAATTCTTTTGTGCAGCAATGAGGATAAACCTCAGATCACGGATCCAATCCGGATCATTGCTACTAACATTTTTCAACTTAGTTTTCTCTAGGAACATATATATAACATAGGGAAGCAACAACGCGAGCTATTGATCTACAACATAGATATGCTAATACTACCAGGACTAAGTTCATGATAAATTAAAGTTCAATTAATCATATTACTTAAGAACTCCCACTTAGACAGACATCTCTCTAATCTTCTAAGTGATCACGTGATCCATATCAACTAAACCATGTCCGATCATCACGTGAGATGGAGTAGTTTCAATGGTGAACATTACTATGTTGATCATATCTACTATATGATTCACGCTCGACCTTTCGGTCTCCGTGTTCCAAGGCCATATCTGTTATATGCTAGGCTCGTCAAGTTTAACCTGAGTATTCCGCGTGTGCAACTGTTTTGCACCCATTGTATTTGAACGTAGAGCCTATCACACCCGATCATCACATGGTGTCTCAGCACGAAGAACTTTTGCAATGGTGCATACTCAGGGAGAACACTTATACCTTGATAATTAGTGAGAGATCATCTTATAAAGCTACCATTGAACTACGCAAAATAAGATGTATAAAAGATAAAAATCATATGCAATCAAAATTTGTGACATGATATGGCCATCATCATCTTGTGCCTTTGATCTCCATCTCCAAAGTATCGTCATGATCTCCATCGTCACCGGCATGACACCATGATCTCCATCATCTTGATCTATATCAATGTGTCGTCACATGGTTGTCTCGCTAACAATTGCTCTTGCAACTATTGCTATCGCATAGCGATAAAGTAAAGCAGTTATTTGGCGCTTGCATCTTATGCAATAGAGAGATAACCATAAGGCTTTTGCCAGCTGCCGATAACTTCAACAAAACATGATCATCTCATACAAAAACTTATATCTCATCACGTCTTGACCATATCACATCACAACATGCCCTGCAAAAACAAGTTAGACGTCCTCTACTTTGTTGTTGCAAGTTTTACGTGGCTGCTACGGGCTGAGCAAGAACCGTTCTTACCTACGCATCAAAACCACAACGATAGTTTGTCAAGTTGGTGTTGTTTTAACCTTCGCAAGGACCGGGCGTAGCCACACTCGGTTCCACTAAAGTTGGAGAAACTGACACCCGCCAGCCACCTGTGTGCAAAGCACGTCGGTAGAACCAGTATCGCATAAGTGTACGCGTAATGTCGGTATGGGCCGCTTCATCCAACAATACCGCTGAACCAAAGTGTGACATGCTGGTAAGCAGTATGACTTATATCGCCCACAACTCACTTGTGTTCTACTCGTGGATATTACATCAACACATAAAACCTAGCTCGGATGCCATTGTTGGGGAACGTAGTAATTCCAAAATTTTCCTACGCACATGCAAGATCATGGTGATGCATAGCAATGAGAGAGGAGAGTGTTGTCTACGTACCCTCGTAGACCGAAAGCGGAAGCGTTAGCACAACGCGGTTGATGTAGTCGTACGTCTTCACGGCCCGACCGATCAAGCACCGAAACTACGGCACCTCCGAGTTCTAGCACACGTTCAGCTCGATGACGATCCCCGGACTCCGATCCAGCAGAATGTCGGGGAAGAGTTCCGTCAGCACGACGGTGTGGTGACGATCTTGATGTTCTACCATCGCAGGTCTTCGCCTAAGCACCGCTACAATATTATCGAGGATTATGGTGGAGGGGGGCACCGCACACGGCTAAGAGATCAATGATCAACTATTGTGTCTCTGGGGTGCCCCTGCCCCCGTATATAAAGGAGCAAGGGAGGGAGGCGGCCGGCCTAGGAGGAGGGCGCGCCAAGGGGGGAGTCCTACTCCCACCGGGAGTAGAACTCCTCCTTCCCTTGTTGGAGTAGGAGAGAAGGAAAGAGGGGGAGAGGAACAAGGAAAAGTGGGCTGCACCCCTTGTCCAATTCGGACCAGAGGGGGGGGGGGGCACGCGCCTCCTTCCTTTTGGCCTCTCTCCTCTATTCCCGTATGGCCCAATAAGGCCCATATACTCCCTGGCGAATTCCCGTAACTCTCCGGTACTCCGAAAAATACCCGAATCACTCGGAACCTTTCCGATGTCCGAATATAATCGTCCAATATATCGATCTTTATGTCTCGACCATTTCGAGACTCCTCGTCATGTCCCTGATCTCATCCGGGACTCCGAACTCCTTCGGTACATCAAAAATCATAAACTCATAATATAACTGTCATCGAAACCTTAAGCGTGCGGACCCTACGGGTTCGAGAACTATGTAGACATGACCGAGACACGTCTCCGGTCAATAACCAATAGCGGAACCTGGATGCTCATATTGGCTCCCACATATTCTACGAAGATCTTTATTGGTCAGACCGCATAACAACATACGTTATTCCCTTTGTCATCGGTATGTTACTTGCCCGAGATTCGATCGTCGGTATCTCAATACCTAGTTCAATCTCGTTACCGGCAAGTCTCTTTTACTCGTTCCGTAATACATCATACCGCAACTAACTTATTAGTTGCAATGCTTGCACGGCTTAAGTGATGTGCATTACCGAGAGGGCCTAGAGATACCTCTCGGACAATCGGAGTGACAATTCCTAATCTCGAAATACGCCAACCCAATAAGTACCTTCGGAGACACCTGTAGAGCACCTTTATAATCACCCAGTTACGTTGTGATGTTTGGTACCACACAAAGTGTTCCTTCGATAAACGGGAGTTGCATAATCTCATAGTCATAGGAACATGTATAAGTTATGAAGAAACCAATAACAACAAACTAAACGATCAAGTGCTAAGCTAATGGAATGGGTCAAGTCAATCACATCATTCTCCTAATAATGTGATCCCGTTAATCAAATGACAACTCATGTCTATGACTAGGAAACATAACCATCTTCGATCAACGAGCTAGTCAAGTAGAGGCATAATAGTGACACTCTGTTTGTCTATGTATTCACACATGTATTATGTTTCCGGTTAATACAATTCTAGCATGAATAATAAACATTTATCATGAAATAAGGAAATAAATAATAACTTTATTATTGCCTCTAGGGCATATTTCCTTCAGGGAGTATTATCTTGAGCCATCGTGACAAGCAAGCAATCCAACACACGAGAAAACAAGAAGCGAGCGAAAAAGGCAAATTGGGAAAGAGAAGGGGAACGGAGAAGAGAGGGCGAATAAAACGGCAAGGGTGAAGTGGGGGAGAGGAAAACGAGAGGCAAATGGCAAATAATGTAATACGAGGGATAAGAGTTTGTGATGGGTACTTGGTATGTCTTGACTTGTGCGTAGACTCCCCGGCAACGGTGCCAGTAATGGCTCCTTGTCGGGAGTCAAATCTTGACTTGACTTGGCGCGAATTTCCCCGGCAACGGCGCCAAAAATCCTTCTTGCTACCTCTTGAGCACTGCGTTGGTTTTCCCTTGAAGAGGAAAGGGTGATGCAGTAAAGTAGCGTAAGTATTTCCCTTAGTTTTTGAGAACCAATGTATCAATCCAGTAGGAGATCATGCTCAAGTCCCACGCACCTACACAAACAAATAAGAACCTCACAACCAACGCGATAAAGGGGTTGTCAATCCCTTCACGGTCACTTACGAGAGTGAGATCTGATAGATATGATAAGATAATATTTTTGTTATTTTTATGATAAAGAGAAATAAAGATGCAAAGTAAAATAAACGACAATGGAAATAACTAAGTGTTGGAAGATTAATATGATGGAAGATAGACCCGGGGGCCATAGGTTTCACTAGTGGCTTCTCTCAAGAGCATAAGTATTACGGTGGGTAAACGAATTACTGTCGAGCAATCGATAGAATTGAGCATAGTTATGAGAATATCTAGGTATGATCATGTATATAGGCATCACGTCCATGACAAGTAGACCAAAACGATTCTACATCTACTACTATTACTCCACACATCGACCACTATCCAACATGCATCTAGAGTATTAAGTTCATAAGAATAGAGTAATGCTTTAAGTAAGATGACGTGATGTAGAGGGATAAACTCATGCAATATGATATAAACCCCATCTTTTTGTCCTCGATGGCAACAATACAATATGTGTCATTTCCCCTACTGTCACTGGGATCGAGCACCACAAGACTGAACCCAAAGCTAAGCACTTCTCCCATTGCAAGAAAGATCAATCTAGTAGGCCAAACCAAACTGATAATTCAAAGAGACTTGCAAAGATAAACCAGTCATACATAAAAGAATTCAGAGAAGAATCAAATATTGTTCATAGATAATCTGGATCATAAACCCACAATTCATCGGATCTCGACAAACACACCACAAAAGAAGATTACATCGAATAGATCTCCAAGAAGATCGAGGAGAACTTTGTATTGAGATCCAAAGTGAGAGAAGAAGCCATCTAGCTAATAACTATGGACCTGAAGGTCTGAAGTAAACTACTCACACATCACCGGAGAGGCCATGGAGTTGATGTAGAGGCCCTCCGTGATCAATGCCCCCTCCGGCGGAGCTCCGGAAAAGGCCCCAAGATGGGATCTCTCGGGTACAGAAGGTTGCGGCGGTGGAATTAGGTTTTTGTGGTGCTCCTGGATGTTTGGGGGTACGTGGATATATATAGGAGGAAGAAGTACGTCGGTGGAGCAACGAGGGGCCCACGAGGGTGGAGGGCGCGCCCAGGGGGGGTAGGCGCGCCCCCTGCCTCGTGACTTCCTTGGTTGTTTCTTGACGCCCACTCCAAGTCTCCTGGATCATGTTTGTTGAGAAAATCACGTTCCCGAAGGTTTCATTCCATTTGGACTCCGTTTGATATTCCTTTTCGGCGAAACCCTAAAATAGGCAAAAAAAACAGCAATTTGGGCTGGGCCTCCGGTTAGTAGGTTAGTCCCAAAAATGATATAAAAGTGTAAAATAAAGCCCATTGACATCCAAAATAGATAATGTAATAGCATGGAGCAATCAAAAATTATAGATATGTTGGAGACGTATCAATGGGGATGAGGATGAGGACGAGGAGGAGAGCGCCTCCTCGCACTCCAAGAAGAGGGCGGCGTCTGAGGACGTCGAAGAGGTTCCACCCCCAAAAGCCCTGAAGAGGCGGAGCCGGCCCAAACTGGTCCTGACTGGTAGCTCAGACGAGGAGTCAGAAGCGTCCGAGGAGATCTTGAAGAAGGGACCCAGGGTTAAGCCCCCGGCTAGCAGGTATGAAGTTGGTATTTTTAGCTACTCGGTTTTCTGTAATTCATTCTGGTCGAAGGCTAACTCTCCAAATTGCAGTCCCCCACGTGACCGCCCCACCGAGCAGACCTTGGAGGGGACGTCTCCACCCCCCGAACTGGCGGACAGTGGGTCTATGTCACACTTTGTGCCTCCCTTGATCCCTGAAGAGGTCGGGGAGCTGCGGTCCCGAAGGACTCCTCCTCCTCCGAACACAGAGGGGGAGGTTGACACCATAACTATCGAGGCTAACACCTCGGCCGCCAAAGACCAGGAGATCCTCCTGGCCGATGCCGGAAGGGAGTCCGGACCATCCGGACCCCATCAGCCGACCGCTCCCGAGCCCCCAAGACCCTCGACGACACATGTTCCTCCTTCCAGCGGAGAAGGGGTCGGCGAGCCAACGCCAGCGCCGAACACCTCCAAACGGGTGGTGGCTGGCTGGCCGGACGTGCCGGAGGAGTTGGTGAACAACTTCGTCATCGTTGATGGGCACCACACTCTCATGAGTGCGGTCATGCACTATAGGACTCAGGCACTTTGCCATCTACCATGGCAGATGGCAAAGGCCTTTGCCGTCAGCCAGCAGGCGGCAACAAGTACGACTGAATATGCTACGACAAAGGGTTCTTTGCCGTCAGCTGGCGGACGACAAAGATAAAATGGTCTTTGCCGTCAGCTGGCGGATGGCAAAGGACATGGACGGCACACGTGGCAGCTTAGGGCTGTTAAGGGGTTAACGGTGCGCTTTGCCATCAGCTGACAGACGGCAAAGATGCAAAGTTCTTTGCCGTCTGCTAGCTGACGGCAAATAAACCATATAGGCCAGCCAAGTGTCCCCCAGGTTGCACAGGTAGCTGCCACATGGCAGCTTTGCCGTCTGCCAGCAGATGACAAAGTGCTTGTATAGCCCCTGTTTTTTCTTAAATTCATTCAATTTTATAGAATTTCACACACACACACACACACATATAGACACACACACACATTTCAAATAATTTCAACAAGCATACCAACAATAAGTTTCCAACAACATAAGAAACATACAAGTTTCCAACAACATATCCAACATACAATGATTTCCAACAACATATCCATATAACATATATATATATATATATCCAAAACAAGTTTCCAACAAGAAGTTTCCAACAACATATCCATATATACATACATATCCAAACGAAGTTTCCATAAACAAAAAGGAAGCACAAGGAGAAGAGTACACTCCATCAATGCAAGCTTCCTCATCTAAAGCAAATCTGCAAATTGGGAACGATGAAAGTTAGAAGAAGAAGAAGACTAGCTAGAAGAAGAAGAAAAGGAAGAAGAAAAAGAAGAAGAATTTATCTTCTCTTTCTTTTTCTCCTCTCCTCTTCTTTATCTTCTTCTTCTTCTTCTAACTAAGCTAGGTAAAAATGCTAAGTGTGTAGGTCATTTTAGAGCTAAGCTAGGTAAATAGGTCATTTTGGAGCTAACCTAGGTAAAATGGATCATATTGGAGCTAACCTAGGTAAACTTGGTCATTTGGGAGCTAACCTAGGCAAAATGGATCATATTGGAGCTAACCTAGGTAAAATTGGTCATTTTGGAGCTAACCTAGCTAATTATGCCATTTTTGAGTTAACTAAGCATATTATGCCATTTTTGACATAAGTAAGCTAAGTATAGGTCTTTCTTGAGATAACCCAGGTAACTAAGCATATTAGATCCAATTTAGCATTTTAGAGCTAACTTAGGTCATTTTGGAGCTAACTTAGGTAAAATTGATCATTTTGGAGCTAATTAGGCTTATTATGTCATTTTCGAGGAAAATAAGCTAACTATATGACATATATGAGGTTACCAAGATTGTTATGCCATTTCGAACCTAAGTAAGCTAATTATGCTGTTTTTTTACATAAGTAAGCTAAGTGTATGTCATTATTGAGCAAACCTAGGTAACTAAGCATATTAGAGATAACTTATCATATTAGAGCTAACTTAGGTCATTTCAGAGGAAACAAAGCTAAGTATAGATCATTTTGGAGATCTGACATACCTGTCATACTTCACTCCTCCTTCTTCTCCTTCTCCTTCATCATCCTGATGCGCTTAGAGTGGTGACGTAGTGGGATGTAGTCTTCTACCACAATTGGCATGGTCATGTCACCCGACTGTGGGATTGCCGGCACCACCACCATCGCGAGGTCATTGTCAGGCACCACCACCATCGCGAGGCCATCTTCAGGCAACACCATCGCTAGGTCATCGTCAGCCACCACCATCTCTTACCCATCGCCAGCCACCACCATCGCTTGCCCATCGTCAGCCACCACCATCGCTTGGCCATCGTCAGCCACCACCATCGCGAGGTCATTGTCAGATAGAATAGGCTGCACCTCCTCATCCCCACTCTGCTCCTGTTCTTCCCCACTCCATTTCGGATCATCCTAGCTGCTGCTTTTGATGTAGCCAGACTCGCTGATGCTTTTTCTGTAGCCAGAGTCGCTGCTGCTGCTCCCATTGCCTGACCAAATGCAACAAAGTTTTTTTAACAATCAGTGTGAGACAAATCCAAATGGAGAGGAAGAAGAAGCAGAGCCTACTGGCATCGTCGTCGTCCTGGTAGCGCATGTGGCACATAGTCGTGTTGAACACCTTCACGGTGAGCGTGGCGTTGCCGTCGTACCTATGGACAAGGAAGTACCCATGCCATAGGCAATAGGCACGGACGAACTGCTCCCAGCCACGACACATGTACATGTGGTCGTACCTAAATACCACCTCCACGTCCCACATCCTACGAAGCCCGCCGTCGGCCTGTCGCAGCTTCACATTCTTTGGCCGATGGCCGTCCAACATCTTCATAAAAGTGTCAGGCAACCTCTGCAGCGTGGGTCAAGCAGTGATGTAGCAAACAATAGAGTTATGATAAAGAGATGGGTGAAGGGGAGATCTCTCCTTTTATATACCCGCCTCTTGGAGGAATTCTCGAGTATGATCGTGAAGAACTCGAAACCTTCCAAGTCGTACTCCGGTGTGGGAGAGTGTAGCCTGTGGTGGCGGCCTCCCCCCATCTCTGATAAGCAGCAGAAGTGACCAATTAGTATCTATAAACACATCTAGCTAGAACCATATTTATCAACTATATCATATTAATTTGATAAATGTACATAGTTGGAACAGAGCCAAGTTTTTAGACATGGAAGAAGATCGTTGTCCTAGAGGACAGACAACATCAGTACTACATAATGTAGGTCAAAGAACATTGTTGGCCCAGAAAACAAAGGCCCTAGTGATCTATGCATTGATAACCCACAAGTATAGGGGATCGCAACAATTTTCAAGGGTAGAGTATTCAACCCAAATTTATTGATTCGACACAAGGGGAGCCAAATAATATTCTCAAGTATTAGCAGCTGAGTTGTCAATTCAACCACACCTGGAAACTTAATATCTGTAGCAAAATATTTAGTAGCAAAGTAATATGATAATAGTGGTAATGGTAGCAAAAGGTAATGATAACAAAAGTAATGTTTTTGGTATTTTGTAGTGATTGTAACAGTAGCAATGGAAAAGTAAATAAGCGAAGAACAATATATGGAAAGCTCGTAGGCAATGGATCGACGATAGAGAATTATGCCGGATGCGGTTCATCATGTAACAATCATAACATAGGGTGACACAGAACTAGCTCCAATTCATCAATGTAATGTAGGCACGTATTCCGAATATAGTCATACGTGCTTATGGAAAAGAACTTGCATGACATCTTTTGTCCTACCCTCCCGTGGCAGCGGGGTCCTAATGGAAACTAAGGGATATTAAGGCCTCCTTTTAATAGAGTACCGGGCCAAAGCATTAACACATAGTGAATACATGAACTCCTCAAACTACAGTCATCACCGGGAGTGGTCCCGATTATTGTCACGTCAGGGTTGCCGGATCATAACACATAGTAGCTGACTATAGACTTGCAAGATAGGATCAAGAACTCTCATATATTGATGAAAACATAATAGGTTCAGATCTGAAATCATGGCACTCGGGCCCTAGTGACAAGCATTAAGCATAGCAAAGTCATAGCAACATCAATCTCAGAACATAGTGGATACTAGGGATCAAACCCTAACAAAACTAACTCGATTACATGATAAATCTCATCCAACCCATCACCGTCCAGCAAGCCTATGATGGAATTACTCACGCACGACGGTGAGCATCATGAAATTGGTGATGGAGGATGGTTGATGATGACGATGGCGACGAATCCCCCTCTCCGGAGCCCCGAACGGACTCCAGATCAGCCCTCCCGAGAGGTTTTAGGGCTCGGCGGCGGCCCCGTATCGTAAAACGCGATGAATCCTTCTCTCTAATTATTTTCTCCATGAAAGAAAATATATAGAGTTGGAGTTGAGGTCGGAGGAGCTCCAGGGGGCCCACGAGGTAGAGGGGCCCGCCTAGGGGGGCAGGCACGCCCCCACCCTCGTGGCTAGGGTGTGGGCCCCCTGGTCTTGATCTTTTGCAAGGATTTTTTATTATTTCCAAAAAGACATCCCGTGAAGTTTCAGGTCATTCCGAGAACTTTTGTTTCTGCAAATAAATAACATCATGGTAATTCTGCTGAAAACAACGTCAGTCCGGGTTAGTTCCATTCAAATCATGCAAGTTAGAGTCCAAAACAAGGGCAAAAATGTTTGGAAAAGTAGATACGACAGAGACGTATCAACTCCCCAAGCTTAAACCTTTGCTTGTCCTCAAGCAATTCAGTTGATAAACTGAAAGTGATAATGAATTTTTTTTACAAACTCTGTTTGCTCTTGTTGTTGTAAATATGTAAAGCCAGCATTCAAGTTTTCAGCAAAGATTATAAACTAACCATATTCACAATAACGCTTAGGTCTCATGTTTACTCATATCAATGGCATAATCAACTAGCGAGCAATAATAATAAATCTCGGATGACAACACTTTCTCAAAACAATCATAATATGATATAACGAGATGGTATCTCGCTAGCCCTTTTTGAGACCGCAAAACATAAATGCAGAGCACCTTTAAAGATCAAGGACTGACTAGACATTGTAATTCATGGTAAAAGAGATCCAGTCAAGTCATACTCAATGGAAACTAACAGTAATGAATGCAAATGACAGTGGTGCTCTCCAACTGGTGCTTTTTAATAAGAGGACAATGACTCAACATAAAAGTAAATAGATAGCCCCTTCACAGAGGGAAGCAGGGATTTGTAGAGGTGCCAGAGCTCGGTTTTGAAATAGAGATGAATAATATTTTGAGCGGTATACTTTCATTGTCAACATAACAACCAAGAGATGGCGATATCTTCCATGCTACACACATTATAGGCGGTTCCCAAACAGAATGGTAAAGTTTATACCCCCTCCACCAACAAGCACCAATCCATGGCTTGCTCGAAACAACGAGTGCCTCCAACTAACAAGAGTCCCAGGGGGAGTTTTGTTTGCAACTATTTTGATTTAGTTTGCATAAAGCATGGGACTGGGCATCCCGATGACCAGCCATTTTCTCGTGAGTGAGGAGCGGAGTCCACTCCTCTTGAGAATAACCCGCCTAACATGGAAGATACGGACAGCCCTAGTTGATACATGAGCTATTCGAGCATACAAAACAGAATGTTTATTTGAAGGTTTAGAGTTTGGCACATAAAAATTTACTTGGAACGGCAGGTAGATACTGTATATAGGTAGGTATGGTGGACTCATATGGAACAACTTTGGGGTTTATGGGATTGGATGCACAAGCAGTATTCCCGCTTAGTACAAGTGAAGGCTAGCAAAAGACTGGGAAGCGACCAGCTAGAGAGCGACAATAGTCATGAACATGCATTAAATTTAATCAACACCGAATGCAAGCATGAGTAGGATATAATGCACCATGAACATAAATATCGTAGAGGCTATGTTGATTTTGTTTCAACTACATGCGTGAACATGTGCCAAGTCAAGCCACTCGAATCGTTCAAAAGAGGATACCATCCTATATCATACCACATCACAACCATTTTAATAGCATGTTGGCATGGAAGGTAAACCATTATAAGCTCCTAGCTAATTAAGCATGGCACAAGAAACTATGATCTCTAGTTGTCATTGCAAACATGTTTATTCATAATAGGCTGAATCAGGAACAATGAACTAATCATATTTACAAAAACAAGAGAGGTCGAGTTCATACCAACTTTTCTCATCTCAGTCAGTCCATCATATAATCATCATTATTGCCTTTCACTTGCACGACCGAATGATGTGGATAATAATAATAATAGTGCATGTGCATTGGACTAAGTTGGAATCTGCAAGCATTCAATAAACAGGAGAAGACAAGGCAATATGGGCTCTTTTGTCAGATCAACAATAATGCATATAAGAGCCACTTCAACAATTTAATCATCGTCTTCTCCTATCGACCCCCAAAGAAAAGAAATAAAACTATTTACACGGGAAAGCTCCCAACAAGCAAAAGAAGAACAGTAAATATTTTTGGTTTTTCTTTTTAATTACTACTACAGGCATGGAAAGTAAACTAATTAAAAGCTACAACTAATTGTTTTGGTTTTTCTTAAGGCTTATTAAACACACAAGAAGAAAGCATAAAAAGGAAAATAAACTACCATGGATATTACAATGGAAAAGTATGAGCATCAACATCTAGCAATGAGTGTGTGTGAACATGAATGTAATGTCGGTGGGAAATACGTACTACCCCAAGCTTAGGCTTTTGGCCTAAGTTGGTTTATTGCCACGGATGGCCTGGCGGATATCCATAGTTGTAGCTGGGGTTGTACTGTGATGCAGCGGCTATTGCCTCCTGAGCTGCAGCGTGGCGGCGAGCTGCCTCCGCCCTCCTCTCGTACTCATCTGCCTCCTCTCTGGTAATAAAATGTCTTCCTTTTGCTTGACAATCAAAGAAGATAGGAGCAGGGGGAGTAACACGGACAACACGACGTCTGTCAAAGATTAAGCGATACTGGAGAGGTGATTCATTCCTCTCGACAAACTGGTGGTGAACCATAGCATTAAAGTCTAGGTAAGTAGGAGGCAATTCAATATCATAATTACGTATGGTTACACCAAGAAAATCAGCTAAGCGGGTTGCATAAATTCCTCCAAAGAAATCTCCATTAAATCTATTATGATGCAACCTACGTGCAACAATGGCTCCCAAATTATAAGATTTGTCTCCTAACATAGCACTCCTAAGAATACCGAGGTCAGGGACACACATATGACATGCTTCATCTTTACCATTTATGCACCTACCTATGAAGAGAGCAAAATAATGTATAGTAGGAAAATGAATGCTCCCTATGGTAGCTTGTGCTATGTCTCTAGATTCCCCCACAGTTACACTAGCAAGAAAATTTCTAAATTCAGATTTGCGGGGTTCACTAGCACTACCCCATTGTGGAAGTTTGCAAGCAGTGGTAAAATCCTCTAAGTCCATAGTATAAGATTTTTCATAAAGATCAAACAGGACAGTTGGAGAATTACGTGAAGATGAAAATTCAAACCTCCTCACAAAGGAACTAGTGAGATAGTGGTACTGGCGGCACTTTTCTTCCTCAAAGCTCACAAGATCAGCGTTACGCAAATATGCGTTAAATTTTTCCTTAATTCCCGCTCGATCCATAAATTTTTCCGAAGGCCATTCACAAGGACGCACTGGAGCTTCTCTTGGTGGCTCTTCATCAGCATCACGCATTGCAAGCCTAGGTCCTTTCTTCCTTGAAGAACCACCTTGGTACATTTTCCTAAGCATATTTCTTCCTCTGAAAAATTTCTGAAATTTTTAGTAACTTCAAGTAAAAGTAAACCAAACTCAACAAAATTGATAGAAACTACTCCTACAAGTGCCTAGAGCCTATATCATGCATCAAAACTACTTTTGACCATATAAGTTTGACATGCAAGCTCAAGAATAGGGTCACCTAAGCAGCAAAATATGCAATGAATAAAGCACTAGAACAAAAACTAATTGGACCAATGGAGGAGTCACATACTAAGGAACAATCCCCCAAGCTGTTTTGTGAGAGGTGCTTTGAGCAAGGAGATCGAAAATCGCAGCAAAATGAGCTAGAACTCATGCTTGAGCTGGACATTTGTGTTTGTGGGAGGAAGAAGTGTGTGGGTGCAGGAATAAGTGGAGGAGGGCTACCGTGGGCCCACGAGGCAAGGGGCACGCCCTCCACCCTCGTGGCTAGGTGGATGCCCCCCTGCTGTGTTCTCAGTGCCAAATATTCTCAAATATTCTAGAAAAAAATCATATTTAAATTTCAGGGCATTTGGAGAACTTCTATTTTCGGGGTATTTTTATATTGCACGGATAATTTAGATAACAGACAGAAAATAGTATGTTTATTTTATTTAAAATAAATAACAAAAAGTAAAAGGAGGGTACAGAAGGTTGTGCCTTCTAGTTTCATCCATCTCATGCTCATCAAAAGGAATCCACTAACAAGGTTGATCAAGTCTTTTTAACGAACTCATTCCGAATAACATGGAATCGGAGAAATTTCGAATAACACTATGTTACCTCAACGGGGATATGCACATCCCCAATAATAAGAATATCATATTTCTTTTTGACAGTAGGTAGAGGAAATTCAAAACCTCCAATAATAATCGATGGAATTTTTCCAATAGATTTGATACTATGAACTTGAGGTTGTTTCCTTGGAAAGTGTACCGTATGCTCATTACCGTTGACATGAAAAGTGACATTGCCTTTGTTGCAATCAATAACAGCCCCTCCAGTATTCAAAAAGGGTCTTCCAAGAATAATAGACATACTATTGTCCTCGAGAATATCAAGAATAACAAAGTCCGCTAAAATAGTAATTTTTGCAACCACAACAGGCACATCCTCACAAATACCAGCAGGTATAGCAGTTGATTTATCAGCCATTTGCAAATATATTTCAGTAGGTGTCAACTTATTCAAATCAAGTCTACGATATAAAGAGAGAGGCATAACACTAACACCGGCTCCAAGATCACATAAAGCAGTTTTAACATAGTTTCTTTTAATGGAGCATGGTATAGTGGGTACTCCTGAATCTCCAAGTTTCTTTGGTATTCCACCCTTAAAAGTATAATTAGCAAGCATGGTGGAAATTTTAGCTTCCGGTATCTTTCTTTTATTAGTGACAATTTCTTTCAAGTACTTAGCATAAGGATTCATTTTAAGCATATCAGTTAATCGCATACGCAAAAAGATAGGTCTAATCATTTCAGCAAAGCGCTCAAAATCCTCATCATCCTTTTTGTTGGATGGTTTGGGAGGAAAAGGCATGGGTTTCTAAACCCAAGGCTCTCTTTCCTTTCCGTGTTTCCTTTCAACAAAGTCTTCCTTATCATAACGTTGATTCTTTGATTGTGGGTTATCAAGATCAACAACAGGTTCAATTTATATATCATTATCATTACTAGGTTGAGCATCATCATGAACATTATCACTAGTTTCAGGTTCATTACCAGATTGTGTTTCAGCATCAGAAATAGAAATATCATTTGGATTCTCAGGTGTTTCAGCAATAGGTTCACTAGAAGCATGCAAAGTCCTATCATTTTTCTTTTTCTTCCTTTTAGAAGGACTAGGTGCATCTATATTATTTCTTTGAGAATCTTGCTCAATTCTCTTAGGGTGGCCTTCAGGATACAAAGGTTCCTGAGTCATTTTACCAGTTCTAGTAGCCACTCTAACAACATAATCATTATTCTTACTATTCAATTCATTGAGCAAATCATTTTGAGCCTTAAGTACTTGTTCTACTTGAGTGGTAACCATAGAAGCATGCTTACTAATAAGTTTAAGTTCACCTTTGACATTAGCCATATAATCACCCAAGTGTTCAAGCATATTTGCATTGTATTTCAATTGTCTACCAAAATAAGCATTAAAATTTTCTTGCTTCACCATAAAATTATCAAACTCATCTAAACATTGGCTAGCAAACTTAGTAAGAGGGATTTCAGCTTTATCATATCTATAGAGAGAATTTACCTTTACTACCTGTGTCGGGTTATCAAGACCATGTATTTCTTCAATAGGTAATGGATTAAGATCATATGTTTCTTCAACATGCGGTAAATTAAGACCATGTATTTCTTCAATAGGAGGTAAATTCTTAACATCTTCAGCTTTAATACCCTTTTCTTTCATAGATTTCTTTGCCTCTTGCTTATCTTCAGGACTGAGAAATAGAACACCTCTTTTCTTCAGAGTTGGTTTAGGAAAAGGCTCAGGAATTTGCTCAGGAGCTGGCTTAGGAAGTGTACAATTATTTTCATTTGTCAACATATTATTCAATAGAATTTCAGCTTCATCCGGTGTTCTTTCCCTGAAACAGAACCAGCACAACTATCCAGGTAATTTTTGGAAGCATCGGTTAGTCCATTATAAAAGATATCAAGTATTTCATTTTTCTTGAGAGGATGATCAGGCAAAGCATTAAGTAACTTGAGAAGCCTCCCCCAAGCTTGTGGGAGACTCTCTTCTTCAATTTGCACAAAATTATATATATATCCCTCAAAGCAGCTTGTTTCTTATGAGCAGGGAAATATTTAGCAGAGAAGTAATAAATCATATCCTGGGGACTACGCACACAACCAGAATCCGGAGAATTAAACCATATCTTAGCATCACCCTTTAATGAGAACGGAAATATTTTAAGGATATAAAGGTAGCAAGATTTCTCACCATTAGTGAACAGGGTGGCTATATCATTTAATTTAGTAATATGTGCCACAACAGTTTCAGATTCACAGCCATGAAAAGGATCAGATTCAACCAAAGTAATTATATCAGGATCAACAGGGAATTCATAATCCTTATCAGTAACACAGATAGGTGAAGTTGCAAAAGCAGGGTCAGGTTTCATTCTAGCATTAAGATATTGCTGCTTCCATTTAGCTAATAACCTCTTGAGCTCGTATCTATCTTTGCAAGCTAAAATAGCTAAAGCAACTTATTTTTCCAAAACATAACCCTCAGGAACAACAGGCGATTCATATTTATTAGGGGAGAGTCTTCATCATCACTTTCATCAATGTTATCAATTTCAATAATTTCATTCTCTCCAACCCTAGCAAGTTGTTCATCAAGAAATTCACCAAGTGGCACAGTTGTATCAAGCATAGAAGTAGTTTCATCATAAGTATCATGCATAGCAGAAGTGACATCATCAATAACATGCGACATATCAGAACGAATAGCAGAAGCAGGTTTAGGTGTCACAAGCTTACTCAAAATAGAAGGTGAATCTAGTGCAGAGCTAGATGGCAGTTCCTTACCTCCCCTCATAGTTGAGGGATAAATCTTGGTTTTTGGATCTCTCAAGTTCTTCATAATGATAAGTAGATATAAATCCCAAGTGACTCAAAGAATAGAGCTATGCTCCCTGGCAACGGCGCCAGAAAATAGTCTTGATAACCCATAAGTATAGGGGATCACAACAGTTTTCGAGGGTAGAGTATTCAACCCAAATTTATTGATTCGACACAAGGGGAGCCAAAGAATATTCTCAAGTATTAGCAGCTGAGTTGTCAATTCAACCACACCTGGAAACTTAATATCTGCAGCAAAATATTTAGTAGTAAAGTAATATGATAATAGTGGTAACGGTAGCAAAAGGTAATGATAACAAAAGTAATGTTTTTGGTATTTTGTAGTGATTGTAATAGTAGCAATGGAAAAGTAAATAAGCGAAGAACAATATATGGAAAGCTCGTAGGCAATGGATCGGTGATAGAGAATTATGCCGGATGCGGTTCATCATGTAACAATCATAACATAGGGTGACACAGAACTAGCTCCAATTCATCAATGTAATGTAGGCATGTATTCCGAATATAGTCATATGTGCTTATGGAAAAGAACTTGCATGACATCTTTTGTCCTACCCTCCCGTGGCATCGGGGTCCTAATGGAAACTAAGGGATATTAAGGCCTCCTTTTAATAGAGTACCGGACCAAAGCATTAACACATAGTGAATACATGAACTCCTCAAACTACGGTCATCATCGGGAGTGGTCCCGATTATTGTCACTTCGGGGTTGCCGGATCATAACACATAGTAGGTGACTATAGACTTGCAAGATAGGATCAAGAACTCTCATATATTGATGAAAACATAATAGGTTCAGATCTGAAATCATGGCACTCGGGCCCTAGTGACAAGCATTAAGCATAGCAAAGTCATAGCAACATCAATCTCAGAACATAGTGGATACTAGGGATCAAACCCTAACAAAACTAACTTGATTACATGATAAATCTCATCCAACCAATCACCGTCCAGCAAGCCTACGATGGAATTACTCATGCACGGCGGTGTGCATCATGAAATTGGTGATGGAGGATGGTTGATGATGACGATGGAGACGAATCCCCCTCTCCGAAGCCCCGAACGGACTCCAGATCAGCCCTCCCGGGTGGTTTTAGGGCTTGGTGGCGGCTCTGTATCGTAAAACGCGATGAATCCTTCTCTCCAATTTTTTTCTCCCTGAAAGCAAATATATAGAGTTGGAGTTAAGGTTGGAGGAGCTCCAGGGGGCCCACGAGGTAGGGGGCGCGCCTAGGGGGGCAGGCGTGCCCCCACCCTCGTGGCTAGGGTGTGGCCCCCCTGGTCTTGATCTTTTCCAAGGATTTTTTATTATTTCCAAAAAGACGTTTCGTGAAGTTTCAGGTCATTCCGAGAACTTTTGTTTCTGCACATAAATAACACCATGGTAATTCTGCTGTAAACAGCGTCAGTCCGGGTTAGTTCCATTCAAATCATGCAAGTTAGAGTCAAAAACAAGGGAAAAAGTGTTTGGAAAAGTAGATACGACGGAGACGTATCATGCATCATATGCTAGTATTAGTAGCTGTTCATTAACCTAATCAAGTAATCACATACAGTACTCCCAAAAATGATGCGATGTTCTTTGAGCAGCACCAAACAATCTCTTTTTGTTTACCAGCACTGAAAGAAGGAAGACAGAAGAGAAATTCATTGTTACAGAGAAATGCATCATGTCACTTTGCTAATAGAAAAGTTTTTGAAATGCTGGGGGCTATCATTTGCTGGTTACTAGTGCAAAGTGGTGGCCCTTTTGGCACTGCGTCCACGCTAGCCCTGCCTGAACCTGCATATTGGCTGTTGCCACAATCATGCTGACTGGATCCGGGCGGACACGAAAATTTACTTCTGGAGTGGTACTCGCACAATCACTAGGCCCACCAATCACTTCAACTAAACCTAAACTAAACTTAAAAAATAAGAAACAAAAACATAAAAAATACAAGATGTCCCACCGAAGCTTGGGGCACCAGAGCGATGGGGTGGCCGCGGGGGTGGAGGAGAGAGGCAGGGGGGGGGGGGGGCGGAGGAGGGGGCGCTGGAGCGGCGGGTGAGGGAGTCCCAGACTAAGGGCTCCTCGAGCGTCCGACCTATTGGACATGGGCTAGACTGATGGCTGCGAAGATATAAAGACTGAAGACTCTACCCGTGTCCGGATGGGACTCTCGTTGGCGTGGAAAGCAAGCTTGGCGTCCAAATGTGGAGATTCTTTTCTCTGTAACCGACCTTATGTAACCCTAGATCCCTCCGGTGTCTATATAAACCGGAGGGCTAGGTCCGTAGACAAATATCCTCATAATCATAGTCAGACATGCTAGACTTTTAGGGTTTTAGCCATTACGATCTCACGGTAGATCAACTCTTGTAATACTCATATTCATCAAGATCAATCAAGCAGGAAGTAGGGTATTACCTCCATAGAGAGGGCCCGAACCTGGGTAAACATTGTGTCCCCTCTCTCCTATTACCATCGACCTTAGACGCACAGTTCGGGACCCCCGACCCAAGATCCGCCGGTTTTGACACCGACATTGGTGCTTTCACTGAGAGTTCCACTGTGCCGTCATCAAAAGGATTGATGGCTCCTTCTACCATCTTCAAACGGCGCTATCCAAGGGGAAGTCTTCCTCCCCGGATAGATCTTCGTGTTCGGCGGCTTCGCACTGCGGTCCAACTCGCTTGGCCATCTGGAGCAAATCGAAAGCTACGCCCCTGGCCATCAGGTCAGATTTGGAAGCCTGAACTACATCGCGGATATCCGCGGAGACTTGATATTCGATGGATTCGAGACCGCGACAGCCGCTCCCTGCCACCACGGTGAACATGACGTAAATCTGTCATCGGGCCATACCCATGAGATAGTACATGTAGCTGCTCTGGCCTTAGACCCGGAGCAGATGGCGCCATCCGAGGACGGGAAGCTCAACCCCGCCGCAGAAGTCGCAGACTCAGCGGCGCTGGAGCCGCACACAGACCTAACTTCAAGTGACATCTGTGTCACCGGAATCATGGACTCGTCTCCAGCTACAGGTTCCGAACCTTGTGCGTCCGCACACGTCAAGCTTGACCAGTCATCGACCGTCGACTTCAGCTCCGTGGACATCTTCCGTTACTCGCCTTTGGGCGACGTGTTAAACTCGTTAAGAGCACTATCCTTAGTGGGGGGCTCATAGCCAAACTATATCCGGTTCGAACCGGAGGCTGATGACGGAGAATTTCGCTCCCCACCCACCGCCCACTTCATAGCCACTATCGAAGACTTAACCGACACGCTCGATTACGGCTCCGAAGACATCGACGTCATGGACGACGATGCCGATGAGGAGCAGGGCCAAGACCCGCTGTTTACTGGACGCTGGACGGCCACCTCTTCTTACGATGAGTACATGGTGGATACACCTAAAAAAACTAACGACGATGACAAGGAGAATCCAATTGAGGATGAGCCTCCTAAGACAGAACCAAAGCGTCGGCGTCAGCGTCGCCGCTCTAAATCATGCCGCAGCAAAGACAACAATACCAGCACGGGAGACGATAACACTCCGGATAGTGCCGAAGACAGAGAAGATCCCGACGAACAATCTGCCAAACAAGACAATCGGGAAAACATGCAAGTTAGCCCTGGCGAACAAGCCATAAACGACGACTTAGAGGACAGTAATTATCTTCCACTCTCTGAGGATGAGGCAAGCCTCGACAGCGAGGATTTTATCATGCCTGAGGAACCTCAGGAGCAGGAGTGCTTTAAGCGCCGGCTAATAGCCACTGCAAGGAGCCTGAAAAAGAAGCAGCAACAACTTCAAGCTAACCAAGATCTGCTCAACGATAGATGGACTGATGTCCTAGCAGCCGAAGAATTTGGCCTCAAGCACCCAGCCAGAATTTACCCAAAGCGCAAATTGCTCCCTCAGTTTGATGACGAGGTGCCGGAGCCCATACCACCACCACACAATGCGGCTAACTGACCACCACGCGGTTGGGACAAAGCGGCAACTCAAGCCGAACACCAGCCCACCCCACCTCACCGTAAAGGCAGAGACAACATAGCTCGTGGTCACACATATGACCTTCGGCAGGGCCTAGACAATAGAACAAGACATACTAGGCCGATCTATGGATCGTGAGGACGTGCCACGACACGTGACGACGACTATCTATTTGGACGTGACAAGCCTAGTCATTGTTGGGGAACGCAGTAATTTCAAAATTTTCCTACGCACACGCAAGATCATGGTGATGCACAGCAACGAGAGGGGAGAGTGTTGTCTACGTACCAACGCAGACCGACTGCGGAAGCGATCACACAACGTAGAGGAAGTAGTCGTACGTCTTCTTCCCGATCCGACCGATCCAAGCACCGTTACTCCGGCACCTCCGAGTTCTTAGCACACGTTCAGCTCGATGACGTTCCTCGGGCTCCGATCCAGCAAAGCGTCGAGGAAGAGTTCCGTCAGCACGACGGCGTGGTGACGATCTTGATGTACTACCGACGCAGGGATTCGCCTAAGCACTGTAACGGTATGATCGAGGTGGAATTTGGTGGCAGGGGGCACCGCACACGGCTAAGGAGCGATTAACTTGTGTGTCTTGGGGTGCCCCCTGCCCCCGTATATAAAGGCCAGGGGCAGGGGGTTCGGCCGGCCAGGTGGGAGGCGCAGGGAGGAGTCCTACTCCCACCGGGAGTAGGACTCCTTCCCCCAATCCTATTCCAACTAGGATTCTTGGGGAAGAAGGAGAAAGAGGGGGCCGGCCCACCTCTCCTAGTCCTATTAGGACTTGGGAAAGGTAGGGGGCGCCGGCCAGGTGTGGGCTGCCTCTTCTCTCTTTTCCACTAAGGCCCAATAGGCCCATTTACCTCCCGGGGGGTTCCGGTAACCCTCCCGGTAATCCGGAAAAATCCCGATTTCACCCGGAACGCTTCCGGTGCCCAAACATAGGCTTCCAATATATCAATCTTTACGTCTCGACCATTTCGAGACTCCTCGTCATGTCCGTGATCTCATCCGGGACTCCGAACAACCTTCGGTACATCAAAATGCATAAACTCATAATAACTGTCATCGTAACGTTAAGCGTGCGGACCCTACGGTTCGAGAACAATGTAGACATGACCGAGACATGTCTCCGGTCAATAACCAATAGCGGGACCTGGATGCCCATATTGGCTCCTACATATTCTACGAAGATCTTTATCGGTCAGACCGCATAACAACATACGTTGTTCCCTTTGTCATCGGTATGTTACTTGCCCGAGATTCGATCGTCGGTATCCAATACCTAGTTCAATCTCGTTACTGGCAAGTCTCTTTACTCGTTCCGTAATACATCATCTCATAACTAACATCTTAGTTATTATGCTTGCAAGGCTTATGTGATGTGTATTACCGAGAGGGCCCAGAGATACCTCTCTGACAATCAGAGTGACAAAACCTAATCTCGAAATACGCCAACCCAACATCTACCATTGGAGACACCTGTAGTACTCCTTTATAATCACCCAGTTACGTTGTGACGTTTGGTAGTACCCAAAGTGTTCCTCCGGTAAACGGGAGTTGCATAATCTCATAGTTATAGGAACATGTATAAGTCATGAAGAAAGCAATAGCAACATACTAAACGATCGGGTGCTAAGCTAATGGAATGGGTCATGTCAATCAGATCATTCAACTAATGATGTGACCTCGTTAATCAAATAACAACTCTTTGTTCATGGTTAGGAAACATAACCATCTTTGATTAACGAGCTAGTCTAGTAGAGGCATACTAGTGACACTCTGTTGGTCTATGTATTCACACATGTATTATGTTTCCGGTTAATACAATTCTAGCATGAATAATAAACATTTATCATGATATAAGGAAATAAATAATAACTTTATTATTGCCTCTAGGGCATATTTCCTTCAGTCTCCCACTTGCACTAGAGTCAATAATCTAGATTACACAGTAATGATTCTTACACCCATGGAGTCTTGGTGCTGATCATGTTTTGCTCGTGGAAGAGGCTTAGTCAACGGGTCTGCAACATTCAGATCCGTGTGTATCTTGCAAATCTCTATGTCTCCCACCTGGACTAAATCCCGGATGGAGTTGAAGCGTCTCTTGATGTGTTTGGTTCTTTTGTGAAATCTGGATTCCTTTGCCAAGGCAATTGCACCAGTATTGTCACAGAAGATTTTCATTGGACCCGATGCACTAGGTATGACACCTAGATCGGATATGAACTCCTTCATCCAGACTCCTTCGTTCGCTGCTTCCGAAGCAGCTATGTACTCCGCTTCACATGTAGATCCCGCTACGACGCTTTGTTTAGAACTGCACCAACTGACAGCTCCACCGTTTAAAGTAAACACGTATCCGGTTTGCGATTTAGAATCGTCCGGATCAGTGTCAAAGCTTGCATCAACGTAACCTCTTACGGTGAGCTCTTTGTCACCTCCATATACGAGAAACATATCCTTAGTCCTTTTCAGGTATTTCAGGATGTTCTTGACCGCTGTCCAGTGATCCACCCCTGGATTACTTTGGTACCTCCCTGCTAAACTTATAGCAAGGCACACATCAGGTCTGGTACACAGCATTGCATACATGATAGAGCCTATGGCTGAAGCATAGGGAACATCTTTCATTTTCTCTCTATCTTCTGCAGTGGTCGGGCATTGAGTCTGACTCAACTTCACACCTTGCAATACAGGCAAGAACCCTTTCTTTGCTTGATCCATTTTGAACTTCTTCAAAATCTTGTCAAGGTATGTGCTTTGTGAAAGTCCAATTAAGCGTTTTGATCTATCTCTATAGATCTTTATGCCTAATATGTAAGCAGCTTCCCCGAGGTCTTTCATCGAAAAACTTTTATTCAAGTATCCCTTTATGCTATCCAGAAATTCTATATCATTTCCAATGAGTAATATGTCATCCACATATAATATCAGAAATGCTACAGAGCTCCCACTCACTTTCTTGTAAATACAGGCTTCTCCAAAAGTCTGTATAAACCCAAATGCTTTGATCACACTATCAAAGCGTTTATTCCAACTCCGAGATGCTTGCACCAGTCCATAGATGGATCGCTGGAGTTTGCACACTTTGTTAGCTCCCTTTGGATCGACAAAACCTTCTGGTTGCATCATATACAACTCTTCTTCCAGAAATCCATTCAGGAATGCGGTTTTTACATCCATTTGCCAAATTTCATAATCATAAAATGCAGCAATTGCTAACATGATTCTGACAGACTTAAGCATCGCTACGGGTGAGAAAGTCTCATCGTAGTCAACTCCTTGAACTTGTCGAAAACCTTTTGCGACAAGTCGAGCTTTGTAGACAGTAACATTACCATCAGCGTCAGTCTTTTTCTTAAAGATCCATTTATTCTCAATTGCTTGCCGATCATCGGGCAAGTCAACCAAAGTCCATACTTTGTTCTCATACATGGATCCCATCTCAGATTTCATGGCTTCAAGCCACTTTGCGGAATCTGGGCTCACCATTGCTTCTTCATAGTTCGTAGGTTCATCATGATCTAGTAGCATGACTTCCAGAACAGGATTACCGTACCACTCTGGTGCGGATCTTACTCTGGTTGATCTACGAGGTACAGTAGTATCTTGATCTAAAGTTTCATGATCATCATCATTAACTTCCTCTCTTATTGGTGTAGGTCTCACAGAAACAGTTTTCTGTGATGTACTATTTCCCAATAACGGAGTAGGTACATTTACCTCGTCAAGTTCTACTTTCCTCCCACTCACTTCTTTCGAGAGAAACTCCTTCTCAAGAAAGTTTCCGAATTTAGCAACAAAAGTCTTGCCTTCGGATCTGTGATAGAAGGTGTATCCAATAGTTTCCTTTGGATATCCTATGAAGACACACTTCTCCGATTTGGGTTCGAGCTTATCAGGTTGAAGCTTTTTCACATAAGCATCGCAGCCCCAAATTTTAAGAAACGACAACTTTGGTTTCTTGCCAAACCATAGTTCATAAGGCGTCGTCTCAACGGATTTAGATGGTGCCCTATTTAACGTGAATGCGGCCGTCTCTAAAGCATAACCCCAAAATGATAGCGGTAAATCAGTAAGAGACATCATAGATCGCACCATATCTAGTAAAGTACGATTACGACGTTCGGACACACCATTACGTTGTGGTGTTCAGGGTGGCGTGAGTTGTGAAACTATTCCACAATTTTTCAAATGTGCACCAAACTCGTAACTCAAATATTCTCCTCCACGATCAGATCGTAGAAACTTTTATTTTCTTGTTACGATGATTTTCAACTTCACTCTGAAATTCCTTGAACTTTTCAAATGTTTCAGACTTATGTTTCATTAAGTAGATATACCCATATCTGCTTAAATCATCTGTGAAGGTGAGAAAATAACGATATCCGCCACGAGCCTCAATATTCATCGGACCACATACATCGGTATGTATGATTTCCAATAAATCTGTTGCTCTCTCCATAGTACCGGAGAACGGGGTTTTAGTCATCTTGCCCATGAGGCACGGTTCGCAAGTACCAAGTGATTCATAATCAAGTGGTTCCAAAAGCCCATCAGCATGGAGTTTCTTCATGCGCTTTACACCGTTATGACCTAAACGGCAGTGCCACAAATAAGTTGCACTATCATTATCAACTCTGCATCTTTTGGCTTCAACATTATGAATATGTGTATTACTACTATCGAGATTCAATAAGAATAGACCACTTTTCAAGGGTGCATGACCATAAAAGATATTACTCATATAAATAGAACAACCATTATTCTCTGATTTAAATGAATAACCGTCTCGCATCAAACAAGATCCAGATATAATGTTCATGCTCAACGCTGGCACCAAATAACAATTATTTAGGTCTAATATTAATCCCGAAGGTAGATGTAGAGGTAGCGTGCCGACCGCGATCACATCGACTTTGGAACCGTTTCCCACGCGCATCGTCACCTCGTCCTTTGCTAGTGTCCGCTTATTCTGTAGTCCCTGTTTCGAGTTGCAAATATTAGCAACAGAACCAGTATCAAATACCCAGGTGCTACTGCGAGCATTAGTAAGGTACACATCAATAACATGTATATCACATATACCTTTGTTCACCTTGCCATCCTTCTTATCCGCCAAATACTTGGGGCAGTTCCGCTTCCAGTGACCAGTCTGCTTGCAGTAGAAGCACTCAGTTTCAGGCTTAGGTCCAGACTTGGGTTTCTTCTCTTGAGCAGCAACTTGCTTGCCGTTCTTCTTGAAGTTCCCTTTCTTCTTCCCTTTGCCCTTTTTCTTGAAACTAGTGGTTTTGTTAACCATCAACACTTGATGCTCCTTCTTGATTTCTACCTCCGCAGCTTTCAGCATAGCGAAGAGCTCGGGAATAGTCTTGTTCATCCCTTGCATATTATAGTTCATCACAAAGCTCTTGTAGCTTGGTGGCAGTGATTGGAGAATTCTGTCAATGACGCAATCATCCGGAAGTGTAACTCCCAATTGAATCAAGTGATTATTATACCCAGACATTTTGAGTATATGCTCACTGACAGAACTGTTCTCCTCCATTTTGCAGCTATAGAACTTATTGGAGACTTCATATCTCTCAATCCGGGCATTTGCTTGAAATATTAACTTCAACTCCTGGAACATCTCATATGCTCCATGACGTTCAAAACGTCATTGAAGTCCCGGTTCTAAGCCGTAAAGCATGGCACACTGAACTATTGAGTAGTCATCAGCTTTGCTCTGCCAGACGTTCATAACTTCTGGTGTTGCTCTTGCAGCAGGCCTGGCACTTAGCGGTGCTTCCAGGACGTAATTCTTCTGTGCAACAATGAGGATAATCCTCAGGTTACGGACCCAGTCCGTGTAATTGCTACCATCATCTTTCAACTTAGCTTTCTCAAGGAACGCATTAAAATTCAACGGAACAACAGCACGAGCCATCTATCTACAATCAACATAAACAAGCAAGATACTATCAGGTACTAAGTTCATGATAATTTTTAAGTTCAGTTAATTTACTTAAGAACTCCCACTTAGATAGACATCCCTCTAATCCTCTAAGTGATTACGTGATCCAAATCAACTAAACCATAACCGATCATCACGTGAGATGGAGTAGTTTTCAATGGTGAACATCAATATGTTGATCATATCTACTATATGATTCACGCTCGACCTTTCGGTCTCCGTGTTCCGAGGCCATATCTGTATATGCTTGGCTCGTCAAGTATAACCTGAGTATTCCGCGTGTGCAACTGTTTTGCACCCGTTGTATTTGAACGTAGAGCCTATCACACCCGATCATCACGTGGTGTCTCAGCACGAAGAACTTTTGCAACGGTGCATACTCAGGGAGAACACTCCTTGATAATTTAGTGAGAGATCATCTTATAATGCTACCGTCAATCAAAGCAAGATAAGATGCATAAAAGGATAAACATCACATGCAATCAATATAAGTGATATGATATGGCCATCATCATCTTGTGCTTTGTGATCTCCATCTCCGAAGCATCGTCATGATCACCATCGTCACCGGCGCGACACCTTGATCTCCATCGTAGCATCGTTGTCGTCTTGCCAATCTTATGCTTCCATGACTATCACTACCGCTTAGTAATAAAATAAAGCATTACATCGCGATTGCATTGCATACAATAAAGCGACAACCATATGGCTCCTGCCAGTTGCCGATAACTCGGTTACAAAACATGATCATCTCATACAATAAAATCAGCATCATGCCTTGACCATATCACATCACAACATGCCCTGCAAAAACAAGTTAGACGTCCTCTACTTTGTTGTTGCAAGTTTTACGTGGCTGCTACGGGCTTAAGTAAGAACTCATCTCACCTACGCATTAAAACCACAACGATAGTTCGTCAAATAGACTCCGTTTTAACCTTCTCAAGGACCGGGCGTAGTCACACTTGGTTCAACTAAAGTTGGAGAGACAGTCTTCCGCTAGCCATCTGTGTGCATAGCACGTCGAGGGAACCGGTCTCGCGTAAGAGTACGCGTAAGGTTGGTCCGGATCGTCTCGTCCAACAATACCGCCGAACCAAAGTATGACATGCTGGTAGGCAGTATGACTTGTATCGCCCACAACTCACTTGTGTTCTACTCGTGCATATAACATCAAACCATAAAAACCTAGGCTCTGATACCACTGTTGGGGAACGCAGTAATTTCAAAATTTTCCTACGCACACGCAAGATCATGGTGATGCACAGCAACGAGAGGGGAGAGTGTTGTCTACGTACCAACGTAGACCGACTGCGGAAGCGATCACACAACGTAGAGGAAGTAGTCGTACGTCTTCTTCCCGATCCGACCGATCCAAGCACCGTTACTCCGGCACCTCCGAGTTCTTAGCACACGTTCAGCTCGATGACGTTCCTCGGGCTCCGATCCAGCAAAGCGTCGAGGAAGAGTTCCGTCAGCACGACGGCGTGGTGACAATCTTGATGTACTACCGACGCAGGGCTTCGCTTAAGCACTGTAACGGTATGATCGAGGTGGAATTTGGTGGCAGGGGGCACCGCACACGGCTAAGGAGCGATTAACTTGTGTGTCTTGGGGTGCCCCCTGCCCCCGTATATAAAGGCCAGGGGCAGGGGGTTCGGCCGGCCAGGTGGGAGGCGCAGGGAGGAGTCCTACTCCCACCGGGAGTAGGACTCCTTCCCCCAATCCTATTCCAACTAGGATTCTTGGGGAAGAAGGAGAAAGAGGGGGCCGGCCCACCTCTCCTAGTCCTATTAGGACTTGGGAAAGGTGGGGGGCGCCGGCCAGGTGTGGGCTGCCTCTTCTCTCTTTTCCACTAAGGCCCAATAGGCCCATTTACCTCCCGGGGGGTTCCGGTAACCCTCCCGGTAATCCGGAAAAATCCCAATTTCACTCGGAACGCTTCCGGTGCCCAAACATAGGCTTCCAATATATCAATCTTTACGTCTCGACCATTTCGAGACTCCTCGTCATGTCCGTGATCTCATCCGGGACTCCGAACAACCTTCGGTACATCAAAATGCATAAACTCATAATAACTGTCATCGTAACGTTAAGCGTGCGGACCCTACGGTTCGAGAACAATGTAGACATGACCGAGACATGTCTCCGGTCAATAACCAATAGCGGGACCTGGATGCCCATATTGGCTCCTACATATTCTACGAAGATCTTTATCGGTCAGACCGCATAACAACATACGTTGTTCCCTTTGTCATCGGTATGTTACTTGCCCGAGATTCGATCGTCGGTATCCAATACCTAGTTCAATCTCGTTACTGGCAAGTCTCTTTACTCGTTCCGTAATACATCATCTCATAACTAACATCTTAGTTATTATGCTTGCAAGGCTTATGTGATGTGTATTACCGAGAGGGCCCAGAGATACCTCTCTGACAATCAGAGTGACAAAACCTAATCTCGAAATACGCCAACCCAACATCTACCATTGGAGACACCTGTAGTACTCCTTTATAATCACCCAGTTACGTTGTGACGTTTGGTAGTACCCAAAGTGTTCCTCCGGTAAACGGGAGTTGCATAATCTCATAGTTATAGGAACATGTATAAGTCATGAAGAAAGCAATAGCAACATACTAAACGATCGGGTGCTAAGCTAATGGAATGGGTCATGTCAATCAGATCATTCAACTAATGATGTGACCTCGTTAATCAAATAACAACTCTTTGTTCATGGTTAGGAAACATAACCATCTTTGATTAACGAGCTAGTCTAGTAGAGGCATACTAGTGACACTCTGTTGGTCTATGTATTCACACATGTATTATGTTTCCGGTTAATACAATTCTAGCATGAATAATAAACATTTATCATGATATAAGGAAATAAATAATAACTTTATTATTGCCTCTAGGGCATATTTCCTTCAGTCATACCCAGGCCGAAAACCGCAGACGGACTCCATCAGAGCTACGTTGCAATGTAGCCCAACATAGAGGCTCCGCACACCCTCTTTGCTTCACAGATGAAGTAATGGACCATGCATTCCTAGAAGGGTTTAAACCCGTGAATATCGAATCATATGATGGAACAACTGATCCGGCGGTATGGATTGAGGATTTCCTCCTCCATATCCACATGACCCGCGGAGATGAACTTCATGCCATCAAATACCTCCCACTAAAACTCAAAGGGCCAGCTCGGCATTGGTTAAACAGTCTGCACGAAAACTCTATTGGCAATTGGGAGGATTTGGAAGATGCCTTTCGCAACAACTTCCAAGGTACATATGTCCGGCCATCGGATGCCGATGACTTAAGTCACATCGTCCAGCAGCCCGAAGAGTCAGCCAGGAAGCTCTGGACTAGGTTCTTAGTTAAAAAGAACCAAATCATTGACTGTCCGGATGTGGAAGCCCTAGCGGCCTTCAAACACAACATCCGGGACGAGTGGCTCGCCCGCCACATCGGGCAAGAAAAACCAAAATCCATGTCAGCCCTTACCGCTCTGATGACCCTCTTTTGCGTGGGAGAAGACAGTTGGCTCATTCGTAGAAGACACAGCGCCAGTGATCCGGGCACTTCCGAAGTCCGAGACGGCAACGGCAAACCACGATGCAGCAAACACAAACGTCGCAATGATAATGAAAGAACGCACGACACAGTGTTCAATGCCGGATTCAGCAGCCCCAAACCTGCTCAACGGAAAAACCATTCAAGGCAAACAGAGACGGACCATCCAATTTAGACAAGATATTGGACCGGCCCTGCCAGATTCATGGCAACCCTGATAAACCAGCTAATCACACCAACAGAAGCTATTGGGTCTTCAAGCAGGCCGGCATGTTCAACGCCGAACACGAGGGGAAGAGGCCGCCCGGTGATAGCGACGACGAAGAGACTCACCAACCAAATACCGGGGGTCAGAAGCAATTTCCCCCTGAGGTGAAAACAGTGAACATGGTATATGTGACACACACCCCTACAGGGGAGCATGAGAAGCACTCCCTCCGGACTGAGGATCACACTATGTTTCCTTCAACCGGAGTACAAAGCGGTCTTATTAAACCACATACCTTGTCCGCCATTAAGCCGTCGGTCTCCATTCAGCAGGACCGACCAATTTTGGAGCTGGACTAGTAGTTCGGCTTCCGCCGTCCGCCTCATACACCCGCGAAATCTGTACCACGCATACATAACTATGCACTTCAAATACCATGGGCATCGGCGGAAGCACAATACGGACGGTCCTACAAGTACTCCCATAACCTCCTTCTTTTCTTTTCTAACTACTATTTCCTTTTTCTTTATCCTTTACCACAGGTGACTCAAAGGCTGGTCATCTCACTGACTCTATCGGAGTTCGGGTTTGTACATTCACCGATAGGCTACTCCTATTAAGGAGCCCCTTCACTGAGGAAAGGCGGCGCAGACGTACGACAGGAGGTCCGAAACAATGTTTTGTAGACCACACTCTCTATTTTGTGAGCCTGTAAAGTGCCTTCTTCCTCAGCTGCCGACCCTTGGCATGTCAAATAGCCGGGGTTGTGGCGTTATTATATACAAAACAATGACTGGCATATCACTCAAGTTCTAGTGAACATAATCTGTACCCACTATTCACTTTTCTCTAAAGAACTGAATTTTGCTCCTTGTGTTATTTCACACACCCCGACATAACTCGCCAAGGGCTCGATATGGGAACAAAATAAATTGCCAACAAGTCCGAACAACTTTATAACATACTTCAGCGTCGCGAGTTTGGCCTTATATGCATCAGCTCCGAATCATGTCTTAGGTCAATAGTTGGGTTGCCCGGCTCCTGTGCTTGCTACCTTATGTTCCGCTCTATCGGCTAAGGTAGTAAAGGGAGAACTACTGTGATTGTGTTTCCGGTTCATCTGGTCAAACACCTCAATAGAGAAAGCCGAAAACTGACTATCATGATGCGGCGAGAGCTGGTCAACCACTCGATGACTTATCGGAATCTTTCGTGATTCCCTCCGTATTACACGAAGGACCTTTCTTCAGGTCATACATGTAATGCACCATATTAGGATAACCGCATACATACCAGGGTTTATATCATAGACCCACCATAAAACTCGTATGGCTAAGTGAAAGTGTTAACGCCCTATAGTCCGATTGCCTAGTTCGCCGCATTGACACCTCCTTCATGGACCAAGACGTTGGGTTAAGAGTGATCAAGTGCTTTTCCGAACACTCCTGTATTTTCTATGAGGGGGCTGAAGCCGATGACTGGAAAACTTTCAGGTTATACAAAACCGGCCGCACAGGAGGACCAAAGCTTTTCAGCAACTATCATAATATTACCATAATATTGTCTTTTACAATTTCAGCACATTTTATTTGAATATCATGTGCTTCGAGCACTGACCCTCTATCAAGTGGGCTCCCTCTAAGACGTGCTCAAAATAATGCTTTGGTGCGTGATGGTCCTTGCCCTTGGGGGGACTCTTCGCTGCAATGTCGGTGGCCTTCATCTTCGCCCAGTATGTCTTGACGTGGGCAAAGGCCATCCGTGCACCTTCAATGCACGTCGAACGCTTAACAACGTCGACACCGCATCAACAAGTCGCTGCACCAAACCGAAATAACTATCCATAATTGGCTCAGTAGGCCACAGCCGGACTATGACGTCCTTCATAGCAGAACCGGATATCCTGTGGAGCTCGGCCCACTGGGTCATCTGTTCGTTCAGCAACAACGGACGCTTTGGCGCACCGAATTGTGACCAAAAAAGCTTCTCCATTGCACACCCTTCCTACGCTTGGTAAAATTGCGCTGCATCGGAGGCGCTCTTCGGTAGGTCCAAGAATGCGTCCGGAGAGCTCCACATTTGATTAAGCGGGGAATACTTTGGATCGCCGAACTTCGTCTGTAATAAGAAGGGCTTACCAGCCGCTATCTCCCCAGCTTGCCGGATCTCTTCCCGATCCGCTCTAGACTCAGATCTTTGCTTCTTTCGCCTCTTGTAAGGCCTTGTCGAGATCGGCCGCTTTGGCTTTGTTATCCCTCTCAAGGAATTCGCACTTGACAGTGGTTTCCTCTAGCTCGCACACCATGATAGAAATTCTCTCCTCACACTGGCGCCGAGCAGCCTGTTCAGTTTTAACTCATCAGCTGCCTTATTGGCAGCCGAATTACTCATCCGGGCTTGCTCCTTGGCGAGGACAAGTTCAGCACGAAGGGCCTCCATCGCAGCAGCACCATATGCAGTTATGCGTGTCTCAGTATACAATTCTATCTTCATGCTCATGTTATCATACATACATATACTGACTGATTAAAAAAAACATACCTTGCGCCTTGTCAAGCCGCCTGTTGATAAGCGTGATGTCATCATCCGCCTCATCCATCTTCCGCTGTAGATCTGCAACCTCTGTGGTTCAGACAGTAGCCGGGGAGGTAACAACCAGTGTTCCAAGTAGTCAGATTATTTCCTGGCCATATCTTTTTGATCCTCTGATCGCCTCCCTTGGGAGGCCAATCACAGTCTATTTTGTGAATAAAACACAATTGAAAACATTACAGTCCAAACCTCGAAGCCTCTTAGCAAGCTCGTAAAGGCCTCATTCAATCCGCTTTTCACAGACAAAACCTTTTCAACCACCATACCCATCATGGTATGATGGTCCTCGGAGATGGACGCCTATCGTAGCATGTTCGTCTATATATCCGGCGCTTCTAGATCTCCGGAAGCTGCTGTAGCAGCACGACCTCCCTTCGAAGGGATCCGTGCATTCGTCCCTAGAGTTGTCTCCGGCTGTAAGCCAGACAGTCCGGGGCCTTTATTGTTGGCCCCCAGACCCTGAGCTACCGAAGTGTCACCTTCGGTTAGTGTTTTCATCATCCCTCGCATCACTTGTTGATCAGGAGAGACCCTTCGGGATGACACCTCGAAGTCGTCTGCCCTATTGGGCGAGGAGACCGGTGGAGGCGTCTCGCTTTCCATCATCTCCGGGAGAAGATACCCCGAGGAAGAGGATTGTTGAAGAAGACTGTGTGCCGAGCTGCAAAAACATATATTCTAGATGTTACCCTGGTCATAGGAGAGGAACGAGATATGTTTAAAACACCCTTGTTCGCTTATGATTTAGGCTTGCCCTCGCCCGGGGACTGCGCGATAACATCGTCCTCCAAGCCCGAGCCTCCCGATAGGGGCATTTTGCCTCACTTGGGAGCCTTCTCCTCCCAATATTCGGAGACAGCCCTTTTCTTACCATGGGGAGAAGAAATGTTGACTTCCCCTTTACTTTTGTCTTCGGGTGATGGGATTTTGATCTCCCTGGACACAACATCTAATATATCTTCGGGATGGAGGCCACCTTCGGTCCTCCTGCTCTCCGTCTTGTCCTCCTTCACAGGCATTTGGTACAGTGCTAGGGCCAGCATCCTTGTTAATATATGACCCGCTGAGTCTTCGGGAAGGGACCCGAACACCTAATTCGCTCTTCTTCCTTTATCCAGCCCTGGAAGAAGATAGTGTGATCAGTATCACACTACATCACGCATAGCTAGAAATTGTTCGAGAGTTGAGCGCTTACCGAGGTATCTGGATGGTTGCGGTCGAGGCCAATATCCTCGGTGGTGTCCGGCCACTATTTTCGTTTGCCGAAAAACAACTTCCACATTCCTTTGTGTGTAGTACCAAAGAAGTCTTGGAGGGTCCGCGGTCCTTCCGGATTAAACTCCCACATACAGAGAGGCCGTCGCTGGCATGACAGTACCCGGCGGACCAGCGTTACCTGAACCACGTTAATAAGACCAATGTGCTTCTCAAGGAGGCTCCGGATGTGGCTCTATAGAGTCTACACTTCGTCAATTGATCCCCAGTCCAGCCCCTTATTAATCCATGATGTAAGCTGTAACGGAGAGCCAGATCAAAACGCAGGTATAGCTGCCCACTTGGTACCGCGGGGTTCAGTGACGTAAAACCACTCCCGCTGCCATAGGTTGGGAGTTTCGCTGAAAGAGCCTTTTGGCCAGGGAGCATTGGTAAGCTTGCTCACTGTAGCACCTCCGCACTCTGCTTGTTCCCCATAGACTACCTTCCACTTCACACTAAAGGTCTTGAGCCATAAGCCAAAGTGTGGGGGAATACGGAGAAAGGCCTCGCATGTGATAATGAACGTCAAGATATGAAGGAAATAATCTAGTGCTAGATCGTGAAAATCTAGTCCATAGTAAAACATGAGCCCCCGGACGAAGGGATGAAGAGCGAATACTAGCCCTCACAGGAAGTGGGAGATGAATACGACCCTCTTGCCGGATCTAGGAGTAGGAATAACCTGTCCTCGAGCAGGAAGCCTGCGGGGGATCTCCGCGGTCAGGTATCTGGCCGCACGAAGCTTCGCAATGTCCTCCTTTGTAACAGAGGAAGCCACCCATCGGCCCTGAGGGTTGGGTCCAAACATGATTGTGAAGCTTTAAGCAATGGAGTCGAACCTCGGGTGCTAGAACTCGAAATTGGAAGGGCAGAGGAAAGGGTCGGTGAAAAATAAGACGACCATGGGCTCCTTTATAAAGGCAATGGAAATCAAACGCCTCCTCCTAAGCCTGAAAACCTGCCTATTCCTATGGAATCATACCAATGGAATGGTTGGGTTACCCACGCTCGTATTGATGAGAATCCCGCAATAAGGGGGCACAATCTCTGCTTCGACAAGACGTGCCAATAAAAACCACGCCTCGAAACGTGGAACGGCAGGACAAGAAACGGTTCGAAATAATGACTAGGCAAACATGACGTCACATTACAGAAAGTTGTCAGCGGATTGGACTCGTGCAATATTATATTTTCTGCGGTGTGTGTGGTGCTTGTGTTGCAGATCCGGACATGTTCATTACGTCTGAAGACTATCTTGGAGTATTCGGAAAGGGGAACCCGTCTTGCAATGCTGAAGACAATCTGCGCGCCGGACACCTCGTCATTGAAGCCCGGTTCAGGGGCTACTATGGGAGTCCCGAACTAAGGGGTCCTCGGGCGTTCAACCTATTGGACATGGGCCGGACCGATGGACTGCGAAGATACAAAGACTGAAGACTCTACCCGTGTCCGGATGGGACTCTCATTGGCGTGGAAAGCAAGCTTGGGGTCCAAATGTGAAGATTCTTTTCTCTGTAACCGACCTTATGTAACCCTAGATCCCTCCGGTGTCTATATAAACCGGAGGGCTAGGTTCGTAGACATATATCCTCATAATCATAGTCATACATGCTAGACTTTTAGGGTTTTAGCCATTATGATCTCGCGGTAGATCAACTCTTGTAATACTCATATTCATCAAGATCTATCAAGCATGAAGTAGGGTATTACCTCCATAGAGAGGGCCCGAACCTGGGTAAACATTGTGTCCCCTGCTCCTATTACCATCGACATTAGACGCATAGTTTGGGACCGCCTACCAGAGATCCGCCGGTTTTGACAGCAATAGCGGGGCGGCCGTGGTGGTGGAGAAGAGGGGCGCCGGGGCGGTCGGTTGGAGGAGGGGGCGCCGGAGCGGCATGGCGGCCACGGTTGTGGAGGAGAGGGGTGCCGGGGCCGCCAGGGTGGAGGAGGGGGCACTGCAGCGACGAGGGTGGCATGGGGCGGCGGCTCGGGCACGGGGGCAGGGCGGGGCGGTGCGGCGTGGCAACGGGGATGGCGCGGGGCGGAGGAGGGGGTCGCCCGGGCGGCGGGGGCGGCGCGATGACGGGGGTGGCGGCGGCACGGGGGTGGGGTGGCGCAGGGCGGCGGCTCGTGCGCGGGCGGAGAGAGAGAGAGAGAGAGAGAGAGAGAGAGAGAGAGAGAGAGAGAGAGAGAGAGAGAGAGAGAGAGGACAGAGAGATGGGGCGCGGGAGGGCGTTGTTGGCATTTTAGTTAGGGCATGGTTCTTTGCCGTCTGCTAGCAGACGACAAAGAGCCTAGCTAACGGACGTTAGTTTTGCCACTTTCTTTGCCATCTGCTAGCAGACGGCAACAAAGCTTTGCTGTCAGCTAGCAGACGACAAAGAAAGTGGCCATTAGGTGGTTCTCGCTAGTGGGCCACTCACACTCTTTGCCGTCTGCTAGCTGACGGCAAAGCTTCTATACTGTCTGCTAGTGGGTGACAAAGAGCTGGCCAACGACAAACATGACCTTTGCCGTCAGCTAGCTGACGACAAAGAGCTGGCTGACGGCAAAGATCCTAATTCTAATAGTGATGCATGGTGTTCGGTCCATCCAATCCAGGCTAAACGATGCTGTCCAAGGCCTTCTGACAGTCTTTGAGGTAAGTCAAGTAATACTCTTTTCTCATAAATTGGATTTAGTCCTTAGTATGCCATATCTGTAGTAGCCCCCGAGACTCTATAAGGTTTGCAAAGAAAATCTACGGAGGATCCCGTTCTATAGGCCCTTTATTTGAAGTGGTGTGAACTTTTTAATGTCACATGCATCTTCTCTGGCCGCAAATGCTAATACTGTGGCGCTAGAGGAGATGGATCAGAAGCTCAAGCATTCTGATAAAGAGCTTGACCTTGTCAACAAATAGCTTGACGAGGCGCAAGGTATGCCCTTTGATAAGATGTGTAATTGCTTTATGCTGGATATTAATGATCCAGATTGAATGCTAATATTTATTGTGATGATCTTGCAGCCGCTACCACCGAAGTTGAGGGATTTAGGGAGGCTGTGAAAGTCCTGGATTGGGGGGTCTCCGGACAGCCGGACTGTATCCTTTGGCCGGACTGTTAGACTATGAAGATACAAGATTGAAGACTTCGTCTCGTGTCCAGATGGGACTCTACTTGGCGTGGAAGGCAAGCTAGGCAATACGGATATGTACATCTCCTCCTTTGTAACCGACCTTGTGTAACCCTATCCCTTTCCGGTGTCTATATAAACTGGAGGGTTTTAGTCCGTAGGACAACATACAATCATACCATAGGCTAGCTTCTAGGGTTTAGCCTCTCCAATCTCGTGGTAGATCAACTCTTGTAATACTCATATCATCAAGAATAAATCAAGCAGGACGTAGGGTTTTAGCTCCATCAAGAGGGCCCGAACCTAGGTAAAACATTGTGTTCCCTGCCTCCTATTACCATCCACCTTAGACGCACAGTTCGGGACCCCCTACCCGAGATCCGCCGGTTTTGACACCGACATTGGTGCTTTCATTGAGAGTTCCTCTGTGTCATCGCTGTTAGGCTTGATGGCTCCTACGATCACCGATAGCGATGCAGTCCAGGGTGAGACTTTTCTCCCCGGACAGATCTTTGTGTTCGGCGGCTTCGCACTGCAGGCCAAATCGCTTGGCCATCTGGAGCAGATCGAAAGTTACGCACCTAGCCACCAGGTCAGGTTTGGAAGCTTAAACTACACGACCGATATTTGCGGAGACTTGTTCTTCGACGGATTCGAGCCCCTGCCTTGTGCGCCGCGCGATTACGATGAGTATGATTTAGCTCTACCATCGGACCGTATTTAGGAGATCGCGCCGGCAGCTGCTCTGACCCTCAATTCTGAGCCAGTTTTGCCATCCATGGACGGGTGGATGGACCCCGTCATGGAGGTCGTACCCTCAGCAGCGATCGAGCCGAATATCGACCTTACCCTTCACGAGAGCCATGTAGCCAAATTGCCGGATCCTTCTCCGGCCACGGACTCCGAACCGCCTGCCCCCGTGCCTGTCGAATCCAACTGGGCGCCGATCATGGAGTTCACCTCCACGGATATCTTTCAGCACTCGCCTTTCGGCGACATACTGAACTCATTAAGGTCTCTCTCCTTGTCAGGAGAGTCCTGGCCGAACTATGTTCGACAGGATTGGGATGCGGATGACAAAGAAATTCGCCGCCCACCCACCACCCACTTAGTAGCCACTATCGATGACTTAACCGACATGCTCGACTTCGACTCCGAAGACATCGACGGTATGGACGACGATACGGGAGTCGAAGAGGAATCACTGCCCACAGGGCACTGGAAAACCACCTCATCATACGATATATACATGGTGGACACACCCAAATAAGGCAATGGCAACGAGACAACGGATGATGACCCCTCCAAGAAGCAACCCAAGCACCGGCGTCAGCGGCGCCGCTCTAAGCCCCGCCAAGGCAAAAGTGGTGATACCGGCACCGAAGATAATAGCACTCCGGACAGTGCCGAAGACAACAACAATCCCCTCCAGCAAGATTTAGAGCAGGAGGATGGAGGAGCCAGCTCTCCTGAGAGAGTGGCAGATGGAGAGGCGGAGGATGATAATTACACGCCTCCCTCCGAAGACGAGGCAAGCCTCAGCGATGATGAATTCTCCGTGCCAGAGGATCCCGTCGAACAAGAGCGCTTCAAGAGCAGGCTTATAGCCACGACAAATAGCCTTAAGAAAAAGCAGTAGCTTCAAGCTGATCAAGATCTGCTAGCTGACAGATGGACTGAAGTCCTGGCGGCCGAGGAGTATAAACTCGAACGCCCCTCCAAGAGTTACCCAAAGTGCAGGTTGCTACCCCGACTAGAGGAGGAAGCACAGAAACCTACATCCCCGGCGTATGACGCGGCTGATCGGCCACCTCGTGGCCGCGACAGAGAGACATTCCAGCCAAAAGCTCAGCCCGCACCCCGACATCATTCAAATAAAAAGGCAGGGGGAAATACGCCAGACCTGCGAGACATATTGGTGGACAAAGCAAAACATGCAAGATTGATCTACGGATCAAGAGGGCGCGCCACTATGCGAGACGATAATTGTCACGCCGGATACAGTAAAAGTAAGTCCGGCCGGGCCGAACACAGCGGGCAAGACTCATTCGAGCTGCATCGCGATATAGCCCAGTACAGAGGCGCTGCACACCCCTTATGCTTCACAGACGAAGTGATGGATCATCAAATCCCAGAGGATTTCCTCCTACACATCCACATGGCCTGCGGTGATGACCTACACGCAATCAAATATCTCCCACTCAAACTCAAAGGACCAACTCGACATTGGCTCAACAGCTTGCCAGCAGAGTCCATTGGCTGTTGGGAAGATCTGGAAGCCGCATTCCTCGACAACTTTTAGGGCACTTATGTGCGACCACCAGATGCCGATGACTTGAGCCACATAAATCAGCAGCCATAGTAATCGGCCAGGCAATTCTGGACACGGTTCCTAACAAAGAAAAATCAAATCGTCGACTGTCCGGATGCAGAGGCCCTAGCAGCTTTCAAGCACAACATCCGCGACGAGTGGCTAGCCTGGCACCTTGGTCAGGAAAAGCCGAAATCTATGGCAGCACTCAGGACACTCATGACCCGCTTTTGTGCGGGAGAAGACAGCTGGCTAGCTCGTAGTAATAACATATCAAAGAACCATGGTACTTCGGATACCAAGGACGGCAATGGCAGGTCATGTCGCAACAAGCATAAGCGCCGCAGTAACAACAACAATACCGAGGATACGACAGTCAATGCCGGATTCAAAGGCTCTAAACCCGGTCAACAGAAAAAGCAATTCAAAAGAAGAATCCGGGCCCGTCCAGTTTGGACCGTATACTCAATCGCTCGTGTCAAATACACGGCACCCCCGACAAGCCAGCCAACCACACCAACAGGGACTGTTGGGTGTTCAAGCAGGCCAGCAAGTTAAATGCCGAAAACAAAGATAAGGGGTCACATAGCGATGACGAGGAGGAGCCCCGGCAGCCGAACACCGTACGACAGAAGAGGTTCCCCCCACAAGGGCAGACGGTGAACATGATATACGCAACCCACATCCCCAAGAGGGAGCGGAAGCGTGCGCTCAGGGACGTATATGCGTTGGAGCCAGTCGCCCCCAAGTTCAACCCATGGTCCTCCTGTCCTATCACCTTCGATCGCAGGGACCACCCCACTAGCATCCGTCATGGCGGATTCGCTGCACTGGTCCTAGACTCAATCATCGACGAATTTCACCTCACTCGAGTCCTAATGGACGGCGGTAGCACCCTGAACCTGCTTTATCAGGACACAATGCACAAAATGGGTATAGACCCCTCAAGGATCAAACCCACTAAAACGACCTTTAAAGGCGTCATACCAGGTGTAGAGGCCCATTGCACAGGCTCAGTCACACTGGAAGTGGTCTCCGGATCTCCGGATAACTTCCGAAGCGAAGAGTTAATCTTCGACATAGTCCCATTCCGCAGTGGCTACCTTGCACTGCTCGGGCGAACCGCATTTGCAAGATTCAATGCGGTACTGCATTATGCATATCGCAAGCTCAATATGCTAGGGCCTCGGGGGGTCATCACAGTCAATGGAAACACAGAGCGCTCTCTCCGCACGGAGGAGCACACTGCGGCCCTCGCAGCAGAAGCGCTAAGCATCCTCTTAAGGCAATCCACTAGTTCGGTGATTAGGGACCCGAACAACTTCAAGCGTGCCCGGAGTAATCGGCAACCGGACCTCCTGGCACGTCCCGAGCTTGCATAGCAATGCGGCCCCCACCCCGGCCCCAGCCAAACGGCAAAATCCATGCCACGCGTACATAATTACGCATTAAAAATACCATGGGCATAGGCGGGGAGGGGGGCACGACGGCGGCATGCCCCAAGTCGCGGCTTAAACCGCACTAGGGGCTCTCCGCTTTGTTATTTTTCTCTTTCAGGACTTTAATCTCTGGAAACCCTGTCCGGCAGTGTGATTGCCGAACACATGATGCAGCAACCAAGGAGGCAGAAAGCTACGTCACACCACGGAACTCCCAGGTGGATTACGATAACGAGTGAAATATTTGTTTTAATACTATTCCTCAGCTTGCCCTTGGAAGGGACATGTCAAACAATCCTACTTTTTGCTTATCGCACTACTTGTATCATTCTGCTTTAACACACCTTTTTGAATAAAAAATGCATAGCATTAAGACTATTATTGCATTCTTCTTTTTAAGACAATGGGAACAAGAGTGCTCAGGTTTATCCCGAACACCCCAGCACTCGTGGCGTGGGGGCAGAAGACGACGACTAGCCATCTCTCAGATTTGATAAACAACCAAACAGAAGGTAATATTTTAAATTCAAACAAGCGTTGCATAGTGCATATGAACAAGTTTTCATAAATACAGGATTGCACGAGCGAGTTTACTCGAATATTGTATCTTTCGTACACTCGTCTGCTACGAGACGAGCGCCCTTCAGGACACCCTCATAGTACATCTTGGGGTGGCGATGCTCCTTGCCCTGTGGCGGCCCTTCCTTCACCAGCTTCACAGCGTCCATCTTGGCCCATTGCACCTTCACACGGGCGAAAGCCCGGCGTGCACCTTTGACGTAGACGGACCGCTTGATGACTTCAAGCCATGGGCATGCATCCACAAGCCGCCTCACCAGGCTGAAGTAGCTGTTGAGAAGGGCATCGTGTAATGGCCTGGCTTATTAGGGATGATAGACTACTCATACCAATAAGGAATTCCTTCTTTTCCGGTAGCCCATTCGGACAGAACTCCAAAGTTAAGCGTGCTCAGCTTGGAGTAGTGTCAGGATGGATGACCGACCGGGAAGTTGCTCCCGGGTGCGCATGAGTGAGGACAAAGTGCGTAGAAAAGACTAGTATTGATCTGTGGGGCCAGTTTAGATCCTGCCAGGAGTAACGACCACCGGCGGGTGTGTCCGGGGCGTTACAAGTTGGTATCAGAGCCGACCCTCGCGGTTACACGGATGGTTGCGGACAGGTGCGTGGTCATGTTGTTCATGACGGTTGTGACCCGTCGTGGCACACGGCATGGCACATGTACTGGACTAGAAGCACAGACGTATGTGCCAAGAGGGAACGTTCCTGTGGCCCGGCGAGGACGTCGGTTCCTCTGAGTGGGGGTGTATGTAATGGCCTGGCTTATTAGGGATGATAGACTACTCATACCAATAAGGAATTCCTTCTTTTCCGGTAGCCCATTCGGACAGAACTCCAAAGTTAAGCGTGCTCAGCTTGGAGTAGTGTCAGGATGGGTGACCGACCGGGAAGTTGCTCCCGGGTGCGCATGAGTGAGGACAAAGTGCGCAGAAAAGACTAGTATTGATCTGTGGGGCCAGTCTAGATCCTGCCAGGAGTAACGACCACCGGCGGGTGTGTCCGGGGTGTTACACATCGCCAGGCCACATCCGGACTATAAAGCCCTTCATGGCCTGTTCGGCCGCCTTGTGCAGCTCGACCAGTTGCTTCAGTTGGTCGCTCAGAGGCATCGGGTGTTCGGTCCCAGTATACTGAGACCAGAACAACTTCTCCGTTGAGCTTCCCTCCTCGGCCTGGTAAAACTGTGCGGCATCCGACATGCTGCGGGGCAAATCTGCGAATGCTCCTGGAGAGCTCCGGATTCGGGTAAGTAACAAGTAATTCACTTTCACATGCTTGCCCTGCATATAGAATGCCTTACCCGCCGCTATCTTCTTCATCACATCAATCTCCTGGAGGGCCTTTTGGGCTTCGGCCTTGGCACTCTTTGCGCTCTCGAGGGCCGCGGCAAGCTCGGACTCTCATGTCTTCAAGTCAAGCTCCAACGCCTCGTGCTTCGTCACGAGAGCGTGGAGCTCTTGCTGCACCTCGCCCACCCGAGCCTTGTGCCTCTCCCGCTCGGTGCGCTCCTTGGCCGCTTTGTTTTCGGCCTCGGATAGCACTTGCTTCAGGGTCGCCACCTCGGTCGTGGCCCCTGGCAAATTTACGATGATCCTGTCATTTTGCAATCGCATTCTTTTTATACATATCCATGGACTAGGTACTACTTACCTTTGTTCTCCTCGAGCTGCCTCTTGGCAAGGCCGAGCTCGTCCTTGGACCCTTTAAGGTCCTCCTTCAGTGCGGCGAACTCCGCAGTCAGTGCGGCAGAGGCCAACAGCAAAGCCTGCATACGCATATAGACATACTTATATTAGACTCCTGCGATATTGTTTGATCCTCTGTTCGGCTTTTCTTTGTGAACACCGAACAGAGCATCAGTGGCTACTGTCTATGTGGTAATATTTTTCCTATATTTCAAAAAACTTACCTCAAAGCCTGTTAGAAGGCTGGCACAGGCTTTAGTCAGTCCGCTCTTGGCAGACTGAAGCTTCTGGACCACCGCACTCATAATAGTGCGGTGCTCTTCATCGATGGAAGCGTTGTGAAGCGCTCCCAGCAGATTGTCCGGTGCCTCTGGATGGACAGAGGTCACCGGCACAGGCGTTTTTCCCCTTTTGGAAGGAGGCCGCCTGCCCGAGTCCTGAACCACGGGGGGTTCCGGTGCGGTGTTCGGCTGAGGGCCGAACTCGGAGCCCTCGGGAGCCTTGCTCCCTCTGCTCCCGGAGTCCGGAAGGTCGCCTTGAGGCGCCCCCGGGACTGTCTCCCCTCAGCCCGGTGCCTCTTGAGACAATACCTCGGCGTTGTCCGTAGGGCAAGGGAAGGTGGCGGTCGGAAGTGGATCACTATCCATATCCGACGAGCCCAGGGAGCCGTCTGACGATACGTCGATACGTGCTCATGGCGGTCTGCATAATCATAATTTGGCATTAGGAGAAGCAGTGTGACAAAGGTATGCTATGAATTACTCTAGCATCCGGATACTTACGACTTCGCCAGGGGCTTGGCCCTGAGCAGCCACTCGTCTTCGCCTTCGGCGGCGGTGGTGGAGTAATCCGGAAGGAGGGTCCTTACCTTCTTGGACCCTTCGCCCCCCCGGTTGGGGCGGCCTTCCTTTTCTTGTATCCCCCAACTGAAGGGGGAGCATCTTCTTCTTCCTCCTCGTCTTCAAGGGAGGAGTGTGTCGCAGAGTTATCAGACGATGAGTCCGATAACACCTGGCGTCGGGAACTCTTTTGGGTTCCCTTGGCCTTCTTGGTCTTCTCTGGCACCTTATAAGGGGCCGGAGTCAGCATCTCCATAAGGAGGGCGTCCATAGTGTCTTCGGGCAGAGGGGCCGGATAGTTAATCTGCCCCGACGTCTCCACCCAGTCCTATCAAAGGCATGGAGATCAGACCCCGCACATGATTAAGCTAGGGGAAATAAAATATCCTACCGGATGTATAGAACTCACCGAATGCGCTCGGCTCTTTGCGCTTAGCCCACGGTCCTCGGTGAGGGAGGGAGGGACCTCGGCGCCCTTGAACAGCACCTTCCAGACGTCCTTGTGCGTTGTGTCGAAGAGCTCGCTTATAGTCTGGTGCTGGGCTGGGTCGAACTCCCACAAGTTGAAGTCCCGTTGTTGGCACGGGAGGATCCGGCGGATGAGCATGACCTGGACTATGTTGACAAGCTTGAGCTTCTTGCCTGCCATATTCCGGATACATTTCTGGAGTCCGTCCAACTCTACCAATGAACCTCAGGACAGGCCCTTCTCTTTCCAGGAGGTGAGCTGCGTGGGGATTCCGGATCAAAACTTGGAGGCGGCCACCCATTTGGTGTCGCGTGGGTCGGTGATGTAGAACCACGCCGATTGCCACCCCTTTATGGTCTCCATGAAGGAGCCTTCAAGCCATATAACGTTGGGCATCTTGCCCACCATGGCTCCGCCGCATTCTGCTTGTTGGCCGCCCACTACCTTCGGCTTGATATTGAAGGTCTTTAACCACATGCCGAAGTGGGGCCAAATGCGGAGGAAAGCCTCACACACGAGGATGAACACCGAAATGTTGAGGACGAAGTTTGGGGCCAGGTCATGGAAGTCCAGCCCGTAGTAGAACATGAGACCACGGACGAATGGATGGAGGGGCAACGCCAGTCCGCGGAGGAAGTGGTGGAGGAAAACTACCCTCTCATGAGGTTCAGGGGTAGGAACGATCTGCCCCGCAGCGGGCAGCCGATGCGCGATATTCGCGGCCAAGTATCTGGCTCCGCGCAGCTTCTTGATGTGTCCCTTTGTAACGGAGGAAGTCATCCATTTACCTCCCGCTCCGGACATGATTGGAGAAGGTTGAGGGGAAGGATGTGGGCTTGGGCGTTGGAGCTCGAGTGCGCAAGAGTGGATGAGCAAGGAGGAAGAAGGCGTGGGTAGAAAAAGGTTAAACCTTGTCCCTTTATAAGGGCGGCCGAAACTATGCGCCCCCACTAGCCTGGTGAAACTCGCTTGTCCCCCAAGCGCCGTAATCGATGGCGCGGTTGGGTTACCCACGCCTGTATTGATGAGAATCCCGTAATAAGGGGGACACAATCTCTACTTTGACAAGACGTGTCAAAAAACTGCCTCGCGTTATGTGCGGGGCTAGTTAAAGGAAACAGTTCGAATAATCACCGGGCCATGGCATAATGTCATGTTGCCAAAACAAGTCAGCAGATTAAATTTGTGGAAATATTATTCTCTACGGTGGTATGTGTAACTTATTTTGCAGGGTTGGACACTATCCTTGTATTCAAATTTTTCCATGGTGTATTCGGAGGAGGAACCCGCCTTGCAATGCCGAAGATAATACTGCGCGCCGGACTCATCGTCATTGAAGCCTAGTTCAGGGGCTACTGTGGGAGTCCTGGATTAGGGGGTCTCCGGACAGCCGGACTATATCCTTTGGCCGGACTGTTAGACTATGAAGATACAAGATTGAAGACTTCGTCTCGTGTCCGGATGGGACTCTACTTGGTGTGGAAGGCAAGCTAGGCAATACGGACATGTACATCTCCTCCTCTGTAACCGACCTTGTGTAACCCTAGCCCTTTCCGATGTCTATATAAACTGGAGGGTTTTAGTCCGTAGGACAACATACAATCATACCATAGGCTAGCTTCTAGGGTTTAGCCTCTCCGATCTCGTGGTAGATCAACTCTTGTTATACTCATATCGTCAAGAATAAATCAAGCAGGACGTAGGGTTTTACCTCCATCAAGAGGGCCCAAACCTGGGTAAAACATCGTGTTCCCTGCCTCCTGTTACCATCCGCCTTAGACGCACAGTTCGGGACCCCCTACCCGAGATCCGCCGGTTTTGACACGGACAGAGGCCTTGAAGAAAGCTAAGGTAGAGGCGGCCGCTGACAAGGCGGTGGCCGAGCTCAAGAAGGCCAAGCTTGCTGGTGAGCAGCATGAGGCTCGAGTAACCGAGGTGCAAGTGGATCTCCGGGATGCCGTCAAGAAGCTTGAGGTCCTTGAGGAGGAGCAGGGGCGTGATCCTCCCAGCTGTCCAAGGCAGAGAAGGAGCTCTAGGGGGCAAGGACCAAAGCGCGAGGTGTTCAGGAAGAGCTTCGCCAACTCGGGCAAATTGCAAATGGTAAGAAATACTTATTGCAGAGTGTGTTTGGAGGCAACAAGTTCTCCCTACTGACGTGGGTCTGGTGGTTCGCAGGCGTCTTCGCCGAGCTTTCGAAGAATGTGGTGGCCGCCGTGGAGCATTATGCTGCTCACGAGGAGGACTCTGAGCAACGACTATGTTGGTCACAGTTTCCGGCCTGTGAGCATCCTCCCCTTCTCAGCAACCAGATGAAGCAACTGATGGAGCTGCATTGGATGTCTGAACTGGCACCGAAGGACCTATGTGTCCAGTTGTGGCCGATTGAGCCGACTTTAGAGAGCTACTTCGATTTGGTGCAGAAGCTGCAGGACGCGCCGCTCTGTGTTGATGCCATGAAGCGGTCGACATGCTTCGAGGGAGTTAGGCTGGCGTTTGCGAAGACCATGATGCATTAGCCGAAGATTTGTCCCATGGACATGGCCACTGGTCCTCTGCCCAAGGGAAAGGAGCATCGCTGCCCTGAGTAGTATTTTGCACAGGTGATGAATGTCGGGCTATTGTTCGAAAGATGTAATGCTTGAGTAACTGTGTTAAGTTGCTATCAATTGGACCTTATACTTTATGATGCGTCCACCTGACTTATTATATTTTTTAATGATTTTAATTTCGACTCCTATGCGGCCGTATGTTTATTCTGAAAGCTACCAGTCGTGGGCTTCAACCCCCAGGTGAATGTCATGAGGGCTGTTTTGTCTCCACACTATTACCCTTAGCCAACATCTTGGTAGCCGGAAGTGGTTGCGCGTGAGAAAAACTAGGCAATCGGACTATTCGGCTTTACCACTTTCACTTAGCCTTAGGAGCCGTGTTTTGTAATGTACTTGGGGGCCAATGCCTACCCTTTTTGATCACGTGGTTTGTGTTAAGACGAACCCTTCGTGTGACACGGCAAAATCGCCAACGATTTTTAGAGTCAAACCTCGTCATCGGATCGCCGATCAGTTCACGCGTACTATGACGTTTAGTTTTCGGCTTTCTCCTCCTAAGTTACTTGACCAGGCGAGCCAGAAGTACAATTGCAGGGGTTCTCCCTTTGATCTCTTAGGCGAGCGTGCGGAACATAAGGGGCAAGCACAGGAGCCGGGCAACCCAACTATTAACCTAAGACATAGTTCGGAACTTGATGCATATAGTGCAATATCCGAGACATCGAACACGCAGTGGAAAGTAGTGTCGGACTTGGGGGGCCGAGCTGATAGGGAGATCGAGCTCTAGGTTAGTTAACCGATCATGTTTTCATGACAGGCTATTTGAAGAGCGAGGGGAGAATCAGAAAGGAAATAGACAATCGCGAGATGCAGATATCTGAACACCATAAAGGGCATTTATGATTTCTCGTAGGCTCAAGACGCAGAGTGTCACGACGGTGCATTGCCGCCTGGGTTATATGCAGCAAGCCATTAGCTGGTGGCAGGAAACCGATGTGGGAAGAGGTGTGGATTTTACAATTCACCCATGTGGAGCGCGGGAAGCATTCGTTGGAGCGTGGGAAGACTAAGTGGAGCACACACACACAACCCGAATACCGTATGTGGTGCCATGTGTTATTTATCACACACGTGTTAAGATAAGGAAACATATGTGTAACTTACTAATCATCACACACAATTACTCGTAGACGCACCATGTGCGATACTCCTAGCCACTGCAAGCAACTAGTTTGGTTTTTTCAAAGTTTTTTGTATGAACAGAATCGCACACGAACTAACTATAGTAACCGTCTGTGTTATAATTTCTCATCACAAATAGTTCATCCGAGTGGGCTGTTTGCTGTGTATCACACACATCTTGTTTACACGAATCATTTGTGTTCTTTTTGCTCAGCGCAAACAGTTCATCTATGTGAATTGTATGCCGCATATCACACACATTTTGTTAAGTTGAACCATTTATGTTCTCTTTCCTAATCAAAAATAGTTCGTCCGAGTGAACCGTATGCTGTATATCACACACACCTTGATCTGGCTGACCGTTTCTGTTGCATTCCCTAATAGCACACAGTTCATCGGAGCAAACTATATGCTGTATATCGCACACACATTGATATGGCTGCCCGTTTCTGTTGTTCTGCCTCATCACAAATAGTTCTTCTGGATCAACCATATGCCCCGCATCGCACACGTAACTGAAATCTGAACCGTGTTTGATGTCTCCGCCATCACAAACGTTTTGCATCTTTTTTGACATTTTTTACACCCCCGTTTGCGATTAATGTATCACACACTGTTTTGTCAAAGGGTCTCAAATCGTAGTGTCGTAATAGCAGCATCCCGCAGTAGTGAAACATCGCCACAACAACGGCGAAAGCAAGGACACGGTAGTAAATGCCGGGTTCAGAAACCCGAAGTCCGGACCCCGAGAGAAAACCCCTAAAGGCAACTTGATGGCCCATCCAGACTAGATGCAATTCTGGACAAGACTTGCTAGATCCACGACACTCCAGAGAAGCTCGCCAACCACTCCAACCATAACTGTTGGGTGATAAGGCAGGCCGGCAAGCTTACAGCCGAAGACTCGGGCAAAAGCCCACAAAGCAAGGACGATGACAAGCCCCGTAGGCCGAATAGCGGAGGCCATAAATGCTTCCCTTCCAAGGTCAAGACGGTAAACATGATCTATGCAACCCGCATACCAAAGAAGGAAAGGAGGCGAGCACTGCAAGCGTATATTCCGTCAAGCCCATAGCACCAAAGTTCAATCCATGGTCAGCCTGCCCGATCACTTTCAATCACAGGGATCACCCGACCAACATACTCCACGGAGGCTCCGCAACCTTAGTTCTTGACCCCATCATCGATGGATTCCACCTCACTAGAGTCCTAATGGATGCGGGCCTCAATCTGATATACGAAGACACAGTGAGGAAGATGGGGATCGATCCGTCAAGGATCAAACCCAGTAACACCACCTTCAAGGGGGTCATTCTAGGAGTGGAGGCCCACTGCACAGGCACTATGACGCTTGAAGTAGTGTTCGGCTCTCTAGAAAACTTCTGAAGCGAGGACTTGATCTTCGACATTGCACCCTTTCGCAACGGCTATCACACCCTCCTCGGCCGAACGACGTTTGTTAAATTCAATGTCGTCCCGCATTACGCGTACCTCAATTTGAAGATGTCGGTCCTTCGGGCATCATAACTATCAACGACAACACATAACACTCACTTCAAACCGAGGAGCACACTGCGGCCCTAGCGGCCGAAGACCAAACCGACCCACACAGGTCCTGATGTTGACCCGCCGTAAAGGTCGGCGACAACAGTAAGTGGGTTTGATCCTGTTCCCCATCATGGGAACCCGCATGTGTTCGTCGCAAATAGGGATTCATACCCCACGACATTCCCATATTCTTCCCGCTCCATGTGCCTCGTCAACATAATTTCGCACTCAAAATACCATGGGCAGCCGTGAGGCATATATCAATAAATCTAAAGCATGTGTTCAGCTAACCCAAACTTCAGAATTACCTTGTCTTCGGACGACCAGACCCCCCCAAGCACAAAGCTTCATCGGTAGGATCCTCGCCCCTCAAGGTTTCATCAAAGGTCCCAATCTCCACCTCTCAGAAGCAAAGGTGCAGACATGCAGGAGGGCAAAGTGGAGGCTTCGACTCATGCATCAAGGCCCTGCATAAACCTTTAATCTGTAAAACTTTTTTCCTTTTTACAAATAATGCCTTGGTAGTTCAAATTGTACGCTTAGAGCAAATCTAGTCCTCACCCATCTACCATTAGTTATTCTAAGCATGCCAGACAACGACCAAAGCTTCGACGTCGACCCCTACCTGCATTACATCTTCGGCGAGGAGAACGAGCTGGAGCAGGTCAGGGCACCATGGCCCATTGACGATGATATCAGTGTGACAGCCCTTGGGCGCATAATCGACATATTGCAGAGGAGGTGTGATGAGCAGTTTGCCATCCATCATGCAAAAGATCCAGAGCTGCTCGGTGGCATGATCGACGACCCACCTTAAGAGCCGCCGTCACCAGTGCTCATGGAGATCCCGATGCCCCGGAAGGAATGGGCAGAGGACCTCTGTGATTCATTCAAGACACAGGCAGCGTGCGGCTTCATCATTACCCATGGCAGCCGTGTCATCCTCGATCCTGACGATGTGGTGGCCAGGCTTGAGTGCATCCTTGGTGGAGTTGACGTCCCCGACGAAGTAGAACAACGCCAATGTGATATCTTAAGGATGTAGGTGATGGACATAATTTTCTACCAGGCCAGAGACATGGAAATGGAGCGGTTCCGGGGAGATATCATGCGTGCAATTGCACACTGTCAAGCTCTTCTGGTAGAGGCCCAATAGCCCCAAGAGCCTCCCAGCGCCAGCAGCTCCGTAGGCGGAGGCGAGTCGGGACACTTGGAATGAACGTCCGCAAGGGTGCTATGCTGATCATGGAGTCCGAGAAGACCATCGTTGGAAGGCCGCCAACTCAGCCTTTTAGCATATCTTTTATTATAATTGTATGCATATGTAGGTCGTGAGTGTTTTGGGCCTTGCTGCATGTGGCATTTTAAATTATCCTGAATATGTAAGACAATTATTAACCATTGCCATTGTAAATTTGCCTCAACGGCGAGTAGAGCGCGCAGGGACGCCAGAGCGGAGCATGGCGGTCACCTCAATGGCAAGCAAAACACGCGGACAGACGCGAGCAGAGCGCGCCGCGGCCGCCTCAACAAGGAGCAGAGCATGCCGCGACCGTCTCAACGGCAAGCAACCTCATGGTCAACCTTCTGGCATCCCGTGGGAGGCGCGACGGTGCATCCATAGGACAAGATGGTGATATCTTGACCGTGTGTGATAGTGGGAAGACACGTACACGTACATCAAAGAACGCGGGCCCACGTTTTGGGCTTCCGATGCGTGGCATACGGTTGATCCAAAAGAACTGTTTGTGATGAGTCAGAACAATAGAAACGGGCTTTGTAGGCCCAGAACCATTAATAAATTTTGACCTTGTTTCTTGTCACATTACAGATTACAATGCAATAAGTAATTGCAAATCTGTTCACACCTATCAAACTAATATGTGTTCACACTTAGCACCGGGCTATAAAAACTACCCACTCAAAAATTACTTCACAGTTCCTCTCCTCATCACCCACAAAACCGGTCTTTCCTGTCAAGTCGTTCCGCCATTACCGGTAGGAGGAGTTTAGGGAGGACATATAACTAGGAAGCAAAGACCAAGGCCGCGGAAGCACTAGAGAGGTCCCACCACGAAGTGGCAGCCGCAACAGAGATGTCCCGGCGTGCCGCGGAGCCCTCGAACAAGCTCTCACGGGCACGCGAGGGCTCTCACAAGCGCACTCGCTGCATCGGCGATCGTGACGGGCTGGCGTTGCTGAAGTCCTTGGCCAGCGATGATGACATTCTCACTGGCCTCATTAAGCAATAGGAGCTGGTCGATGGCTTGATGAAGCTACTCGAGATCAGTGATGCCTCAGTTGATAAGGCGACCGACCTCGTCGAGCAACTCATGGGTGAGAATGTGAAGCTCCTCAAGGCGCTCACCGAGAAGGAGGAGGAGGCAGCCGACTGGAAGATGCTGCATGAGCAGAGTAGTGCCTCAGCGATGACACTGATAGCGGTCGTCAAGGAACTGATGGGTGACTTGAGGAAGCTCCAGATCGAGCGTGAGCAGGAGGTGGAGGAATCCGTGGCTGCTTTCAAGCAAAGTCATGATGAATTGAAGGAGCTGGAGGATGTCGTCACCCGGCGATCCATCGACGAGTAGAGACAGTAGCGACCCAGATCGTTGTCCGTGATTTCCTTCTTCTCTTGCCCCCGTGTCTTTCGGGCTTTGCCGCATGTGGCATTTTAAATTATCAGGAATATGTAAGACAATTATTATCTGCGCCATTGTAAATTTGTTGTCGTATTATCCGTTGCCATTTTGTTTGTCATCGTATTATCCAGTGCCCTATGTGGAAATTTAAATTAGGCCGGAATACAAGTTGAAAACACGAACAAAGTAAATGCTGCCATGGGATCACAAGCAAACACCCTCCATTCAGGTGCTTTAATTAACCCATTAATGGAGAAGTTGCGAGCGAAACGGGCGGCGACTGGTGGATGAAGGTCAAAGAGCTTGCTTCTCGGTAAGCATGGGCGGCCTTGCTGCTTGCACGTGTCTCGTAGAGCCTATGAGGTGGACAGGATGCACGTGTCCCATCGAGCTTGTGCGGCGGACTGCTCGCACGCGTCCCATCGTGCCTGCACAACGGACTTCTCACGCTCGTCCCGTCTAATCAAACAGCTGCACACATGCCACCAAGTATGGTTCAATTTTGGCAGAGGTAGTGGCCACACTTAAATGGTTACGGGGGCACACAGTTCATATAATACAACCGTTTGCGATATTAACGTGTCAACTATTTGTTTCAAAAGGACTTCATTAGCTATTAATGTGCGTGCCTTGTCTCAAACTGGACGATTTTTTCTTACCACGGCATATATGTGTCATGTCATGAAACCATGCCAAGTTTCATTTTTTGGGGGTGAGTTTTCGATTTACTGGAGTTTAAAAACCAAGATTCTCAATTTTTTAGGACGACGAGAAGTTTGTAATTCATTCCCATTCCTTAAATGAGACCTAAACATGCACCCAATGAAACATGTACGATTTGCCACCCATTTTGCTTCACTAGAGCATGTGCTTGTAGTTCAAATTTGAATTATGGACTACATTAAATGCCTAGAAAACTTAATTAATATATACAATGGCCAAACAAACCCCGAACAGTCTCAAATTTCAGCACGACACTCCTGTTATTCTATGTTGCCTATAGAAAACAAAGTTCAAGGTGAGAAGAGGCAGCGATTATTGTTTCGCCCACAAGAGGGGCATGTTTACCAAAACCATGAGGGTTGCGAGAAGCTTCAATTTGTAAGAGGCTTGTAATATAGCTTGGCCCAAATTGGACAATTATTTTACCACGACATATATGTGCCATGTAGTGACACTATGCCAAGTTTCATGATTTCCTGGTGAGTTTTGGATTTACAGAGATTTAAAAACTGAGATTCGCAATGTTTGTGGCCAAGCCAGGACGCCGAGACGGTTGAATTCATTCCCATTAATTCCATGGGACCTAAACATGCACCCCAAGGACACATGTACGTTTTTTCTAGCCATTTTGGTGCACTGAAGCATGTATTTGTAGTTCCGATTTGAATTATGGACATTAAATGCCTAGAAAACTCAATTAATGAATAAAAAAGGTCAAACGAACCATGAATAACTTCGAAGTTCAGCGCGAATCTCCCGTTGTTCTGTGTTGCATGTAGAAGAAAGTACAAGGCTAGAAGAGGGAGCGATTATCGTTTTACCCACAAGGGGACACGTTTCCCTATCGAAACCATGAGGGTTCTTGCGACATGCTCTGGTTAGTAAGAGGTTTGTAATAAAGCTTGGCCCAAATTGGCAATGTTTTTACCATGACATATATGTGCCGTGACGTGACACCAGGCCACCTTTGATGACTTTTTGGTGAGTTTTGGATTTATGGAGATTTAAAAAACGAGATTCCAAATGTTTGAGGACGAGCCAGGACGCCGGTACAGTTGTAATTCATTCCCATTCCTGGCATGGGACCTCAATATGCACCCAAGGACACATGTATAATTTTTCTAGCCATTTTGGTGAACTATATCATGTATTTGTAGTTCAGATTTCAATTATGGACATTAAATGCCTAGGAAACTCAATTAGTGTATAAAAAGGCCAAACGAACCCCGAATAAGTTGAAATTTCAACACGGATATCCTATCGTTCTATGTTGCCTGTAGAAGAAAATACAAGGCGAAAAGAGGCAGTGATTATGTTTCGCCCACAAGGGGAACGCGTTTCCCTATCAAAACCATGAGGCTTCTTTGAGAGAAGCTCCGGTTTGTAAGAGGTTTGAAATAAAGCGTGGCCCAAATTGGACAATGTTTTTACCACGACATATATTTGCCATGACGTGACACCATGCCAACTTTCATGAATTTCTGGTGAGTTTTGGATTTATGGGGATTTAAAAACCGAGATTCCAAATGTTTGAGGACGAGCAAGGACGCGCTACGGTTGTAATTTGTTGCCATTCCTGGCATGGGACCTAAACATGCACCCAAGGAGACATGTATAATTTTTCTAGCCATTTTGGTGAACTGGAGCATGTATTTGTAGTTCAGATTTGAATTATGGACATTAAATACCTAGGAAACTCAATTAGTGTATAAAAAGGCCAAACGAACCCTGAATAAGTTTAAATTTCAGCACATATATCGTGTCATTCCATGTTACCCGTAGAAGAAAATACAAGGCGAAAAGAGGCAGTGATTATTGTTTCGCCCACAAGGGGGACATGTTTCCCAATCGGAACCACAAGGCTTCTTTGAGAGAACCTCCGGTTTGTAAGAGGCTTGTAATAAAACTTGCACCAAAATGGAAAAAATTCCTCGACATATATGTGCCATGTCGTGACACCATGCCAAGTTTCACGATTTTTGAGTGAGTTTTGGATTTAAGGGGATTTAAAAACCGAGATTCTTCTCATGAAATGTTTTCAAATAGCACATGATTCACTCACGAAAGCCATGTGCCTACCAAGCCGTGGCCGATGCCCCCTGCTGTGCGCGATCTGAGTCGTGCGTTCTGATTGGCCAGAACCCAAACCCCACGGATCGTACGTCTGCACCGTTCGATGCTCCCAGATCGAACGACAATCCTCAGCCCTTTCGACAACACATGCAGTATATGGGTAAGCACCGTGCGCATGCATCATGCCAGCTCAGGCTTCTTTCTCTACTAAGTTTTCTATATTAATGTTGTTATATATCCAAACAGGCTACCGTTTCCCGCCACTCCTCTCATCGGTTTTGTAAAGCCCCGGATACAACATTCCATATTTGTAACTCCGACTCTTGCCATTGTCGGCTATGTGTTATAATATTCCCTTCATGGTTGGGTTTTTTTGTCTTCGTTTTGCATTTTGTTCATGTCATACATTTCATATCATGTCATCATGTGCATCGCATTTGCATTCGTGTTCGTCTCATGCATCCGAGCATTTTCCCCGTTGTCCGTTTCGTAATCTGACACTCCCACATGCACCCGGCGCACCCCTCTTGTCTCTTTTCGTGAGCGGGAGTTAAACATTCTCGGAATGTCTCGAGATTTGTCGAGTGGCGTTGGTACATCACCGGTAGACCGCCTGTCAAATTTTGTTCCATTTGGAGGTCGTTTGATGCCCCAACGGTTAACCGGGCAACCGTAAGAGCCTCTTTGTGTTGCAGCTTAACACCCCTCCAAAACAGCCCAATAACCCATCTAAACCACCTCCATGTTCTCCATCGTTGGATCACGATCGTGTGGGCGAAAACCGCACCTCATTTGGACACTCCTAGCTCCCCCTACCTATATAAACACCTCCCCCTCCAAAATTCGCACTCAAAGCCCTAGATCCATCTCTCCCCGCGCCGCCGAACATGTCCGCCCGGTGGCTGGACACGTCCGCCGTCGCCCCTCGTCCATCCACAGCACGCCACGTCACCCGCCGCCATCCCAGCACCGCGCGGGCCCGTGAGCCCATCCGCGGCACGCCGGGCCCGGTTGCCGCCGCCCGCACCGCCCGCCTTCCGCTCCCGGCTCCGCGCTGCACCGCCGTCGCTGGAGCGCTCGCCACCGGCCTCCCTGCGATCCCCGTCGCCTTTGCTCTGCCGCCCTGCTTCCGAGACACCGCCGCCTTCGCTCGCCGCTTCCCTGCCGCCGGCGCGCCGCATGCGCTCCAGATCCGTCCTCCGGGAGCTCCTGCGCCGCCCGGCCGTCCATGGCCTCCGGCCACCACCGGAGTTCGGACCTTGCCGCGCCCGACGCCAGATCTAGGGACGCCACACCCGGATCCACCCAACCTCGCTGGAGCCTCTTGCGGTGCCTTGCCGGAGTTCGGGCACCGCCGCCGTCGACCTCACCCGTCCCCGAGACCACCTCGGCTTCCGCGCCCTCGCCGGAGTCACCGGAACCCTCGCCGGCCGAATCCATAGAAGATTGATCAGATCCACCACATCCATGAAACAAACACCACACCTTCCCGGTTCCCCTCCGTCCTGGGATATCGTCGTCCGCCGTTGACTTTTCTGCGAGGTGGTTATTTTTGTCTAAGTCCTTTTCCCTGATATTTTTATGCCTCCTTCATCATGCCATATCTCGGTGACCATGGCTCTGAATCATGCATATGACATACCGAAATGTTTGTCTCGTTAAGCTCGTCATTTTAGTAGCATATGCATGCATGTTACTATCAATTAAGACGCCATTTTCATCTTTGCAAGAGTGCTATAAAATGTTAACTTTTGGTTCTTAATAGAACATGGTGATTTGTCATTTTTGTTGCATTTGATGTGTGCATCCTATGAGCATGAAGTCTACATATGTTTTGAGATCCATCATGCCATATTTACAGAGGTGCAAGTCTTGTATTTTTGTGAGCTATGTGGTGACTATCACAAGCATGCAAAGTAGGCTCCATGATATTGCTGTTTTCAGGGAATTAGGATTTTGCTAAGTCCTTTTCCTGTTGTTATTTTGATGCCATGTAAACTTGATGCTACCAAGAGATCCATGCTTATTTTGAGATACTTCAGTAAGGATGTTTTGAACATGTGACTATTCTCTATCCATTAATTCCTATGGTTGCAATTATGGAGTGCTCTAGAATGTCATTTTCTTGCTCTACGTTTGCTAAATAATGTTCCTGGCAGATTGTTAACATGATAATCAATATTGCCATGTGTTTTTCTAGTGATCCATGCATCCTATGAACTTGCCCTTGCCATTGTTAGCTTCATGAACATGTCTTCTTGCTATTGGTATGCTTATGTTGTCATGTAATGCTTTGTGGTGAGTGGCATGAGCCTGTAAAGTTGCTACCATGAATCTGCTTATGCCATGCTCTGTTTTTCTCCCAAGTCAGAAACTATTAACATAACTTGCTATGTTTACATGGGTGCCATCATACTTTCTGTGCCTTTTTGGCTCATGATCAGTAAGGGAGTTTTTTTCTGTGCATTTAGTTGAAGCATTCCGTGCCTTTTTTACCATGATAAGTTCCTGTAGCATTTTGTTTGCTTTCTCTGAACATTGCTCCTGATGCTGTTTATGCCATGTTAGTATTTTCACTAAGTCCGTGAAGCTGATATCTTTTGCATTGTTGCCATGCTTGTTTGAACCTGTTCTTGAGTGATTTAGCCATAGATCAGTGTTCATGTTTTGTCAAGCATCTCTTATACATCACTTACATATGCTTTTTTTCTATGTTGGAGTGCAGTAGCTTAGTTTCTTGTTGCATTCTATGTGCCATCATGCTGTTAATCACAGTTTCGCATCATCCTTATATTGCTTGTCATTTGCAAACCGTGCATCCATTTCCGGTAATCTTTATATCGATTTCGACCGAAATCACCTCATCTTTCCAGCGGCATACTTGGTTTGCCAAGTTGATGCCTTGATCATTCTTTCCCTTCCGGAGCATGCATATGCATTACATATCATATCTTGCATATCATGCCATGTACTGCATCATGTTGCCTGTGCATTGCACCGTGATTGATTGTTGTTCCATTCCTTGTGTCCTTTATTTGGGTAGAGCCCGGAGATGAGTACATGAACGAGGAACCTGTTGAGTATGCTAACGAGGATCAAGCTTTCGACAACTCTGAGAACATTGCAGGCAAGATGACCATACCCTCGATATCACGTCTACCTTTGCTTTGCTAGTTGCTCGTTCTATCTCTATGTCGTGCTACCTACCACTTGTTATATCATGCCTCCTGTATTGCCACGTCAATCCTCTAAGCCACCTTCCTAGCAAACCGTTGTTTGGCTATGTTACCGCTTTTGCTCAGCCCCTCTTATAGCGTTGCTAGTTGCAGGTGAAGTTGAAGTTTGTTCCATGTTTGGGACATGGATATGTTGGGATATAACAATATCTCTTATTGTATTTAATGCATCTATATACTTGGTAAAGGGTGGAAGGCTCAACCTTTTTCCTAGTGTTTTGTTCCACTCTTGCCCCCAAGTTTTCGTCATATCGGTGCTGTGTTCCTTGATTTTGCGTTCCTTACGCGGTTGGGAATTATGGGACCCCCTTGACAGTTCGCTTTGAATAAAACTCCTCCAGCAAGGCCCAAACTTTGTTTTACATTTTCCTAACAACCTATTACCCTTCCCTTGGGTCCGCAAACCCAAGGATCATCTTTATTTTAACCCTCCGGGCCAGTGCTTCTCGAAGTGTTGGTCCAAACCGGCCAACCTGCGGGGCCACCTTGGGGCAACTTGAAGGCTGGTTTTACTCGTAGATTGACCTATCCGGTGTGCCCTGAGAATGAGATACGTGCGACTCCTATCGGGATTGTCGGCACATCGGGCGGCTTTGCTGGTCTTGTTTTACCATCGTCGAAATGTCTTGTAACCGGGATTCCGAGACTGATCGGTTCTTTCCGGGACAAGGAATATCCTTCCTTGACCTTGAGAGCTTGTGATGGGCTAAGTCGGGACACCCTACAGGGTATAAACTTTCGAGAGCCGTGCCCGCGGTTATGTGGCAGATGGGAATTTGTTAATATCTGTTGTAGAGAACTTGACACTTGACTTAATTAAAATGAATCAACCGCGTGTGTAGCCGTGATGCTCTCATTTCGGCGGAGTCCGGGAAGTGAACACGGTTCTTGTGTTATGGTTGTGCATAAGTAGTTTGAGGATCACTTCTTGATCACTTCTAGCTTCACAACCGTTGCGTTGCTTCTCTTCTCGCTCTTATTTGCGTATGTTAGCCACCATATAAGCTTAGTGCTTGCTGCAGCTCCACCTCATTACCTTACCCTACCCATAAGCTTAAATAGTCGTGATCTCGCGGGTGTGAGATTGCTGAGTCCTCGTGACTCATGGATTCTTCCAAAGAGTTGTAGGTGCCAATGATACCAGTGCAGGTGATGCTACTGAGCTCAAGTGGGAGCTCGATGAAGATGTTGGTCGTTGTTTTGTGTCTTTTCCGGATGATCAGAAGTGGTGCCCAGTTGGGATGATCAGGGATCTAGCATTTGGGGTTGTCTTCCTTTATTTTGGTTCCGTAGTCGGACCTTTGATTATACTCTAGATGATGTACGTTTAATTTTTTATTTGTGTGAAGTGGCGATTGTAAGCCAACTCTTTATCCCTTTCTTATTCAGTACATGGGATTGTGTGAAGATTACCCCACTTGCGACTAAACCACCATGCGGTTATGCCTCTAAGTTGTGCCTCGACACGTGGGAGATATAGCCGCATCGTGGGTGTTATAAGTTGGTAATCAGAGCCAACCCCGACTTAGGAGCCCCCTGCTTGATCGAATCACTGACGTTGTTGAGTCTAGAACAAAAATGTTTTGAGTCTTAGGATTATATATATCTGAGAGTAGGATTCTTTTTACTCCTCAGTCCCTTCGTTGCACTGGTGAGGCCTCCTGACATAGAAGTTTTGACTTTTCTCTCCTCAAATTTCACGAATTTTTTTAGGCTCACGCGGGTATCTTGGAATCGTTCCAATATTCTTGTGATGAGAACATTGTTCTTGGTGCCTCCTGACATTTAGGGGTTGTGGCAGTGTCCCGGGGAGTTGAGCTCTGAGGTTTTGTCGTCACAATTTTATCATTGCAGTTCTGGAATACCTAAGTTCGCCGACATCGAAAATCTCTTTTATGCAGTTGTTGGTGAGATAACCTCGACGCCACCCAGTACTGGGGCAGGAGTTCAGGAGTATTGCCATAACTCGTATAACGGATGCTTTTCGAAGGTTGAGGTACATGATTTCCGAAGGTTTCTTGGTTATGTGTTGAAGGATGGATACAATAGGATGTAGGGATTGTTAGTTTGGGTGAGATATTATGCTTCCCCTGTATCCCCAACACCAGCTTGCATAACCATAAAGTTTCGGGAGTTTATAGGTGGGAATTCAAGTAGCTCCTAGAATATCTTTCCGACAGATGCATGCTATGGGATTGGGCAAATCTCTATCATATGTTTGTTTCCGGCTTATTCTGCAAGCCAAATCCTTTGTTTTGTTTTGATTTGTGGTATTCGAGTTGCTTCAATGTCAAATGTTGATTCCATGCCTCTTTCTAAGTGGTGTTCTCATATTTCTATGTGGATGCTAATAATTCTTGATCATCAAGGTTCTCATCTCAAATCTATTTCCAACCGGTGTGCTTCTCTTCAAGTGGATCCGATCATTTCTACATTCGCAAGATCAATTCTAAGTCTTCTCAACGGTGTTTGTTTCATCCTTGCCTAGTTGTCTTTGTTTTCCCGCCCTCCCACCCTTTTTCTTCAAGGACTCAGATTTCTTAATCAAGTATCCTTTTATTGATGGGAAGCCTCCCCATTCTTTTTCCGTCAATGTTCTTATCCGGTGAGTCTCAGGAAGATACTAATGGATCCTCAAGTTCATCATTATTCGTTCTCTTTCTTCTCCGGTCGATTCAAGTCAAGCTTTGTCAATCATATCCTTTCCTCGTTTCAAATGTCTTCTCATGTCGGTGCACCTCTTAATCATCCACTTCTCGCTATTCAATTGTTCTGGAGTGCCGAAGATATCTCAGAAGATTCACATTTCCATTCTCGATCCGTTCAAGTTATTTCGAGGTTGCTATCTCATTCAAGCCATTTAATTCAACCGGCGCATTCTCTCTTTGAAATCATTCAAACGGTGTTTCTCTTGAGTGGGCGCTAACCCAAAGGTCTTTTCCCAGGATCTTACCTGACTCTTCTAATTTTTCTGGAGTTATTTTCAAATTCATTTCAAAGTTTGACATAAGAATGAATTGTCATCAGTCAAATGTCTTTCTCCAAGATCTTTCAAATTCTTTTCATTGTTGGTTCAACCTTTCTAATTTTCATTCTGGAGTGCCTCAACAAATCATGGTGGTGTTTCTCATCGTCATTCTCAGATTTTGAAGACCAAAGAAGAGCTCCTCTTAAATTCTAACCCGTTCTTCCAAAGATTCATGGTTCAAGCTTGATGCCACCCTCTCATAATTATTTCTGATTGTGAGAATTATCTTCACCCATCCAGAGCAATTCACGAGTCTTTTCAGTTTGATTCTCCAAAGGCCATCATTTCGGGTTTATTCATTCTCAGCTTTCAGCTCTCGTTCTCCAAATCTTACCGGTGCATCACTGAAATATCCTCTAATCAGTTCATGATATCCTCGTTCTCTTGTATCTAAATTCTCTCAAGTATCTTCATTCATTTTCTAATTCTTCCCGGTGTTTCTTTATCTTCTCTTTGTTCATTTTCAATTCTTACGGTGGGTCATTCAAGATTTCTCTTCCTTCATTATCATATCAATTTATTCTTTGGTTAAATCCTACCGGTGGTCCATTGAGTTTATGCTATATCTCTCTTAATCCTTTCAATGAGAATAAGTAGTTTGCCAAATCCGTTGCTTGTCATCAATTTAAATTGGTGAAGGATACGCATAACATAATTCTTATTCTTGCTTCATCCAAGTGATTGATTCATTCTTCCGGAGTTTGTTCACGATGAGTAAATTCTCGATTCAAGTGCTTCATACTTTTCCCGGAGTTACAAGATCTCTCAATTATATTACCACAAAGATTCATCTAAATCATTGCAAGGATTCACCTTGTGTTTTCAACTTCTCTTTATTTCGTTTGATCATTCTTTTATTACCGGAGTTTTCGTGGAGGCTCTACATGGTGGTTCATCAAGGATTCCTTTCATTCTTCAATTGTTCGTCAAGATTTCTCTCGAAGCTATGATCCGCCAAGCTATACTTCAAGTATTCTTCATCTTGCATTCCGAAGTGTGATTCTTCCTACCTTATCTTTTGAGGTGGTGTTATGTCATTTTGACAATTTCTTTGTGTTTCATGATTCACAAGTTCAGGAATGCGATATTTAAACCCATCATTTTTTCCTTGGAGTTATCTTATCACCTCAGTGGAAGAAGATTTTCTATCTTTTCTACCTCTCAATCAAATCTTTTTTCCGTGAGTGGCAGGTTGTCACCTCATAATTTTGAGATGCTTTCCATAAGGCCACTACAAGCTTATTCGTTTCGTTGTTGGTTTTCCAACAACTCTGCATAACTTTCTTGAAGGGTGCTCTCCAAGCTCATTTGTGGCATAAGTTGGCATTTTCCTCTCTGTTATTTTATTCCACTGATCTATCTTCTATTTTCCCTTCCTTATTCTGTTTCAACCGGAGTGGTGACTTGTCCTTCCTTGTCGCTGGAGCTCTTCACTCATGTCTTGCAACCTCAAGGTTTTTGCAATGTTCCTTGTTCCTCTTTTCTAACGGAGTGTTTTCAACTTCGTTCATCTCTGTTGTATTCTTTTCTCAAATATTGTTTAACCTCTCAAGGTTCATTGGTTTCACTCGTTTGTACTAGAAGCAACTTAGTTTACCTCTCCTCTTCCTTTTTTTGTTTTCCCTCCGGTGCCATCCTAGATCTCGGGACGCGATCCTCTTGTAGTGGTGGAGTGTTGTAATGCCCCGGATACAACATTCCATATTTGTAACTCCGACTCTTGCCATTGTCGGCTATGTGTTATGATATTCCCTTCGTGGTTGGGTTTTTTGTCTTCGTTTTGCATTTTGTTCATGTCATGCATTTCATATCATGTCATCATGTGCATCGCATTTGCATTTGTGTTCGTCTCATGCATCCGAGCATTTTCCCCGTTATCCGTTTCGCAATTTGACACTCCCACATGCAGCCGGCGCACCCCTCTTGTCTCTTTTTGTGAGCGGGACTTAAACGTTCTCGGAATGGGTCAAGATTTGTCGAGTGGCGTTGGTACATCACCGGTAGACCGCCTGTCAAATTTCGTTCCATTTGGAGGTCGTTTGATGCCCCAATGGTTAACCGGGTAACCGCAGAAGCCTCTTTGTGTTGCAGGCCAACACCCCTCCAAAACAGCCCAATAACCCATCTAAACCACCTCCATGTTCTCTGTCTGTCGGTGTACAAAAGTAGGGGCTCTCCTTTTGCACCCCTTTACTTGTGCACGGGTAGTCAGGGCCGCGCCCACGACCACATTAAGCAGGGCAGAGGAGGGAAGCCAGAGCAGAAGACGACTAAAGCAACGCCAAGACCAGAGGCGCAAAGAGAGCAAGAGGGCGAGGTGGACTCCCCCGGCAAGACCCTTGCCGGGGTGGCTTCCGCAGCCTCGGCAAGATCCTTGTCGGGGCAACTTGCCTGACGCTAGCAGAGCGCGCCACCCTTGAGCCGAAAGGGTTCCAACACCATCAACCATATTGGAACCAAGGCTCGGGAGGCACCCCCTGTGGTGGCATGCAGATCTTTGTAGAGATCATAGATACACAAGATCAGATGGGAACCAGAAGACGACGATCCTTTGCGAGATCCTTGCCAAGGAAATCCACGAGACCCCCGGCAAGATCCTTGCCGAGGACGACCGCGGTGCCGCAGCGAGACCCTTGCCGGGCCCTCAGCAAGACCCTTGTTGAGGAGGCCTGTGGGACCGCAGCCAGGCCCACGCCTGCAAAGACTCCAACCACCGCTCCCATACAGCTGCCAGCTCAACCAGCTGGGCAGGCATCTGCGTGGCAGCATGCGGCCTCTATACCAACACAGCAAGCACCTGCGTGGTGGCATGCAGATCTTCGTGAAAGCTCCACCACCGCGCCAGCCCAGCAGCCAGCCAATGTGGCGCTACAACGCCTCGTTAGCTTGGACGCGTGTCAGAGCCGGGCGAGGCGATGCCAGCTGGGACGAGCTTCTTTGCCGTCCGCAATAAAGCAAGAGGGGCACGTCGGTAGTGTATTAAATGAGTTTGTCCAATGATGCCAAGGGATAGACTCAGCCCCGGTACACCTTTCCACCTCGTGTGTGCCACTGTGGCGATCCCTTTTTGTCTATAAAAGGAGGCCCGAGGCATACTGGAGGGGGATTCAGATCGTTTGGACTAGAGAGCCACCGCAGCTAGTTCATGAACACAAGAACACCCAAATATACATCAAAGCAGGACTAGGGTTTTACGTGTCTCCGCGGCCCGAACCTAGGTAAACGATTTGTGTGCTAACCGTCAGACCCGCTCTTTGCACAACCCCGCACCCGCCAACCATAGAAGGGATCCCAGTGACTCCATATGTGTCGTTTCCCACCGACATCTCTGGCGTGCCAAGTAGGGGGTGCCCAGTTGTGAGAATCCGGTCTAGCAGTTAGTTTAGCAGTTCTTCATCGCCATGGCTCCCAAGAAGAAGACGATCATAGCGATCGGTTCGTCTGGGGCCGAATGGCCCGTACCAGTACGTGCGAGTGGTGGGGCAGTCGTGGACGGAAGGCGAGGCGCGGCTCGCGAACACCCGCATCGCTCTGGCAGCCAAAGCCTGGCAAGCGACATTGTTCATGCGCGAGACGATGGGCCACACGCCACCAAATCCAAAGACGGAGCCAGCCCCCCACAGGCGGCGCAGGGCCCTCCAGGGGCAGCGTCGTGCCACCCACGGGCGGCGCGGCGACTTCCGAGGCGCCTACGCCAGCGCCCCCAACGCGCTCTTCGCAGGTTGTGCGCGACGAGCAGTGTCACCATGCTGGTGACCCTGGGCACCGTCGTGGGAAGAGTCCCGTGCATCATTCGCGGGACGTAGAAGGCCAGCACGCGCGCCGAGGCGCTAGCGAAAATGGCATATAGCCGGCAGGCAGTGATAGAGCTCCTTCTAATGTGGTTAGAAGTCGGAGAACATCACGGTCCATGCAGCTTTCGCCACCACCCATGCCAGCAGAAGCCTTGGCATGCGCGCAGTTGCTCCTCGACTTTCCTCCTGCCACGGAACAACTCGATGAGTGTAGAGCCACCATCCGAAGCCTCGTCGGCGTTGCCAACAAAGATGAGCCACGACCGGCGGGGCCCTCTGGTTGGCGCTCCGTCGAGCCGCCGCATGCTAGTGGTGGAAGGATCGGGGGCGCTGCGGCCACGGTGCACTCTCCTCCTCCACGCCAGCCACCGCGGGTGTCGATCTGTCATGATGACGCCTATGATAACATTTCCATAGCGTCTTCTGACCCACGGACCAACCGCGATCAGCGCCAAGTTCTTCGGGAGCGAGCCCGTGAAGACGCTCGAACCACCATCGAGCGCCAGCGCGATGCACACCACCAGTCAGATAGGCGGGCGGGGCCCACTATGGACCACCCATCACTGGGGGGCTCTGGCGACCTACCCTACGAGGTGGGTTGCCCGGCCTTTACCCACAAGCTGCAGCAGTTCCAGTGGCCCGCCCACCGCACGTTCAAGCCAGACATTAGCGAGAAGTACAATGGCAAGACCCACCCGTCAGAGTTCCTCAACATCTACACCATTGCGATGCAAGCTGCTGGAGCCCGCGACGACAAGGTGCTTGCCAATTACTTCCCACTGGCACTCAAACCCAATGTCATGTCATGGCTGATGCACTTGCCGGCGGATTCCATTTCTTCTTGGTCGGACTTGTGCCATGAGTTCGTTGGCGCCTTTACCGGAGGCCACCAAGCTCATGGCCAGGCGAGCAATTTGCATATCATCCCCTAGAAGGAAGGTGAAACCCTGCGCAAGTACATACAGAGGTTCAGCCGGTTGCAATACAACATCCCATATGTTCATCCCGCCGCCATGATCAGCGCATTCCATCAGAATGTGCGCAACCGCAAGATGCATGAAGAGCTGGCGATGAACAAGGTCAAAGATGTGACCGAACTTTATGTTCTGGCCAATAGGTGCACTCGGGCTGAAGGGGGGAGGAGGTACCCCGGCGAGGACACCGACGCGGAAACCGACTCCACTGACGAAGACACAGCCACCACGACGAAGAAGGACCGGCGCCGCAACAGGAAGCGCAAGGGCAAGACCGTGCTTGCTGTTGAGGGATCCGATGACACCGACACTGCCAAGAAGGCCAAGGAAGACGACCCCAGCAAAGCAATTGCCGGGTGCGCCACTTGCCGGGCCTTGGTGGCTACCGACAAGCTAGGAGGCTCCAACAAGCAATATTGCAAGATCCACCGCACCAAGGGCCATGACCTCCAGAACTGCCGGCAAGTCGAGCTGCTTGCTGAGAAGCAAGAAGCCGAGTATGAGAGGCGGGACAAGGAGAAGGGCCGAGGGGTCTGGCAAGAAGCTTGGCGGCCAAGGAGGCCGCCACGGAAAGGATAATCGGCAAGAGAGGCCCGCTCGGGGCCGTGACAAGAAGCAAGGAGATGATGATCATGACGAAGATGACGAGTACGGTGAGAACGAGTTCCAGAAGGCTACAGAGGCCATGTGCATTGATGGTGGCGCCTCGCTGCACACTTCTCACCGCCAGCTCAAGCAGTGGGCGCGTGAGATCACAACAATGGAACCATCACTCGATGCTTAGAGGTCACTGAAATGGTCCAACATTCCTATCATTCTCGACACCGAGGACCATCCTGATCGCACAACAGCGGTCGGGTGTTTGCCATTGTTGGTCTCCCCAACAATACGCAACCTCAAGGTGACGAAGATGCTAGTTGACGGTGGGGCCAATCTGAACTTGATCTCGCCCGTCGTGATCAAAAGGCTGCAGATTCCTGATGGAGACCTCGAAGAAACAGGCACGTTTGAAGGGGTCAACCCGGGGAGGAGTCAGCCGAAGGGTAAGGTCACGCTGCCCGTGATGTTTGGAGGCGAGTTAAACTACAGGATGGAGAGGATTGTTTTCGATGTAGCCGAGATCCCCTTGCTCTACAACTGAATTCTCGGCCGTCCGGCACTAGCCAAGTTCATGGCGGCGTCACATTACTCCTACAACACGCTGAAGATGCCGGGGCCGATAACCATCATCACCGTCCTCTCCGACAAGAAGGATGCACTGATCTGCGCCGACCAACTCTACCGGGAAGCAGTTGCAGTGACTGCCGCCAAGGCACTCGCTCCTGCCGCTGGAGTCCCCATAGGGAAGAAGACCGAAAAGACCTCTCGCACCCACTCCGGCAAGCGCACCTCTTTGGAGTGTTGTGCTCCCATCGAGGATGTGCTAGAGAGCTCCATCGGCAAGAGCAAGAAATCCAGAGCTGCGCCACCAGAGACCAAGAGGGTGTCCATCGAGGAGGATGGCATGGGAGGGGCTTGCACCATAAGCTCCACCCTAGACAAGAAATAGGAAAGCACGCTCATCACCTTCCTATGGGAGAATGTCGACATGTTTGCATGGCAAGCATCCGACATCCCCGGTGTTCCCAGGGAGGTGATTGAGCACCATCTTGTCGTCTGTCCTCATGTGCAACCCGTCAAGCAGAAGGTCAGGAAGCAAGCTTTGGAATTACAGGAGTTCATTACGAAGGAGATCAGGAAGTTGGAAGTGGCAGGCTTGGTGAGAGGAGTACTCCATCCGACATGGTTGGCCAATCCGGTGGTGGTGCGCAAGGCGAATGGGAAGTGGAGGCTGTGTATTGACTACACAGATATCAATAAGGCTTGTCCCAAGGACCCTTTCCCATTGCCATGCATTGACCAGATTGTTGACTCCACGGCCGAGTGTGATCTGTTATCATTCCTTGACTCCTACTTGGGGTACCACAAAATCTTCATGGTGAGAGAAGACAAAGATAAGACAGTGTTCATCACCCCATGTGGCATGTATTGCTTTTAACGGATGCCTTTCGGGTTGAAGAGTGCTGACTTGACGTTTGCAAGGGCAGTCCAGATTGGTTTTGAGCCCCAGCTACATAGAAATATGGAAGCTTATATGGATAACACAGTGGTTAAAACCAAAGACAGGGCGACACTTGTACAAGATTTGGAAGAGACGTTTGCGAATCTGCGCAAGATCAACCTAAAGTTGAACCCTGAGAAGTGGGTCTTCGGTGTTCCATCCAGCAAACTTCTCGGGCTCTTTGTGTCACAGCGTGGGATCAAGGCGAATCCAGACAAGATCAAGGCTATTGATCAGATTAGGGCACCCAAGCGGATCAAGCAGGTGCGTCGGCTCACTGGTTGCATTGCCGCCATGAGCAGATTCATCTCTAGGTGTGCTGAGCGTGCCCTTCCCTTTTCCAAAATCTTGAAAAAGGCAGGCCCAATGGAATGGACCCTAGAGGCCGAAGCAGCGCTGCAGGATTTGAAGAAATACCTCTCCTCTACACCGATACTGGTTGCGCCCAAACCACAAGAACCGTTGCTGCTATACCTGGTGGCAACGAACCAAGTGGTCAGTGCCGCACTAGTGGCGCAGAGGGAGGTCGACGAAGAGGCAAGGCCCCCGGTAGGGTCCGATGCTGGCGGGGCAGGGCCCGCGCAACCATACGAAGTGCCACAGAAGATGAAAATGATGCATCACCCGGTTTACTTTGTCAGCTCCCTCTTGCAGGGGCTAGGTCAACGTACTCTGGTGTGCAGAAATTGCTCTTCGGCCTCCTTATGGACTCGAGGAAGCTGCGTTATTACTTCCAAGCACACGAGATCACCGTCGTCACCCGCCTCCCGTTGCAACGGATATTGCATAACCCAGATGCAACCAGGAGGATTGTGGAGTGGGCTGTGGAGCTGTCGAGCTTTGGTTTGAAGTTTGAAAGTATTTCGACAATCCAAAGCAGAGTCTTGGCAGAGTTCATTGCCAAGTGGACCTCAATGCCAGACGAAGAGATCCAAGAGACCACCCTCCCTAGCAAGGAGGCAAGTCGCAACTGGATTATGTACTTTGATGGGGCTTTCTCGCTACAAGGAGCCGGTGCTGGTGTGCTACTCGTCGCACCCACTGGAGAGCACCTCAAGTATGTAATCCAGATGCACTTTCCCAGGGAGATGTCCACAAACAACACTGCTGAATACGAGGTGTTTCTTGCCGGTCTCAGGATCGTGGCACACCTCGGGATCAAGAAGCTCATCGTCAGGGGTGATTCATAGCTTGTTGTCAGGCAAGTCAACAAAGATTGTCAAAGCCCGTTGATGGAGGCCTAGTGGATGAGGTGGGGAAGCTGGAGGAGTGCTTTGACGATATACAGGTGGAGCATGTTCCCTGAGTGGAGAATGACATTGCCGACTACCTGTCGAAGCGCTCCGCCTTCAAACTACCCGTGGAACCAGGTACTTTTGTGCTTCGGCTCACTCAACCATCCATTGAACCATCAATAGAGCAGAACAAGCGAAGGAAATCAGGCCTCGGCAAGTACTTTCCCGCCATGCTCCCAGGAGCCACTGGCACAGGGTGTTGCCATGGACACTGAGACAACCAAGGGGCAACCGACTCCGGCGGGGCGTCAAGTCCTAGCTATAGAGACAGCTGCTCCCATGGCAGAGGAAGTGCCTTTAGTCCTTGCCGTCGAGCCTCAGGCTCCGGCATGGGCACAACATACCGTCCGATTCCTCCAAACTGGGGAACTCCCTGAGGAGCAGGAAGAAGCGGAGAAAGTAGCCCGCCGGTCTGCCATGTATCGGTTCGTCGATGACGTCCTGTACAAAAAAAGACCAAACGGTGTGAAATTGAAGTGCATTGCCCGGTAGGAAGGACTGGAGTTGTTGACAGAGATACACAGAGGCATATGTGGCTCCCACATAGGGTCAAGGGCCCTTCCCGGCAAGGCATTCCGGTAAGGTTTGTCCTATCCCACTGCCCTCGAGGATGCAATGACACTAGTAACCAAGTGTGAAGCGTGTTAGTTCCATTCGAAGAAGCTTCATCAACCAGCTCAAGCGCTCCAAACAACCCCTCTCTCCTGGCCATTCTCGGTCTGGGGGCTCAACATACTGGGCCCCTTTCCCTGTGCTGTCGGGGGCTTTGAGTACTTGTACGTCGCAATCGACAAGTTCACAAATTGGCCGGAGGTGGAGACAGTAAGAAAGGTGACATCACAATCAGCTGTGAAATTCTTCAAGGGGCTAGTCTGCCGTTTCGGTGTGCCAAACAGAATAATCACCGATAACGGCACACAGTTCAGGAGCCACGCCTTCATGCAGTACATCCAAGACGTCAACAGCAAGGTCTATTTTGCTTCTGTTGCGCATCCACGGAGTAATGGCTAGGCTGAGAGGGCAAATGCTGAAGTGTTGCGAGGCCTCCGTTCAAGGACTTTTGACAGGCTACACAGGTGCGGACGGCGCTGGATTGATGAATTGCCGGCGGTTCTTTGGTCAATCAGAACAACGCCAAATCGAGCCACCGGTCAGACACCCTTCTCCCTCGTTTACAGGGAAGAAGCCATTCTCCCCACGGAACTCACATACGGGTCACCTCGAGTGCTCACTTATGATGAGCTTGAGCAAGAGAAGTTGCGGCAAGATGACGCAACACTCCTTGAGGAAGATCGTCTTCAGGCGGCTGTATGAGCAGCGCGCTACCATCAAGCCTTGCGCCACTACCATAGCCACAAGGTTCATGCCCAAAGCTTTGAGGAAGGCGACCTTGTTCTTCGGCACGTTCAGTCGGCCAAGAATTCCAACAAGTTGACGCCGAAGTGGGAAGGCCCTTATCGGGTAATACAAGTCACCAGGCCTGGCGTAGTCTGCCTGGAGACCGAAGATGGCGTTCCACTGTGCAACTGCTGGAACATCAGACATCTTTGCAAGTTTTACCCATAAGGCATGGTTGCCGGCCGCCCCGGCAAACCACCTTTTGTACAAGCCCTGCCGGCAAGGCATGTAACCCTTTGTACAAAGCCAGGCGCAGACCTTGAGCATAAATAAATGAAGTGCTGGCGCCCTAAGTTTTAGCATGCATGCTAGGTTAAGTCTCTCCCTCGGTTATGGTTGATAGTGCTTAGCGGCGGCTAACCCCTAGCATAGAGGTCGAGTGTGCGTCACTCTGTTCCTTTCCATCTTCTTTGGTTCGCAGGGTACATGGACATTTCTGCTGACCTATTGGGAGGAAAAAGAACGGGCCAATGCTCCGGCCCCGGCAAACCAAGGTTGCCGGGGGCTACAGACACAAGGATCTAACCGCGGCAGGCCAAGGTTGCCGGGGGCTGCGATGTCAAATAAGTTTTTCTCCCCCACTCCATGCGCCCATAGGAACCTTGAACGTATAAGGCTTTGCTCGCTCTCGTACCATCTTGCCCCCTCCATCCTGTGTCCGAAAACTCTACTTTGGACCAGAACTTGGTTGTAGTGCGATGGGAAGAGGGCAAGTGAAAGGCCTAACCCTACTCGGCCCCTACCTCCGCCAAGAGCGTGAGCGTAGTCGGGCGATAGAGCAAGAGGACGACAAGGCTATTGCCGGGATACCATGTTTATCTTAAGATAACGAGGACATGTTCCTCGGTGTGTCCCTCACCCACGCACAAACGAAACCCGGCAAACACCCTTCCTTTCATTCATACGTTGCAAACAAGGACAATCCATACGGAATGGGTACACGAGCAAGGGGATTGTAAATTTTGAAATCTAACGAATGCCCGCGGGCTTACAAACTAGAAAAGATAAGCGCCCCATAATCCCCATTCTTGCCCTTTTCCTCTTAGGTGCGGCAGGTGAAGGCAAAAAGTAGGAGACGGGGAATGCGCTGATGGAGAGCTTGACGAGGAAGGCCCTCGGCAGAGCGCACGGAGGAGGGAGGGGTGACGCGGTCAGTTGGAGACGAGGTTGACGTGCCCTCGCTCGACGCTCTCGTCGTCACTGTCGCTATCCTCCTCATCACTCCCGCTTGAAGAGGAGTCTTCATCGTCGGAGGAGCTCTCCACGCAACACTTCAGGCGAGTTCCAGAGTCTCCAAAGATCTTGACGGAGAGCAGGCCGTTATCCATTAATTTGAAATAGAGAACGAGCCCCGCCGTTAGGCTATGGATACAAGCGAAGGTCTTCCACCCGCGGCAAAGATACATGACTTGAGGGGCGGGAAAGTCAACATCGACCCATCTGCCGCCGTTCCCACAGCCCCTCATATGCAACCTCAGGGTTTGGGGCGGATCGAGCTCCATCTCCCGAGCGAATGGCGGAGGGAGACGAAGGCGATGGTGCGGTGGCCGACGCAGCCTGATGAAGAACTCACGAGGCTGGTCCCCGACGTGGCCCTCCATTGGAGGAGGCATTACTGGTGGAGGCAAGGCCGGTGTGCCGCCCCGTCCCCTCTTCCCCGAGCGCCACGCCGGCCTCGGCCTCGCCCCTCCCCCTTCCTCTCGTGGCCAGCTCTGTCGCCGCAGGCTCTTGGGAAGGAGGGACGCGCTGTCGAGTAGAGACCCTCGCCGCCACCGTTGAAGGACCAGCGCCCCCTCTCGCCATGGCAGATGAAAGAGCGGGGCCGGGGTGGAAGCAGAGGGATGATGAAAGATTGTGGGGTGCCATCCCCTCCCCCTTCTTATATAGGGGCGGGGTTGGGACTCGCCCGCCCCACTCAGCCAATCCGACCATCTGGGGCGCAGAGAATCGAGGCCGACCCGCTGCCCCAATCAGCAGCGGCCCGTTTCCCCGCCTCGTCATTCAAGGCCCACACCCACCGCCTACCATTTTCGGAGCACGGGGGACACGTGGCGGGCGAGCAAAAATCAAGGGGACGGACGAGACGACCGTTCTCCGCCCCGAGGTTGTGGGGCGCGGGCGCCTTGAAGACCACGACCCGAGCCCACTCAGTAAATGAGCCGCGCCTCTGCATTTTCCTCTTTTTATGGGGAAGGCGTGAGCCGCCTCTTTACCACGATGTGACACATGCGTGCGGAAACCGCCCCACGCATGACCCCCACGTCACGCATGACCCCCCCCCACGTCACGCATGACCCCCCACGTCGCGCGTTCAACGCGGGTCATGGGGAAGCGCAGCAGACGGAGAAGTTACTGCGGTAAAAATCTGCCCCACCTGGCCGCACATCATTCTGGGCCTAGCCGAACAATGCATCACGCTTATGTGTGGCCCGGGCCTGGGGGCTCCTATCGGTGTACAAAAGTAGGGGCTCTCCTTTTTCACCCCTTTACTTGTGCACGGGAAGTCAGGGCCGCACCCACGGCCAAACTTAGGAGGGCCGAGGAGGGAAGCCGGAGCACAAGACGACCAAAGCAACGCCAAGACCAGAGGCGCAAAGAGAGCAAGAGGGCGAGGTGGACTCCCCTGGCAAGACCCTTGCCGGGGTGTCTTCCGCGGCCTCGGCAAGTGCCTTGCCGGGGCAACTTGCCTGACGCCAGCAAAGCGCGCCACCCTTGAGCCCAAGGGGTTCCAACACCATCAACCATATTGGAACCAAGGCTTTAGAGGCACTCCCATGGTGGCATGCAGATCTTTGTAGAGACCATAGATACAGAAGATCAGATGGGAACCAGAAGACGACGATCCTTGGGGAGATCCTTGCCAAGGAAATCCACGAGGCACCCGGCAAGATCCTTGTCGGGGATGACCCCGGTGCCGCAGCGAGACCCTTGCCGGGTCCTCGGCAAGGCCCTTGCCGAGGACGCCCGCAGGGCCGCAGCCATGCCCGTGTCTGCCAAGACTCCACCACCGCTCCCATACAGCTGCTAGCTCGACCAGCTGGGCAGGCATCTGCGTGGCAGCGCGCGACCTCTAAACCAACACAGCAAGCACCTGTGTGGTGGCATGCAGATCTTCGTGAAGGCTCCACCACCGCGCCAGCCCAGCAGCCAGCCAACATGGCGCTACAACGCCTCGTCAGCTTGGACGCGCGTTGGAGCCAGGCGAGGCGACGACAGCTGGGACGAGCTTTTTTTGCCGTACCCAATAAAGCAAGAGGGGCATGTCGGTAGCGCATTAAATGCGTTTGTCCGACGATGCCAGGGGATAGACTCAGCCCCTGTACACCTTTCCACCTCCTGTATGCCACTGTGGCGACCCCTTTTTGTCTATAAAAGGAGGCCCGAGGCGTACTGGAGGGGGACTCAGATCTTTTGGACTAGAGAGCCACCGCAGCTAGTTCAAGAACACAAGAACACCCAAATATACATCAAAGCAGGACTAGGGTTTTACGCGTCTCCGTGTGCTGACCGCCAGACCCGCTCTTTACACAACCCCGTACCCGCCAACCGTAGAAGGGATCCCTGTGACCCCATAGGTGTCGTTTCCCACCGACACCGTCGTTGGATCATGATCGTGTGGGCGAAAACCGCACCTCATTTGGACACTCCTAGCTCCCTCTACCTATATAAACACCCCCTCCGAAATCCGCAGTCAAAACCCTAGATCCATCTCTCCCCGCACCGCCGGACATGTCCTCCTGGTGGCTGGACACGTCCACCGTCGCCCGTCGTCCATCCACAACACGCAATCTCACCTGCCGCCGTCCCACCATTGTGTGGGCCCGCGAGCCCATTCGCGGCCCGCCGGGCCCGGTCGCCGCCGCCCACACCACCCTCCTCCCGCTCCTGGCTCTGCGCTACGTCGCCGCCGCTCAAGTGCTCGCCGCCGGCCTCCTTGCGACCGCCATCGCCTTTGCTCTGCCGCCCCGCCTCCAAGATGCCGCCGCCTTCGCTTGCCGCTTCCCTGCCGCTGGCACGCCGCATGTGCTCTAGATCCGGCCTCCGGGAGTTCCTGTGCCGCCCCGCCGTCCATGGCCTCCGGCTACCACCGGAGTTCGGACCTTGCCGCGCCCGATGCAAGATCCAGGGACCCCACACCCGGATCCACATAACCTCACCGGAGCCTCTTGCGGTGCCTTGCCGGAGTTCGGGCACCGCCGCCGTCGACCTCCCCCGTCATGCCATATGTCGGTGATCGTGGCCTCGAATCATGCATATGACATATCAAAATATTTGTCTCGTTAAGCTCCTCATGTTAGTAGCATTTTCATGCATGTTACTGTCCATTATGATGCCATTTTCATTGTTGCAAGAGTGCTACAAAATGCTAACTGCTGGTTCTTAACAGAACATGGTGATTTGTCATTTTTGTTGCATTTGGTGTATGCATCCTATGAGCATGAGGTCTACATATGTTTGGACCTCCATCATGCCATCTTTATAGAGGTGCAAGTCTTGTATTTTGTTGAGCTATGGGGTGACTAGCACAAGCATGCAAAGTAGGCTCCATGATATTGCTGTTTTCAGGGACTTAGGATTTTGCTAAGTCATTTTCCTGCTGTTATTTTGATGCCATGTAAACTTGATGCTACCATGATATCTATGCTTATTTTGAGATACTTCAGTAAGGATGTTGTGAACAGGTGGTTATGCTCTATACATTAATGCCACTGGTTGCAATTACGGAGTGCTCTAGAATGTCATTTTCATGCTCTAGTTTTGCTAAATAATGTTCCCGGCAGATTGTTAACATGATAATTAATGTTGCCATGTGATTTGCTAGTGATCCATGCATCCTATGAACTTGCTCTTGCCATGGTTAGCTTCATGAACATGTCTTCTTTCTATTGGTATGCTTATGTTGTCATGTAATGCTTTGTGGTGAGTGGCATTAGTTTCAAAGTTGCTATCATGAATCTGTTTATGCCATGCTCTGTTTTTCTTGTGTGAAACTGTTAACATAACTTGCTATGTTTACATGGGTGCCATCATATTTTCTGTGCCTTTATGGCTCATGTTCAGTAAGGCAGGTTTGTTCTATGCATTTAGTAGAAGCATGGCATGCCTTCGTTTGCCATGATAAGTTCCTGGAGCATGTTGTTTGCTTGCTCTGAAGATTGCATCCTGATGCTGTTTATGCCATGTTAGTATTTTCACTAAGTCTGTGATGCTGATATCTTTTGCACTTTTGCCATGCTTGTTTGAACCTATTCTTGAGTGATTTAGCCGTAGCTCAGTGTTCATGTTTTGTCAAGCATCTCTTGTACATCACTGCCATATGCTTTGTTGCTATGTCAGAGTGCAGTAGCTTAGTTTCTTGTTGCATTCTAAGTGCCATCATGCTGTTAATCGCAGTTTCACATCATCCTTATATTTCTTGTCATTTGCAAACTGTGCATCCGTTTCCGGTGATCTTTATATCGATGTTGACCGAAATCACCTCATCTTTCCAGCGGCATACTTGGTTTGCCAATTTGATGCCTTGATCATTCTTTCCCTTCCGGAGCACGCATATGCATTGCATATCATATCTTGCATATCATGCCATGTATTGCATCATGTTGCTCGGGCATTGCACCATGATTGATTGTTGTTCCATTGTTGTGTCCTTGCTTTGGGTAGAGCCAGGAGACGAATACGTGAACGAGGAACCTGTTGAGTACGCTAACGAGGATCAAGCTTTCGACAACTCTAAGAACATTGCAGGCAAGATGACCATACCCTCGGTATTACTTCTATCTTTGCTTTTCTAGTTGTTCATTCTATCGCTATGTCGCGCTACCTACCACTTGTTATATCATGCCTCCCATATGGCCATGTCATGCCTCTATCTCACCTTCCTAGCAAACCGTTGTTTGGCTATATTACCGCTTTTGCTCAGCCCCTCTTATAGCGTTGCTAGTTGAAGGTGAAGTTGAAGTTTGTTCCATGTTTGGGACATGGATATGTTGGGATATCACAATATCTCTGATTTTAATTAATGCATCTATATACTTGGTAAAGGGTGGAAGGCTCGGCCTTTTGCCTGGTGTTTTGTTCCACTCTTGCCCCCTAGTTTCCATCATACCGGTGTTATGTTCCTTGATTTTGCGTTCCTTACACGGTTGGGGATTATGGGACCCCCTTGACAGTTCGCTTTGAATAAAACTCCTCTAGAAAGGCCCAACCTTGGTTTTACATTTGCCTAACAACCTATTACCCTTCTCTTGGTCGGCCAACCTAAGGGTCATCTTTATTTTAACCCCCCGGACCAGTGCTTCTCTAAGTTTTGGTCCGAACCGGGCAACCCGCGGGGCCACCTCGGGGCAAATTGAGGGATGGTTTTACTCATAGCTTGACCTATCCGGTGTGTCCTGACAACGAGATACGTGTGACTCCTCTCGGGATGGTCGGCACATCGGGCAGCTTTGCTGGTCTTGTTTTACCATTGTCAAAATGTCTTGTAACTGGGATTCTGAGACTGATCGGGTCTTTCCGGGAGAAGGAATATCCTTCATTGACCGTGAGAGCTTGTGATGGGCTAAGTTGGGACACCCCTGCAGGGTATAAACTTTCGAGAGCCGTGCCCGCGGTTATGTGGCAGATGGGAATTTGTTAATACCCGGTTGTAGAGAACTTGACACTTGACTTAATTAAAATGAATCAACCGCGCGTGTAGCGGTGATGGTCTCTTTTCGGTGGAGTCCGGGAAGTGAACACGGTTCTTGTGTTATGGTTGTGCGTAAGTAGTTTCAGGATCACTTCTTGATCACTTCTAGCTTCACGACCGTTGCGTTGCTTCTCTTCTCGCTCTTATTTGCATATGTTAGCCACCATATATGCTTAGTGCTTGCTGCAGGTCCACCTCATTACCTTACCCTACCCATAAGCTTAAATAGTCTTGATCTCGCGGGTGTAATATTGCGGAGTCCTCGTGACTCACGGATTTTCCAAACAGTTGCAGGTGCCGATGATACCAATGCAGGTGATGCTACCGAGCTCAAGTGGGAGCTCGATGAAGATCTTGGTCGTTGTTTTGTGTCTTTTCTGGATGATCAGTAGTGGTGCCCAGTTGGGATGATCGGGGATCTAGCATTTGGGGTTGTCTTCCTTTATTTTGGTTCCGTTGTTGGAACTTTGATTGTACTCTGGATGATGTATGTTTAATTTGTTATTTGTGTGAAGTGGTGATTGTAAGCCAACTCTTTATCCCTTTCTTATTAAGTACATGGGATTGTGTGAAGATTTCCCCACTTGCGACTAAACCACCATGCAGTTATGCCTCTAAGTCGTGCCTCGATACGTGGGAGATATAGCCGCATCATGGGTGTTATAGGTTTCCCGCCTTTTCTCCCATCGTTTTCTCGGTACTAGTGTCAGTGCTCATTTCAGGCTAGGCGGCGACACACTGGCCATGTAAATAGCGCACATAGTTTCTAAAAGCACAAATGTGTGTGATAGGAGGGAGTGGGTCCCATAGGGTGACCAGCGTGAAACACGTTAAAGGCAAGGAGGCAATTCCTATCAGCAAGGTGCGACTTCCCATCCACTAGCCTAGTCGAATAGAACGCAGAAGTTAAGCATGCTAGGGCTGGAGTAGCCCAAGGATGGGTGACCTGATGGGAAGTTGCATATCTCAAGCTTCATTTAAATTCTATGAAATGGCCATTATAGAGATAAATATCTCTAAAGTGACCTGTCATGGCGATTATATAAACCTTGGGATACTTGTTTTGCTAATTTGTAGACTATGTTTTTATTGATTGTTTTTTGCTCTAGAAAATTAAAGAATGATTGACTCTATAGTGACCAATCATGGCGACTATATAAACCTTTTCAGGTCGCATGCAGGGTATAGGGGGCAGGGTGTTCTGATCGAGCATGTCTCCCTTGTGCGGTTTATAGATGTTGCACATATCTGTGGGCTCCCCGAGGTATATATTATCGTTGCCGACAATGAGGGGGCCCACACAATCTATCCCTTTGACCCAACAATGAGAAGGGTTTGACCATGATGGTTTCCTATTGCTATGTGTGCCATGTTAGACCAAATAAAGTTTGAGCGCATGCGTTGGGCGACACCCCTGCCGCCGCCTCGAAGTTGGGAAACCGACATCGTACGTATTGAACCAGGCTTGGGGTAGGGTACGGTGTTCAGTTTGTAATGTAGTTGGTGGCCCGTTGAAGTTGTGCATTCAGTATTTAAACACATCACACACCACCATACCCATACATATTTTTGGGCGTCATGCACTGTATATTGGGTCTTCTGATCGACCACGTCTGCCTTGTGCGGCTTTTTGTGACGACACGCATATATGTGGGCTCCCCGAGTGTGTGTATATATATATATATCACCCGTTGACCGATAACGAGGGGTATGTGTCGGCCATGAATGAATTCCCCCTAGTTCGTGTTAGGGCCGGTCACCGTCACATGTCATTCAACCAAATCTCGAGCTCATGCATTGTCAGGATTCCCTCCCACATGCTCGGATTGGTGGGTTCGACCTACACCGTACCCTCCATATCTCGTCCTTAACTACATGGCCTTCATGGTTGTTGTCTGTATCGAGAGGTAGGCACCACATCTAAATTATACATTATTCTATATTGAAAACACACATCACCCATTCCAACGTACATCATTCTGGACTGCATGCAAGAGGTGCTGGTTTTGTGGTCCCTCTCGTGCAATTTTTATGATGGTTCAATCTATTGGCCCAGTGGTTTATCGACAACAACAGTGGTCGTTCGACCAAATGATAGATTCACTGGTCCGTCTTATGGTAGGCCATGGCGACATGCATGTATGACCAAAGTATCATTACGTGCATCCGCCCCACTGACATGAAGTGGGAAGTGGTGGGTCGAGCACCCTAGCTAGCTACGACATTATGTCATTATAGATATATCCAAGGGTGCTTTCGGGTTTGCGAGGCAGGTGCAACCAAAGTTGTGCATTGTGTATTTAAAGTTTTAAACATTACACCAAATATTCCTACATAAATTTGGCCACTTCCAGGTGGTTCTTGACTTCTGGCTCCTCTCATCGATCTTCAACGACGCGCCCAACCATGGGCCTGCGTAGTCAAAGTTGTGCATTGGAATTTTGAACATCACAGACCACCCTTTTCACTCGTATATATTTGGGCCACATGTTGGTGTGGCTGTCTTCTGACCCTCTCTAACATTTTTTGTTGCAAATACTGATGACGCTCAATGGACACGGGTATAATTTCTTAACCGTTTGTGATGCAAGTGCGTTGTGAATCACCATGACTGTGCAAGCGCGAGCAAATGGTGGAGGTACTGGCTTAACCGTGTGTGATGCAAGTGTGTTGTAAAATCACCACCTGCGCAAGCTAAAGGAGGGTAGTTTATTTAGAAATTAGGACGAACCGTGTGCGATAGACCAGCTAGCTAGAAATCTAAAAACAAACTACCCGCCTTGAGTGTTGCAAAAATCGGCGGTTCCACCACTTTTCCTTATTATCATACACGCATATTCTTATTGGACCGTGCACCATCTTGGGTACTCCCGCCCCGCATCATTTCCTTTACCCAAATTTTAGTAGCCGCCGTACTTCGACCGTCGCCCATACTCCTCCAACACTAAACTTATAGTAAAATTGCAGTAGCCGAGGCATTTGAACCGTCGCCCTCCCTCGTCCACCACCATCTCCACCCACCATTACTAAAATTTTTAGTAGCCGCGACGTATCCTCAAACACCACCCCCTCCACAGTCCCCCACTAAGGGAGTCCTGGATTAGGGGGTCTCCGGATAGCCGGACTATATCCTTTGGCTGGACTGTTGGACTATGAAGATACATGATTGAAGACTTCGTCCCATGTCCGGATGGGACTCTAATTGGCGTGGAAGGCAAGCTAGGCAATACGGATATGTATATCTCCTCCTTTGTAACCGACCTTGTGTAACCCTAGCCCCCTCCGGTGTCTATATAAACCGGAGGGTTTAGGTCCGTAGGACAACATACAATCATACCATAGGCTAGCTTCTAGGGTTTAGCCTCTCCGATCTCGTGGTAGATCAACTCTTGTACTACTTATATCATCAAGAATAATCAAGCAGGACGTAGGGTTTTACCTCCATCAAGAGGGCCCGAACCTGGGTAAAACATCATGTCCCCTGCCTCCTGTTACCATCCACCTTAGACGCACAGTTCGGGACCCCCTACTCGAGATCTGCCGGCTTTGACACCAAGATTGGTGCTTTCATTGAGAGTTCCTCTGTGTCATCGCCGTTAGTCTTGATGGCTCCTACAATCATCGATAGCGATTGTCGGTGTCAAAACCGGCGGATCTCGGGTAGGGGGTCCCGAACTGCTCGTCTAGGCCGGATGGTAACAGGAGGCAAGGGACACGAAGTTTTATCCAGGTTCAGGCCCTCTCGATGGAGGTAAAACCCTACGTCCTGCTTGATTAATATTGATGATATGGGTAGTACAAGAGTAGATCTACCATGAGATCGGAGAGGCTAAACCCTAGAAGCTAGCCTATGGTATGATTATTGTTCTGTATGTTGTCCTACAGACTAAAACCCTCCGGTTTATATAGACACCGGAGAGGGTTAGGGTTACACAAAGTCGGTTACAATGCTAGGAGATCTGCATATCCGTATCGCCAAGCTTGCCTTCCACGCCAAGGAAAGTCCCTTCCGGAGACGGGACGATGTCTTCAATCTTGTATGTATCTTCATAGTCCAGGAGTCCGGCTGAAGGTATAGTCCAGCCATCCAGACACCCCCTAATCCAGGACTCCCTCAGTAGCCCCTGAACCAGGCTTCAATGACGATGATTCCGGCGCGCAGATGGTCTTCGGCATTGCAAGGCGGGTTCCTCGTCCAAGTACTTCATAGAAGATTTTGAACACAAAGATAGTGTCCGGCTCTACAAAATAAGTTTCCACATATTGCCATAGAGAGAATAATATTTACACAAATCTAATCTGCCGACGTATTCCGTAGTGTGACACACCACGGCCAAGCCTTTATCCGAGTCATTTCATTATCCCACCTCAGCACGTAATGCGAGTTGGTTTCCTTGGCACGTCTTGTTAAAGCAAAGAGCGTGTCCCCTTATTCCGGGATTCCCATCAATACGGGCGTGGGTAACCCAACCGCGCCATTGATTACGATGCTTGGAGATAAGCGAGTTTTACCAGGCTGGTGGGGACACATAGTTGCGTCCACCCATATAAGGGGATAAGGATCCACCTTTTCACCTATGCCTTCTCCCTCCCTTGCTTATCCATCTCGTGCACTCAAGCTCCAGCGCCCAAGTCCGCACTCGCCACCTTAACCTTCTCCAGCCATGTCCGGAGCGGGAGGCAAGTGGATGGTCTCCTCCATCACGGAGGGACACATCAAAAAACTGAAGAAGGCCGAATACTTGTCTAACGACATTGCGTACCGGCTTCCCGAAAAGGGGCAGCTCATCCCCACCCCTAGGCCCCATGAGAGGGTGGTGTTCCTCCCCCATTTCCTCCGTGGACTAGGCTTCCCTCTTCACCCATTTGTCTAGGGCATCATGTTCTACTATGGCCTGGATTTCCATGATCTGGCCCCGAACTTTGTCCTCAACATCTCGGCGTTTATCGTCGTGTGTGAGGCTTTCCTCTGCACCCGCCCCCATTTTGGCCTATGGCTCAAGACTTTCAACGTCAAGCCGAAGGTGGTGCGCGGTACCCAGGCGGAGTGCGGAGGCACCATGGTGTGCAAGATGGCCAACGTCTTTTGGCTCGAGGGCTCCTTTGTGGAGACCCTGAAGGGGTGGCAATCGGGGTGGGTTTACATCACCGAGCCGCGCGACCCCGAATGGGTCGCAGCCCCCGAGTTCCGATCCGGGCCCCCTACGCGGCTCATCTCCTGGAAGGAGACGGGCCTGTCGTGGGGTAAAAAAGGAGAGCTGACCGGACTCCAAAGATGCGTCCAAACCCTGGTGGACAAGAAGCTCAAACTTGTCAACGTAGTCCAGGTTATGCTCATCCGCCTGATCCTCCCGTGTCAACAACGGGCTTTCAACCTGTGGGAGTTCGACCCGACGTGGCACCAAACTCTAAGCAGGATCTTTGACACGACGTACAAAGATGCCTGGAAGGTGCTTTTCAAGGGCGCCGAGGCCCCTGCATCCGCTACCGAGGATCGCGGATTTAGTACGCAGCGTCACGCTCATGCGGTAAGCTGTTTTTTTCCTTTTACAGGGTATCAGTTTTTCATAGTTTGACTCCATGCGGGATCTAAGCTCCCTTACCTTTGACAGGATTGGCAGGTGACATCCGGACAGATCAACTCTCTGACTCCTTTGCCCGAAGGCCCAACAGACGCTCGCTTGGCGAAGCTGCTGGTTCCGGCACCCTATGTGGTGCCGGAGAAGAAGGCCGCGAAAAAGGCCACGGGGACTCGAAAGAGTGCCCGGCGCTAGGAGGTGTCGGATCCATCATCCAACGGTTCCGAGGCGCATTCCTCCCGTGAAGACGAGGAGGAAGAAGAAGAGACCTCTCCCCCTCCAGCGGGAGGAGAGAAGAGAAGGAAGGCCGCCCTCTCCGGGGAGGCCGGAGGGTCCAAGAAGGGGAAAACCCTTCCTCCGGACTACTCCACCGACGCCGATGACGGCGGAAGGGAGTGGCCGCCCAGGGCCAAGCCCCTGGCAAAATCGTAAGTATTCGGATACCAGAGTAATTCATAGTATTCGTTTATTGCACAGCTTTCCCTTATGTCGAATATGTTTATGCAGCCCACCCAAAGACCGGCTCGACGCGTCGTCGAGCGGCTCACTGGACTCGTCGGATGTGAACTCGCTTCCGACGGCTTCCTCCCCCCGCCCTACGGACGACACCGAAGTGTTGTCCCAATAGGTTCCATGCTGGGAGGAGGTGGTCCTGGAGGCGCCGCAAGGCGACCTCCCAGACTCCAGGAGTAAAGGGGATGAAACCCCCCAGGGCTCCAAGTCCGGCTCTAGGCCGGACACCGCTCCGGAACCTTCAAAGGTTCCAGAGTCCGGCGGGGGACCTTCTTCCAAGAGGAGCAAGCCAACCGTGCCGGTGACCCCCCCACAACCGGAGGCGCCGGATAATCTGTTGGAGGCGCTCCAAGGCACCTCCATCAACGAGGAGCACCGCACCAATATGAGTGCGGTGGTCCAGAAGGTTCAGTCCGCCAAGAGCGGACTGAGTGAAGCTTGTACTAGCCTTTTAACAGGATTTGAGGTAAGTAAAGAATGTGTAAATAATATTACCGCATAGACAGTAGCCCCTGATGCTCTGTTTGGCGTTCGGGAAGAAAAGCAGAATAGAGGATCAAATAAAATTCACAGGAGTCTAACAAAAAGGAGTCAATATGCGTATGCAGGCTTCTCTGCTTGCGTCCGCCGCACTGACTGCGGAAGTGGACACGCTAAAGCAGAACCTCGAGCGGTCCGAGCAAGAGCTCGGGCATGCCAAGAAGCAACTTGAGGACAATGAAGGTAAGAAATACCTTGTTTAAATATATATAAAGAGGTGCAATTGCAAAAAATGACAGGATTATCGTGGCTATTATAGGGGCCACATCTGAGGTGGCGACCCTTAAGCAAGCGCTGGTCGAGGCCGAGAAGAGGGCGGCCATGGAGCGCACCAAGCGGGAGAAGTATGATGCCGAGGTTGGCAAGGTACGGCAAGAGCTCCAGGCTCTCATGGAAAACATGAGAGTTTGGAGCTTGACTCAAAGACGCGAGTGTCCGAGCTTGTAGTGTATTGAAAATGCCAAGTCTGCCAAGGCCGAATCCCAGAAGACCCTCCAGGAGTTGGATGAGGTGAAGAAGATAGCGGCGGGTAAGGCATTCTTTATGCAAAGCAAACACATAAATGTGAGTTACTTGTTACTTACCCGAATCTGGAGCTCTCCAGGAGCGTTCGCAGATTTTCCCCGGAGTGTGTCCGATGCCGCCGCATTCTATCGAGCCGAGGAGGGTAGCTTGACAGAGAAGGTGTTCTGGTCTCAGTATGCTGAGGCCAGACACCCCGTGCGCCTGAGCGACCAGCTGAAGCAACTAGTCGAGCTCCACAAGGTGGCCGAACAGGCCATGAAGGGCCTCATAGTTCGGCTGTGGCCTGGATGGGCTTTGCCTGGGAGCTATTTCGGGCTGGTGCAGCGGCTGGTGGAGGCCTGTCCAAGGCTCGAAGTCATCAAGCGCTCCGTCTGCATTGAAGGTGCCCGTAGGGCCCTTGCCCGTGCTAAGGTGCACTGGGGCAAGCTGGATGCTGAGAAGCTTGTGAAGGATGGGCCACCGCCGGGGAAAGAGCATCGCAAGCCCGAGAATTATTATAAGGATGTTCTGAAGGGTGCCTGCCTTGTGGCAGATGAATGTTCTAGGGATGTAATTTTTGAGTGAAACTTGCTCGTTTTGTTCTGTGCGCTGAAAACTTGTTCATATGCGCTAAGCAATGCTGTTGGAATTTAAAATATTACCTTCTGTGCGGCTGTTTATCAATTCTGAGAGATGGCAAGTCGTCGGCTTCTGCCCCCGTGCCGCTAGTGCTGGGGTGTTCGGGGATAAACCTAAGCGCTCTTTTTCCCATGTTTGGGTCCTTCGAGGGAGGCGCTCAGCCCAATGAACAAGGCAATCGGACTATAATGCATGAACACTCTCACTTAGCCATAGAATTCTATAATTTTAAATTTCGGCGAAGCCCCTGGTATTCGGAAGACCGAGTTCGGGGCGCTATCCATGCCTTGGCCAGACAGAGCCGGCTCCTCGCTCTAAGTGGCATAAGTCTTTAGGGACTCGAAAAACCTCTCGAACAGCGACCAACTCTCGCTTCATCAAGACAGCCAGTTTTAGCTTTCTCCACTGAGGTGCTCAACCCAGCTCAACTGGGGAACAATCGCAGTGGTTCTCCTAGTGCTACCTTAGCCGATATAGCGGAACGTAAGGCACCAAAACATAGGAGCCGGGCAAACCCAACTATTGACCCAAGACATTATTTGGAGCCGATGCATATAATGCTATAAGTTCGGGGTGCCGCACATGTTAAAGTGTTCAGACTTCTCACACCATATTGAGGGGTACTAAAGCCCCTGGCGTATTTTGGTTGTACCAAAGTGTACGGATGCAACATGTTGTTAAGGAACATATATTAAAAAAGAGTAATGCAAAAATAGACAAAAGCTATGCATTGTTTATTAAAGAGAGCTACGATCAAAGCAGAACGATACAAATAATGCGATAAGCAAAAGGTTGGACTATTTAATGTGTCCGTTCCACGGGCAAGCTGCGGAATAGTATGCGAAATAGGTATACTTCTCGTGATAGAGACCACCTGGGAGTTCCGTAATGCGGCGTGGCTTGTCTTCTTCCCTGGTTCTTGCATCGTTTGTTCGGCAATTGAACTGCCGAACGGGCCTTCCGAAGAGCGGAGTCCTGAAAGTAAGAGAAAATTAAAAAATCGGCAGCCCCCGGTGCGGTTTAAGCTGTGTTTCGGGCGTGCCATGATGGTGCCCCTCCCCCTGTACCCATGGTATTTCTATAGCGTAGTTATGTACGCGAAGTACTGGTATCACATTTTTGCGAGGGCTGGGGTTGGGGCCGCATTGCTACGCCTGCTCAGGTCGTGCCAGGAGGTCTTGTTGTAGGTTACTCCGGGCGCGATTGACGGTGTCCGGTCGTTTAATGGCCGGACTGGAGAACTTCCTGGAGAGGCTGCTTTGTACTTCTGCTGCAAGGGCCGCCGTTTGCTCCTCCGTTAGGAGGGAGCGTTCGGTGTTTCCATTGACCGTAATTACTCCTCGAGGGCCTGGCATTTTGAGCTTAAGGTATGCGTAGTGCGGTACCGCATTGAACTTGGCGAATGCGGTTCGCCTGAGCAGTGCGTGATAGCCACTGCGGAATGGGACTATGTCGAAGATTAACTCCTCGCTTCGGAAATTATCCGGAGATCCGAAGACCACTTCAAGTGTGACTGAGCCTGTACAGTTGGCCTCTACACCTGGTATTACGCCTTTAAAGGTTGTTTTGGTGGGCTTAATCCTCGAGGGATCTATGCCCATTTTCCGCACTGTATCCTGGTAAAGCAGGTTCAGGCTGCTGCCACCGTCCATAAGGACTCTAGTGAGATGAAATCCGTCAATAATTGGGTCTAGAACCAATGCGGCGAATCCGCCATGACGGATGCTAGTGGGATGGTCCCTTCAATCAAAGGTGATCGGGCAGGAGGACCATGGGTTGAACTTTGGGGCAACTGGCTCTACCGCGTATACGTCCCTTTACGCGCGCTTCCGCTCCCTTTTGGGGACGTGGGTTGCGTATATCATGTTCACCGTCCGCACTTGTGGGGGAAAACACTTCTGTCCACTGTTGTTCAGCGGCCGGGGCTCCTCGTCGTCATCGCTATGCAACCCCTTGTCTTCATTTTCGGCATTTAACTTGCCTGCCTGCTTGAACACCCAACAATCCCTGTTGGTGTGATTGGTCGGCTTTTTAGGGGTGCCATGTATCTGGCACAAGCGGTCGAGTATTCGGTCCAAACTGGACGGGCCCCTAGGATTCCTTTTGAATGGCTTTTTCCGCTGACCGGATTTAGAGCCTCTCAATCCGGCATTAACTGCCGTATCCTCAGCATTGTCGCCGTTAATGCGGCGCTTCTGCTTGTTGCGACGCGACCTGCCACTACTGTCCCTGGTATCCGAATTACCAGGGTTCTTGGTCATATTGTTGCTACGAGCAAGCCAGCTGTCTTCTCCCTTGCAAAAGCGGGTCATGAGTGTCATGAGTGCTGCCATAGACTTCGGCTTTTCCTATCCAAGGTGCCGGGCAAGCCACTCGTCACGGATATTGTGCTTGAAGGCTGCTAGGGCCTCAGCGTGTGGACAGTCGACTATTTGATTTTTCTTTGTTAGGAACCGTGTCCAGAATTGCCTGGCCGATTCCTCTGGCTGCTGAATTACGTGACTTAGGTCATCGGCGTCTGGGGGTCGCACATAAGTGCCCTGGAAATTGTCGAGGAATGCGGCTTCCAGGTCGTCCACACAACTGATCGATCCTGTTGGCAAGATGTTAAGCCAATGCCAAGCTGGTCCTTTAAGCTTGAGTGGGAGGTATTTGATGGCGTGGAAATCATCGCCACGGGCCATGTGGATATGAAGGAGATAATCCTCGATCCATACCGCATGATCTGTTGTGCCATCATATGAATCGATATTTACGGGTTTGAAACCCTCAGGGATTTGATGATCCATTATTTCATCTGTGAAGCATAGTGGGTGTGCGGCGCCTCTGTACTGGGCTATATCACGACGTAGCTCGAATGAGCTTTGTCTACTGTGTTCGGCCCTGCCAAATTTGTGGTCGGCGTGATGGTTACTGTCTCGAGCCGTGGGGCACCCACGTGATCCGTAGATCGATCTTGTTTGCCTTGCCTTGTCCTCCAACATATCTCGTAAGTCCGGCGCATATTCTCGTGCCTTGGTATGGGGTGCGGCTTGAGTGGAGGGCCGAGGGGCCTCTTTGTCGCGGCCACGAGGTGGTCGGTCGGCCGCATCAAGTGCTTCCTTCTCTAATCGGGGTAGCAACCTGCGCTTTGGGTAGCTCTTTGAGGGGCGTTCGAGTTTATGCTCTTCGGCCGCAAGGACTTCAGTCCATCTGTCGACTAGCGAATCTTGATCAGCTCTAAGCTGTTGCTGTTTTTTCTTGAGGCTTCTTGCCATGGCCATAAGCCTGCATTGAAAATGCTCTTGCTCGACAGGATCCTCTGGCACGACGAATTCATCGTCATCGAGGCTTGCCTTGTCTTCGGAGGGAGGCATATAATTATCGTCCTCGACCTCTCTGTCTGCCGCTCTCTCATGAGGGCTGGTTTCTCCATCCTCCTTTGCTAAATCTTGCTGGAGGGGGTTTTCTTCGGCACTTTCCGAAGTATTATTATCTCCCGTGCTGGAATCACCGTATTTGTTTTGGCGGGATTTTGAGCGGCGCCGCTGACACCGGCGCTTAGGCTGTTTCTTGGAGGGGTCATCCTCTGCTGTTCCATCGCCATCTCCTTCTTTTGGGGTGTCTCTTCATCTCCCGCATCATCGTCCATACCGTCGATGTCTTCGGAGTCGAAGTCGAGCATGTTGGTTAAGTCGTTGACAGTGGCTACAAAGTGGGTGGTGGGTGGGCTTTGAATTTCTTCATCGTCTGAATCCCAACCTTGCTGACCGTAGTCCGGCCAGGGCTCTCCTGATAAAGAGAGAGACTTCAGTGTCTTCAGAATATCGCCGAAAGGCGAGTGCTGAAAGATGTCCGCGGCAGTAAACTCCATAATCGGCGCCCAATCGGATTCGATCGGTAGGGGCGTGGAGGGTTCGGAGTCTGGAGAGGAGTCCGGCTCCTTGGAGTCACGAGTCTCGCAGAGTGTGGGGCTGGTGTTCGGCTCGATCGTCATTTGGATCACGGCCCCCGAGGCGGCGTCCAACCACCCATCCTCGATCGGCGCAGTTGGCTCCGAATTAAGGGTCGAAGCCGATGCGGGTGCGGCCTCCAGGGCACTGTTCGGCGGCATGGCTAGATCATGCTCGTCGTGACAGTGTGGCGCGCTCGGCAGTGGCTCGAATCCGTCGAAGATCAAGTCCCCGCGGATGTCAGCCGTGTAGTTTAAACTTCCAAATCTGGCCTGACGGCCAGGGGCATAGCTTTCTATCTGCTCCAGATCGCCAAGTGAATTGGCCCGCAGTGTGAAGCCGCCGAAGATAAAGATCTGTCCGGGGAGGAAGGTCTCACCCTGGACTACATCACCATTGATGATCGTAGGAGCCATCAAGCCTGACGGCGACGACACAGAGGAACTCTCAATGAAAGCTCCAATGTCGGTGTCAAAACCGGCGGATCTCGGGTAGGGTTTTACCTCCATCGAGAGGGCCCGAACCTGGGTAAAACTTCGTGTCCCTTGCCTCCTGTTACCATCCGGCCTAGACGCGCAGTTCGGGACCCCGTACCCGAGATCCGCCAGTTTTGACACCGACAGCGATGCAGTCCAGGGTGAGACTTTTCTCCCTAGACAGATCTTTGTGTTCGGCGGCTTCGCACTACGGGCCAACTCGCTTGGCCATTTGGAGCAGATCAAGAGTTACGCCCCTGGCCATCAGGTCAGGTTTGGAAGCTTAAGCTACACGGCCGATATCTGTGGAGACTTGGTCTTCGACGGATTTGAGCCCCTGCCTAGTGCACCACACAGCCACGATGAGCATGATTTAGCTCTGCCATCGGACAGTGTCCAGGAGATCGCACCGGCAACCACTCCGACCCTCAATTCGGAGCTAGTTACGCCATCCATGTGCTGGTGGATAGACCCCGCCATGGAGGCCGCACTCTCATCGGTGATCGAGCCGAGTATCAACCTTATCCTTCAGGAGAGCCACGATGCCGAACTACCGGATTCCTCCCCGGCCACGGACTCCGAACTGCCTGTGCCCATGCCTATCGAATCCGATTGGGCGCCAATCATGGAGTTTAACTCCGCGGATATTTTTCAGCACTCACTCTTCGGCGACATACTGAACTCATTAAGGTCTCTCTCCTTGTCAGGAGAATCCTGGCCGAACTATGTCTGACAGGATTGGGATGCGGATGACGAAGAAATTCGCTACCCACCCACCACCCACTTAGTAGCCACTGTCAATGACTTAACCGACATGCTCGACTTCGACTCCGAAGGCATCGGCGGTATGGACGACAATGCGGGAGACGAAGAGGAACCACTGCCCACAGGGCACTGGACAGCCACCTCATCATATGATATATACATGGTGGACACACCCAAAGAAGGCAATGGCGATGAGACAGCGGAGGATGACCCCTCCAAGAAGCAACCCAAGCGCCGATGTCAGCGGCGCCGCTCTAAGTCTCACCAAAGCAAAAGCGGTGACACAAGCACAAGAGATAATACCACCCCGGACAGTGCCAAAGACGACAACAATCCCCTCCAGCAAGATTTAGGGAAGGAGGATGGAGAAGCTAGCCCTCCCGAGAGAGCGGCAGATGAAGAGGCGGAGGATGATAATTACATGCCTCCCTCCGAAGACAAGGCAAGCCTCGACGATGACGAATTCGTCATGCATGAGGATCCCATCGAACAAGAGCACTTCAAGCGCCGGCTTATAGCCACGACAAATAGCCTTAAGAGAAAGCAACAGCAGCTTCAAGCTGATCAAGATTTGCTAGCTGACAGATGGACCGAAGTTCTTGCGGCCGAGGAATATAAACTCGAATGCCCCTCCAAGAGTTACCCAAAGTGTAGGTTGCTACCCCGACTGGAGGAGGAAGCATACGATGCGGATGACCGGCCACCTCGTGGCTGCGACAGAGATGCATTTCAGCCAAAAGCTCAGCCCACACTCCGACGCCACTCAAATAAAAATGTCAAGGGATGGGGAAATACGCCAGACCTCCGAGATGTATTGGAGGACAAAGCAAAACACGCAAGATCGATCTACGGATCGTGAGGGCGCGCCACTATGCGAGACGATAACCGTCATGCCAGATACAGTAAAAGTAAGTCCGGCCGGGCCGAACACAGCGGACAAGACCCATTTAAGCTACGTCGCGATAGAGCCCAGTACAGAGGCGCCGCACACCCCCTATGCTTCACAGACGAAGTAATGGATCATCAAATCCCAGAGGGTTTTAAACCCGTAAACATAGAATCATACGACAGCCCACATCCACATGGCCCGCGGTGATGATCTACACGCCATCAAATACATCCCACTCAAGCTCAAAGGACTAGCTCGGCATTGGCTCAACAACCTGCCAGCAGAATCCATTGGCTGTTGGGAAGATCTGGAAGCCGCATTCCTCGACAACTTCCAGGGCACTTATGTCCGACCACCAGATGCCGATGACTTGAGCCACATAATTCAGCAGCCAGAGGAATCGGCCAGGCAATTCTGGACACGGTTCCTAACAAAGAAAAATCAAATCATCGATTGTCCGGATGCAGAGGCCCTAGCAGCTTTTAAGCACAACATCCACGACGAGTGGCTCGCTCGGCACCTTGGCCAGGAAAAGCCGAAATCCATGGCAGCCCTCACGACACTCATGTCCCGCTTTTGCACGGGAGAAGACAGCTAGCTGGCTCACAGCAATAACATATCAAAGAACCATGGTACTGCGGATACCAAGGATGGCAATGGTAGGTCACGTCGCAACAAACACAAGCGCCGCATTAACTGCGACAATATCGAGGATACGACAGTCAATGCCGGATTCAAAGGCTCTAAACCCGGTCAGCGGAAAAAGCCATTCAAAAGAAGCACTCTGGGCCCGTCCAGTTTGGACCGTATACTCGACCGCTCGTGTCAAATTCACGGCACCCCCGACAAGCCAGCCAATCACACCAACAGGGATTGTTGGGTGTTCAAGCAGGCCTGCAAGTTAAATGCCGAAAACAAAGATAAGGGGTCACATAGCAATGACGAGGAGGATCCCCGGCAGCCGAACATCGGAGGACAGAAGAGGTTCCCCCCACAAGTGCGGATGATGAACATGATATACGCAACCCACATCCCCAAGAGGGAGCGGAAGCGTGCGCTAATGGACATATATGTGTTGGAGCCAGTCGCCCCAAAGTTCAACCCATGCTCCTCTTGTCCGATCACCTTCGATCGCAGGGACCACCCCAGTATTATCCGTCATGGCGGATTCGCCGCACTGGTCCTAGACCCAATCATTGACGGATTTCACCTTACTCGAGTCCTTATGGATGGTGGCAGCAGCCTGAACCTGCTTTACCAGGACATAGTGCGTAAAATGGGTATAGACCCCTCAAGGTTCAAACCCACAAAAACGACCTTCAAAGGCATCATACCAGGTGTAGAGGCCCATTGCACAGGCTTAGTCACACTGGAAGTGGTCTTCGGATCCCCGGATAACTTCTGAAGCGAAGAATTAATCTTCGATATAGTCCCGTTCTGCAGTGGCTATCATGCACTGCTCAGGTGAACCGCATTTGCGAGATTCAATGCGGTACCACATTATGCATACCTCAAGCTCAAGATGCCAGGACCTCGGGGGGTCACCACAGTTAATGGAAACACAGGGCGCTCTCTCCGCATGGAGGAGCACACTGCGGCCCTCACAGCAGAAGCGCAAAGCAGCCTGTTAGGGCAATCCACTAGTTCGGCGATCAAGGACCCAGCCACCTTCAAGCATGCCCGGAGTAATTGGCAACAAGACCGCCTGGCACGTTCTGAGCTCACATAGCAATGCGCCCCCCACCCCGGTCCCAGCCAAACGGCGAAATCCATGCCACGCGTACATAATTACGCATTAAAAATACCATGGGCACAGGTGGGGGGGGCACGACTACGGCACGCCCCAAGACGCGGCTCGACCGCACTAGGGGCTTCCCGCTTTGTTATTTTTTTTCTTTCAGGACTTTAATCTCTGGAAATCCTGTCTGGTAGTATGATTGCCGGACACATGAGGTAGCAACCAAGGAGGCAGAAAGCTATGTCGCACCACGGAACTCCCAGGTGGATTACGATAACGAGTGAAATACTTGCTTTAATACCATTCCTCAGCTTGCCCTTGGAAGGGACATGTCAAATAGTCCTACTTTTTGCTTATCACACTACTTGTATCATTGTGCTTTAACACACCTTTTTGAATAAACAATGCATAGCACTAAGACTATTATTGCATTCTTCCTTATACATATATATATATATATGTTCATTCATGACATCCAGCACCCATACACTCTGGTACGGCCAATACGCTAGGGGCTTAAGCATACCCCATAATACGGTGTGAAAAGTCCGAACACTTTCGACAGTGCGACACCCCGAACTTATAGCATTATATGCATTAGCTCCGAATCATGTCTTGGGTCAATAGTTGGGTTTGCCCGACTCCCATGTTTTGGTACCTTACGTTCCGCTATATCGGCTAAGGTAGCGCTGGGAGAACTACTGTGATTGTGCCCCAGTTCTGCTGGGCTAAGCACCTCAGTAGAGAAAGCTAAAACTGATTGTCATGATATGGCGAGAGACTGGTCGCTGTTCGAGAGGTTTCTAGTCCCTAAAGACTTATGCCGCTTAGAGCGAGGAGTCGGCTTTGTCTGGCTTAAGGCGTGAATAGCGCCCCGAATTCGGCCTTCCGAATACTAGGGGTTCGCCAACATTTAAAATTATAGAATTCTATGGCTAAGTGAGAGCGATAAAGCATTATAGTCCGATTGCCTTGTTCGTTGTGCTGAGCACCTCCCTTGAAGAACCCAAAAATGGGAACAAGAGTGCTCAGGTTTATCCCGAACACCCCAGCACTCGTGGCATGGGGGCAGAAGCCGACGACTAGCCATCTCTCAGATTTGATAAACAGCCGAACAGAAGGTAATATTTTAAATTCAAACAAGCATTGCATAGCGCATATGAACAAGTTTTCATAATACAGGATCACACGAGCAAGTTCATGCAAATATTACATCTTTCGCACACTCGTCCGCTACAAGACGGACACCCTTCAGCACCCTCATAATACATCTCTGGGTGGCGATGCTCCTTGCCCTGCGGCGGCCCCTCCTTCACCAGCTTCATGGCATCCATCTTGGCCCAGTGCACCTTCGCACGAGCGAAAGCCCGGCATGCACCCTCGATGTAGACGGACCGCTTGATGACTTCCTGCCGTGGGCAGGCATCCACAAGCCGCCTCACCAGGCCGAAGTAGCTGTTGGGAAGGGCGTCGCCAGGCCACATCCGGACTATAAAGCCCTTCATGGCCTGTTCGGCCGCCTTATGCAACTCGACTAGTTGCTTCAGCTGGTTGCTCATAGGCATCGGGTGTTCGGTCCCAGTATACTGAGACCAGAACAGCTTCTCCGTCGAGCTTCCCTCCTCGGCCAGGTAAAACTTTGCGGCATCCGACATGCTGCGGGGCAAATCTGTGAATGCTCCTGGAGAGCTCCGGACTCGGGTAAGTAACAAGTAATTTACTTTCATATGCTTGCTTTGCATATTGAATGCCTTACCGTCCGCTATCTTCCTCATCGCCTCAATCTCCTGGAGGGCCTTTTGGGCTTCAGCCTTGGCACTCTTTGCGCTCTCAAGGGCCATGGCAAGCTCAGTCTCTCGCGTCTTCAAGTCAAGCTCCAACGCCTCGTGCTTCATCACGAGAGCTTGGAGCTCTTGCTGCACCTCGCCCACCCATGCCTCTTACTTTTCCCGCTCGGTGCGCTCCTGGGCCGCTTTGTTTTCGGCCTCAGACAACGCTTGCTTCAGGGTCGCCACTTCGGTCGTGGCCCCTGGAAAATTCATGATGATCCTATCATTTTGCAATCACATCTTTTTTGTATATATATATATATATATAGAGAGAGAGAGAGAGAGAAGGTATTACTCACCTTTGTTCTCCTCGAGATGCCTCTTGGCAAGGCCGAGCTCTTTCTCGGACCCCTCGAGGTCCTGCTTCAGTGTGGCAACCTCCGCAGTCAGTGCGGCAGAGGCCAGCAGTGAAGCCTGCATACGCATATAGACACACTTATATTAGACTCCTGCAGATATTATTGGATCCTCTATTTGGCTTTTCTTTGTGAACACCAAACAGAGCATCAGGGGCTATTGTCTATGCGGTAATATTTTTCCTATATTTTAAATACTTACCTCAAAGCCTATTAGAAGGCTGGCAGAGGCTTTAGTCAGTCCGCTCTTGGCGGACTGAACCGTCTTGATCACCGCACTCATAATAGTGCGGTGCTCTTCGTCGATAGAAGCGCCGCGAAGCGCTCCCAGCAAGTTGTCCGGTGCCTCTGGATGGACAGAGGTCACCGGCACGGGCGTCTTGCCCCTTTGGGAAGGGAGCCGCCTGCTCGAATCCAGAACCACTGGAGGTTCCGACGTGGTGTTCGGCTGTGAGCCGAACTTGGAGCCCCCGGGAGCCTTGCTCCCTTTGCTCCTGGAGTCCGGAAGGTCGCCTTGAGGCGCCTCTAGGGCTGTCTCCCCCCGGCTCGGCGCCCCTTGAGACAATACCTCGGCATTGTCCATAGGGAAGGGGGAGGAGGCGGTCGGAAGTGGATCGCTATCCATATCCGACTTGTCCAAGGAAACGTCCGACGAAGATACATCGATACGGGCTTGGGGCGGTCTGCATAATCATATTCGGCGTTAGGAAAAGTAGTGCAACAACGGTATGCCATGAGTTACTCTGGTATCCGAATACTTACGACTTCGCCAGGGGCTTGGCCCTAAGCAGCCACTCGTCTTCGCCTTCGGCGGTGGTGGTGGAGCAGTCCGGAGGAAGAGTCCTTCCCTTCTTGGACCCTTCGGCGTCCCCGGTTGGGGCGGCCTTCCTTTTCTTGTCTCCCCCGGCTGGAGGGGGAGCATCTTCATCTTCCTCCTCGTCTTGATGGGAGGAGTGCGTCGCAGAGTTATCGGACGATGAGTCCGACACCACCTGGTGCTGGGAACTCTTTCGGGTTCCCTTGGATTTCTTCTTGTTCTTCTCCGGCACCTTATAAGGAGCCGGAGTCACCATCTCCATCAGGAGAGCGTCCGCAGTGTCTTCGGGCAGGGGGGCCGGACAGTCGATCTGCTCCGATGCCTCCACCCAGTCCTGTTAAAGGCATGAGAACTCAGACCCGGCACACTGTTAAGCTATGGGAAATAAATATCCTACCAGATGTACAGAACTTACCGGATACGCAGGGCGCTTCGTGCTTAGCCCGCGGTCTTCGGTGAGAGAGGGAGGGACCTTGGTGCCCTTGAACAGCACCCTCTAGACATCTTTGTGCATCGTGTCGAAGAGCTCTCTTAGAGTTTGGTGCCGGGCCGGTTGAACTCCCATAAGTTGAAATCCCGTTGCTGGCACGGGAGGATCCAGCGGAAGAGCATGACCTGGACTATGTTTACAAGCTTAAGTTTCTTGCTTGTCATGTTCCAGATACATTTGTGGAGTCCGTCCAGCTCCACCGATGAACCCCAGGACATGCCCTTCTCCTTCCAGGAAGTGAGCCGCGTGGGGATTCCGGATCGAAATTCAGGGGCCGCCACCCAGTTGGTGTCGCACGGCTCGGTGATGTAGAACCACCCCAATTGCCACCCCTTTATGGTCTCCATGAAGGAGCCCTCGAGCCATGTAATGTTGGGCATCTTGCCCACCATGGCTCCGCCGCATTCCGCTTGTCGGCCGCCCACCACCTTCGGATTGATATTGAAGGTCTTCGGCCACAGGCCGAAGTGGGGCCGGATGCGGAGGAAAACCTCGCACACGACGATAAATGCTGAGATGTTGAGGATAAAGTTCGGGGCCCGATCATGAAAGTCCAGTCCATAATAGAACATGAGGCCGCGGACAAATGGATGGAGGGGAAACCCCAGTCCGCGGACGAAGTAGGGGAGGAAGACCACCCTCTCGTGAGGTTCTGGGGTAGGGATGACCTGCCCCGCGGCTGGCAGCCGGTGCGCGATATCCGCGGCTAAGTATCCGGCTCCGCGTAACTTTTTGATGTGCCCCTCTGTGACGGAGGAGGCCATCCACTTGCCTCCCTCTCCGGACATGTTTTGGAGAGGGTTGAGGAGGAAGATGCGGACTTGGGCGCTGGAGCTCGAGTGCGCGAGAATGGATGAGCAAGGTGGAAGAAGGCGTGGGTAGGAGAAGGTGAGATCTTATCCCTTTATAAGGGCGGACTAAACTATGCGCCCCCACTAGCCTGGTAAAGCTCGCTTATCCACCAAGTGTCATAATTGATGGCGTGGTTGGGTTACCCACGTCCGTATTGATGAGAATCCCGTAATAAGGGGAACAAGATCTCTTCTTTGACAAGACGTGTCAAGAAACCGCCTCGCGTTATGTGCGGGGCTGGTTAAAGAAAAACGATTCAAATAATTACCAGGCCATGGCATGATGTCATGCTGCCAAAACGTGTTAGTAGATTGGATTTGTGGAAATATTATTCTCTCTACGGTGGTATGTGGAACTTATTTTGCAGGGTCGGACACTACCCTTGTATTCAAACTCTTCTGTGGTGTATTCGGAGGAGGAACCCGCCTTGCAATGCCGAAGACAACACTGCGCGCCGGACTCATCGTCATTGAAGCCTGGTTCAGGGGCTACTGAGGGAGTCCTGGATTAGGGGGTCTCCGTACAGTCGGACTATATCCTTTGGCCGGACTATTGGACTATGAAGATATAGGATTGAAGACTTCGTCCCGCGTCCGGATGGGACTCTACTTGGCGTGGAAGGCAAGCTAGGTAATATGGATATGTATATCTCCTCCTTTGTAACCGACCTTGTGTAACCCTAGCCCCCTCCGGTGTCTATATAAACCGGAGGGTTTAGGTCCGTAGGACAACATACAATCATACCATAGGCTAGCTTCTAGGGTTTAGCCTCTCCGATCTCGTGGTAGATCAACTCTTGTACTACTCATATCATCAAGAATAATCAAGAAGGACGTAGGGTTTTGCCTCCATCAAGAGGGCCCGAACCTGGGTAAAACATCGTGTCCCCTGCCTCCTGTTACCATCCGCCTTAGACACAGAGTTCGGGACCCGCTACCCGAGATCCGCCGGTTTTGACACCAACACCCACCCTCCCCCCCTCAAACCCTAGCTCGCCACTGCCGCTGGCAACCCCTGCCGGTCTGCCCATTCCTCCTAGCTTACATAATAAAGTTTAGGTTACCCAGCGATTCCCATATCGTCGCCCCACTCCCCTGAGTTTTTAGATGAGGCCTGTGGTGTCCCTCCCCACCACATCCACATCCCCTGCTCCAGAATGTCGCAGCCTAAGCTTGACCATGTATCTCGGGGAGCTCGACGACCATTCGGCCAAGAAGAGGTTTATCATGGCCTCTCCGGTGGACGTTGGCGAGGTGGCCGCCATTCGCCCCGACCTGTCGATCCTAGAGCAACACATCACCGTGGAAGCCGGCGAAGACGTTGACTACTTTGCCATGCCGAAGGCTTCATGTCAGCAGGCTAGCGTATTACTGTATCTAAGGAAAGCTGGCTATGACATCAAGCTCGTCGACAGCGACGGCTTCACGCGGGCCATGTCACAGGTTAAGTGGTCCATCCCGAACCCCTCTGGTTCAACCGCCGTCGATCTCTTCGACGACCCTATCGTTGATCTACTCCACCAAGCGATCAAGGATTTGCGATCCTTGTACGCCATCCAGTCCATTTTGTCATTTCTGAAGGACACGTTCTACGGCGACGACTTGGGACCCTCAATTGCCAAGTCAAATCTCATCGACCATGACCACGACCACGAGGAGGGCACCCACAAAGGTTCTTCCAAGGTGAAACAACCCATCTGTGACATCAGAGAGCGCAGCATGGGTCTGTGCTCTTCCAACTAGACGGATCCCGTCCATGACATGTGAGGCAACATCCTATCAGCAAATCTTAACTTTTCTAGCTTGCCAACCCGTACCCTTTGTTGTAGTAGCATTAGCCGTGCGGTGCTTTAAATGTGCCATGTTTAATTATTTCAGTTACGCAAAAATGTATTGTTCAATAGGGCTATGTGATGTTTAAGTTTGAATTGTACACTTTAGTTTCACGAATGGCTATATTTGGTTTGTTTATAGTGAGTAGATGCCTTGTTTATCTGTATTTGTTTGTTAGGTTGGTTGTAGTGAGCATTTTTCGAGTTATCGAGCAGATGCCTTGTTTATATGTATTTGGTTCTTAGGTTGGTTGAAGTGAGCATTTGTCCAGTTATCAAGCAGATGCCTTGTTTATTTGCATTTGGTTATTAGGTTGGTTGCAGTGAGCATTTGTCCAGTTTTCAAGCATATGCCTTGTTTATCTGTATTTGCTTGTTAGGTTGGTTGAAGTGAGACTCTGTCCAGTTTTCAATGGCTATATTTGGTTGTTATACTCATCATTTATGCCTTGTTTATTTTATTCATTCACAATGTGATGTTCATTATGTGCAAGTCGGAACTGTGCCGCTCGACCGCATCAATACTAGTTTGAACGGCTATATTTTGTTCCAGTTATTCCTAGTGTAGTTAACACATGCCCTTTATTTCAGTTTTATACATTTACCTAGTGTGATGTTGAAGCATTACCCATGTTCTATTCATTTTCAACAATACCAGTTTGAATTGCAATATTTGATGGATGTTAAGCCTGTTGTCGGTAACATTGCCTTCCATTTTATATCTTCTTTAACAGCATGCTGAAACCAACACATTCAAGTTATCATTTGGAGATGATGTTGTTTACCTTTGCTATATTTGTTTGATGTTAAGTTTGCTGTACTTATCATGCCTTTCCACTACTTATGCAGGACAACAACGGGAGTGGCCACCATTTTCCTCCGAGGTTAGTTTCATCCCTCGGCTTGTACTCCCCCTGTTGTTCCATAATGTAGTGCATATAGATCCAGGCCTGGACACTTGTTAGCTTCTAATATTGACTTGTTGCTTGTAGGTACATATGCCCTTGGCAAGGATCCATGCATCGACCCTTTTTGCGTATGGAGCAATGAGATATTCATGAACAAGCATCAAGTGAGGAAACTGATAAGGATTTTTAGCAAAAAGATACGAATGGTGGCAAGCAAATTATTTTTTTATGCTCTATCCAACACAATAGTGAGCTATAGGATGGTAACTACAAACTCTGCAGCCTTCTCTTTTTACTGCCCATAGTGAGTTGTTAGACAACAATGTCTGAATCATTTTCGTTCGCAGTGGTTCCTGAAGCAGTTCACTCAATATTACCTTGCAAAGTACATGATTGGTGGACATGCAATGAAGGTTAAAGTATTTCATCCAGACTACAATGAACATCGAGAAGTCCTAATGAAGACAGTGAAGGATGGACGGGCATCCATCACAAGGGGTTGGCCTAGAGTCGTGCGCGCATTACGCATGCAGGAGGGCACAATATGGGCATTCCGCTTCACCTTCTCCATCAACCAAAATGTCTTTCGCCACTCTCTTTACAGTCTTTAGTACAACTATGGTTCATCATTCTTTACTTGGTGCTTCTGTAGTTCTTCAGTATGTATCTATGCATCGAATTATGCATTCGTGGTTGAACCTATATTTGTAATAAACATGGTTGGATATGAAATAAGTGATTGCCTACTTTGAAATTCAAAACATGTGATTTTTAAATTAGGGATTACACTACACACGGTTTGCGAAAGCGAAACATCAGTGATAGACGTGGAGATCAAACACATTTCTAGGATCCACTACGTGTGTGATCAATCTCCACTGCACACACGATTAGCCAAGAAAAAATGTGCGTGATTAACAACAGCATCACACACAGTTCTTTCTTATTAAATGTTTGTGATAGTCACCTTATCACACACAATTCACAATTATAGATTGTTTGTGATGTTGTGGCATCGCAAACGTTTGGTCATAGAAGAACACGTGCGATAGGTCGATCACCCAACGCGGGTATGACGGATGAATCGTGTGGGATGTATTCAAGCTTCGCATACAGTTTTATAGCAACAACTGCGTGCGCTCTTACATCGAATCGCACACAGTTGAGGAAAAGTAAATGTGTGTGATTGTCTACTTCTATAATCGTGAACTATTTGTGATGCGTCACACATCACAAACGTAGCACCATAGAATACTGACTGCGATGGAAATGCGAGCACAAATGAGTAGGGAGTACTGTAAATGCATCGAGGCTCCCTATCCCCGACGGTTTCTGGGTCGTGTGGGAAGGACCCCCATATCGCAGTCACTCACTTGCCAATGGTTCCGAACGCCGTCACGGAAAAGGGTTAAAAACCGTTTGTATAGCACCTGGCTGTACCAGTGTTTACTCTTGCTACGTCGTGGCTTTCCATTAGTGTTCTGAACCTTGGAGGTACCGGGTGTATCGAGATTGGTGTTTTTTATGAGTGAGTGGTAACAGATAGTTTTGTGATAAAATAATTTGTAACGAGCAACAAGTAACAAAAGTAAATAAAGTGCAGCAAGGTGGCTGAATCCTTTTTGTAGCAAAGGACAAGCCTGGACAAACTCTTATATAAGTAAAAGCGCTCCCGAGGACACATGGGAATATCGTCAAGCTAGTTTTCATCACGTTCATATGATCCGCGTTCGGTACTTTGATAATTTGTGTCACACCCTAGCTGGTTCATGCATTAGAGTGTTGCATCATGTCTACTTTACAGAAACTTGAAATGGGGACGACAGAACCCCCAGCACCCCCTGGAAACAACTAGGGTTTACTAAAATTATTTTCAATGAACCCAAAATGCCCTTCACAAAATGTTCATCATTTCTGGATTGGGTTAAAACCCCTGGCAAAAACGGTGCACTCTTTTCTAGGACATTCTGGATTCTTTGAATTAAATCATAAGTATTTGAATTTGGGCATTTAAATGCTATAAAATATTTTAAATGCCCAAATAATTCTGGAGTTAAGTGAGGGCTATTAGGAATAATCCCAATAGAGCCCACAAATATTTTCAGGATTTTAGTAAGTGCCTAAGTATTTTTAATAAAGCCCTAAAGTTACAGAAATATAGAAAAATAAAACAAACAGGAAAAGAGAGAAAGAGAAAAGCTTACTTGGCGCCCACCCAGCAGGGCCACCTGCTGGCCCAGCCCAGCCAATGCTCCAGCGAGCTGCTTGGCTTGGCCAGGCAGGCAAGCAGCTACTTGACGGCGAGCGCAGCATGCGTGCCACGCAGCTGCCCGCCGCCTCGCCGCTCCCCTTGTCGAGCTGTCGACGTGGGACGAACCCCCTCTCTCTCCCCGACCTCGCAGACATTCGCTCTTCCCTCTGGCTCCTCTCTCTCGCCCTCCCCGATGATGCCCGAGCCGTCACCGTTGCCGCCACTCGCCGCAGCCATGTCCAATGTCGTCCTCGCGTCCTCTCACCATGTCCGGACGGTTCGCTGTCGTCGACTACATCGACTAGCCAAGCCGCACGATGCCGGAGTCCCTGCATCGTCCCCACCGCCGTTGTCTTCAACCTCGGGCCGCCGAGATCCCCGTCACCGTTCCGACTGCACCGAGCCTTCCCCGAGCACGCTGACCTTCTCTGCGGCTTCCCAGTGAGCTACTGCTCCTCCCCCTTCTCTCCGCTTCGTCGCTAGAGCTCTGTAGCCGCCGTGCCTTTTCCGTCCGAACGCACCGCCGCTTGAGCTCATCGCCGACGTAGCTCCGGCTGCTTAGCGGTCCCGCTGGCATGTCCTACATGCTCACCGCATCGCGTAGATGTTGTAAGTGCTAGCGCCACGCCGCCTAGGCCACTGCAGCCATGCGCACGAGCTGACCCGAGCTTCGGCCTCCGCCAAGCTCGTCGCCGGTGATGCTCCGGCCACTCCCCGGCCAAGCCATCACCACGGCTGGATGTGGGCGAGCACCAGCTGCCCGTAGCTGCTCTCCGCGCAGCAAATGATGCCCTATAGGCAAATCCCGCAGTGCGCCGCCGTGTCTGGCCTCGCCGGCGGCTAAACGCCGGCAGGCTTTGACCCGCTGACCGGCGAGTTGACCACGCCTGACCCGTGTGGGCCCAGGTTGACTCCCCCCTGAGCCTATGATAGGTGGGGCCAGCGTGTTAATTAGTTTAGGATTACTGTTAACTAATTTTAGTTAGTTTAGGTCACTAACATGTGGGCCCAGGCCCCACTGACAGTTAATTAGTACTAACTAAATTCTGTTAGTTCGCTGAGACACTGACAGACGGGGCCCACCAGTTAGGTTTGACTGGCCCTGGCGCCTTTGACTCGCTGATGTCACAGTGACGCAGTGCTGACGCAATTATTCATTTTCTGGATTTATTTTTATATAGGAAATTCCAGAAAATAGCCAAAACTTCTAAAAATCATAGAAAATCAACCATAGCTCCAAATCAAACAAATTATATATGGAAAATGATCAAAAAAATTCAATCTATTCATCTGTAATGGTTTCATGCATGACAAACCACTTTAACCTTGCTGTTTAGGTGAAACAAGCTAACACACTTATTATGCATAAGAACTTTAACTTCCATTTGAATCTTTGGTTCAAATGGACCCATTTCAACTTGTTTCACATTGCATTAGGCAGGACACATCATTTTGCCATGTCATAGCATGCATCATATTGTTGCATATTGTCATGTGTTAACTATGTTCTGTATGTCCTTCGTGGTAGGTTCTGCCTCCGAGGATATCTCCGAGTATCCAACCAAAGAGCAGTACCCTACTACCACTCCATCAGGCAAGCAGCCCCATTGATCATATCGATACAATCCCATGTTGTCACCTCTGCTCTCATTTACTGCATTAAGACAACACCAATTCAAACTGCTGTGTGCTACAGTAGTTGAACCCTTATCCTCTGCATGACCTGTCATTGCCATAGTAACTAGATGAAACCCACTAGCATGTGTAGGAGTTGATTGAGCCATGTTTGTGTTTCCTACCTTGCTATGCCTGCTATGCTTAGAGTTGTGTCAGGTCTGGTTCATCTGGGTGATGGTCTAGAGTGAAATAATTATGTCGGTAATGTGAGGGATGTGTTGAACATGATTTAGTAAAGGTATCGATGAGAGGACATGTAGGAGTACATGGTGGGTTGTTTCATTGAGGTCGTCCCTAAGAACTGAGATCTGTATGTGCGATTTAAGATTCAGTTATTACCATACATTGGGCCCGAAACGAATGGACCCTCTCGGCTTCTTCATTACCCTAGTCCTCTGTCCAGGAGTTGCAATTAGTTTCTGGTGTTTGTAGGTTAGGTGTTGGCGGTCATGCGTAACGCTGACCCTAGGGGTGGGCTATGTTGCGGTAGATACACCGTGGCCGGGTATGCCGGGCGCCCGTTTGGCGTCTCGGGACCCTGTTCACATCGTTCGGGGCCGTACATGGAAACCTCGGCCGGACTCCCTGCGGATGGAACCTGGATAGGTGATAAACCCGGACTAGAGACTTGAGTGTTTAGGTAGGCCGTGGCCGACACCCTCGTTGGGCTTCCGCTTGAAGGTTGCCGAGTACATGTCGTGTAAACGACGGTAAGTGGTGAGAGCGTGTATGAAGAAGTACACCCCTGCAGGGTTAACATCATCTATTCGAATAGCCGCGTCTGCGGTAAAGGACTACTTGGTTGCCCATACAGTTCATAGACAAGTTAATGGATACTACTAAAAGAGTCAAGATAAGTGTGAGTACCGAGGATGGCCCTCTCGCAGGATGACGAGGGAGGATCCCCGGTGGAGTATTGTGTTGGTGATTAGTGGACTCGTGTGCGAAAACTATTTTACTAGTGGTGTCCCGTAGGATAGCTTAGCCAAGAGTCAAAGCTGGCTTGCTGTAATAACTCCACCACCTTCTTGAGAATGAGCATGTATAGTAGGTTCTGATGTAAGACTTGCTGAGTACCTTTGTACTCATGTTTGCTTAATTACTATTTTCAGACGACAACACCGTCCCCTCCGATGGGTTTTATGTAGATCTCGACATTGATGAGTGACTTGCCACCCAAGTGGTGATCCTGGCCATGGAGGGCCCCATGTAGGTAGACAGGCTTCGAGAAGCCTTCTTGCTTTCTAGTGTCTGTACTCGGACTATTTGCTTCCACATGTGCTTGTATGCTTGTATGACTTGAGTGTCGGCTCATGTGACCCCTACCTGTATGAACATGTTATGTATGGCTCTCTGGAGCCTTTAAATGAAGTACTTGAGTTGTAGAGTTTTGTTGTGATGCCATGTTGTATTTGCACATATCGAGCATATTGTGTGTATGATTGAAATGCTTGGTATGTGTGGGATCCGACAATCTAGTTGTTTATCCTTGGCAGCCTCTCTTATGGGGAAATGTAGTCCAGTGCTCGTTGAGCCATAGTAGCCCGCTACAGCCCGGTTCACCGGAGTCCAGCTAGCCCATCACTACTGCTCATGACACTTGACTGGCCGGCATGTGTTTCACTTCGTTCCTATGTCTGTCCCTTCGGGGAAATGTCACTCGGTGACTTCCGGAGTCCTACCTAGCCTACTACAGCCCGGGTTCCCCGGAGTCCTGTTAGCCCAGTGCTACAGCCCGGATTGACACGCTGATGACCGACATGCTCGATGAGATTCATGTATGCCTGTTCCCATAGGTCTGTACTGCTTTGGGTTCACGACTAGCCATGTCGGCCCGAGTTCTCTGTCATATGGATGCTAGCAACACTATCATATATGTGAGCCAAAAGGCGCAAATGGTCCCGGGCCATGGTAAGGCGACACCCGTGGGGATACCGTGCGTAAGTCCGCAATGTGATATGAGGTGTTACCGGCTAGATCGATGTGACTTGGAATCGGGGTCCTGACAGCGTTGGCATCAGAGCCGGACTGCCTGTAGGTTCGTTGAGCCAAACTGGTCGATGTCGAGTCTAGAAATGCTTTAGTGATATGTAGGGGAATTGATTGTGGGAGGGAACGTAAGGCTCTTTTACTCCTTTACCTTATGCCCTCTGATCTGAGTCATTCTCTTCTCATTCAACGTGGGTTAAGGACTAGGCTCTCTTCTTATATCAGGTTCACGTGTTACTAATCCGTCGTAGCTTATAGGATTGGTGTTACAAGCCTCAGTACAGTTTCTACTACTTTTAGTATGTTGCCAGTTGAATCAGAACCTTGGTATGATGTTGAGTGGTATTGCAAACTGTTGTGGATGTCTCAAATCTTTTTCTGAGCATTTACAGCCGTTATGCTGTCCGATTTCCCCTAGAAAATTCTAATGCCTTTGCATTATTCTGTGCTTTCAGATGGCCACCCGTTCGCAGAACCAAGTGGTTCGTCTGACCCAGTGCCTTGATGTGCCCGCCACACGGCCATGTTGGTTTGAGTGATGGTTGAGTCAGGCTATCGGTGGTATCCGGAATATACCGCCGAGGAGCAGTTCAGAGACTTCAACCAGAGCCAATACCTCTGTACCGTCAGGATATATCCCTCTTATCCTGGAGCCACTGAGCCCCTTCACTGTTCCTATGGACTTGGGGTCACTATTGAGATGTCGGTGCAGGATGCAGCCTATTCAATGATGACTATCATTCGAGCCAGGACTGCCTTGCTACAGAACACCGATTTCCGATACATGCCAGCCTCACTTCCCGGAGCACAGGGGTACTATCAGGCCTTGTACTATGACTCTACACATGAGGAGTCACTACTCTGCACCACTGCCGAGATGCTCAAGGATAAGGACCGCGAAAATCGGGCCTTGCGTATGGAGCTTTTCCACACTCGTACTGATCATTGGGCCACTTTGACTCGGTTTGCACCTGCGGTGCAGGCAGGATACATGGACATGAGGGATCTGTACCCTATATAGTATGGATTGCCAGATTGTATGGAGTGGCGCGATGTAGGACGCATCACCCCTCCTCGTGGTCCCCGCCTGCCACCACCTGTGGCACCAAGGCCACATCCGAGTCCCTATGGTCCGCAGGCTCCGCAGGACCGCCTGTTCCCAGATGATCATGTTCCACTTCCAGGCTTTGGTGGTGACTTCTATGAGGATTACTACAGAGCCGTCTGAGCTAGTAGTAGTTTCACTAGTAATGTAGTAGTTGTATTGTCCACAGTCCTGCGTGACCGTGGGATACAACTTGGTGTGTATCACGCTCCGAAGGTGTAGAAAAATAATGTATAGGAGCTTGGAATGCCTTCAATGAGATGTAATGTCTTTCACCGTAGTTGTACTCTAGCCTGGGCTTGTACTAAGCTATGTACGGTGTGTATGACCAATGGTATATATATATATATATATGGCAGTTTCTATATTACCATGTCGTGCAATGCACATCTTAGCATTCCATGTTATCCATTACATTCTGCACTTCCTTGCTAAGTTCGTGCCATCCTTATCTAAACCGTTGTCTTGTTTTCTCCTAGGATGGTCAACACCCGCAGCAACCCTGCTGCCCCGGAGCAGGGGGAAGCCAGTGCAGTTAGGGGTGAAAATCTGCCTCACCTGCCTTCTCTAGCCGAAGTGATGCTGGAGGCGGAAAGAAACAAGCATGAGACTAACCGCTTGCTGGAGCGGATTGAGCAAAACACTGCACGGCATCAGCGAAATGACTTGGTGTCAATCAATGATTTCGTCAAGATGTACCCACCAAAGTTCAATCATTCTGTCGAGCCCCTTGACGCGGATGACTGGCTTTGCAGCATCACCCACAAGCTACGTTCTGCCAACGTAGCCGAAGCTGATAAGGTTACTTATGCTGCCTATCACCTCAAAGGCCCTGCTAGCCTTTGGTGGGAAAATTTTGAAGCTATGCGCCCAGTCGGCCAAATCACTAATTGGGATGAATTCAGTGTGGCTTTCTGTGAGCATCACATCTCGGAAGGTCTCATAGATCGCAAGAGGGAAGAGTTCTACAATTTCACCCAAGGAAGACTAATTGTGGATGCATATAGTCATAAATTTGGGAATCTGGCATGATATGCTCCTGAAGAGGTATCCACTGACGCTAAGAAGCAGGCAAGGTTCCGCAAGGGACTTAGCCCTGAGCTTCGCCGCGATCTTCGTCTGCACGAGTGCACCTCCTTTCATAAGTTGGTCAATAAAGCCATCAGTGCTGAGACAGGTCAGTCTGACTATGACGCTTCACGCAAGCACTCTCGTGATTTTGGCTCTTCATCTGGCTCTGGATCTCAGAAGCGCCGAGTGTGGATTCCAAGCACGACACTGCCACCCAGGTTCATTCCGAGGCCATCCTTTGAGGCACCTCGCCCCAACCAGCAGTTTGCACTGTCCAAGCCCTATGGTGGCCCCGCTGCTAATGCTGCTCCACGCCCCAATGTTGTGACATGTTTCAAGTGTGGAGAGCCGGGTCACTATAGTCGAGAGTGTCCCCAGAACAACAACCCCAATCAGTCTGGAAAGTCCGTTGGTCGTGGTAAACCAGCGGGAAATACATTCTACGCCAAGCCGGTCACCACTTCACGTGGCCATGCCAACTATGTCTCAGCCGAGGAGGCTCACGAGGATCCTAACGTCGTCCTTGGTATGCTCCTTGTTAATTTCCATCCGGCATCTATTCTTTTCAATATTGGAGCATCTCATTCATTCCTATATGAGAGATATGCTCGATTGCATAACACAACATTCTGTGACATGCCCACTACCATGGAAATTCAAACCCCTGGCTCTAGATGGCAAACTTCTAGAGTAAGCCATGGGAACGAAATTCTTGTCGATAGACTTGTCTTCCTTGCATCTTTAATAGCTCTCAATTCCTCGGACATAAACATCATCTTGGGTATGGACTGGATGTCAGCTCATTATGCTAAGATTGATTGTGCCACTAGAACCATTCAACTTACTCACCCATCGGGCAAGACAGTCAGTGTCTTAACTCGAGTGGCCAAGCGCCAGCTTTATTACCTAAATGCCAACCGCCTTCCAGACCTTGAAGATATTCCGGTAGTCCAGGACTTTCCGGATGTCTTTCCAGAAGAACTGCCAGGTGTTCCACCTGACAGGGATGTCGAGTTTGTGATAGACCTTGTTCCAGGAACCGTTCCAATTTCTAGAAGACCCTATAAGATGGCACCCTTAGAACTAGCCGAGCTTAAGAACCAACTCGATGAGTCCTTGAAAAAGGGTTTCATCCATCATAGTTCCTCTCCTTGGGCTTGCCCCATCCTCTTCATCAAGAAGAAGGATGGAACGGATTGGATGGTTGTAGATTACCGACCTGTCGACTTGGTCACTATCAAGAACAAGTATCCGCTTCCCAGGATCAACGATCTATATGACCAGCTCGCTGGATCCTCAGTCTTTTCCAAGATGGATTTGAGGTTGGGCTACCATCAAATCAAAATCAAAAACGGGGACATTCCCAAAACGGCCTTTGTTACTCGTTATGGCCAATACGAGTACACCGTTATGTCCTTCAGTTTAACCAATGCCCCAGCCACCTTCTCTCGGTTAATGAACTCGGTCTTCATGGAGTATTTGGATAAATTCGTCGTAGTATACCTTGATGACATACTCATCTACTCCAAGAATGAAGAGGAACATGCCGAACATCTAAGGCTGGTATTGACGAAAATTTGAGAGCATCGCCTTTATGCAAAATTCTCCAAGTGTAAATTTTGGTTGCCAGAAGTGACCTATCTAGGCCATGTAATCTCTAGTAAGGGTATTGCTGTCAATCCCGAGCGATTTCAAGCCGTCCTTGATTGGACTCCACCTGAGACGGTCAAGCAAGTTTGGAGCTTCCTTGGCTTAGCAAGCTACTGCCGCCGCTTCATCGAGAATTTCTCCAAGGTTGCTAAACCTCTAACTGAACTCCTTAAGAAAGATAAAAAGTTCGCGTGGACCCCACAGTGCGAGTTCAGCTTTCAGGAACTGAAAAGACGTCTGACATTTGCTCCCGTACTGGTACCACCAGATTTCTCTAAGGACTTTATTATCTATTGCGACGCTTCGCGACAAGGACTAGGTTGCATAATCATGCAAGATCATCAGGTAATTGCCTATGCCTCATGGCAATTACACCCACATGAGGAAAACTATCCCACACATGATCTAGAGCTTGCAGCTGTAGTCCATGCACTCAAAACTTGGCGATATTACCTTCTTGGTAATCATTGCGAGATCTTCACCAATCACCAAAGTTTGAAATATATCTTCACCCAACCGGATTTGAATCTCAGACAATGACGTTGGGTCGAGTTGATCTCGGATTACGACTTAGGAATAACTTACACCCCGGGCAAAGCCAATGTCATGGCTGATGCGCTAAGTCGTAAATCTTATTGTAACAGCCTGATGTTACAACAAAGTCAACCACTTCTCCATGAGGAATTTCGTAAGCTTAATCTTCACATTGTTCCTCGAGGATTCCTATCCACCCTGGTGGCGAAACCTAACCTTACGGATCAGATCATCAAGGCACAGAAGGTAGATCCGGGAATCTCCCGTATTAAGAGAAACATTAAGAAAGGAGTCGCGAATTGTTTCTCCGTTGATGATCAAGGTGTCGTATACTTTGGAAACCGCCTAGTTGTTCCCAAGGCACGAAACCTGAGGCGGCTGATCCTTAAGGAAGCTCATGAATCCCCTCTCACCATTCATCCCGGTAGTACTAAGATGTATCAAGACCTACGCCAGAGGTTTTCGTGGACTAGGATGAAGAGAAATATTGCTCAATACATTGCTAGTTGCGAAGTCTGTCATCGTGTTAAAGCAGAGCACCAACAGCCTGCTGGCACCCTTCAACCTTTGGCTATTCCTGAGTGGAAATGGGATAAAATCAGTATGGATTTCATTACTGGGTTTCCCAAGACCAAGAGAGGGAATAATGCTATCTTCGTCGTGATCGACCGTCTTTCCAAAGTAGCCCATTTCCAACCTGTTCGTGAGAGTATCACTGCTAGCTAGCTAGCTGATTTATACATCTCCCGAACAGTGTCTCTTCATGGTGTCCCATTGGAAATTAACTCAGACCGTGGGAGTCTCTCCACCTCTCGATTTTGGGAAAGTTTCCAAAATGCTATGGGAACTCGTCTCTCTTTTAGCACCGCCTTCCATCCTCAATCAAGTGGTCAAGTAGAGCGAGTCAATCAAATTTTGGAAGATATGCTCCGAGCTTCTGTCATCTCATTCGGAATGGGTTGGGAGAAATGCCTTCCATTCACGGAGCTTGCTTATAACAATAGTTATCAAACTAGCTTGGGCAAAGCTCCTTTCGAAGTTCTCTATGGACGAAAATGTCGAACGCCTCTTAACTGGTCAGAAACCGGGGAAAGACAACTCTTTGGCCCGAATATTATTCAGGAAGCAGAAGAGCAGGTTCACGTTATTCATGAGAAATTGAAAACAGCCCAATCTCGTCAAAAGAGCCAATATGATCGTAAACATAAGCTCATGACTTATGAAGTCGGCGAGAAGGCTTACCTTCGGGTTACTCTGTTAAATGGAACCCATCGCTTCAGTATCAAAGGCAAATTGGCTCCTCGTTACATTGGACCCTTTTGCATTCTTGCCAAACGAGGAGAAGTTGCCTACCAATTGGAACTACCTTCGCATCTTTCCAGAGTTCACGATGTCTTCCACGTTTCTCAACTCAGGCGTTGCTTCGCGGATCCTATCCATGGAGTGGACCACAAAACGCTTGATCTACAAGATAACCTCTCATATCGGGAATATCCCATTCGTATCCTTGATCAAGCCGAGCGTACCACTCGACGCCATAATATCAAGTTTCTCAAGGTTCAACGGTCACACCATTCCGAGAAAGAAGCCACTTGGGAAAGGGAGGATCTTCTTCGACTCGAGTACCCCACCTTCTTCCCGGAGGATCCTAAATCTCGGGACAAGATTCTTTTGAGTGGGGGTGAGTTGCCACACCCTAGCTGGTTCATGCATTAGAGTGTTGCATCATGTCTACTTTATAGAAACTTGAAATGGGGATGACAGAACCCCCAGCACCCCCTGGAAACAACTAGGGTTTACTAAAATTATTTTCAATGAACCCAAAATGCCCTTCACAAAATGTTCATCATTTCTGGATTGGGTTAAAACCCCTGGCAAAAATGGTGCACTCTTTTCTAGGACATTCTGGATTCTTTGAATTAAATCATAAGTATTTGAATTTGGGCATTTAAATGCTATAAAATATTTTAAATGTCCAACTAATTCTGTAGTTAAGTGAGGGCTGTTAGGAATAATCCCAACAGAGCCCACAATTATTTTCAGGATTTTAGTAAGTGCCTAAGTATTTTTAATAAAGCCCTAGAGTTACAGAAAAATAGAAAAATAAAATAAATAGGAAAAGAGAGAAAGAGAAAAGCTTACCTGGCGCCCACCCAGCAGGCCCACCTGCCGGCCCAGCCCAGCCAACGCTCCAGTGAGCTGCTTGGCTTGGCCAGGCAGGCAAGCAGCTGCTCGACGACGAGCATAGCATGCGTGCCACGCAGCTGCCCGCCGCCTCGCCGCTCCCCTCGTCGAGCTATCGATGTGGGATGAACCCCCTCTCTCTCCCCGACCTCACAGACATTCACTCTTCCCTCTGGCTCCTCTCTCTCGCCCTCCCCGACGATGCCCGAGTCATCACCGTCGCCGCCACTCGCCGCAGCCATGTCCAATGCCGTCCCCGCGTCCTCTCACCATGTCCGGACGGTTCACCGTCATCGACTACGTCGACTAGCCAAGTCGCACGATGTTGGAGCCCCTGCATCGTCCCCGCTGCCGTCGTCTTCAACCTCGGGCCGCCGAGATCCCCGTTGCCGTTCTGACTGCACCGAGCCTTCCCCAAGCACGCTGACCTTCTCTGTGGCTTCCCAGTGAGCTACTCCTCCTCCCCCTTCTCTCCGCTTTGTCGCTAGAGCTCTGTAGCCGCCGTGCCTTTTCCGTCTGAACGCACCACCGCCTGAGCTCGTCGCCGATGTAGCTCCGGCCGCTTAGCAGTCCCGCTGGCATGTCTAGCATGCTCACCGCATCGCGTAGATGTTGTAGGTGCTAGCGCCATCCCGCCTAGGCCACTGCAGCCACACGCACGAGCTGACCCGAGCTTCGGCCTCCGCCAAGCTGGTCACTGGCGATGCTCCGGCCACTCCCCGGCCAAGCCATCACCACGGCTGGATGCAGGCGAGCACCAGCTGCCCGTAGCTGCTCTCCGCGCAACAAATGATGCCCTGTGGGCAAATCCCGTAGCGCGCCGCCGCATCTGGCCTCCCCGGCAGGCTTTGACCTGCTGACCGGCGAGTTGACCACGCCTGACCCGTGTGGGCCCAGGTTGACTCCCCCTGAGCCTATGATAGGTGGGGCCGGCCTGTTAATTAGTTTAGGATTAGTGTTAACTAATTTTAGTTAGTTTAGGTCACTGACATGTGGGCCCAGGCCCCACTGATAGTTAATTAGTACTAACTTAATTCTGTTAGTTAGCTGAGACACTGACAGACAGGGCCCACCAGTCAGGTTTGACTGGCCCTGGTGCCTTTGACTCGCTGATGTCACAGTGACGTAGTGCTGACGCAATTATTCATTTTCTGGATTTATTTTTATATAGGAAATTCCAGAAGATAGCCAAAACTTCTAAAAATCATAGAAAATCAACCATAGCTCCAAATCAAACAAATTATATATGAAAAGTGATCAGAAAAATTCAATCTATCCATCTGTAATGGTTTCATGCATGACAAACCAAATTTACCTTGCTGTTTAGGTGAAACAAGCTAACACACTTGTTATGCATAAGAACTTTAACTTCCATTTGAATCTTTGGTTCAAATGGACCCATTTCAACTTGTTTCACATTGCATTAGGTAGGACACATCATTTTGCCATGTCATAGCATGCATCATATTGTTGCATATTGTCATGTGTTAACTATGTTATGTGTCCTTCGTGGTAGGTTCTGCCTCCAAGGATATCTCCGAGTATCCAACCGAAGGGCAGTACCCTACTACCACTCCATCAGGTAAGCAGCCCCATTGATCATATCGATACAATCCCATGTTCTCGCCTCTGCTCTCAATTTACTGCATTAAGACAACATCGTTTCAAATTGCTGTGTGCTACGATAGTTGAACCCTTATCCTCTGCATGACCTGTCATTGCCACAGTAACTATATGAAACCCAGTAGCATGTGTAGGAGTTGATTGAGCCATGTTTGTGTTTCCTACCTTGCTATGCCTGCTATGCTTAGAGTTGTGTCAGGTCTGGTTCATCTGGGTGATGGGCTAGAGTGAAATAATTATGTTGGTAATGTGAGGGATGTGTTGAACATCATTTGGTAAAGGTATCGATGAGAGGCCATGTAGGAGTAGATGGTGGGTTGTTTCATTGAGGCCGTCCCTAAGAACGGAGATCTGTATGCGTGATTTAAGATTCAGTTACTACCATACATTGGGCCCGAAACCAATGGACCCTCTCGGCTTCTTCATCACCCTGGTACTCTGTCCAGGAGTTGCAATTAGTTTCTGGTGTTTGTAGGTTAAGTGTTGGCAGCCGTGCGTAGTGCTGACCCTAGGGGTGGGCTATGTTGCGATAGATACACCTTGGCCGGGTATGCCGGGTGCCCGTTTGGCGCCTCGGGACCCTGTTCACATCGTTCGGGGCCGTATGTGGAAACCTCGGCCGGACTCCCTGCGGATGGAACCTGGATAGGTGATAAACCTGGACTAGAGACTTGAGTGTTTAGGTAGGCCATGGCCGACACCCTCGTTGGGCTTCCGCTTGAAGGTTGCCGAGTACATGTCGTGTAAATGACAGTAAGTGGTGACAGTGTGTATGAATAAGTACACCCCTACAGGGTTAACATCATCTATTCGAATAGCCGCGTCCGCGGTAAAGGACTACTTGGTTGCCTATACAGTTCATAGACAAGTTAATGGATACTACTAAAAGACTCAAGATAAGTGTGAGTACCGAGGATGGACCTCTTGTAGGATGACGAGGGAGGATCCCTGGTGGAGTATTGTGTTGATGATTAGTGGACTCATGTGCGAAAACTATTTTACTAGTGGTATCCCATAGGATAGCTTAGCTAAGAGTCAAAGCTGGCTTGCTGCAATAACTCCACCACCTTCTTGAGAATGAGCATGTATAGTAGGTTCTGATGTAAGACTTGCTGAGTACCTTTGTACTCATGTTTGCTTAATTACTATTTTCAGACGACAACACCGCCCCCTCCGATGGGTTTTATGTAGATCTCGACGTTGATGAGTGACTTGCCACCCAGGTGGTGATCCTGGCCATGGAGGGCCCTATGTAGATAGACAGGCTTCGAGAAGCCTTCTTGCTTTCTAGTGTCTGTACTCAGACTATTTGCTTCCGCATGTGCTTGTATGCTTGTATGACTTGAGTGTCGGGTCATGTGACCCCTACCTGTATAAACATGTTATGTATGGCTCTCTGGAGCCTTTAAATAAAGTACTTGAGTTGTAGAGTTTTGTTGTGATGCCATGTTGTATTTGCACATATCGAGCATATTGTGTGTATGATTGAAATTCTTGGTATCTGTGGGATCCGACAATCTAGTTGTTTATCCTTGGCAGCCTCTCTTATGGGGAAATGTAGTCTAGTGCTCCTCGAGCCATAGTAGTCCGCTACAGCCCGGTTCACCGGAGTCTTGCTAGCCCAGCACTACTGCTCAGGACACTTGACTGGCTGGCACGTGTTTCACTTCATTCCTATGTCTGTACCTTCGGGGAAATGTCACGCGGTGACTTCTGGAGTCCTACCTAGCCTGCTACAGCCCGAGTTCCCCGGAGTCTTGTTAGCCCAGTGCTATAGCCCGGATTCACACGCTGATGACCGACATGCTCGATGTGATTCATGTATGCCTGTTCCCATAGGTCTGTACCGCTTTGGGTTCACGACTAGCCATGTCGGCCCGGGTTCTCTGTCATATGGATGCTAGCGACACTATCATATACATGAGCCAAAAGGCGCAAACGGTCCCAGGCCATGGTAAGGCGACACCCATCGGGATACCATGCGTGAGGCCGCAATGTGATATGAGGTGTTACCGGCTAGATCAATGTGACTTGGAATCGGGGTCCCGACAATTTGACATGTGGGTGGATCGGTGCTTGTGTGCTGTTCTTACTTGAACAAGCATCCAACCTATGATTAACCTCTATTGCAAGCATCTGCAACTTCAACAGAAGTATTAAGGTAAACCTAACCATAGCATGAAACATATGGATCCAAATCAGCCCCTTACGAAGCAACGCATAAACTAGGGTTTAAGCTTTTGTCACTCTAGCAACCCATCATCTACTTATTACTTCCCAATGCCTTCCTCTAGGCCCAAATAATGGTGAAGTGTTATGTAGTCGACGTTCACATAACACCACTAGAGGCTAGACAACATGCATCTCATCAAAATATCGAACGAATACCAAATTCACATGACTACTAATAGCAAGACTTCTCCCTTGTCCTCAGGAACAAATGTAACTAATCACAAAGCATAAACATGTTCATAATCAGAGGGGTATTAATATGCATATAGGATCTAAACATATGATCTTCCACCAATTAAACCAACTAGCATCAACTACAAGGAGTAATTAACACTACTAGCAACCTACTAGCACCAATCCCGGACTTGGAGATAAGAATTGGATACAAGAGATGAACTAGGGTTTTGAGATGAGATGGTGCTGATGAAGATGTTGATGGAGATTGCCCTCTCCCGTTGAGAGGAGCGTTGGTGATGACGATGGCGATGATTTCCCTCTCCGGGAGGGAAGTTTCCCCGGTAGAACAGCTCTGCCGGAGCTCTAGATTGGATCCGCCAAGGTTCCGCCTCGTGGCGGCGGAGTTTCGTCCCGAAAGGTTGCTTCTTATTTTTTTCTCGACGAAAGACTTCATATAGGAGAAGATGGTCATCGGAGAGCCACCAAGGGGCCCACGAGGTAGGGGGGCGCGCCTTAGGGGGGGGGGCGCCCCCACCCTTGTGAGCAGGGTGTGGGCCCCCTGGTCTTCATCTTTGGCGAGGATTTTTTATTATTTATTATAAGGTGTTCCGTGGAGTTTCAGGACTTTTGGAGTTGTGCAGAATAGGTCTCTAATATTTGCTCCTTTTCCAGCCCAGAATTCCAGCTACCGGCATTCTCCCCCCTTATGTAAACCTTGTAAAATAAGAGAGAATAGCCATAAGTATTGTGACATAATGTGAAATAACAGCCCATAATGCAATAAATATCGATATAAAAGCATGATGCAAAATGGACGTATCAACTCCCCCAAGCTTAGACCTCGCTTGTCCTCAAGCAAAAAGCCGAAATCGAAAAATATGTCCACATGTTTAGAGATGAAGGTGTCGATAAAAATAAAATACGGACATGAGGGCATCAGATCATTCTTAGAACATCAACTTATATAATTCTTGTCATATGATATCTTATGCTAGAGTAATAATACAATCACAATATCAAATATGAATCGTAAACTTCATTGAAAACTAACAAACTATAATCTTAGTCATTGAGGCAATTGCAATTTATCATAACATAGGAAAGAGTCAATGTATAAGAGCTTTTCAGCAAGTCCACATACTCAACTATCATATAGTCTTTCACAATTGCTGACACTCACGCAATACTTATGGGTATGGAGTTTTAATCGGACACAGAGAAAGATAGGGGCTTATAGTTTTGCCTCCCAATATTTTACCTCAAGGGTAATGTCAATAGTAATAATTCATGAAAACTCACTTCCAATTAGCCATATATACCATGATCTTTCCAACATACTGTGCTTGCCAAAGGATAAAATGTAAAAAGGAAGGGTGAAGATCACCTTGACTCTTTTGCAGTATAGGAGATAAAAGTAAAAGATAGGCCTTCGCAGAGGGAAGCAGAGGTTGTCATGCACTTTTATGGTTGGATGCACAAAATCCTAATGCGAAAGAACGTCACTTTATATTGCCACTTGTGATATGGACCTTCATTATGCAGTCTGTCTCTTTTATTACTTCCATATCACACGATCGTATAAAGCTTATTTCCTCCACACCAATCAATCATACATATTTAGAGAGCAATATTTTTATTTCTTGCACCGATGACAACTTACTTGAAGGATCTTACTCAATCCATAGGTAGATATGGTGGACTCTCATGGCAAAACTGGTTTAAGGGTATTTGGAAGCACAAGTAGTATCTCTACTTGGTGCTGAGAATTTGGCTAACATGAGGGGGAAATGCAAGCTCATCATGTTGGAAGATCCAAGACAATATGATTCATCTCAGATGTAAGAAAACATAACCCATTATGTTGTCTTCCTTGTCCAATGCCAACTCTTTAGCATGTCATATTTTAATGAGTGCTCACAATCATAAAAGATGTCCAAGATAGTATATCTATATGTGAAGACCTCTCTTTCTTTACTACTTCCTATTAATTGCAACGATGACCAAAACTATGCTTGTCAACTCTCAACAACTTTTATTCATCATACTTTTTCTATGTGAGCTCATTACTCTCCCTGAGATCCATATGATCTCTTTGTTTCTTTTTATTTTTTTCTCTTTTCTTTTATTCACTTAGGATCATGGCAAAATAATCAAGCCCTTGACTCAACACTAATCTTTATTATATAGCTCACGAACTCGATTACATAGAAGGATAATAAAGCAAAACTCACAACTAGATCACACCAAGAACTTTTATTCTACTAGATGAAAATACTACTAATAGGATCGAACTAAGGAAAACGGTAAAGATAGGAGTTGTGATTGTGATACGATACCGGGGCACCTCCCCCAATCTTGGCAGTTGCCAAGGGGAGTGCCCATACCCATGTGATTATGTCTCTCTTTTCGGGGATGGTGATGTGATGTTTTTGGCGATGATGCCCTTCAAAATACGATTCTCCTCCTCAAGCTTGTTGACTTGCTACTTGAGATCCAGTATTTCCTTTCAGAGTTTTCCTGTAACAGCCAAAGCTCCCTGCACCCAAGGGTGCTGCATAGCTGCGGGAGAACCAGTGACACTCTTTTTCATATTCTCATAAGAAAGAAATCTAACATTGGAAGGGATAACCGAGTTTGGAATAGCTGAGCTCTGTAGTTCTCCCATTGTGAATCCAGCTCGAAAGCGAGAGGTGACTTCTTGATCCTCCATGGCATCTACCCTCATTAGGTCAGCCTCCATCTCTTCCTCCGTTGCTGGCCCAAAGTGGTCAGGGTCGCTGTTTGCCCTTGGTTCCGGTGCCGGATTAGATACCCGGCTTTCCCCGACTGACTCTTGAGAAGACATCTTGCTCTAATCTGCAGCAGCAACAGCTCAAAACAAAAACAGAGGATATTTGCGTGATACGGGAGTCAAAACCTTCGGGAGAATATATAATGAATTTTTACCGACCAAAATACGTATCGTGCAAGAAAACGGAGTCCGGAAGGCACACGAGGTGCTCACGGGGTAGGGGGCGCGCCCAGGGGGTAGGGTGCGCCCTCCACCCTCATGGGGCCCTCGTGTACTTTCCAGACTGCTACTTAATTTTATATTTTTCTAAATATTCCAAAATGGAGAAATATTGCCTTAAAATTTTTTTGGAGTCGGTTTACTTACCGTACCACATACCTATTCCTTTTCGGAGTCTGAAACGTTCTGGAAAGTGTCCCTTATGTATTCCTCCGGGGTTACGGTTTCAATAACATTGGTTTCAACATTTATGGGATTACCTGAGATATAATGTTTGATTCTTTGACCGCTTACCACCTTCGGATTTGTGCCTTCGAAGTTGTTGATTTTTATGGCACCGGAACGATAGACCTCCTCGATAACATAGGGGCCTTCCCATTTAGAGAGAAGTTTTCCTGCAAAAAATCTTAAACAAGAGTTCTATAGCAATACATAATCACCTACATTAAACTCACGCTTTTGTATCCTTTTGTCATGCCATCTTTTAACCTTTTCTTTAAACAACTTGGCATTTTCATAAGCTTGGGTTCTCCATTCATCAAGTGAGCTAATATCAAATAACCTCTTTTCACCGGCAAGTTTGAAATCATAGTTGAGCTCTTTAATAGCCCAATATGCCTTATGTTCTAGTTCGAGAGGTAAGTGACATGCTTTTCCATAAACCATTTTATACGGAGACATACCCATAGGATTTTTATATGCAGTTCTATAGGCCCATAATGCATCATCAAGTTTCTTGGACCAATTCTTTCTAGACCTATTGACAGTCTTTTGCAAAATTAATTTGAGTTCTCTATTACTCAATTCTACTTGACCACTAGACTGTGGGTGATACGGAGATGCAATTCTATGATTGACGTCATATTTAGCAAGCATTTTACGGAAAGCACCATGAATAAAATGTGAACCACCATCAGTCATTAAATATCTAGGGACTCCAAACCTCGGAAAAATAACTTCTTTAAGCATTTTAATAGAAGTGTTATGATCAGCACTACTAGTTGGAATAGCTTCTATCCACTTAGTAACATAATCAACAGCAACTAAAATATGTGTATATCCATTAGAGGCAGGAAAAGGTCCCATATAATCAAAGCCCCAAACATCAAACGGTTCAATAACAAGTGAATAATTCATAGGCATTTCTTGATGTCTACTAATATTACCAATTCTTTGACATTCATCACAAGATAGGACAAACTTACAGGCATCCTTGAAGAGAGTAGGCCAATAAAAACCGGATTGCAATACCTTATGTGCAGTTCTATCTCCCGCGTGGTGCCCTCCATAAGTTTCGGAGTGGCACTTGCGCAGGATCTGTTCCTGTTCATGCTCAGGTACACAATGTCTAATAACACCATCTACTCCTTCTTTATAAAGATGTGGGTCATCCCAAAAGTAATGTCTCAAATCATAGAAGAACTTTTTCTTTTGTTGGTATGTGAAGCTAGGTGGTATAAATTTAGCAACTATGTAATTAGCATAATCAGCATACCAAGGGGTACTACAAGAAGTACTTATGACATTTAATTGTTCATCAGGAAATCTATCATCAATAGGTAGTGGGTCATCAAGAACATTCTCTAACCTAGATAAGTTGTCTGCAACGGGGTTCTCAGCTCCTTTTCTATCAACAATATGCAAATCAAATTCTTGTAGCAAGAGAACTCATCTAATAAGTATAGGTTTAGCATCTTTCTTCTCCATAATATATTTAATAGCAGCATGATCAGTGTGGATAGTTACTTTAGAATCAACAATATAAGGTCTGAACTTATCACAAGCAAATACAACTGCTAAAAGTTCTTTTTTAGTAGTAGCATAATTTCTTTGAGCATTGTCTAGAGTCTTACTAGCATAATGGATAACATTTAATTTCTTATAAACTCTGAAACGCCCTCGATGCGGCTATATCTCCCACGTGTCGAAGCACGACTTAGAGGCATAACCACATTGAAAGCAATGTCGCAAGTGAGGTAATCTTCACAACAACCCATGTAATACATAAGGGAAAAGAGATACATAGTTGGCTTACAATCGCCACTTCACACAATTACATGAATAAAGCATTACATTCATCCAAATACACTCAAGGTCCGACTACGGAACCCAAAATAAAAGAAGACTACCCCAAATGCTACACAAATCCCCGATCGACCCCAACTGGGCTCCACTACTAATCAACTGGAAACGGAAACAACATGACAAACACAATCTTCATCGAGCTCCTCCTTGAGCTCGGGTGCATCACCTACACGGTATCATCGGCACCTGCAAGCTGGTTTTGGAAGTATCTGTGAGTCACGGGGACTTAGCAATCTCACACCCTCGCGATCAAGACTATTTAAGCTTATGGGTAGGTAAAAGGTATGAGGTGGAGCTGCAGCAAGCGACTAGCATATAAGGTGGTTAACATACGCAGATGGGAGCGAGAAAGGAAGGCAAAAGCACGGTCGAACAAAATATGATCAAGAAGTGATCCTAGAACAACCTACGCCAAACATAACTCCAACACCATCTTCACTTCCCGGACTCCGCCGAGAAGAGACCATCACGGTTAAACATGCGGTTGGTGCATTTTAATTAAGTTCAACTTCAGGTTTTCTACAACCGGACATTAACAAATTCCCATCTGCCCATAACCACGGGCATGACTTTCGAAAGTTCAAATCCCAGCAGGGGTGTCCCAACTTAGCCCATCACAAGCTCTCACGGTCAACGAAGGATATTCCTTCTCCCAAGACAATCCGATCAGACTCAGCATGCTGGTTACAAGACATCCTCGACAATGGTAAAACAAGTCCAGGAAAGCCGCCCGATGCGTCGACAATCCCGATAGGAGCTGCACATATCTTGTTCTCAGGGCAACACCGGATAGGTCAAGCTACGAGTAAAACCAACCCTCAAGTTTCCCCGAGGTGGCCCCGCAGGCTGCCCGTTTCGGACCAACACTTAGAGAAGCACTGGCCCGGGGGGGGGGGGGGGGGGGTTAAAATAAAGATGACCCTTGAGTCCGCGAAACCCAAGGGAAAAGGCTAGGTTGTTAGTGCAAATGGTAAAACCAAGGCTGGGCCTTGCTGGAGGAGTTTTATTCAAAGCGAACTGTCAAGGGGTTCCCATTATAACCCAACCGTGTAAGGAACGCAAAATCCGGGAACATAACACCGGTATGACGGAAACTAGGGCGGCACGAGTGGAACAAAACACCAGGCATAAGGCCGAGCCTTCCACCCTTTACCAAGTATATAGATGCATTAATTAAATAAGAGATATTGTGATATCCCAACAAAATCCATGTAACACCCCGGATGTAACTTTCCCTTTTTGTACTCCAACTCTTGCCATTTCCGGCGTTAAGTTATATTTATTTCCTCGGGTTCGGGTCTTTGTCTCCGTGTGTTGTTTTCATTGTCATGCATCTCATATCATGTCATCATGTGCATTGCATTTGCATACGTGTTCATCTCATGCATCCGAGCATCTTCCCCGTTGTCCGTTTTGCTTTCCGGCGCTTCATTCTCCTCCGGTGGTCATTTCTACCTTTCTTTCATGTGTGGGGATTAAACATTTCCGGATTGGACCGAGACTTGTCAAGCGGCCTTGGTTTACTACCGGTAGACCGCCTGCCATGTTTCGTATCATTTGGACTTCGTTTGATACTCCAACGGTTAATCGAGGGACCGGAAAGGCCTCGTGTGTGTTGCAGCCCAACACCCCTCCATTTTGGCCCAAAACCCACCAAACTCTGCTCCATCATCTCGAGCGTTCGATCACGATCGCGTGGCCGAAAACCGCACCTCATTTGGACTCTCCTAGCTCCCTCTATCTATAAATAGGTGCACTCCCCCGAAAATCCCGGATCCCTAACCCTAGCATCTTCCTCCTCCCACCGCCGGACGCGTCCGGATTGGACCAGACACGTCCGCCCGCCGCCGCCCGGCCTACCGCAAGCCGCCATGTGGCGCGCCGCCACTCCTTCCACAGTCGGCCCGGGAAGCCCGCGCCTGGCCCCCGAGGCCCATCTCCTCCGGCGCCGCCGCCCGCACCCGGCTCCCTCGCCCGCCGCCTGCTCCTCCGCCCAGCGCCGCCCCGCTCTCCCCGCCGCCTCGCCGGACTGGGGCCGGGCCGCCCCGCCGCGCCGCACCATCGCGGCCGGCCGCGCCTCGCCCCACCGCCTCTCCACCGGCCACGCCGGCTCCGGCGACCGCCCCGGCAAGCCCGCCGGCGAGCTCCGGCCGGTCGTCCTCGGGAAGACCGCCGCTACAGTGTTTCCGGCCGTCCTTGTTTTTCGTGCACGATCTGGATCTCAGATCTGGAATCTTTAGGGTTGACTTTTTCCCAGGGAACCCTAATTTTTTATGCAATCTTCATCATGCTATATCTCCGCATCCGTAGCTCCAATTTGGACATATAGCATATCAAAATGTTCGTCTCGATGAGTACATCATTTCATTCCATTGCATAATTTTCATTTGAGTTCATCTTGATGCCTGAAATGCTGTTAGAAGAGGGCTTCGTGAGTTAATTGTCAGATCTGCTAGTTTATCTTAGACTTTTGTCATTTTTGCCATGATTAATGTGTGCATGATATGCCATGGTGCTCTTCATATGTTTTGTTAAGGGTTTTGTCATCTTTCCAGAGGTGCAACCCATTTATTTTTGTGATGTGTGTATTGACTTGTGCAAGCTTGCAAAGTGAGGCACTTGGTAAATCTGTTTTCAGAGACTTAGTAATTTCACTAAGTCCTAGGATTGTTTAGTTCATGATGCCATATGTTCGTGCTGTTTCTTAGTGATCCATGCCTTTTTTGAGGATGATCAGTAAAGGAGTTTTGTTAATATTGTAGTGCTCTATCCATCAATGTCTTTGTTTGCAATTATGGAGCAACCTAGCTTGAGTCAATCGAGCTCTACTTTTGCTTCGTTGTAAATCTGGGCAGATCGTCAACTTGTTTGCGATTTTGCCGATGTTATTGTAGTTGATCCGTGCATGCTATGCCATTGTTCTTGCCATTTCTAGCTTGAATTTTGTGCCTTCTTAATGTATGTATGCTTGTCTTGCCATGACTTGCACCGTAGTGAGTGCATCGAGCTCGTTAACATGCCTTCGTGAGTTATGTTTCAGCATGTCCCAGTTTTCACTAAGTCTGAAAACTGATTATGTTTTAGCTATGTTCGTGTGCTTATTAGTATATTTTGTGATCCCTTTTGGCTCAAGGTCACTAAGGGACTTTTGTTAAGCTTGTTGAGTAGCTCCATGCCATGTCTTTCTTTGTCATAATCAGGTCCTGTAGCATGTTGTTTTGTTGCTCCGAAGAGGGCTTCATGATCTGAAATTTCAGACAAGTGTTAATTTCACTAAGTCTGAGATCTGTTTACCATTTGCGTTTTTGCCATGCTTGTTTGAACCTGTTAATGGATGAGTTGGCCGTAGCTCAGTGCTAGACTTTTGTTAAGCATCTTGAATGCTTCCCTGCCATATATTTTGTTGTCATGTTCGAGTGCTGTAGCATGTTCATCTCATTGCATTTAGATTCCTACTTGCTGTAAATCGCAGACCGGTGTCATATTTGAATCGCTTGCCATTTCGAAACCGTAACTCCGATTCTGGCGTTCTTTATATCGTTTTCAAGCGATTCATCTCATCTTTTTAGTGGCACACTTGGTTTTCCAAGTTGAGGCCAGGTTCATGCATTTCCTGTCATATCTTGCATTTTGCATCCTGCATCGCATCCCGCATAGCATACCATCATTGCATCTTATTGTTTGAGCTTGCACGTGGTTGATTGTATCCTTGTTGCTTGTTTGTCTTGTTTGGGTAGAGCCAGGAGACGAGTTCGCTAACAAGGAGCCCGTTGATTTTGCTTTTGAGGATCCAGTCAACTCTGACAGCTTTGCAGGCAAGATGATCATACCCTCGAAATCACTACTATCTTTGCTATGCTAGTTTGCTTGCTCTTTTGCTATGCCAATTATATGATGCCTACCTTTTTCTTGTCAGCCTCCCAATTGCCATGTCAAACCTCTAACCCACCATGTCCTAGCAAACCATTGATTGGCTTTGTTACCGCTTTGCTCAGCCCCTCTTATAGTGTTGCTAGTTGCAGGTCAAGATTGGAGCGTTCCTTGTTGGGACATTTATTTACTTGTTGGGATATCATTATATTGCTATGTTATCTTAATGTATCTATATACTTGGTAAAGGGTGGAAGGCTCGGCCTCTCGCCTAGTGTTTTGTTCCAGTCTTTCCGCCCTAGTTTCCGTCATATCGGTGTTATGTTCCCGGATTTTTGCGTTCCTTACGCGGTTGGGTTATAATGGGAACCCCTTGATAGTTCGCCTTGATTAAAGCTTTTCCAGCAATGCCCAACCTTGGTTTTACCATTTGCCACCTAGCCTATTTTTCCCTTGGGTTTCCGGAGCCCGAGGGTCATCTTATTTTAAACCCCCCGGGCCAGTGCTCCTCTGAGTGTTGGTCCACCTGTCAGCTGCCGGTGGCCACCAGGGGCAACTCTGGGCTGGCCTACCCGTACCTAAGACAATCTGAGAGTGCCTTGAGAAAGAGATATGTGCAGCTCCTATCGGGATTTGTCGGCACATTCGGGTGGTGTTGCTGGTCTTGTTTTAACCTGTCGAAATGTCTTGAATTACTGAGATACCGAGTCTGATCGGAACGTCTTGGGAGGAGGTCTATTCCTTCGTTGACCGTGAGAGCTTGTTATGGGCTAAGTTGGGACTCCCCTGTAGGGATTGAACTTTCGAAAGCCGTGCCCGCGGTTATGGGCAGATGGGAATTTGTTAATGTCCGGTTGTAGATAACTTGAATCTTAATTTAATTAAAATGAATCAACCGTGTGTGTTACCGTGATGGCCTCTTCTCGGTGGAGTCCGGGAAGTGGACACGGTGTTGGAGTAATGCTTGCGCAGGTTGTTCCTCTAGTTTCCCGCTCGCGCTTTGCCTCCTCTTCTCGCTCTCTTTTGCGAATAAGTTAGCCACCATATATGCTAGTCGCTTGCAGCAGCTCCACATATATTTGCCTTACCCCTTCTTATAAGCTTAAATAGTCTTGATCGCGAGGGTGCGAGATTGCTGAGTCCCTGTGGTTCATAGATTACTATTACACTAGATGCAGGTCTAGGTGATTCCGCTCCAGGTGACGCGTACGAGCTCAAGTGGGAGTACGACGAGGACTCTCAGCGTTACTATGTGTCCTTTCCTGATGATCAGTAGTGGTGCCCAGTTGGGGGTGATTGGGACCGTGTCGCATGTTGGGTTTTCTTCTATTTTGGCGCCGTAGTCGGGCCATGAGTGTTTGGATGATGTATGTTATTTATGTACTTGATTGACGTGGCGAGTGTAAGCCAACTATGTTATCCCTTTTATTTATCTATATTACATGGGATGTTTGTGATGATTACCTGACTTGCGACATATGCCTTGAATGCGATTATGCCTCTAAGTCATGCCTCGACACGTGGGAGATATAGTCGCGTCGAGGGTGTTACAAGTTGGTAATCAGAGCCTTCCCGACCTTAGGAGCCCCATTGCTTGATCGTTTTAGCAGCCGAGTTGTGTCTAGAAAAATGTTTTGAGTCATTTAGGAATTATATATCGGAGAGCTTAGGAATTCTTTTTACTTTCCAGTCTCCTCATCGCTCTGGTAAGGCATCCTGACGTAGAGTTTTGACTCTTCTCTTCTCAAATTTCACTAAAAAAAATTTTAGGATCACGCGGGTATCTTGGAATCGTTCCGAACGTTTTATGATGAGAACATTGTCCTGGTGCCTCCTGTCAGGGGTTTAGTGGAAGTGTCCCGGGGAGTTGAGCTCTGAGGTGTTATCATCATAATTTTATCGTTGCAATTCTGGAATACTTGAGTTTAGTACGCCGGCATCGAAAATCTCTTTTATGCAGTTCGTTGGTGAGATAACCTCGACGCCACCCAGTACTGGGGTGGGAGTTCGAGAGTATCGCCATAACTTGTATAACGGATGCTTTTCGAAGGTTGAGGTAGATGGTTTCCGAAGGTTTCTTGGTTATGTGTTGAAGGATGGATACAGCTGGATGTAGGATTTGCTAGTTTTGGGTGAGATATTATGCTTCCCCTGTATCCCGAACACCTGATTGCATAACCGGAAATTTTTCGGGAGTTTCATAGGTGGGAATTCAAGTAGCTGTTAGGATATCTTTCCGACAGATGTATGATATGAAATTGGGGTTCGACGTCTAGTGGTCCGCCTATTCACGGTCGATTTTACAGTGGTCTCGTTGTGTCTTAAAGAGTCCTTGGCTATGCCGACTCGGGGACGCTTCATATGTCATGTGCACTGCCTTGTACATGATGGTGTTGTACGATCGAGCCCGTGTAGGCCCCACCACGAAAACTTCGGACGAAATCTCTATCATATGTTTGTTCCGGCTTATTCCGCAAGCCAATCCTTTGATTTGTTTTGAGTTGTGGTAGTCGAGTTGCTTCGAAGTCAAATGTTGATTCCATACCTTGTTGATTTACCTCTTCTACCTAATTCTACGTGGCTTCGCAATTTAGGGATATGTGACCACTTTAAGAGACGTGCATTCGTTCATTTTGTTCGGATGTGAAGACTTTATGTTGCAATTTTCATTCCGTTAGATTCAGCTTCAATATTTGTCTATCAATGTGCTAATGGTGGTCAACCTCTTGAGGATGGCTCCTCCAACGCGCACGACTCCGAATCCAGATCCGCCACCACCTCCACCTCCTCCGGAGGCATGGTAAGCTGTGATGGCCGCAACCAATGCAAACACACAGTTGATCATGCAAATCCTCCAAGAGCGCAATCAAGGCAGTCAAGGGAATCAAGGCAGCAATCAGAATCATTTTGCTACACTGAACCAGTTCCTTGCTAATGGGCCAAAGACGTTCAGCAATTGTGTTGAGGCATCCGATGCTGACGATTGGCTTGTAGATCTGGGTAAGCATTTTGAGTGCAGCAACGTCAGGCCTGAAGATTTCGTCAAGTTCGCTTCCTTCCAACTCAAAGATCAAGCTGCAGAATGGTTCCAGCAGTACAAGGATTCCAGAGGTGGACGTCTGATCACTTGGGATGATTTCCGTCAAGATTTCCGAGCTCATTACATCCCTCAAAGTGTGGTTGAAAGTAAGCGTCAGGAATTCCGCAACTTGAAGCAAGGCTCTTTGTCTGTCTATGACTACAAAAAGTTGTTCCAGAAGCTTGCCCGCTTTGCCAAGCAGGACGTGCCTGATGAGAATAGCATGATATACCAGTTCAGGGGTGGTCTCAGAGAAGAAATTCAGCTCTCTCTTGTCCTTTTTGAGCCGTTGAGATACGATGAGTTCGACAACATGGCACTGAAGCAAGAGGCTGCTCAGTTGAGGTGTGATGCTTCCAAGAAGCGAGTCAGAGATGCTACTCCTTCTTCCTCTACTCAAGTGGCCAAGCAGCAGAATTATTGGCTTCCTCCTCCTCCGTTCTGTCAGCCGTATCAGCAGAAGAGCAAAGGTGGCAGTGGTTCTTCCCACCCACCCAACCCTGGCTTTCAGAACAAGTCTTCGTCTCAACCTCCAAGATCGAGTGCTCTGTACCACCGCCCGCTTTCAGAGGTCACGTGCAACAAGTGCCAAGAAAAGGGTCACTATGCCAACAAGTGTTTCAACCAGAGGCGTCTTCCTCCTCCTACTCCTCCTGTCAGATCGGCAAGTACAGCTGTGGTCAAGCATAACCCCAAGCACGCCAAGGTCAACTTGATGAATGCAGCTCACGCAGAGGACTCATCAGATGTGATTATGGGTAACCTTCCTGTTAATGATATTCCTGCAAAAGTGCTTTTTGATACTAGTGCATCGCATTGTTTCATCTCGAGGCCATTTACATCTAGGCATGGTTTGGCTTTGCAAATTTTGCCTAGTCCTTTAGCAGTTGTCTCTCCCGGTAGACGAATGCAGGCTAACTCCATTGCTCCGGATGTTACTATCACGTTGGGCGACTACAAGTTTCTGGCTTCTCCATCGGTTCTTGGTGATTCCGATATCGATCTTATTCTCGGGATGGATTGGCTCTCTAAGCACAAAGCTCAGCTTGATTGTGCGGCCAGACAGATTCAATTGACTCATTCGTCTGAGGATGTAATTGTCTTTGCCGCTCGTGATGATACAATCCGGTTGTTTTCTCTCAATGAGAAGGGTGAACTGGATGCTATCTCGCAGATTCCAGTCATTTGCGAATATCAAGACGTCTTTCCAGAAGAGCTCCCAGGACTGCCTCCGCACTGCCCCGTTGAATTTGTTATTGATCTTGAGCCCGGTACGGAACCTATGTGCAAACGTCCTTACAAGCTCGGACCTGAAGAGTTGAAGGAGTTGAAGAAACAACTCGATGAGCAATAAAGAATGGGTCTCATCCGGCCTAGTTCTTCTCCGTGGGGTTGTGGTGTTCTTTTTGTGAAGAAGAAGGATGGATCGGACCGACTTTGTGTTGATTACCGTCCTTTGAACAAGAAGACCATCAAGAACAAATACCCACTCCCCAACATCAATGAGCTGTTCAAACAACTCAAAGGTGCTCAAGTATTCTCCAAGCTTGATCTCCGTATGGGTTATCATCAGATTCGTATTCGTGAGCAAGATATTCCCAAGACGGCTTTCAGGACAAGTTTTGGTTTATATGAATACACTGTCATGTCTTTTGGCCTCGTCAACGCTCCTCCGACGTTCTCTCGCATGATGAACTTCATCTTCAACGCCTACACCAATGACTTTGTTTTGGTCTATCTTGACGACATTCTGGTTTTCTCCAAGAATAAGGAAGATCATGCCAAACACTTGCGTTCGGTGCTTGATAAGCTCAGAGAACATCAGTTCTATGCCAAGTTCTCCAAGTGTGAATTTTGGCTCGATGAGGTTCTTTATCTTGGTCATATCATCTCTGCCAAGGGAATTGCCGTGAATCCTGAGAAGGTGTCTGCAATTGTGAATTGGGAACCTCCTCAAAACGTGAAGCAACTCCGTAGTTTCCTCGGTCTCGCAAGCTATTGCCGAAGATTCATTGAAAACTTTTCTAAGATCGCGAAGCCTCTCTCTAATCTTCTTCAGAAGCACGTCAAGTACGTCTGGTCTCTGGAGTGTGATTTTGCTTTCAACACTTTGAAAGAGAAATTGATCACTGCTCCAGTTCTGACTCCGCCTGATCAATCCAAACCGTACGAGGTCTTTTGTGATGCCTCTCTCCAAGGTCTTGGCGTAGTGTTGATGCAAGAGAAGAAAGTTGTTGCTTATACCTCTCGCCAGTTGAAGCCTAATGAGAAGAACTACCCCACTCATGATCTTGAGTTGGCGGCAGTGGTGCATGCTCTTTTGACTTGGAGACATCTTCTATTGGGAAGAAAAGTGGACATTTTTAGTGATCACAAGAGTCTCAAGTACATCTTCACTCAACCTAATCTCAACCTCAGGCAAACTCGATGGGTCGAAATGATTCAAGAGTATAATCCAAGTATCGAGTATACTCCAGGCAAGGCCAATGTGATTGCTGCCGCTTTGAGCAGGAAAGCGTATTGCAACAGTCTGATTCTTAAGCTTTATCAACCCGATCTTTGTGAAGCTTTCCGCAAACTTAATCTACAAGTTGTTCCTCATGGTTTCCTCGCCAACCTTCAAGTCTCTCCTACCTTGGAAGACCAGATTCGCCAAGCCCAGCTTCTTGATGCTATGGTGAAAAAGGTGACGATTGGGATTGCCAAGAGTCAACCCAAGTACAAGTGCTACCGCCTTGATGACAAGGATACTCTCTTCTTCGAGGATCGAATTGGTGTACCCAAAGGTGAACTTCGTAAAGTGATCATGAACGAGGCTCACAATTCTCTCCTCTCCATCCACCCTAGGAGCACGAAGATGTATTAGGATCTTAAGCAAGCTTATTGGTGGACTCGAATGAAGCGCAAGATCGCTCAATTCGTGAATGAATGTGATGTCTGCAGAAGAGTGAAGGCAGAACACCAAAGGCCAGCAGGTCTCCTCCAACCTCTTGGCATTCCAGAATGGAAGTTTGACCACATTGAAATGGACTTCGTGACTGGGTTTCCAAAGTCCAAGCGTGGCAATGATGCTATATTCGTTGTCATCGACAAACTCACCAAAGTGGCTCATTTTCTGCCTACCAAAGAGTCGATCACTGCAGCTCAATTGGTGGAACTCTATACCTCTTGAATTGTCTCTCTGCACGGTATTCCTCAAGTGATATCTTCAGACCGTGGCAGCATCTTTACCTCCAAGTTTTGGGATTCTTTTCAGAAGGCCATGGGCACCAACATCCGCTTCAGCACAGCTTTCCATCCTCAACAAGCGGTCAAGTCGAGCGTGTCAACCAGATTCTTGAAGATATGCTCAGGGCTTGTGTGATCTCCTTCGGCATGAAATGGGAGGATTGTCTTCCTTATGCTGAATTCTCTACAACAACAATTTTCAAGCAAGTTCGGGCAAGGCCCCATTTGAAATTATGTATGGCAGGAAGTGTCGTACCCCTCTCAACTGGTCTGAAACCGGTGAACGTCAGCTCTTGGGTAATGACTTAATCACAGAGGCAGAAGAAATGTGCAAAGTCATTCGTGATAACCTCAAAGCAGCCCAATCACGCCAGAAGAGCTACTATGATATTAAGCACCGTGATTTGGCTTTCGAGATCAGAGATCATGTTTACCTCCGCGTCTCTCCTATGAAAGGTACTCGTCGCTTCGGTATCAAAGGGAAGCTTGCCCCTAGATACGTGGGACCTTTCAAGATTGTCAGCAAGAGAGGCGACCTCGCCTATCAACTCGAGCTTCCTTCAAACTTTGCAAATGTTCATGATGTGTTCCATGTCTCTTAGCTTCGAAAGTGTTTCAAGACTCCTGACCGCACAGTCAACTTCGAGGACATTGAGCTCCAAGAAGATCTCTCGTATCGTGAGCACCCAGTTGCTATTCTTGAAGAGACTGAATGCAAGACTCGCAACAAGTCAATCAAATTTCTCAAAGTCAAGTGGTCACACCATTCCGACCATGAAGCTACCTGGGAATGCGAGGATCACCTCCGTTCTGAGTACCCGGTGTTCTTTTAGTCCTAGATCTCGGGACGAGATCCTTTCGTAGTGGTGGAGTCTTGTAACACCCCGGATGTAACCTTCCCTTTTTGTACTCCAACTCTTGTTGTTTCCGGTGTTAAGTTATATTTATTTCCTTGGGTTTGGGTCTTTGTCTCCGTGTGTTGTTTTCATTGTCATGCATCTCATATCATGTCATCATGTGCATTGCATTTGCATACGTGTTCATCTCATGCATCTGAGCATCTTCCCCGTTGTTCGTTTTGCTTTCCGGCGCTTCGTTCTCCTCCGGTGGTCATTTCTACCTTTCTTTCGTGTGTGGGGATTAAACATTTCCGGATTGGACCTAGACTTGTCAAGCGGCCTTGGTTTAGTACCGGTAGACCGCCTGTCAAGTTTCGTATCATTTGGACTTCGTTTGATACTCCAACGGTTAACCGAGGGACCGAAAAGGCCTCGTGTGTGTTGCAGCCCAACACCCCTCCATTTTGGCCCAAAACCCACCAAACTCTGCTCCATCATCTAGAGCGTTCGATCACGATCGCGTGGCCGAAAACCGCACCTCATTTGGACTCTCCTAGCTCCCTCTATCTATAAATAGGTGCACTCCCCCGAAAATCCCGGATCCCTAACCCTAGCATCTTCCTCCTCCCGCCGCCGGACGCGTCCGGATCGGACCGGACACATCCGCCCGCCGCCGCCCGGCCTACCGCAAGCCGCCACGTGGCGCGCCGCCACTCCCTCCACCATCGGCCCGGGAAGCCCGCGCCTGGCCCCCGAGGCCCATCTCCAGCGCCGCCGCCCGCACCCGGCTCCCTCACCCGCCGCCTGCTCCTCCGCCCAGCGCCACCCCGCTCTCCCCGCCGCCTCGCCGGACTGGGGCCGGGCCGCCCCGCTGCGCCGCACCATCGCGGCCGGCCGCGCCTTGCCCCGCCGCCTCTCCACTGGCCACGCCGGCTCCGGCGACTGCCCCGGCAAGCCCGCCGACGAACTCCGGCCGGTCGTCCTCGGGAAGACCGCCGCTACAGTGTTTCCGGCCGTCCTCGTTTTCCGTGCACGATCTGGATCTCATATCTGGAATCTTTAGGGTTGACTTTTTCCCAGGGAACCCTAATTTTTTATGCAATCTTCATCATGCTATATCTCCGCATCCGTAGCTCCGATTTGGACATATAGCATATCAAAATGTTCGTCTCGATGACTACATCATTTCATTCCATTGCATCATTTTCATTTGAGTTCATCTTGATGCCCGAAATGCTGTTAGAAGAGGGCTTCGTGAGTTAATTGTCAGATCTGCTAGTTCATCTTAGACTTTTGTCATTTTTGCCATGATTAATGTGTGCATGATATGCCATGGTGCTCTGCATATGTTTTGTTAAGGGTTTTGTCATCTTTCCAGAGGTGCAACCCATGTATTTTTGTGATGTGTGTATTGACTTGTGCAAGCTTGCAAAGTGAGGCACTTGGTAAATCTGTTTTCAGAGACTTAGTAATTTCACTAAGTCCTGGGATTGTTTAGTTCATGATGCCATATGTTCGTGCTGTTTCCTAGTGATCCGTGCCTCTTTTGAGGATGATCCGTAAAGGAGTTTTGTTAATATTGTAGTGCTCTATCCATCCATGTCTTTGTTTGCAATTATGGAGCACCCTAGCTTGAGTCAATCGAGCTCTACCTTTGCTTCATTGTAAATCTGGGCAGATCGTCAACTTGTTTGCGATTTTGCCGATGTTATTGTAGTTGATCCGTGCATGCTATGCCATTGTTCTTGCCATGTCTAGCTTGCATTTTGTGCCTTCTTAATGTATGTATGATTGTCTTGCCATGACTTGCACCATAGTGAGTGCATCGAGCTCGTTAACATGCCTTCGTGAGTTATGTTTCAGCATGTCCTAGTTTTCACTAAGTCTGAAAACTGATTATGTTTTAGCTATGTTCGTGTGCTTGTTAGTATATTTTGTGGTCCCTTTTGGCTCAAGGTCACTAAGGGACTTTTGTTAAGCTTGTTGAGTAGCTCCATGCCATGTCTTTCTTTGTCATAATCAGGTCCTGTAGCATGTTGTTTTGTTTCTCCGAAGAGGGCTTCATGATCTGAAATTTCAGACAAGTGTTAATTTCACTAAGTCTGAGATCTGTTTACCATTTGCGTTTTTGCCATGCTTGTTTGAACCTGTTAATGGATGACTTGGCCGTAGCTCAGTGCTAGACTTTTGTTAAGAATCTTGAATGCTTCCCTGCCATATATTTTGTTGTCATGTTCGAGTGCTGTAGCATGTTCATCTTGTTGCATTTAGACGCCTACTTGTTGTAAATCGCAGACCGGTGTCATATTTGAATCGCTTGCCATTTCCAAACCGTAACTCAGATTCCGGCGTTCTTTATATCTTTTTCAAGCGATTTCATCTCATCTTTTCAGTGGCACACTTGGTTTTCCATGTTGAGGCCAGGTTCATGCATTTCCTGTCATATCTTGAATTTTGCATCCCGCATCGCATCCTGCATAGCATACCATCATTGCATCTTATTGTTTGAGCTTGCACGTGGTTGATTGTATCCTTTTTGCTTGTTTTTCTTGTTTGGGTAGAGCCGGGAGACGAGTTCGCTAACGAGGAGCCCGTTGAGTTTGCTTTTGAGGATCCAGTCAACTTTGACAGCTTTGCAGACAAGATGATCATACCCTCGAAATCACTACTATCTTTGCTATGCTAGTTTGCTCGCTCTTTTGCTATGCCAATGCTACGATGCCTACCTTTTGCTTGTCAGCCTCCCAATTGACATGTCAAACCTCTAACCCACCATGTCCTAGCAAACCATTGATTGGCTATGTTACCGCTTTGCTCAGCCCCTCTTATAGCGTTGCTAGTTGCAGGTGAAGATTGGAGCGTTCCTTGTTGGGACATTTATTTACTTGTTGGGATATCCTTATATTGCTATGTTATCTTAATGCATCTATATACTTGGTAAAGGGTGGAAGGCTCGGCCTCTTGCCTAGTGTTTTGTTCCACTCTTGCCGCCATAGTTTCCGTCATATCGGTGTTATGTTCCCGGATTTTTGCGTTCCTTACGCGGTTGGGTTATAATGGGAACCCCTTGATAGTTCGCCTTGATTAAAGCTTTTCCAGCAATGCCCAACCTTGGTTTTACCATTTGCCACCTAGCCTCTTTTTCCCTTGGGTTTCCGGAGCCCGAGGGTCATCTTATTTTAACCCCCCCGGGCCAGTGCTCCTCTGAGTGTTGGTCCACCTGTCAGCTGCCGGTGGCCACCAGGGGCAACTCTGGGCTGGCCTACCCGTACCTGAGACAATCTGAGTGTGCCCTGAGAAAGAGATATGTGCAGCTCCTATCGGGATTTGTCGGCACATTCGGGCGGTGTTGCTGGTCTTGTTTTAACCTGTCGAAATGTCTTGAATTTCCGAGATACCGAGTCTGATCGGAACGTCTTGGGAGGAGGTCTATTCCTTCGTTGACCGTGAGAGCTTGTCATGGGCTAAGTTGGGACTCCCCTGCAGGGATTGAACTTTCGAAAGCCGTGCTCGCGGTTATGGGCAGATGAGAATTTGTTAATGTCCGGTTGTAGATAACTTGAATCTTAATTTAATTAAAATGAATCAACCGTGTGTGTTACCGTGATGGCCTCTTCTCGGCGGAGTCCGGGAAGTGGACACGATGTTGGAGTAATGCTTGCGCAGGTTGTTCCTCTAGTTTCCCGCTCACGCTTTGCCTCCTCTTCTCGCTCTCTTTTGCGAATAAGTTAGCCACCATATATGCTAGTCGCTTGCTGTAGCTCCACATATATTTGCCTTACCCCTTCCTATAAGCTTAAATAGTCTTGATCGCGAGGGTGCGAGATTGCTGAGTCCCTGTGGCTCACAGATTACTATTACACCAGATGCAGGTCCAAGTGAGTCCGCTCCAGGTGACGCGTACGAGCTCAAGTGGGAGTACGACGAGGACTCTCAGCGTTACTATGTGTCCTTTCCTGATGATTAGTAGTGGTGCCCAGTTGGGGGTGATTGGGACCGTGTCGCATTTTGGGTTTTCTTCTATTTTGGCGCCGTAGTCGGGCCATGAGTGTTTAGATGATGTATGTTATTTATGTACTTGATTGACATGGCGAGTGTAAGCCAACTATGTTATCCCTTTTATTTATCTATATTACATGGGATGTTTGTGATGATTACCTGACTTGCGACATATGCCTTCAATGCGATTATGCCTCTAAGTCGTGCCTCGACACGTGGGAGATATAGTCGCATCGAGGGTGTTACAATCCATGTTCCAACAAGGAACAAACTTCATCTTCACCTGCAACTAGCAACGCTATAAGAGGGGCTGAGCAAAGTGGTAACATAGCCAAACAACGGTTTGCTAGGCCAAGGTGGGTTAGAGGTTGAACATGGCAATATGGGAGGCATGGTAAAGCATGTGGTAGGTATCGCAGCATATGCATAGCAAAAGAGCGAGCATCTAGCAAGCAAAGATAGAAGTGATTTCGAGGGTATGTTCATCTTGCCTGAAATACCGCAAGGAAGAAGAACGAGTCCATGAAGAAGACAAACAGACGAAGTCGAAAGGATCCTCACAAACGCGACATTATCGGAACTAACCCGAAGAAGCAACACCGGAAAGAGCATTATGAAGCATTTGTCATCGTGGCGGAAACAAAAGGGGTGCCACAGCGACGATAACAAAACAGTGCCATGGCAACGTTCTGGTTCCGACAACTCATTGAGACGTCGGTGCAAAAGAAAGTGTGGTGGGAGCGTGCAAAAGATGGTAGGGTGGTCCCGGTTACCGGGTTCCCACAGGTGGACGGCATGTCAATGAGGAACTCGCAAAGAACAACTCGGACGGGGAGCAACACACGGTTCAACTCATACATCGCAAGCATTCGATCCATGGGCGGTCGTGTCGGGGTTATACCTGTTGGGGAACGCAGTAATTTCAAAAAATTTCCTACGCACACGCAAGATCATGGTGATGCACAGCAACGAGAGGGGAGAGTGTTGTCTACGTACCAACGCAGACCGACTGCGGAAGCGATCACACAACGTAGAGGAAGTAGTCGTACGTCTTCTTCCCGATCCGACCGATCCAAGCACCGTTACTCCAGCACCTCCGAGTTCTTAGCACACGTTCAGCTCGATGACGTTCCTCGGGTTCCGATCCAGCAAAGCGTCGAGGAAGAGTTCCGTCAGCACGACGGCGTGATGACGATCTTGATGTACTACCGACGCAGGGCTTCGCCTAAGCACTACAACGGTACGATCGAGGTGGAATTTGGTGGCAGGGGGCACCGCACACGGCTAAGGAACGATCTCAAGGATCAAGTTGTGTGTATATGGGGTGCCCCCTGCCCCCGTATATAAAGGACCAGGGGCAAGGGGGTCGGCCGGCTAGGAGGGAGGCGTAGGGAGGAGTCCCACTCCTACCGGGAGTAGGACTCCTTCCCCCAAATCCTATTCCTAATAGGACTCTTCGGGAGAAAGAGAAGAGAGGGGGGCCGGCCCCTTCTCCTAGTCCTAATAGGACTAGGGAAGGGGGGTTCGGCCAGCTAGCCAGTGGGCTGCCCCTTCTCTCTTTTCCACTAAGGCCCAATAGGCCCATTTGCCTCCCGGGGGGTTCCGGTAACCCTCCCGGTAATCCGGTAAAATCCCGATTTCACCCGGAACACTTCCGGTGCCCAAACATAGGCTTCCAATATATCAATCTTTACGTCTCGACCATTTCGAGACTCCTCGTCATGTCCGTGATCTCATCCGGGACTCCGAACAACCTTCGGTACATCAAAATGCGTAAACTCATAATAACTGTCATCGTAACGTTAAGCGTGCGGACCCTACGATTCGAGAACAATGTAGACATGACCGAGACACGTCTCCGGTCAATAACCAATAGTGGGACCTGGATGCCCATATTGGCTCCTACATATTCTACGAAGATCTTTATCGGTCAGACCGCATAACAACATACGTTGTTCCCTTTGTCATCGGTATGTTACTTGCCCGAGATTTGATCGTCGGTATCCAATACCTAGTTCAATCTCGTTACCGGCAAGTCTCTTTACTCGTTCCATAATACATCATCTCACAACTAACTTATTAGTTGCAGTGCTTGCAAGGCTTATGTGATGTGCATTACCGAGAGGGCCCAGAGATACCTCTCCGACAATCGGAGTGACAAACCCTAATCTCGAAATACGCCAACCCAACATCTACCATTGGAGACACCTGTAGTACTCCTTTATAATCACCCAGTTACGTTGTGACGTTTGGTAGTACCCAAAGTGTTCCTCCGGTAAACGGGAGTTGCATAATCTCATAGTTATAGGAACATGTATAGGTCATGAAGAAAGCAATAGCAACATACTAAACGATCGGGTGCTAAGCTAATGGAATGGGTCATGTCAATCAGATCATTCTACTAATGATGTGACCTCGTTAATCAAATAACAACTCTTTGTTCATGGTTAGGAAACATAACCATCTTTGATTAACGAGCTAGTCAAGTAGAGGCATACTAGTGACACTCTGTTGGTCTATGTATTCACACATGTATTATGTTTCCGGTTAATACAATTCTAGCATGAATAATAAACTTTTATCATGATATAAGGAAATAAATAATAACTTTATTATTGCCTCTAGGGCATATTTCCTTCAATACCTTCGTAGCATGCGCTTCGGGCAGAACGAGTTCGTAGTGGAAGTAGTCGTTCACGGGTCTTTGAGGGAAGTAGTGGTTCACGTTCGTTTTCGGAGAGGTACTTAACGAATCCAAGGTTTCCGGGGGCGATGGTAGTAGAACTTGGTGAATCCAAGTTCTTCGGAGGTCGTCATCGAACTTGGTCAAATACACGATGTGGGTAGACGTTCACTCACGGCCTTCGGCGACAGTAGTTGTACACGGGTCTTTGGCCACGGAAGTAGTCATACACGTTTTGGTAGAGGTTCGGGGTCAACGACACGGAACTTGACGTCCACGGGGTCTTTGCGGGTCGACGGTAGTGGTTCGCGCTTTGTAGCCGTTCGAGTCATCGGTGGAGGAACTTGGCGGTCCATGTAGTCGAACTTGGTGCATCCGAATGGTACTTCACAAATCCCCGTAGTCGAGCTTGGTGGCCTTGACGTCCAACAAAAAACAGCACAAGGAGCCTCGATTGACAGTGACGACGAACACAAGCCCATGGAGATGCAGGGGTACAGAGGCGTTTGAAGATGAACTTTGCGCCGTCGAGCAGGACAGCAGGCAGAGCAGAGGCAACAGCAGCGGCTTGGCATAGCTGGAGGCAGCGCCGGGGACAGGGAAACAGGTGGAGGCGCAAGACGACCAGTCAGAGCAGATGCGGCCATCTCCGGGCGTTGCGGCTCACGGTCTTGGCGATGGCGTGCAGCAGAGAGCGGCGAGGTGCTCGGGGATCCCCTCGGATGCGAGAGGAGGCTGACATCCCAGCGCTCGCGGGCATAGAGGCGCACGAAGGAGGAGATAGACGGACGGCCACGGTGGCGCTAATCACCGGCATCAGGCCGCATGACTCATGGGTAGGCAGCGAGGGCAAGGAAGGGAGCACCAGGCGCGGGGAAGGGCCGTCACGGGCGGTCGTCTCGCGCGCGGGGGTGGCCTTCCTGAGGAGCCTAGGGCGGCGGCAGTGGCATGGGACGCGCGGCGGCAAGGGTGCTTGGCCATGGGGATTAGGATCCCCCCCTTGGCCGCGCTGAGAAGGTGAGGGAGGAAGCGAGAGGAGGGAGGAGCGAGGGGAAGAGGGCAGATGGCGGCGCTGGTGGAAGAAGGAGGCGGGGCATCGAGGGAGAGATGCGGGAATGAGCAGGGAGATGGGGATCGGGCGTGCAGTTCCCTGGTGGCGTGAGAGGGAACGGGGAAAGGAAGCGAGGGGTGAGGTCGCGGCTGGGCCTCGGGCCGGCTAGGTCAGGCCATAGGGAAAGGATTAAGTGGGCCTTGGCCAATTTGGTGGGAGTGGGGCACTGGGAAAGCTGGCAGGGGCGCTCTCTCTCCCTCATACTTATTTCTAAAACAGAAAAAAACAAAGAAGAGAAGAAAAAGGAAGGAGGTGTAAGGGGAAGAAGTTGAACATGTAGATGATTTTCCCGGTCTCACAAAAATAAAAGGAATTTGACAAAAATGGCCTGACGATTTTTAGAGGAAGTAAAATCCACACGCGTTGGATTTAACTCGGCAAGTTCGAATTTCGAAACCCATTCAAATGAACTCCAAATGGGTTGAAATTACAGGAGGTGACCCTACACAATATATGTGATTTATGGGCAGATTTGGAACATTTATGGGTAAAGTAAAATTGCCACTCAATTTTACTAAAAGGCCCCAATGGAAGAAGGGGAAGTTGAGAAGGATAAAAGGAAATTTGAAGAATGGTGCATATGTGTTTGTGGGTGATTCCAAGCCAATGGAATGGTTTAATATAGCTCCCTAAATATTGGGAGGGTATGTTATAAAGACAACTCACCATGTGAATTCCCTCGATTTAAATGGATCAAAGATCCATGCAATTTATTTAGTGAGTTTTAAAACGGGTTGCATGATGACATGATGCAATGCAAAAGATGCAAGGATGAAAGCAACGAACCAAAAAAACACACGACGAAACTCGGAAACCCTGGAAGGCATCAGAAGCTCCCGTCTTGGGGCGTTACAAACTCTTTGCCCTAGAACAACACCTATAGCATAATCACTAGCATCACACATAATTTCAAAGGGTAAATTCCAATCAGGTGGCTGAACAATAGGTGCAGAGACTAATGCTTTCTTAAGTATTTCAAATGCTTCTACACAATCATCATCAAAGAAAAATGGTATATCTTATTGTAATAAATTGGTCAGAGGCCGAGAAATTTTTGAGAAGTCCTTAATGAACCTCCTATAAAATCCAGCATGACCAAGGAAACTTCTTATACCTTTGATGTCCTTGGGACATGGCATCTTTTCAATAGCATCAACCTTGGCTTTATCTACTTCAATACCTCTTTCAGAAACTTTATGCCCCAAGACAATATCCTCATTAACCATAAAGTGGCACTTTTCCCAATTCAAGACAAGATTAGTTTCTTCATATCTCTGCAAAACTCGATCAAGATTGCTCAAGCAATCATCAAAAGAAGATCCATAGACGGAAAAGTCGTCCATGAAAACCTCACAAATCTTTTCACAAAATCCAGAGAATATAGCCATCATGCATCTTTGAAAGGTAGCAGGTGCATTACATAAACCAAAAGGCATACGTCTATAAGCAAAAGTACCAAAAGGGCATGTGAAAGTAGTCTTTGATTGATCTTTAGCCCACACAGGTATTTGAGAGAAACCAGAATAACCATCTAGAAAGCAGTAATGTGTATGTTTGCATAATCTTTCTAGCATTTGATCGATAAAAGGTAAGGGGTAATGATCTTTCTTAGTAGCCTTATTTAATTTGCGGAAATCAATTACCATCCTATAACCTGTAATAATTCTTTGTGGAATCAATTCATCTTTATCATTAGGAACAACAGTAATACCTCCCTTCTTAGGGACACAATGAACATGACTTACCCATAGACTATCAGCAACGGGATAAATTATACCTGCCTCCAGAAGCTTTAGTATTTATTTTCTTACCACTTCTTCCATTTTAGGATTCAGACATCATTGAGGATCACGAACTGGTTTGGCATCTGCTTCCAAATTTATTTTGTGTTGACATATAGTGGGACTAATGCCCTTAAGATCATCAAGAGTATATCCAATAGCAGCACGGTGCTTCTTCAGAGTTTTCAATAATCGTTCTTCTTCATGCTCTGAAAGGTTAGCTCTAATAATAACAGGATATATCTTCTTTTAATCAAGATAATCAGGCAACAATTTAAGCTCAAACACGGGATCACCCTTAGGTGGAGGAGGATCCCCTAGGATTTCGACATGCAAATTGTGTTTCAGCATAGGTTCCTGTTTAAAGAATACTTCATCTATTTCTCTTCTTTCATTCATAAACATATCATTCTCATGGTTTAGCAAATATTGTTCTAAAGGATCACTAGGAGGTACGGCAATAGAAGCAAGATCAATAATTTCATCCTTACTAGGCAATTCTTCTTCACGGTGTTGTTTACTAAATTTAGAGAAATTAAATTCATGAGTCATATCATCTAAGCCGACAGTAACAACATTCTTTTTGCAGTCTATCCTAGCATTAACAGTATTTAAGAAGGGTCTACCAAATATAATGGGACAAAAGCTATCTTGTGGGGAACCAAGAACAGGAAAATCAGCAGGATATTTAGTTTTCCCACACAAGACTTCAACATCTCTAACAATTCCCATTGGTGAAATAGTATCTCTATTAGCAAGCTTAATAGTAACATCAATTTCTTCTAACTCAACAGGTGCAATGTCATGCATAATTTCTTTGTACAAGTCAATAGGTATTGCACTAGCACTAGCACCCATATCACATAAGCCATGATAACAATGATCTCCTATTTTAACAGAAATAACAGGCACGCCTACCACAGGTCTATGTTTATCTTTAGCACAAGGTTTAGCAATTCTAGCAGTTTCACCGCAGAACTGAATAACATGCCCATCAATATTATCAGACAAGAGATCTTTAACAATAGCAATATTAGGTTCTACTTTAACTTGCTCAGGGGGTGTATATGTTTTAATATTGCTTTTACGAACCACAGTTGAAGCTTTAGCATGATCCTTTATCCTAACAGGGAAAGGTGGTTTCTCAACATAAGAAGTAGGAACAATAGGATCATTATAAGTAATAGTCTTTTCTCCAGCTTTGATAGGTGCAGCTACTTTTACTTCTATGGGAGGATGATATTTAAACCACTTCTCTTTAGGGAGATCAACATAAGTAGCAAAAGATTCACAGAAAGAAGCTACTATCTCAGAATCAAGTCCATATTTAGTGCTAAACTTACGGAAAATGTCGGTATCCATAAAAGATTTAACACAATCAAACTTATGTGTCATACCTGACTCCTTACCATTGTCGAGGTCCCAATCTTCAGAGTTGTGTTTAATTCTATCCAATAAATGCCATCTAAATCCAATAGTCTTCATCATAAAAGAGCCAACACAAGAAGTATCAAGCATGGTGCGATTATTTTCAGAAAGCTGAGCATAAAAAATTTGAATAATCATTTCTCTTGAGGGCTCATGATTGGGGCATGAATGTAGCATTGATTTAAGCCTCCCCCAAGCTTGAGAGATGCTTTCTCCTTCGCGAGGCCAAAATTTATATATATAATTGTGATCACGATGAACAAGATGCATAGGATAAAACTTCTGATGAAATTCCAATTTCAATCGTTTGTAATTCCAAGACCTCATATCATCACATAGCCTATACCATGTCGATGCATATCCCCTCAAAGATAAGGGGAAGACCTTCTTCTTAACAACATCTCTGGATACACCTGCAAGCTTAAATAATCCACAAACTTCATCCACATATATTAGATGTTCATCAGGATGTTTTGTTCCGTCTCCTAAAAAGGATTAGCTAGCAGTTTTTCTATTATACCCGAAGGAACTTCAAAGCAAGTATTTTCATTTTCTTTTTCATTTTTAGTAGGTTCAGTAGGTTGAGGAGCAACTCTTTGCTCTACTGGTCGGGGTGAAGATACCCTGAACAAGCCCCTCAGAGGATTACTTTCCATAATAACAAGTGACAGTAAATTTCAGCACACTATATAAATTTTTCCTCACCAAATTCCACCTGCCAAGGCGCTTCACTCCCCGGCAACGCGCCAGAAAATAGTCTTGATGACCCACAAGTATAGGGGATCTATCGTAGTCCTTTCGATAAGTAAGAGTGTCGAACCCAACGAGGAGCATAAGGAAATGATAAACGGTTTTCAGCAAGGTATTCTCTACAAGTGCTGAAATAAGTGGTAACAGATAGTTTTGTGATAATATAATTTGTAACGAGCGACAAGTAACAAAAGTAAATAAAGTGCAGCAAGGTGGCCTAATCATTTTTTTGTAGCAAAGGACAAGCCTGGAAAAACTCTTAGATAAGGGAAAGCGCTCCCGAGGACACACGGGAATATCGTCAAGCTAGTTTTCATCACGTTCATATGATTCGCGTTCGGTACTTTGATAATTTGACATGTGGGTGGACCGGTGCTTGGGTGCTGTTCTTACTTGAACAAGCATCCCACTTATGATTAACCTCTATTGCAAGCATCCGCAACTACAACAAAAGTATTAAGGTAAACCTAACCATAGCATGAAACAGATGGATCCAAATCAGCCCCTTACGAAGCAATGCATAAACTAGGGTTTTAAGCTTCTGTCACTCTAGCAACCCATCATCTACTTATTACTTCCCAATGCCTTCCTCTAGGCCCAAATAATGGTGAAGTGTTATGTAGTCGACGTTCACATAACACCACTAGAGGCTAGACAACATGCATCTCATCAAAATATCAAACGAATACCAAATTCACATGACTACTAATAGCAAGACTTCTCCCTTGTCCTCAGGAACAAACGTGACTACTCACAAAGCATAAACATGTTCATAATCAGAGGGGTATTAATATGCATATAGGATCTGAACATATGATCTTCCACCAATTAAACCAACTAGCATCAACTACAAGGAGTAATTAACACTACTAGCAACCTACTAGCACCAATCCTGGACTTGGAGACAAGAATTGGTTACAAGAGATGAACTAGGGTTTTGAGATGAGATGGTGCTGATGAAGATGTCGATGGAGATTGCCCTCTCACAATGAGAGGAACGTTGGTGATGATGATGGCGATGATTTCCCCCTTCGGGGGGAGGGGCGGGGAGTTTCCCTGACAGGAGAGCTCTGCCGGAGCTCTAGATTGGATCCGCCAAGGTTCCGCCTCGTGGCGGCGGAGTTTCGTCCCGAAAGGTTGCTTCTTATTTTTTTGTCGACGAAAGACATCATATAGGAGAAGATGGTCATCGGAGAGCCACCAGGGGGCCCATGAGGTAGGGGGCGCGCCCTAGGGGGGGGCCACCCTCGTGAGCAGGGTGTGGGCCCCTGGCCTTCATCTTTGGCGGGGATTTTTCATTATTTATTATAAGGTGTTCCGTGGAGTTTCAGGACTTTTGGAGTTGTGCAGAATAGGTCTATAATATTTGCTCCTTTTCCAGCCCAGAATTCCAGCTGCCGGCATTCTCCCCCCTTATGTAAACCTAGTAAAATAAGAGAGAATAACCATAAGTATTGTGACATAATGTGAAATAACAGCCCATAATGCAATAAATATCGATATAAAAGCATGATGCAAAATGGACGTATCAGTGAGCCAACTGTCTTCGCCCGCGGAAAAGCGGGCCATGAGAGAAGTAAGGGTTGCCATAGTTCTTGGTTTATCCTGGCCGAGCTGTCTTACGAGCCATTCGTCCTTGACACTATGCTTGAAAGTGGCCAAGGCTTCGGCATCCGGGCAGTCGACAATCTAGTTCTTCTTGGTCAGGAGTCGGTTCCAAAACTAGCAGCCAGACTCTCTGGGTTGTTGTGTGATGCGGTTCAGGTTGTCCGCTTCCGGAGGCCGGACATAGGTGCCCTGAAAGTTCGCTCGAAAAGCATCCTCAAGCTCTTCCCAACAGCCTATAGAGTCTCCAGGAAGACTGTTCAACCAGTGTCGAGATGGTCCTTTAAGATTTAGTGGCAGATATTTGGTGGCGTGGAGGTCATCTCCCCACGCCATGTGAATGTGGGGGGAGGAAATCCTCTATCCATACGGCCGGGTCTGTGGTTCCGTTGTATGGTTCGATGTTCACAAGCTTGAAGCCTTCTAGGAATTGGTGTTGCATTACCCTCTCTGTGAAGCACATGGGGTGTGCGGCGCCCCGAACTCAGGCTACATCATGTCATAGGTCTTCGGCCTTCCGGGTCCGCTGCTGCTCCCGGACTCTATCGTTTCGGTTTAGCCAATCGTAATATCCTTCCCGATGAGTGAGAGGGTCTTATCTGGGTCCGTAGATGGACCTGGTACGACCTCCTCGAGCGCCTTGGTCATGGCGAAGGTCACAGTCGTAGGCCGGTCGTACTTGATCCTTGCCGTGACGGCGAGGTGGGCCGGCAGGGTGCTCGACCTCGTCAGCTTTTCTGTCCCGCCCTCTAGGGGGCAGTCCGGCTGTTCGGCGCGTGTATATGTCGAACGTGTTGGTTCTATGTCCTCGTCATCGAACTGCGACAACAATCTTCGCTTGGGCTAGATTTTGATTGGCTGTTCGCGGTCGTACCCTTCTTCGGCGGCTAGGACTTTGGTCCACCAATCGTTGAGGGTGTCCTGTTCGGCCTTGATTTTGCACGTTTGTTTCTTTAGACTGCGGGCGGTGCCTAGAAGCCTCCGCTTGAACCGTTCCTGCTCCAGTGGGTCTTCGGGGATGATGAAATCATCACCCCGAGACTGGCCTCCTCTTTAGAGGATGGGAGGTAGTTGCTGTCTTTGGAGTCATCGGGGTTTTCTGGGTTAAACCGGTCCTCCTGTCCCGCGGGGTCATCCTAATGATGTTCGTTAGCTGCGGCTCCGACAAGGTCATCCGTATTATTCACGGTGCCGTTCTCCGCGGAGTCCACATTGCTCGCATGGCTTCGACGTGGCTTAGATCGACGGTGCTGTCTTCGACGTTTTGGTGGCTCGTCTCCAGGCTTGTCTTGGTCCTAATTGGGAGTGCTATCATCGTCCTTGGGGGTGTCCACCATGTAAATACCATAGGTGGATGTGATCGACCAGCGGCCAGTGACGGGGGGTGCAACATCGGTATTAGCCATGGCTCCGCGATCTTTGTCCATGTATTCGAGCTGCTTCGTGCTGAGGGTGACCCCTAGCCATTGGCTGCCGGTTCGTTGTAAGGGCTCAAGGCCAAAGGAGCACAATGATGGAGAGGTTCGGCCGAGATTGACTCTTCGCCTTCGCCTCCTAATTCTGCCTCAAAGGCTGAGGATGGTCCCTCCGCAGACATGATGGATCCAGCCGAAGGTGGAGTCTGGCCCTCGCTTGAAGCGGAGCCCTCCTAGGTCAAAACTGTTCAGAGGGCGGGGGACGATCTGTAGATCGGATCAGAGGGGGACTCCAGATCGGGCACGACGAGGCCTACGAGGGTGCAGGAGGGGGTTAGTGAATCCGGCGAAGACCAGATCGCCCCGCGTGTCTGTAACGTATTCCATATTACCGAATCGAATTCGGTGTTCATGAGCGAAGTTGTTGATATGATCCAAATGACTAGTCGGGTCGGCGTGCAGCACGATGCTGTCGAACTCGAAGAGTTGACCAGGGAGAAAGAAGTCCCCAGTTTTGATGCCTTTTCCTACGATTAGGCGAGCCATCGATCATTTGGGCGACCCCACAGCGGAACTGTCAATGAAAGCACCAATGTCGGTGTCAAAACCGGTATACCTCAGGGTAGGGGCTCCCGAGATGTGGATCTAGAACCGATGGCGTACAAGGGACGATGAACACGGTGTTTACCCAGGTTCAGGCCCTCTTGAAGATGCAATACCCTATGTCCTGCTTGATTGTATTTGATGTATAGTATGGTTACAGATTAGATCTACCTGGAGATCAATATGAGCTAAACCCTAAGGTGATGAGGCGATGAATATAGCTCTAGTCCTAAAGACTACAACCCTCGGGTTATATAGACACCGGTAGTGTTAGGGTTACCGGAGATAGATTACAATAAGGGGTAAAGAGATCCTACCTAACCTTGACTTGGAGGGCACACCACGGCTTCATTGACCTCCTATTGATGTACGACTTCACCAGTCCGGCCCACATCACATGGCCCGGCTCTCTGAGGACCCCTTAGTCTGTGACTCCCTCACCTGTATCACAACCTGATAAAGAGAAAACAACCTTTACTTAACCTTTTGGAACTTATGCTTATAGACGTATGCCTTTTGGTTTATGTAATGCACCTGCTACCTTTCAAAGATGTATTCCTGCTATATTCTCTGAATTTTGTGAAAAGATTGTTGAGGTTTTCATGGATGATTTCTCCATTTACGGAATATCTTTTGATGGTTGCTTAAGCAACCTTGATCGAGTTTTGTAGAGATGTGAAGAAACTAATCTTGTCTTGAATTGGGAGAAGTGGCACTTTATGGTGAACGAAGGCATTGTCTTGGGGCATAAAATTTCCGAGTGAGGTATTGAGATGGATAAAGCTAAAGTTGATGCAATTGAGAAGATGCCATGTCCTAAAGACATTAAAGGTATTCATAGTTTCCTTGGTCATGTTGGTTTCTATAGGAGGTTTATTAAAAATTTCTCTAAAATTTCTAGGCCTCTCACTAATCTCTTGCAAAAGGACGTTCCATTTGTTTTTGACAATGATTGTGTAGAATCCTTTGAAACACTTAAGAAAGCATTAACTTCTGCACCTATTGTTGAACCACCTAATTGGAATTTGCCTTTTGAAATCACGTGTGATGCTAGTGATTATGTTGTTGGTGCTGTTTTAGGACAAAGAGTTAATAAGAAATTAAATGTTATCCATTATGCTAGTAACACTCTAGACAGTGCCTAATAAAATTATGCCACTACTGAAAAAGAATTTTAGCAGTTGTGTTTACTTGTGATAAATTTAGATCCTACACTGTTGATTCTAAAGTAATTGTTCATGCTGATCATGCTGCTATTAAATACATTATGGAAAAAAGATGCTAAACCTTGAATTATTAGGTGGGTTCATTTGCTACAAGAATTTGACTTTCATATTACTGATATGAAGGTAGCTAAGAACCCCGTAGCTGACAAGTTGTCTAGGTTAGAAAATATTGGTGATGACCACTACCAATTGATGATAGCTTTCCATATGAACAACTAGCTATCATAATTGCTTCTCATAATACCCCTTGGTATGTGATAACCCACAAGTATAGGGGATCGCAACAGTTTTTGAAAGTAGAGTATTCAACCCAAATTTGTAAATTCGACAGAAGGGGAGCCAAAGAATATTGTACGCATTAGCAGTTGAGTTGTCAATTCAACCACGCATGGGGATTAAATATCCGCAACAATGTGATCAATAGCACAATAATATGATAGTTTGATAGTAGTAGTGGTGATAGCAGTGGTAACGGTAACATGAGTAGCCATTTTGTAGTAGTTGAAACAGTAGCAATAGTAATAGTAACTTAGCAAGAACAATATGTGAAAAGTTCGGTTGCATTGGATCGGTGATTACATTGGATAATATTCATGATATAACAGTCATAACCTAGGGCAACATAGGACTAGCTCTAGTTCATAAATATAATGTAGGCATGTATTCCGTAAATAGTCATACATGCTTATGGAAGAGAACTTACATGACATCTTTTGTCCTAACCTCCCGTGGCAGCGGGGTCCATAAGGAACTAAGGGATATTGAGGCCTCCTTTTAATAGAGAACCAGAATAAAGAATTAACACATAGTGAATACATGAACTCCTCAAACTATGGTCATCACTAGAAAGTATCCCAATTGTTTTCACCTTGGGGTTTACTGATCATAAAACGTAATAGGTGAATATGACTTGCAAGATCAGATCACGTACATGGATATTATGGTAAAAACATAAACAGTTCAGATCTGAAATCATGGCAATCGGTCCCTAGTGACAAGCATTAAGCATAGCAAAGTCATATCAACATCAATCTTAGAACATAGTGGATACGAGGGATCAAGCCCTAACAAAACTAACTCGATTACCTGATGAATCTCATCCAACTCCTCACCGACCAGCATGCCTACAAAGTAATTACTCACCCCCAACGGGAGCATCATGAAATTGGTGATGGAGAGTGGTTGGTGGTGACGAAGACCGAAGATCCCCCTCTCCGGAGCCCCGAACAGGCTCCAGATCTGGCCTCCCAATGAAGAACAGGAGGTGGCGGCGGCTCCATATCGTAAAACTCAATGAAACTTTCTCTCCTATTTTTATGGAAAAATAGGATTTTATATCATCGGAATTAGGGTCGGTGGAGGCTCGTGGGCCCCACCACCCACCAGGGCGCGCCAGAAGGGGGTGGCGCGCCCTGGTGTCTTGTGGGCAGCCATGCCCCCCTCCAGTGGGTCTTGGTTCCAATATTTTTTATTTATTCCAAAATAATTCTCCAAAAAGTTTCACCCAAATCCGAGAACTTTTATTTCTGCACAAAAACAACACCATGGTAGTTCTGCTGAAAAGAACGTTAATCCGGGTTAGTTTCATTCAAATCATGCAAATTAGAGTCCAAAGCAAGAGCAAAAGCATTAGGAAAAGTAGATACAATGGAAACGTATCAGTATGCTGACTATGCTAATTAATTTATACCACCTAGTTTTACATACCAACAAAAGAAAATTTTCTTCTTTGACTTAAGGCATTACTTTTGGGATGACCCGCGTCTTTATAAAGAAGGAGTAGATGGTATTATTAGACATTGTATACTGATGACCCACAAGTGTAGGGAATCAATCGAGTCCTTTCGATAAGTAATAGTGTCAAACCCAACGAGGAGCAGAAGGAAATGACAAGCAGTTTTCAGCAAGGTAATGTCTTCAAGCACTAAAATTGTCGGTAACACATAATTTGACAAGTAGATAATTTGTAACAAGTAACAAGTAGCAATAGTAACAATAGGTGTAGCAAGGTAGCCCAATCCTTTTTGTAGCAAAGGACATACCAAAACAATCTCGTATAGTAAGCAAAGCGTTCTTGAGGACACACGGGAATTTCATCTAGTCACTTTCATCATGTTGGTTTGATTCGCGTTTGCTACTTTGATAATTTGATATGTGGGTGGACCGGTGCTTGGGTGTTGCTCTTAGTTGAACAAGCCTCCCACATATGATTAACCCCTCTCGCAAGCATCCGCAACTACGAAATAAGAATTAAGATAAAATCTAACCATAGCATTAAACATATGGATCAAAATCAGCCCCTTACAAAATATCTCATAAACTAGGGTTCAAGTTTCTGTCACTCTAGCAACCCATCATCTAATAAGTACTCCAAAGTTTATTCCCTTAGGCCCAAAGATGGTGAAGTGTCATGTAGTCGACGTTCACATAACACCACTAAGGGAGTCACAACATACATATCATCAAAATATCGAACGAATATCAAATTCACACAATTACTTGCAACATGACTTCTCCTGTGTCCTCAAGAACAAAAGTAACTACTCACAAAACATATTCATGCTCAAGATCAGTGGGGTAATAAATATCATAATGGATAGGAAGGAAAGTATGACAATTTACCCACACTCCTCTCCTCATTTGCATATAAGGCCTTCCCTCGTTCATCCTTTTCTCCCACAAGATCTTGATGTTCCGTGCAACGCACGGGCATCTTGCTAGTAATCCTACAATATACTATATTATTGTGAAAGTTCATATACACCGGCCAAGATTAATGCAAACATGATAGACTTTCATTATATTTCGAACTTCTATAGGATAGAAAAATAAAAGAAACCCGGCCCTAAACCTATTCTATGGTGGCGACGGACATCCTCCATCTGCGATCTCCATGTACGGGGGCGGGGTTGAAGACGAAGGTGCAGTCTCCAGCGAGGAAGAGTAGAACACGGGAGACGGACTGGCCAGTTGGCACACCATGCCCTGCCGCCTCCCATGCCCTACTCATCCTCGGAGGAGTCCCCGACCTCGGCGGTGCCGAACGTTGGACGACGACAAGTAGGACACGTGGCTGACGGTGCTCCCGTCATCGGCCGCCATCGTGGCCACCGCTTGTGCGGTCGCTTCAGCGTCCGGCTACGCCACTATTGCATCGCAAGCGGCGACTCGCGCGAGGGCGGCGACCTCGAGCTTCATCCCCGAAGAGAAAGCTCTCCTGCAGAGCGTTCGCGCTCGTGGTCATGGCGGATGTGGTGCTAGGTAGCAGGACGATGCGCTATGGTGTGGAGGTTAGCTGGGCTTCCCGCTTTAAGTAGCGCATTCCGATAAGGCCAAAGTGTCCAGATGCGTCATTAAGTCGCCAGAGTTTGTTCCTCGGGCACCAAGCCTCTTAACAATGGCATACAGATGGACGACATGAATGCGGGCAGCTGGCGCTGGCTGGGAACGCACCACGCGATGGCACGAGGGACGAGGGCTTTTGGTGTGCCAGGGTAGTCAGCTGCGGTCGTGGCAACATTGGAGATGCCCTTTGCTCACATGAGACCCCACATGTCATTGAAAAAGCAAGACGACCTATCATGGTCTCAGGTCTTGGGGATGCAGTTGGCCGCGCTACACCACTCCGCGGACGCATTGCATCGCGGCACGCACGCACTTCGGCGCCCCGTGCATCCTTGACGAGCCGGGTGTTGATCTGCTGGTCGTGCCACAACACTAACACCACCCTCAGCACACTAAAACCGACCGTGTCCAGTGACGATGAGCATGTCGCTCACCACGGTCGCCCTGTCCAGAGGCGGTGCTGGAGCTGCGCCACGTTGTTGCCCCCCACGACCCACATGAACGGTTGTTGATGGCGAGGAGGTCGTGGGCCAGCTCCTCCATTGGACTAGTCTGCGCCACATCGTCCCGATAGGTGTGCCCCACATGTCGGTTTCCCTGTTTTCCCGGCCATATTTGAGCGTCAGTGCTCCATGTTACGCATTAGGCGCAGAACAGGTGGTTTTTGTGGCCTGGTTCAAATGTGGTACAATAGCAAGTTGTTACCCTAGCCCCAAGTGTGGTGGTTTTGGGTACGGTACCACCCTTTTCCTTTTCAAGTAGTGAAGCGTAACACTTCATTAAGTAGCCGGATGGTGTGCTAAATGTAGGTGTTCGACTGTTTGAAAGAATAATTGAAGTGTGCTCGGTCCGTGCCCGCATTTAGGGGTCCAACTTACCATGTTCCAGCAGTAGTAACTATACTAGTCCCTGCGTACTCCCTCTGTTTTTATTTACTCCGCATTTTAGCTTTGCTCAAAGTCAGACTTTGTAAACTTTGACAAAGTTCATAGACATAAATAATAACATGTACAATAACAAATCAATACCATTAGATTCATTATTGAATATACTTTCACATCATATATATTTGCTATTATAAATGTTCATATTTCTACTCTTACTAGCAAGATGCCCATGCGTTGCACGTAACATCAAGATGCATTTGTATGACTAGTTTATCTTGTGAGAGAAAAGGATGAACGAGGGAAAGCCTTATTTGCAATTGTGGAGAGGTGTGTGGGTACCTTTTTTGCAAAATTGCCATAGTTTCCGTCCTATGTGTCAGATATAAACTGGACGACCTATATTGCAGGATGGCAGGCACACCATCATCACCAACTCTGTTTTTATAAGAGTCCGTCCGATTTATATCTGATGGTAGGAAGGAAACTATGGCAATTTTGCAAAAAGTAACCCACACCCCTCTCCACATTTGCAAATAAGGCCTTCCCTCATTCATCCTTTTATCCTACAAGATAAACTACTCATACAAATGCATCTTGATGTTCCGTGCAACGCAGGGGCATCTTGCTAGCGTACATAAAAAGCAGTGTTGGTGATGATTGTGTGTCTGCCATCCTGTATTATAGGTTGTCCGATCTATATCTAATGGATAGGAAGGAAACTATGACAATTTACCCGCACTCCTCTCCACATTTGCAGATAAGGCCTTCCCTCGTTCATCCTTTTCTCCCACAAGATGTTGATGTTCCGTGCAAGGCACGGGCATCTTGCTAGTTTTGTATAAACTTGGTCAAATTTTATGAAGTTTGACTTCAGTCAAACCTAATATGCAGAGTAAATAAAAACAGAGGGAGTATCTTACTCCGTGACCAAGACGGAAGGGAAAACGAGACAACTTATTGTTTATTTGAGCCATTCAAGTATAATCATGCGGCGTTGCTTATTTCTCATTCCTCTCCAACCCTCTTCTCCATCGATCATGCCGCCCTCCGGTCGAGTCCATCCTCCCGCATGCCTCATTTGAACATTCTGCCGAGTATCATTCGCATGTGGGCCTAGACCATGCTTGTATTTCCAATGTTATAATTTGTCCGACATGCATACAGACAAACGGTTCGTTTAAAGTTTCACTTTGCCTCCACTACGTGTCGCTTCCCATCTTAGTTTTGACATCCCATTCGGTTCATACCCCGACACATATTGACGAGATCGATTGATGTTGAGAGATCAAATGCGTGTCATGCAAGGATATAGAGGTTTGGTCTGTTTCTATGATAGAAATGACCTGCGGGGGGGGGGGGGGGGTCTGTGGGGATCAGAGGGATTATATTGTACGTGCATAAGCGAAACGAACGTATTGTACCCACCCTAGTCCTCTTTCAATCGATCTTCGTACCCCGAGATGAAATCAAGAGAAAACGAGTGGGTGCATGTGTGATACCTAAGGAGGATTCAAAAGTTTGAACCGGTGATCATAGCCGTCGGCTGGCTATATTATTAACCATGCTCTAATGCGTTTTTCAAAACCTCCTTTGACTATTGACAAGATTAATAGTACATGAGATGTATAATGTGAAAATTATATCATTGGAAGCTCCTTTCACATACGAATTTGATCGTATTCTTTGTGTAAGTTCCATGTCATATATTATTACTCTAAGATTTGGTCAAAGTTAGAGTCGAAAAACGCATTCGGCCCTGTATAGTAGATGGAAGGAGGGAGTAGTAGTGGAAGTGGATCCTCTGACATAGGTATCGCTACCTTACCCTCCCTTTCGGTCACTTACTGGCAGGCCCCATGCTTGCCAGGCCCTGCATGTCAGTTACTCAATGGGTTCGGCCACGTCAGAGGATCCTCATCCGTAGTATACTTCCTATGTTTTTAGTTACTCAGCTTAAAACAGACGGAGTGGTAGTATAATGGCACCGGCAGGGAGGGGGAGGGGGACGAGGATCCCTTGCCGTAGCCTAGCCTACCTTTGAGTCATTGACACATGGTCCCATAGAGCATGGGACCCTCCTGTCAGTGACTCAAAGGCAGGGTATGGCAGGGATTGCAAAGTCAGAGGATCCACATCCGGGGGAGGGACGTTGGTTTGCTCTCAACTGCGGTCCCACAAGCGAGCGAAAACACAAGACGAAGCGCGTTCCATTTGGTGAGCGATGTGGAGGGTCCATCATGCCGGGGTGCGGCTAGAACGCGACAAGAGCGATGTACAGTCAAAACCGATTGACCGGTCATCACCGGAACCACTATTCACACTAGAACCTTCGCTGCTCGGCCTACGCCAGCCACTGCCCCTAAACCACACCTCCTCTCCAGCCCATTCCCCCGCCTTTCGATCCCCTAGCCCGCATCAAGCGTCCCCTAGTACGCCGAAAAGCCATGGTGCGCCGCATGATCACGTACTACAAGATGCTGACGCCGGAGCGCCGCGCATAAATCGTGGCGGCGGTCGGTGCCACAGACCTCCGTTCCCAAGCTCGCTTTGCAGCGGGCCAATCCCTGAGTTCTCTGGAGCCAAGCTACGAGGAGGAGGAAGCCGATCCAATGTTCATGGTGGAGGTCACGGTGCAGACGGCCCCCGATGGGTATGAGACGATGGACGTCGACTTCGTGCCGCAGTCCGGGTCCCCCATGGTGCAGGCGGACCAGCGGTTCAACCTGGCGATACTAAAGGAGGACCGGGAGAAAGAGTGTCAACTCAACGTGGAGCGCGCGCATGCCACTGCCATTGAGGCTCTCTTGCACGCGAAACCAGATGTTGTGGTTGTGAACCGGGCGGCGGAGGCTCAACTCGACACGGAGCGCGCGGATGCTGCTGCCATCGAGGCCCTCCTGCAGGCAGAACTAGACGTCTTGGACTTGAATTGGGAGGCAGAGGCTCAACTCAACACGAAGCGCGCGGATGCCGCTGCCATCGAGGCCCTCCTACAGGTTGAATCGGAGATCATCGACTTGAACCGGGCGGTGCTCTCGTCCGTGGAGAGCGCCCGCACGCTCTGCGTGAACGAGTAGCTGGAGGACACGGTGCGGAGACACACGTCGGCAGCTATAGTTGGTTCGCGCCGACAGCCAAAGACGACGAGTCCGTCTCGTTCCACGAGCAGTGATAGTTTTTATTTATGTTGTTGTTTTTAGGGATCTTTTGCTGTGTAAAAACATATATTGTTATGCAAGTCTCCTGACTTTCATCATTTGGGTCAGCCTACCATTTCAGGCGGTTGGATGAATATCCTACGTCTCCTAACCCTTCTTCCTCACCTCTTCTTCTTCCCCAACAGACCACCGCATGGGCCGTACGGATCCTCTCCAACATGCGGTTGGATAAACATACTGTATGAATGAAAATCATGTGTCAGCGGTAGGATGGCCGAGGTTGGTTTGTTCACATGCGGTAGCACGTGTCAGTGAGGGTGCGTTCCCTTGGTTGGGTTTACGGCGTGCAGGAGCGACTGTGTGAGGGTGCGGCGCGATCGCGGCGTGTAGGAGCGACCGTGTGAGGGTGCGGTGCGACTGCGACAGCCGTGCACAAGTATACCTCCTTTCCATTTTGAAAAATTTAGGCAAGCTTGGCAAAAATGTGTGGCGAAGTATGGCAATGTAAGGCCTAGACCCAAATAGGATACACGTATGTATGTACTAGGAGTACTAGTGTTAAAAAAGAAAGGCGGAGTTTTCCTTCGCGGGATTAATCGATACAAATCCTTGTTTGACGTGTCAATTAATGCGTATATTTTCTCCAAAACCCAAAGAGCTAACCATCTCACTCCTCATTGCTTGATTAATGCAGCGCCATGCAAACCAACCTTCTCACTTCCGCATGCATGCAAGGGTATACTAATGTCCTTGGTTGCTAGTATGAGGCAAACCCCATCAATTTTGCCTCGATTAGTGTTAGTGGCCTTTTGCAACTTGTAATTTTGATATATAGGCCTTGTGTACAAAAAATGGAGGCAGTAACTATTTAACTTCGTTCCCCATTCCGGTGACGTCAATGATATCTTGAACGTTGTGGTATGGCGAAGTGTATTTGGCGGAGAACACCATTGAGGGAGACCATGGTAAGTCGTTCGCAAGTGTCGCCTGCAAGCCGAGACCACCGCCTTATTTGCATCCAGGAAGTCCGTTGAACCAAAGGACCCATAAATGTACTACTACTACCTCCGTCCGGGTTTTTAAGTCCCCTCGACAGAAACGCAGGGACCAGGGCATGATCTACTTTTAACCGTGCGAGAATTTCCAGCGAAGGCGCAACCAACGAGCTTCGCGCGCATTTAATGCATGCATTGGGAACGCTCTGGTTTGCCTCACATGCATGCATCCAGAGTAGTACTACCTCTCCTTCCTTCCGCTAATAAAGCTGGCCGCTGGGTATGCATTGGCTGCATGCAACTTTGTATCAGCTGGTTTTTTGCTGCCATTAATTACCTCGTGCATGAGCCAATAGGAAGTGATGGATGTTTTGCATGCGGTCTCTTAAAATCGGACATGCCAAAACTGCTCAAGGGACTAAAAACCCCGGACGGAGGTAGTAGTACTACTCGTACTAGTAAGGTACACGTGCATTGCACACATGAGATTTGGTAACCAAATTATGAATAAATACCACAATATAGCATGTAAGCTTTGAGTCATATATGCATGATGTAGATGTTCGTTTAATTCTTATAGTTCATCTCATCCAAAATCAATTAGTTTTATAAAAAAACTATTTTAAGATTCATGGAATTGAGCATTGTAAAGCATAAAGTAAAAACAAAAAGTGACAATTCATTTTGGGCAATTAAGATATGGAAGATTCTAGAACAAAGGAGAAGTGCCAGTGTTTTGAGGTTTGTGCATTATGCTTAAGTTCAACCATTTAGTCTTCTAGATTGTACATGTGGCAGAATCTGGTGGAATGTAGATGATATCCAATGGCCAGTAGTGCTCGGATTTGCCATCTCTGTATCGTGGGATTGGCTTCATCCAATGACCAACTTTCAGAGTTATTCACACACTATATAGGGGTATAGGTACACAATAGCGCCGTCTTTCCAGCTTAGTGCGGTGAGGTGGTTTCTCGAAGAAGACGATGGAGAAGCGGAGTTAGCGAAGAGTGATATGATGGTTGCTTCGTCCGTGCTTTGTGATTTGACACCTCATTGCTTTGTGATTTGTGATAGAAGGTATAGGGGAGTAGACTCTGTGCTATATACTGTACATGCATCCAAGCACAAGAGAAAGAGCAGAGACATTGCATTTTTCTATTCCTTCAATCAATCAATCAGGGAGCTTCGGTTCCATCTTTTTGGCTTTGGCAGCACCGTCCACAATGGTTCCCATTGATGTCAAACGCTATTTTCACATTTGGCTACACATTGTGGATGACCTTAACCATACCACTTGGTTTTTCTCATGTGTTCTATCTATACAAAGCTCAATTATATTGATCTAAAAAACTATAGAATCAAGATTAGGAAAAAGGAGGTGATTTTGCTGCGTGGATGGCATGGGAGGTTTCTTATTTTTAGAGGACATTGGCCTGGTGGGTTGCTAACATGTGGTCCCACGTCTCAGTGCTTTACCAAGCCGATCCGCGTCCCACATGAGGCAGAACAACGACAAAAGCAACACGTGGTTAACTTGAAGAAGATGAGGGAGAAGCGGATTCAGCAACGTGTGAAATGATGGTTGCTTCGTCCCTCCAACTTATTTTTTACTAGCATTATTATTACTTCATCCCTCCACTTAACTATAGGAAAGGTTCAACTTTGTGATTTGACGCCTCATTGCTCATTACTATGCCGGCACCATGACTGGGGTGCTTCACCCCTGCTGCTTTGCACTGTATTTCTGTATGACACGTGGACCTGGTACCTTGATGTCCCACATGTCGATGAAAGGGACTAGAAGAGTTATGAAAGCGAGCTCTCCACTCTTACGACGGAGGAGTACACGACACGGCGGCCCAATGGACTGTCACTTGTACTGTATAGCACTATAGTTTTGTTGTTTCGCACAATCCATCGATACAAACCCGATTAAACATGAAAGGGCGGGATTTTTCCTGCGCAGTAGATGATACTGGTCATACATTTCAAAGGCAATTTTAATGTATGCAAACTGTATAATTAAGTAACAATATGATATCTAGTATAACTAAAAACACATATGATTTATTGTGTTTGAGTGTAGTAGTAGTGTTGTATTGCATAGTTGTTAGATGTAACATGCGAGAACGTGTAGAGATGTAGTTTTGGAGGGTCTACAGAGAGAAAAGCGTAATACGTTCACCAAACTTCAAAATACGCTCATTACGGTCATTATATATGTTTTGCAGTGATTATACGATCACTTGCTCACCGTTCAGCATCGGATTGCACTCTAGTGACCGGCCAAATAGTCTGCATGGCACCATGTTCCTTGTGGGTCCCACCTGTCAGTTTGCATAGGAAAAAGGTTAGATAGACACAAATTTACGCAGACGCGACAAGACTCCAACCCGTGCGCGGAATCACCTAGTTGTGTATGTGTTTGTTAGGGCCTGATGTGTGCGCATGCACGTGTAGGTTGAGCACTTGAGCGTGAGAGTGTGTGTTGGTCGTGTGATGTGTGCATGCATGTGTGCGCGTGTGTGTGTGTATGTGAGTGTTGCATGTGTGCGTCACTGCATGTGTACGTGTGTGTGTGTGTCGCGTGCGTGCGTGGCTGCATGTGTTCGTGTGAGTATTGCGTGCATGCAGTTCATGCGCATGCGTGCGTGTGTATAATCACCACACCAGCTCATGTGTGTTAAAATAGACGTCTCAGCATACCAATACAAGGCCACCTTGTCCGTTGTGCCCGCGGTCATGACTTCGAACCACCGTCCAATATTTGTTTGTCATTTGTTTTCATTCTTACTAGCAAGATGCCTGTGTGTTGCACGTAACATCAAGATGCATTTGTATGACTAGTTTATCTTGTGAGAGAAAAGGATGAATGAGGGAAGGCCTTATTTGCAAATGTGGATAGGTGTGTGGGTACCTTTTTGCAAAATTGCCATAGTTTCCTTCCTATCCGTCAGATATATATCAGACGGCCTATATTGCAGGATGGCAGGCACACCATCATCACCAACTCTGTTTTTTATAAGAATGTAGAGTAGATACAAGCCGATGGGTGGGCCCAATGGTAGAGAGATAATGTGATGCAACACCAGAGGTGCCACGTGGAGCGTTTAACTAGTCAACTAGTCGAGTCTTGAGCAAATACAGAGCTGTACGGTGAGCCCGTGATTGTATAATAACCACAAAACATAAATGGTGACCGTAATGAGTGGATTCTGAAGTCCAATGTACGTATCCTGCTTTCGCCTCAAACACAATGATCATCACTGTATATATCACGAGAGAAAGATGAAACATGCGTGAATGTGCTGGGGGCTTACTTTTAGAGGACCTGGATATAGTTTGTGTGTGTACGTGAAAGGGGCATAGAGGGGGTGTATGCGATGGAGAGAAAGGTGCTATTCGTTTCTCTTTATTATGGCTAACTTTATATATAGTATAAACATATAAAAATTCACAAAGTGGAATAAATATCATTGTGGGCATCAAGCAATGCAAATTAACGTTCATACTCCTCCATATAACTTTGTAATGTTGTATATATGTAGAAATTCTAAAATAATTTTTTGGCCACACTTTTATTCAAAAGGAATGTTGTATGCAAAATAAATGTGAAGAGATGGCTTTTTAGATCAATGGGGTCCGTGATGTAACATGTGCCAATGTGTAGTTGATGTATTTGGTAGGGCCTAGAGAGGCATGTGTGTGTATTACGTATTCGAGAGAGGCATGGATAGAAGGGCCGGCGGGGGGAGGGGGCGTGGGAGAGATAGCACGAGAAATGAGAGAGGTCTAGAGAGAGAGACAAATATGATGTCATGGTGAGAGATTTCCTGGAGTGTGTATATGCAAGGGGGGAGGGGATAGAGGCATGAGGAGAATTTTCTTTTGTGTGGTGTCTGTGTTGGTATGTGTGGGTGTTAGAAGATATCGAGACCCGGGGGCAGAGGGTGTGTCACCGCATGAGGTCCGGTGAGTCGAGGTGAGGCCGTTGGTTCGGTTCCATCCTGCGCCACATTGGTCGGCCCGTGACGCATTTAGGGAGACCCATGGATGACTAGTCGTACAAGACAAAGATAGCAGAATCGTGAAGGACTCTGTGTCCACTAACAAAGCCGTCTAGGATTTGTAACCCTAGGTCCTCGGACTAAGGTAACCCCTTATCTCTGATATTACTATTCATCCAACCTAACTTTAAGGGGCATCCTACAGAATGCACTGCTAGAACCATACTCGTCGATTAGGAAGAGAGGTGTGAGACAATGCGTGAGAGACAGGCCTAAAGATAATGTGCGTACATGAGACAAGTAGGTAGGTCTATGTATATAGAAACGGTCGATTGGGATTGTGCGTGTGTATGCTTTTGAGAGGAAGAGTGCTTGTGATAAAGGTTAGTGAAAATAGTAGTAAATGGTTACGAGAGGGAGGGAGGGTTATATCGAGAGCATGTTTGCGGGAAAGACACCTCGGGAGAGAGTGTGTGAGCATGTGTGAGAGACCATCGATGGAGAGTGAATCGGATTGCTTTCTTCATTTCAGTTGGGTAATTCGACCGTCCACCTTCCATACAACTTGAGTTGGCTTTGATCGATTGCTTGGTGTCATGCTATTTATTACTACGGTTAACAAAATTCGTTTATGACACCGATTCATTTCTAGTTATGCAGGAACTGAATTCTAACCGCTTTCTTTTGAATCCAATTTCAAATTAGATTAGAAAGATAGAAAGGCCACGAGGATGGGAAAATCAAAATAAAATATTTTTAATTAGTTCTCCTTTTTTGGATTTTTCTTATTATCCTTTCATTTTTTTACAGAATATTTTTCAAACTCTTTTTATTTTACCAGAATTGGAGCTAGGCTCTATCCATTTATTCATGAGACCCAGAAAATTGTAATTTTGGATTCCATTAAAAAAGATTGATTTTCACGTAAAAGACTCATGTACACATTGATTAGAGATATTAATTGTATCCAAATATTAGGATGGGATCATTATATTGCAGTTCGTGTAAGGAACGGTGATTGATCCATCAGACATCTAGATTCTATCAAATTTGAGCATGTCTATGTTATTATTCGACATAATTGATCCACATAGTTAGTATTTTGAACTCTATATGATGCATCGCTTTAGCAGTCGAATATAAATGTGAGTATAGTTCATGTTGTGTGTGTAAAGCACATTATACATATGAAAGTTACATAATGAACATTATAAATAGCTAGGTATGAACTAGCATACATTTGAATTCAACTTAAGGTGGTTTAAAAAATTCGAATTCAACATGAAGTCCATTCAATTATTTGAATTCGATATCATGGCATTTGTAAATCATACCTAAATTATGGGGGACCCAATCTTTGCTTTTCTTTTGTACATAATAGCATATATAGTCGTGTAAAAATAGATTCAAATTTAGCTCCTCCATTCCAAAATAAACTTAGTTATAGGATTTTCAAGTGTCAGAATTTCAAAAAGAAGCGGACAATTAAATGACGTTTTCAAACATAGAAGGTCAAATTTAACGTTGTCTATTTAGGTCAATCATCAAAGTTCAAGAGTACTCTAAATGTGAATGCTTCTGTCTCAACATTTCGAACAAAGCGCAATAAGAGCCTCTACTCGCCCGAAACCGCATGAGACCAATGTTTGGTAGTAGAAGGAAATTACTTTTCTATCTCTGACCCGTGAAACCTACCAGCCCGACGTCCAAAGGTCTAAACCGGGGTACGTTTGTAGCTTCATCTAGATGCCACACAGCCGCCTTCGAAAAACATTCTGTCATAGCCTGATTTTTGGCCCTTTCTTTTTCATTTGATTTTATGAGATTTTCTTGAGTTTTCTTTTTCCGTGGCTTTGTGGTCTGGAAACGGAAGAAGATGACCTCTTCTTTGCTTCCAGAGTGGCTTGTCAACCTCAAATCCTTCCCTAGACCTTTCCATTTTCATCCTAGCCCAAATCCCAATATTCTTTTTATTGGGAATATTCCTTTTCTATTAAAGGAATGACCCTAATTGCCCTAGGTTGTGAAGCAACCTATATTTCCATCACTCCTAAAATTCCCAAATAATTCTCATAATTGTTTTGGGTCATATCTTTCTCAAATATGGCAAAAATTTCATTGGCCATGTTCCCCATCATCCTCAAATAATTCTTTTCCTATTCTGTCCTGAATGCCAAATTGTGAAGCAAGTGCCATTTATCTTTGCCCAATTGACTCCAAACTTCTTGGACATCTTTTGATGTCCAAATAATTGCCCCATGACAAATTTCAACTTAATTTGCCTAGTAAATATTCCTGAGCAATTTTTCAAAGTTCCTGTCTGAGGGAATTGGTTGTGAAGTACTAGCTAGGTTAATCCAATTGAGTTGAATTTTTGCATGGTCTTTCATATCATCAAAGAAAAGCTTTCCACAAGATTTGAGCTCATTTCATGTTTCCTTGAGGGCACAGCTTCAAATCTTTGCTTCTGTCCAAATTTTTAGTTAATGAAGCAAGTATATTTTATCTTGCTCCATTATGTCTGAAACTTTTCCTAGGCCTTCTCATCCCATTTAACCTATATCCACCAAATTTGGGCCTATTTTGTTTAGCCATTTTACCTTAGGAATTTTCCTAAAATTTTGTCTAGAGAGGTGGTGTATGAAGGAAGTACCATTTTGGTTTGGGCAAATTGCATGAAATTTTGACAGCACTCTCATATGCCCAAATCTCCCTGCCTTGCCAAATTTCAGCTCAAGTGGCTTCTCCATTCGAGAGCATCATCATGATCTTCATTCTGGACCAGATTACTTAGTTGTAAAGCAACTATATTAATTAGTGGTCCAAATCCCTCCAAACTTCACAAGATTCTTGTCCTTCCTATCCTAACAACACGAGACAACTCATTTAGCTCCAAGCCCTTCGCTGTTGATCACTGTAACCTGATTCAGTTTGAGACATAAATCTTTAGAGGAGTAATCCCATCGATATAGAGCTCATTTATTTGATCCATCACTTCCCCCAGCCTTAGTGATGCAAGGACTTGCACTACAAAAAAATACACTTCCGTGATGATACGTGTTTGTCACAGTAGGTCACGTTTTCTGTCATTCATGTACATCCATGACAATTTTATGACAGAATCAAGATAGTCATACCTGTGCTGTTGTAGAAGTGTTCCATGGCATTACCAAAATTATCATCATGGGAGTGTCCACTTCCATAACGATAAATCGTGCGTCACAGAAGTGCTTTCGTCAAGGGTGACCGACACATGGCATCCACCGTAACGGAACGCCATTAAGCTATTGAGTTTGGTTTTGGATCCGATAACCCGTTATCAGCCCCGACCAATATGGATTTTCCACGTGTAAAATCATCATTGGCTAGAGGAAACATGTGTCGGCTCACCGTTGGGACAGATGTCATCCACTCATTGGACCCAAAGCGCCTATGATACGTCGGCACGTGGCATGGCCCAATAGAGGCCCATTCCTGTGAAAAGGACGGCCCATTTGACTTGGTCAAAAGGTGGCGGGCCGGCACACGGCAAGCCTGTTAACGGCCTGTTTGCATATAGCCCATTTACAGCCCGCTAACCCAGGGCTCATTGACGACCTCTCCAAATTAGGCCTATTAGCGTCATCTGGGCCATCCAATATAATTCCAGCCCGTTTTAACTTCCGGCCCATGTATGGCCCATGACGTCTTTTGGCCCATATGAGGCCCTTAGTAACCCTTGGCCCATTAACGGCCCGTGGTAAAACTAGCCTGTAATGAACAATGTATCACTTTATACCCATTAACGACCCATTATTCCGTTGGGCCGTTTCCAGCCCATGTTATCTTTCGGCCTTCTCAGGCCCCATTTATTCTTGGGCTCATTTCTAGCATTCGTTTACTTTCGGTCTGTTACTGTCATTTTCTGCTTGTGGGCCAAATTGAACCCGTGGTTACAGTCAGCCCGTTTGTGGCCTGTTAATACGTTGGGCCATTTTCATAGCATCATCAAATACGGCCGATTAATGATGGCCCGTTATGGTAGGCCCATGAACGAACGATTTCAACTCTAGCCCATTTATAGCCATAATGTGGTCTGTTATTGGCCCATCTTAGGCCAACCGATCATACGGCCCGTGGAAGGCCCATTGATGATATGGCCCGTAGAAGGCCCATTGTGTCTATGGTGTGTATAAGGCCCATTGTTTCTACGCCCCATAGAAGGCCCACTGTTTCTAAGGCCCTTAGAAGGCCCATTGTTTCTATGGCCCGTAGGAGGCCCATGTTAACTACAGTAAATATGTAGCCCATGGTTAATGTGGCCTAGTTTTAAAAAATAGGTTATTGCGGCCACTAGTAAACCGCGGAAAAAGACTTGCACTGACTACAAGAAAACAAATAAAAAAGACAATAAGGAAATAAATAAGCAAGCAAATTACGCTAGGGTATCACGACTATTACACATATTACATCCACTGGGCATCAAAGTTCGCCACCAGTGCAAATATAGGGAACAAAGCCGCATATAAATGTCGTAGCAAAACAAGTCCAGAACTGAAACCACTTCAGAAGAGCTCAAGAAACAATATCCTAGGTACCCATAATGCTGGCAAGATGCTTAGCAAGCTTATTAACTTTCTCTTGTTTGGTGCTTAAATCCTCCAGCACTTGCTGTTGCACCAGAAAGTATGCATCTGAATTCTGCAGGGACTTCCTCAGTCCTTCGGCTTCCCGTCGCATAACATCTGATCGATGTCTTTCAACTTGAAGTTGAGACTCAAGAAGCCGAACTGATTCAGGCAGCGTGTTCGAAGAGCTGGTGCCAGTAGTAGTAGCCAGTAACTCGAACACTTCATCAAGACAGGACTTTGGGGTTGTCTAAATGTCTTCAATATAGTTTTTATCAGCTTTCTTGGAGACCAACAGGGATGTCTCACTATCTTGAACCTTATCTGCATTACTTCCTTTACCATTGCATAACAGGGTACTCTTCTCCAATATTTTATCCGCATTCTAAAAGAGAAACAAACAAACACATCACAGGTTTACAATGTAGTATATGAAACTCATTTTGGTAAACCAGTTCAGTAGTAAGGTGGACAGGATAATATCATGAAACAAACATATATCTATGTAGTATGGTCATTGTATGGTCTATATCATTCTAGTTTATGTTGCCAAATCAAGATAGATATGGTTCGAATCATATCTATTTAAGACAAAGCAACATAGACAGAATATAAGTGTGGGAAACTACACAGCAATAACAACACTTGTAATGTGCATGGCATGAGAACATAACTGTTTATTCAATTGAAACTGAAATCAACATAGAGCAAGTTACAACAGCAAACACGTTAAAGAAACAGGTTTAAAACATACCTGTTGCGCCATTGGAGTTTCAATTGCATCCTTAAAATTAGAAATTAGTTGGTATGAGTAAATACAGTGATGCAAGAGCAAAGTAGTATGAACCATAGCTACGGAACCTGACCTGAGAACAATTCTTCTTCTGCTTTAAGCGTTGACTTGGGGTTCGGAGTGGTGGTCCTCGTGCTTTGGGCACTGTAGTTGCCTTACTAACTTCTCGTGTCAACAGGAACTGGGTTACTATCTAGTGGGCTTGGGGTTAGAAGGGGTGTAGTTGCTTCTCTGTCCAACTGGGTAGGGGTACAATCTGCGTGAGTCTGGGTTATGTGTGGTGGGGCTGGTTCTTGGGCAAGTACAACCGTGGTTCTATCTCCATCGACAGGTAGCACGATCTTTTCTGAAGACCGTGTTTTTACTCCCACAGATACTGCCATCACCCCTCCAATTGAAATGGATGATAAACAAGAAAAGTAATTGAATGTATAGACATTATAAGATAGACAGGTGCAATGGATAGTAGGGAAGAAAACAGGGCATGCAATAATTCACATTTATGTTGTCTAACCAAACAGAATAGCAGGACATAATTTCACATATATGATGGCTAATTAAACAGGATAGCATGACACAATTTTACATGTATGATGGCTAACTAAACAGGATAAAATGACATACTTCAAAATATGATGACTATGTAAATAGGATGACATGATATAACTATACGATGTGTCTATTAAAGTGGTTGGCATGCCATAAATCACAAACATGCCGTCGACGGAAACATGATGGCATGATATAATTCACAGATAGAATGACATAATTCAAAATATGATGACTATGTGAACAGGATGAGATGATATAACTATATTATGTCTTTAGAAAATGGGTTGGCAGGCCATAATTCAGATACATGCTGTCTATGTAAACATCATGGCATGATATAATTCAAATATATGATTTATATACTAAGGAAGTGAGTAGAGGGTAATCACATATATGATGTGTCAACTAAGGAGATGGCATTCAATATCGTGTATATGATGTAAAAACTAAGCATTGCAATACAACATATGCATGATATGAGTAATATAACCCTGCCAAGTTTGAGCATACACCTCAGGGGGATAATAGGACCGGTCATATGCCTCTGAATCCGACTCTGAAGAGCTATCTATAACCAGCAAGATATCTGCTTCAGCAGGTAGCATTGTCTGCTCTGAAGACCTTGTTTTCACTCCAGATTTCTCCATCACCAATTCAAATGGCTGATGCATAGGAAGAGTTGTTGAATATACAAACATTGTCGACAAAAGCAATTAGAAATACAAAAAAGAGGACGGTATGATATAATTCACTTATATGAAGCTTGGCTAAACAGTATGGCATTGCATAACTCACATATATAATGCCTTGCAACAAGATAGCATTGCATAATTCACATATATAATGTCTTGCAACAAGATGGCATTGCATAATTCACATATATGGTAATTAGACACTAAACAGGTGGCATTCACAAAAAGCATGTCTAAACTAAGCAAATGACATAGCAATGCAAGATACCATACGCACGATATGAGCAACATAACCCTGCCAAGTTAGAGCATGCCTCGGGGGGGGGGGGGATAGGACTGGTCATCTGTCTCTGAATCCTCCTATGAGGAGCTATCTGTAACCAACAAGACATGCGCTTCGTTAGATAGCATTGTCTGCTCTGAAGACCTTGTTTCCACTCCAGATTTTTCCATAACCGTCCTGAATGGCTGATGCACAGGAAGAGTAATTGAATGTAATAAAATTGTTAACAAATTTAACATGTAATAAAAAATGATGTCATGATATAATTCACATATAAGATGACTGGCTAACTAGGGTGGCATTGCAAAATTCACATATATAATGCCTGGCTAAACAAGATGGAATTGCATGATTCACATATACGATAAAGAAACTAAACAATGGCATTGACAAAAAGCATGTCTATACTAAGAAGATGACATCTTTGATGTATACAGTAAGCAATGCAAGGCGCCATATGCATGATATTACCAACATCAGCATGCCAAGTTAGAGCGAAGACCTCATGGGGTAAATAGGAGTGGTCTTCTTCTTCTGAATCCCCCTCAAAACAGTTATCTTCCTCTTGATGACGATCCGAAATGGGTGGAGGGGGCTGCCTTTGCGTCCACCATGGAGCGATGTCTGCATGAAATTTTATTGCCACGCAAGGCTCATCTCTTTTGCTCTACATGTTCAGTTCCATTGTGTACAATAAATGACATGCATATGAATAAAACATAGTGAGATTATGTAAGGAGTGCATGCACAAATCCAGAGTGATGGTAGCAAACTGCGGATAGACCCAAAACCAATGATAGCAGTCAAATAATAGCTTTAGTTAAAAAATACAGATAATGGATCCTTTAATGTTTGTTTGCACCCAACATGAAACTCATAGTAGACATCCGAGATAAACCATATAGTAGATAGATAGTACTGATTGCTGCCCCAATATGTACCCCACAACCATTTAAAAACTCAAGTTTCAGCATAAGTTTGGACCTGACTCGGAGTCTAATAGGTGAACACGACGATAAAGTAGCATGTCATCATATTAAGCGATGCATAACATAAGCAGACACGGAAGAGTGCGACCTCTCTTGCGGACCCGTGTAGTCCTCAAGGTCATGTGCTCAATTGATGATGGTAATGCAATTGTTGTGGCTGCCGGCGGCGGGGAAGAAGATCTGAGGCGGCGAAAGATAGTGTGGAGAGCGGATCCCTGCTGTGGTGAACCGTTCCGTTGTTGGAGCAGCTGAGCTGGGGTGGAACACAGCACCACAGGAGCAGGACAAACCACACAAGGTTTTCTTTGACACATATCTGTAACAGAAGTAATTGTGTAAGGGCTTGTTTGAATTTGAGGATTCTAACAATGCAGGGATAGGAAATAGACATGAATAGGATAGGAATGCACGTGCAAAACAGAGAATTTAAAAACACAAGATTTCTGCCAATCTGGGTGTTTGCTTCACAAGAATTGGAAGATCACAGGATGCAAAGAAGCATGGTGTGATTAAGTCAAACCATAAGAAAATGTACAGTTATTATGCTATTATGCTACTATCTCTTAGTCTTGTGCTTCATGAATAGGAATTTGAAAAGGAGGACAAGTGGAAATTAAAATTCCTATGGTTTTTCTTTCAAGGAGACACTAAAGGAACAAATCCTACAGTTTCCTTTGCTCCATTCCTTTGCACCAAATTCATGAAAAGTAGTACCATAGGAAACTTTCCAATTCCTATGTTTTCATTCACTTTTCCTTTCAAGCATTGGCAATTCTAGTAGGTAGGCTTGAGCAAGGAAAAGCCTACACTAAAAAATGTTTTTGTGCTACTTCTATTACTTTGGACACAGGCCACTACCCTACTAGCTCAACTCCCAGGGCCATCGACAAATGCATAGCTCAAACGCACAGAGATAAATAATGATGACATTCAAGAGAGTCCATCACGGATAGCTAAGTTGCCTAGTACCTCACTACTTGTCATATAGTAGGATAAAATAATCGTATTTCCCGTTACTCCATGTGCTCAGTGGAAAATACATATAACATGTAGAGTAAAAAAGATATGCAACAAGTGTACAACCTCTTTGGTGAAGCCATGTCGATCTCAGTGTGATTGGGTTGGCCGATGAGGATGCTCTGGCAGACTTGGCTGTCGGAGGAGGGGAAGAAGATCTTAGGCGTCTGGAGATGGAGCCCGAGGTACTGCTCCGCTGTGATGGAGGGTTTCGTCGTTGGAGCAGCTCCCGTGAGTTGTACGACGCCGAAGCTGAAGCAGGACAAGAGACACAATGTTAACCTGAGTGGAATTCTAATAGCATCTCGAATAGATGACGTAAAATACATAACCACAAAGTGCTAGATGTAAAATATATCAGCTGCTCATCTCTGAACTTAACTGTTGAAACTGAATTTAGCTGTTGAAACTGAACTTGACTGTCGAAACTAAATTTTGCTGTCGAAACTGAATTTTACTGTCGAAACTAAACGCACTAGAGGTGAGGCTACACGTCAGTCGACTGACTTTTTCATCTCTGGTCAGTCGATTTTACAGTCGTTGGATACGAAATCAAGGGCCTGCAGTTCATCTTCAACATCCACCCCCTAAGCCGCCAGCCAGCATCGGCCAAACAGCCGCCCGCGGCCGGCGGTGCGCCGCCCCACCCGCCCCGAAAACACTCCCCACCACCAGTCCGCTGCCGCCCCGGCCATCCCTCTAGCCCCCCCCCCCCCCCGTTCCAAGCTTTTTCTCCGGCGATCCCCACGCCACCGCCCCACCACCGCCGGCGACCACCGCCCCCACCCTGAACCTAAGATAGATAGTGGGGTACCTCTCCGGCGAGCCCTCCTCCCCGCTACGGCCGGTTCTTCCTTAACTATGGCGAGCCCCCCCTCCCCCTGAAAATTGACTGACCCAAAAAGTCGATTCAGTCGACTGAAGTGTAGCTAAATCGGAGCAGCATCACAAGCAAGAGGAAGAGCGAGAGCAGCAGCGCGAGCGCGAGCAAGAGCAAGAGCAGGCAAGGCAGGGGACCGAGATAAAGAGCAGAGCAGCAGCGCGAGCTAGAGCTAAAGCAGCAGCAGCTACTACTGATGTGGACGTCGCCGCCGAGGGAGCGATACCGTGGAGGAAGTGGCCGACGACACCGCCGTTGATGGAGCCGCGCCGTGTCGTCTTAGGACCGAGCGCCTGCAGCATCGTGAGATCGAATCAAGAAGAAAATGCGGCGATTAGTGTACAACCTCTTGGTGGCGCCGATTAGGCTGCAGCTTCATCCAAGGAAACGGTGATGATGATGCTATTCTGGTGGTGCAGGTGAATACAGCGGTGTGGGAATGGAGGTGGCGCGAAAGATGAGGGGAACATCGGGGCAGCTCCTTGGAGGTGGAGGACGGGGTGGCTGAACCGGCGGGATGACCAGATCGACGATGGATCCTCATCCGGTATGGTGGATGAGGGATGTCGAGGTTTTGCTGTGGACGACGCTGTCGGGGAAGAGGCTCCGGGTGGGTGGCGGACGAAGGAGGGTGTGGGGCTTCGCGGGTTTTCCCGGCCTTTGTGTACGAATGGGTGGGCGGATGGGATTGGAGTGGGGAACCATGGATTAGGGACGCACTTGTCCGAAATGTGGGGTAAGTTACAAAAGTACCCCCACCGATTTGAGGCGGTTATTTCAGTTCAGGGGCATCAAGGGCATTTCGCGTGTCGGATTTCACAGAAGGTGGGAGTTTTCGCGCGCGTTGTAATTTTGGAATAGCAAGGCACGGGTTGAGTTGGAGGGAGCTCTCGGAGCACAACAAGACAAAGATTGATCTTAAATATTTCAGGGTAACAAGGCGCGGGTTGAAGAGGCGGGAGTTTCACAGCACGATAGACAGAGACGCTAGCTTGAAATTTCGGCATAACAAGGCGCAGCTTGAAATTTCGGGAGAACAAGCTGAAAGTGTACCAAACAAAAAGACAATTTAGACTAGTATGATAGACTACATACAATGTGTTTAACACGCACAACACACACACATACACCATTTAGACTAGTAAGGTACACGTGCATTGCACACATGAGATTTGGCAACCAAATTATGAATAAATACCACATTATAGCATGTAAACTTTGAGTCATATGTGCATGATGTAGATGTTCGTTTAATTCTTATAGTTCATTTCATTCAAAATCATCTAGTTTTTATAAGAAAGCTAATCTATTTTAAAATTCATGCAATTGTGTGTTGTAAGGCATAAGTAAAAACGAATCATGTAGAAAAACATTTGGGCAATTCTGATATGGAAGATTCTAGAACAAATAAGAAGTGCTTGTGTTTTGAGGTTTGTGCATTATGCTTAAGTTCAACCATAGAGTCTTCTAGATTGTACATGTGGCAAAATCTGGTGGAATCTAGATGATATCCAACAGCTAGTAGTGCTCAAATTTGCCAGCTCTGGACCATCGGATTGGCCTCATCCAACGACCATCTTTAAAAGTGAAAGTTATCTGCACACTATATAAAAAATATAAAATATAATATATATAGGGGTATAGATATAGATATGTGATGCGAAAGCCACCCATCATCTCCAATTAGAATAGTGTGTCCATGCACGGATGCAATGTGGCCAAACGATGTCTGCCATCGGTATCTCAAATTCAAACCAGTGTGGCCTTGTTCAATGTGTATACATTACAACATGATCGTTTCCAAACCACACCGTGCAGATCTTCGTTATATTCATGCATGCATGGGTTTCAAACATCATGATCTCTTATTCAAATATTTGAATTCAACTTTACATTGATTATGAGCTCACCTAGTCTTTTACACCAACACATTGGTCTTCTCTTTATAATTGTACCACTAACTTTCTCTCGTTCATGCATGCACACACACATGCACACACACTACTAGTCGGCATTATCCATCGCATACATGCAATATTTTTCTTCAGGTCGGTCTCCCATGAAGGCACACACACACACACACACACCCCTCTCCATCATATCGGGCATTGTTTATCTCTCACGTATATGCGCAACGATCGATGTTCCTCTATGTGTGTGTGTGTGTGTGTGTGTATAGCTAGGTCTTTCATAGTTTTCCACATAAACCGACCAATCAATATATCTAGTGAGGTCTTACCCTCTTTCCCACGTCCACATCGATCAATCTATACCTCTCTATATAGGATTACATATAGCTAATAGACCCACATTAATTATATATCCAACGCCCCCCTCTCATCATCCATGCCTTCCACTTCATCTCTCAGACATGCGCACAATGGCGAAGACAGGGGGCAGCAAGCCCCCCTAACATCACTATATATCAAAGGCTAATATGAATGTGATCATTAGACAATTGCTGGTAAAAATGGTTTAAGTTGATGAATTGGCCCTCCTTGTAAAGGATTAGCAATGCTTGGCCTCCTAGCTCATGGGACATTTTTCATGGCTCCGCCACTGCGCAACAGCGCACGTTCTCGCCCCCTCTCTCTAAATATCAATCTTGCAGTTGTGCACTCCTTCATAGTCTCCCTCGACTCAGCCCCTCGCACCATCTTCTAGCCCCCACTGAATTCTGCCACATGTACAATCTAGCAGACTCCATGGTTGAACTTAAGAATAATGCACAAATCTCAAAACAACAGTGGTTCTCCTTTGTTCTAGAATCTTCCGTATCATAACTTCCCAAACTTTTTTTCTAGTTGAATTGCCATTATTTGTTTTTACTTTATGCTTTACAACGCACAATTCCATGAATCATAAAATAGATTAAGGGTTTCTTTGATTCAAAGGATTCTCATATGAATTTTGGAGGATTCTAATCCTTAGGAATTTTTCGTATCTTGGTTGTTTGATTCGTAGGATTGTAAACCATAGGAAATTTTCCATATGATTCATTTGCACTAGATTTCATAGGAAACATCCCATCCACTCAAACCTCTTCGAAAGAATTCTGCGTTTTTTCTATGCAGAATCAAGCACTCGTACAATCCTATAGGATTCAATACGACATTCCACTCTAATCACATGTTCTTCCTATCCCCACGTTTTGGGAATCCTGCGAATCATAGAGGCCCTAGGTTTTTTTATAAAAACTAATTGATTTTGAATGAGATGAACTATAAGAATTAAACGAAGGTCTACATCAGGCATATATGACTCAGAGCTTACATGCTATAGTGTGGTATTTATTCATAATTTGGTTGCAAAATCTGACGCGTGCAATGCACGTGTACCTTACTAGTACTTCGAGTATGTGCAAAACACAATGGCACGCTACATAGTGTCTCTCTTACAGTTCATGGAGCCACGTGGCACATGTGGAGGTCGCGACATCCTTGTGTGGATTGATCACAGTGACATGCTGCTGGTTCCAGAAGAATGTACTCGTCCTCCCTGAGCCACACTGGCGGTACATGCACGAAGCGAAGATGTGCACGCACGCCACACACGCACTCATTCCCTCGCATGCACACACGGATATAGGGGCAAACGCAATTTTGTACCAAGATCCACCCCATGTGATAATTTGACGTGTGTAAAGTCCTTCACTTCATTGATGGTCAATTAATACAGCACATGCAAATTGAGTGGATGTGAGGGCGGAAGAAAGACATTACTACTCCACTGCGCGCATGCGAGTAGTTAAATCATGGGTTGCTAGTAGTATTGCCATTGGTCTCCTTCGTATTTTGTGCCAATTTTTGACAGTAACAAAATACTTGCGCATCTGAGCAGTGTAGTCTACTTGAAATTTATGTTCCAGTAAACTCATCGGGAGCCGTTTCGGGCCTCGAAACCAAAACCCATCAATTTATCTTTACCTTGTTCTCATCACATTCGAAAGTACTAGTGCTACAATTAAGTGCAAGCCTGCTCACACCTACTAGTACATACCAAACCTGAACGTGTTCCCACTATGCAGGTATTAGTACTAGTGAGAGTATTTAGGTTATAAAAAGGGGAGCTACCTAACCGAAAATTACTCTACTTTTCCTCCTCATAAGTGCTTCTTCTTTGTCCTTCCTTGCCATGTCCGATGCGCAGAGCTCAAGGTCGAGAACTACTCGTAACAAGGGAGTGGCAACCAGGGCTGCGGCAAAAAAAGAGAGGGCTCGCCGCCATGCAGAGACCTCGAAAGATCTCTCACGGGCTGGCGATGGCTCCCAGGAGCGCCCTAGCCACGGAGGCGGACATGCCGAGCTGGCGGCACTCGAGTCGTTATCCCTTGACGGCATGCCCGATCAGCTCAATAAGCACCTCAATAAGCAGAAGGAGTTCATCCACGGCTTGGTGGAGCTACTGAAGGAGAGCCTCGACGACATGCCTGTTGAGCTCAATAAGCAGGGGGAGTTGACCGCCGGCTTGGTGATGTTGCTGAAGAAGAGCATTGCCTCAGAGAAGAAGGCGACCGGCGAAATCCTGCAACTTCAGGAGGACAAGGCGAAGCTCTACCACGAGCTCAACCTGCTGAAGGAGAAGAACGCCGACTGGAAGAAGCTACATGAGAGTAGTAGTTCCTCGACGAAGATGCTACAGACCCTCGTCATGGAACAGAAGGAGGAGTTGGCGAAGCTCCGCATCGAGCACCCGACTGCTGTCAAGGTACGTAATGTGGCCGTGGAACAGATGATGAAGGCTCGCGTTGAGAAATCCCGCATCATGGACAGAATGAAGAAGATGGCAGAGGAGACGCGCAAGGAGATGGAGGTTGTGGAGGTGATGAAGAAGCAGTTACGACTCCGCGGCGAATTAGATCATTTGGGGTGATAATCTTCCTTCTTCTTTTGCTCATGTGTTTCTTCTTTTGCTTCGGGTGTTTTGCCGCACGTGTCACGTTCTCCCCGAGGCATGAATAGAACAATGCTAACAATGAGATGAATAGCAAATTAGATCATTTTTTATCGCCGTATGGCACTGGGCTGCCGTGTTTCATGCTCCTCCATCGTACTAGTACTACTCCACTGAAAAGTTGAGTATACCGCACGATTCTTTGCTCCTCCTCAGGCCGTCGGCATATTTATACGAGCAGTCAAATCACAAGGCCCCACCTTCCAGCAGTAATGAGCCATCAAATCACAAAGGCCCTCGCCTCTCGTGAAAAGGACCAAGCTAGAATGCCCTGCCCTCTAGCCTTTTAAAAAATGTATACATTTGTACAATAGTAGTATCGATGGATTGCGCCATGGAGCAAAAGTAACAAGATGAAATTCAAGAAAAAAGGTGGTACATATAGAGAGCTCTCGTCGCCAAATTATGCATATACTATATGACACTACCCACTATGAAGGTACTAGTAACATAGACTAGTAACTAGTCTATGTTACTCTCCATTATGACCATCCAAAGTCGAGGCGTGGATACCAACGAGGGCCTGGTTGTGTCTATACTTGGACAACTCACCCGACTACATGCGCGCCAGGAAGACGAAGCTCGTGTCGTGTTGGTGCTGCGTGCGGCCCGCACATTAACCAAAACCTCGCGCCTCCACCTTACCCTCCGCGTTTTAAACTTCTAAATCTCAAGGCCAAGAGCAACATGAAACCTATGATAGAGCAAATCGGATGGTTGAGAACACTACAATTCGTAGCTACAGATGCATGTGTGAGAGAGGACGAGTGCGTGCATGCACCTCTTCTCAGAGTACAAGTGTATGTGGGTGGCATCGACCTAAGGAGCAGTGACGGTGCGTACGAGAAGTCCCGAGAGATAGGTGTAATGTGTCTGAAAAAAGACTAGTCTATTGCTCGCCACGAGGCTATTCCTGCCGAACGCCAAGCGTAAGATATGTATCCAACGGTGCCAGTTTTTGCACGTACACAGTAGTAGAAAAAGAACTAGTACCATGACAAATGCTACACCACGGCCGACAAAACGTGCGGACGTTACTCCATCCGGGAATAGTTCCGCACTTCGAAACTAGAACCGTCAATAAATTTTGAGCGCGTCTCGTCACATTCCAAATTACTACTACTACCATGCTATATTTAATTGCAAACCTGTTCACACCGATCACAACCTAAGCAGTTTCCCACTTAGGAGCGTATTAGTAGTACTCGGTTATAAATACTACTATGCTAAGATGATTGCACATTCCTCCTCAACTCCTCATCCACAAAAAACAATCAAGTCAATCAAGCCATAGCCAGCGTGAGTTCTAGGTCGAGAGATTTCCACCAGGGAGAGGTGAGCATGGAAGAGGAAGCACAAGAGATGTCCTGCCTCGCCGCAAAATCAGCCGTCATGTCTAGCCGCGCAGCAGTAGCAGCATAGAGGTCCCGCCGCGCCGCCAAAGCAGCACAGAGGTCCCGCCGCGCCATCGATGTAGCAGACTGCTCTGACCACGCCGCAGAAGCAGAAGAGATGTCCCGCCGCGCCGCCGAAGCAGCACGGAGGTCCCGCCGCACCGCGGCGGCCTGGGAAAATTTCTCGCGGGCAGGCGAGGACTCTTACAGGAGCATGCACGCAATGGTCCATAGCCAGATGGATCAGATCTCTGGCTGGGCGAGGTTGCAGGATGAGGCTACCGGTGTCATCCGGCAACTAGGGGAGGGCAATGCGAAGCTCCGGGGCGAGCGCGACCTGCTGAGGGCGAAGATCGCCGGAAGGGCGAAGCAGGAGGAGGAGACCGCTGCCATGTTGCAGAGGACAGGCGTCATCATCAAGAAACTTATGGACGAGAATGCCATGCTTCGCATCGAGCGCAGCAGGCTGGTGGAGGAATCCATGGGTGCTGCCAAGTGATACGTCCATTTTGCATCATGCTTTTATATCGATATTTATTACATTATGGGCTGTTATTACACATTATGTCACAATACTTATGCCTATTCTCTCTTATTTTGCAAGGTTTACATAAAGAGGGAGAATGCCGGCAGCTGGGATTCTGGGCCGGAAAAGGAGCAAATATTAGAGACCTATTTTGCACATCTCCAAAAGTCTTTAAACTTCACAGGAGTCATTTTAATAATATATAATAGATACTGAGCGCAAGAAGTTCACCAGGGGGCCACACCCTGCCCACGAGGGTGGGGGCGCGCCCCTACCTCGTGGGTCCCCTGGTGGCCCTCCGATGCCCATCTTCTGCTATATGGAGTCTTTCGATGAGGAAAAAATCATAAGCCATCTTTCCGGACGAGACTCTGCCGCGACGAGGTGGAACTTTGGCGGAACCAATCTAGGGCTCTGGCAGAGCTGTTCTGCCGGGGAAACTTCCCTCCGGGAGGGGGAAATCATCGCCATCATCATCACACATGCTCCTCTTGTCGGGAGAGGGCAATATCCATCAACATCTTCACCAGCACCATCTCCTCTCAGAACCCTAGTTCATCTCCTGTATCCAACTCTTTTCTCTAAACCCGGGATTGGTACCTGTGGGTTGCTAGTAGTGTTGATTACTCCTTATAGTAGATGCTAGTTGGTTTATTTGGTGAAAGATCATATGTTTAGATGCTATATTCATATTAATACCCCTCTGATTATGAACATGAATATGCTTTGTGAGTAGTTACGTTTGTTTCCGAGGACATGGGAGAAGTCTTTCTATTAGTAGTCATGTGAATTTGGTATTCGTTCGATATTTTGATGAGATGTATGTTGTCTCTCCTCTAATGGAGTTATGTGAACATCGACTACATGACACTTCACCATTATTTGGCCTAGAGTAAGGCATTGGGAAGTAATAAGTAGATGATGGGTTGCTAGAGTGACAGAAGCTTAAACCCTAGTTTATGCGTTGCTTCATAAGGAGCTAATTTGGATCCATATGTTTCATGCTATGGTTAGGTTTACCTTAATACTTTTGTTATAGTTGCAGATGCTTGCAATAGAGGTTAATGATAAGTGGGATGCTTGTCCAAGTAAGGACAGCACCCAAGCACCGGTCCACCCACATATCAAATTATCAAAGTACCGAACGCGAATCATATGAATGTGATGAAAACTAGCTTGATGATATTCCCATGTGTCCTCGGGAGCGCTTTTCTCTATATAAGAGTTTGTCCAGGCTTGTCCTTTGCTACAAAAAGGATTGGGCCACCTTGCTGCACATTATTTACTTTTGTTACTTGTTGCTCGTTACAAATTATCCTATCACAAAACTATCTGTTACCTATAATTTTAGTGCTTGCAGAGAATACCTTGCTGAAAGCCGCTTATCATTTCCTTCTCCTCCTCGTTCGGTTTGACACTCTTACTTATCGAAAGGACTACGATAGATCCCCTATACTTGTGGGTCATCAACAAGCAGCGTATTAAGGACATGAAACTGATGAAAGAGATCATCGCCCGCCGCGAGAACTAGTCTCCGCGACCTGCAGCACATAAAGAAAGTAGAGATCAGTGAGCCAGATCGTTGTATCACTACAAAAAAATACACTTCCGTGATGATACGTCTTTGTCACAGTAGGTTGCATTTTCTGTCATGCATGTACATCGATGATGATTTTATGACAGAATCAAGATAGTAATACCTGTGCTGTCATAGAAGTGTTCCATGACATTACCAAAATTATCATCACGGAAGTGTCCACTTCCATGACGATAAATCCCGCGTCACAGAAGTGCTTTCGTCAAGGGTGACCGACATGTGGCATCCACCGTAACGGAACGCCGTTAAGCTATCGGGTCGGGTTTTGGTTCCGATAACCCGTTAACTGCCCCGACCAATGGGGATTTTCCACGTGTAAAATCATCATTGGCTGGAGGAAACACGTGTCAGCTCATCGTTGGCACAGATGTCATCCACTCATTGGACAGAAGGTGCCTATGATACGTCGACACGTGGGATGGCCCAATAGAGGCCCATTCCTGTGAAAAGGCCGACCCGTTTGACTTGGTCAAAAGGTGGTGGGCCGGCCCATGTAAAGCATGTTAACGGCCTGTTCGCATATAGCCCATTTACAACCCGCTAACCCAAGGCCCGTTACACCATATCCGAATTAGGCCCAATAGCGTCATCTGGGCCACCCAATATGATTCCAGCCCGTTTTCACTTCAGGCCCATGTATGGCCCATGACGTCTTTCGTCCGATATGAGGCCCTGTGTAACTCTTGGCCTATTAATGGCCCGTAGTGAAACTGGCCCATAATGGACAGTGTATCACTTTACACCCATTAACGGCCCGTGGTGAAACTGGCCTGTAATGAACAGTGTATCACTTTATACCCATTAACGACCCGTTATTCTGTTGGGCCGTTTCCAGCCCATGTTATCTTTCGGCCTTCTCAGAGCCCATTTATTCTTGGGCTCATTTCCAGCATTCATTTACTTACGGCCGGTTATTGCCATTTTCTGCTTGTGGGCCAAATTCAGCCCGTGGTTACTGTCAGCCCGTTTGTGGTCCATTATACGTTGGGCCATTTTCATAGCGTCATCAAATACGGCCTATTAATGATGTCCTGTTATGGTCGGCCCATGAACGGACGATTCCAACTCTAGCCCGTTTACGGCCATAATGCGGTCTGTTTGGCCAATCGATCATACGACACGTATAAGGCCCATTGATGATATGGCCCGCAGAAGGCCCATTGTTTCTATGGCCCGTAGAAGGCCCATTGTTTCTACGGCCCGTAGAGGGCCCACTGTTTCTATGGCCAGTAGGAGGCCCAGTGTCACTACAGTAAATATTAGCCCATGGTTATTGTGGCCTAGTTTTAAAAAATAGGTTATTGCAGCCACTAGCTAACCCCGGAAAAAGAACTGCAATGACTACAAGCAAACCAATAAACAAGACAGCAAGGAAATAAATAAGCAAGCAACTAAAGCTAGGCTATCATGGCTATTACACATATTACGTCCACTGGGCATCAAAGTTTGCCACCAGTGCAAATATAGGGAACAAAACAGCATATCATATACACTGGTTGTCAAAGTTGGCGACCATCGCAAATAAATGCCGCAGCAAAACAAATCCAGTACTGAAACCACTTTAGAAGATCTCAAGAAACAATATCCTGGGTACCCATAATGCTGGCAAGATGCTTAGCAAGTTTATTAACTTTCTCTTGTTTGGCGCTTAAATCCTCCAGCGCTTGCTGTTGCACCAGAAAATATGCATCTAAATTCTGCAGGGACTTCCTCAGTCCTTCAGCTTCCTGTTGCAGCACATCTGATCGATGTCTTTCAACTTGAAGTTGAGACTCAAGAAGACGAACTGATTCAGGCAGCGAGTTCGAAGAGCTTGTGCTAGCAGTAGTGGCTAGTAACTCGAACACTACATCAAGACAGGACTTTTGGGTTCCCTCACTGTCGTCAAGATAGTTTTTATCAGCTTTCTTGGAGACCAACAGGGATGTCTCACTATCTTGAACCTTATCTGCATTACTTCCTTTACCATTGGATAATGCGGTACTGTTCTCTAATATTTTGTCCGCATTCTAAAAGAGAAACAAGGAGACACATCACATGTTTACCATGTTGTATATGAAACTCATTTTGGTAAATGAGTTCAGTAGTAAAGTGGACAGGATAACAACATGAAACAAACATATATCTATGTACCACGGTCACTTTATGGTCTATATCATTCTAGTTTTTGTGGCCAAATCAAGATAGAGACACAGTTCAAATAATATTTGTTCAAGACAAAGAAGAATAAACAAAATATAAGTGTGGGTAACTATAGAGCAATAACAACACTTGAAATGTGCATGACATGAGAACATAACTGTTTATTCAATTGAAACTGAAATCAACATAGAGCAGGTTACAACAGCAAACCAGTTAAAGAAACAGGTTTAAAACATACCTGTTGTGCCATTGGAGTTTCAATTCCATCCTTCAAACTTGAAAATAGTTGGTATGAGTAAATACAATAATGCAAGAGCAAAGGAGTATGAACCATAGCTACAGAAACCTGACCTGAGAACAAATCTTCTTCTCCTTTAAGCGTTGAGTTGGGATTCGGAGTGGTGGTCTTCGTGCTTTGGGCACTGCAGTTCCCTTACTAACTGATCGTGTTTGGGTGCTCTATGGTGGAGATGGTGTTGTGTCAACTAGAACTGGGTAACTATCTACCGGGGTTGGGGTTAGAAGGGGTGTAGCTGGTTATCTGTCCAACTAGGTAGGGGTACAATCTGCAAGAGTCTGGGTTATGTGTGGTGGATCTAGTCCTTGGGCAAGTACAACCGTGGTTCTATCTGCATCAACTGGTAGCACTATCTTTTCTGAAGACCGTGTTGTTACTCCCTTAGATACTGCCATCACGCTCTCCAATTCAAATGGCTGATAAACAAGAAAAGTAATTGAAAGTATAGACATTGTATGATAGACAGGTGCAATGGATAGTGGGGAATAAAAGAGGGCATGAAATAATTCATATTTATGTTGTCTAACCAAACAGGATAGCATGACACAATTTCACATATATGATGGCTAACTAAACAGGATAGCATGACACAATTTCACATTATGATGGCTAACTAAAAAAGATGGAAAGTCATAGTTCAAAATATGAGACTATGTAAACAGGATGACATGACATAACTATATAATGTGTTTATTAAATAGGTTGGCATGCCATAATTCACATACATTCACGGATAGAATGCCATAATTCAAAATATGATGACTGTAAACACTAAATAGGATGAGATGATATAACTATATGATGTCTTTATTAAATGGGTTGCCATGCCATCATTCAGATAGATGATGTGTATGTACTATGTAAACATGATGGCATGATATAATTCAAATATATGATTTATATAGTAAGCAAGTAAGCAGATAGCAATCCATATATGATGTAAAAACTAAGCAATGCAAGACAACATGCATGACATGGGTAATATAACCCTGCCATGTTTGAGCATAAACCTCAGGGGGGAAATAGGAGTGGTCATCAGTCTCTGAATCCTCCTCTGAGGAGCTCTCTGTAACCAGCAAGATGTCTGCTTCAATAGGTAGCATTGTCTGCTCTGAATACCATGTTTTCACTCCAGATACTTCCATCACCGCTTCAAGTGGCTGATGCACAGGAAGAGTAGTTGAATATACAAACGTTGTCGACAAATGGAACACGTAATACAAATAAATGATAGCATGATATAATTCACATACATGATGATTGGCTAAACAACATGGCATTGCATAATTCACATATATAATGCCTTTGCAACAAGATAGCATTGTATAATTCATAACCCACAAGTATAGGGGATCGCAACAGTTTTCGAGGGTAGAGTATTCAACCCAAATTTATTGATTAGACACAAGGGGAGCCAAAGAATATTCTCAAGTATTAGCAGCTGAGTTGTCAATTCAACCACACCTGGAAACTTAATATCTGCAGCAAAGTATTTAGTAGCAAAGTAATATGATAGTGGTGGTAACTGTAGCAAAAGGTTACAATAGTAAAAGTAATGTTTTTGGTATTTTGTTGTGATGATAGCAATAGCAACGGGAAAGTAAATAAGCAAAGAACAACACGTGGAAAGCTCGTAGGCAATGGATCGGTGATGGAGAATTATGCCGAATGCGGTTCATCATGTAACAGTCATAACCTAGGGTGACATAGAACTAGCTCCAGTTCATTGATATAATGTAGGCATGTATTCCGAATATAGTCATACGTGCTTATGGAAAAGAACTTGCATGCCATCTTTTGTCCTACCCTCCCGTGGCAGCGGGGTCCTTATGGAAACTAAGGGATATTAAGGCCTCTTTTTAATAGAGAACCGGAACAAAGCATTAACACATAGTGAATACATGAACTCCTCAAACTACGGTCATCACCGGTAAGTATCCCGATTATTGTCACTTCGGGGTTAACGGATCATAACACATAATAGGTGAATACAGACTTGTAAGATAGGATCAAGAACACTCATATATTGATGAAAACATAATAGATTCAGATCTGAAATCATGGCACTCGGGCCCTAGTGACAAGCATTAAGCATAACAAAGTCGTAGCAACACCAATCTCAAAACATACTGGACACTAGGGATCAAACCCTACCAAAACTAACTCGATTACATGATAGATCCCATCCAACCCATCACCGTATAGCCAGCCTACGATGGAATTACTCACGCACGGTAGTGAGCATCATGAAATTGGTGATGGAGGATGGTTGATGATGACGATGGCGACAGATTCCCCTCTCTGGAGCCCCGAACGGACTCCAGATCAGCCCTCCCGAGAGGTTTTAGGGGTTGGCGGCGGCTCCGTATCGTAAAACACGATGATTTCTTCTCTCTGATTTTTTTCTCCCCAAAACTCAATATATGGAGGTGGAGTTGGAGTCGGAGAGGCAACAGGGGGCCCACGAGGTAGGGGGGGGGGGCGCCCCCACCCTCGTGGAGAGACGGTGGGCCCCCTGGCCTTCATCTTTGGCAGGTATTTTTCTTATTTTCTGAAAAGTTGCTCCGTGATGTTTTAGGTCATTCCAAGAATGTTTGCTCCTGCACAGAAATAACACCATGGTAATTCTACTGCAAACAGCGTCAGTCCGGGTTAGTTCCATTCAAATCATGCAAGTTAGAGTCCAAAACAAGGGCAAAAGTGTTTGGAAAAGTAGATATGTTGGAGACGTATCAACTCCCCCAAGGTTAAACATTTGGTTTTCCTCAAGCAGTTCAGTTGATAAACTGAAAGTGATAAATAAAAACTTTTACAAACTCTGTTTACTCTTGTTGTTGTAAATATGTAAAGCCGGTATTCAAGTTTTCAGCAAAGATTATAACTAACCACATTTGCAATAACGCATAGGTCTCAAGTTTACTCATATCAATAGCATAATCAACTAGAAAGCCATAATAATAAATCTTGGATGACAAAACTTTCTCCAAACAATCATAATATGATATAACAAGATGGTATCTCGCTAGCCCTTTCTGAGACCGCAAAACATAAATGCAGAGCACCTTTAAAGACCAAGGACTAACTAGACATTGTAATTCATGCTAAAAGAGATCCATTCAAGTCATACTCAATGTAAACTAACATAATGAATGCAAATGACAGCAGTACTCTCCAACTGGTGCTTTTTAATAAGAGGATGGTGACTCAGCATAAAAGTAAATAGATAGGCCCTTCGCAGAGGGAAGCAGGGATTTGTAGAGGTGCCCGAGTTCGGTTCTGAAACAAAGGTGAATAATATTTTGAGCGGTATACTTTCATTGTCAACATAACAACCAAGAGATGGCGATATGTTCCATGCTACACACATTATAGGCGGTTCCCAAACAGAATGGTAAAGTTTATACCCCCCTGCCACCAACAAGCATCAATCCATGGCTTGCTCGAAACAATGAGTGCCTCCAACTAACAAGAGTCCCAGGGGGAGTTTTGTTTGTAATTATTTTGATTTAGTTTGCATAAAGCATGGGACTGGGCATCCCGGTGACCAGCCATTTATCTCGTGAGTGAGGAGCGGAGTCCACTCCTCTTGAGAATAACCCGCCTAACATGGAACATAAAGACAACCCTAGTTGATACATGAGCTATTCGAGCATACAAAATAGGATATTTATTTGAAGGTTTAGAGTTTGGCACATACAAATTTACTTGGAACGGAAGGTAGATACCGTATATAGGTAGGTATAGTGGACTCAGGTGGAATAACTTTGGGGTTTAAGGAGTTTGGATGCACAAGCAGTATTCCTGCTTAGTACAGGTGAAGGCTAGCAAAAGACTGGGAAGCGACCAGCTAGAGAGCGACAACAGTCATGAACATGCATTAAAATTAATCAACACCGAATGCAAGCATGAGTAGGATATAATCCACCATGAACATAAATATCGTGAAGGCTATGTTGATTTTGTTTCAACTACATGCGTGAATATGCGCCAAGTCAAGTCACTTAAATCATTCATAGGAGGATACCACCCTATCATACCACATCATAACCATTTTAATAGCATGTTGGCATGCAAGGTAAGCCATTATAACTCATAGCTAATCAAGCATGGTACAAGAAACTATGATCTATAGTTGTCATTGCAAACATGTTTATTCATAATAGGCTGAATCAGGAATGATGAAATAATCATATTTACAAAAACAAAAGAGGTTGAGTTTGTACTAGCTTTTCTCATCTCAGCCAGTCCATCATATATCATCATAATTGCCTTTCACTTGCACGACCGAACGATGTGAATAATAATAATAGTGCACGTGCATTGGACTAAGCTGGAATTTGCAAGCATTCAATAAACAGAGAAGACAAGGCAATATGGGCTCTTTTGTCAGATCAACAATAATGCATATAAGAGCCACTTCAACAATTTAATTATGGTCTTCTCCTATCGACCCCCAAAGAAAAGAAAAGAAATAAACTATTTACACGGGAAAGTTCCCAACAAGCAAAAGAAGAACAGGAAATGTTTTGGGTTTTCTTTTTAATTACTACTACAAGCATGGAAAGTAAACTAATTAAAAGCTACACCTATTTTTTTGGTTTTTCTTAAGGTTTATTAAAAACACAAGAAGAAAGCATAAAAAGGAAAATAAACTAGCATGGATGATACAATGAAAAAGTTTGAGCACCGACATCTAGCAATGAGTGTGTGAACATAAATGTAATGTCGGTGGGAAATACGTACTCCCCCAAGCTTAGGCTTTTGGCCTAAGTTGGTCTATGGCCACGGCTGGCCTGGCAGATATCCATAATAGTAGTTGGGGTCGTACTGCGATGCAGCGGCTATCGCCTGCTGAGCTGCAGCGTGGCGACGAGCGGCCTCCTCTCTCCTCTCGTACTCATCTGCCTCCTCTCTGGTAATAGTATGTCCTCCTCTTGCCTGATAATCAAAGAAGTCAGGAGCAGGGAGAGTAATACGGACATCACGGTGTCTGTCAAAGATTAGTTGATACTGGAGAGGTGATTCGTTCCTCTCGACAAACTGGTGGTGAACCATAGCATTAAAATCTAGATAAGCAGGAGATAATTCAATATCATGTTCGCGTATGGCTATACCAAGAAAATTAGCTATGCGGGTTGCATAAATTCCACCAAAGAAATATCCATTAAGTCTATTAAGATGCAACCTACGTGCAACAATGGCTCCCAAATTATATGATTTGTTTCCTAACACAACACTCCTAAGAATACTAAGATTAGGGACACACATGTGACATGCCTCATCTTTACCATTAATGCATCTACCTATGAAGAGAGCAAAATAATGTATAGCAGGAAAGTGAATGCTCCCTATGGTAACTTGTGTAATATCTCTAGATTCTCCCACAGTTATTCTAGCAAGAAAATCTCTAAATTCAGATTTGCGAGGATCCCTTATACTAACCCATTGTGGAAGCTTGCAAGTAGTGGTAAAATCCTCTAAGTCCATAGTGTAAGATTTATCATAAAGATCAAACAGGACAGTTGGAGAATTACGTGGAGTTGAAAATTCAAACCTCCTCACAAAGGTACTGGTGAGATAGTGATACTAGTTGCACTTCTCTTCCTCGAAGCTCACAAGAGCAGCATTACACAAATATGTGTTAAATTCTTCCTTAATTCCTGCTCAATCCATAAAGTTCTTAGAAGGCCATTCACAAGGACGCACTGGAGCGTCTCTTGGTGGCTCTTCATCAGCATCACGCATTGTAAGCATGGGTCCTTGCTTCCTTGAAGAACCACCTTGGAACATTTTCCTAAGCATATTTCTTCCTCTGAAAAATTCTGAATTGTTTTAGTAACCTCAAAATAAAAGTAAACCAAACTCAATAATATTGATGGCAACTACTCCTACAAGTGCCTAGAGCCTATATCATGCATCAAAACTACTTTTGACCATATAAATTTGACATGCAAGCTCAAGAACAAGGTCACCTAAGCAGCACAAATTTGTAATGACTAAAGCACTAGAACAAAAACTAATTGGACCAATGGAGGAGTCACATACCAAGGAACAATCTCCCCAAGCAGTTTTGTGAGAGGTGCTTTGAGCAAGCAGATCGAAAATGGCAGCAAAACGAGCTTGGACTCAGGTTTGAGCTGGATATTCGTGTTTGTGGGAGGAAGATGAAGTATGTGGGTGCAGGAATAAGTGGAGGAGGGCCACCATGGGCCCATGAGGCAGGGGGCGTGCCCTCCACCCTCGTGGGCAGGTGGTTGACCCCCTGGTGTGTTCTTAGTTCCATAAATCCTCAAATATTCTAGAAAAAAATCATATTTAAATTTCAGGGCATTTGGAGAACTTTTGTTTTCGAGGTATTTTTATATTGCATGGATAATCAGATAATAGACAGAAAAATATTTATTTGATTTTATTTAATATAAATAACAGAAAGTAGAAGGAGGGTACAGAAGGTTGTGCCTTCTAGTTTCATCCATCTCATGATCATCAAAAGGAATCCACTAACAAGGTTGATCAAGTCTTGTTAACGAACTCATTCCGAATAACATGGAACCGGTGAAATTTCGAATAACACTATGTTACCTCAACGGGGATATGCACATCCCCAATAATAAGAATATCATATTTCTTCTTGACAGTAGGAAGAGGAAATTCAAAACCTCCAAATATAATTGATGGATTTTTTTTCCAATAGAGTTGATACTGTGAACTTGAGGTTGTTTCCTCGGGAAGTGTACCGTATGCTCATTACCATTAACATGAAAAGTGACATTGCCTTTAGTGCAATCAATAACAGCCCTTGCATTATTCAAAAATGGTCTTCCAAGAATAATAGACATACTATCGTCCTCGGGAATATCAAGAATAACAAAGTCCGTTAAAATAGTAACGTTTGCAACTACAACAGGCACATCCTCACAAATACCGACAAGTATAGCAGTTGATTTATCAGCCATTTGCAAAGATATTTCAGTAGGTGTCAACTTATTCAAATCATGTCGACGATATGAAGAGAGGCAAAACACTAACACCGGCTACAAGATCACATAAAGCAGTTTTAACATAGTTTCTTTTAATGGAGCATGGTATAGTGGGTACTCCTGGATCTCCAAGTTTCTTTGGTATTCCACCCTTAAAAGTATAATTAGCAAGCATGGTGGAAATTTCAGATTCCGGTATCTCTCTTTTATTTGTAATAATATCTTTCATGTACTTAGCATAAGGATTGGTTTTAAGTATATCAGTTAATCGCATACGCAAAAAGATGGGTCTAGTCATTTCAGCAAAGCGCTCAAAATCCTCATCGTCCTTTTTCTTGGATGGTTTGGGAGGAAAAGGCATGGGTTTCTGAACCCAAGGCTCTCTTTCTTTACCATGTTTCCTAGCAACAAAATATTTTTTATCATAACGTTGATTCTTTGATTGTGGGTTATTAAGATCAACAGCAGGTTCAATTTCTATATCATTATCATTACTAGGTTGGGCATCATTATGAACATTATCATTAACATTACCACTAGTTTTAGGTTCATCACCAGATTGAGTTTCAGCATCAGAAATATCATTTGGATTCTCAGGTGTTTCAACAATAGGATCACTAGAAGCATGCAAAGTCTTATCATTTTTCTTTTTCTTCTTTTTAGAAGAACTAGGTGCATCTATATTATTTCTCTGAGAATCTTGCTCAATTCTCTTAGGATGGCCTTCAGGATACAAAGGTTCCTGAGTCATTCTACCAGCTCTAGTCATAACTCTAACCGCATTATCATTATTCTTACTATTCAATTCATTGAGCAAATCATTTTGAGCTTTAAGTACTTGTTCTACTTGAGTGGTAACCATAGAAGCATGTTTACTAATAAGTTTAAGTTCACTTTTAACATTAGCCATATAATCACCCAAGTGTTCAAGCATATTTGAATTGTTTTTCAATTGTCTACCAAAATAAGCATTAAAGTCTTGTTGCTTAGCCATAAATTTATCAAACTCATCTAAGCATGGGATAGCAAACTTAGTAAATGGGATTACAGCTTTATCATATCTATTGAGAGAATTTACCTTTACTACCTGTGTCGGGTTATCAAGACCATGAGTTTCTTCAATAGGTAACGGATTAAGATTATATGTTTCTTCAACAGGCGGTAAATTAAGACCATGTACTTCTTCAATAGGAGGTAAATTCTTAACATCTTCAGCTTTAATACCTTTTTCTTTCATAGATTTCTTTGCCTCTTGCATATCTTCCGGACCGAGAAATAGAATACCCCTCTTCTTCAGAGTTGGTTTAGGAATAGGCTCAGGAATTGCCTCCGGAGGTGTCGAATTATTTTCATTTGTCAACATATTATTCAATAGAATTTCAGCTTCATCCGGTGTCCTTTCCCTGAAAACAGAACCAGCACAACTATCCAAGTAATCTCTGGAGGTATCGGTTAGTCCATTATAAAAGATATCAAGTATTTCATTTTTCTTAAGAGGATGATCAGGAAAAGCATTAAGTAATTGGAGAAGCCTCCCCCAAACTTGTGGGAGACTCTCTTCTTCAATTTGCACAAAATTATATATATCCCTTAAAGAAGCTTGTTTCTTATGAGCAGGGAAATATTTAGCAGAGAAGTAATAAATCATATCCTGGGGACTACGCACACAACCAGGATCAAGAGAACTAGACCATATCTTAGCATCACCCTTCAATGAGAACGGAAATATTTTAAGGATGTAAAAGTAACGAGTTCTCTCATCTTTAGTAAACAGGGTAGCTATATCATTCAATTTAGTAAGATGTGCCATAACAGTTTCAGATTCATAACCATGAAAAGGATCAGATTCAACCAAAGTAATTATATCAGGATCAACAGAGAATTCATAATCCTTATCAGTAACAAAGATTCGTGACGTAGCAAAAGCAGGGTTAGGTTTCGTTCTGGCATTTAAAGATTGCTTAATCCATTTAGCTAATAATCTTTTGAGTTCAGTTCTATTTTTGCACGCTAAAATAGCTAAGGAAGCTTCTTGATCAAAGACATAACCCTTAGGAATAACAAGTGATTCCTCATCATCACTTTCATCAGTATCATCAGATTCAATATTTTCAATCTCGCTAGCCCTAGCAAGTTGTTCATCAAGAAAATCACTAAGTGGTATAGTAGTATCAGGCATAGAGGTAGTTTCATCATAGGTATCATGCATAGCAGAAGTGGCATCATCAATAACACGCGACATATCAGAACGAATAGCAGAAGCAGGTGTAGGTGTCGCAAACTTACTCATAACAGAAGGTGAATCAAGTGCAGAGCTAGATGGCAGTTCCTTACCTCCCCTCGTAGTTGAGGGATAGATCTTGGTTTTTGGATCTCTCAAGTTCTTCGTAATGATAAGCAGATATATATCCCAAGTGACTCAAAAAATAGAGCTATGCTCCCCGGCAACGGCGCCAGAAAATAGTCTTGATAACCCACAAGTATAGGAGATCGCAACAGTTTTTGAGGGTAGAGTATTCAACCCAAATTTATTGATTCGACACAAGGGGAGCCAAACAATATTCTCAAGTATTAGCAGCTGAGTTGTCAATTCAACCACACATGGAAACTTAATATCTGCAGCAAAGTATTTAGTAGCAAAGTAATATGACAGTGGTGGTAACGGTAGCAAAAGGTAACAATAGTAAAAGTAATGTTTCTGGTATTTTGCTGTGATCATAGCAACAGCAATGGGAAAGTAAATAAGCGAAGAACAATATGTGGAAAGCTCGTAGGCAATGGATCAGTGATGGAGAATTATGCCGGATGCAGTTCATCATGTAACATTCATAACCTAGGGTGACAGAGAACTAGCTCCAGTTCATTGATATAATGTAGGCATGTATTCCGAATATAGTCATACATGCTTATGGAAAAGAACTTGCATGACATCTTTTGTCCTACCCTCCCGTGGCAGCGGGGTCCTTACAGAAACTAAGGGATATTAAGGCCTCCTTTTAATAGAGAACATGAACAAAGCATTAACACATAGTGAATACATGAACTCCTCAAACTACGATCATCACCGGTAATTATCCCGGTTATTGTCACTTCGGGGTTAACGGATCATAACACATAATAGGTGACTATAGACTTGCAAGATAGGATCAACAACACTCATATATTGATGAAAACATAATAGGTTCAGATTTGAAATCATGGCACTCGGGCCCTAGTGACAAGCATTAAGCATAGCAAAGTTGGAGCAGCATCAATCTCAGAACATAGTGGACACTAGGGATCAAACCCTAACAAAACTAACTCAATTACATGATAGATCCCATCCAACCCATCACCGTCCAGCAAGCCTATGATGGAATTACTCACGCACGATAGTGAGCATCATGAAATTTGTGATGGAGGATGGTTGATGATGATGATGGTGACGGATTCCCCTCTCCGGAGCCCCGAACAGACTCCAGATCAGCCTTCCCGAGAGGTTTTAGGGCTTGGCGGCGGCTCCGTATCATAAAACACGATGATTTCTTCTCTCTGATTTTTTTCTCCTTGAAACTCAATATATGGAGGTGGAGTTGGAGTCGGAGAGGCAACAGGGGGCCCATGAGGTAGGGGGGCGTGCCCTAGGGGGGAAGGCGCGCCCCCCACCCTCATGGAGAGACGGTGGGCCCCCTATCCTTCATCTTTGGCAGGTATTTTTCTTATTTTCTGAAAAGTGGCTCCGTGAAGTTTCAAGTCATTTCGAGAATGTTTGCTCCTGCACATAAATAACACCATGGTAATTCTGCTGAAAACAGCGTCAGTCCGGGTTAGTTCCATTCAAATCATGCAAGTTAGAGTCCAAAACAAGGGCAAAAGTGTTTGGAAAAGTAGATACGTTGGAGACGTATCAATAATTCACATATATAATGTCTTGCAACGAGATGGCAATGCATAATTCACATATATGGTAATTAGACACTGAATAGGTGGCATTCACAAAAAACATGTCTAAACTAATCAAATGACATAGCAATGCGAGACACCATACGCACGATATGAGCACCATAACCCTGCCAAGTTAAAGCATACACCTCGGGGGGGGGGGGGGGTAGGATTGGTCATCTGTCTCTGAATCCTCCTCTGAGGAACTATCCGTAACCAGCGAGATATGCGCTTCATCAGATAGCATAGTCTGCTCTGAAGACCTTGTTTTGACTCTAGAATTTGCCATCACCGTGTAAAATGGCTGATGCACACGAAGAGCAGTTGAATGTACTAACATTGTTGACAAATGTAATATGTAACGAAAAAAAGGATGGCCTGATATAATTTACATATAAGATGACTGGCTAAGCAGGATGGCATTGTAAAATTCACATATATGATGCCTGGCTAAACAAGATAGCATTGCATAATTCACATAAACGATGAATAAAATAAACAGATGGCATTCGCACAAAGGTGTCTAAACTAAGCAGATGACATATTTGATGTATAAAGTAAGCAGTGCAAGACACCATATGCATGATATAACCAACATTAGCATGCCAAGTTAGAGCGAACACCTCGGGGGGTAAATAGGAGTTGTCTTCTCCTTCTGAATCCCCCTCAGAACAGATATCTTCCTCTCGATTTCAATCCGAAATGCGTGGAGGGGGGCTGCCTTTGCACCTACCATGGAGCGATGTCTGCATGAAATTTTATTACCACGCAAGGCTCGTCTCTTTTGCTCTACATGTTCAGTTCCATTGTTTACAATAACTGTCATGCATAGGAATAAAACATAGTGAGATTATGTAAGGAGTGCATGCAGAAATCTAGAGTGATGGTAGCAACCTGTGGATAGACCCAAAACCAATAATAGAAGGAAGATAATGGCTTCAGTTAAAAAATACAGATAATGGCTTCTTTAGGGTGTGCTTCGCACCCAACATGAAACTCATAGTAGACACCGAAGATTAACCAGATAGTAGATAGATACTATTGATAGCGGCCCCGATATGTACCCCACAACCATTTAAAAAATCAAGTTTGACCATTAATTTGGAGCTGACTCGGAGTCTAATCGGCGAACAGGAGGATAAAGTAGCATGTAATATTAAGCGATGCATAACGTAAGCAGACACGAACGAGTGCGACCTCTCTTGCGGACCCGTGTAGTCCTTGAGGTCATCTGCTCGATTGATGATGGTAATGCAGTTTTCATGGCCGCCAGCGGCGGGGAAGAAGATCTGAGACGGCAAAAGACAGTCTGGAGGTCGGATCCCTACTATGTTGGACCCTTTTGTTGTTGGAGCAGCTGAGCTCGGGTGGACGACGACGCGGCAGGAGCGGGACAAACCACACAAGGATTTCTTTGACAACTATCTGTAAGAGAAGTAATTCTGTAAGGGCTCGTTTGAATTGGAGGATTCCAACAATGCAGGGATAGGAAATAGAGAAAAATAGGATAGGAATGCACGTGCAAAACAGAGAATTTAAAAACACAGGATTTCTGCCAATCTGGGTGTTTGATTCACAAGAATTGGAAGATCACAAGATGCAAAGAAGCATGGTGAGATTAAGTCAAACCACAAGAAAATGTACGGTTATAATGCTATTATGCTACTATCTCTTAGTCCTGTGCTTCATGAATAGGAATTTGAAAAGGAGGACAAGTGAAAATTAAAATTCCTACGTTTTTTCTTTCAAGGAGACACTAAAGGAACAAATCCGTTTGCTCAGTGGACAATATATATAACATGTAGAGTAAAAAGAGATGCAACAAGTGTACAACCTCTTTGGCGAAGCCATGTCGATCTCAGCATGATTGGGTTGGCCGGTGAGGATGCTCCGGCTGACTTTGCTGTCGGAAGAGGGGAAGAAGATCTTAGGCGTCTGGAGATGGAGCCCGAGGTACTGCTCCGCTGTGATGGAGGGTTTCGTCATTGGAGCAGCTCCGGCGAGTTGTACGACGCTGAGGCTAAAGCAGGACAAGAGAGACAACGAACAACGTTAACCTGAGTGGAATTCTAATAGCATCTCCAATACATGATGTAAAATACATAACCACAAAGTGCTAGATGTAAAATACATCAGGCGCTCATCTCTAAACTTAACTGTCGAAACTGAACTTAACTGTCAGAACTGAACTTAAGTGTCGAAACTGAATTTTGCTGTCGAAACTGAATTTTGGTGTCGAAACTGAACGCACTAGCAAGGTGAGGCTACATGTCGGTCGACTGGCTTTTTCATCTCTAGTCAGTCGATGTTGCAGCCGTTGGATACGAAATCAAGGGCCTACAGTTCATCTTCAACCTCCACCCCCCTGAGCCGCCAGCTACCACCGGCCAAACAGCAGCCCCCCATCGCCCGCGGCCGGCGGTGCGCCGCCCCGCCAACGCCCCACCAACACCGGCGAGCACCGCCCCCATCCTGAACCCTAAGATAGATAGTGGGGTACCTCTCCGGCGAGCCCCCTCCCCGCTGCGGCTGGTTCTTCCTTCACCCCGGCGAGCCCCCCACCCCCTAAAAATCGACTGACCCAAAAGTCGATTCAGTCGACTAAAGTGTAGCTAAATCAGAGCAGCATCGCAAGCAAGAGCAAGAGAGAGAGCAGCAGCGCGAGCAAGAGCAATAGCAAGAGCAGACCAGGCAGGGGACCGAGAGCAACAGCAGAGCAGCAGCGCGAGCGAGATCTAAAGCAGCAGCAACTCCTACTGATTCGGACGTCGTCCCGAGGGAGCGACGTTGTGGAGGAAGTGGCGGGGGACGACGCCGTGGATGGAGCCGCGCCGTGTCGGCTCGGGACCGAGCGCCAGCAGCACCGTGAGATCGAATCAAGAAGAAAATGCAGCGATTAGTGTACAACCTCTTTGGTGGCGCCGATTAGGCCGCAGCTTCATCCGAGGAAACGGTGATGATGATGCTCTTCCAGTGGTGCAGGTGAAGATGGCGGTGTGGGAATGGAGGTGGTGCGAAAGATGAGGGGAACATCGGGGCAGCTCCTTGGAGGTGGAGGACGGGGTGGCTGAACCGGCGGGACGATGAGATCGACGACGGATCCTCATCCAATACGGTGGATGAGGGATGTCGAGGTGTTAGTTTGGACGACATCGTCGGGGAAGAGGCTCCAGCTGGGTGGCGGACGGAGCAGGGTTCGGGTTTCGTCGCGGGTTTTCGCGGCCTCGGTGTACGATTGGGTGGGCGGATGGGATGGCAGTGGGGAACCATGGCTTAGAGACGCACTTGTCCGAAATGTGGGGTAAGTTACGAAAGTACCCCCACCGATTTGAGGCGGTTCTTTCGGTTCCGGGGTACCACGGGCATGTCGCGTGTGGGATTTCATAAGAGGTGGGAGTTTTCGCGCGCGTTGTAATTTCGGAATAGCAAGGCACGGGTTGAGATGGAGGGAGTTGTCGGAGCACAATGAGACAAAGATATATCTTAAATATTTCGGGCTAACAAGGCGCGGGTTGAAATTTCCGGACAAGCCTAACGTGTACTGTACAAAATCAATGCGCACTACAAATGTCATTCAAAACTTTGAATTCATGTTATGTTCAATTAAAATATTTTGCTACGTGTATAATGCATGCAACCTACTACTCAAATGAACGTTTTAGTGCATTCCAAACGTATATACTACCACTTCAATATGAACTAAATTTGAATTCGTTTCTCTATTTGAATAAGATCTACAGTAATGATTGTTGTGAAGTCAGAGCATTTGAATTTGTTTCTCTGTTTTAATAAGATCTACAATCATCATTATTGTCAAGTTAAACCATCGTTTGTGTATTATCTTCACATCACACCACATGATTAGTCTCGTGTTACATATGAACTATGTGTACTATATGAACTCGAACTAGATTTTTTGAATCCATTTTATTTTGATTTCAAATCACATTACATTTCTAGCTATAGCTAGATCTTCATAATCTAAACCATGTCTCATATGTCTAATGTGTTTATCACATTATGTATGGTGTCCCGCCCCCTACGCCTACAAGTATTTAGATGTGAGTTGCAAACACCACACATTACCACAAATTCAAATAAAATGTGAGAATGTTTGATATATAGTATTGTTTAGATTGTTCCATATTTAGTTGTAAGCTACAAACGCCACACATTGTCACAAATTCAAATAAAATGTGAGATTGTTTGATGTATAGTATGGTTTAGATTGTTCGGCATTTAGCTGTGAGTTGCAAACGCCATGCATTATCACATTATGGCATAACATGTGCACATCACGTGTATCACCGCTATATTCATGCATGCAATGTTTAAAACACTATGATCTCCTATTCAAATATATGAATCCGCTTTCATATCAGATTATGATCTTTGTTAGTCTCTTACACCCACACAATCCTCTAACCTTTGTAGCTACCACTAACTTTCTCTCGTGCATGCACACGCCCTCCTCGCCCTCCCCCTCCCTCGGCATTCTATCCACCGGGCACATTCAGTTTTTTCTTTAGGTCATTCTCCCAGAGTCTCCACAACTCCTTTCCGACACACACCGATCGATAAACCTCTCCAGCGATGCCTGCCTACTGTCGGCATTCTGGGAACGGGGGTCCCCAGACTTGCCTTCCTGCGGCGTGACTCAAAAGGGGGCCCAGCACGGCCCATCTTAATCAACACTGACCCAAGACCCTCGCGAGGGGCCAAGCGTCGCGGGGCGGACGACACGGAACTTCCTCAGACACGGCCTCACCAGGCTGGCTCGCGAGGAGGCGGGGAGAGCAAGGCGGGGTACCTCACGAGGTGCCCGTGACGCAAGCCATGATGACCAAAGGCGCCAGGCGGGCACTAGCCGTGCAGTGTCCTCCTTTCCTCTTTGGTGCAAAGGGAGCAAGCGCAGGTGAGAGCATCAAGCAAAGGCACCCGTTGCGGTGCAACGAGACCAAGACCAGTCCAACGGCAGGGAGGAAGTCATTGTGGATCCCAAGCCAGCGTCACCACCAGAGCCTTTGGCAGGCGAGGACCAACTTTAGTCAGGATAAGTGTACCAGATGTTGCCCTTCAAAATGGCCAATTGTTGGTGCCCTTCCCGCTCAATATTTGGGAAGAGGCCCAGGGCCTTTGCCTATAAATAGGACTAGCCACCCCCAGGGTAAGAGGGCAATCAAGAAGAGAGAATCTAGAAGCCAAGAGAGAAACAAGTTAGGATCGGATCGAGTTGCATCACACATAGAGAGAGAGAAGAGCGACTGAACTCCTCCTAGCAGTTCATCCCCCCAGCCAAGAACAGACCCTCGCGAGGCTGTTCTTCCTTGTATTGCTCATTATCATCAGCCCAAGAGGCAATCCACCACACCACACACTGGAGTAGGGTATTACACCACAACGGTAGCCCGAACCAGTATAAACCATGTGTGTCTTGTGCTGTTCTTTCCATAGCTTAGATCTTAGCGAGGCGGAGGGGTGCAGGTTGGTAGAAGGCGAAATCTCCGCGCGCACCCCAGTGTTCAAACCTCAAGGGTCTGCCGGAACCCGAAATCCGACATTTGGCGCACCAGGTAGGGGTGCGCCGGAATTCGTCTTCCACCGCCCCGTTCTCCTCCGACCATCGCGTCCATGACTAACGCTCGTCGGGCCCGCGCCGAGCGCCGGGCCGCTCTCGGTTCCCGCGTCCTCGCCGTTCCCCGTCACCTGCCGTCAACGCTGCCACCGGCCCGGCGGGGAACAAGCAGCAAGCGTCATCTCAGCATCTGTCCGTGCGGCAAGACGGCCGCACCGCTACTCCCTCGCTCACCCCAGCTGGTTCTTCGTCCCGCGCGCTCCGCGCACCCATGGAGGCTCGAGCTGCGCTCATCGCGGCAAACGAGCTCCTGCGCTACCATCCCGTCGAGGACGTCCATGAAGAATGGCTCGACCATGTTGCCGAGCTCGTCTGCGCCGCAGGAGGCTCTCCTGCGCCGTCTGTTCTGCTGCACCGCACCACGCCCCGCGCGGGCGACGAAGCTCCGGGGGCTCCCCAGCCGCCTCCTCCTCAAGAAGGCGCCGTGGCTCCAAGGCGCTTGGCCCTTGGGCGGAACCCGCTCCGTCAGGTGCCAGCGCGGCAAGTGCAGAGCTGCCAAGAAATCCCTCACCCGCAAGATGCTGCCCGGGCGCTCCCTGCTCCAGCATGTCGCGACCATGCTCCTGCTCCCGCACGTCAAGACCCCACGCTGCTCCCAGCTGCAGCGCGTGGGGACATGCAAGACCAAGCTCTCCGTCACCCAAGGCCTCCCGTGGCCACAGCAGGCTGCCATGCCTTCACCACCGAGCTACGCAGCGTCGCGTGGCCCGGCAAGTTCAAGCCAGACCTGCCTCCTCATTACGACGACACGGCCGACCCTGCGGAGTTCCTCCAGCTCTATGAGCTGGGCATCGAAGCTGCCAACAGAGACGAGAAGGTCATGGTGAACTGGTTTCCCATGGCGCTCAAGGACGGGGCCCGCACCTGGCTCCTGAACCTGGCTCCAGGCACGATCTCCTCCTGGGACGAGATGCACACCCGCTTCATCGCCAACTTCCAAGGTACTCGCGACCGGCCACCCGCCGTGAGCGACATGCGCCGCATCAAGCAACAACCCGGAGAGACCCTGCAGAAGTACATCCAGCGCTTCAACAACGCACGCCTCAAGATTCCCAAGGTGACCAAGGAGGCCATCATCTCAGCCTTCTCCGACGGCGTGCGCGATGTCAAGATGAAGGAGGAGCTGGCGATGCATGAAGACCTATGCACTTCCTTGGAGCTATTCAACTTGGCAACCAAGTGCGCCAGGGCTGAGGAAGGGCGTCTCTCCCTCCTCGAGCTGCCTGCCGCAGACCCAGAAGAGAAGAAGCCCAAGGCCAAGGATGTGAAACGCAAGGGGGCTGTCGTGCTCGCGGCAGAAGCAGATACCAAGCATGGCAGAGATCAGCCCGAATCTTCCAAGGGCAGTCGGTACTGTGTGTACCACGAACTCCACACCCACAACACCAACGAATGTCAAGAGCTCCGAGCCGTGCGAGAAGGAAGGATCGGCCGTCGCCCCGACCGCGGTGACCAGGGATACGGTCGAGGAGGAGGAAGGAACATAGGACGCTGGGAAGACCGCTGCCCGTGCCAAGGGTGGCGCGATCGACCTCACGAGGATCGCTGGCAAGACCCGCCTCACGAGGGAGACTGGAGGGATCAGCCTCGCGAGGATCGCCAGCAAGGCAACGCAGGCCTCCCTCCGCTGCCGCCGCAGCCAAGGAGAAACGAGGACCGCCATCAGGACGAGGGGGCCGGGGGCTTCTAGGAGCCGCGCGCGATTGCCTGCATCCTGGGCGGGGCTCAAGCCCCAGCCTCTCAACGCATCTTCAAGAAGTTTGCCTACGAAGTGAATGCAGTCCTCCCCAAGCTCGAAGCCACACGCCCTCTCAGGTGGTCGGCATGCGCCATCACGTTCAGCTCAGTAGATCAGCTCAAGTGTGCGGCCACAACCGGAGTCCTCCCGATGCTTTATTCCCCAATCATCAGCAACGTGGTGGTCACCAGGACCCTCATCGATGGCGGGGGAGGGCTCAACGTCCTGTCCGTGGAAACATTCAACAATCTCCAAGTGCCATACAACCAGCTTCAGCCAACCAAGCCTTTCTCCGGAGTCACCGATGGCTCCACAGTCCCGATTGGGCAGGTCCGCCTCCCTGTCACCTTCGGGGCATGCGACAACTACCGCACCGAGCTCATCGACTTCGACGTCGCTCACATTCGCTTGCCGTACAACACCATCCTTGGGTACCCAGCGCTGGCCAAGTTCATGGCCGTAACTCACCACGGCTACAATGTCCTCAAGATGCCAGGAAGTGGCAGAGTCATCACGGTGCCCTGTGAAGAGAAGGACGCGGTGTGTTCCCTGGAACGAGCCTTTCAGGCCGCATCATTGGAGGACCCAGATCGCGGAAGCAGGAGGCTTCCCGAGACCGCCCCAAGAAGAAGAAGACATCGTCCGGCCTGGCCCCTCAGGAGGCAGGCCCCTCAGGGCCCGCGCCTGCCTAGGAGGAACCTCCTTCCATCGCATAGGAAAGTGCGCCCAGTGCCCTCCTCAGGCAGGGCTCGGGGGCTCTCCCCAGGAGGGCCACTAACCTGGCTAAGGTCACGAGGGAGGCGCTTGGGCACCACATGGAGGCGTGTTTCGAAGCACGTTTCCCTCAAGAAGGAGTAAAGCAAGGAGGGCCAGACCCTCAGGAGTTCGTCAGCAAGGCCATTCAGGAGCTACAGGAGTCAAGAGTCATGAAAGGCGGCCGCCGCCTACCAGCTGTGGCTCCCCATCCAGGCGAGGATGGTGGGCTGCACGTCTGCATCGACATACCAGGGCTCAATCAAGTCGCCTCTCTGGAGCGCCTCTGGCCCTCGCGAGTGGGGCGCTTCGAAGGTCCACCCCACATCTACGTTCGCATGCCTTACGGCTTGCCGAACGCGGCTGCCACGTACCAGCGCCTCATGAGGGGCATCATGGAGGCTCAAGAGGCCAGGAGTTCCGCAGCCCTGGCGGAGATGGAGATGGTCCGCGAGGAGCCACCAGTGCCTCTGGAGCCTCCCGAGGCCCCTAGGCCTGGGGGCTCGTGAGGATCGGCTTCTGCGGCCCACCGAGTCTCCTACACCAACACTCCTTCGTCCTCAACATCATCAGGTGACATCTTTCGAGTTTCATTTCCAGCTGGGAGCGCCCCCCAGGGCTGCATTATTCCCAGGCCGCGTGGGTTCGTCCCTGCGGCATGTATCCCTTTTATTCATGTTGTTAGCTTACTTTGTTGGGGGCGCCCCTCGGGCTGCATCATCCCCAAGTCGCTCGGGCCTGACCCAGTGATGTCCGCCTTCCCGGCACCTATTTGAATGAATCCACTCCTTCACGGCTAATGTGTTTGACCTAGTTGCCCGCTCAACTGACGCCAACTGACGGAGTTGCCCCCAAACGGCACGACGCTTGCGCATGGATCCGTCCCTGCAACGCCGACAAACCTGAATGGCTGAGCTCTGGCCGTGGCAGCCCCGCGTGGCGCCACCTCATCAAGCCTTCAATGCCTCATCACCCCTCGGAAGCAACCAACGGCTGACTGTCAATTGTCATGGCAACCCCTCGTTCTTTCTATGATGGGTCTACAGGATCTCCTAAAGGAGCTGCATCAGGCGAGGCCCTTGCGGTGTCTCCTTCACTCTCATCCGCGCGAACCGCTTGCATGTTAAAGGGGGGCGCCTGAGCATTGCGACTCAGGGCTCCTACTGGCTCTCCAACCCTCACCCTCTGGCCTTGTCCACGTGTCAGGACCCCGATTCTAAGCCACATCGATCTAGCCGGTAACACCTCATATCACTTTGGGGCCTCACGCACGGTATCCCACGGGTGTCGCCTTACCATGGCCCGGGACCGTTTGCGCCTTTTGGCTCGCGTATATGACAATGTCGCTAGCATCCATATGACCGAGAACCCGGGCCGACATGGCTAGTCGTGAACCCAAAGCGGCACAGACCTATGGAGACAGGCATACATGAATCACAACGAACATGTCGGTCATCAACGAGTGATTCCGGGCTGTAGCACTGGGCTAACAGGACTCCGGGGGATCCCGGGCTGTAGCAGGCTAGACAGGACTCTGGAGACCACCGCGTGACATTTCCCCGAAGGGACAGACATAGGGACAAAGTGAAACACATGCCGGCCAGTCAAGCGTCCTGAACAGTAGTGCTGGGCTAGCAGGACTCCAGTGAACCGGGCTGTAGCGGACTACTATGGCTCGAGGACCACTAGACTACATTTCCCCATAAGAAAGGCTGCGAAGGACAAACAACTAGATTGTCGGATCCCACTCATACCAAGCATTTCAATCATACATACAATATGCTTGATATGAGTACATACAACATGGCATCACAACAAAACTCTACAACTCAAGTACTTGATTGAAAGGCTCCAGGGAGCCATACATAACATATCCATACAGGTAGGGGTCACATGACCCGACACTCAAGTCATACAGTCATACAAGCACATGCGGAAGCAACTAGTCTGAGTACAGACTCTAGAAAGAAAGAAGGCTTCTCAAAGCCTGTCTATCTACATAGGGCCCTCCATGGCCTGGATCACCAGCTGGGTGGCTAGTCACTCGTCGACGTCAAGGTCTACGTAAAACCCATCGGAGGGGACAGTGTTGTCGTCTGAAAACAATAAATAAGCAAACATGAGTACAAAGGTACTCAGCAAGTCTTACATCAGGACCTACTATACATGCTCATTCTCAAGAAGGTGGTGGGGTTTATGCAGCAAGCCAGCTTTGACTCTTGGCTAAGCTATCCTACGGAATCTTTTAGCAAAATAGTTTTCGCACACGAGTGCACTACTCACCATCACAATACTCCACCGTGGATCCTCCCTCGTATCCTGCGAGGGGGCCATCCTCGGTACTCACACTTATCTTGAGTCTTTTAGTAGTATCCATTAACTTGTTTATGAACTGTATATGCAATCAAGTAGTCCTTTACCGCGGACGCGGCTATTCGAATAGTTTCATACCCTGCAGGGGTGTACTTCGTCACACATGTTTCCACCACTTAGCGTCTGCACACGAAATGTGCTCGGCAGACTTCAAGCGAGAACCGACGTGGGTGTAGACCACGACCTGACTAACCACACAAGTCTCTAGTCCAGGGTCATCGCCTATTCAGGTTCCATCCGCAAGGAAATCCGGCCGGGGTGTCCTCAACGGCCCCGAACGATATGAACAGGGTTCCCGAGACACCAAACGGGTGACTCGGTACACCGTGCCACGGTGTATCTACCGCAACATAGCCCACCCCTAGGGTCAGCGCTACGCACGGCCGCCAACACATATCCTACAAACACCAGAAACTAGTTGCAACTCCTGGACTGAGGCGAGAGGGGTTGGTAAGTTGAGCGGGGTCATATTTCAGGGCCCAATGTGTGGTAGTAGCTGAATCTTAATTCACGCATACATAACTCAGTTCTTAGGGACGGCTTCAATGAAACAACCCACCATGTACTCCTACATGGCCTCTCATCGATACCTTTACCAAAACATGTTCAACACATCCCACATATTACTGGCACAAGCATTTCACTCTAGCCCATCACCCAGATGAACCAGACCTGACACAACTCTAAGCATAGCAGGCATAGCAAGGTAGGAATCACAAAACATGGCTCAATCAACTCCTACACATGCTAGTGGGTTTCATCTAGTTACTGTGGCAATGACAGGTCATGCAGAGGATAAGGGTTCAACTACCGTAGCACACAGCAGTTTGAATCGTGTTGTCTTAATGCAGTAAACAAGAGCAGGAGCGAGAACATGGGTTGTATCAGAATGATCAATGGTTGCTTGCCTGATGGAGTGGTAACGGGATACTGCCCTTCAGTTGGATACTCGTGAATATCCTCGGAGGCAGAACCTACCACGAAGAACACAACCGAGCACAATCAACACATGACGATATGCAACAATATGATGCATGCTATGACATGGCAATATGGATGTGTCTTGAGCTAATGCGACTAGCTATGATTTAAATGGAGTTGGTTTGAGTACAAGATTCAAATTCCAACCCCATATATGATTATTTAAATGCCCTTTATTTGTTTTGTCCAAAACAGAGGACAAACATTGTTCAAACATGCATGAAAATGGTACAGATGGATTCCTTGAATTTTTCTGATAATTTTTCATATATAATTTGTCTCATTTGGAGTTATGGTTGAATTTCTATGAATTTTTGAAGTTTTGGGTATTTTCTGGAATTTCCTGAATTATTTTAAACTAGAAAATGATTTACTGCGTTAGCCCTGCGTCAGCATGACATCAGCAAGTCAACTGAGCTGCCTCCAGGTCAAACCTGACCAGTGGGTCCCACTGGTCAGTCTCACAGTGCTGGCTCGAGTCACAGACAGGTGGGGCCAGTCAAAGGCCACGTCAGAAAGTCAAACTGACGTTTGGGGCCAGCTGGGTTAATAACTAATCTAAACAGAATATTAAGTTAAACTAAATATGCGCTGGGCCCACATGGCAGTGGCTCTAGGGGGGGTTGTTAGTGGGTTAGTTAGCCGCTAATGACGGCCACGTCGGCTACCGGCGTTTAGCCGCCGGCGACCTCAGATCGCGGCGGCGTTTCACCGGAGTTGTTCGGGTTTCGCCTACAGGCCACCATTTGATGCGCGGTTTTCTCCTACGGGTTCCTGGGAGTGAGGCGCATCCAGAGAGACAAGCGGTAGCAGCTGGGGTGGCCGGAGCTGACGGCGGCGAGCACTTTGGCGGCCGCCGGAGTTCGGGTGTTCGCGGGATCGATGCTGCGGTGCACGGGAGGAGGAGCTGGTGGTGGCTACGGGCTCCTGGGGACGCGTTGAAGGCGGTGGTGCGCTCGGACGCGTGCTTGCACGGCCGTAGCCACGACGGCGTCGAGGCTCAACGGCGGCGAGCTTCGGGGGCTCGCGGGGCAACAGCTACGGGGCAAAATCAGCGGCGTGGCTAAGGGGAAAGGGACCGGAAGCTCACAGCGGTGCCGTAGGGGTGGCTAGCGGGCTCGGGGGCGACCTTGACGGCGCGAATCGACGGCGAGGAGCTCGGGCGGCCGAGGTTGAAGATGACGGTGGTGGTTACGTTCCAGGCTCTCCCGGCTCGCGTAGCTCGGTGGGGAGGACGAGGAAGACACGGCGGTGCTTCTGGGCACAACGGCAGGGCGAGGGAAGCACGGGGGCTGCGTCTACGGCATACGGCGGCGACGAGCTTCGCTCGGGGAAGAGAGAGGGAGAGCCAGAGGAGGGGATGAGCACGGGGGAGGGAAAAGAGGGGGCCAGGGGGTGCATGGCGTCTCCCAGGGGCGTCCAGGCGTCGAGGGGGAGGTGTGGCAAGCAGGAGCTGGCCGTCGGTGGCCGCGCGCGTGCTGGGGCACCGCGGGCACACGCCCGGCGTCCTCCTGGCAGCAGCTGGAAGAAGACAAGGAGGGAGGTGGGCTGGGCCAACAGTGCTGGGCCACAGCTGGGCCGCCAGGTAAGTCCAGGTGAGCCTCTGTCTCTCTCTCTAATTTATACTGTTTTCTATTTTCTGTTATTCTGTTTTGATTTAGTTTAAATACTAAATCATTTTATAAAATCCTGAAAATATTTATGGACACTTTCTGAAATATTCCAGTGGCCCAAAAATAATTCCAACATTATTTGAGCGTTTGAATTATTTAATAGTATTTAAATGCCCAAATTCAAATATTTATGAATTAAGTCAATGCCCCTTTTGTTGACCTAAAATTATATGCACCATTTTTCCCAAGGGTTCTAACCCAAGGCAAAGAGGGTGAACATATTTGAAGGGCATTTTAGGTTCATTGAATTTATTTTTAGTAAACCCTAGTTGATTTCAGGGGGGGGTGCTGGGGGTTCTGCTTTCCCCATTTCAGTTTCTGATGAATGTAACATGATGCACACTCTAGTGCATAATCTAGCTAGGGTGTGACAACTCACCCCCACTCAATAGAATCTCGTCCCGAGATTTAGGATCATCTGGGAAGAAGGCGGGGTACTCGAGTCGAAGACGATCCTCCCTTTCCCAAGTGGCTTCTTCCTCGGAATGGTGTGACCATTGAACCTTGAGAAACTTGATATTATGACGTCGAGTGGTACGCTCGGCTTGATCAAGGATACGAACGGGGTATTCCCGATAAGAAAGGTTATCTTGTAAATCAAGCGTTTCGTGGTCCACTCCATGGATAGGATCCGCGAAGCAACGCCTGAGTTGCGAAACGTGGAAGACGTCGTGAACTTTGGAAAGATGCGGAGGTAGTTCCAATTGGTAGGCAACTTCTCCTCGTTTGGCAAGAATGCGAAAAGGTCCAATGTAACGAGGAGCCAATTTGACTTTGATACCGAAGCGATGGGTTCCCTTTAACGGGGTAACCCGAAGGTAAGCTTTCTCGTCAATTTCAAATGTCATAGGCTTATGCTTACGATCATATTGACTCTTTTGGCGAGATTGGGCCGTTTTCAATTTCTCACGAATAACGCGAACCTGCTCTTCTGCTTCCTGGATCATATCCGGGCCAAAGAGTTGTCTTTCCCTGGTTTCTGACCAGTTAAGAGGCGTTCGACATTTTCATCCATAGAGAACTTCGAAGGGAGCCTTGCCCAAACTAGCTTGATAGCTATTGTTATAAGAAAACTCCGCGAATTGAAGGCATTTCTCCCAACTCATTCCGAACGAGATAACAGAAGCTCGGAGCATGTCTTCCAGAATTTGATTTACTCGCTCTACTTGACCACTTGATTGAGGGTGGAAAGCGGTACTAAAGGAGAGATGAGTTCCCATAGCATTTTGGAAACTTTCCCAAAATCGAGAGGTGAAGAGACTTCCACGGTCTGAGTTAATTTCCAATGGGACACCATGAAGAGACACTATTCGGGAGATGTATAGGTCAGCTAGCTGGCTAGCGGTGATACTCTCACGAACAGGTAGAAAATGGGCTACTTTGGAAAGACGGTCGATCACGACGAAGATGGCATTATTTCCCCTTTTGGTCCTGGGAAACCCAGTGATGAAATCCATACTGATTTTGTCCCATTTCCATTCAGGAATAGCCAAAGGTTGAAGGGTGCCAGCGGGCCGTTGATGCTCTGCTTTAACACGACGACAAACGTCGCAATTAGCAATGTACTGAGCGATTTCTCTCTTCATCCTAGTCCACCAAAACCTCTGGCGTAGGTCTTGATACATTTTAGTACTACCGGGATGAATGGTGAGAGGGGATTCATGAGCTTCCTTAAGGATCATCTGGCGTAGATGTTGGTTCTTGGGAACCACCAGGCGGTTCTCAAAGAAGACATCACCTTGCTCATCCATGGAAAAACATTTAGCTACTCCGCTAGCAATGTTTTCCTTAATCCGGGATATGCCCTTATCACGCTTTTGGGCAGCTATGATTTGATCCATAAGGGTAGGTTTTGCCACCAGGGTAGATAGGAATCCACGAGGAACAATGTGAAGATTAAGCTTGCGAAATTCCTCATGGAGAAGTGGTTGACTTTGTTGTAACAGCAGGCTGTTACAGTAGGACTTACGACTTAGTGCATCGGCCATGACATTGGCCTTGCCAGGGGTGTAAGTTATTCCTAAGTCATAATCCGAGATCAACTCGACCCAACGTCTTTGCCTGAGATTCAAATCTGGTTGGGTGAAGATATATTTCAAGCTTTGGTGATCGGTGAATATCTCGCAACGATTACCGAGAAGGTAATGTCGCCAGGTTTTGAGTGCATGGACTACAGCTGCAAGCTCTAGATCATGTGTGGGATAATTTTCCTCATGTGGGTGTAATTGCCGTGAAGCATAGGCAATTACCCGACGATCTTGCATGAGTATGCAACCTAGTCCTTGTCGCGAGGCGTCGCAATAGATAATAAAGTCCTTGGAGAAATCTGGTGGTACCAGTACGGGAGCAGATGTCAGGCGTCTTTTCAGTTCCTGAAAACTGAACTCGCACTGCGGAGTCCACTCGAACCTTTTATCTTTCTTGAGGAGTTCAGTTAGAGGTTTAGCAACCTTGGAGAAATTCTCGACGAAGCGGCGGCAATAGCTCGCTAGGCCAAGGAAACTCCGAACTTGCTTGACCGTTTCAGGTGGAGTCCAATCAAGGACGGCTTGAACTCGCTCGGGATTGACAGCAATACCCTTACCAGAGATTACATGGCCTAGATAGGTCACTTCTGACAACCAAAATTCACACTTGGAGAATTTGGCATAAAGGCGTTGCTCTCGAAGTTTCATCAATACCAGCCTTAGATGTTCGGCATGTTCCTCTTCATTCTTGGAGTAGATGAGTATGTCATCGAGGTATACTACGACGAATTTGTCCAAGTACTCCATGAAAACCGAGTTCATTAACCGGGAGAAAGTGGCCGGGGCATTGGTTAAACCGAAGGACATGACGGTGTACTCGTATTGGCCATAACGAGTAACAAAAGCAGTTTTGGGAATGTCCCCGTTTCTGATTTTGATTTGATGGTAGCCCAACCTCAAATCCATCTTGGAGAAGACTGAGGATCCAGCGAGCTGATCATACAGGTCGTTGATCCTGGGAAGCGGGTATTTGTTCTTGATGGTGACCAGATTGACAGGTCGGTAATCCACAACCATTCGATCCGTTCCATCCTTCTTCTTGACGAAGAGGACGGGGCAAGCCCAAGGAGAGGAGCTAGGACGGATGAACCCTTTGTTCAAGGACTCATCGAGTTGGTTCTTAAGCTCGGCTAGTTCTAAGGGTGCCATCTTGTAGGGTCTTCTAGCAATTGGAACGGTTCCTGGAACAAGGTCTATCATAAACTCGACATCCCGGTCAGGTGGAACACCTGGCAGTTCTTCCGGAAACACATCCGGGAAGTCTCGGACTACCGGGATGTCATCAAGGTCTGGAAGGGGGTTGGCATTGAGAGAGTAAAGTTGGCGCTTGGCCACTCGAGTTAAGACATTAACTGTCTTGCCCGAGGGATGAGTAAGTTGAACGGTTCTAGTGGCACAATCGATCTTGGCATAATGAGCCGACATCCAGTCCATACCCAAGATGATGTTTATGTCGGAGGACTTGAGAGCTATTAAAGATGCGAGGAAAACAAGCCTATCGACAAGAATTTCGTTCCCATGGCTTACCTTAGAAGTTTTCCATTTGGAACCCGGAGTTTGAATTACCATGGAAGTGGGCATGTCACAGAATGTCGTGTTATGCAACCGAGCATAATGCTCGGATATGAATGAATGAGATGCTCCAGTATCGAAAAGAACAGATGCCGGATGGCAGTTAACAAGGAGCGTACCAAGGACGACGTTGGGATCCTCATGAGCCTCTTCGGCTGAGACGTAGTTGACATGGCCACGTGCAGTAGTGGCCGGCTTGGCGTAGAAAGTCTTTCCCGCGGGCTTACCACGGCCAACGGACTTTCCAGCTTGATTGGGGTTGTTCTGGGACACTCTCGACTATAGTGACCCGGTTCTCCACACTTGAAGCATGTTACCACAGTGGGGCGTGGAGCAACATTAGCAGCGGGGCCACCATAGGGCTTGGACGGTGCAAATGGCTGGTTGGGACGAGGCGCCTCAAAGGATGGCCTCGGGGTGAATCTGGGTGGCAGTGCGGTGCTTGGAATCCACACCCGGCGCTTCTGAGCTCCAGAGCCGGATGAAGACCCAAAATCACGAGAGTGCTTGCGTGAAGCGTCATAATCAGTCTGGCCTGTCTCAGCACTGATAGCTTTATTGACCAGCTTCTGGAAGGATGTGCACTCATGCAGACGGAGATCACGGCGAAGCTCAGGGCTAAGTCCCTTGTGGAACCTTGCCTGCTTCTTGGCGTCAGTAGAAACCTCTTTAGGAGCATAGCGTGCCAGGTTCCCAAATTCGGCTATATGCATCCACAGTCAGCCTCCCTTGGGTGAAGTTGCAGAACTCCTCCCTCTTGCGATCCATGAGACCTTCCGGAATGTGATGCTCACAGAAAGCCTCGCTGAACTCAGCCCAGGTAGTGATTTGGCCGACTGGGCGCATAGCTTCGTAGTTTTCCCACCAATGGCTAGCGGGGCCCTCAAGATGATAAGCAGCATAGGTAACCTTGTCGGCTTCAGCTACGTTGGCAGAACGTAGCTTGTGGGTGATGCTGCGAAGCCAATCATCCGCGTCGAGCGGCTCGACGGAATGGTTAAACTTTGGTGGGTACAGCTTGATAAAGTCGTTGATTGACACCAAATCATTTCGTGGGTGGCGTGCAGTGTTCTGCTCAATCCGCTCCAGTAGGCGGTTGGTCTCACGCTTGTTCCTTTCCGCCTCCAGCATCACTTCGGCCAGGGAAGGCGGGTGAGGCAAATTTTCACCTCTAGCTGCATTGGCTTCCCTCTGCTCCGGGGCAGCAGGGTTTCCGCGGGTGTTGACCATCCTAGGAGGAAAACAAGACAACGGTTTAGACAAGGATGGCTCAAACTTAACAGGGAAGTGCAGAATGTAAAGGATAACGCGGAATGCAGAGATGCTCATTCGTATGCCATGGTAATATAAAACTGCCATATATACACCAACGGTCATACTCGTCATACATAGTTTAGTACAAGCCCATGCTACAGTACAACTATGAAAGTAGACGTTACATCTCATCGGAGGCATTCCGAGTCCCTATACATTATTTGTCTACACCTCCGGAATCGATTACACACCAAGTCGTATTCCACAAGTCACACATGACAGTGGAGATACAACCACTACAATACTAGTGGTGCTACTACTAACTCAGATAGCTCCGTAGTAGTCCTCATAGAAGTCACCTCCATAGCCTGGAAGTTCAACGTGATCATCCGGAAACAGACGGTCCTGAGGAACCTGTGGACCATAGGGGCTAGGATAAGGTCTTGGACCAACAAACGGTGGCCTGCGGGGACCAAGGGGTGGGGTGATGCCTCCCACATCACGCCAATCCACCATGTCTGGCAGAGCTGCTCTCACAGGATACAGATCCCTGGTATCCATACATCCCGCTTGCACCGCGGGTGCAAACCGAGTCAATGTGGCCCAATGATCAGCACGGGTATTAAAGAGCTCCAGCCTCAAGGCCCGATTCTCTCGGTCCTTATCTTCGAGCATCTCAGCGGTGGTACGAGTTAATGAGTCCTCCTGAGTGGAGTCAGCATAGATAGCCTGAAGATACCCCTGCGCTCCCGCAAGTGAAGCTGGCATGTAACGGAAGTCAGTGTTCCGAAGCAGGCCAGTCCGGACTCACAAGATGGTCATCATGGAATAGGCAGCATCCTACACAGCCATCTCAATGGTAACTCCGAGTCCATAGGAACAGTGAAGGGGCTCGGTAGATCCAGGATATGAAGGAAATATCCTGACGGTGCATAAATACTGGCTTTGATTAAAGTCGCGGAACTGCTCTTCAACAGTGTATTCGGGATACCAACGGTATCCTGTCTCGATCATGACCCGGACCAACATAGCAGTATGACCGGGCACGTCGAGGCACCTGGTCAGGCGAACCACTTGATTTTGAGACTGATTGGCCATCTGAAAGCACAACCACAAGACAGAGACATCAGAATTCCTAAGGAAAATTGGGCAGCATAACGGCTGTAAATGCTCAGAAAAAGATTTGAGACATCCACAACAGTTCACAATACCGCTCAACAGCATCATATCAAGGTTCTGATTCAAATAGCAACGTACTAAAAAAGTAGAAACTGGACTGGAACTCGTAGCAATAATCCTATAAACTACTACGGATTAGTAAGACGTGAACCTGATAGAAGAAGAGAGCCTAGTCCTTAACCCACGTTCAATGAGAAGAGAATGACTCAGATCAGAAGCATAGGGTAAAGGAGTAAAAAGAACCTTACGTTCCCTCCCACAATCAATTCCCTTACATATAACTAAAGCATTTCTAGACTCGACATCGACCAGTTTGGCTGAACGAACCTACAGGCAGTCCGGCTCTAATACCAACGCTGTCAGGACCCCGATTCTAAGCCACATCGATCTAGCCGGTAACACCTCATATCACTTTGCAGCCTCACGCACGGTATCCCACGGGTGTCGCCTTACCATGGCCCGGGACCGTTTGCGCCTTTTGGCCCACGTATATGATAGTGTCGCTAGCATCCATATGACCGAGAACCCGGGCCGACATGGCTAGTCGTGAACCCAAAGCGGCACAGACCTATGGATATAGGCATACATGAATCACAACGAACATGTCGGTCATCAACGAGTGATTCCGGGCTGTAGCACTGGGCTAACAGGACTCCGGGGGATCCCGGGCTGTAGCAGGCTAGACAGGACTCCGGAGACCACCGCGTGACATTTCCCCGAAGGGACAGACATAGGGACGAAGTGAAACACATGCCGGCCAGTCAAGCGTCCTGAACAGTAGTGCTGGGCTAGCAGGACTCCGGTGAACCGGGCTGTAGCGGACTACTATGGCTCGAGGAGCACTAGACTACATTTCCCCATAAGAAAGGCTGCGAAGGACAAACAACTAGATTGTCGGATCCCACTCATACCAAGCATTTCAATCATACATACAATATGCTCGATATGAGTACATACAACATGGCATCACAACAAAACTCTACAACTCAAGTACTTGATTTAAAGGCTCCAGGGAGCCATACATAACATATCCATACAGGTAGGTGTCACATGACCCGACACTCAAGTCATACAGTCATACAAGCACATGCGGAAGCAACTAGTCTGAGTACAGACTCTAGAAAGAAAGAAGGCTTCTCGAAGCCTGTCTATCTACATAGGGCCCTCCATGGCCTGGATCACCACCTGGGTGGCTAGTCACTCGTCGACGTCAAGGTCTATGTAAAACCCATCGGAGGGGGCAGTGTTGTCGTCTGAAAACAATAAATAAGCAAACATGAGTACAAAGGTACTCAGCAAGTCTTACATCAGGACCTACTATACATGCTCATTCTCAAGAAGGTGGTGGGGTTTATGCAGCAAGCCAGCTTTGACTCTTGGCTAAGCTATCCTACGGAATCTTTTAGCAAAATAGTTTTTGCACACGAGTCCACTACTCACCATCACAATACTCCACCGTGGATCCTCCCTCGTATCCTGCGAGGGGGCCATCCTCGGTACTCACACTTATCTTGAGTCTTTTAGTAGTATCCATTAACTTGTCTATGAACTGTATATGCAATCAAGTAGTCCTTTACCGCGGACGCGGCTATTCGAATAGTTTCATACCCTACAGGGGTGTACTTCGTCACACATGTTTCCACCACTTAGCGTTTGCACACGAAATGTGCTCGGCAGACTTCAAGCGAGAACCGACGTGGGTGTAGACCACAACCTGACTAACCTCACAAGTCTCTAGTCCAGGGTCATCGCCTATTAAGGTTCCATCCGCAAGGAAATCCGGCCGGGGTGTCCTCAACGGCCCCGAACGATGTGAACAGGGTTCCCGAGACACCAAACGGGTGACTCGGTACACCGTGCCACGGTGTATCTACCGCAACATAGCCCACCCCTAGGGTCAGCGCTATGCACGGCCGCCAACACATATCCTACAAACACCAGAAACTAGTTGCAACTCTTGGACTGAGGCGAGAGGGGTCGGTAAGTCGAGCGGGGTCATATTTCAGGGCCCAATGTGTGGTAGTAGCTGAATCTTAATTCACGCATACAGAACTCAGTTCTTAGGGACGGCTTCAATGAAACAACCCACCATGTACTCCTACATGGCCTCTCATCGATACCTTTACCAAAACATGTTCAACACATCCCACATATTACTGGCACAAGCATTTCACTCTAGCCCATCACCCAGATGAACCAGACATGACACAACTCTAAGCATAGCAGGCATAGCAAGGTAGGAATCACAAAACATGGCTCAATCAACTCCTACACATGCTAGTGGGTTTCATCTAGTTACTGTGGCAATGACAGGTCATGCAGAGGATAAGGGTTCAACTACCGTAGCACACAGCAGTTTGAATCGTGTTGTCTTAATGCAGTAAACAAGAGCAGGAGCGAGAACATGGGTTGTATCGAAATGATCAATGGTTGCTTGCCTGATGGAGTGGTAACGGGATACTGCCCTTCAGTTGGATACTCGTGAATATCCTCGGAGGCAGAACCTACCACGAAGAACACAACCGAGCACAATCAACACATGACGATATGCAACAATATGATGCATGCTATGACATGGCAATATGGATGTGTCTTGAGCTAATGCAACTAGCTATGATTTAAATGGAGTTGGTTTGAGTACAAGATTCAAATTCCAACCCCATATATGATTATTTAAATGCCCTTTATTTGTTTTGTCCAAAACAGAGGACAAACATTGTTCAAACATGCATGAAAATGGTACAGATGGATTCCTTGAATTTTTTTGATAATTTTTCATATATAATTTGTCTCATTTGGAGTTATGGTTGAATTTCTATGAATTTTTGAAGTTTTGGGTATTTTCTGGAATTTCCTGAATTATTTTAAACTAGAAAATGATTTACTGCGTCAGCCCTGCGTCAGCATGACATCAGCAAGTCAACTGAGCTGCCTCCAGGTCAAACCTGACCAGTGGGTCCCACTGGTCAGTCTCACAGTGCTGGCTCGAGTCACAGACAGGTGGGGCCAGTCAAAGGCCACGTCAGAAAGTCAAACTGACGTGTGGGGCCAGCTGGGTTAATAACTAATCTAAACAGAATATTAAGTTAAACTAAATATGCGCTGGGCCCACATGGCAGTGGCTCTAGGGGGGTGGTTAGTGGGTTAGTTAGCCGCTAATGACGGCCACGTCGGCTACCGGCGTTTAGCCGCCGGCGACCTCAGATCGCGGCGGCATTTCACCGGAGTTGTTCGGGTTTCGCCTACAGGCCACCATTTGATGCGCGGTTTTCTCCTACGGGTTCCTGGGAGTGAGGCGCATCCAGAGAGACAAGCGGCAGCAGCTGGGGTGGCCGGAGCTGACGGCGGCGAGCTCTTTGGCGGCCGCCGGAGTTCGGGTGTTCGCGGGATCGATGCTGCGGTGCACGGGAGGAGGAGCTGGTGGTGGCTACGGGCTCCTGGGGACGCGTTGAAGGCGGTGGTGCGCTCGGACGCGTGCTTGCACGGCCGTAGCCACGACGGCGTCGAGGCTCAACGGCGGCGAGCTTCGGGGGCTCGCGGGGCAACAGCTACGGGGCAAAATCAGCGGCGTGGCTAAGGGGAAAGGGACCGGAAGCTCACAGCGGTGCCGTAGGGGTGGCTAGCGGGCTCGGGGGTGACCTTGACAGCGTGAATCGACGGCGAGGAGCTCGGGCGGCCGAGGTTGAAGATGACGGTGGTGGTGACGTTCCAGGCTCTCCCAGCTCGCGTAGCTCGGTGGGGAGGACGAGGAAGACACGGCGGTGCTTCTGGGCTCAACGGCAGGGCGAGGGAAGCACGGGGGCTGCGTCTACGGCATACGGCGGCGACGAGCTTCGCTCGGGGATTAGAGAGGGAGAGCCAGAGGAGGGGATGAGCACGGGGGAGGGAAAAGAGGGGGCCAGGGGGTGCGTGGCGTCTCCCAGGGGCGTCCAGGCGTCGAGGAGGAGGTGCGGCAAGCAGGAGCTAGCCGTCGGTGGCCGCGCGCGTGCTGGCGCACCACGGGCACACGCCCGGCGTCCTCCTGGCAGCAGCTGGAAGAAGACAAGGAGGGAGGTAGGCTAGGCCAACAGTGCTGGGCCACAGCTGGGCCGCCAGGTAAGTCCAGGTGAGCCTCTGTCTCTCTCTCTAATTAATACTATTTTCTATTTTCTGTTATTCTGTTTTGATTTAGTTTAAATACTAAATCATTTTATAAAATCCTGAAAATATTTATGGACACTTTCTGAAATATTCCAGTGGCCCAAAAATAATTCCAACATTATTTGAGCATTTGAATTATTTAATAGTATTTAAATGCCCAAATTCAAATATTTATGAATTAAGTCAATGCCCCTTTTGTTGACCTAAAATTATATGCACCATTTTTCCCAAGGGTTCTAACCCAAGGCAAAGAGGGTGAACATATTTGAAGGGCATTTCAGGTTCATTGAATTTATTTTTAGTAAACCCTAGTTGATTTCAGGGGGGGGGTGCTGGGGGTTCTGCTTTCCCCATTTCAGTTTCTGATGAATGTAACATGATGCACACTCTATTGCATAATCAAGCTAGGGTGTGACACCACGGCATCGCGACCTAGCATACCAGCGACGGCTGAGACTCGCCCGAGGGCCGGGACCCGAGGACGTAGAGCAGAAAGGGGAGCAAAGGCGAGAGGGGAGGGACACGCGAGGACCTCACCGAGCAACCTCACGCCTACCGATGCACGGACCCGGCGACACACCAGAGAGCGGTCCCTGATTCTCGAGATAAGTCAGCACCCGGAAGCACCAGCTACCGTGGCACCATCCCCGCACCTAATGCAATCCCATGTTAGCGATGCTGCTCTCCTTTCTCACCGAACGATGGCTGCTTGAGCGCCAAAGGGGACCTCCTGAGCATCGCGACTCAGGGGCTCTTACCGGACCCCGGGTCGCTCACCTCCTGGCCTTGACCACGGCATCGCGACCTGGCATACCAGCGACGGCTGAAGCCGCCTTGGGACTGGGACCTATCGGCGCAGAGCACCAAGCCCTCGTGAGGTTCGAAAGGAAGAACTGAGCTAAGACGGAATGAGCATCTCGCACAATTCTACGACAAGGGTTATATTAACAAATAGGATCACAGGCACCTTACAAGCCCCCACGGGATGCGTCTTTGATTCCTTGCAGGGAACGGATCCTAAAAGGACACTAACTACACACGCCCCTGCAAAAGACGCCATCATCAATAGTGGGCCGTCAAGCACTGGCACCAACCCCATCCAGATTAGAGTCGGTGACGGCCTGACGAGCCCGCCCTACTCCAGGAGCGGCGCCAGCTCAGGGGCTCGTAGCTATCATCGCTCGTCTCCGGAGTCGCGAAGAGCTCGCTGAAGTCACTGGACCCTCCGACGCCTCCGCCGCCTGAGTAGCCGGGAGCGGTCGGCGGGCCCAGTCCTCGTCGTAGCAGGGTCCCGAGCACCTCTCTCGGGGCGGCACTCCAGCCGGCGCCCGTTCACATCGAAGACCTTGAAGAACATCACCGAAGCACCGTGCTACTCCAAGTGGATCGCGAAGGCGCCTCTTGTCCTACAAACCCGGGCGATTTCGCCCCAGCCTCAAGTCATGAAGACCTCGCCCGGGGCAACGACCGCGACCTCTGCCTCGGTCGCGAGGGTGCTGCAGCCGGCGTGCTGCAGCCAAAGCTCCAGGAGTCCTCCCTGCGGGATGATGGAGGCGAAGAAGGGAGGAAGGCAAAACCAAGACTGAGGAGGCATGGCGGCATGGAGCACGAACTCTCGGGAGGAGCCCTCGGTGTGGACCCCAAGGGGGACGACCCACACCTTCATGAACCGTCGACGCCGACGGCGGCGCCGCCCGTGGCGATCGGCATCGACTCCTTCAGAGCCCTCGATGTGGGCGTACAAGGGAAGCGGGAACCCCGGCAGTGGCCGCTCGCACCAGGGCCTCGACACCACCTGATGGGCCCCCTCGTCCCGGCCACGGAGGGTGAGCCGTTTCTTCGGTGGGAGCGGGTCTGGTTCCTCTTGGGGAGCCTTTCCATTCTCTGCTGCCGAGAACCGGCGGATCGGAGCCATGGCAGCAAGATGGAGCAAGGACCGGGAAGAAGGAGAAGCAAGAAGGGATGGACTGGAAGGGCGCGCGCCATTCCGTACTTATGGCCGGCGAAGGCCAACCGCCGACCTCCACGATCGCAGGTAATGATGACCCGCTTTGCATGCAGGGAATTGTCCAATCCGTGCAGTTGCCGAGGCGCCATGTGGAAGTGGAGACGCCCATGTCCGGTCAACCGCCACGCGGCGCCCAAGGCCGCAGCCTGTTAGGGCCCGCGGCGCTTCACTCTTGCCCTTTCGCCTCCCTGCACGGCCAAGTCCAGGAGGGCCTTGGGCCCGGGGGCTATTGTCGGCGTTCTGGGAACGGGGGTCCCCAGACTTGCCTGCCTGCGGCCTGCGGCGTGGCTCAAAAGGGGGCCCAACACGTTCCATCTTCATCAACACAGACCGAAGACCCTCGCGAGGGGCCAAGCCTCGCGGGGCGGACGACACGGAACTTCCTCAGGCACGGCCTCATCAGGCTGGCTCGTGAGGAGGCGGAGAGATCAAGGCGGGGTACCTCATGAGGTGCCCGTGACGCAAGCCATGACGACCAAAGGAGCCAGGCGGGCGCCAGCCGCGCAGTGTCCTCCTTTCCTCTTTGGTGCAAAGGGAGCAAGCACAGGCGAGATCATCAAGCAAAGGCACCTGTTTCGGTGCAAGGAGACCAAGACCAGTCCAACGGCAGGGAGGAAGTCATTGTGGAGCCCAAGCCAGCGTCACCACCAGAGCCTTTGGTAGGCGAGGACCAACTTTAGTCAGGATAAGTGTACCAGATGTTCCCCTTCAAAATGGCCAATTGTTGGCGCCCTTCCCGCTCAATATTTGGGAAGAGGCCCAGGGCCTTTGCCTATAAATAGGACTAGCCACCCCTAGGGTAAGAGGGCAATCAAGAAGGGAGAATCTAGAAGCCAAGAGAGAAACAAGTTAGGATTGGATCGAGTAGCATCAGAGAGAGAGAGAGAGAAGGGCGACTGAACTCCTCCTAGCAGTTCATCCCCCCAGCCAAGAACAGACCCTCGCGAGGCTGTTCTTCTTCCTTGTATTGCTCATCATCATCAGCCCAAGAGGCAATCCACCACACCACACACTGGAGTAGGGTATTACAACACAACGGTGGCCCAAACCAGTATAAACCCTGTGTCTCTTGTGATGTTCTTTCCATAGCTTAGATCTTAGCGAGGCGGAGGGGTGCAGGTAGGTAGAAGGCGAAATCTCCGCGCGCACCCCAGTGTTCGAACCTCAAGGGTCTGCCGGAACCCGAAATCCGACACCTACAACATACACACACACCTTCAATCTCCTCCTTTATGTGTCCTTGCCTCGTGTCTCTCATACGGTCAGACACACGTGCAAACTCTCGCCCCTCTTTTCATCGATCTCACAACCGCACACTCCTCCCCCTATCTAGCTAGTAGTTAGGCCTCTCGCACCACCTCCTAGCTCCATTGTCTCTGTCTATCCGTCTCACTGGGACTTATTTGCCTCTAACAAATGGACGTGCACTGACCGATCTCTCGCTATACATATAGCTAGCTAGGTCCTTATAACTCGTTTTTACCCACACGTCAATCGATCTACCTCATTAGTTGTGTCTCTCCCTTCTTCCGGCAAACAACAATTGATCTACCGATCTAGTTAGGTTTGCTTACCAAACACATGGTTCCCCTTCACCATCCATGGAAGCGTCCCGACAGATCTATCACGCACAGGCAAACACAGAAACACATCCCCACTCTTATTGATAACATTGCAGTTCCACCCTCAGTTTGTCTAGTAGGCCTCTCCCACCATCTTCGACAAGCAACTCCACCACCCATCCAGCACTCTACCCCTCTCCCTCCCTCTCCCTCCCTCTCTCTCTCTCTGTCCCATCATATTTCCTGTCCTTCAGTTATGTATGGATGTCGACCGATCTCCCTCAAGACATAGCTGGGTCTCTCCTTCTGAACACATATACGAGTCGTTCTACCTCTATAATTAGGCCTATGCCTACCCCTCCCCCTCCCCCCCACACACACCGATACATCGATCGCTCTAGTCATGTCTCCCTGCCACACACAAACTTGACATGTGCCCTCTAACGTTACGGTAGGCCAGTTGCCCTATATCTTTGACTTACACACACACACACACACACACAATTTCGATGGCTCTCTTCATCGATCTCGCACCCACCCACTTGATCCTCTCTTCGACTCTATCGATAGCTATGACCCCTCCCTCTCTTCTCGTGGATTGCCCGACCCTCTATGTATGATATGGATAGGCCTCCATTTCACACACATTGCATGCAAAATTTTGTTTGAGATGTCATCGACTCATATTCCCACAAACAATTCACGAAATCAACCCCCCACCCCACCCCCACACCAAAACAAAAAACACTAATGAACACGGTTTGTATCTCTCTCACACACCCACGTAGGTGGGGGACGTGCACGAAGAGAAGATGTTCATGCACGGTGCACGTACTCCCGTCTCTTTCCCAAGCACACCCGTGCGGGTACATTGTGGAGCTCATTTCTGTACGAAAAAGGCAGCCCACGTGGTAATTTGGCACGTGTACTGGTTGTCCACTTGGTGGAGGGAGGATCATCTACCATGGGTGAACAAACAAATTGCGACTTGACGTGTTATGTTAAAAAAAGAGGCAAACCATGTGGGGCCTACCTTAGAGGCAAGGCTCTATACACTGGAGTACTTTTGATGTGTCCCATCAACTCGCAGAACGAGGAGAAGCTTGCTTAGTACGCCGTCTCCCCCGTTCCTAAATATAAGTCTTTGTAGAGATTTCACCATGAACCACATGCGGATGTATATAGATGCATTTTAAGTGTAGATTCATTCATTTTGTTCCGTATGTAGTGGAATCTCTACAAAGACTTATCTACTAGTAATAGCTAGCCCCCACTACTAGGAATTATCTATCCTCTCCTTGAGCCACATCATCAAAATTGATGTAGACGTTAGATGAAGTAAATCAGTCCATAATAGCCATCTGATCTAGACGTTGAGAGGCTCCGCACTAAGGCACATGCAAGCATGCAGAAATACCGTGGCACATGCATGTGAGTGGGGATTTAAATTACATCAACATGCCTACATCCAAGCATGCACCGGTAGCATGCATGTAAGTGAGCTTTTAAGTCCCATCAACATGTCAAAAAGAAAAATATAATCCCATTATGAAGTAGGAGTTGGCTGATCTTTTTTCCTTACGTGGGATGATCTAAATTATGATGGGAGTTTATTTAGTTTGGCTACCACATTTGTCATGTGGTTATAGAGTTTTTTTTAGTTCTATGAAATCGATAATTTTGCGCAGAGAGATATACAGTTGTTCTGCGGCAACGCGCGGGGACTCATCTAGTAATATTTAGGAATGGAGGGAGAACTATGTAAAGAGTTAGGTGTCGCACGGTGATAGTGTGAGGTGGGCCATGTAATCGCCGAGCCTGCGTGTTTTCACTGCTCTTGCACGCCTCCACTGTAAGAATGGAGAAAATTGTAATATAGTAGTAGTACCTCCTTTCACCGAAAGCGTGGGACATCCAGAAGTCCTACCACCTTAGTAATAAAGACCAATGAGCTGTCAAATCACATAGACCCAGCAGTAAGTTGGACGGACAAAGCAACCATCACTCTTGCGCCAGTGAGAGGTCACGTCCGCTCTGCCCGGGCATGAATGCGGCACCGATTCTTTGGAGCGGCGCTGTCCGTTTTGGGCGGGAAGCGCGCGCGGGTGATGGAGGGGCTTTGGGTGGGCCAGGCTGGTCAGGAACGGGCATGGCAGCTGTCCGCATGTCCCTACCGGACACGCCCGGAAACGAGAGGATGGACCGACTCTCGCGGCTAAAATCGTACACTACACAACATCTCTCTGTAGGAGTAGGTCGATTTGTTGCTCTCTCTAACACACACATGCTGTTAAAGACACACACACACACACACACACACACACACACCTTGGTCCCATTGCACCTTCTAACGTGACTTATTACACCTAGACGGAGGGAGTAGTAAGTATACGAGATACGGTGGCACACTGACTTAAGTCGAATTCAAGTGCCCAAAATTTGTGTGCATGTTATAATAAGGATCCACTTAAAATAGTACGTGAGCGAATAGAGGGATCAATTGGACAGTGTTCCCGAGCAGTAGCGAGATGTGTGAGGTAAGAAACACCGCTGGCGCTTTTAATTTTTATTATTAATTTGTTTGTTTCACCCTCTGACTAGTGGGACCCAACATACTACATGGAGAGAGGTAAGGTGACTAAGGCTGCATTATTTCTGCACCATTGTGGATAGTCTTACCACCAAAGCCACATGACACGATTATGATTGAAATCCCAATGACTCCCACACACAAAAAAACACGGCATGCTTGTCACACGAATGCAGGAATGTATAAAAGGTTATTTCCCTCTCATTGATCATAACGGGAGGGTTGTGTAGCTGGTTAGCCTGTTCGCTCATCAAACTTGAGGACTCGGGTTCGATAACTACACTTGAGCATAATTTGTGCCAGGAGGATTCTTTGACTGGTCAAAATGTTTTCTAGGGTTTGCACGCTTCACACTCTCTCTCCAGTATATATATACACGCTGGTGCCTCAGCGCTTGTAGTTGCTCTCTTCACACTCTCGCGCCCTCTCTCGCTGGAGCCTCAGCGCTTGTGGTTTCTCTCTTCACACTCTCTCGCCCTCTCCCGCTGGAGCCTCAACGCTTGTAGTTGCTCTCTTCACACTCTCTCGGCCTCTCCAGATCTAAACAAGACTTCGTTGGCCTCTCTCTCCCCTCACTGCTGCTCAAAGAGCCGGCAAGACCCGTCCGCCGGGAAAGGAAGCAGGCTTAACGCTGTCGCCATCGGCGAGGAACTACCGACGCACCTTTTCACTTTCCACCCATCGGCGGCGCGGGAGGGCCGCCGTCCCGTCGCCCACCGAACCACGCCCCAAGAACCTTAAGGTATAATTTACTTACTCCAGATGCATTGCTCTAGCTGCATGTATACCATGAATCTAGGACGTGGTTCAAAGAGGAAAGGAGTGGGGGGAAAGTAGTGGGAAAAGTGGTATATAGCATGAATCTAGGACGTAGTTCAAAGAGGAAATGAAGGGGAAAGTTGTATAGCATGAATCTAGGACATGGTTCAAAGAGGAAAGGAATGGGGGAAAGTAGTGGGGAAAGTTGTATTGCATAAATCTAGGACGTGGTTCAAAGAGGAAAGGAAGGGGTGAAAGTACTAGTTCAAAAAGGAAAGGAAGGGACAAGGCTGTAGAGTTTGAGCAGGACTAGATTTTCTGCGCTCACATAGGGAAATGTGTTTAAAGATAACAAAACTGGGACCAACACAAATATGCTCCTTGGTTGTTTGTTCTTTGTTGTAACAGACTGTGCATGACCACAGTACATCGGTAGATGCACATAGTGCTGGTGCGTCCACTGTCCCGTGCAACTCATAAGCTATTGTTAATCTAAGGCCTTGTTTGTTTAAAAACTCCCTAGTCCCTACCTGCTTGGTTCTAGGGACTAAACATGGACTAGAGGTTATTAAATGACATGCTAAAAGACCATGTTACCCCTAGTAATGAACTAACAGAGACAAGCTGCGATGCGTGGCGGGGGAAACTGTTGGAAAAAGTCCCAAAAAGACTCCATCGGGGTCTTCTTTCTTTAGTCCCAAATGCCCACTTTTAGTCCCTAAAAGTCCCTCCTGTTTGGTTTAGATTGGACTGACACGGAGTTTTTTTAGTCCCTATACCAAAATGTCCCTATAAACAAACACCCTTTAATAATGCCGCTGGAAAATTGATGCAATGCCACAATTAAAAGAAAATTACATGTTTAACGAATTTTATTGTTAACATAATCTCTATGTTAATATTAATCAATGCAACTGTTTGAGAAATGCTAATGTCTTGCTTTCTTTCCCATTTAGATTAGGTAGATGCTTATTTTTGTTGGCTTCTGTGACATCCACCATTATTGACCACCAATTGTTTCCTTTGCACCTCTGTGTAAACAGGGTTATCTACTTCACCTCATTGCCATTGTGACCTTTTGTTTCACTACACAAAACACTTTTGTTTTAAGAGTGTTTTGTGTAGTTCAACCAAAATGTCACACCGACAATGTTGCTTGATTGCTTCATCTTAGTGGAACTGCACAAGAGGAGATCTTACTTCCTATCCGTTAAGGCGAATTTGGTTCAAATCTTCTTCTTGTGAGTTGTTTGAATTCCGCATCATGAGAGGTCAGTACTAGCCTTCTTTCACATGATTCTGCATGTGCTTTCATATGTTGTGCTACTTGTACGATAATGTTGCTTGATTTTAGTGAACTGCACAAATGGAGACAAGACTTCCAATCTGTATGTGCACCGTAATATCCCATTGAGGTAAGATAAGGATATTTCACAACTGCTGGCCTATATTTTGCCACTTTCATCAGAAAATTAAGTTTAGTACTATACTTGTGCTCCCTAATTGACATGCCAAATCTTACATTGAAGGAGAAGCTTGTCTGTTATTGAACCAAGTGATGAAGGGGAAGAACAAGCGGAAGAAAAACAAAAATCAACTCCCGGTGCTGTAATGAAGCACTGGAACTGTGATGACACAAGTAATGATATAGTTTTGCATCTTAATTTATTGCTATGGCTGGAACAAGCAATTGTTTTGCCACTGATTTGATGTCACTCTTAATGTAATATGTAATTATCTCTACTTGTGCAAACAGGGATCTTATTTGAAGATACCATATATTTTAGTGGAACTGCACAAGAAGATGTTGGAAACATTAAACTAATCGAGGAGTATATAGTAAGCATGGCCACCACCGTAGATAGCAACAGATGGTTCCGGAGAAGTGCTTCGTCTGTATGCTCTACACAATAAGCCTCCTGACAAAGGTTGGTACTCGCCCACTAATTTCATCCATATCATTGAGCTTTGTCATCTATATTGGTGTTGTGCCACTGTTTAGATACTGTCATGAAAAAGTGGTATTGTCCTTGAGAAGTGCTTCATCTGTGTTGTTTTAAATATTTCCTTTCCTTTTTCGAGCAAACAAGGATGCTAGCATTTAGTAGTCCTCTTGTATATGCACAACAGGATCATCTTCCTCTGAAGAAGAATATGGAGTACATGAAGTGAGTAGTTCCAATTATGCCAGGATGAAGAAGCCCTATCTATCATCTCATTAGAAGGAGCAACTAAAGGATGGTTACATTAGTCCCCACAAGACCAAACTAACTTCAGCTCAGAAGGACTGACAAATCTCCATTTTTTGCTGTGATGCGCGAGTACAATGTTGTTCTAGGATTCTTTCTGGTGAGTTCCATTTTTCTAAAAGTGTGCTCTACATGGACCATTTATGTGCCTATTGAAACTGTCAATTCATAGTACAGTTTGCTTTATACTAATCACCTTTTTGTATTTGTGCAAATAGGGGTGCTCAGCTTGATTTCAATGGGAACAACACAAAATGTTCATGAATACATTGAATCATTCATTTCCACCACAAGAAAGGAGGTGCCGATAAGTTCGAGGCGTTGCAACATATAAGGGCGAAATCATACAAGCTGAGCGCGAATTTGGTTGATTTTGGTGGAACTGCACAAAAAGAACAGTTGGTTTATTTAGCACGAGGTGCCATGTCAATGTCCGAACTGATGGCAAACCATGCCCATTCCGTAATCGTAGGCATTTGATATTTTGGAATGGGACAACCTTGTCAAATTTTGCTCATTGATTTTAGCAAGACATGCATTTGATATTTTCGAATGGGACGCCCTATGATGTCAGCAGCGTCGATCAACTTTTTTTGTATTCTTTAGTTGTGAAGTAAATATTGCCTCTGACATGTGAGTCACTGAGATGCATAATCATCGATTGTTTTGAATGTTCTCTATGAATTGCCAGGCCTGTGTGTTTGATTGCAATGTACAGAAACGGTAAAAAGCTGCTCAAACTCTTTGTACTCCTTCTGTTCCTTTTTACTTTGCACATTGTGAAAGTGCATACTTTTTTGTATAAGATTGGTCAAAGTAGAGATACTTTGACTGCAGACGAAACTTGTATGCAGACTAGAAAGGACCGGAGGGAGTTCATGTGAAATTGCTGCAAACGAGGTGACCACCCTGGGAATAATGTTAGTACCTATTGTTTTGCATGTTCATCCAATGCCAATGATACAGGAATTCGAACTAATCGAAATAAATTCATTCATACACGGTCGGATTTCATATAAACATGTCGGATTTCATTACATTTCATACATTCTTCAACTAAAAAGGGGTGCGCTGGAGGTATAATTAATTAACGAAAGCTACCCGCCTGTGTCCCGCTTAGCCGAACAGAAGCTTCAGTGACTTAACTGCAGGTGCAGTTACGTAACTGACATGTGGCCTGTTGGGCCCATGTGTCAGTCAGCCAACAGCACCAGCAGTTAAGTAGAAGCAGCGTTCTTCCCCAGCGTAGCTCTTAGACTCCACGTCGCCACCAACAAGCTAACCAGCCGTCAATGGTCAACCCGCCTAGCTTGGCTTCAACCGGAGGGTAGCAGCGGTCGCCTTACTTGGACCCGAGCAGTGGTGACCTACCGTGTTCTACTCTTCCTCGTTTTCTGTGTGGTGTGGCCTCGTTGGCAGCGGGGCGGGGCCTCGGCGGAGCCGGCGATGTCCTCTGTCTTGTTTTCGGCGGGCGGCGCCTCAATGGAGCGGTGGAAATCCTCCCCCATGTTGCCGGCAGGGTGGGGCCTCGGCTGAGCTGGCGATGTCCTCTGTCTCGTTGTTGGCGAGGCGGGGCCTCGGCAGAGCCGGTGGTGTCCTCTGCCTGCCTCGTTGTTGGCGCCGCGGGGCCTCGGCGGAGCAGGGCCTCGTCGACGCCAGCAGAGCGGGGACTCGTCGGAGCCGGCGGTGTCCTTTGCCTCATTGTTGGAGCCGCGGGGTCTCAGCAGAGCAGGGCCTCGTCGTCGCCAGCGGAGAGGGGACTCATCGGAGCCGGCATTGTCCTCTACCTCGTCCTCGGTCTCGCCAAACAGCACCTCGCTCGCTTCATCGCCCTCTTTGCTAGCCTCTTTGTAGGCGGCCGCAGCCTGCGCCACCTGCATGCGGTACTGCCAGCGCTCAAGGCGGCCCTTGTGGGCGGAGCGGTACGAGTCGAGCAGCGCCTCCTGCTCCGCCCGCTCCGCGGCGATCTGCTCCTCCGCCTGCAAGTGCTCCTGGAGGAGATGGTGGTTGTAGGCGGCGTCGGCCTGTGCCTCCCGGAACTATTCCTCATGCATCTGACTCACCCTGTCCATATATTTGGCACGGGCCTCGCCGATGGTCATGGTGCAATGCACCGGCGAGGATGGCACGGAGGAGGGGGTTGGCACCGGATCATCGACTACCATGTTCTCCATTGGGACGTCGTCGTTCTTCGGCTGCCTGCCGGCCAGCCAGTCGGCAGCAATGGCTGGCATCTCCTTGTGGTCCGTTGTCCACCCGTCCCGAAGAGTGTTGGAGCGCGAAGAAGCCATGGTGGGCAGTAGTGGTGTGGACAGGAGAAAGGGAACGGATGCGGATGACTGCGGCTATGGCCGGCGCAGTAGTTTATATAGCAATGGTGGGTGGCCGGAGGGACGTACGTGTGGCACCGGAGTAGCCGCCTCGGCAACCACGTATCATTAATGTGGGCGGAAGATGGATGGACGGACGGCACTTGTGTCGTTTGAAGGTGGAGCAATCGCCTGCACCGGGAAGCGGGGCGGGTGGCGCTGACTGTTTCGGCCGGAAAGCGCGCACGGGCGAGGAGATGACTTTACTTGGAGAGGATGACAATGGGGACCCACCAGGTCCATAGCCTCATGTACGCAAGTGGCTCCTTATTATATATCTATATATATAAAACTATAATTTATTTTACTTCCTCCTGGGTTCCTGACATCACGGTCCCACACCATTGTCAACCTATGTAGTACTCCCACCTTTCCGGTTTATAGGGCTTATCTCAAAATTTTAGTTTTTCCATTCTTTAAGGCTCATTTTGTTGGGGAACGTAGTAATTTCGAAAATTTTCCTACGCGCACGCAAGATCATGGTGATGCACAGCAACGAGAGGGGAGAGTGTTGTCTACGTACCAACGCAGACCGACTGCGGAAGCGATCACACAACGTAGAGGAAGTAGTCGTACGTCTTCTTCCCGATTCGACCGATCCAAGCACCGTTACTCCGGCACCTCCGAGTTCTTGGCACACGTTCAGCTCGATGACGTTCCTCGGGCTCCGATCTAGCAAAGCGTCGAGGAAGAGTTCCGTCAGCACGACGGCGTGGTGACGATCTTGATGTACTACCGACGCAGGGCTTCGCCTAAGCACTGTAACGGTATGATCGAGGTGGAATTTGGTGGCAGGGGGCACCGCACACGGCTAAGGAACGATCTCAAGGATCAAGTTGTGTGTCTATGGGGTGCCCCCTGCCCCTGTATATAAAGGATGGAGGAGGAGGAGGCCGGCCAAGGCATAGGGTGCGGCCAGGATGGGAGTCCTACTAGGACTCCAAGTCCTAGTAGGAGTCCACCAAAAGGGGAGGAAGGGAGAAGGAATAGGAGGAGAAGGAGAGGTGGCCGGCCCCCTTTTCCCTAGTCCAAATCGGACCAAAGGTGAGGGGGGGCGCAGCACCCTTTTCCTCTTCCCACTAAAGCCCATCAAGGCCCATTACTCTTCCCCGTATTCCCGTAACTCCCCGGTACCTCCGAAAATACCCGAATCACTCGGAACCTTTCCGATGTCCGAATATAGTCGTCCAATATATCGATCTTTACGTCTCGACCATTTCGAGACTCCTCGTCATGTCCCCGATCTCATCCGGGACTCCGAACTCCTTCGGTACATCAAAACTCATAAACTCATAATATAACTGTCATCGAAACCTTAAGCGTGCGGACCCTACGGTTCGAGAACAATGTAGACATGACCGAGACACGTCTCCGGTCAATAACCAATAGCGGGACCTGGATGCCCATATTGGCTCCTACATATTCTACGAAGATCTTTATCGGTCAGACCGCATAACAACATACGTTGTTCCCTTTGTCATCGGTATGTTACTTGCCCGAGATTCGATCGTCGGTATCCAATACCTAGTTCAATCTCGTTACCGGCAAGTCTCTTTACTCGTTCCGTAATACATCATCTCACAACTAACATATTAGTTGCAGTGCTTGCAAGGCTTATGTGATGTGCATTACCGAGAGGGCCCAGAGATACCTCTCTGACATTCGGAGTGACAAATCCCAATCTCGAAATACGCCAACCCAACATCTACCTTTGGAGACACCTGTAGTACTCCTTTATAATCACCCAGTTACGTTGTGACGTTTGGTAGCACCCAAAGTGTTCCTCCGGTAAACGGGAGTTGCATAATCTCATAGTCATAGGAACATGTATAAGTCATGAAGAATAGCAACAGCAACATACTAAACGATCGGGTGCTAAGCTAATGAAATGGGTCATGTCAATCAGATCATTCAACTAATGATGTGACCTCGTTAATCAAATAACAACTCTTTGTTCATGGTTAGGGAACATAACCATCTTTGATCAACGAGCTAGTCAAGTAGAGGCATACTAGTGACACTCTGTTTGTCTATGTATTCACACATGTATTATGTTTCCGGTTAATACAATTCTAGCATGAATAATAAACATTTATCATGATATAAGGAAATAAATAATAACTTTATTATTGCCTCTAGGGCATATTTCCTTTCAGTCTCCCACTTGCACTAGAGTCAATAATCTAGTTCACATCGCCATGTGATTTAGCAGCAATAGTTCACATCACCATGTGATTAACACCCATAGTTCACATCGTCATGTGACCAACACTCAAAGGGTTTACTAGAGTCAGTAATCTAGTTCACATCTCTATGTGATTAACACCCAAAGAGTACTAAGGTGTGATCATGTTTTCCTTGTGAGATAATTTTAGTCAACGGGTCTGTCACATTCAGATCCGTAAGTATTTTGCAAAATTCTATGTCTATAATGCTCTGCATGGAGCTACTCTAGCTAATTGCTCCCACTTTCAATATGTATCCAGATTGAGACTTTAGATTCATCTGGATCAGTGTCAAAAACTTGCATCGACGTAACCCTTTACGACGAACCTTTTTGTCACGTCCATAATCGAGAAACATATCCTTATTTCACTAAGGATAATTCTGACCGCTGTCCAGTGATCTACTCCTAGATCACTATTGTACTCCCTTGCCAAATCAGTGCAGGGTATACAATAAATCTGGTACACAGCATGGCATACTTTATAGAACCTATGAATGAGGCATAGGGAATGACTTTCATTCTCTTTCTATCTTCTGTTGTGGTCGGGCTTTGAGTCTTTACTCAACTTCACACCTTGTAACACAGGCAAGAAACTTTTTCTTTGACTGTTCCATTTTGAACTACTTCAAAATCTTGTCAAGGTATGTACTTATTGAAAAACTTATCAAGCGTCTTGATCTATCTCTATAGATCTTGAAGCTCAATATGTAAGCAGCTTTACCGAAGTCTTTCTTTGAAAAACTCCTTTCAAACACTCCTTTTATGCTTTACAGAATAATTCTACATTATTTCCGATCAACAGTATGTCATTCACATATACTTATCAGAAATGCTGTAGTGCTCCCACTCACTTTCTCGTAAATACAGGCTTCACTGCAAGTCTGTATAAAACTATATGCTTTGATCAACTCATCAAAGCGTATACTCCAACTCTGAGATGTTTGCACCAGTCCACAGATAGATCGCTGGAGCTTGCATATTTAGTTAACACCTTTAGGATCGACAAAACCTTCTAGTTGCATCGTATACAACTCTTCTTTAGCAAATCCATTAAGGAATGCAGTTTTGTTTATCCCTTTGCCAGATTTCATAAAATGCGGCAATTGCTAACATGATTCGGACAGACTTAAGCATAGATACGAGTGAGAAAATCTCATCGTAGTCAACACCTTGAACTTGTCGAAAACCTTTTGCGACAATTCTAGCTTTGTAGATAGTAACACTACTATCAGCGTCCGTCTTTCTCTTGAAGATCCATTTATTTTCTATGGCTTGCCGATCAACGGGCAAGTCAACCAAAGTCCAAACTTTGTTCTCATACATGGATCCCATCTCAGATTTCATGGCTTCAAGCCACTTTGCGGAATCTGGGCTCACCATCGCTTCTTCATAGTTCGTAGGCTCGTCATGGTCAAGTAACATGACCTCCAGAACAGGATTACCGTACCACTCTGGTGCGGTTCTCACTTTGGTTTACCTACGAGATTCGGTAGTAACTTGATCTGAAGTTACATGATCATCATCATTAGCTTCCTCACTAATTGGTGTAGTAGTCACAGGAACAGATTTCTGTGATGAACTACTTTCCAATAAGGGAGAAGGTACAATTACCTTATCAAGTTCTACTTTCTTCCCACTCACTTCTTTCGAGAGAAACTCCTTCTCCAGAAAGTTTCCGAATTTAGCAACAAAAGTCTTGCCTTCGGATCTGTGATAGAAGGTGTATCCAATAGTTTCCTTTGGATATCCTATGAAGATGCACTTCTCCGATTTGAGTTTTGAGCTTATCGGGATGAAACTTTTTCATATAAGCATCGCAACCCCAAACTTTAAGAAACGACAACTTTGGTTTCTTGCCAAACCATAGTTCATAAGGCGTCGTCTCGACGGATATAGATGGTGCCCCTTTTTTTAACGTGAATGCAGCTGTCTCTAATGCATGACCCCAAAAACAATAGTGGTAAATCGGTAAGAGACATCATAGATTGCACTATATCCAATAAAGTACGGTTATGACGTTCGGACACACCATTATGCTGTGGTGTTCCAGGTGGCGTGAGTAGTGAAACTATTTCACATTGTTTTTAACTGAAGGCCAAACTCGTAACTCAAATACTCTTCTCTACGATCAGATCATAGAAACTTTATTTTCTTGTTACGATGATTTTTCACTTCACTCTGAAATTCTTTGAACTTTTCAAATGTTTCAGACTTATGTTTCATCAAGTAGATATACTCATATCTGCTCAAATCATCTGTGAAGATCAGAAAATAATGATACCTGTCGCGAGCCTCAATATTCATCGGACCACATACATCAGTATGTATGATTTCCAACAAATCTGTTGCTCGCTCCATTGTTCCGAAGAACAGAGTCTTAGTCATCTTGCCCATGAGGCATGGTTCGCAAGCATCAACTGATTCATAATCAAGTGATTCCAAAAGCCCATCAGCATGGAGTTTCTTCATGCGCTTTACACCAATATGACCTAAACGGCAGTGCTACAAATAAGTTGCACTATCATTATTAACTTTGCATCTTTTGGTTTCAATATTATGATTATGTGTATCACTACGATCGAGATCCAACGAACTATTTTCATTGGGTGTGTAACCATATAAGGATTTATTCATGTAAACAGAACAACAATTTATTCTCTTACTTAAATGAATAACCGTATTACAATAAACATGATCAAATCATATTCATGCTCAACGCAAACACCAAATAACACTTATTTAGGTTCAACACTAATCCCGAAATTATGGGGAGTGTGCGATGATGATCATATCAATCTTGGAACCACTTCCAACACACATCGTCACTTTACCCTTAACTAGTCTCTGTTTATTCTGCAACTCCCGTTTCGAGTTACTAATCTTAGCAACTGAACTAGTATCAAATACTGAGGGTTTGCTATAAACACTAGTAAAGTACACATCGATAACATGTATATCAAATATACTTATGTTCACTCTGCCATCCTTCTTATCCACCAATCACTTGGGGTAATTCCACTTCCAGTGACCAGTCCCTTTGCAGTAGAAGCACTTAGTCTCAGGCTTAGGATCAGACTTGGGCTTCTTCACTTGAGCAGCAACTTGCTTGCCGTTCTTCTTGAAGTTCCCCTTCTTCCCTTTGCCCTTTTCTTGAAACTAGTGGTCTTGTCAACCATCAACACTTGATGTTTTTCTTGATTTCTACCTTCGTTGATTTCAGCATCACGAAGAGCTTAGGAATTACTTTTGTCATCCCTTGCATATTATAGTTCATCACTAAGTTCTACTAACTTGGTCATGGTGACTAGAGAATTCTGTCAATCACTATCTTATCTGGAAGATTAACTCCCACTTGATTCAAGCGATTGTAGTACCCAGACAATCTGAGCACATGCTCACTAGTTGAGCGATTCTCCTCCATCTTTTAGCTATAGAACTTATTGGAGACTTCATATCTCTCAACTCGGGTATTTGCTTGAAATATTATCTTCAACTCCTGGAACATCTCATATGGTCCATGACGTTCAAAACGTCTTTGAAGTCCCGATTCTAAGCCATTAAGCATGGTGCACTAAACTATCAAGTAGTCATCATATTGAGCTAGCCAAACGTTCATAATGTCTGCATCTGCTCCTGCAATAGGTCTGTCACCTAGCGGTGCATCAAGGACATATTTTTTCTGTGCAGCAATGAGGATAAACCTCAGATCACGGATCCAATCCGCATCATTGCTACTAACATCTTTCAACATAATTTTCTCTAGGAACATATCAAAATAAAAACAGGGAAGCAACAACGCGAGCTATTGATCTACAACATGATTTGCAAAATACTACCAGGACTAAGTTCATGATAAATTTAAGTTCAATTAATCATATTACTTAAGAACTCCCACTTAGATAGATATCCCTCTAATCCTCTAAGTGATCACGTGATCCAAATCAACTAAACCATAACCGATCATCACGTGAGATGGAGTAGTTTTCAATGGTGAACATCAATATGTTGATCATATCTACTATATGATTCACGCTCGACCTTTCGGTCTCCGTGTTCCGAGGCCATATCTGTATATGCTTGGCTCGTCAAGTATAACCTGAGTATTCCGCGTGTGCAACTGTTTTGCACCCGTTGTATTTGAACGTAGAGCCTATCACACCCGATCATCACGTGGTGTCTCAGCACGAAGAACTTTTGCAATGGTGCATACTCAGGGAGAACACTTCTTGATAATTTAGTGAGAGATCATCTTATAATGCTACCATCAATCAAAGCAAGATAAGATGCATAAAAGGATAACCATCACATGCAATCAATATAAGTGATATGATATGGCCATCATCATCTTGTGCTTTGTGATCTCCATCTCCGAAGCACCGTCATGATCACCATCGTCACCGGCGCGACACCTTGATCTCCATCGTAGCATCGTTGTCGTCTCGCCAATCTTATGCTTCCACGACTATCACTACCGCTTAGCAATAAAGTAAAGCATTACATCGCGATTGCATTGCATACAATAAAGCGACAACCATATGGCTCCTGCCAGTTGCCGATAACTCGGTTACAAAACATGATCATCTCATACAATAAAATCAGCATCATGCCTTGACCATATCACATCACAACATGCCCTGCAAAAACAAGTTAGACGTCCTCTACTTTGTTGTTGCAAGTTTTACGTGGCTGCTACGGGCTTAAGTAAGAACTCATCTCACCTACGCATCAAAACCACAACGATAGTTCGTCAAATAGACTCCGTTTTAACCTTCTCAAGGACCGGGCGTAGTCACACTTGGTTCAACTAAAGTTGGAGAGACAGTCTTCCGCAAGCCATCTATGTGCAAAGCACGTCGAGGGAACCGGTCTCGCGTAAGAGTACGCGTAAGGTTGGTCCGGATCGTCTCGTCCAACAATACCGCCGAACCAAAGTATGACATGCTGGTAGGCAGTATGACTTGTATCGCCCACAACTCACTTGTGTTCTACTCGTGCATATAACATCAAACCATAAAAACCTAGGCTCGGATGCCACTGTTGGGGAACGCAGTAATTTCGAAAATTTTCCTACGCGCACGCAAGATCATGGTGATGCACAGCAACGAGAGGGGAGAGTGTTGTCTACGTACCAACGCAGACCGACTGCGGAAGCGATCACACAACGTAGAGGAAGTAGTCGTACGTCTTCTTCCCGATTCGACCGATCCAAGCACCGTTACTCCGGCACCTCCGAGTTCTTGGCACACGTTCAGCTCGATGACGTTCCTCGGGCTCCGATCCAGCAAAGCGTCGAGGAAGAGTTCCGTCAGCACGACGGCGTGGTGACGATCTTGATGTACTACCGACGCAGGGCTTCGCCTAAGCACTGTAACGGTATGATCGAGGTGGAATTTGGTGGCAGGGGGCACCGCACACGGCTAAGGAACGATCTCAAGGATCAAGTTGTGTGTCTATGGGGTGCCCCCTGCCCCTGTATATAAAGGATGGAGGAGGAGGAGGCCGGCCAAGGCATAGGGTGCGGCCAGGATGGGAGTCCTACTAGGACTCCAAGTCCTAGTAGGAGTCCACCAAAAGGGGAGGAAGGGAGAAGGAATAGGAGGAGAAGGAGAGGTGGCCGGCCCCCTTTTCCCTAGTCCAAATCGGACCAAAGGGGAGGGGGGGCGCAGCACCCTTTTCCTCTTCCCACTGAAGCCCATCAAGGCCCATTACTCTTCCCCGTATTCCCGTAACTCCCCGGTACCTCCGAAAATACCCGAATCACTCGGAACCTTTCCGATGTCCGAATATAGTCGTCCAATATATCGATCTTTACGTCTCGACCATTTCGAGACTCCTCGTCATGTCCCCGATCTCATCCGGGACTCCGAACTCCTTCGGTACATCAAAACTCATAAACTCATAATATAACTGTCATCGAAACCTTAAGCGTGCGGACCCTACGGTTCGAGAACAATGTAGACATGACCGAGACACGTCTCCGGTCAATAACCAATAGCGGGACCTGGATGCCCATATTGGCTCCTACATATTCTACGAAGATCTTTATCGGTCAGACCGCATAACAACATACGTTGTTCCCTTTGTCATCGGTATGTTACTTGCCCGAGATTCGATCGTCGGTATCCAATACCTAGTTCAATCTCGTTACCGGCAAGTCTCTTTACTCGTTCCGTAATACATCATCTCACAACTAACATATTAGTTGCAGTGCTTGCAAGGCTTATGTGATGTGCATTACCGAGAGGGCCCAGAGATACCTCTCCGACATTCGGAGTGACAAATCCCAATCTCGAAATACGCCAACCCAACATCTACCTTTGGAGACACCTGTAGTACTCCTTTATAATCACCCAGTTACGTTGTGACGTTTGGTAGCACCCAAAGTGTTCCCCCGGTAAACGGGAGTTGCATAATCTCATAGTCATAGGAACATGTATAAGTCATGAAGAATAGCAACAGCAACATACTAAACGATCGGGTGCTAAGCTAATGAAATGGGTCATGTCAATCAGATCATTCAACTAATGATGTGACCTCGTTAATCAAATAACAACTCTTTGTTCATGGTTTGGAAACATAACCATCTTTGATCAACGAGCTAGTCAAGTAGAGGCATACTAGTGACACTCTGTTTGTCTATGTATTCACACATGTATTATGTTTCCGGTTAATACAATTCTAGCATGAATAATAAACATTTATCATGATATAAGGAAATAAATAATAACTTTATTATTGCCTCTAGGGCATATTTCCTTTCACATTTTGGTTGTTACCCATCACATGTTCAGACTTCAAGGTGCATTCAAATCATTGCATGCAAGTATTAAGAGAAAACTGACCAATGCATGCACGTTATGCATGCATGCATTGCAATTAATGCATTCATAAACATAATTTTTTGAGGAAAACAAGAGCATTAATTGGGTGCTTTTGCAAACTACAAAAAATATTCCACCACTCATCATCTACCTTGGTTGGTGAGATTTTTGAATTGAGCCTTATAAACCGGAAAGGAGGGAGTAGTCAATAAACGAGAGAATTGCACAAGAAGCGGCCGACAGCTGGGACCAAGCAGCTCGAGCAGTATTTGTGTTTTTGAGGTGTGAGTACTGCAGAGTTTTTCGATGTTTAGCCCATATATTAATTTTTCTCCTCTGAACAACAACGAAAACATCGCTGCAGGTATTAACTGGGCGGGCTGTGGCCCGTCTAGCCCAGGCAAGATATCTAGCCCAGATATTAATTTTTTTCAAGCTGAAATTGGCTAGCCCAGCTATACTTTTTTTAGGAATACCCAGGCAAGGTCAAGTTGTTATTCTCCGCCCTGCTGGGCTGCAAATCTTTCCTAGGAGGGATGCATTAGGCTTAACAAGAAAATGGGCTTTAAGAAATAATAAATGGGATGTAATTATAAAAACTCGGAAGTAACTATAAAAAATGCACCAAACATTTGATCACTTTATAAAATATTATTTTTGGATATTGCAAATTTTAATTTCATTAATTGTTATGAGCGCAATGTTTCGTTTCATTTTTACATAATATAAATTTATATTGAAATTGTATTTAATCTGACTAGAAATTTCGGGATAAAAATATTTCGGATAAATGTGGGAAATTTTATTGAATTCTGTTTTGAACGGTTGGTTGAAATGGGCTGTACTTTTAACAAACTGTAAATGGGATGTAGTAATTCCATTAGAATTCAAAAATGGGCTACACATTCTTACAAATCTCAAATGGGCTATAAGTTCTCTGCCACACACTTCTGGCCTTACTAACTTGATGCGTCCCCTAAAAAACAGAGTTGACGCGTATGCAAGGCTTTGTCAACTTATAGTCAACACACGGGTCTACCAGCAGTGGCCGTTGGATGTCCATCCAAAGGATGCCGTGCTTCTTCTTCAATCTCGGATATTCTAGCTTCACCCGCCCAAAAAATGATTCCTCCCCCTGACATCTAGGGCGCACCGTTTCGGAAGCTGACATGTGGGGCTACTTAGTTGACGTACCAAGGGCTTTGTCAACTTAGTCAATATAAACGATTCTAGCTGCAATGACCGTATGATGTCCATCCAACGGCCGTCGTGATTCTTCAACCTCTGGTCTTCTTGCTGCAGCCGCCCAAAGCAGCGCCGATCGCGCCGCCTGCTCCTGCCTCCCGTGGCCGGCAGTGCTGCCGCGGAGGCCTCACCGCCCCCTACTACTCCCACCATTGGCCAGGCCATCCCTCCACTCACCCACACCCCTTGTTATTCTGCAGCGACGGCAGCGCAGCCGAACTAGTGAACCCTTGTACTCCTCTCCGCGTGTGCATGGTTAACGTGGTTAAGGAACGACTTCCATCAGACGTGGACTGTACGTGGAGAGGCTGACAGCTGGGTCCACGACAGCCGCAAGGAAGTGCCTCCTTATTACACGCAAAATAATTATTCCTCCACCTGACAGCGGGGACCCACCAGACGGGCCATTGTATTTCGCGAAAAAATGATTCGCCCCCTGACTGCTCGGACCCACAAGCTACATCTTCGCACGCAAGGAAGTGCGTCCCAAAAAAACGATTCGCCCCCCTGACTGCTGGGACCCACCAGCTACATCTTCGCACACAAGGAAGTGCGTCCAAAATAAAATGAATCGCCCCCGACTGCTGGGACCCACCAGCTACACCTTCGCACGCAAGGAAGTGCGTCTGGGCAAAAAAACGATTCGCCTCCCTGACTGCTGGGACCCAGCAGCTACACCTTCGCATGCAAGGAAGTGCGTCTGGGCAAAAAAAAGACGATTCGCGCCCTGACTGCTGGGACCCACCAGCTTCATCTTCGCAGGCAAAGAAGTGCCTGATAGTCGGGACCCACCTGGTCGAAGTGTACGTAGCGTTGTCATTCTGGTCACGAACGTGTACATACATACTGGTCGATGTAGAGGCGCACACGTGACTTAGTAGAGGCGCACACGTGTCATAGTAGAGGCACGCACGTAGCATGTACACGTACGTACAACGGCCAGGGTGCAAGAAAAAAAATACAGCCACGTATGTGTACATACGGGCAGGGTCTCGAACACCTACTCGCACATACGTACGGCCAGGGCTCGTGTACATGGCTGGGTCGGAACGGAGAAACAACGTTGTCGTCATGTTCATGGGGAGGCAATGAAATGCGTCGTGTTCATGGGGAGGCAACGGAATGCGCCGTTTTCATGGGGAGGCAACGGAATGCGCCGTTTTCATGGGGAGGCAACGGAATGCGTCGTGTTCACGGGGATGCAATGGAATGTGTCGTGTTCATTGGGAGGCAATGGAACGCGTGGGAGCCAACCGGCTGGGTCGGAACGGAATGCATGGTCGTGTTCATCGAGAGGGCTTGGACGGAACAGGCGATGGAAACGAGGCCTGGAGTACCACAGAACGAAGGAAACAGACCTCGTACGGTCAAAACGGGGGTCCTGTTGATCGGGAGGGGTGTGGCGTACCACAAAACGAAGGAAACAGACCTCCTACGGTCGAAACAGGGGTCCTGTTGATCGGGAGGGGTGTGGCGTACCGCAAAACGGACGAAACGGACCTCCTACGGTCGAAACGGGGGTCCTGTTCATCGGTAGGGGTGTGGCGTACCGCAAAACGGGACTCCACGGGATATTGTTCATCTCTACCGTCGACCTCCTCCAGCCTCCACGGGCTACCGTCGACCTCCTCCAGCCTCCACGGGCTCCTGTTCATCCAGCCTCCACCGCGCGCTACTCCACCGGCTACTGTTCAACCACCCCTCCACCGTCTACTGTTCATCCAGCCCTCCACACCACGGGGTCCTGTTCAACCTCCCCTCCACGGACACCCCTCCACCGTCTACTGTTCATCCAGCCCTCCACACCCCGTGGTCCCGTTCATCTAGAGGAAACGCCACCGGTCACTGTTCATCCACACCCCCCCTCGCAACACTCATTGTTCATCCAATCGATCGACTCCAGTTAGCAGCAGTAGCGAAGGAATCACTCGATTGGGTTCAGTTAATAGCCATCGATCGATCTCTCAGGTTCAGTAACGTGTAGCCTGCCGTGCAATCGCTCGGGTTCAGTTAGAGCCCAACGCCTTGCTCGGGTTTAGTTAGAGCCAACGCCTCGCACACACGCACATACGTGTACGAGAGAAACACGCATTGCTCGGCCCCGACCTCCCACCGTAACCGGGAACTCCCCGAAATATTCCTCGCCCTCGCTTCTACCACGGTTTTTTCCGTCATGGACGGCCCAAAGAATGTCATGCAGGTGTGTCTCCGGCCCGCCCAGGACGAAAAGCCCATTTTCTATCATGATTTTTTGTCATAGAAGTAGGACCCCACCACATCTATGATGATACCAGGTTTTTTCACAATTATCGTCATAGAAGTGTCATATGTATGACATAATTTTTTTTCGTTCGGCCCAAAATGTCATGGATGTGTCTTTTTTTTGTAGTGTATGCGTCTTCCTTCTTCTTTTTCCCTTGTGTATTTCGGGTATAGCCGCATGTGGATTTTTAATTATCTTCCTAATTATGTAAGACAATTATTATCCACTCTCATCATCCTTATATAATATATATTCATCAGTCTTGCTATAAGTCGCAGTAGATGCTATATAGGTCTGTCGGATCTTACATCCAGATCCGTGCAAAATTTTCTTTTCAGATTTTCTTTTCTCTCTCTTAAATCTCAGTCGAGTGAGACATTGCCACGCCATTAAACAGAGACTTGGGAGAGAGGTGGACGACAGATGGAGGTTAAAGGGCTCGCATGCCTCCCGTACTCAAATAGCTACCCTGCACGACGCCTCCTAGCTAATAAAAAAAGGGGACGCGTGGCGGCACGTAAATGGTAAATAGAACGCCCCCGGTTTCTATAATACTTGTGTTCCTGATTGTAACGTGACAACACTTGTTCCAAAATGACTTTGTTGATTGTTAATGTGTGCCCCTTCGCAAATCGGACAACAAAATTACCACAACATGTTGGTGCCATGTCATGACACCAAGCCATGTTTCATGATTTTCATGCATCTTTCAGATTTACAGGAATTAAAAACCAAGTTTCTCAATGTTTCCAGCCGAGCCTTGACGCCCAGATGTTTGAATTTCATTCCCATTTCTGGCATGGGACCTAGAAATTTACCCGAGGACACACATGTGATTTTACAACCAGCTTTAGTGCACTGGAGCATGTGCTTTTATTTAAAATTTGAATTATGCACACAAAGGTGACATGTTCCCTCTCAGAACCACGAGCCTTCTTGAGAGAAGCTCCGGTTTGCAAGAAACTTATACCAAAACTTGTTCCTATTCTGTAATTTTTTTACCACAACATGGTAGTACCATGACATGACACCATGCCAAGTTTCATGATTTTCAGGCGTGTTTTGGATTTACAAGAATTTTAATACCAAGCTTCTCAATGTTCTCGGCCGAACCACGATGCCTAGATATTTGAATTTCATTCCCTTTTCTTGCATGGGACCTAGAAATTCACCCCAGGACAGACATGTGATTTTTCAATCAACTTTGGTGCACGGGAGCATGTGCTTGTAGTTCAAATTTGAATTATGCACATTAAATGACCAGAAACTCAATTAATCCATAAAAAAGGCCAAACGAACCCGGAATAATTCCAAAATTTAACAGGGCACTCATATACTTCTATGTTGCCTCTGTAAAGAAAATTTGGGGGGAGGCAGCGTATATTGTTTCGCACACAAAGGTATAATGAAATAAAGGAATAAAGAAATTAGCATACCTATTTAATTCTTTGGTTCTTATTATTTATGCCACCAGTTGTGTATCACTACTCAGTTTTGCCATTAGAAGTTGCAACTACTCAAAAAATGCCATCGATCAATGAGATGCTTGCTCAAAATGCAATTAGATATCTAAAAAATGCCATCGTTAAGTTAGATGTTTGCTCAGAAATGCCATTAGACATTGTTATTTTCACGTCAAACCCGTTGACCATGTTACATGAGAAAAATAAGCCGATTCTCACAATGATAAGTTAATGGTGTCCAGCACAACATACCCCTCAAATAAAACTAAGCACCCTGGAATTCTTTGACAAAACTAAGCACCTGAAATTCTTTGACAACTAAACTGCTGGCTATATGATGTTGGCCATATATATTGTACGCATATAATGTGAAGAAACGAGTGGTAGTACTATACCAACTAAAAGATGAAATGTACGAAATATAACGAGAAGAAACATAACATAGTTCTGCTGGGGGCTCAGCACAACACACCCCTCAAATAAAACTAAGCACACCTGAAATTAAACTAAGCAACTAATCCGGTAGACACTGCATTAGAACCACCATGAGCAACGACACTGCCACCTTACTCGGACTCCTCATCCACGTCCTCGACATCGTCCTTGTCCCTCTTCCTCTTGGCCTATACTTCTTTGCTTGAACTGCACACTTGGCTCTTGCTCTTCATGCAACCCTTGTAGATATTGAAACAAAGGTAGCCATCCATTGCAGCGTAGTGGATGTGGTCTATATATAGTACATTCCACTCCCATGCATGATGAAACTTGAACGGAGGTTTTTTCAGTGTACCGTACGAAGGATGAACCATGGCTCCTGCCAGGGTCAGCATTGAAGGCTGATCATGGGAGGGCACCAGCCCTTTCTTCTGGAGGTCGAAGGGGTCGCCTACAATGAGGCCTATCCGACCCAGGATCTCCTTGTCGTTCCTAAAGTCTACAGTAACGAATTTGACTCGGCCGTCCTTGAGGAAATTCTTAAAATCCTGGCACTCAACATCGGCATGGCATATGTGGTAGACCAAGCATAAGTCATGCATGCAAACCTAGATTACGGCGGGCTTCTTCTTCTTTGCCTCCTTTAGATTCTTCTCACTTCCCAGGACTGTGGTGTACTCAACTTCTAGCCCAGTGACCCACTCATCATTTGAGTTTTCAAACATGTGTTTGAAACGAGCAAGGCATTCTTTGACCTTTGTGGAAGAACGGGTGTAGATGACGTACAACTCATCGCCGGTGATGGTTCTAACCTTGTACTCACCGCCGATCATGGAGATTTGGGACTCCATGGATTTTGGAGGAGGGTTAGGATTAGTGGAACTGCCGTAATGTGAAAGGACGGGACGACTAGGAGCGGTTTATCGATTGTAAAAATGTCGAGTTGGGGGCGCGTGAGAATGGCAGGGTAGTGGCTTGCCTGGTGGATAAATGGATTCATGCATAGTACTATGGGGGCCGAATTAGATGTCATGTCTACTCGACGCCCAATTAAATGGATTTCCATTCTCCCGGGATATGGGCTTCTGAGAGCCCTTGGATTTGAGAGCGAACGGTTGCATGGCGTGATTCTAGACCTATGGGTGAATATCCTATCGTGGAGGGTTATTCTATAAATTTTCAGCAACTTAGCATGTGACCGTTCAATCTCAGATCCAAGGGCTGTCAGCAGCCCGTATCATGGTCGCGCCTACCACGACCGTCGCCTCGCTCGTGCGGTCGCCCCCTTGGAGATTTAACACGGTGCGCTAGGCTATCTGATGTTGGCATGTCATACATAGTCATGAGTTAGTCACTCATACAACAAGGTTAGCTATAAGGTTGGCTATAAGAATATTTTTTTTTACTTCTCTTCATCTCTTTCTTTGTTGTATTTATTGCATTTGCCAAGGAGTGACCTCTTCCAATGAAATGGTGCTTAGATGAGATGCTATGGGCATTAAATGGCTTAGCAACTCAAGTCCCCAATGCATAGATGCTTAGTTTTTTGTTGCTAAGTTTGCTTCATCTAGGTACACACACTTATCACCGTTTCTTCCCGGGGTCACCAAACTAGTCTCTCTCTTCTTAATTAACTTACCACATCAGACTTTATGCCTATGTGGCCGGCTTAGCACCTGTAGGATCAAGTACAATAGTGGGCTATAAGCCCGCTTTACATGGCATTTTTGCATATCTGGGGGAAAGAGGCAAGGAAAAAGTGGAGGAGTGGGCTCTCAAGCAAGAGCCAGCATCTACATGGTGGAGCATCGAGAGAGGCACCTGTATGGAGGTGGTCAGGAATCGGGAGACTCACGCCGGTCGCAGCTCCGTAGATAAAATGATAATGGCAAGTCAAATCATTGGGCCCCACCTGTCCAGCAGTAACTCACTGTCAAATCACACAACCCTATGTTTGCAGCAGCCTACTCCGTCATCTTCTCGCGTCACTGTCAAACCGACTAGGTGGAACTGCCCCGCCTACCGTGCGGGAAAAGCCCCGCCCTCGACTTTTAAATAGTACAGTATACTAATTTTGTATCGATGGATTGCACCATGGAGAAAAGCCTCAGGAAAATGGCGGTACACATGTACGGGGTATACAACATGCCCGTCACGTTCACGTCGCACCCCAGACGGTCGGTCGGTCTGGCACGCCGCTGTCCGAATGGAACGCGCATCATATTGCGTTTGCACACACATGTGGGACCGCAATTGAGAACCGACCATAGGCACACTCCCCGGCCCCGCAAGTCAGTGAGTTAATAGAAGAGAGAGACGAGCGATAGTACTACTAGAGAAGTGTTGTAGGAGTACATACGTTGGTACCTGGATGATCCATGCAAGACACGGAAGATCAGTTTGTCCATGCATGTGACCAGACTCCAGCAGACACGCCTGGATTGGCTATCGTCTACATATCGTGCAGGCTGCATTGTACATGGTTGTAGTTCTGGTGAGAAATCTAAAAAAAGGTTTCTTGTCATCTCGCAAAATTAGGTGTCATGTGCTTCTGATCACTGCGAGGGTTAAACAGCAACAACTGAGTTGGGCTAGTCATTGGGGGCACATGCATGAAGACTACTCGGCTGCCATCCAGGTCAAGCTAGCTATGTTAATTAGGACATCTATCGACGAACCCCTTTTCTACGAGTTTATCTTTAATGTGAGCTTTGATCCTCATCTAGTTTGTCCGTCGGGATTCATCTTGTCTCCTCTGGGCAGTGAGGTTATGATTTCTTGTCATGTGGCATTTTTTCGTGTTATATGTTATAATCCGGTGCTTCAGATCAAAATGACAACAATTGCGCCTCCGGGGCACGTGCATGAAGACTTCTCGACAGTCATTGCTGAGGTCAAGCCGGCTCCGGCCGGTAGATAAAAGAAAACTAGTACTCCACTATATAGGCAGGAGCATCTGCGCTTGGTTGCTAGTGTTACTCTCTTCACACTATCTCGTCCTCTCTAGATCTAAACACGACAGCGGTGGCCACACACTCTCTCTCTACTCACCGCTGGTCACAGATCCATCCGGATCCTCTCCGTCAGGGAAGGTGAGAAGATGCAACGTTCACGCGGCCGTCCTCGGTGATGGCTCTTACCCACTGCTGGCGCGTCCTGATCAGCGTGCCTTGCCATTCTCTCCCAAGCATCGCTGGCGAGGGAGGGCCTCCCACCCCTTCTTGCTCGCTACCATAGTGTGGGCAGATCCGGCCTCCCGCTGCCCACCTAGCGACATCCCGGCGACCCTCATGTATAACTTCCTTCGAAACCGGCCTTGCTCTACTTCCCCAGCTCCTGACGTCGCTGCATTTGTCTCTTTTACTATTTCTTAGGCCCCCTCGTAGATAGGATCGATCGGCTGTTCAAAAACCACCTAATTTTTTACTATTAAGAGGTAAAACTAGTTCATGCACTCGAATCTTGTAGTACTTGGTTCAAACAAGGAAGAAATGGGGTGGGGGTGGGGGAAGATTTGTTACCTGAATCTAGGACTTGGTTGAAAGAGGAAATAATGGGGGCGAAAAGTAGCAGAGACTGGCTATCCAACTGGTCTCTAGGTCTAATAGGAAAATAAAGGAACGAAGTACAAACTCAATATAAACCAGATCTATTGGTTGAAAAAGGAAAGAAAGTGGGGATTGGGGGACAAGTTAACAGAGTAAGCTCAGCACTAGATTTGCTAGCCGCACACAGTATAAGGTGGCTATATACCGAACAAAAATGGGACCAACCCAGATATCCTCTTCTGATGTTTGTTGCCCTGGGCCGCTCGTATGTAATGCCACTGGTAAAATGTAGTAGTCGCACTGTTAAAAGTAAGGAAACATTAAACCAATGTTGATTTCAATGTAATGCCTCCAGTAATATGAATCAATGGCACTTTTTTTCATGTACTGCTAAATTTCCCATTAAGATAAGTTGCTTCTTTTCATTAGAGATGCAACTATCCTGGTCTGCCTACTCTTCCGTGCCCAAATACCGACTCTGTAGCAGCTGTTAATGTAATGTTGCTGGTAAAATGAAGCAATGGCACCATTAAAGTAATGTCGTATTTAACGGTTGTCATAGTTAATCCTAATGCCCACACTAATATCTAGCAATGCTGCTAGAAATTGCTACTATCCTTGTATGATTGCCATTCAGATAAGGAACATGCTTTTTTCATTTGATGCACGTTTCATCACTTGTTAGTCACCCTCCTTTCCACCTTTTTTGTGCAAACAGAGATATACATTTCACGCTTGATCTTAGTTGAACTGCACAAATGATATCCAAATTATAGTTGAACATTCCAGGAGCTTCAAGACCAACCTTGATGTTGCTCAATTTTGTTGCAACTAATGAAGAAGAAGCTCTGTGGGTTTCGTTTTCTGATGGAAATGGAACCGGGGCTGGAGCCCTTTTCTTGAAAAAAGAAGAAGAAGTTGCTAGCTCATGGGACATTGCTTCATTTTAGGTGAACTACACCAAAAGGTCCCATGAATTGAATCATCCATGTTGGTGACTGGTCTCATCCCTTCTACGATGGCATTGACTATAGATATGGTTCCCATCACGAGGTATGTTCCTTTTTGGTCTGACCGTTTGCCAAAGGTCCTGCATGTTGATCCTGCTCTTGTGCTATTGTTTTGGCACTGCCATGAGAAAGCAGTAATGTTATTATTTTGCACCTTAATCTAGTGGCACTGTTAATTTGAGGCAATGTTTTGGCACCACTAGTGCCACTATTTTTTTATATATCGAAAGAGGGGGTTCCCTCCAATTTCATTAAAGAAACCCAACCATAGAGAACCATTATCCGACATCATCTCAGTGTAAATGGGAAGTTATGCAACTACTACTAGAACAGACTGAGTACTAGCAGAAGACAAGTTCGCCACATAAGTTAGGCATGTAGGGGGATGCAGCACCAGCTCGACCAAGTTTGGATTACAACCCAAATGCTACCACAGAAACATCAGGGGGACGATAGGGACTGAAAGAGCCAGCTTCAGCATCCTAGTCTAAGCACCCCCGGCCTTCATCCTCGTTTGTGACCTACTCGACCCTAGTGTCACTGATAAAATGAAGTAATAATACAGTTATAATAGAGTGATTGTCCTCTCTATCATTTCATTTCCAATGTAGATAAATAAAGTGCTTCTCTTTGTTAATGTATGTTTCATCAACTAGTCCCATTGTTAATGTTTAAGCATTTCTGCAAGCTCGGGTGCTTAATTTTAGTTGATCTGCACAAAAATAGAGATTTGAATGTCTCAAGGCCCCTCCTTGTGCTACCGCTGTACACTGATGTTCATCACTAGCAGAAGGTGTATCAGGGATACTTGGGACGATTTCCAGTATGAGGCGTGGCGTACCATATGAGGCGTCGCAGGGCCCATCTCGCCCTCGCAGCATGGCATACTATGATACTATCGCAATATTTTCTTCTATTTTTTGCGTGTTTCATCAACTAGTGTCACTATAATGTAATCACGCTTTTTGATTATCTATGCAAACAGGGTTATTCAGCTGCATTTTGGTGGAACTGCACAAATGTATGGATGGGACCGACAAATATGCAGAGTGCGAGGTGTGCCAAATAAAAATTACTGACACCAACCATGCTCCATGCACGCATTGGCATCCACCACCACCAGTGGGATGTGTGGCGCTCTCTGTGGACGGATCTTTATCGGTATAAAATCCTCTAACCAAATACTGGTAGGTTATATTGGCAGTTTTCTAGGGAGTACTCTTTTCTGAAAGAAGCACCAATCTATTTTTCTTTATTTGTACACAGTGTCACAACTTTGACCCAATGGTCTAGAGCTATTTAAGCGTGATTGGCGTAGTACTCGGAGACTGATTGTAAGCATGATTTTCATTAGCTGTCACACTAATTGTAAGCATGAACAGGTGGAAGATTAGGTTAGTGTGAAGCTTACCTTAAACCCTACCGCCCCCGTTGAAACGAGGCGAGCATCGAGGGAACCGTGGAGAATGGTGGGGAAGCGACGTCGCGCCATCCGGCCTCCTCTGGCGATGGGAGAACGAATACCCCTATGGCTCCGGCTGGCTTTGCACCCTCACGAACGACACACCATACTCGACCGATTCGTTATCCTCTGGGTGCTCAACCTTCGACCTGTACGCCCACCACCTCCGTCTGACTTTCACCTCGGGCAAATCTGTCTGCTCCATCGCCCAGAGGAGATACTCGATGAACTCGAAGAACTGCGGCGTGACTGCCGCCGAGGAGTACATGTACATCGCCGCCCTCATCGCCGCTTTCTCGCTCTTTCGCATACATTGCCACATGGCCCTCACCGGCCTCGAAATCTCCCATTCATTGTCAAACCAAGTAAGGATCTCCTTCAACCTGGCTAACTTTGCCTGGTGACTGCCGGGATCTGCCTGATTCGCTGCTGCATCCTCTCCATAAATGTCCTTCTAAGTGGTTCGGTGCTAGCTTTGGAAGATGGGAGGAGAGACGGTGGTCTTACAATAGAGAAGAGGGAGAGGCGAGACAGTGGTTTTGGAATGGAAATGATGGAGAGGAGAGGAGGTAGTTTTGCAACGGAGAAGAGGGAGAGGCGACACGGTGGTTTTGGAATGGAGATGATGCAGAGGAGAGGAAGTGGTTTTGCAATGGAGAAGAGAGAGAGGCGAGACGGTGGTTTTTGAATGGAGATGATGGAGAGGAGAGGAGAAGGTTTTGCAATGGAGAAGAGGGAGAGGAGCGTGCGGCAGCGATTTAGGATTGGACGAGAGGGTCGGCGTGCTGTGACTGGATCAAAATCAAAATCATTTTACCCTTCAATTAATAAAGCGACCCCACATTAACTATCCTCCCTTTTATTCTAGGTCATAATTGACCATGATTTTCGCAAATAAAATATATGTTATACGTTGCAAAAATAATATAAATTGAAAATACATTCGGATACAAACCAAACGATACAATTTTTGGTGACATGCATTCACATTTTGCTTGTCAAATACAGTACGCGGTCAAACTTTGACCCAAAATACGCAAAACAAAAAAATACTTCCAAGACCAGTGCCGCTCTTCCGCTCTTCTCCTCTTAAACCACGGCCGCTCCTCTCCTGTTCCAATCTAAATCTAGCACCGCTCCTCTCCTCTTCCATTTCAAAATCACTGCCCTCCTCTCATGTTCCAATCCAAAACCAGCGTCGCTCCTCTGCCATTCTTATCCAAATCCAGCGCTGCTCCTCTCCTCTTCCATTCAAAAACCACCTCCGGTGAGTGAAGGTGCTATGGAGAACTAGATCGATGGAGGAGTGCAACCGATACGTGAGGATCGCGGACGGCGACCCTGTGAAACTAGCTAGGATGTTGGAGATACAGTCTTGGTTTGCCAACAAGGACCAACTAGCGGCGACGGCGACATCCATGGCCAAATATCTGCAACAGAGCAAAAAGGCGGCGATACTCCCGGAGGGAGTCACACGGGAGTACATAGAGCTGCTCCTCTGGGCCATGGAGCAAACAGATTCATCGAATCCGATCGTGAGGGAGCGGTGGTGGGAGTATCGATCCCAGATGGAGCATCCACCAGAGATTGAAGGATCGAGCATCTACAGGGTGCCGTTTGTGAGGGTGTCATGCCAAAGCGAGCCGGTGGAGTCTTCGTCGACCGAACCTAACTACAAGAGGAGAAAAACAGTTGGCCCGATGATGCTTCCCCGCCATCCTCTCCCTCGCCGTTCACATTGTCTCACGGGGTGGCTGTCTACTACCGAGGAATAGGAGGGACCGCCCCCCAGCACAATAGTCGGGCAGGTTGTGAATTGTCGGGAGGAGCTTAGTGTTGTTAGTATTTGCAGGTAGTGAATTTTGTTTTGCGTTGTGTATTTTGAGAGTACTTTCAGATATGAATGTCTTTTGAATTTCAGATTTGCAGTATTGAGCATATGAAGTATTTTATGAATTCTAGAGATATATTTTTAGCACTTAAAAAATGTAGTTTCATCGGAGTATAAAAGTGCAGACAATGTGATTCTCAGAGAAGAAACTGCAAGTTTCAGTTTCAGATAAGAAACTCCAAGTTCAGTTTCAGATAAGAAACTGCAACTTTCAGAGGCAGAGCATTTATATTAACACGGCCTTTTCAAACAGTGTTAACATCATGTTGGAAGTTTTATTCATGGTCGAAATTGGAACTACCAGCCAGTTAACATCATGTTGATCAATATTTCATGCATAGCACATCTTCATATGATGCATAGTAAAAAAGATATGCTATTTTCAAAATGCCCACACAATGTCGAGTGTGCGAAAAACAGAGAAAATGAGGGACGAAGTTTTGGCAATTGTTGGAGGTGGTGTGCGTAGATGATAATTGGGACACACATGTCAATAAAGGCAGAGGCAAAAAATTTGGAGATATTTTCTCTGCACAGGTGGAATGGAACCCGGGCGGAACAGCTGTCGGGTAGTGTCACTCGACCACTAGGCTAGTTCAGTTATTTCGTTACTAATAAGGCACTTCCTCTGGTGCTGATCTCCTCCTGCGCCTTTGTGCGCTCACCGCGACGCCGCTGTCTACCATTGTAAACATGCTGAACAAACGAGAGGAATATGGAGAGGCGGACATACGGGACCCACCAGGACTATGGCCGTATGCAAGCAGGTGCCTCATTGAAAAAAATACTTCCTCCTAATGCTATACTGACATTGGGGGCCATGGGTTTGTTAACATAGTTACATTTTTAGGTGCTTCAATGTAGTTACTATCTCTACTCTTATAAAAAATGAAATTGGTTATGATGGTGTGCCTGCCATCCTGCAATATAGGCCGTCCGATTTATATCTGACAGATAGGAAGGAAACAATGGAAATTTTGCAAAAACGTACCCACACCCCTCTCCAGATTTGCAAATAAGGCCTTTCCTCGCTCATCCTTTTCTCCCACAAGATAAACTACTCATACAAATGCATCTTGATGCGTTCAACACATGGGCATATTGCTAGTAGGAGATAAATTCACAACGAAGCCGGGGAGCTGGCAGGTACCATTTATTATCATTGGGGCAGCAAGTATCAGCTGGGTTTTGGGCTGCCCTGTCTAGGCTTTCTTTTTTAACATGCGCAGCCCACGACCTCGAATGGGAGGTCCATATGCCTGTTTGTATTTTCTTGAGGGTCGTCGTGTATCGACCGGCCTATGGACCTCCCATCCGAGGTTTTATTTTCCCTGAAACATTGACAGCCCAATTTATGTATTTTTTGAAGAAAACGCAGAGGTCTGTTCTATTTTTCTATATAAGAATAGGAACGCTTGGTCCAACTTATGTTTCCCTTCTAACTATACATTATATATTTAAATTATTTTATATGTTATTATATATTATTGTTATTGTCATCATATATTTAACAGATACTTACATATGTAAGAAAACAATATCCCACATCTTATTAAGTTATAAAAATAATTTCTTAACAATAAAATCCTGGATTTTTTGGCAACGAAAATCCTGGTGATTGTGTACAAAAGCTTGGTAAGATTTAAGGACTAGTGTAATAATAAATGACTTATATATATATATATAACAAAATGCTCGGCCCATGTTTATTTTTTGATAACATTGCTGCACCCACCCCAACATTATAATTAGAATCATCCCAACAAAATCGTGTATTTCGAGAAAGTGCAAATGGCCTGTAATTTTTTAGGAAAAACATAAATGGGCCGCATGGACGCTACATTATTTGTTCACCCAGCCCAGCTAATGAACTGTAATTAAAAAAAGAGATCAAATTAACTGTAAATTCTACCCCGCAAAAAAGACTACAAATTCTGAAAATGGGTTGAATAGGTGCCGTATTTTTGGAGGCTGAAATGTGGTCCAATAGGTCAAAGCCAATGCAAGTCGTTGTCAACTTAGTCAACAAATGATTCTGACATCGTTAGCCGTTGGATTTACATCCAACGACCGACATCCATCTTCAATCTCTCGTCTTCTTCCTCCAGCGGCGCCGGAACCACCTGCTCCCGCCTCCTGCTGCTAGCAGCTCTGCTTACCATGCTTCGCTGTGAAGCGCCACTCCACTATTGGCCAGGACATCCCTTGACCCCTCCACACCTCCTGTTCTTCTCCACCGACTACCGAACCACACCACACCAAAACCAGTCAACCCTCGTACACTTCTCCGTCTGCGACTCTACTCCCGCGTCTTCTCATCTCCGGCTCGTTGCTGTCCGGGGCCTCGCCGTCGTCCACCACCTTGGATGCGCTCGGCGCGGAGTGGTCAACATGCTCAACGAACGATACCATCGAAAGTAGAATGTGCGTGGAGAGGCTGATAGCTGGGTCCACGGCCGCACGCAAGGAAATGCCTCCTTATTACGTGCAAAATAATGATTCCACCACCTGACAACTGGGACCGACCGAAAGGGCCTCTGTATTTCATGAAAAAAATGTCCCACCACTAACAGGTCGGACCCACCAGCTATATCTTCGCACGCAAGGAAGTGCCTTCTTATTACGCACAAAAAAATGAATACCCCCTGATAGCTGGGACCCACAAAGTGGGAGGCTGACTTGTGGGCCAACTAAGGTGGCGGGGACGGAGGGTTTGTCAACTTAGTCAATATGCATGATTCTAGCTCCGGTGACCGTACGATGTCCACCCAACAGCCATAGTGCTTCTTCAACCACTGGTCTTCTTGCTCCAGCCGCCCAAACCAGTGCCGGTCATGCCTCGTGCTCCTGCCTCCCGTGGCCGGCTGCGATGCGGCGGAGGCCTCACCGCCCCCTACTACTCCCACCGCTGGCCAGGCCATCCCTCTACTCACCCACACCCCATGTTATTCTGCGGCGACGGCAGCCTCACACCGGAGCAATCCAGTGAACCCTCATACTCCTCTACGTGTGGGCATTCACTGCTGCGTCTTCCCCGGCTCCGTGTCGTCCCCTTCCTAGGCCTCGCCGTCGTCCACCAACATGGTGCTCTCGGCGCGGCGTGATCAACGTGGTCAAGGAACGACTTCCATCAGACATTGACTCTACGTGGAGAGGCTGACAACTGGGTCCACGGCCGCAGCAAGGAAGTCCCTGCTTATTACACGGAAAATAATGATTCCTCCACCCGACAGCAGGGACCCACTGGACGGGCAACCGTATTTCACAAAAAAACGTTTCCCCCCTGACTGCTGGGACCTACCAGCGACATCTTCGCATGCAAGGAAGTGCGTCCGGGCAAAAAAAACGATTCACCCCCCTGACTGTTGGGACCCACCAGCTACATGTTCGCACGGAAGGAAGTGCCTGATAGTCGGGACCAACCTGGTCGAAGCGTACGTAGCGTTGTCATTCTGGTCGCGAACGTGTACGTACATACTTGTCCATGTAGAGGCGCGCACGTGTCGTAGTAGAGGCGCGCATGTAGCATGTGCATGTACGTACAACGGCCAGTGTGCAAGAAAGAAAAATACGGCCACATACGTACATACAGGCGGAGTCTCGAATGCCTACTTGCGCATACGTACGGCCAGGGCTCGTGTACATGGCTGGCTCAGAACAGAGAAACAACGTCATTGTCGTGTTCATGGGGAGCCAACCGGTTGGATCGGAATGGAATGCGTCGTCGTGTTCATCGGGAGGGCTTGGACGGAACAACCGATGGAAACGAGGCCTAGCGTACCGCAGAATAGAGGAAACAACCTTGTGTTTGACCAGCCACGGTCGAAACGGGATCCTGTTCATAAGGAGGGGTCTGGCATACCGCAAAATGGAGGAAATGGATCTCTTACGTTCGAAACGGGGGTCCTGTTCATCGGGAGGGGTGTGGCATACCCCAAAACGGGTCTCCATGGGATACTGTTCATCTCCACCATCGCTCCCCTCCAGCCTCCACGGGCTAGTGTTCATCCACCGTCGACCTCCTCCAGCCTCCACCTGCGACTATTTATCCTCGGGCTCCTGTTCATCCAGCCTCCACCGCGCACTACTCCACCGACTACTGTTCAACCAGCCCTCTGCACGGGCTCCTATTCAACCACCCCTCCACCGGCTACTGTTCATCTAGCCCTCCACCATCTACTGGTCATCCAGCCCTCCACGGGGTCCTGTTCATCCATCCCCAACCGGCTCGATCGATCGGGGTCCTGTTCACCCAGAGGCAACACCACGGGGTCCTGTTCATCAACCCCCACTGGGAACTGTTCATCCAAACCCCCCAGCAACGCTCACTGTTCATCCAGAGGCAGCATCGATCGACTTCAGTTAGCAGCAGTAGCGAAGGAATCACTCGGGTTCACTAATGTAGCTAGTGCAATCGCTCGGGTTCAGTTAGAGCCCAACACCACGCTCGGGTTCAGTTAGAGCCCAATGCCTCGCACACACACGCGTACATGTACGAGAGAAACGCGCATCGCTCGTCCCCCGACCACCCACCGTAACCGGGAACTCCCCGAAATTTTCCTCGCCCTCGCTTCTACCATGGTTTTTTCGGTCATGGACATCCCAAAGAATGTCATGGAGCTGCGTCTCCGGCCCGCCCAGGACGAAAAGCCCATTTTCTGTCATGATTTTTTTTCATAAAAGTAGGAGCCCACCACATCTATGATGATACCGGGTTTTGTCACAATTATCGTCATAGAAGTGTTATAAGTATGACATATTTCTTTTCGTTCGGCCCAAAATGTCACGGATGTGTCTTTTTTTTGTAGTGTTGTCGCTAGACATCTCACGACAGCCCTTGGCATCTTCTCCTTGCCAGCCTGCGCGGTGACCACCATTTTGGCATGGCGTTTCTCGCACTCTATCACCTTTGTCTTCTTCTCCCCCACTGCGCGCTTGTCCCCTCGTCGCCTAGCTATGTCCACAGCCTTCCCCGAGCAGTCACCATACCTCTGGAGCCCTTGCCCCCTCTGTCTTCTTCCCCGGTGAGCCGTCCCCGTCGAGAAACAGAGCACGTCCACGGGCCCACAGTGCCGACAAGGCATTAATGGTGCCGCGGCTTCTTCCTCCCTTGTCTGTGAGCTCCCCTCGTCTCCATGACCCCGGCGCTTGTCCGCATCTCCCCTCGTTGTCTTGCCGCCCCTCCCCGTGAACCTTGGCTGCGCGTGCCCATCGCCGAAGCACGGACACGTAGCCTCGCGCATGCCACCTGACCCCCTCGCTGCCCCGGCTACATAAGCCCACCCAAGGTGCCCCGACCTCACCAGCAGCCTCACCTCACTCCCAAACCCCTACCTAGCTAGTCTCCCGAGCCCCGGAGCCCCTCCTCGCCGCAGTAGGCCACCATGGCCGCCGCACGGCCTCGGCTAAATTCGGCCGAACCGGAGTTCCATTCTCCCTCTAGCCACCACCAAACACCTCCACCACCTCCTGTGGAACTTCCCTGTTGTTTCCCTCCTCATTTGGTGGCTTGTGGCCACGTGCTGAATGGCACCCGTAGCTCTCGTCTGCTGCGGCCATAGCCCTGATCGCCTCCAACCTCCTCGGCGTTCGTGCCTAGGTGGGATGGATGCGTCGCCCCTCCCCGTACCTTCTGGTGCCCGTAGCCTAGCCGGAGGTGGCCTGTGGCGCCGGAGTTCATCGCTGGAGCCGCGCCCTGCCTCTGCCTCGCGGGTAGGAGCAAGGTTGAAGATAGTGCTCCAGGCCAGGCGGGCCCACTGCCCGTGGACCCCTCTGTCAGCCACCCGCGCGTTGACCCGCCCGATCAACGTGGATAAGTGGCGGGCCCCTCGTGTAAGTCCCCGCGTTGACCCGAGCTGCTGAGTTGGATATGTGAAAGTGTATTCTTGCGAATATGATTTCCTCCATCGAAAGCGCATTCCTTTCTTATTCAGCCCAAAATACGTTTTCTTAGTCAAAAAGCGTATTTCTAATTTTGCGCCTCTGTCTTATCCACTCAGGGACCCGGCTGTGAATATTATTTTTACAAAAAAGTCCCTGGCATTCCGCACCTCACATCTCCGTAACCGTAACTCCGATTGAGATGAATCCAACGCCTACATCTTCGTCTCTTCGAGCCCGAACTTTTGACACCATTTTCACTATGGTTTGACATACTGGAAATGACCATTTTACCCTTGCCCCTAATCATCCCCTTTGAGAGAGAACCCTTTCCGGTGATTCTTTCCGCGGTCGTTCCGCACTTCTCCCCGGAGCCTTCTTCATACCCAGGCAAGCCAACACCATTTGCATGATAGCCATGCAGAAGCATGGGTTTCCAACTTGAATCTTTAATAACTATTTGATTGTTTTGCTACTACTGTCGTTATTTCGGTTATGCTTATGGATCAGCGTTTACCGTGATGCTATGTTTTCTTGCACTCTGTTAGTATGGTATTCATGCTAGTATTACTTTAATATTGGCAATATTTGGTGATGGTCTTCGATGCATGACTATCGTCTGTTCCGAGTACAGCTGTTATGCATGTTCCTTTGCATCCAGTTGATTAAATACTTGCATGGTAGATTATCGTAATGTTATTGCATGGTATTTATTTTTGATGCTAGTGGTCATGTTATGCTATGAGTAGTTTTCTTGTTGTGTTATTCATGCTCATATGGATAAATGATTAAATGTTGTTGTTGTGCTCGTTGATTATGTTGCACCATCATGCTTATGTTTGATATCATGTTCATGCATTGTAGTTGCATCCTCTTATTTTTGTCATGGCTCGGCATATTGCATTCAAGTTTAACCAGATTAAATTGAACTTGAACAACTGTTGGTTGAGTCATGGTGCCACCATATCGATCTGACCAGTGCAACCACGCTTAACCTATGGGAGGGTTCTAACTGGGTCTATTGTCATGCCTCTCACCGGTGCCTCCCCCGAGGGAAGGTTATGCGCGGGCGCTACCCTGATCAGGTAGGACGGCATAAGCCTTGTGTGCTCGTTGTTGAGTATGGATCCTTGTCCCCGTTTGGGACCGTTTTGCCACGACGGTGGCTGTTGGTGCCTTTGGTAGGCACGGTGCTACCCAGGACTTAGCCCAAAGGGGAGTTGGTCGGAGTGGCCGAGAGGGTGTCATGGTAGTAGGACGGTTTTGTCTGAACGCTTTGGTCCACCCGAATGGGAGTGCGAGTCCAGGGTTCCGTGGTGTGGGTACAGTGTGCTAACCTCTGCAGTGTGTGTGTGTGTGTGTGTTTAATCTATCAATAGCCGCGCCCGCGGATATGGGCCCAGTTCATAGTTGGTCACACTATGGGTCAACAATAATAATAATAATTTGCTTAATAACAACCCCGGTTCGTTGATGAAAGAAGTGGGTTGGTATTTATGTGATCATGAGAGGATCACTTTGGCATCATGAATACCGACTTGTTGGATATTTGTGGTGTTATGCGAGAGTCAAGGGTAAAGGTCAAGCTCCTTGTGGTCATAAATGATTACTACGGTATTGTTAATACCAAGCTTGATTGGATCTTGAGATGATCGTGTGATGTCCGTGATGGTAAGTTTGTGCAAGTGATGGTTACTAGATAACTCAAGCAGAGTAAGTTGGTGCATGATAGTTTCATCATGTTGCATGCTAGTCTCATCATGTTCATATGTTTATGCCATGCTCGTATTGCTCTAGCTGTATCATCATGTTCATGCTATGATTGATCTGATAGTATCATGTTAAACTTGGTTAATCTGTAATTGCCATGCTATTGCGTATCTTGATTGCTTTGGTTGCTGTGAGCTTGCAAGTACATTCAATGTACTAACCTGGCGTGTCATGCTAGATTGCAGGTCATGCCAGATTTGATTGCTTGTTTGCCGTGGATTCCTTGTTTGCGAGCTAGGATAAGCGTTCCAGCCAGAGTCCCTGCAGAGTGTAGTTCATCACCGTCGTCGTTGTTCCGCTGCCGGTAGTCATTCCATTGTGTCAAGTTGTTCTGCTGTTTACATAGAGCAACCGTGGCAGGCGTAGTGTCGCCGTGCCGATGTAATCCCCTTCTACCGAATATAGCTTGTAATAAAGAGCTGGTTTGTTATATGCTAAGCAATGCCGTATTCCAGAAGACTTCTCCTCGATCTTTGGGCTGGAATACAGGGCGTTCCGGTTTCTCTGAGCGGGGTGCCATAGGCTTGCTATCAGAGCAGGTCTGGCTGTAGGATGCCCTAGCCCACGTGAACGTTAGAATGCGGTAGTATAGAGCCCCGTTGATTTGCTGCACTTGATTTCTGCATTTGTTTGTTGCATATCATGCATATAGATTATTATCTTGTCACTAACGGTTAATCGTGTGAGTGCAGGTGGTATCGGTTTTGATCCACTACCTGCACCCTCCTTCTTTGCATGTCTACTCCTTGGTGTTTGGCGTCATCTATGTTCCAGCGGAGTGATGCCCTGGTACCAAGTGTTCCAGACACCATTTGCGGGAGTTATGCTCCGGTATCGCGTTGATATCTTTCCGCCACCCACCCGTATTATTTCGGTGATAACCATGCCTCTATCCCGAATCGTGCCATCCATCTTGTCCGTTTTGCAACCCTTACTGATCTTTGTTGTCAGAAAAGGGCAATGCCATCAAATATTGCTTTTCCTCCACTATATTGCCCTGTCATTCCATTCTTTGGACGTGTACGGTTTCCCTTCGTACGCTTGATGATGACGTGGTTGTGAACTTGTGTCTCGCTACATGATCGCCAAGTCCGTCCTCGCCTCCATACCCATCCAGATCCAATCGGTGTCCAGCCAGCGCTTGGTGTAGCCTTGGTTACACCAACTCCTTCCACACGCAGATTCATGTTCGTGCACACCGTCACAACATAGTAGACCGCAATACCGGAGTTTCCGTGAAATTTGTGTGCTTAGGTGTGCATGCATATTTTTGTGTGAGTAGCAGTAATATGTGATGTTGCTTGTTTATTTATATTATTAGTATGCTTGTGTGCTTTTGTTTTCGTCATTTCTTTTGCTTCTTTCTTTGGGCCTTCGGTGTGGCATTATTTTACCCCTATTAAAGTTGCTCGTCAACCAACAACAGACCTGAAGAATCAGCAAGGAGTTCAAATGTTTGGAAAACTCAGCTAAACAGAATGGAATTATCAGCAGGCTGCAGTGAAATTGGAATATCTTGTCTGAATGCAAAAGAAATCCTGGATGGACTGTCAGTATCAAGTTTGCATCACTATGGAATTCTCAGCCGACTGCATTGAGATCTGGGGATATCTGATCGTGATACGGATAATCAGGTTTGCCTCAGTGTGCACACTTCATAGCAGAAATGATCAAGAAGATAAGGTATGTGCAAGTTTGACAGTGTATGGCTGTACATCTCAAGAATGAGATCTGCAACAGTTCAGTCAGAAAGCAAGTCTGCCTTGGGAATCAGATTTTCATATATAAGCGGTCAGCATACCACCAAGGTCTTGCAAGTCTCTTGAAAGCAGATTTGACAGGCACATGAGGATTGTTAAACGAAGGCAGCCAACTATACACCACAGTGTGACAAAGGAATGAGCTTAGTACAAGTACCTGTGAAGCTGGAAGATGATCCTGATGAGCCCTTGTCTTCTTTCTCCAGTAACGGCACCACGCTTGTGAGCTGAACCATTTTTAGCTATCCAGGGTGGATGCCGATATTTATTTCTCTCTTCAACGATTGTCATGAGTTCTGAGCTGCTTTTTGTCCGTCTCATACAACTGTTGAGTTTCTTTTTGTGACAGTAGCCCTGTAGCTGCTTTTGGCTATTTTAGGGAGTTGCCAGTTTCTTCTTATCAACACGGTCTCAAGCTCCGAGCTGCTTTTCGGCTGTCTTGAGCCGTGGTTGAGCTATTTCAGTGATGTCCCAGATTAGAGTTGTAAAGACTGTTCTGGTGGCTACTGATTTATTTGCCGATTTCTTGCAAGGGTTCGGATGATCATTTTCCTACCGTCAGAACTTTGGAGGTGATGAACCGGCAATTTCAATAATGCTACCATGTCTGAAAATGAGGATAAGAGTACGCATGTCAGAATATTGCACCCGACAGAATCCATGGTCACACGAAGAAGCAATATGACCGAGCTCTTTCAGCCAAGGATCCAGACGAGAAAACAGTAATGAAGTAGCAAGACCGGTGATGTCGGTATGAAAATGGTTGCAAGACCCACATGGTACAGATACCCAGACAATCTGAGTCAGTATCCACCACCATGGATATTCACCTAAGGGGTCTACTCAATTTTGAACCACTATCAGTCATGGATGAGGATATTATCAGATAAGGTCATACCCCTTATGCTTGCCACGATAGGCGACAATCAAATATTTGGTAGGAATTTGAGACTCAAGACAGTGGAGCCAGTCAGCTGGATTCAGAAATTCCTGTGATAAGTCAGAATCTGTCACGAAAGTGGTTATGCCTCACCTCACTGTTTGGAACCGGAAGGACCTGCAGTTATGTGGAGAAACCCAATGCAAGGAGTCAGAGCTTGGGTGTGCATCAAGAAAAATCCAACCACCAATTCATGGATAGTTGTCAGCACAACCACAGCAATCAGAAATCACCCTCAGATTTGTGAGACAAACATATATTTCAGTCATGATAACCAATCACACTCAGCTAAGTCAGCAGATATGAACAGAATTGGAGCTAGTATAAGCATGAAAATGTGAGATAATCTCTTCCAGGATATGGATACAGTGAAGCAAACCACCCCAAAGCCAGTCAAGTAAGTCAGATGAAGGATTTAATGGGAACAATCAATAAAGGGAAAAGGATACCCGAGTTGGAAACGGTTTCCTTAAGTTAGTATATGCATACTTGTTCCCTGAGCAAACAAATCTTGAGGACGAGATTTCTTCAAGGGGGGAAGGTTTGTCACAGCCTGATTTTTGGCCCTGTCTTTTTCATTTGATTTTTTGAGATTTTTGCTTGAGTTTTCTTTTTCCGTGGCTTTGTGGTCTGGAAACGGAAGAAGATTACCTCTTCATTGCTTCTAGAGTGGCTTGTCAACCTCAAATCCTTCCCTAGACCTTTCCATTTTCATCCTAGCCCAAATCCCAATATTCATTTTATTGGGAATATTCCTTTTCTATTAAAGGAATGACCCTAATTGCCCTAGGTTGTGAAGCAACATATATTTCCATCACTCCTAAAATTCCCAAATAATTCTCATAAATTTTTTGGGTCATATCTTTCTCAAATATGGCAAAATAATTCATTGGCCATGTTTCCCATCATCCTCAAATAATTCTTTTCCTATTCTTTTCTGAATGGCAGATTGTGAAGCAAGTGCCATTTATCTTTTCCCAATTGACTCCAAACTTCCTGTACATCTTTTCATGTCCAAATAATTGCCTCATGACAAATTTCAACTTAATTTTCCTTGTAAATATTCCTAAGAAATATTTCAAAGTTCTTGTCTAAGGGAATTGGTTGTGAAGGAAGTACTAGGTAGGTTAATCCAATTGAGTTGAATTTTTGCATGGTCTTTCATATCATAAAAAAAGCTATCCACAAGATTTGAGCTCATTTCATGTCTCCTTGAGGGCACAGCTTCAAATCTTTGCTTCTGTACAAATTTTCAGTTAATGAAGTAAGTATATTTTATCTTGCTCCATTATGTCTAAAACTTTTCCTAGGCCTTCTCATACCCATTTAACCTATCTCCACCAAATTGGGGCATATTTGTTTAGCCATTTTCCCTTAGGAATTTTCCTAAAATTCTGTCCAGAGAGGTGCTGTATGAAGGATGTACCATTTGGGTTTGGCCAAATGGCATGAAATTTTTACAGCACTCTCATATGCCTAAATCACCATGCCTTGCCAAATTTCAGCTCAAGTGGATTCTCCATTTGACAGCATCATCATGATCTTCATTCTGGACGAGATTACTTAGTTGTAAAGCAACTATGGTCCAAATCCCTCCAAACTTCACAAGATTCTTGTCCTTCCTATCCTAACCACACCAGACAACTCATTTGGCTCCCAGCCCTTCGATGTTGATCATTGTAACCTGATTCAGTTTGATACGTAAATCTTCAGAGGAGTAATCCCATCGATCCAGAGCTCATTTATTTGATCCATCACTTCCCCCAGCCTCAGTGATGCAAGGACCTGTCGCTAGACATCTCACGACAGCCCTTGGCATCTTCTCCTTGCCAGCCTGCCCGCTGACCACCGTTTTGGCATGGTGTTTCTCGCGTCTAGTACCTCTGTCTTCTTCTACATGGCTGCGCACTTGTCCCCTCGTCGCCTAGCTATGTCCAGAGCCTTCCCTAAGCAGTCGCCGTCCCTGTGGAGCCCTTGCCCCCTCCGTCTTCTTCCCCGGTGAGCCGTCCCCATCGAGAAGCAGAGCGCGTCCACAGGCGCACAGTGCCGACAAGGCATTAATGGCGCCGTGGCTTCTTCCTCCCTTGTCCCCGATCTCCGCTCGTCTCCGTGACCCCTCTCGCTCGTCCGCGTCTCCCCTCGTCGTCTTGCCGCCCCTCCCCATGACCCTTGGCCGCGCGTGCCCGTCGCCGGAGCGCGGACACGTAGCCACGCGCATGCCACCTCACCCCCTCGCTGCCCCGGCTATATAAGCCCACCTCGAGGTGCCCCAGCCTCACCAGCGGCCTCAACTCACTCCCATACCCCTACTTAGCTAGTCTCCCGAGCCCCGGAGCCCCGCAGAAGGCCGCCGTGGCCGCCGCACGACCTCGGTTAAATTCGGCCGAACCGGAGCTCCATTCTCCCTCTAGCCACCACCGAACACCTCCACCACCTCCCATCGAGCTTCCTTCTTGTTTCCCTCCTCCTCTAGTGGCTTGTGGTCACGTGCTCAACGGCACCCGTAGCTCCCGTCCGCCGTGGCCAAAGCCCAGCTCGCCTCCAACCTCCTCCCCGAACCTTCCGGTGTTCGTAGCCTCGCCGGAGGTGGCCTGTGGCGCCGGAGTTCGTCGCCGGAGCCGCGCCCTGCCTCTGCCTCGTGGGCAGGAGCAAGGTTGAAGACAACGCTCCAGGCCAGGCGGGCCCACCACCCGCGGACCCCTCTGGTCAGCCACCCGCGCGTTGACCCGCTGGATCAACGTGGATAAGTGGCGGGCCCCGCCTGTAAGTCCCCGCGTTGACCCGAGCTGCTGAGTTGGATAAGTGAAAGTGTATTCTTGCGAATACGTTGTCCTCCACCGAAAGCGCATTCCTTTCTTATTCAGGCAAGAATACGTTTTCTTAGTCAGAAAGCGTATTTCTAATTTTGCGCCTCTGTCTTATCCACTCAGGGACTTGATTGTGAATATTATTTTTACAGAAAAGTCCCTGGTATTCCACACCTCATATCTCCGTAACCGTAACTCCGATTGAGGTGAATCCAACGCCCACATCTTCGTCTCTTTGAGCCTGAACTTTTGGTACCATTTTCAATACGGTTTGACAAACTTGAAATGACCATTTTACCCATGCCCCTAATTAGCCCCTTTGAGAGGGAACCCTTTCTGGCGATTCTTTCCGCGGTCGTTCTGCACTTCTCCCCGGAGCCTTCTTCATACCCAGGGAAGCCACAACCACCATTTGCATGATAGCCATGTAGAAGCATTGGTTTCCAACTTGAATCTTTAATAACTGTTTGATTGGTTTTCTACTGCTGTGGTTACTTCGGTTATGCTTATGGATCGGTGTTTACCGTGATGCTATGTTTTCTTGCACTCTGTTAGTATGTTCTTGATGCTAGTATTAATTTAATATTGGCAATGTTTGGTAGTAGTACATGTTGGTGATGGTCTTCGGTGCATGACTATCGTCTGTTCCGAGTACTGCCGTTATGCATGTTCTTTTGCATCCAGTTGATTAAATACCTGCATGGTAGATTATCGTTATATTATTGCATGGTATTTATTGTTGATGCTAGTGGTCATGTTATGCTATGAGTAGTGTTCTAGTTGTGTTATTCATGCTCGTCAATATGCCATGCTCATCTGGATAAATGATTAAATGTTGTTGTTATGCTCGTTGATTATGTTGCACCTCCATGCTTATGTTTGATATCATGTTCATGCATTGTAGTTGCATCTTGTTATTTTTGTCATGGATCAGCATATTGCAGTCAAGTTTAACCGGATTAAATTGAACTTGAACAACTGTTGGCTAAGTCATGGTGCCACCATATCGATCTGACCAGTGCAACCACGCTTACCTTATGGGCGGTCCTAACTGGGTCTATTGCCATGCCTGTCACCGGTGCCTCCCGCAGGGGAAGGTTATGCGCGGGCGCTACCCTGATCAGGTAGGACGGCATAAGCCTTGTGTTCCCGTTGTTGAGTATGGATCCTTGTCCCCGTTTGGGACCGTTTTGCCACGGCGGTGGCCGTTGGTGCCTTTGGTAGGCATGGGGCCACCCAGGACTTAGCCCAAGGGGAGTTGGTCGGAGTGGCCGGGAGGGTGTTATGGCAGTTGGACGGTTTTGTCAGAACGCTTTTGTCCACCCGAATGGGAGTGCGAGGCCATGGTTCCGTTGTATGGGTATAGTGTGCTAACCTCTACAGTGTGTGTGTGTGTGTGTGTGTGTGTGTTTAATCTATCGATAGCCGCGCCCGCGGATATGGGCCCAGTTCGTAGTTGGTCACACCATGGGTCAACATTAATAATAATAATTCGCTTAATAACAACCCCAGTTCGTTGATGAATGAAGTTGGTTGATATTTATGTGATCGTGACAGGATCACTTTGGTATCGTGAATACCGACTTGTTGGATATTTGTGGTGTTACGTGAGAGTCAAGGGTAAAGGTCAAGCTCCTTGTGGTCATAAATGATTACTATGGTATTGTTAATACCAAGCTTTATTGGATCCTGAGATGATCGTGTGATGTCCGTGATGGTAAGTTTGTGTAGGTGATGGTTACGAGATAACCCGAGCAGAGAAAGTTGGTGGATGATAGTTTCATCATGTTGCATGCTAGTCTCATCATGTTCATTTGTTTATGCCATGCTCGTATTGCTCTAGCTGTATCATCATGTTCATGCGATGATTGATCTGATAGTATCATGTTAAACCTGGTTAATCTGTAATTGCCATGCTATTGCATGTCTTGATTGCTTTGGTTGCTGTGAGCCTGCAAGTACATTCAATGTACTAACCTGGCGTGTCATGACAGTTTGCAGGTCATACCAGATTTGATTGCTTGTTTGTCGTGGAGTCCTTGTTTGCGAGCTAGGATAAGCATTCCAGCCAAAGTCCCTGCGGAGTGGAGTTCATCACCATCGTCGTTGTTCCGCTGCCAGTAGTCATTCCACTGCATCAAGTTGTTCTGCTATTTACATAGAGCAGCCGTGCCAATGTAATCCCCTTGTACCCAATATACCTTGTAATAAAGAGCTGGTTTGTTCTATGCTAAGCAGTGTTGTATTCTAGAAGACTTCTCCTCGATCTCTAGGCTGGAATACGAGGCGTTCCAGTTTCTTTGAGCCGGGGTGCCACAAATTCATACACAATGGCCGCCTAAGAACACATGGGCGCGGCCGAAATTGCTCCCACCCACTATTTGGGAAACCTGGGATTACCATCCTACCCCGACCCGTAGTAGGTCCGAAATTTAAAAGGGGGTAAAGTTTGTACTTTCCACAAGTTTCAAACAAGCACGTCCCATCTGTTCAAAAAACCCAAAAACATGCGCGTCCCAGACCGAAACATGGTTCTCCCTGTCACACCCTAGCTAGGTTATGCATTAGAGTGTGCATCATGTTTACTTTCATCAGAAATGGAAATGGGGAAAGCAGAACCCCCAGCACCCCCCCCCCCTGAAATCAACTAGGGTTTACTAAAAATAAATTCAATGAACCTGAAATGCCCTTCAGATATGTTCACCCTCTTTGCCTTGGGTTAGAACCCTTGGGAAAAATGGTGCATATATTTTTAGGTCAACAAAAGGGGCATTGACTTAATTCATAAATATTTGAATTTGGGCATTTAAATACTATTAAATAATTCAAATGCTCAAATAATGTTGGAATTATTTTTGGGCCACTGAAATATTTCAGAAAGTGTCCATAAATATTTTCAGGATTTTATAAAATGATTTAGTATTTAAACTAAATCAAAACAGAATAGCAAAAATAGAAAACAGAATAAAATTTGAGAGAGAGAGAGTAGGCCAGTGGGCCACTTACCTGGCGCCACCAACCGGCCCAGCACGGCCCAGCCCACCAGAGCCGGGCGCCAGTCGTCTCCTTCCTTTGCCAGGAGGACGACGGCGTGGCGCACGCACAGGAGGCGAAGCCACCTCCTGCTTCCACCTCCTGCTTCCCCCGGCCCTCCTAGTGACGCCACGACGATGTCCCGTGTCCCCTCGCTCCTCTCCCTCACTCGCTCCACCCTCTCTCGCTTCCCTGACTCTCTTCCCCGAGCTCATCCGAGAGTCACCGTCGCCGTCGCTTGTTGTTACCGTGGCCACCAGCACCCCCACGCCGGCCAGCGCCCCCATGAGCTTCGCCTCGACGCCGTAGAGCCGCACGCCAAGGCACGTGACCCCGGGAGGCCAGCAACATCGCCATCGCCGTCGTCTTCCACCTCGGGCTCCGGCCACCTTCATCATCGATTCGCCGCACGCAGGACGCCCCCGAGCCCGCTAACCATCCCTACGGCACCGCTGTGAGCTCCGCAACCGTTTCCCCCTCTTCTCCTCTCCGATTGATTGCCGTAGCCGTCACCCCCATGATGACCGAAGTGCGCCGCCGCCTGAGCTCGCTATCGACGATGCTCCGGTGACCAAATGGTCACCCTGGAGTGTCGAACCTACTCCCCGCGATGCGTAGCGCCCTCCTAGCCCCCTTGCCCCGCTCTTCTACGCACTGAAACACGATCCCGCGATCACCCGAACTCCGGCGACCGCCAAAGTCATCGCCGGCGACGTCTCCGGCCACCCCGAGCTCCACCACCACCACCAAGAGCTGCGGCTCGTTCCCAGGAGCTCGTAGATGCTCTCCACGCCCCAAATGGTGCCCCGTGGGCGATTTCCGCAGCGCGCCACCGCGTCTGGCCTTGCCGGCGGCTAAACGCCGGCAGGCTTTGACCCACTGATCGGGGAGGTTTGACTTGCTGACGTGGGTTGACTCACCCCCCCTCTCTCACTAACATGCGGGCCCCGCCCGGCTAATTACCCTGTTAGTGCTAACTAAATAGATTAGTTAATTAGTATAGTCACTGACTAGTGGGCCCCGCCTGTTAATTAGGCTAACTAAGCGCGGTTAATGCACAGAGACACTGACCAGGGGGCCCCACCAGTCAGGTTTGACCTGGCTGGCGCCTTTGACTTGCTGATGTCATGCTAACGCAAGGCTGACGCAGTAAACCATTTTCTAGTTTAAAAATAATTCAGGAAATTCCAGAAAATACCCAAAACTTTGAAAAATCATAGAAATTCAACCATAACTCCAAATGAGATAAATTATATATGTAAAATTATCAGAAAAATTCAAGGAATCCATCTGTACCATTTTCATGCATGTTTGAACAATGTTTGTCCTCTGTTTTGGACAAAACATATAAAGGGCATTTAAATAATCATATATGGGGTTGGAATTTGAATCTTGCACTCAAACCAACTCCATTTAAATCATAGCTAGTTGCATTAGCTCAAGACACATCCATATTGCCATGTCATAGCATGCATCATATTGTTGCATATCGTCATGTGTTGATTGTGCTCGGTTGTGTTCTTCGTGGTAGGTTCTGCCTCCGAGGATATTCACGAGTATCCAACTGAAGGGCAGTATCCCGTTACCACTCCATCAGGCAAGCAACCATTGATCATTCCGATACAACCCATGTTCTCGCTCCTGCTCTTGTTTACTGCATTAAGACAACACGATTCAAACTGCTGTGTGCTACTGTAGTTGAACCCTTATCCTCTGCATGACCTGTCATTGCCACAGTAACTAGATGAAACCCACTAGCATGTGTAGGAGTTGATTGAGCCATGTTTTGTAATTCCTACCTTGCTATGCCTGCTATGCTTAGAGTTGTGTCAGGTCTGGTTCATCTGGGTGATGGGCTAGAGTGAAATGCTTGTGCCAGTAATATGTGGGATGTGTTGAACATGTTTTGGTAAAGGTATCGATGAGAGGCCATGTAGGAGTACATGGTGGGTTGTTTCATTGAAGCCGTCCCTAAGAACTGAGTTCTGTATGCGTGAATTAAGATTCAGCTACTACCACACATTGGGCCCTGAAATATGACCCCGCTCGGCTTACCGACCCCTCTCGCCTCAGTCCAGGAGTTGCAACTAGTTTCTGGTGTTTGTAGGATATGTGTTGGCGGCCGTGCGTAGCACTGACCCTAGGGGTGGGCTATGTTGCGGTAGATACACCGTGGCACGGTGTACCGAGTCACCCGTTTGGTGTCTCGGGAACCCTGTTCACATCGTTCGGGGCCGTTGAGGACACCCCGGCCGGATTTCCTTGCGGATGGAACCTGAATAGGCGATGACCCTGGACTAGAGACTTGTGAGGTTAGTCAGGTCGTGGTCTACACCCACGTCGGTTTTCGCTTGAAGTCTGCCGCGCACATTTCGTGTGCAGACGCTAAGTGGTGGAAACATGTGTGATGAAGTACACCCCTGCAGGGTATGAAACTATTCGAATAGCCGCGTCCGCGGTAAAGGACTACTTGATTGCATATACAGTTCATAGACAAGTTAATGGATACTACTAAAAGACTCAAGATAAGTGTGAGTACCGAGGATGGCCCCCTCACAGGATACGAGGGAGGATCCTCGGTGGAGTATTGTGATGGTGAGTAGTGGACTCGTGTGCGAAAACTATTTTGCTAAAAGATTCCATAGGATAGCTTAGCGAAGAGTCAAAGCTGGCTTGCTGCATAAACCCCACCACCTTCTTGAGAATGAGCATGTACAGTAGGTTCTGATGTAAGACTTGCTGAGTACCTTTGTACTCATGTTTGCTTATTTATTGTTTTCAGACGACAACACTGCCCCCTCCGATGGGTTTTACGTAGACCTTGACGTCGACGAGTGACTAGCCACCCAGGTGGTGATCCAGGCCATGGAGGGCCCTATGTAGATAGACAGACTTCGAGAAGCCTTCTTTCTTTCTAGAGTCTGTACTCAGACTAGTTGCTTCCGCATGTGCTTGTATGACTGTATGACTTGAGTGTCGGGTCATGTGACCCCTACCTGTATGGATATGTTATGTATGGCTCCCTGGAGCCTTTAAATAAAGTACTTGAGTTGTAGAGTTTTGTTGTGATGCCATGTTGTATGTACTCATATCGAGCATATTGTATGTATGATTGAAATGCTTGGTATGAGTGGGATCCGACAATCTAGTTGTTTGTCCTTCGCAACCTTTCTTATGGGGAAATGTAGTCTAGTGCTCCTCGAGCCATAGTAGTCCGCTACAGCCCGGTTCACCGGAGTCCTGCTAGCCCAGCACTACTGTTCAGGACACTTGACTGGCCGGCATGTGCTTCACTTCGTCCCTATGTCTGTCCCTTCGGGGAAATGTCACGCGGTGATCCCCGGAGTCCTGTCTAGCCTGCTACAGCCCGGGATCCCCCGGAGTCCTGTTAGCCCAGTGCTACAGCCCGGAATCACTCGTTGATGACCGACATGTTCGTTGTGATTCATGTATGCCTGTCTCCATAGGTCTGTGCCGCTTTGGGTTCACGACTAGCCATGTCGGCCCGGGTTCTCGGTCATATGGATGCTAGCGACATTGTCATATACGCGAGCCAAAAGGCGCAAACGGTCCCGGGCCATGGTAAGGCGACACCCATGGGATACCGTGCGTGAGGCCGCAAAGTGATATGAGGTGTTACCGGCTAGATTGATGTGGCTTAGAATCGGGGTCCTGACAGCGTTGGTATCAGAGCCGGACTGCCTGTAGGTTCGTTCAGCCAAACTGGTCGATGTCGAGTCTAGAAATGCTTTAGTTATATGTAAGGGAATTGATTGTGGGAGGGAACGTAAGGTTCTTTTTATTCCTTTACCCTATGCTTCTGATCTGAGTCATTCTCTTCTCATTCAACGTGGGTTAAGGACTAGGCTCTCTTCTTCTATCAGGTTCACGTGTTACTAATCCGTAGTAGTTCATAGGATTATTGCTACGAGTTTCAGTCCAGTTTCTACTATTTTAGTATGTGGCTATTTGAATCAGAACCTTGATATGATGCTGTTGAGCGGTATTGTGAACTGTTGTGGATGTCTCAAATCTTTTTCTGAGCATTTACAGCCGTTATGCTGCCCAATTTTCCCTAGGAATTCTGATGTCTTTGTCTTGTGGCTGTGCTTTCAGATGGCCAACCAGTCTCAAAATCAAGTGGTTCGCCAGACCAGGTGCCTCGACGTGACCGGTCATACTGCTATGTTGGTCCGGGTCATGATCGAGACAGGATACCGTTGGTATCCCGAATACACTGTTGAAGAGCAGTTCCGCGACTTTAATCAAAGCCAGTATTTATGCACCGTCAGGATATTTCCTTCCTATCCTGGATCTACCGAGCCCCTTCACTGTTCGTATGGACTAGGAGTTACCATTGAGATGGCTGTGCAGGATGCTGCCTATTCCATGATGACCATCTTGCGAGTCCGGACTGGCCTGCTTCGGAACACTGACTTCTGTTACATGCCAGCTTCACTTCCGGGAGCGCAGGGGTATCTTCAGGCTATCTATGCTGACTCCACTCAGGAGGACTCATTAACTCGTACCACCGCTGAGATGCTCGAAGATAAGGACCGAGAGAATCGGGCCTTGAGGCTGGAGCTCTTTAATACCCGTGATGATCATTGGGCCACATTGACTCGGTTTGCACCCGCGGTGCAAGCTGGATGTATGGATACCAGGGATCTGTATCCTGTGAGAGCAGCTCTGCCAGACATGGTGGATTGGCGTGATGTGGGAGGCATCACCCCACCCCTTGGTCCCCGCAGGCCACCGTTTGTTGGTCCAAGACCTTATCCTAGCCCCTATGGTCCACAGGCTCCTCAGGACCGTCTGTTTCCGGATGATCACGTTGAACTTCCAGGCTATGGAGGTGACTTCTATGAGGACTACTACGGAGCTATCTGAGTTAGTAGTAGTACCACTAGTATTGTAGTAGTTGTATCTCCAATGTCCTGTGTGACTTGTGGTATACGACTTGGTGTGTAATCGATTCCGGAGGTGTAGACAAATAATGTATAGGGACTCGGACTGCCTCCGATGAGATGTAACGTCTACCTTCATAGTTGTACTGTAGCATGGGCTTGTACTAAACTATGTATGACGAGTATGACCGTTGGTGTATATATGGCAGTTTTATATTACCATGGCATACGAATGAGCATCTCCGCAATCCGCGTTATCCTTTACATTCTGCACTTCCCTGTTAAGTTTGAGCCATCCTTGTCTAAACCATTGTCTTGTTTTCTTCTAGGATGGTCAACACCCGCGGAAACCCTGCTGCCCCGGAGCAGGGGGAAGCCAATGCAGCTAGAGGTGAAAATTTTCCTCACCCGCCTTCCCTGGCCGAAGTGATGCTGGAGGCGAAAAGGAACAAGCGTGAGACCAACCGCCTGCTGGAGCGGATTGAGCAGAACACTGCACGCCACCCACGAAATGACTTGGTGTCAATCAATGACTTTATCAAGCTGTGCCCACCAAAGTTTAACCATTCCGTCAAGCCCCTCGACGTGGATGATTGGCTTCGCAGCATCACCCACAAGCTACGTTCTGCCAACGTAGCTGAAGCCGACAAGGTTACCTATGCTGCTTATCATCTTGAGGGCCCCGCTAGCCATTGGTGGGAAAATTACGAAGCTATGCGCCCGGTCGGCCAAATCACTACCTGGGCTGAGTTCAGCGAGGCTTTCCGTGAGCATCACATTCCGGAAGGTCTCATGGATCGCAAGAGGGAGGAGTTCTGCAACTTCACCCAAGGAAGGCTGACTGTGGATGCATATAGCCGAGAATTTGGGAACCTGACACGTTATGCTCCTAAAGAGGTTTCTACCGACGCCAAGAAGCGGGCAAGGTTCCGTAAGGGACTTAGCCCTGAGCTTCGCCGCGATCTCCGTCTGCACGAGTGCACATCCTTCCAGAAGCTGGTCAATAAAGCTATCAGTGCTGAGACAGGCCAGACTGATTATGATGCTTCACGCAAGCATTCTCGTGATTTTGGGTCTTCATCCGGCTCTGGAGCTCAGAAGCGCCGGGTGTGGATTCCAAGCACCGCACTGCCACCCAGATTCACCCCGAGGCCATCCTTTGAGGCGCCTCGTCCCAACCAGCAATTTGGACCGTCCAAGCCCTATGGTGGCCCCGCTGCTAATGTTGCTCCACGCCCCATTGTGGTAACATGCTTCAAGTGTGGAGAACCGGGTCACTATAGTCGAGAGTGTCCCCAGAACAACCCCAATCAAGCTGGAAAGTCCGTTGGCCGTGGTAAGCCCGCGGGAAAGACTTTCTACGCCAAGCCGGCCACTACTGCACGTGGCCATGTCAACTACGTCTCAGCCGAAGAGGCTCATGAGGATCCCAACGTCGTCCTTGGTACGCTCCTTGTTAACTGCCATCCGGCATCTGTTCTTTTCGATACTGGAGCATCTCATTCATTCATATCCGAGAACTATGCTCAGTTGCATAACACGGCATTCTATGACATGCCCACTTCCATGGTAATTCAAACTCCGGGTTCCAAATGGCAAACCTCTAGGGTAAGCCATGGGAACGAAATTCTTGTCGATAGGCTTGTCTTCTTTGCATCTTTAATAGCTCTCAAGTCCTCCGACATAAACATCATCTTGGGTATGGACTGGATGTCGGCTCATTACGCCAAGATCGATTGTGCCACTAGAACCGTTCAACTTACTCATCCCTCGGGCAAGACAGTTAATGTCTTAACTCGAGTGGCCAAGCGCCAACTTTACTCTCTCAATGCCAACCCTCTTCCAGACCTTGAGGACGTTCCGGTAGTCCGAGACTTCCCGGATGTGTTTCCGGAAGAACTGCCAGGTGTTCCACCTGACCGGGATGTCGAGTTTGTGATAGACCTTGTTCCAGGAACCGTTCCAATTGCTAGACGACCCTACAAGATGGCACCCTTAGAACTAGCCGAGCTTAAGAACCAACTCGATGAGTCCTTGAACAAAGGGTTCATCCGTCCTAGCTCCTCTCCTTGGGCTTGCCCCGTCCTCTTCGTCAAGAAGAAGGATGGAACGGATCGAATGGTTGTGGATTACCGACCTGTCAATCTGGTCACCATCAAGAACAAATACCCGCTTCCCAGGATCAACGACCTGTATGATCAGCTCACTGGATCCTCAGTTTTCTCCAAGATGGATTTGAGGTTGGGCTACCATCAAATCAAAATCAGAAACGGGGACATTCCCAAAACGGCTTTTGTTACTCGTTATGGCCAATACGAGTACACCGTCATGTCCTTCGGTTTAACCAATGCCCCGGCCACTTTCTCCCGGTTAATGAACTCGGTTTTCATGGAGTACTTGGACAAATTCGTCGTAGTATACCTCGATGACATACTCATCTACTCCAAGAATGAAGAGGAACATGCCGAACATCTAAGGCTGGTATTGATGAAACTTCGAGAGCATCGCCTTTATGCCAAATTCTCCAAGTGTGAATTTTGGTTGTCAGAAGTGACCTATCTAGGCCATGTAATCTCTGGTAAGGGTATTGCTGTCAATCCCGAGCGAGTTCAAGCCGTCCTTGATTGGACTCCACCTGTTTCGGTCAAGCAAGTTCGGAGTTTCCTTGGCCTAGCGAGCTATTGCCGCCGCTTCGTCGAGAATTTCTCCAAGGTTGCTAACCCTCTAACTGAACTCCTCAAGAAAGATAAAAAGTTCGAGTGGACTCCGCGGTGCGAGTTCAGTTTTCAGGAACTGAAAAGACGTCTGACATCTGCTCCCGTACTGGTACCACCAGATTTCTCCAAGGACTTTATTATCTATTGCGACGCCTCGCGACAAGGACTAGGTTGCATACTCATGCAAGATCGTCAGGTAATTGCCTATGCTTCACGGTGATTACACCCACATGAGGAAAATTATCCCACACATGATCTAGAGCTTGCAGCTGTAGTCCATGCACTCAAAACCTGGCGACATTACCTCCTCGGTAATCGTTGCGAGATATTCACCGATCACCAAAGCTTGAAATATATCTTCACCCAACCAGATTTGAATCTCAGGCAAAGACGTTGGGTCGAGTTGATCTCGGATTACGACTTAGGAATAACTTACACCCCTGGCAAAGCCAATGTCATGGCTGATGCACTAAGTCGTAAGTCCTACTGTAACAACCTGATGTTACAACAAAGTCAACCACTTCTCCATGAGGAATTTCGTAAGCTTAATCTTCACATTGTTCCTCAAGGATTCCTATCCACCCTGGTGGCGAAACCTACCCTTATGGATCAAATCATAGCTGCCCAAAAGCGTGATAAGGGCATATCCCGGATTAAGGAAAACATTGCTAGCGGAGTAGCTAAAGGTTTTTCCATGGATGAGCAAGGTGCTGTCTTCTTTGAGAACCGCCTGGTGGTTCCCAAGAACCAACATCTACGCCGGATAATCCTTAAGGAAGCTCATGAATCCCCTCTCACCATTCATCCCGGTAGTACTAAAATGTATCAAGACCTACGCCAGAGGTTTTGGTGGACTAGGATGAAGAGGGAAATTGCTTAGTACATTGATAATTGTGACGTTTGTCGTCGTGTTAAAGCAGAGCATCAACGGCCTGCTGGCACCCTTCAACCTTTGGCTATTCCTGAATGGAAATGGGACAAAATCAGTATGGATTTCATCACTGGGTTTCCCAGGACCAAGAGGGGAAATAATGCCATCTTCGTCGTGATCGACCGTCTTTCCAAAGTAGCCCATTTTCTACCTGTTCATGAGAGTATCACCGCTAGCCAGCTAGCTGACCTATACATCTCCCGAATAGTGTCTCTTCATGGTGTCCCATTGGAAATTAACTTAGACCGTGGAAGTCTCTTCACCTCTCGATTTTGGGAAAGTTTCCAAAATGCTATGGGAACTCATCTCTCCTTTAGCACCGCCTTCCATCCTCAATCAAGTGGTCAAGTAGAGCGAGTCAATCAAATTCTGGAAGATATGCTCCGAGCTTCTGTTATCTCGTTCGGAATGAGTTGGGAGAAATGCCTTCCATTCGCGGAGTTTGCCTATAACAATAGCTATCAAGCTAGTTTGGGCAAGGCTCCCTTCGAAGTTCTCTATGGACGAAAATGTCGAACGCCTCTTAACTGGTCAGAAACCGGGGAAAGACAACTCTTTGGCCCGGATATGATTCAGGAAGCAGAAGAGCAGGTTCGCGTTATTCGTGAGAAATTGAAAACAGCCCAATCTCGCCAAAAGAGTCAATATGATCGTAAGCATAAGCCTATGGCATTTGAAATTGACGAGAAAGCTTACCTTCGGGTTACCCCGTTAAAGGGAACCCATCGCTTCGGTATCAAAGGCAAATTGGCTCCTCGTTACATTGGACCCTTTCGCATTCTTGCCAAACGAGGAGAAGTTGCCTACCAATTGGAACTACCTCCGCATCTTTCCAGAGTTCACGATGTCTTCCATGTTTCGCAACTCAGGCGTTGCTTCGCGGATCCTATCCGTGGAGTGGACCACGAGACGCTTGATTTACAAGATAACCTCTCTTATCGGGAATACCCCGTTCGTATCCTTGAACAAGCCGAGCGTACCACTCGACGTCATAATATCAAGTTTCTCAAGGTTCAATGGTCACACCATTCCGAGGAAGAAGCCACTTGGGAAAGGGAGGATCGTCTTCGACTCGAGTACCCCGCCTTCTTCCCAGATGATCCTAAATCTCAGGACGAGATTCTATTGAGTGGGGGTGAGTTGTCACACCCTAGCTAGGTTATGCATTAGAGTGTGCATCATGTTTACTTTCATCAGAAATGGAAATGGGGAAAGCAGAACCCCCAACACCCCCCCCTGAAATCAACTAGGGTTTACTAAAAATAAATTCAATGAACCTGAAATGCCCTTCAGATATGTTCACCCTCTTTGCCTTGGGTTAGAACCCTTGGGAAAAATGGTGCATATATTTTTAGGTCAACAAAAGGGGCATTGACTTAATTCATAAATATTTGAATTTGGGCATTTAAATACTATTAAATAATTCAAATGCTCAAATAATGTTGGAATTATTTTTGGGCCACTGAAATATTTCAGAAAGTGTCCATAAATATTTTCAGGATTTTATAAAATGATTTAGTATTTAAACTAAATCAAAACAAAATAGCAAAAATAGAAAACAGAATAAAATTTGAGAGAAAGAGAGAGAGTAGGCCAGTGGGCCACTTACCTGGCGCCACCAACCGGCCCAGCACGGCCCAGCCCACCAGAGCCGGGCGCCAGTCGTCTCCTTCCTTTGCCAGGAGGACGACGGCGTGGCGCACGCACAGGAGGCGAAGCCACCTCCTGCTTCCACCTCCTGCTTCCCCCGGCCCTCCTAGCGACGCCACGACGATGTCCCGTGTCCCCTCGCTCCTCTCCCTCACTCGCTCCACCCTCTCTCGCTCCCCTGACTCTCTTCCCCGAGCTCATCCGAGAGTCGCCGTCGCTTGTCGTTACCGTGGCCACCAGCACCCCCACGCCGGCCAGCGCCCCCATGAGCTTCGCCTCGACGCCGTAGAGCCGCACGCCAAGGCACGTGACCCCGGGAGGCCAGCAACATCGCCATCGCCGTCGTCTTCCACCTCGGGTTCCGGCCACCTTCATCATCGATTCGCCGCACGCAGGATGCCCCCGAGCCCGCTAACCATCCCTACGGCACCGCTGTGAGCTCCGGAACCGTTTCCCCCTCTTCTCCTCTCCGATTGATTGCCGTAGCCGTCACCCCCGTGATGACCAAAGTGCGCCGCCGCCTGAGCTCGCTGTCGACGATGCTCCGGTGACCAAATGGTCACCCTGGAGTGTCAAACCTACTCCCCGCGATGCGTAGCGCCCTCCTAGCCCCCTTGCCCCGCTCTTCTACGCACTGAAACACGATCCCGCGATCACCCGAACTCCGGTGACCGCCAAAGTCGTCGCCGGCGACGTCTCCGGCCACCCCGAGCTCCACCACCACCACCAAGATCTGCGGCTCGTTCCCAGGAGCTCGTAGATGCTCTCCACGCCCCAAATGGTGCCCCGTGGGCGATTTCCGCAGCGCGCCACCGCGTCTGGCCTTGCCGGCGGCTAAACGCCGGCAGGCTTTGACCCACTGACCGGGGAGGTTTGACCTGCTGACGTGGGTTGACTCACCCCCCCTCTCTCACTAACATGCGGGCCCCGCCCGGCTAATTACCCTGTTAGTGCTAACTAAATAGATTAGTTAATTAGTATAGTCACTGACTAGTGGGCCCCGCCTGTTAATTAGGCTAACTAAGCGCGGTTAGTGCACAGAGACACTGACCAGGGGGCCCCACCAGTCAGGTTTGACCTGGCTGGCGCCTTTGACTTGCTGATGTCATGCTGACGCAAGGCTGACGCAGTAAACCATTTTCTAGTTTAAAAATAATTTAGGAAATTCCAGAAAATACCCAAAACTTTGAAAAATCATAGAAATTCAACCATAACTCCAAATGAGATAAATTATATATGTAAAATTATCAGAAAAATTCAAGGAATCCATCTGTACCATTTTCATGCATGTTTGAACAATGTTTGTCCTCTGTTTTGGACAAAACAAATAAAGGGCATTTAAATAATCATATATGGGGTTGGAATTTGAATCTTGCACTCAAACCAACTCCATTTAAATCATAGCTAGTTGCATTAGCTCAAGACACATCCATATTGCCATGTCATAGCATGCATCATATTGTTGCATATCGTCATGTGTTGATTGTGCTCGGTTGTGTTCTTCGTGGTAGGTTCTGCCTCCGAGGATATTCACGAGTATCCAACTGAAGGGCAGTATCCCATTACCACTCCATCAGGCAAGCAATCATTGATCATTCCGATACAACCCATGTTCTCGCTCCTGCTCTTGTTTACTGCATTAAGACAACACGATTCAAACTGCTGTGTGCTACTGTAGTTGAACCCTTATCCTCTGCATGACCTGTCATTGCCACAGTAACTAGATGAAACCCACTAGCATGTGTAGGAGTTGATTGAGCCATGTTTTGTAATTCCTACCTTGCTATGCCTGCTATGCTTAGAGTTGTGTCAGGTCTGGTTCATCTGGGTGATGGGCTAGAGTGAAATGCTTGTGCCAGTAATATGTGGGATGTGTTGAACATGTTTTGGTAAAGGTATCGATGAGAGGCCATGTAGGACTACATGGTGGGTTGTTTCATTGAAGCCGTCCCTAAGAACTGAGTTCTGTATGCGTGAATTAAGATTCAGCTACTACCACACATTAGGCCCTGAAATATGACCCCGCTCGGCTTACCGACCCCTCTCGCCTCAGTCCAGGAGTTGCAACTAGTTTCTGGTGTTTGTAGGATATGTGTTGGCGGCCGTGCGTAGCGCTGACCCTAGGGGTGGGCTATGTTGCGGTAGATACACCGTGGCACGGTGTACCGAGTCACCCGTTTGGTGTCTCGGGAACCCTGTTCACATCGTTCGGGGCCGTTGAGGACACCCCGGCCGGATTTCCTTGCGGATGGAACCTGAATAGGCGATGACCCTGGACTAGAGACTTGTGAGGTTAGTCAGGTCGTGGTCTACACCCACGTCGGTTTTCGCTTGAAGTCTGCTGAGCACATTTCGTGTGCAGACGCTAAGTGGTGGAAACATGTGTGATGAAGTACACCCCTGCAGGGTATGAAACTATTCGAATAGCCGCGTCCGCGGTAAAGGACTACTTGATTGCATATACAGTTCATAGACAAGTTAATGGATACTACTAAAAGACTCAAGATAAGTGTGAGTACCGAGGATGGCCCCCTCACAGGATACGAGGGAGGATCCTCGGTGGAGTATTGTGATGGTGAGTAGTGGACTCATGTGCGAAAACTATTTTGCTAAAAGATTACGTAGGATAGCTTAGCGAAGAGTCAAAGCTGGCTTGCTGCATAAACCCCACCACCTTCTTGAGAATGAGCATGTACAGTAGGTTCTGATGTAAGACTTGCTGAGTACCTTTGTACTCATGTTTGCTTATTTATTGTTTTCAGACGACAACACTGCCCCCTCCGATGGGTTTTACGTAGACCTTGACGTCGACGAGTGACTAGCCACCCAGGTGGTGATCCAGGCCATGGAGGGCCCTATGTAGATAGACAGACTTCGAGAAGCCTTCTTTCTTTCTAGAGTCTCTACTCAGACTAGTTGCTTCCGCATGTGCTTGTATGACTATATGACTTGAGTGTCGGGTCATGTGACCCCTACCTGTATGGATATGTTATGTATGGCTCCCTGGAGCCTTTAAATAAAGTACTTGAGTTGTAGAGTTTTGTTGTGATGCCATGTTGTATGTACTCATATCGAGCATATTGTATGTATGATTGAAATGCTTGGTATGAGTGGGATCCGACAATCTAGTTGTTTGTCCTTCGCAGCCTTTCTTATGGGGAAATGTAGTCTAGTGCTCCTCGAGCCATAGTAGTCCGCTACAGCCCGGTTCACCGGAGTCCTGCTAGCCCAGCACTACTGTTCAGGACACTTGACTGGCCGGCATGTGCTTCACTTCGTCCCTATGTCTGTCCCTTCGGGGAAATGTCACGCGGTGATCCCCGGAGTCCTGTCTAGCCTGCTACAGCCCGGGATCCCCCGGAGTCCTGTTAGCCCAGTACTACAGCCCGGAATCACTCGTTGATGACCAACATGTTCGTTGTGATTCATGTATGCCTGTCTCCATAGGTCTGTGCCGCTTTGGGTTCACGACTAGCCATGTCGGCCCGGGTTCTCGGTCATACGGATGCTAGCGACATTGTCATATACGCGAGCCAAAATGCGCAAACGGTCCCGGGCCATGGTAAGGCGACACCCGTGGGATACCGTGCGTGAGGCCGCAAAGTGATATGAGGTGTTACCGGCTAGATCGATGTGGCTTAGAATCGGGGTCCTGACACTCCCTTAGCCCCCCCCCCCCCCGCCCCATCTGATTCCCCATTGGTACTCCGTGGGCGCCAAAACTGCCTCTCCACCAGCCGCGAAACCCCGGCGTCCTCCGTCCGCCACCCCATCCCACCCATCAACCGCCGCCCTCCTCCATCACGCCGGAGCTGATAACCCAATGTCGTCGTCCACTCCAACCTCAACCGAACACCCTCCACGGCTAGTAGTTGAAGCCGAGGCCGAGCCGTCCGTACCCGAGCCAGTTCAATCATGCCGCCCTGCGCCTCATTGCTGCCGCTCCAACTTCGCCACCGTCCACCGCACCGGAGCTGTTCCTGCTACACCGTCCTTCGCTGCCTTGGATCTGCTTCCCCTCCGCTGACATACGACCACGGCAACACAGTCAAATTTTTTGCCATGGGTTCGTCCAAGGCTGGACCGTCCTCCAAAACATCGGTTCCCCCGGCAAAAAGAAGAAGATCGCCGCGACATATGGAGGACACCACACTGGCAACCGGAAATGGTGCTCCTCTTCCATTATTCGTGCAAATCTTATGTGTCTTCTTGCATGGTATTCATCCCATAGAATATACTAGCTGACCGCTTCTTCTTGATACTAGATGTTCCTAGTAACTTGCGATGCACAAGGTTTCTCCTCATATACTATGTCACCTTGGCTAGAGGTCTGTCGCCCCCTGGATTTCAATTCCTGGCCAGTTGATTCCCAATTAACGGAAGCATTCCCCGGCGTAACAGGCGCTAGTCCGCCTATTACGCCGGGGAAGCAGCGCCTCGGTGTTTATCTTAGGGGCGTGTGGGGCTTAGAGATGATGGCGCCCGATCTGGAGGTCGGCCGGGATTAAAGGGAGGGCCTAGGGCACTGCTAAGCACGGCGGTGGTGTGAGGTCGAGGGGAGGGCTGGGCGGCGGAGGCAGGGGTCTGGGCCGGTGGTCACTGGCGGTTTGAGAAAGATTGTCAATAGTGACTGGCGGGAGGTAGACGAAGGCCATCTGCCCATTCCTTATAGATCGGACGGTTCACAAAAAAATTGACTAACCTATTTATTTTCAGTCGACTGTTATCTTAATAGGACCACATGTGGTGGTGTGCGGGAGGAGTACCTGCATTTCCTGTGCTCATATATTACAAAATCATACGGAGTAGAATCTAATTTTGTTTGCCATGCAATGTTGTAGAGCTATCATATGTCTCCTGTCATTTAGTTTTCAGCCACCTGCTATCTGCTACTTTTACAGTGCACTAGTTCTGCACACACTTTACCCATACTCTCACTATTGTGTTTTTATGCAAGGGTATTTCAGACTCTGCTGCCTTGAGAGAAGCAGAAAAGAAAAGAGAGGACTCGCTCCAACATCGTACGCGAATAAGCCAGGCATGTTTCAGCATTATAAAGGGTGAAGTGTCAGTAGATGGAAACAGTAAACGTAGCTCTGGATTTGATGACCTCGCTCGCAACGAACCACCATCCCAGGTGCTTGCTTTGACCTCGCGGGGTCATATGTGGCTGCATGTCTCATATGGTGTCTAGCTTGTATTCGAAAGGCCTAAGTCGGTCTTTATTAAGATAAGGAAAGATATTTTTTACATGAACCACCATCCCATGAGCACCAGAAGACAAATAGCTAGTCAGGCCACCGACGGATCCAGTGACAAGCCCAGCACAGCCATGCATCACCTGGAAGCCAACTAAGAAGCCATGATGGTGGTGAAGCAGCACGCCTCCCACTAGGCTCTCGGGTTCTAGATGATCATGCTCACCACTCCAGCTGGATGTGTAGCTTGTATCGCTTCCAATTTGGTTAAATTGCATCTGCTTAGCTTACACATTATACCTTTGAATATGACATGCCTTCCTATTTTTGGTACATACTAGTACATCTGTCTATTAACCATGATCTTACATCAAACTAATGTTCTTGTCTATCCCTCATCAATCACTTATGATGAGGCAGTCATACCAGTGGATACTGTGAGTAAAGATCCTCATTTAAAGAATGCAGCGTCAGCCTCCCCACATGATTCTCAATAAACAGTAAGGCTAGATGAAGATAGTGAACGTAGCTCTGTAGTTGATTACTGCATTTCCGGTTGGAGCCGAGTGGGTAGCTCCCCTAGTTTGCGTGCGTTATAAATTTTGTGATCCCATGCTAGTCGAGGTTGTAGCCTCCCCACTTAGAGTTTCGCTTAACAGGTGTCGTGGGTGATTCCAGACACCGGTAAGTTAGGCTTCTGTGTGCGGTCAGGTGTGTTTTTAATTAAAAGACCGTAGACGAAATTAGTCCCGATGGACTAAAGGAATCCGTTACTCGTGGGTAAAGAGTACACCCTCTGCAAAGATTATATCTATTTGAATAGCCGTGTCCATGGTTAAGGACTACAATCTGGGATGGGTCAAGTGTCGGTCTTCGGAGGAAAAAATGCTAAACAAGAACATGGATCATGACTTGTGACTCATGATGATTATGATTACTATTATTATGGGCTAACTAGTTACATTATTTGAATTATTGAGTCTCCCTCGGATGGTTCTACCTCCTGGATATTAACTGTCATTATTCTCTTATAAGCCCTTTATGTGGTGTCGCTCAGACGCCCAACTGTGGCATGCCTGTTATTTAAATTAGTTATAAGCCCTTTATGTGGTGTCGCTCAGACGCCCGACTGTGGCATGCTTGTTATTTAAATTACTTATAAGCCCTTTATGTCGTGTCGCTTAGACGCCCGATTGTGGCATTCTTGTTATTTAAATTATTTATAAGCCCTTTATGTGGTGTCGCACAGACGCCCGACTTTGGCATGCTTGTTATTTCTTTTATTTATAAGCCCTTTATGTGGTGTCGCTTAGTCGCCCGACTGAGGCATGCTTTATATTATTATCCTTTCGAGGCTTCGCTTCAGACACCCGATCGGTGCATCCTATTTCTACTCCCTTATTGCATATTCATGTTGTATATGAATAACCTGCTTGCGTGCATCATGGATTTTTTTATTTTGTGACTGACATTGGGATCATAGAATATTTCAGAGCATGATTATCATTTCTTATATTATACCTGTGTTCATAATGGTTGCGAGTACATTCAAAGTACTCACTGGCTTGTCCCTGGCTATTGTCTTGGCCAGATTTCTTGCATGGAGAGGAGCGTTGCGATGACAGCCCCGGAACCTACGCAATGGTGATAGCAGCCTCGCGAAGATAGGAGTTATCTAGGTCAGCTGTTCCTGTGGGAAATGGAGTCCCATAGACACTGATGAACCACAAACCGCTTCCGCCAGCAGCCCCTAGAAACCTTGTGTTGTACTCATAGGCCAGAATGGTCTTGTACTACATATTTTGTATTTTGCTTGGAATTTCTGTATCAAGTTGGTGCCTCATCAGCTAACAGTAATCCTGGGGCTGGTGAGCACAAGGACCAATTTTTTGGGAAATTGATATCCCGAAAATCTGGTCCTAACAGATTGTGTGATGCATATCGTATAATCATACCCACGGATACTTGAGGTGACATTGGAGTATCTAGGTGACATTAGGGTTTTGGTTGATTTGTGTCTTAAGGTGTTATTCTAGTACGAACTCCAGGGCTGTTTGTGACACTTATAGGAATAGCCCAATGGATTGATTGGAAAGAATAACTTTGAGGTGGTTTCGTACCCTACCATAATCTCTCCGTTTGTTCTCCGCTATTAGTGACTTTGGAGTGACTCTTTGTTGCATGTTGAGGGATAGTTATGTGATCCAATTATGTTATTATTGTTGAGAGAACTTGCACTAGTGAAAGTATGAACCCTAGGCCTTGTTTCAACACATTGCAATACCGTTTGTGCTCACTTTTATCATTAGTTACCTTGCTGTTTTTATATTTTCAGATTACAAAAACCATTATCTACTATCCATATACCACTTGTATCACCATCTCTTCGCCGAACTAGTGCACGTATACAATTTACCATTGTATTGGGTGTGTTGGGGACACAAGAGACTCTCTGTTATTTGGTTGCAGGGTTGTTTGAGAGAGAACATCTTCATCCTACGCCTCCCACGGATTTATAAACCTTAGGTCATCCACTTGAGGGAAATTTGCTACTGTCCTACAAACCTCTGCACTTGGAGGCCCAACAACATCTACAAGAAGAAGGTTGTGTAGTAGACATCAAGCTCTTTCCTGGTGCTGTTGCCAGGGAGGTTAGCACTTGAAGGTATATCTTTAGATCTTGCAATCGAGTCTTTTTGTTTCTTGTTTTAGCACTAGTTTAGTTTATAAAAGAAAATTACAAAAAAATGGAATTAAGTTTGCCTCATACACTTCATCTTTTTAATATCATTCGTGAGTATGATGAAAAGGAAAATTGTGCCGAAGTGTTAGAAGAAGAAATCATTAAAATGTTTGGCACTAAATCTTTGAATGATGAGCATGATTGCAATGTTATTAGTATGAACTCCTTGAATATCCATAGTACTAATGATGATTGCACTAGTTATGATGAATATGTCTCCTATAAACATGTCAATTTTTGTGGAGTGCATTGGGTTTGCAAGTACACACCAAACAGAGAAGATAGATATTGCAAGAGGCATAAGCATTTAGAAACTAAATTGCTGCAAGAAAGGCTAGGTGTTTGTGCTGAAAGATTCAATATTTATCGCCAGCCTTGTAAACTTTGCAATGAACATGGTCATTTAAAGCTCCAATGTTATTTCTTTCATGATCAAGTCGTGTCCAAAAATTGTGATAACTTGATTACCGTTCAGCATCATAAAGATCTTAGTCTTCTTTTGGGTTATGAAGAAATGAAACATATAATTGAGGGTATTCCAAAATTTAATCTCGATAAATTTTCTTGATTTTGATCTAGAGGAAATTTATATGTATTGTGCAGTGAATTGCATTGAAAACCCTTATATTGCCAATTACATAAAGAAAAGAAAACAAATAGAGGATAAAGAGAATACTAATGAAAGGGAAGAGACTTCCGAATGTCCTCCTATTATTTCTTATGATGAATCAGGCAACAAGGAGGAGCCTTCTATTCAACCAATCTCATTAATAAGGAGCTCCAAAAAGAGGGTTGAACCCACACATGATGTGAAGAAGAAGAAAAAGAAAAGACAGAGAAGCAAAGGTAGAAAGGTATCTCTCCCAAATAATGTTGCTCCTATTACCCCTTGTGATGATGATAATTGCTATACTATTGGTGATATCCATACTATTAATGATGAAAGTGATTATGCTTATGATATGAAAAGGCCCAAGCTTGGGGATGCTATGTTTGATGAAGATGATGTTTTTGAGAATATATTTGCTGCAATTAATGTTAGTCCCAAGTTTGGGGAAGCTAAGTTTAATGAAGATGATATTTTTACTCTCCCATGTTTTGATATGCAAATTTACAATGATGACAGCATGCCTCCTACTTATGATGATTTTATTGATGAAAGTGGGTTTGGAAGAGTGTCAACTTTAGGAAGTAATGACCCCACTATTTTGGAGGATGTTGAATCTTATTGTCATAATTATGAAAGTGGATTTGGAGAGGTCATGACTTTATTTAGTAAAGATTCCACTATCTTGGAAGAGGTTTCAATTGATTATGATGAGAACAAAGTTGCTACCTATGATGATTATTGTGATGATACATAGGCTATAAAAAGTAGAGATGATTATATTTATAAAACTTGTCATGATTATGATTTCCCTTTTTCTGAACATTACTCCTTTAATGTGGAAACAATGTATAGTATTCGAGTCTCTTATGATACTCCCACTATTCTAATTGAGAAGAGTTTTGCTTATGTAGAGAGTAGTAAATTTTCTATGCTTGTAGATCATGAAAAGAATGCTTTATGTGATAGTTATATTGTTGAATTAATTCATGGTGCTACTGAAAATTATTATGAGGGAGGAACATATGCTTGTAGGAATTGCAATAATATCAAGTTTCCTCTCTATGTGCTTAAAGTTTTGAAGTTATGCTTGTTTTACCTTCCTATGCAAGTTGATTCTTGTTCCCACAAGTTGTTTGCTCACAAAATCCCTATGCATAGGAAGTGGGTTAGACTTAAATGTGCTAGTCATATTCTTCATGATTCTCTCTTTATGTTTCAATTCCTATCTTTTATGTGAGCATCATTGAAATCATTATGCCTAGCTAGGGGCGTTAAATGATAGCGCTTGTTGGGAGGCAACCCAATTTTACTTTTGTTCCTTGCTTTTTGCTCCTGTTTAGTAATAAATAATTTATCTAGCCTCTGTTTTGGTTCTGTTTTTTGTGTTTAATTAGTGTTTGTGCCAAGTAGAACTGTTGGGAAGACTTGGGGAAAGTCTTTTTGATCTTGCTGTAAAAAACAGAAACTTTAGTGCTCACGAGATTAGGTGCCATTTTTACTAGAGAGTGCTATTAAGTTGATTATTTTTGCAGAGGATTAATAGAAAAATTCCTCAGGTCCAAAAATTTCTTTGAGAATTTTATGAGTTCCAGAAGTATACGTTTGATCCAGATTACTACAGACTTTTCTGTTTTTAACAAATTCTGTTTTCTATGTGTTGTTTGCTTATTTTGATGAATCTATGAGTAGTATCGGAGGGTATGAACCATAGATGAGTTGGAATACAGTATATATTACACAAATATGAATTTAGAATGAGTTCACAATAGTACCCAAGTGGTGATTTATTTTCTTATACTAACGGAACTTACGAGTTTTCTGTTAAGTTTTATGTTGTGAAGTTTTCAAGTTTTGGGTAAAGATTCGATGGATTGTGTAACAAGGATTGGAAAGAGCCTAACTTGGGGATGCCCAAGGCACCCCAAGGTAATATTCAAGGACAACCAAAAGCCTAATCTTGGGGATGCCCCGGAAGGCATCCCCTCTTTCGTCTTTGTTCATCGGTAACTTTACTTGGAGCTATATTTTTATTTACCACATGATATGTGTTTTGCTTGGAGCATCATTTTATTTTATTTAGTTTTGCTTGCTGTTTGAATAAAATACCAAGATCTGAAATTACTAAATGTTAGAGAGTCTTCACATAGTTGCATAATTATTCAACTATTCATTGATATTCACTTATATCTTTCGGAGTAGTTTGTCGTTGCTCTAGTGCTTCACTTATATCCTTTTATAGCACGGTGGTTGTTTTATTTTATAAAAATAATTGATCTCTCGTGCTTCACTTATATTATTTTGAGATTCTTTAGAACAGCATGCTAGTTTGCTTTGGTTATGAAACTATTCCTAATATGATGGGTATCCAAGAGGGATATAATAAAAACATTAGTAATTGAATACTATGAGAAGTTTGATACTTGATAATCGTTTTGAGATATGGGGATGGTAATATTAGAGTCATGCTAGTTGAGTAGTTGTAAAATTGAGAAATACTTGAGTTGAAGTTTGTGATTCCCGTAGCATGCACGTATGGTGAACCGTTATGTGATGAAGTCGGAGCATGATTTATTTATTGATTGCCTTCCTTATGAGTGGCGGTCGGGGACGAGCGATAGTCTTTTCCTACCAATCTATCCCCCTAGGAGCATGCGCGTAGTACTTTGTTTCGATAACTAATAGATTTTTGCAAAAAGTATGTGAGTTCTTTATGACTAATGTTGAGTCCATGGATTATACGCACTCTCACCCTTCCACCATTGCTAGCCTCTCTAATACCGCGCACTTTTCGCTGGTGTCATGCACCCACCATATACCTTCCTCAAAACAGCCACCATACCTACCTATCATGGCATTTCCATAGCCATTCCGAGATATATTGCCATGCAACTTTCCACCATTCCGTTTATCATGACACCCTCCATCATTGTCATATTGCTTTGCATGATCATGTAGTTGACATTGTACTTGTGGCAAAGCCACCGTTCATAATTCTTTCATACATGTCACTCTTGATTCATTGCATATCCCGGTACACCGATGGAGGCATTCACATAGAGTCATATATTGTTCTAAGCATTGAGTTGTAATTGTTGAGTTGTAAGTAAATAAAAGTGTGATGATCTTCATTATTAGAGCATTGTCCCAAGTGAGGAAAGGATGATGGAGACCATGATCCCCCCACAAGTCGGGATGAGACTCCGGACGAAAATAAATAAATAAAAGAGGCCAAAGAAGCCCAAATAAAAAAAGAGAGGCCATAAAAAAAGAGAAGGCCCAAATAAAATAAAAAATAAAAAATGAGAGAAAAAGAGAGAAGGGGCAATGCTACTATCCTTTTAACACACTTTTGCTTCAAAGTAGCACCACGATCTTCATGATAGAGAGTCTCCTATGTTGTCACTTTCATATACTAGTGGGAATCTTTCATTATAGAACCTGGCTTGTATATTCCAATGATGGGCTTCCTCAAAATGCCCTAGGTCTTCGTGAGCAAGCGAGTAGGATGCACACCCACTTAGTTTCTTTTTGAGCTTTCATACACTTATAACTCTAGTGCATCCGTTGCATGGGAATCCCTACTCACTCACATCGATATCTATTGATGGGCATCTCCATAGCCCGTTGATACGCCTAGTTGGTGTGAGACTATCTTCTCCCTTTTTGTCTTCTCCACAACCACCATTCTATTCCACCTATAGTGCTATGTCCATGTATTGCTTGAAGATTGAAAAAGTTTGAGAACATCAAAAGTATGAAACAATTGCTTGGCTTGTCATCGGGGTTGTGCATGATTTAAATACTTTGTGTGGTGAAGATGGAGCATAGCTAGACTATATGATTTTGTAGGGGTAGCTTTCTTTGGCCATGTTATTTTGAGAAGACATGATTACTTTGTTAGTATGCTTGAAGTATTATCATTTTTATGTCAATATTAAACTTTTGTCTTGAATCTTATGGATCTGAATATTCTTGCCAAAATAAAGAGAACTACATGGATAAATATGTTACGTAGCATTGCATATCAAAAATTCTATTTTTATCATTTACCTACTCGAGGACGAGCATGAATTAAGCTTGGGGATGCTGATATGTCTCCAACGTATCTATAATTTTTTATTGTTCCATGCTATTATATTATCAACCTTGGATGTTTTATATGATTTTTGGGACTAACCTATTAACCTAGAGCCCAGTGCCAGTTTCTGTTTTTTTCCTTGTTTTAGAGTATCGTAGAAAAGGAAAATCAAATGGAGTCCAATTGACCTGAAACTTCACAGAACTTATTTTTGGACCAGAAGAAGCCCACGGAGTATAGGAGTTGGACCAGGAGAGTCCCAGGCTGCCCACGAGGGTGGGGGTGCGCCCACCACCTTGGGCGCGCCCCCTGCCTCGTGGACAGCCCGGAGGTCCACCGACGTACTTCTTCCTCCCATATATACCCATATACCCTAAAAACTTCGAGGAGCACAATAGATCGGGAGTTCCGCCGCCAGAAGCCTCCGTAGCCACCAAAAACCAATCTAGACCCGTTCCGGCACCCTGCCGAAGGGGGAATCCCTCTCCGGTGGCCATCTTCATTATCCCGGTGCTCTCCATGACGAGGAGGGAGTAGTTCTCCCTCGGGGCTAAGTGTATGTACCAGTAGTTATGTGTTTGATCTTTCTCTCTCGTGTTCTTGAGATGATACGATCTTGATGTATCGCGAGCTTTGCTATTATATTTGGATCCTATGATGTTTCTTCCCCCCTCTACTCTCTTGTAATGGATGTCTTGCGTGGGATACCGGTGGTGACAATGGGGTATTCTATTGATCCACTTGATGTATGTTTTGGTGATCAACTTGCGGGTTCCGCCCATGAACCTATGCATAGGGGTTGGCACACGTTTTCGTCTTGACTCTCCATTAGAATCTTTGGGGCACTCTTTGAAGTACTTTGTGTTGGTTGAATAGATGAATCTGAGATTGTGTGATGCATATCGTATAATCATACCCACGGATACTTGAGGTGACATTGGAGTATATAGGTGACATTAGGGTTTTGGTTGATTTGTGTCTTAAGGTGTTATTCTAGTACGAACTCTAGGGCTGTTTGTGACACTTATAGGAATAGCTCAACGGATTGATTGGAAACAATAACTTTGAGGTGGTTTCGTACCCTACCATAATCTCTCCGTTTGTTCTCCGCTATTAGTGACTTTGGAGTGACTCTTTGTTGCATGTTGAGGGATAGTTATGTGATCCAATTCTGTTATTATTGTTGAGAGAACTTGCACTAGTGAAAGTATGAACCCTAGGCCTTGTTTCAACGCATTGCAATACCGTTTGTGCTCACTTTTATCATTAGTTACCTTGCTGTTTTTATATTTTCAGATTACAAAAACCACTATCTACTATCCATATACCACTTGTATCACCATCTCTTCGCCGAACTAGTGCACCTATACAATTTACCATTGTATTGGGTGTGTTAGGGACACTAGAGACTCTCTGTTATTTGGTTGCAGGGTTGTTTGAGAGAGACCATCTTCATCCTATGCCTCCCACGGATTGATAAACATTAGCTCATCCACTTGAGGGAAATTTGCTACTGTCCTACAAACCTCTGCACTTGGAGGCCCAACAACATCTACAAGAATGTAGTAGACATCAACGCATCTGGCAAAGTGGCTCCTCAACCTCCTCGGACTCTGGATGGTGACACCAGTCAGCGTCGGCAACCGAATGACAGGAAGCGCAAGGCCACGTAGCCGGCTTCCACAAGCCGGCAGGTGACGATAGTCGAAGATTAGCAGTCAAAAGGGCAGCCTCCACCCAAGCGTCACAAGGGCGGCAAGCCCAACTGGTTGCCCGCCTTCTCATACGAGTACACTCTCGATGCACCCTGCAAGTTCCACAGCGGCACGAAGCCGTCCAACCACACCACGCGGAAATGCCACTGGCTCACCAGGATCGCCAAGGGTGATGGACTCCTGCCTCCACCGCCTGCCGGGCCACCGCCTCCTCCTCCCCTGTAGCCGGCGGTTCGGCCAGTCGGCTCCATACAAGATGAATACCCTGAAGAGCATGGAGCTTACGTCGTGTTCACCAGCGTGGCTGACAATAGGCACAGCAGACGGCAGCGACAACAAGAAGAAAATGCAGTCGCATCAGAGACCCCCGAGTTCACGCATTGGTCTGAGAAGCCCATCAGCTGGAGCAGAGCTGACCACCCGGAGGTGATGCCCAATCCCGGTTCTTATGCCCTGGTTTTGGATGCCACTTTCGCCACAGAGAGGTGGGCTGCTTGCTTCTCCCAAGTCCTGATAGATGGCAGCAGTAGCATCAACATGCTGTACGGAGACCCTATGGAGTAGGAATCAAACTGAGGTAGCTTCAACCTAGTTGGACTGTATTCCATGGCATAGTTCCCGGCCTTTCCTGCTCACCAATCGGCAAGACTCAAATTGATGTCCTCTTTGGAGACAAAGAACACTTTCACCGAGAGCCAGTCTGGTTTGAGGTGGTGTACCTCGAGAGCCCTTATCATGCACTGCTTGGCCGGCCTGCTCTGGCCAAGTTCATGGCGGTCCCCCACTATGCTATCGGATCTGGGGTTCTGGCAGACCCTTAAGGTTCGAACACTGGGGTGCGCGCGAAGGTTTTCTCCCTATTGATCCACGCCCTAGCTCTATAAGATCTCGCAGACGAGCACGGCGAACTCTCAACACAGAAAGACACAAGATTTATATTGGTTCGGACCACCGTTGTGGTGTAATACCCTACTCCAGTGTGGTGGTGGCGGATTGCCTCTTGGGCTAATGATGAATAGTACAAGAGGAAGAACAGCCTCCTGAGGTCGAGGTGTTCTTGTGCTTGGTGAGCTTGTGTGTGTGAGGATCGGAATCAGCTGCCGACTTGTGATGGTGTCGATCTGATGCCACTAATGGTGGTGGCTAGTTCTACTTATATAGGCCCTGGTCCTCTCCCCAAATATTGAGTGGGAAGGGATGCCGCAACGGCCAATTCGAAAGGGGGACAACTAGTACAAGCTATCCTGACAAAAGGTGGTCTTCGCCTGTGAAAGGCTCTGGTGATGACGCCGTCTTGGGCTCCATGGTGACCTCCGTCTTGCCGTCCTTCTGGTCCTGGTATCGTTGCATCGATATGGAAACCTTTGCTCGATGCCTCGGTACTCTGCGCCTGCGCTTCCCCCCTTAGCACCAAAGAGGAAACAAGGACGCTGCGCGTGCTGGCGCCCGCCTGGCGCCTGCCTGGTCTCGGTCGTCATGGCTCACGTCACGAGGGGCCTCGTGAGGTTTGCCTTGCCTTGGTCTCTCCGCCCCTCGTGAGCTTGCCTGGCGAGGCCGCTCTTGCGGAGGTCTTGTGTTGTCCGCCCCATGAGGCTTGACCCCTCGCGAGGGTCTTGAATGCTTTGTCGATGAAGATGGGCCGTACGAACCTGCCATCCCAGCCACGCCATGGGCCGCGGGCAGGCAAGTCTAGGGACCCCCGTTCCCAGAACGTCGACAGTAGACCCTAGGCCCAAGGCGCGCTCGGGCTTGGCTTTGAGGCGAAGCCAAAGAGTCAAGCGCGTAGCGCCATGGGCTGCAAAAGCCTGCGGCCTCGGTTGACGTGTGGCAGTTGATTGGACGTGGGTGTCTCCGCTTCCCCGGGCTGCCTTTGAACCCGCCTGGCTATGCGGCCCTCACAACCTACACAGTTATTCTCCCATTGCGCACGCCTTGCTCCCTCGGTTCTTTTGCTTCCTCGAGACTCCGCTCCTCCTCTCCAATCTGACCTGCACTCCGCCTGGTTCGCTGCCAAGGCACCAAAACAAGCAGACAAGGGGAAGAAGCCTCTGTCCCTGTCTGGTTCGCCTCCAGCCGCCGATCCTGCAGTCGGACGATCCTTGGTGCTCAACGACGAGGCCATGGACAAGGTGCGCCCCTTGCTCACCACCAGTTTCAATGAGTGGGGGGAGACGGTGGCTTGGCCTGCGTCTCACGCTCGTATTGCTCGGGCAGTCACCGAGGTCCCAATCTTCATCGATGTCCTCTAGGCAGGCCTGATCCCCCTTCTCCGCCTTCTTCAACGCGGTGCTCGAGCATTACCAGATCCATGTGCTGCATCTCGACCTCCAATCCGTGACTCTCCTCGCTGTCTTCGCCTTCGTGTGTGAAGCCATGGTGGGCATTGCTCCCTCCGTGGCCCTTCTCCGCCACTTCTTCTCGCTGCATCTGACTGATCTCTGGCAAAGCTCAGGGTGCATGAGCTTCCAGGCCGTGCCGCGACAGCTGGCGCGGGGATCGACTTAGAGCTTCCTCCATCCACGCGCGAGTTTCAGACACGATGGGTATTGATCGATGCCGGTGTGCTCAGTCCTCTGCTCCAGGCCACGTTAGCACCCGCCGTTCCCCACTCTGGCTGGGACCACGAGAGGCTCGCGAGCCCCCATCTTGCCCCTGTCTGGTTTAGGCTAAGGATGTTGAAGGACCGCGGCATGACCGCATCGATGGTGGTGAAGGAGTTCATCAAGCACCGGGTTTCTCTGCTTCAAGGCCATTCTCGCCTGATGTGGACCTTGCTCAACAGTCAGGACCACACGAGGCTTCAGGAGTCCGGGCTCCCCCTTGGGTCGCGGAAAACGGTGCTCAAGGTCCTGACAGGTGTCCCTTTGTCGGACGATTTGCTTGGGAAGAACTGTCTGTTGTACCGATGCAGGAACAAAGCCGAATTCGCTGCTGGCATGCCTTCCTTGGACAAGTGGGGGTTGTGTCCGGACGGCCTGGTGGGATCCCGTGAGAACCCTGCCAGCATGGTTCCCCTCTTGGTTGCTATTGCTGAGCTCGTCCTGAATGTGGGTGCGAGGGGACGAGTGCCACCAGAGGCTGGCAGCTCAAGCGCTGATGTGCAGACGCCGCCTGGAGCAGCTGAGGTGTCGTCCTCAGGATCCCTTGATCATGGGTCACCGGTAGCTGAGGCGATGCAGCACGCAGCTCCCGAGGCTGAAACTCAGGAGGCCTCGGGAGGTCGTGATGAGAAGGCGCCCGGCTGTTATGCGCAGCCAAGCACCCCTGAAGCTGTCTGTCGTGGTTCTAAGTCTGACAGTAATGTAGGGGGGTGTGTATGGAGAGGCTAGATCTTAGCTATTGGGAAGTTGTAAGCACGCAAGGTTTACGAGTTTAGGCCCTTCTCGGAGGAAGTAACAGCCCTACGTCTCGGTGCCCGGAGGCGGTCGATTGGATTATGCGTGTGTAGATAACAAGGGTGCGAACCCTTCATACTGAGGAGGGGGTGGCTTATATAGAGTTCACCGGCCCCCTCCTGCCCTCAGTAATGCAGGGTTTTAGGTACATTTAAGGTTGGGCATTACTGGTAACGCCCCTGATAAAGTGTTATAATGGCTATATAAAGACTATTTAATAGCCGACCGTTTGCCTGCGGAGTGACTTCAGGTCTTCTGACAGTCGAGTGGTTGGCTTCATGGTCGAATGATAGTTCTTTGGTCGAGTGTCTTGAACTCGTCGAGTGGGATGCCTTTAAGTCGTTTGAAAGGTGACTCATTCTAGGGATGTCCTCGGGCAGGGCTTTTTAGGACGGGTCCGTGCCCCTACCCTAGGTACATAGCTTCATCATTAGCCCCCGAATGGATCGAGGTTAGAGTGAGAAAGGGTTGGCGACCTTTCCCACTGATTCTTTGGACTATATGAGGGCCTCGTTCTGGATCGACCGTCACGGATGACGTCATCAACCTCTTTCAGTCGCCTTGATCCATTCCAGGTCTTTCGTCGAGTGGATTCCTTTACCTGTGACGTACCGAGCACCGGTGCGCACGGGGTCTTCTGTTTTGACAAGTTGTTCTGCAGCCAGTGGATATCACGGGATTCGGATTTTTCAGGAAGCGTGCGGGATGGGGGCGGCCGCAGTAATCGGAAGTGACAATGCGGAGGCTCCTCGATCTCCCCGTCGCCTTTTTCACCACGTACTGCGCGCGCGCCTGCTGCGGGATTTGATTGGATAGCCTGGGCCTACCGGTTAGCCACTCGGAAGCGGTCCCTTATAAGTTGCCGGCTCGAAGTTCTCCAACAGTGCGCGTACTCCTCTCTTCTCCTTCTTACTCTCTTTCTTCGCAACCTCTTCCGCCACCTCCGCTCTCGCCCTACCACCGCAAATCTGTTCGAGATTTCGCCGGCGACGATGGTGAAGGGCAAGACGACTGCTCTGGAGCGCGCGAAGAAGGTGGCGGCAGCGGGGAAAGGGAAGAGGTCCGCACGTGGCGGATCTTCCTCCAGGACGGCCCTGCCCAAAGGTTGGATCCAGGGCGACTGGATGCCGTCGGTGCTCCGACAGGAGGATCTCGACAACATGGTCGAGGGGGGAGCCATTCCCCACAAAGCCGCGCGTCTTCCGGGGGGAGAGATCGAACCTCAACCTCGTGATGCTGAGTGCGTGCTCCTGGCTACTAACATCGACCAAGGGTTTTCTCTGCCGCCCCATCCTTTCTTCCGAAATTTCTTGAACTTCTTTGGAGCGCAGCTCCATCACTTTACTCCAAACTCCATTGTCTACCTCGCTGCTTTCATTTCCATGTGTGAGGCGTTCCTGGGTTGCCGCCCACATTGGGGGCTTTTCAAGCACATTTGTACTTGTCGCTCTCAGTCGGTCAAGAAGGCCAAGTCGAGTGATGAGAGGACGCAAGTGATCCAATTGTGCGGGGTTTTGGCGATCCAAACGAGGGGGAAGAGCTGTTTTCCATCCATCACTTTCCGGGACTCGGTCCAAGGTTGGCAGGCAACTTGGTTCTACTGCCAGGACCAGGCGACCCCAGGGCAGTCGACTGGTCTCCCGTCTTTCTCTCTCGACCGAGCCGAAACACCTGCTTCTCTAAAGGTGACGCCGGAAGAAAAAGCCCAGGTCAAGGTGCTGGCGGGTCGAGTGGTTGACCTTGTCCGTGAGGGTGTGACGGGAATGGATCTGCTGGAAGTCTTCCTCAAGAGGCGAATCCAACCGCTCCAGGCTAGTGACCACCCGATGTGGCTATACTCCGGCCTCGAGGACACCACTCGGATCCACCCGGAGGAGTTCACTGACGAGATGTTGGAGGGGTGGTTGTCGAGCATCACGGGGAACATAGACAACCCCCGAGGAGCCAGGAGGGTCATTCCACTCGACAATTCGCACGAGGTGGACCAGGTATGTCTTTATGCTCCCGACTGAAATCTTTGTTTTCTGCGTTGGTCTTCTTTGGAGTAGGTCGATTGACTTTCGTTTTGTCTGCTGTTTTCCAGGCGACCACTAAGATGTACTCGACGCCCAACGGGGCACAGGGGTCGACTGAGGAAGGGGAGGCAAGCGGAGGCGAGAGCGGGGATGACCAAGGCGAGTGGGAGTCTGATGGTGAAGGAGAGGGGGGCGATGACATCTTCTCCAGCGAAGAGGAGGAGGAGGAGGTCGAACCCCCCCCCCCCCCCCCGCCCGAAGAGGCGATCCAAGCTCGCACACGACCCGGCGCAGGAACGCGGCAAGGTGACTGCCTCCGTTGGGCCGTCGTCAAAACGCCCTCGGACTTCTTCTCCAACACCGACTGGGAAGGTCTCCAAGCACCCACGCACGACGCTATCCAAGCCGCCCAAGGCTCTGACCAAGATGAAGATAGCCGTCCCTACCATTTCCGGGTAATAAAGCTTGTTTTCCTTTGTCGATTGTGAACGAATCCTTGGTCGATTCATTGAGCCAACAGATTGACTTTTTGAGATTTGCAGCGCTGCTACCTCTGAGGTCTCTGCCAAGGACGACGACCAAGAGATGGGGGACGCTGTTACCTCCAACCCTGGTACGATTACTGGCGTTCTGTTTTTGAGTCGACTGGTCATTTCTTGCAATTCTGGTCGATTGAATGTTTCCCTTGCAGCCCCTCCTCATGTTATCGACCTCCCGGATGACGACGACAACGAACCGCTGAGGATGAGGAGGAACAACAGGTCATCGGCTGACAGGACTCCCCAGCCTACTCCGGCGTCTGAGACCATGGCTCGGGATGGTGGCGACGCCCCTCGGGCCTCTGTGACTTTTGCCAACCCTCTGTCGAGTGCGCGGCCTTCGGCGTCGACTGCAGATCCATCTTTGCTTTTTGCCGCGTACCCCGTCCCTGAGGACGATGTGGCTACTGCGAAGGAGGCTATACGCCAGGCGGGGGTCATGATGCAGCAGGTGAAGATGGCTTGGGAGGCCAGCCAAGCAGCCTATGACGCGAGTTCGACTCTTCAGAGCAACGTCCAGGTCAGTCGACTCGACACTTGATCGTTTGAAGAGCCTCTCCCTTTTTTGAAGATCTTTTGTATCTGTACACCCACTGGGTGTGTTTACCCATTCTTGGACGAGTGGGGGCACGCTGAGTGCACCCACTGGGTGTAGTCCCCGAGACTACGGTGGACTGCTGGCAGTCGACTGTACTCTTTACATTGTGTTTCTGTATCTGTATTTCTTTTCTTGGTCTGGTCAGGCCACGTCGAATGGAGCTGTATCCGGTCGACTGCGGAAAGTCGACTTTCTCTCTTTTTTTGAACCAGTGGGGGCACGCTGAGTGCACCCACTGGGTGTAGTCCCCGAGACTACTGTCGAATGTTTTTGATTCGGCTGTGGTCTTAGAAACATCATCTTTTTCTCTCAGTTACTCGGAAGCAACTTATCTTGGATGTCTGTCGACTGATTTTTCCTTTTTTGCAGAAATCCTGTGAACTTGCATCTCGCTATACTGAGTTGGAGAAGCAGCGGATTCAACTGAACCTTGATCTGGAGCTGGCAAGAACAGAGCTGCAGAAGGTCAGAGACGGCGTTGCTGGTAAGCCGACTGGTTTTGTTTTTAGGCTTGAGTACCCTTCTGCTGTTTCCGAACCAATCATCATTTCTTTCGCAGGGGAACTGAGCGAGGCCCTGGCGAAGAAGGATCAGGACTTGGCTGCTGCCCACAAGGAGGCTGACGACAAGATCGCTCTGGCTGAACAGAAGTTGGCTTCGGTCGGCCAATTAGAAGAAGAGAATACCAGGCTGAAGACCGCTCTGAATGAAGCCAACAGGGAGTGCACATGTTGGAAGAAGGAGAACCTCTCCCTGAACGAGAAGATGGAAGGCGTAGCTCGCAGGAGGGACGACCTGGAGAGCTACTTGAGGAGCCTCGCCAAGAAGTTGTACATCAAGCTTGAAGGTGCACATTCAATTCCGACTGGTTTTCTTTTTGTGTCGACTCAGTCTATGAAAATTGACTTATCCTTGGATCATGTATGCAGAGTTTTGCCAGAACTTTGAGGAGGAGACTGGGCGGATTGAAACAGGTTTAGATCCAATCAACTCTCCAGTGAATGACGATGCTGCCATGAATCTGCTCCGACTGGAATCTCGTATTGACGGCGTCGTGGATTACTTGGCTCGGCTGAAGGTTGCCATGTCGCGGATCGACCCGACACTTTGGCCGGAGTCTACACTCCAGAATGATCTCGAGTCTCTGATGACACAACTTGACGGAATCCCTGACCGAGTGCAGGAGTGGAAGAAGTCTTCTGCTCGGTGCGGCGCTGATGTGGCTCTGTCTCTAGTCCGCGTCCATTGCAAGGAGGCGCGAGAAGAGAAGCTGGCCGCCATCCAAGTCGCCAATACCAAGAGGCACAGCTTTCAAGACTTCATGGAGACCTTTATTGCTGCTACCACCCGTATTGCAGACGGAATCGACTTGGATGAGTTCGTCGCCCCTGCTAGTCCTCCGCCTGAGGAATGAAAAACTTTTATGCTTCTCCTTAAATTTGCCTTGGAATGCCGAGTGGATTTGTAACCGTTTAAACTCTGCCGAGCCGAGGGCTCGAGTACTTTGATCTGAGGTCTGGGACCTTTTAGGCTTTATCCGAACTTGATTTCTTGTTGAATATCCTCACGGTTTTGATCTGTCATGTGGAACTTTGATCTTTACTTGGAGTATTCTTTGTGTTTGCGGCATAACTTCTTGCGGATTGGGTCGAGTCCTGTATTTAGACGAGTGCTGGACTGCAGCTAAGTCCCCGAGTGTGCGGTTTGCTCTCCACTCGGTAGGATTTCTTAAACACTTAGGCGAGTGCTGACTGCAGCTAAGTCTCTTTGTGGAAGAACTTAGGCGAGTACTGGACTGCAGCTAAGCCCCCGAGTGGGAGGATTGCTCTCTACTCGGTAGGATTTTTTCAAACTTAGGCGAGTGCTCGACTGTAGCTAAACTTCCGAGTGGGAGAACTTAGGCGAGTACTGGACTGCAGCAAAGCCCCTGAGTGGGAGGATTTCTCTCTACTTGGTAGGATTTTTTCAAACTTAGGCGAGTGCTCGACTGCAGCTAAGCTTCCGAGTGGGAGAACTTAGGCGAGTACTGGACTGCAGCTAAGCCCCCGAGTGGGAGGTTTGCTCTCCACTCGGTAGGATTTTTTTCAAACTTAGGCGAGTGCTCGACTATAGCTAAGCTTCCGAGTGGGAGAACTTAGGCGAGTACTGGACTGCAGCTAAGCCCCCCAGTGGGAGGTTTGCTCTCCACTCGGTAGGATTTTTTCAAACTTAGGCGAGTGCTCGACTGCAACTAAGCTTCCGAGTGGGAGAACTTAGGCGAGTACTGGACTGCAGCTAAGCCCCCGAGTGGGAGGTTTGCTCTCCACTCGGTAGGGTTTTTTCAAAACTTAGGCGAGTGCTCGACTGCAGCTAAGCTTCCGATTGGGAGAACTTAGGCGAGTACTGGACTGCAGCTAAGCCCCCGAATGGGAGGTTTGCTCTCCACTCGGTAGGATTTTTTCAAACTTAGGCGAGTGCTCGACTGCAGCTAAGCTTCCGAGTGGGAGAACTTAGGCGAGTACTGGACTGCAGCTAAGCCCCCGAGTGGGAGGTTTGCTCTCCACTCGGTAGGATTTTTTTCAAAGTTAGGCGAAACGGATTCGCAGCCAAGTCACCCACTGGGGGATTTTGTATGCAACCAAAGTGACAGCAATTATTGGAACACTCTTGTCTTTGAAAAAATAAACTGTAGAATTTTTTTTCTTATTACATCTCGTCTAAGGGAGAACTCAGGTGTAAAAGGGGCGGAGCAGTTCCGCGTTCCAAGCTCGTGGCTCATCGATCTGGCGATCAACATTGTAGAGGTGGTACGCTCCATTGTGGAGGACTCTGGTGACTATGAAGGGGCCTTCCCAAGTAGGAGCAAGCTTGTGTGGTTTCTGTTGATCCACTCGGAGGACCAGATCTCCTTCTTGGAAGGCTCGACTTTCCACATTCCGGGCGTGAAAACGGTGCAAGTCTTGCTGATAAATGGTCGATCTGATCATGGCCATCTCCCTCTCTTCTTCTAAGAGGTCGACTGCGTCTTGCCGGGCCTGTTCTGCTTCATCTTCGGTGTAAAGTTCGACTCGGGGTGCATTATGAAGAAGATCACTCGGCAGGACTGCTTCGGCTCCACAGACCAGAAAGAATGGAGTTCTTCCAGTCGACTGGTTAGGGGTGGTCCTTAATCCCCACAGAACTGACGGAAGCTCGTCGACCCAAGCGCCTGCCGCGTGCTTGAGATCACGCATCAGTTGAGGCTTTAGTTCTTTGAGAATCAAACCATTTGCTCTCTTAGCTTGTCCTTTCGACTGGGGATGGGCGACCGATGCGTAGTCGACTCGTGTGCCTTGAGAGGCGCAAAAAGCTCTGAACTTGTCCGAATCAATGTTTGACCCGTTGTCAGTGATGATGCTATGCGGGACTCCATATCTGAATGTTAACCCTCTGACGAAACTGATAGCAGTGCAAGCATCGAGATTCTTGATGGGCTTAGCTTTGATCCATTTGGTAAATTTGTCGACTGCCACAAGCACATGAGTGAATCCACTCCTGCCCATTCTTAGTGGACCAACCATGTCCAGTCCCCAGACGGCAAAGGGCCAGACGAGTGGAATGGTCTTCAGGGCTGATGCAGACTTGTGTGACATGTTGGAGTAGAACTGGCACCCTCCACACATGTTGACTATCTCTTTTGCCATCTCATTTGCTCTTGGCCAGTAAAATCCAGCTCGGTATGCTTTAGCCACAATAGTCCGAGAGGACGCATGGTCACCACAGGTCCCCGAGTGGATATCATTAAGGATTATCTGACCCTCTTCTGGTGTTATGCATTTCTGACCGACTCCAGTCGTGCTCTCTCTATACAGCTGTCCCTTTATGACTGTGAAGGCCTTGGATCGGCGGACGATCTGTCGAGCCTCTTCCTCGTCTTCCGGGAGTTCTTTCCTTAGGATATACGCAATGTATGATATCGTCCAGTCAGGGGTGATTGCCAAGACTTCCATGATTAGGTCACCGGCTTTCCCAGGACCAAGAAAGGAAATAATGCTATCTTCGAAGTCATTCATCGTCTTTCCAAAGTGGCTCACTTCCTACCTGTTCGAGAGAGTATCACTGCTAGTCATCTCGCTGACTTATATATCTCCCGAATAGTGTCACTCCATGGTGTTCCACTAGAGATCAATTCAGACCGTGGGAGGCTTTTCACCTCTCATTTCTGGGAAAGTTTCCAGAATGCCATGGGAACCCATCTTTCTTTCAGTACCGCTTTCCACCCTCAGTCAAGTGGTCAGGTGGAAAGGGTCAACCAAATTCTCGAAGACATGCTTAGAGCTTATGTTATCTCATTCGGTATGGATTGGGAGAAGTGTCTTCCTTTCGCCGAGTTTGCTTATAACAATAGCTATCAATCCAGTATTAAGAAAGCTCCTTTCGAGATTCTCTATGGACGAAGATGTCGAACACCTTTGAACTGGTCAGAAACCGGTGAAAGACAATTCTTTGGGCCGGATATGATTCAGGAAATAGAAGATCAATTTCGCATTATTCGTGAGAATTTGAAAACAGCCCAATCTTGTCAAAAGAGCCAGTATGACCGTCATCATAAGGAAGTGGCTTATGAAGTTGACGACAAGGCTTACCTTCGGGTTACTCCTTTGAAGGGTACCCATCGTTTCGGTATCAAGGGCAAGTTGGCTCCTTGTTACATTGGTCATTTTCGCATTCTCGTTAAACGAGGAGAGGTTGCCTACCAGTTGGAACTACCCCCACATCTTTCTCGAGTTCATGATGTCTTCCATGTCTCTCAACTTAGGCGTTGCTTCTCGGGTCCCACCTGCGGAGTGGACCACGAAACGCTTGATCTCCAAGATAACCTCACTTATTGATAGTACCCCGTTCGCATTCTGGATCAAGAAGAGCATGTCACTCGACATCATAACATCAAGTTTCTCCAGGTTCAGTGGTCTCATCATTCCGAGAAAGAAGCTACTTGGGAGCTAGAAGATCGTCTTCGACTTGAGTACCCCGCTTTCTTTCCGCCGACTCCCGAATCTCGGGACGAGATTTTTTCGAGTGGGGGCGAGTTGTCACATCCCTAGTTCTGGTATGAGCTAGGCTTGCTTTGTGCATCGTGTTTAAGTTTCAAATGAATTTGAAATGGGGAATGTTTCAAACCCTAGCACCAAAGCAAATTCAAATAGGTTCAATTTTAAAATGGAATTTCAATAAACCCAAAATGCTCTTCAAAAATGTTCATGGTCTTTGGAAAATGTTGCAATCAACAACCAGAGGTGATGCACATTTTTGCTAAACATTTTGGATTTTTCAATGAACCCATATGTATTTGAATTGGAGTTGTTTAAATAATAAAAATATTTTAATGGCTCCAAAAATGTTGGATATTGGTGAGGGCCTCTGGTATATTATAACTAGTGGTCACAAGGAATCCCAACATTTTTAGAATTGTGCTAGTATTTATTTTTAAGTCAAAACAAATGTCAGAAATAGAAAAGAAAACAAAAAGGGAAAACTTACCTGAGGCCTGGCATTGTGCGGCCCAGCTGGCCGGCTCAGCCAGCTGGCCCTGCCAGTCATCTCCCTCCCCTCACCAGGAGGACGAGAGGAGCGTGCCCAGCGCCTGCGGCCACCCACCGAGGCCACCTCCTCTCTCCCTGCCTGCATGGCCCCTTCCCGACGCCACTGTGGACGCCAGGGAGACGCCCCGCACCTCTCCCACTCTCTCCTCTGCTTCTCCCTTCCTCTGTCACCCTCTCCCGCGACGGCCGACACGCGGCCGTCGCTGCCGACAAGCACCACCGCGGCCACTGCCTCCCCCTCGCCCCCTGGACAAGCCCTTTAGCTCCGCGCTGCCGTCCTCGACCCCTTTGACGACTCAAGCAAGCCGGGACGCCTGATACGTATCTGTCGTATCTATAATTTTTGATTGTTCCATGCCAATATTATTCAACTTTCATATACTTGTCAGCTTTTTATATTATTTTTGGGACTAACATATTGATCTAGTGCCTAGTGCCAGTTCCTATCTGTTGCATGTTTTTGGTTTCGCAGAATATCCATATCAAACGGAGTCCAAACAGGATAAAAACAGAAGGAGCTTATTTTTGGAAAATATGGAAAATTCGGAAGGAAAATCAATTCGAACCAGTGCCCGAGGTGGTCACGAGGCAGGGGGGCGCCCCCCTTAGGGCGCGCCCCCTTCCCTCGTGAGCCCACCGTAAGGCGGTTGACGCTCTTCTTTTGCCCCAAGAAAGCTAATATTCGGAAAAAAAAAATCACGGCGAAGGTTTCAAGCCAATCGGAGTTACGGATCTCCATATATATACGAAACGGTGAAACAGAGCCAGAACAGAATGCAGAAACAGAGGGAAACAGAGAGATAGATCCAATCTCGGAGGGGCTCTCGCCCCTCCCACGCCATGGAGGGCAAGGACCAGAGGGGAAACCCTTCTCCCATCTATGGAGGAGGTCAAGGAAGAAGAAGACGAAGGGCCCCCCTCTCCCCTTCTCTTCCGGTGGCGCCGGAACGCCGCCGTGGCCATCATCATCATCATCGCGATCTTCACCAACACCTCCGCCATCTTCACCAACATCTCCATCACGTTCCCCCCTCTATCTACAGCGGTCCACACTCCCGCAACCTGCCGTACCCTCTACTTGAACATGGTGCTTTATGCTTCATATTATTATCCAATGATGTGTTGCCATCCTATGATGTCTGGGTAGATTTTCGTTGTCCTATCGGTGGTTGATGAATTGCTATGATTGATTTAATTTGCTTGTGGTTAGGTTGCTGTCCTTTGGTGCCCATCATGTGATTGCGCGCGTGGATCACACCCTAGGGTTAGTTGTATGTTGATAGGACTATGTATTGGAGGGCAAGAGTGACAGAAGCTTCAACCTAGCATAGAAATCGGTGCATACGGGATTGAAGGGGGACCAATATATCTTAATGCTGTGGTTGGGTTTTACCTTAATGAACATTAGTAGTTGCGGATGCTTGCTAATAGTTCCAATCATAAGTGCATAGAATTCCAAGTCAGGGATGACATGCTAGCAGTGGCCTCTCCCACATAATACTTGCTATCGGTCTAGTAAAGTAGTCAATTGCTTAAGGGACAATTTCGCAACTCCTACCACCACTTTTCCACACTCGCTATATTTACTTTAGTTGCTTATTTACCTTAACAGTCCTAGTTTTATTTTCGTGCTCTTTACTCTCTTGCAAACCTATCCAACAACACCTACAAAGTACTTCTAGTTTCATACTTGTTCTAGGTAAAGCGAACGTCAAGCATGCGCAGAGTTGTATCGGTGGTCGATAGAACTTGAGGGAATATTTGTTCTACCTTTAGCTCCTCGTTGGGTTCGACACTCTTACTTATCGAAAACTGTTGCGATCCCCTATACTTGTGGGTTATCAAGACCTTTTTATAGCGCCGTTGCTGGGGAGCAATAGCGTGGGGTGAATATTCTCGTGTGTGCTTGTTTGCTTTATCACTAAGTAATTTTTATTTGCTGTTCTTAGTTGTTTCCTATCTTCAATTGTGGGTAGGAAATGCAAAATACCAAAAAAAATTAGTTGTACCTACTGAACCAATGGTTGAAGAACCAATCAAAATCTATCACACTGCTGAAGCTTATTACTTGGATCATCTTCGATCCCTTTGTGCTCGTGCCGAAACCTCAACTAGCTTAGTTGAGGGCAAATCTTTAGATGAGCATGCTTGTTATGTGCGACACTGTATATCTGAAAAAGGGAAATTATTATGGAGTCAAATTCAATGTTTGCAATGCTATGCTTGGAATTTATGTGAATTATATGATTTTACTTGTTGTTCTGAATACCCTAAGAAACACCTTCCCTACCAATGTGAGTTTATTGATAATGGAATCTTATCCTCTTATGCTAAAGCTGTTTATAGTTACTATGATGTTCAACAAATTGAAGAATTTGTTGCTTTGGAGGGTGCTTATGAAATTGCTTCTTTGATTGAAAAGTATGATCCTACTTTTACAAATCTGAAATTTTTTCTATACTTAAATATTGCTATGATAATTATGCTTCTAATACTTATGTCAAACAATATATTAAGGAATACTCCGCAGTCCAAGAAGAGACTAATATTTTGCAGGAGTCTTTGGAAGAAGAAATTGATGACACTGTGAGCTCATTGGATGAAAAAGATGAGGAGGAGAGCGAAGAACAAAAGGAGGAAGAGCGGATTGATCACCCGTGCCCACCTTCTAATGAGAGTAACTCTTCAACTCATACATTGTTTAATTCCCCTTCATTCTTACCGAAGGATGAATATTATGATAATTGCTATGATCCCGTCGATTCTTTTGAAATATCCCTTTTTGATGATGCTTGCTATGCTTGTGGCCAAGATGCCAATATGAATTATGCTTATGGAGATGAACTTGCTATAGTTCCTTATGTTAAACATGAAATTGTTGCTATTGCACCCACACATGATAGTCCTATTATCTGTTTGAATTCTCCCGACTACACTATATCGGAGAAGTTTGCACTTATTAAGGATTATATTGATGGGTTGCCTTTTACCGTAGCACATGATGATTTCAATAAGTATAATATGCATGTGCTTGCTGCTCCTACTTGAAATTATTATGAGAGAGGAACTATATCTCCACCTCTCTATGTTTCCAACATGATAAAATTGCAAGAAACTGTTTATACTATGCATTGGCCTTTACTAGGTGTGCATGAATTGTTCTTTTATGACATGCCGATGCATAGGAAGAGAGTTATACTTCGTCATTGCTTGATATATGTTGCTTTGTTCTCACTACTGAATTACAAATCATTGTTAATTAAAATTGGCTTTGATATACTTTGGGATCCGGGTGGATTCACTACTTGAGCACTATATGCCTAGCTTAATGGCTTTAAAGAAAGCGCTGCCAGGGAGACAACCCGGAAGTTTTAGAGAGTCATTTATTTCTGTTGAGTGCTTTCATATAGTTTTAAAACAACAAAAATAAAGAGGGGAATGCAAAACTTTTCAAAAAGGAAAGTGAAAGTGAGAAAGACAAGCACTGTTGAAGTGGGAGAGCACCTTGAACTTTGTTCATGCTCACGGCAAACTTTCTGAATCTTGATTACAGAAACTTTCCAATAAAAATAATTATCCCCTTGTACAATTCCATTGTATTATAAAAATAATGTGCCATGGTTTGCTTTTAGGACATTTACATTTGCTTGATGGTTTGTACGGTGCAGGACAGAAACTTTCGCTGTAGTGTGCAGTTTTACATTTTTAGCTGGAACATAAAATGGTTCTGATTCTCTTGGCATGGTCTTCCTATAAACATTGTTTATTTTTCTTAATTTTGGTAGAATTTTTCAAGTATCATAAGTATGGTGAATGTTCAGATTATTACAAACTGTTTTGTTTTAGACAGATTCCGTTTTGATGCATAGTTTGCTTGTTTTGATGAAACTATCAATTTATATTAGTGGATTAAGCCACGAAAAAGTTATATTACAGTGGACACAATGTATAAATAAAATATGAATTGGTTTGCAACACTACTTAGAGTAGTGATTTTCTTTATTATACTAACGGATCTTACTGAGTTTTCTGTTGAAGTTTTGTGTGGATGAAGTGTTCGATGATCGAGAAGGTCTCGATGTGAGAAGAAGGAAGAGAGGCAAGAGCTCAAGCTTGGGGATGCCCGAGGCACCCCAAGTAAATATTCAAGGAGACTCAAGCGTCTAAGCTTGGGGATGCTGGGGAGGCATTCCCTCTTTCTTCAACAAATATCGGTATGTTTTTGGATTCATTTCGTTCATGCGATATGTGCAAGTCTTGGAGCATCTTTTGCATTTAGGTTTTTATTTTTCTTTTTATGCACCATGCTGGTATGAGATAGTCCTTGGTTGATTTATAGAAAGCTCATTGCACTTCACTTATATCTTTTGAGTATGGCTTTATAGAATGCTTCATGTGCTTCACTTATATCATTTGAAGTTTGGATTGCCTGTTTCTCTTCACTTAGACAACCGCCATTTGTAGAATGCTCTTTTGCTTCACTTATATTTGTTAGAGCACGGGCATATCTTTTGTAGAAAGAATTAATCTCTCTTGCTTCACTTATATCTATTTAGAGAGATGACAGGAATTGGTCATTCACATGGTTAGTCATAAAATCCTACATAAACTTGTAGATCGTTGAATATGATATGTTTGATTCCTTGCAATAGTTTTGCGATATAAAGATGGTGATATTAGAGTCATGCTAGTGGGTAGTTGTGGATTGTAGAAATACTTGTGTTGATGTTTGGGATTCCCGTAGCATGCACGTATGGTGAACCGTTATGTAACGAAGTCGGAGCATGATTTATTTATTGATTGTCTTCCTTATGAGTGGCGGTCGGGGATGTGCGATGGTATTTTCCTACCAATCTATCCCCCTAGGAGCATGCGCATAGTACTTTGTTTCGATGACTAATAGATTTTTGCAATAAGTATGTGAGTTCTTTATGACTAATGTTGAGTGAAAGGATCGAGAAGAGGTGTCTAGAGGGGGTGTGACTAGACACTAAGTGCCAAAAGTTGTAGTTTTTAATATTCTTAAGTTTAAGTGGAGTTTAAGCACAAGTTTAACAAACACAATACATATCAAGCAAGCATGCAATGAGTATATGAGCAGTGGAAAGTAAAGCATGCAACTTGCAAGAATGTAAAGAGAAGGGTTTGGAGAATTCAAACGCAATTGGAGACCCGGATGTTTTTGTCGTGGTTCTGATAGGTGGTGCTATCCTCCATCCACGTTGATGGAGACTTCAACCCACGGAGGGTAACGGTTGCACGAGTCCACGGAGGGCTCCACCCATGAAGGGTCCACGAAGAAGCAACCTTGTCTATTCCATCACGGCCGTCGCCCATGAAGGACTTGCCTCACTAGCGGTAGATCTTCACTAAGTAGGCGATCTCCTTTCCCTTACAAACTCCTTGGTTCAACTCCACAATCTTGTTGGAGGCTCCCAAGTGACACCTAGCAAATCTAGGAGACACCACTCTCCAAGAAGTAACAAATGGTGTGTTGATGATGAACTCCTTGCTCTTGTGCTTCAAATGATAGTCTCCCCAACACTCAACTCTCTCTCACAGGATTTGGATTTGGTGGAAAGATGATTTGAGTGGAAAGCAACTTGGGGAAGGCTAGAGATCAAGATTCATATGGTTGGAATGGAATATCTTGACCTCAACACAAGTGTAGGTGGTTCTCTCTCAGAAAATGTGTATTGGAAGTGTAGGTATGTTCTGATGGCCCTCTCCACGAATGAAGAGTGGGTGGAGGGGTATATATAGCCTCCACACAAAATCTAACCATTACACACAATTTGCCAAACTCAGTGGGACCGAATAGTTAAACTCGGCCGGACCGATTCAGCAAACCTAGTGGCCGTTAGGATTTTCGGTGGGACTGAGATGCAACTCGGTAGGACCGATATGGTTAGGGTTAGGGCATAACGTAATCTCGTTGTGACCGATTACACAAACTCGGTGGGACCGATTTTGGTAACAAGCTAACCAGAGAGTTGGTCAGGTAAACTCGGTGGGACCGATTCGCTCATCTCGGTGAGACCGAAATGTTACAAAAGGGAAACAGAGAGTTTACATTGCAATCTCGGTGGGACCGATCGCTCATCTTGGTAAGATCGAAACATTACGAAGGGAAACAGAGAGATTACAATCCCATCTCGGTGAGAGCGAGATCCCTATCGGTGAAACCGATTTGCTAGGGTTTGTGGTAGTGGCTATGACATTTGAAACTGGGTGGCGCCGGATAGATAGAATCGGTGGGGCCGAGTTTGACTTTTGGTTTAGGTTATATGTGGATGTGGGAAGGTAGTTGAGGGTTTTGGAGCATATCACTAAGCACTTTGAGCAAGCAAGCCATTAAGCAACACCTCATCCCTCCTTGATAGTATTGGCTTTTCCTATAGACTCAATGTGATCTTGGATCACTAAAATAGAAAATGTAGAGTCTTGATCTTGAAGCTTGAGCCAATCCTTTGTCCTTAGCATCTTGAAGGGGTTCCACATCCTCTAGTCAATGCCACTCCATTGTTGAACTTATCTGAAACATACTAGGTAAAAGTGTTAGTCCAACAAGAGATATGTTGACATTAATTACCAAAACCACCCAGGGAGCACTTGTGCTTTCAATCTCCCCCTTTTTGGTAATTGGTGACAACATACATCAAAGCTTTAGATAAAGATATAGAGAATAGCAAGTAAAGCTTTGGAAAGACATGTAACATGCATAGGCTCCCCCTACATGTATGCAATCATGTGAATATTGAATATAGGAGCATGTGAATGCGTAAACATGACAGAGTAAGCAATGTGTTACATGTATCTTGGCTATATGCATCAGAGCAAATGATGTGAATGTGAGAAATGTACCTTCATGCTCATGAGTCCTTCTTGCAAACAGTATGTACATCAGCAAGAACTTCTCATTCACATGACTGTGATGCATATACTTACCTTGTGGTCTTGAGTTGGCTTACGATGGGATGAACCTGCGCAAACAAGGTTAAATAACACAGATACACCTACTGACCAGAGCAAGCAAGAGAAACCACAAGAGAACCAAGACTGGGATGACATGTAGAGTGAGTACTAAGTACCACATTGGATATAGACATGTCCCCAAAGGTAAAGATATGCAATACAATCAGAGATTTCCTTCCCTTAGATGTCTTGCTCCCCCTGAATCTGCATGGGATATTGGGAGAAGATAGGGAACAGAAAATCAAAGCAACAAAAAAGAAACAACAGAGCTTGAGCTAAAGCAAGCAACCAAACATGTCTTTCCCCTCTTAAAGACATGTGACATCTCTCCTCTTGAACACCAAGCATCTGGGGTCTTTGATGACTTTACTTTCTCCTAGTTGAGAAAATCTCTCCCCCTGAGTATTCTCTCTTTCTCCCCCTATAGGAAGGATTAAGCTTTGATGTGATCTCTCTCTCCCCCTTTGACATAAATTTCCAAGAAGGGCTCTTCTGGACATGTGATACAAATGGCTTGGTCCTCAAGTCACAGAGCAAAGTAGCATGTCTAATATGATGCTGGTTGAGGACAAGAATCATTGAGTGGAGCTGGAGCAAACAGAAATCAGGAATAAGTGGCAAGTTGGTTTTCCTGTGGTGGAATCGGTGACTCCGAGTTGTGTGCTTCGGTTGCACCGAAAGATTTCGGTTGGGCCGAAGAGAACAAACCGGTGTGACGGTGTTCATCAGAGTGAAACCACTTGTCACCTCAGCTCACTAGACAAGTAAGATCTCACAAGGATATGCAAGGAATTTACTAAAAGATTTGCAATGAATTGGATGCAGAAAATGCAGAACGAAAAGGAAAGAAAAGAAACTAAAAGTTCTAGATGAAGTTTTTGTTGGAAATATGCCCTAGAGGCAATAATAAAAGCATTATTATTATATTTCCTTGTTCATGATAATTGTCTTTATTCATGCTATAATTGTGTTATCCGAAAATCGTAATACATGTGTGAATAATAGACACCAACATGTCCCTAGTAAGCCTCTAGTTGACTAGCTCGTTGATCAACAGATAGTCATGGTTTCCTGACTAAGGACATTGGATGTCATTGATAACGAGATCACATCATTAGGAGAATGATGTGATGGACAAGACCCAATCCTAAACATAGCACAAGATCGTATAGTTCGTTTGCTAGAGTTTTTCCAATGTCAAGTATCTTTTCCTTAGACCATGAGATCGTGTAACTCCTGGATACCGTAGGAGTGCTTTGGGTGTACCAAATGTCACAACGTAACTGGGTGACCATAAAGGTATACTACGGGTATCTCTGAAAGTGTCTGTTGGGTTGACACGGATCAAGACTGGGATTTGTCACTCCATATGACGGAGAGGTATCACTGGGCCCACTCGGTAATGCATCATCATTATGAGCTCAAAGGTGACCAAGTGTCTGGTCACGGGATCATGCATTACGGTACGAGTAAAGTGACTTGCCGGTAACGAGATTGAACGAGGTATTGGGATACCGACGATCGAATCTCGGGCAAGTAACATACCGATTGACAAAGGGAATTGTATACGGGGTTGCTTGAATCCTTGACATCATGGTTCATCCGATGAGATCATCGTGGAGTATGTGGGAGCCAACATGGGTATCCAGATCCCGCTGTTGGTTATTGACTGGAGAGTCGTCTCGGTCATGTCAACATGTCTCCCGAACCCGTAGGGTCTACACACTTAAGGTTCGGTGACGCTAGGGTTGTAGGGATATGTATATGCAGTAACCCGAATGTTGTTCGGAGTCCCGGATGAGATCCCAGACGTCACGAGGAGTTTCGGAATGGTCCGGAGGTAAAGAATTATATATAGGAAGTGTTGTTTCGGCCATCGAGACAAGTTTCGGGGTCACCGGTATTGTACCAGGACCACCAAAAGGGTCCCGGGGGTCCACCGGGTGGGGCCACCTGCCCCGGGGGGCCACATGGGCTGTAGGGGGTGCGCCTTGGCCTACATGGGCCAAGGGCACCAGCCCCAAGAGGCCCATGCGCCTAGGGTTTCAAAGGGGAAGAGTCCCGCAAGGGGAAGGCACCCCCTAGGTGCCTTGGGGGGGGAGGGAATCCTCCCTTGGCCGCCGCCCCCTAGGAGATTGGATCTCCTAGAGCCGGCGCCCCCCCTAGGCCCCCTATATATAGTGAGGGAAGGAGGGCCTCTCAAACCATGCCTTTGGTGCCTCCCTCTCCCTCTCCAACACCTCCTCCTCCTCCATAGAGCTTGGCGAAGCCCTGCCGGAGTACTGCAACACCATCACCGCCATGCCGTCGTGCTGCTGCTGGAGCCATCTTCCTCAACCTCTCCTCTCCCCTTGCTGGATCAAGAAAGAGGAGACGTCATCCGCTCCGTACGTGTGTTGAACACGGAGGTGCCATCCGTTCGGTGCTTAGTCATCGGTGATTGGGATCACGTCGTGTACGACTACCTCATCCCCGTTCTTTGAACGCTTCCGCTCGCGATCTACAAAGGTATGTAGATGCATCCGATCACTCGTTGCTAGATGAACTCATAGATGGATCTTGGTGAAACTGTAGGAAAATTTTTGTTTTCTGCAATGTTCCCCAACAATTTTTTTGAAAGGGGAAACAAATATGCAAATGCAAAAGCACGGAGAAACACTAGAGAACTTCATCTAGAAATGGTCAGTGACAAAGTAACCTATGTTAGAGTATATTGACTTAGGAGTCAAGTGAGAGCACTTGATCATAGGTCATACTCATCGTTTAAGCTCAAAATGGGTTACCATTTTTCGTTTAAGCATCTTGATGTATTCACATCTTGTCGAGTTGCTTTGGCTCATGACTTGGAGTAAAGCTTCTCTAAGATGGAATAACATACCTTGGGTGGTGGTGTTGATCTTGATCATGTAGTTGAACTTGTGTGGGTTGCTCAAGATTGATGTAGTTCATCAAGAGTTGGGAGCACCACTTGGAGTTTGAGTTCATCTACCTACATGGGTTAGCTTTGCAAGGAAGAGCACTTGTGTATCCAAAATGACAATCATGAGACTCAACATGGAATTTGCCAAAGGTTATGTTTGAATGGTTTCGTGCTTCCTTGTCTTCAACCACCATTGTGTAGAGACTTGGTGATGTAGAAATTGCTCAAGATGTGAGTGTGTGGCAATCTCATAGATTTAGATTCATCCAAGTACCTACACGGGTTAGATACCATGCAAGTGTCGGTGGGAATGACACCTATGGGATCACAAGAATCCCTACTACGGTTGTGGGGCGCGGCGTCGTGAGAAGAGCGGATCAAACAGATAGCACACGGTTCGTTTATCCAGGTTCGGGCCGCGGGGATGCATAAAACCCTACTCCTGCTTTGGTGGATTGTATATCTGTGTTCTTGAGCTAGCTATGGGGCGTGAGGAGCTCCAAAAAGCCGAATCCTCCTCCTGGTCGCCTCGGGCCTCCTTTTATAGGAAAGGGGTTGCCACAGTGGCACACAAGAGGTGGAAAGGGAACAACGATGTGAGGTTATCCCTCGCATTACATGACAAGGCGCATTTAATGCGTCCTGCTTAGGTGTCCTTCCTTTATCGGGGACGGGGGAGAGACCTGTCTCGTCCATTGCCGCTCCCTCTCGTGTCGACACGCGCCCTGGCCTGCGGCACCTGCGGTGCCATGTAGGCACGCAGGCAGCCGAGGTGGCGCAGTGGTGGGTCTCCGCGAAGATCCGCATGCCGCCATGCAGGTGCCTGCCCAGCTGGTTGGGTCGGCAGCTGCATGCGAACGACGGTGGAGGTTTGACTGGCGTGGGCCTGATGGTGGCCCTACGGGTGTTCTTGGCAAGGGCCTTGCTAGGGCCCCGGCAAGGGTCTTGCCGTGGCGCTTGCTTTCATCCCTGGCAAGGCTCTTGCCAGGGGCCTTGTGGTCCTCCTTGGCTGGGATCCCGCCAAGGATCATCATCTTCTAAAGGGTGTATCTGATCTTGAATGTCTTCACAAAGATCTGCATGCCACCACGGGGATGTCTCCCGAATCCTTGCCCCATGGGGGCAGTGGACTCAAGGGTGACTTACTCCGTAGGTGTGCAGCGAGCTGCCACGGCAAGGGTCTTGCCAGGTTTGCTAAAACCGCCTCGCAGCAAGGATCTTGCCGGGGGGTCCGCTTCGTCCCCTTTGCTCTTTGTGGTCTTGGTCATGGCGTCGTTCTGCTTCTCCTGAGCTTCGGCCTTACCTTGGCTCACCTCCCTTGCCTTGCTCAGTGTGGTGGTGCCCGTGGCTCAGACTGCCCGTGCACAATTATAGGGGTACAAAAAGTGTACCCCTCTTTTTGTACACCAACAGGAGCCCCCGGGCCTGGGCTACACGTAAGCGCAATCGCGTCGTTGGGCTAGGCCCAAAAACGGTGCGCGGGCAGGTGTGGCGGTTTTTACGGTGGTAAGTTTCTTCGCGCGCTGTGCTTCCCACGCTTCCCGTGCATGGCACGGCGTGGGGAGGCGTGTGTGACGTGGGCGGCATGCGTGGGGCTGAGCTCTGCATGCATGCATCATGTCGTAGTAAATGGGGCGGTTCGCGCCCTCCCCATAAACGGAGGGAGGCATGGAGGCGCGACCCATTTACTGAACGGGGCCGAGGCATGGTCTTCAAGGCGTCCACTCCCTACGATCACGAGGTGGGGAGAGGTCGCCTCACCTGTGGCCTTGGTCCTACATGCCTGCCACATGGCTCTCATGCACTTGGGGTGGCGAACGGTGGAGGCGGGAAACCGGGCCGGCGCGAGCTGGGGCGGCGGGTTGGTCCCAGTTCCCTGCGCCTTCCGCGTCTTGATTGGCTGAGCGGGGCAGCCGAGCCCCCACCCCGTTCCTTTATAAAGAGCGGGAGGGGGGATGGCGTCCTGCATTCCTTCATCTCCTCCTTCCTTCAGCTTCTGCTCCCCTCTTCCATCCGCCATGGAGGGAGGGAATCCTGGGCCTTCAACGGTGGCAGCGAGGGTCGCCGCTCGACAACGCGTCCCTCCTTCTCCAGCACCCGCGGTGGCAGAGCCAGCCGCGAGGGGAAGGGGAAGGGGGCGAGGCCGTGGGCGAGGCCGAGGCGCTCGGGGCAGAGGAGGACGGGGCGGCGCGCCGGCCTTGCCTCCGCCAGCAGTTCCCCCCCCCCCCATGGAGGGCCATGTTGGGGATGACCCTTGTGAGTTCTTCGTCAGGCTGCGCCGGCCGCCTCGCCGTCGCCTTTGTCTCCCGACTCCATTCGCGTGGGAGATGGAGCTGGATCCGCCGGAGTCGTTGTGGCTGCACATGAGGGGCTGCGGGATCAGTGGTACGCGGGCCCGCGTCGACTTCCCCGCCCCTCACGTGATGTATCTCCGTCGGGGATGGAAGACGTTTTCCCATATCCACCGCTTGACAGTGGGGCTCACTCTCCTTTTTAAGCTGATGGAGGGTGGCCTTCTCTCCGTCAAGGTCTTCGGGTGCTTTGGGACCCGTGCAAGGTGCTGCGTGGAGAGCTCTTCTGATAGTGAAGACTCCTCCTCGGGCGGGAGTGACGAGGAGGACAACGGCAGCGACGATGAGGGTAGTAGGCGGCAGGATGACGGGTCCGATTAGGTGTCGGGCACCGCTTCGTGCGGCACCGGCGACCCCATCATCCGTGTCGCCGGCTCCCTGAACTTCTCGGGGTCTTCTCCTTGGGCGGCTGGCGTTGGGAGGCTGCGGAAGAGGAAGAGGGCGGGTGGCAAGGCCGTCAAATTGGAGTACACGGGCACCGACGCCTTCGACGCGTGCTGACGTCCTGCCACCTTGTCTTCGAGCTCTGCTTCCGGCGCTGCCATCACCATCCAGCCTTCGGAGGGCCACCAAGATGTTCTCTTGGTGTCTTCTGCCACCCGTAGCTCGCCTAGGCGCCCCTTTTGCCCTTTTCGCCTCCTTGACCTGCCTCCTGAGGAGAGGGACAAGAAAGGGATTACGGGCACCTTATCTCTTTTTAGTTTCTAAGCCTTCGGGCCTTAGCTGAATTTAAAACTTGTAATCCCATCATTCATGTTTTTCATTCCCTACGGACTGTACCTGAGTGGAATGTTTTTAATGAAAAAGGGATGCCTGCCGAGTCATTTGTTTACGGGTGGAACCCATGACAAGGAGTAAATCCTTGATATCTTCAAGATAAACATTTCCTTGCCAACCAACAGGCCTTGCTGTCTCCCCACTTCGCTCGACCTTCCTCACGCCTTTGGCGGAGGCAGGGATGAGGCGGGTTCTGGCTCCTTGTTTCATCCTTTCGCTGCCGCGACTACGACCAAACTTGGCCCCAGGAATGAGCCCTAGGGCCTAGAGTTATGGGAGCACGGTAGCTTAGGGGAAAACGAGGTTTCACATACCTTAGTCCATAATGGAATGCATGATAAGGGGTGAAGAACTTATCTGAAGATGCATCCCCCGGCAACCCTGGTTCACCGTGGGTGAATCTTTGCTCTTGTAGCCCCCGGCAATGCTGGCTCGTCGGGGGCTACATGCTGGTCTGTTCATCTTCTTTTCCTCCCCAAGTGGTTCGGCACGGATATCCGTGTGTCCTATGAACCAAAGAAGACAAAAGAAAGACAAAGAGACGCACACTCGACCTCTAAGCTAGGGGTTAGTCGCCGCTAAGCACTATCAACCCTAACCAAGGACGAGACTCGACCTAGCATGCATGCTATAACTTAGGGCACCAGCGCTTCATTCATTTATGCTCAGGGTCTGCGCCTGGTTTTGTACAAAGGGTTACATGCATCATCGGCAATGCTTGTACAAAAGGTGGCTTGCCGGGGGGCCCGGCAAGCCGCGCCTCACGGGTAACACTTGCGAAGATGCTCAATGTTCCAGGAGTTACTCACCGGAACGGCATCTTCGGTCTCCAGGCAGACTGCGCCGGGCCTGGTGACTCATATTACCCGATAAGGGCCTTCCCACTTTGGCGTCAACTTGTTTGAATTCTTGGCCGATTGAACGCGCCGAAGAATAGGGTCGCCTTCCTCAAGGCTTTGGGCATGAACCTTGCGGCTATGGTAGCGGCGCAAGGCTTGCTGGTAGCGTGTTGCTCTCACAGCCGCCCGAAGACGATCTTCCTCAAGGAGCATTGCGTCATCTTGCCGCAGTTGCTCTTGCTCAAGCTCATCATAAGCGAGCACTCGAGGTGACCCGTATATGAGTTTAGTGGGGAGAACTGCTTCTGCCCCGTATACTAGGGCAAAGGGTGTCTGGCCGGTGGCTCGATTTGGCGTCGTCCTGATTCACCAAAGAACCGTCGGCAACTCATCAATCCAGTGCCTTCCACTCTTGTGCAGCCTATCAAAGGCCTTGGTCCTTAAGCCTCGCAGTACTTCAGCGTTTGCCCTCTCAGCTTGATCATTGCTTCGTGGGTGAGCAACAGAAGCGAAACAGACTTTGCTGCCGAGGTCTTGGATATATTGCATGATGGTGCGGCTTGTGAACTCTCTGCCGTTGTCGGTGATGACCCTGTTGGGTACACCAAAACGGCACACTAGTCCCTTGAAGAACTTGACGGCTGACTGAGCTGTGACCTTCCTCACTGCCTCCACCTCCGGCCACTTTGTGAACTTGTCGATTGCAACGTACAAGTACTCAAAGCCCCCGACAGCGCGGGGGAAAGGGCCCAGTATGTCGAGCCCCCAGACTCAGAAGGGCCAGGAGAGAGGAATGGTTTGAAGGGCTTGAACTGGCTGATGAAGCTTCTTTGAATGGAGCTGACACGCTTCCCACCTGGTGACTAGTGTCGTCGCATCCTGGAGGGCGGTGGGCCAGAAGAAGCCTTGCGAAATGCCTTGCCGGCAAGGGCCCTTGACCCGATGTGGGATCCACATATGCCTCCGTGTATCTCCGCCAGCAGCTCAAGTCCTTCCTCCCGAGGGATACACTTCAATTTCACACCGTTCGGCCTCTTTCTGTACAGGACATCATCGACGAACTGGTACATGGTAGAGCGATGGGCTACTTTTTCCGCTTCTTCCTGCTCTTCAGGAAGTTCCCTTGTTTGGAGGAATCGGACGGTATGCTCTGCCCACGCTGGAGCATGGGGCTCGACGACGAGGACTAAAGGCATTTCCTCCGCTATGGGAGCGGCTGTCTCGACGGCAAGAGCTTGATGCTCCGCCGGAGCTAGCCGTCCCGTGGCGGGTTCAGTGTCCCCGGCAACATCCTTGCCGGCGGCTCCGGGGACCTCGGTGGCAAAGTACTTGCCGGGTCCTGATTTCCTCCTCTCGTTCTGCTCTGTTGATGGATCAACGGATGGTTGAGTTAGCTGGAGCACAAAGGTACCTGGTTCCACAGGTAGCTTGAGGGTAGCGTGTTTTGACAGGTAATCGGCAATATCGTTCTCCGCTCGGGGAACATATTCAGCCTGTATACCGTCGAAACGCTCTTCCAGCTTTCTCACTTCATCGACGTAGGCCTTCATCAACGGGCTCTGGTAGTCCTTGTTGACTTGCTTGACGACGAGCTGCGAGTCGCCCCTGACGAAGAGCTTCTTGATTCCGAGGTTCGCCGCGATCCTAAGACCGGCAAGCATCCCTTCGTACTCTGCCGTATTGTTTGTTGACACCTCCCTGGGGAAGTGCATCTGGATCACGTACTTGAGGTGCTCTTCGGTGGGCGCGACAAGCAGTACGCCAGCCCGGCGCCGTGTAAGGAGAAAGCTCCATCAAAGTACATGATCCAACTACAACTTGCCTCCTTGCCGGGGAGAGCAGTCTCTTGGGCTTCTTCGTCAGGCGTTGCGGTCCACTCTGCAATGAACTCCGCCAGGACTCGTCTATGAATCATTGAAGTACTTTCAAACTTGAGGCCAAAGCTGGACAGCTCCAGTGCCCATTCCACAATTCTTCCCGTTGCATCTGGATTCTGCAATATCCGTTGCAGAGGGAGGCGAGTGACGACAGTGATCTCGTGTGCCTGGAAGTAGTGACGCAGCTTCCTCGAGGCCATAAGAAGGCCGAAGAGCAGTGTCTGCACGCCGGAGTACCTTGATCTAGCTCCCTGCAGGAGGGATCTAACAAAGTAGACCGGCTACTGCATCATTTTCTTCTTCGGCAACACTTCAACTAGCTGTGTCGTCTCTGCATTGGTGGTGTCGGGCTTTGTCGCTGCCATTACCTCGTCGTCAACCTCTCTCTGTGCCACTAGTGCGGCACTAACCACCTGGTTCGTTGCCGCCAGGTATAGCAGCAACGGCTCTTATGGCCTAGGCGCAACTAGTATTGGCGTGGAGGAGAGGTACTTCTTCAAATCTTGCAATGCTGCTTCGGCTTCTGGCGTCCACTCCGTCGGGCCCGCTTGAAAAAGGGAAGGGCACACTCGGCAGACTTGGAAATGAATCTGCCCATGGCGGCGACGCAACCAGCAAGCCGACGCACATCCTTGATTCGCTTGGGTGCTTCAATCTGCTCTATAGCTTTGATCTTGTCTGGATTGGCCTCTATCCCACGCTGTGATACAAAGAACCCGAGAAGCTTGCCGGACGGGACGCCAAAGGCGCACTTCTCAGGGTTCAGCTTGGGATTGATCTTGCGCAGGTTTGCAAATGTTTCTTGCAAATCCGGTATGAGGGTTGCCCTGTCCTTGGTTTTGACCACTATGTCATCCATATAAGCTTCCATATTTCTATGGAGCTGGGGTTCAAAACCAATCTGGACTGCCCTTACAAACGTCGAACCAGCACTCTTCAGCCCGAAAGGCATCCGCATGAAACAATACGTACCACATGGGGTGATGAATGCTGTTTTCTCTTCGTCTTCTCTTGTCATGAAGATCTGGTGGTAGCCGGAGTAGGCATCGAGGAATGACAACAGATCACACCCAGCAGTGGAGTCAACAATCTGGTCGATGCGCGGCAACAGGAAGGGGTCCTTAGGACAAGCCTTATTGATATCTGTGTAATCAATACACAACCTCCACTTCCCATTAGCCTTGCGCACTACGACCGGATTGGCCAACCACGTTGGATGGAGCACTCCTCTTACCAAACCCGCTGGTTCCAGTTTCTGGATCTCCTCTGTGATGAACTCTTGTCATTCCAGAGCATGCTTTCTGACCTTCTACTTGACGGGCCGCGCATGAGGACAAATAGCAAGGTAGTGCTCAATCATCTCCCTGGGAACGCTGGGGATGTCGGAAGCTTGCCATGCAAACACATCGACATTCGCCCGCAGGAAGGTGAGGAGTGCGTCTTCCTATTTGTCGTCAAGGGTGGAGCTTATGGTGAAAGCCCCTCCCGTGTCGTCCTCATTGATACAAACATTCTTGGTTCCCAGCGGTATGGCCCTGTGCTTCTTGTTTCCGCCGGTGGAGCTCTCTGGCATGTCCTCGACGGGAGCGCTACACTCCGAAGAGGTGCGCTTGCCGGAGTGGGTGTCCGAGGTCTCACCGGTCTTCTTCTTCTTCTTCCCTCCCGGGGTCCCAGCGGCAGGAGCAAGTGCCCTAGTGGCGGCAGCTGCTGCAACTGCTTGCTGGTATAGTTGGTTAGCGCAAATCAGCGCATCTTTCTTATCGGAGGGGATGGTGATGATCGTCACAGGTCCTGGCATCTTCAGGGTGTTGTAGGCATAGTGTGACGCCGCCACGAACTTGGCCAGCGCTGGGCGACCAAGGATCCCGTTGTAAGGCAAGGGGATCTTGGCAACATCAAACACGATCCTCTCCGTCCTGTCGTTCAGATTTCTTCCAAAAGTCACGGGCAATGTGACCTGTCCCTTAGGTTGGCTTCTTCCCGGGTTGACCCCCTGAAACGTGCCCGTCTCTTCGAGGTCTCCATCAGGAATCTGCAGTTTCTCAATCACGGCAGGCGAGATCAAGTTCAGACCGACCCCGCCAACGACTAGCATCTTTGTCACCTTGAGGTTGCGTATTGTTGGTGAAACCAACAATGGCAAGCACCCGACCACAGTAGTGCGATCAGGGTGATCCTCAGTGTCAAAAATGATAGGTGTCCTAGACCACTTCAGCGGCCTTTGGGCATCAAACGACGGCTCTGCCGCTGTAATCTCTCGCGCCCACTGTTTAAGCTGGCGGTGAGAAGTATGCAGCGAGGCGCCACCGTCGATGCACATGGCCTCTATAGCTTTCTGAAACTCTTGGTTGCCGGATTCGTCGTCCTTTTCGTGATCGTCGTCTTCTAGTTTTTTGTCATGGCCCCGGGCCGGCCTCTCCTGTTGTTTGTCCTTGCCGCGACGGCCCGCCTGGCCGTCATGCTTCTTGCTGGACCCCTCAGCACTGTCTTGGCCCTTCTCCTTGTCCTGCCTCTCATATTCAGCCCTCTGCTTCTCAGCGAGGAGCTCAACCTGTCGGTAGTCTTGGAGAGCATGGCCTTTGGTGCGATGGATCTTGCAGTATCGCTTGTCGGAGTTTCCTGGCTTCTCGGCAACCGCCAAGGCCCGGCAGGCGACACATCCGGCAATTTCCTTGCCGGGGTCATTTGCCTTGGTTTTCTTGGTGGAGCCGGTGTCATCAGATCCCTCGACGGCAAGCACGGCTTTACCTTTGCGCTTCCTGTTGCGGCACCGACCCTTCTTCGCCGGGGCGGTAGTATCTTCATCTAAGGAGTCGGTTTCCACGCCGGTGTATTCGCCGGGGTACTTCCTTCCCTCTTCAGGTCGGGCACATCTGTCAGCAAGAACGTAGAGTTCTGCTACATCTTTCACCTTGTTCATTGCCAGTGCTTCGCGCATCTTGTGGTTACGCACGTTCTGATGGAACGCGCTGATTATGGCGGCAGGGTGAACATCAGGGATATTGTACTGTATCTGGCTGAACCTTTGTATATACTTGCGGAGACTCTCGCCTCCCTTCTGGGGAATGACGTGCAGGTCGGTTGCTTGGCCATGGGCTTGGTGGCCTCCAGTAAAGGCGCCCACAAACTCATGGCACAAATCTGACCAGGAGGAAATAGAGTCTACCGGCAAGTGCATCAACCATGACATGGCGTTGGGTTTAAGAGCCAACGGAAAGTAATTCGCAAGCACCTTATCGTCGCGGGCTCTGGCAGCTTGCATCGCAATGGTGTAGATGCTGACGAACTCGGATGGGTGGGTCTTGCCGTTGTACTTTTCGCCCACGTCAGGTTTGAAGGTGCAGTGAGTGGGCCAATGGAACTGCCACAGCTCACGGGTAAAAGCCGGACAGCCTACCTCGTATGGTAGGCCTCCAGGGCTCTCTGGTGCCGGGTGGTTCACAGCAGGCCCTCCGCGCCAGCGCTCGATAGTGGTTCAAGCATCTTCATGTTCCTGTTCCCATAGGACTTGGCGCTGGCCACAGTGGGTCCGCGGGTTGGACGACCCTATGGAGATTTCGTTGCTCGTAGCATCGCGATGGGCCGGCGTCCGCGGTACCGGGCAAGGAGGAGGGGAGTGCACCGTGGTCGCGGCGCCACCGGCTTTCCTGCCACTGGTGCGTGGGAGTCCGTCGGAGCATCGACCCGGGGGCTCCACCGGACTCGGTTCGTCTTTGTTGGCCACCGCAACAAGGCTTCGGATAGTGGCTCTCCATTCGTCGAGTTTCCCCGTAGTGGGAGGAAAATCGAGGAGCAACTGCGCGTGCGCCAGGGCTTCTGCTGGCGTTGGTGGCAGCGGAACCTGAACGGATCGCGACACGCTTCGACTTCTGACCATGTCAGAAGGAGCTCTATCACGACCCCGCGGTCGCATGCCATCTTCACCAGCGCCTCGGCGAGCGGGCAGGTCTTCTACCTCCCGGGAGAGGCGCTCGGGGCTCTTCCCGCGGCGACGCCCGGCGTCTTCGGCGTGATTACGCTGTTCGTCACACGCCGCTTGAGAGGAGCGCGCCGTCAGTGCCGGCGTGGGTGTCTTGGAGGCCCTCGCATCGCCTTCGGGTGGGGTGGTAGCGATCTTGGAAGGCCCCGCGCCACCCGCGGAGGGCCTAGCTCCGTCTTGGGATTTGGCGGCCTGCGGCCCGTTACCAGGCGCACGTACATCGCCGCCTCCCAAACTCCGGCTGCTGGGATGGTGTTGGTGTTCGCGAACGACGCCCCGGGTCCTTTCTATGACTGGTCCGCTGCTCGCCCGCGTCGGGACGGGATGTCCGGCTTCCGACGGGCCAACCGCCACCGTCGTCTTCTTCTTGGGCGCCATGACGATGAAGAAGCATTGAACTAACTGCTAAAGCCAATTCTCACAACTGCGCCCCCTACCTGGAGCTCCAAAGATGTCGGTGGAACGACACCTATGGGATCACAAGAATCCCTACTATGGTTGCGGGGCGTGGGGTCGTGAGAAGAGTGGATTAAACAGATAGCACACGGTTCGTCTATCTAGGTTCGGGCCATGGGGATGCGTAAAACCGTACTCCTGCTTTGGTGGATTGTATATCTGTGTTCTTGAGCTAGCTATGGGGCGTGAGGAGCTCCCAAAAGCCGAATCCTCCTCCTGGTCGCCTCGGGCCTCCTTTTATAGGAAAGGGGTTGCCACAGTGGCACACAAGAGGTGGAAAAGGAATAGCAATGCGAGGTTATCCCTCGCATTACATGACAAGGCACATTTAATGCATCCTTCTTAGGTGTCCTTACTTTATCGGGGACGGGGGACAGACCTGTCTCATCCGTCGCCGCTCCCTCTCGTGTCGACACACGCCCTGGCCTGCGGCGCCCGCGGTGCCATGTAGGCAGGCAGGCAGCTGAGGTGGCGTAGTGGTGGGTCTCCATGAAGATCCGCAAGCCGCCACGCAGGTGCCTGCCCAGCTGGTTGGGTCGGCAGCTGCATGCGAACGACAGTGGAGGTTTGACTGGCGTGGGCCTGATGGTGGTCCTACGGGTGTTCTTGGCAAGGGCCTTGCCAGGTCCCCGGCAAGGGTCTTGCCGTGGCGCCTGCTGTCATCCCCGGCAAGGCTCTTGCCGGGGGCCTTGTGGTCCTCCTTGGCTGGGATCCCGCCAAGGATCATCATCTTTTAAAGGGTGTATCTGATCTTGAATGTCTTCACAAAGATCTGCATGCCACCACGGGGATGTCTCTCGAATCCTTGCCCCATGGGGGCAGTGGACTCAAGGGTGACTTACTCCATAGGTGTGGGGCGAGCTGCCACGGCAAGGGTCTTGCCGGGTTTGCTAAAACCGCCTCCCGGCAAGGATCTTGCCGGGGGGGGTCTACTTCGTCCCCTTTGCTCTTTGTGGTCTTGGTCTTAGCGTCGTTCTTCTTCTCCTGAGCTTCGGCCTTACCTTGGCTGACCTCCCTTGCCTTGCTCAGTGTGGTGGTGCCTATGGCTCAGACTGCCCGTGCACAGTTATAGGGGTACAAAAAGTGTACCCCTCTTTTTGTACACCGACAACAAGGTACAAATATATCCAAGACATATGTATAGCATCATAAGAGAAATATCGAGGATTAGTCATAGGCTCATGCCCCGCATGTATCAAATGGAGTTCCTACTCCAAGTTTGAAGCATCAATGATGTTCAATTCACCTCTCAAACTGCAAACACTTTCTCATCAAGTGGTTTAGTGAATATATCCGCCAATTGCTTATCGGTGCAAACATGCTTAAGGTTAATGTCCCCTTTTGCAACATGATCTCGAATGAAATGATGACGAACTTCAATGTGCTTAGTTCGAGAATGTTGCACAGGATTGTGAGCAATCTTAATAGCACTTTCATTGTCACATAGCAATGGAACATGTTTCACATATATCCCATAATCTTTAAGAGTTTGGATCATCCAAAGTAATTGAGCACAACCTGAACCAACGGCGATGTATTCCGCTTCGGCGGTGGATAAGGATACCGAGTTTTGTTTCTTGGAAGACCAAGACACAAGAGATCTACCAAGGAATTGACAAGTACCCGAAGTGGATTTTCTATCAACCTTGTCTCCGGCATAGTCCGAATCGGAGTGGCCAACAAGATCAAAAGAGGACCTCTTGGGATACCAAATGCCAAAATTTGGTGTATGGATTAGGTATCTCACTATCCTTTTCACAGCCTTAAGATGACACTCTTTATGAGTAGCTTGATATCGTGCACACATGCACACACTTAGCATAATATCGGGACGTGAGGCACATAGATATAACAATGAACCAATCATAGAGCGATAAACCTTTTAATCAACCGGTTCACCATCTTTGGTCAAATCAAGATGTCCACTAGTAGGCATGGGTGTAGTCATACCTTTGCATTCTTGCATATTGAACTTCTTGAATAAGTCCTTGGTGTACTTCGTTTGAGAGACAAAGGTACCTTCCTTAGTTTGCTTGATTTGCAAACCGAGAAAGAATTTGAGTTCACTCATCATAGACATCTCAAACTTCTCCGGCATTAGCTTTCCAAACTTCTCACTAAAATGAGGGTTAGTTGAACCAAATATGATATCATCAACATAAATTTGGCACACAAATAGTTCTCCATTAACCCTTTTAGTAAAAAGAGTAGAATCAATTTTACCAATTTCAAAGCCTCTTTCAATAAGGAACTTTGTCAATCATTTATACCATGCTCTAGGAGCTTGTTTAAGACCATAAAGGGCTTTGTGAAGTTTGTAAACATGATTAGGTTTCTTAGGATTGATGAAGCCGGGAGGTTGCTTAACATAAACTTCTTCCTCAATTTTGCCATTTAGAAAAGCACTTTTAATGTCCATTTGGTACAAGATGATATCATGGTGATGCAAGTAAGATGCGAATGGACTCAAGTCTAGCAATGGGAGCATATGTCTCACCATAGTCCATACCTTCAACTTGTGTGTAGCCTTGGGCGACGAGACGTGCTTTGTTGCGAACCACTTGTCCATCTTCATCTTGCTTGTTGCGAAACACCCATTTGGTACCAATGATGTTGTGGTTGTTGTCAGGCTTCTCGACCAATGTCCACACTTGATTTCTCTCAAAGTTGTGTAGCTCTTCATGCATAGCGTTTATCCAGTCCGGATCCTCCAAATGCTTCTTCAACCTTCATAGGTTCAATGCTAGAGATGAATGAGTAATGTTCACAAAAGTTAGCTAAACGAGTTTTAGAGCGAGTGATTCTCCCGGTTTGGATATCATTGTAGATTTGCCCGATGGGATGATCCTTAGCAATTCTTGCTCAAACTCGTGAAAGCTTTTGCTTGGGTTGGGGTGGAACATCCTCTTCATCTTGTGCTTCTTCTTGGCCTTCTTCATTGTTGACGTTGTCGTTCTCTTGTCGTGGTGGAGAAGGAGGTTGTTGATGTTCATCTCGGTGCACTTCCTTGTTTTCTTCATCTTGGCGTGTCCCACTTGTGGGTGCTTCCGTATCAACTCTTGGTTCACCTTGTCGTGAGGTAGAAGCTTCCACTTGGACGGACGAGGTACTCTCCTTCACTTCCGTTGGACGAATCTTGCCAATGGACAAGTCTTGAATTGCTTCCGAAGGGTCTTTGTCTCATACATCAATTGGTCATTGCTCTACTTGCGAGCCGTTAGATTCATCAAACTTCACATCTACCATCTCTTCAACCTTTCGGGTGAAATTGTTGTAGACACGGTAAGTGTGAGAGTTTGAGCCATAACCAAGTAGGAAACTTTCATGAGATTTAGGAGCAAATTCAGAACGACGATGCTTATCAAGAATGTAGCACTTTGAGCCGAATACTCGAAAGTATCCAACTTGGGGTTTGTTACCGGTGAGGAGCTCGTATGCCATCTTGCCGAGTAGGTTGTGATGATACAAGTGATTTGTTGCATGACAAGTTGTCTCAACCGCTTCCGCCCAAAAGTGCTTTGGCGTTTTATACTCATCAAGCATCAGTCTTGCCATCTCGATAAGAGTCCGGTTCTTCCTTTCAACAACTCCATTTTGTTGAGGTGTGTACATAGCCGAGAACTCGTGTGAAATCCCTTCTTCGTCAAGAAAGGTTGTCCACATTTGCGTTCTTGAACTCCGTTCCGTTGTCGCTCTGAACCTTCTTGATCTTCACGTCAAACTGATTTTGGGCCTTCCTAGCGAAGTTTTTGAAGATCTTTTGGGCCTGCAATTTGTCATCAAGAAAGAACACCCACGTAAATCTTGAAAAATCATCAACTATGACTAGACCAAATGAGTTACCACCGAGACTCTTGTAGGCATTTGGACCAAAGAGATCCATGTGAAGTAGCTCGAGTGGTCTTCTTGTGGTCATGATGTTCTTCGCGCGGTGACTTCCTCCAACTTGTTTCACTGCTTGACAAGCACTACAAAGTCTATCCTTGTCAAATATGACATCTTTTATTCCAAGGATATGATCACCTTTAATAAGCTTATCAAGATTTCGCATACCAATATGACCTAGTCTTCTATGCCACAACCAGCGTTTAGAAGATTTGGTAATTAAGCAAGTTCTAGGTTGAGCCTTCTTAGTGAAATCAACAATGTAAAGATCTCCTCTACGTATACCAGTAAAGACCATTTTATGATTGTCTCTACGAAACACTTTGAAATCTACTTCAGTGAATAAGACATTGAAACCGAAATCCGCAAGTCTAGAAACTGAAAATAAATTGTATCCAAGGGATTCAACGAGCATGACATTTTGTATCGAGCTATCATGTGAGATGTCCACCTTACCAAGGCCAACCACCTTACCCTTTGAATTATCACCAAAAGTGACATATTTTCGAGGGCCGTCGTTTTCAGCAAGCTCACGGAACATATCTTTATCTCCGGTCATATGATCAGTACATCCACTATCAAGGACCCATTCCTTCCCTCCAGCCATGTAGCCGCGAAGATTTGCCATAAGACCAAAATGCCTCATTGCATCATCAAGATCATAGTCACTATCATCATCTTCATCATAGTATCCATGTTCAACATCATCTTGTGATTGATCAATTCCTAGAGAGGGTAATTCATTAGATAAATGATCATCACAATGGTTACCTTTATGAATTCTAATAGCTTCGGATATGATATCGCTAATGATTCCAACATTTCCTTTTAGCACGCATGAGATTTGTAAGCTCAAATAGACAATCACCAAAGCTAGGATCACTAGAGTTCATCTTACTCAAGGCAATAGACTTATGGAGAATTTCGTCTAAATTTTTCAAGGAATAATCTGGAAATCGTTCCTCAAGAAATCTCCATATGGTGTAGGCACACTTGAGAGTAGGCAAACATCTAATCAAGTTTCTAGGCAAGTCTTTAATGATGAGCTCAACAGTTCTAAGATTGCGAATCATGTCAATATCTTCATCTAGGGTAGGGTGCAAAGGATCAACATGAGGTGCACAAGGGCTAGTAATATACTTGTTCAAATGATATTAATTGAAAATCTCAAACATTTCATTTTTCCACTCATGAAAATACTCTCCATCAAGAATAGGCACTCTATGTCTAAGACTCCCCAAAGTAGACACATCCATCTTCCTCCAATGGTGCTTAAACCAAGGCAATGGAGACCAATGCTCTGATACCAATTGAAAGGTTTGAGAAGTGGTGTCTAGAGGGGGGGGGGGGTGATTAGACACTAAGTGCCAAAAGTTGCAGTTTTTAATATTCTTAAGTTTAAGTGGAGTTTAAGCACAAGTTTAACAAACACAATACATATCAAGCAAGCATGCAATGAGTATATGAGCAGCGGAAAGTAAAGCTTGCAACTTGCAAGAATGTAAAGAGAAGGGTTTGGAGTATTCAAACGCAATTGGAGACATGGATGTTTTTGTCATGGTTCCGATAGGTGGTGCTATCGTACATCCACTTTGATGGAGACTTCAACCCACGGAGGGTAACGGTTGCACGAGTCCACGGAGGGCTCCACCCATGAAGGGTCCACGAAGAAGCAACCTTGTCTATTCCATCACGGCCGTCGCCCACGAAGGACTTGCCTCACTAGCGGTAGATCTTCACTAAGTAGGCGATCTCCTTTCCCTTAAAAACTCCTTGGTTCAACTCCACAATCTTGTTGGAGGCTCCCAAGTGACACCTAGCAAATCTAGGAGACACCACTCTCCAAGAAGTAACAAATGGTGTGTTGATGATGAACTCCTTGCTCTTGTGCTTCAAATGATAGTCTCCCCAACACTCAACTCTCTCTCACAGGATTTGGATTTGGTGGAAAGATGATTTGAGTGGAAAGCAACTTGGGGAAGGCTAGAGATCAAGATTCATATGGTTGGAATGGAATATCTTGACCTCAACACAAGTGTAGGTGGTTCTCTCTCAGAAAATGTGTATTGGAAGTGCAGGTATGTTCTGATGGTTCTCTCCACGAATGAAGAGTGGGTGGAGGGGTATATATAGCCTCCACACAAAATCTAACTGTTACACACAATTTGCCAAACTCGGTGGGACCGAATGGTTAAACTCGGTCGGACCGATTCAGCAAACCTAGTGACCGTTAGGATTTTTGGTGGGACTGAGATGCAACTCGGTAGGACCGATATGGTTAGGGTTAGGGCATAACGTAATCTTAGTGTGACCGATTACACAAACTCGGTGGGACCGATTTGGTCAGGTAAACTCGGTGGGACCGATTCGCTCATCTCGGTGAGACCGAAATCTTACAAAAGGGAAACAGAGAGTTTACATTGCAATCTCGGTGGGACCGATCGCTCATCTCGGTAAGACCGAAACGTTACGAAGGGAAACAGAGAGATTACAATCCCATCTCGGTGAGACCCATATCCCTATCGGTGAAACCGATTTGCTAGGGTTTGTGGCAGTGGCTATGACATTTGAAACTGGGTGGCGCCGGATAGATAGAATCGGTAGGGCTGAGTTTGACTTTTGGTTTAGGTCATATGTGGATGTGGGAAGGTAGTTGAGGGTTTTGGAGCATATCACTAAGCACTTTGAGTAAGCAAGCCATTAAGCAACACCTCATCCCTCCTTGATAGTATTGGCTTTTCCTATAGACTCAATGTTATCTTGGATCACTAAAATAGAAAATGTAGAGTCTTGATCTTGAAGCTTGAGCCAATCCTTTGTCCTTAGCATCTTGAAGGGGTTCCACATCCTCTAGTCAATGCCACTCCATTGCTGAACTTATCTGAAACATACTAGGTAAAAGTGTTAGTCCAACAAGAGATATGTTGACATTAATTACCAAAACCACCCAGGGAGCACTTGTGATTTCAATGATTCCGTGGATTATACGCACTCTCACCCTTCCACCATTACTAGCCTCTCTAGTATCCCACAACTTTCGCCGGTACCATAAACCCACCATATACCTTCCTCAAAATAGCCACCATACCTACCTATCATGGCATTTCCATAGCCATTCCGAGATATATTGCCATGCAACTTCCATCATCATCATATACATGACTTGAGCATTCATTGTCATATTGCTTTGCATGATCGTAAGATAGCTAGCATGATGTTTTCATGGCTTGTCCGTTTTTTGATGTCATTGCTACGCTAGATCATTGCACATCCCGGTACACCGCTGGAGGCATTCATATAGAGTCATATCCTTGTTCTAGATATTGAGTTGTAAGTAAATAAAAGTGTGACGATCATCATTATTAGAGCATTGCCCCAGTGAGGAAAGGATGATGGAGACTATGATTCCCCCACAAGTCGGGATGAGACTCCGGACTTTACAAAAAATAAAAGAGGCCAAAGAAGCCCAAATAAAAAAAGAGGCCAAAGAAGCCCACCAAAAAAATAAAAAAATAAAAAAATGAGAGAAAAACAGAGAAGGGGCAGTGCTACTATCCTTTTTCCACACTTGTGCTTCAAAGTAGCACCATGTTCTTCATATAGAGAGTCTCTTGAGTTATCACTTTCATATACTAGTGGGAATTTTCATTATAGAACTTGGCTTGTATGTTCCGATGATGGGTTTCCTCAAATGCCCAAGGTCTTCATGAGCAAGCAAGTTGGATGCACACCCACTTAGTTTCAGTTAGAGCTTTCATACACTTATAGCTCTAGTGCATCCGTTGCATGGCAATCCCTACTCACTCACATTGATATCTATTGATGGGCATCTCCATAGCCCGTTGATATGCCTAGTTGATGTGAGACTATCTTCTCCTTTTTGTCTCCTCCACGATCATATTCTATTCCACCTATAGTGCTATGTCCATGGCTCACGCTCATGTATTGCGTGAAAGTTGAAAAGGTTTGAGAGCGTCAAAATTATGAAACAATTGCTTGGCTTGTCATCGGGGTTGTGCATGATTTGAATATTTTGTGTGGCGAAGATGGAGCATAGCCAGACTATATGATTTTGTAGGGATAACTTTCTGTGGCCATGTTATTTTGAAAATACATGATTGCTTTATTAGTATGCTTGAAGTATTATTGTCTTAATGTCAAAGGATAGACTATTGCTTTGAATCACTCGTGTCTTAATATTCAAGCCATGATTAGACATATGATCAAGATTATGCTAGGTAGCATTCCACATCAAAAATTATCTTTTTTATCATTTACCTACTCGAGGACGAGGATGAATTAAGCTTGGGGATGCTGATATGCCTCCATCGTATCTATAATTTTTGATTGTTCCATGCCAATATTATTCAACTTTCATATACTTTTTGGCAACTTTTTATATTATTTTTCGGACTAACATATTGATCCAGTGCCCAGTGCCAGTTCCTGTCTGTTGCATGTTTTTGGTTTCGCAGAATATCCATATCAAATGGAGTCCAAATGGGATAGAAACGGACGGAGCTTATTTTTGGAAAATATGGAAAATTCGGAAGGAAAATCAACGCGAACTAGTGCCCGAGGAGGTCATGAGGCAGGGGGCACGCCCCCCACCCTCGTGAGCCCACCGTAAGGCGGTTGATGCTGTTCTTTTGCCGCAAGAAAGCTAATATTCGGAAAAAAATCACGGCCAAGGTTTCTGGCCAATCGGAGTTACGGATCTCCATATATATACGAAACGGTGAAACAGAGCCAGGACAGAACGCAGAACCAAAGAAAAACGGAGAGATAGATCCAATCTCGGAGGGGCTCTTCCCCCTCCCTTGACATGGAGGCCAAGGACCAGAGGGGAAACCTTCTCCCATCTAGGGAGGAGGTCAAGGAAGAAAAATACGAAGGGGCCCCCTCTCCCCTTCTCTTCCGGTGGCGCCGGAACGCCGCCGTGGCCATCATCATCATCACCGTGATCTTCACCAACACCTCCGCCATCTTCACCAACATCTCCATCACCTTCCCCCCTCTATCTACAACGGTCCACTCTCCCGCAACCCATTGTACCCTCTACTTGAACATGGTGCTTTATTCTTCATATTATTATCCAATGATGTGTTGCCATCCTATGATGTCTGAGTAGATTTTCGTTGTCCTATCGGTGGTTGATGAATTGCTATGATTGATTTAATTTGCTTGTGGTTATGTTGCTGTCCTTTGGTGCCCATCATATGATTGCGCACGTGGATCACACCCTAGGATTAGTTGTATGTTGATAGGACTATGAATTGGAGGGCAAGAGTGACAGAAGCTTCAACCTAGCATAGAAATTGATGCATACGGGATTGACGGGGGACCAATATATCTTAATGCCGTGGTTGGGTTTTACCTTAATGAACATTAGTAGTTGCGGATGCTTGCTAATAGTTCCAATCATAAGTGCATAGAATTCCAAGTCAGGGATGACATGCTAGCAGTGGCGTCTCCCACATAGTACTTTCTATCGGTCTAGTAAAGTAGTCAATTGCTTAAGGGACAGTTTCGCAACTCCTACCACCACTTTTCCACACTCGCAATATTTACTTTAGTTGCTTCTTTACCTTAACATCCCCTAGTTTTATTTTCGTGCTCTTTACTTTCTTGCAAACCTATCCAACAACACCTACAAAGTACTTCTTATTTCATACTTGTTCTAGGTAAAGTGAACGTCAAGCGTGCGTAGAGTTGTATCGGTGGTCGATAGAACTTGAGGGAATATTTGTTCTACCTTTAGCTCCTCGTTGGGTTCGACACTCTTACTTATTGAAAACTATTGCGATCCCCTATACTTGTGGGTTATCAACGCCCTGCAGAGCTGCCCTCGACGTCGTCTTCCTCGTCGGTGCCGCGGATCGCCGCCGTCAAATTCGTTGCCGTCCGGCCTTCCCCGAGCTCACTAGCCTGCTCCGCGAGTTCCTTGTGAGCCCCTCTTTCCTTCGGCCCTCTCCCCATCGTCTCTTGCGACCTCTAGTCGTGGTTCCCACCTCGGCCGAAGCCCGTCGCCGTCGCCACGAAGATCGCCGTTGCTAGCAGCCCCGTCTGGCTAAACCAAGCACGTAGTCGTGCTCCGGGCATCCCCAGGAAGCCGCAGCACGCCTCAGGTCTCTTGCTAGTGCACGATAGCCCTTGCTCCTGAGCTCGCCGAGCTCCAGCTGCCGCACTCGTCATCGCCGGCGCCACTCCAGCCAATCCCCGGCCGCGCCACCACCACGGTTGGATGTGGACGAGCGTCCGCACCCCGTAGTTGCGCTCCGCGCGCAAAATGGCGCCATGTAGGCAAAACCCACAGCGCACCGCCACGTGTGGCCTCGCCGGCATCGAGCGGCCGGCAGTTTTGCCTGGTTGACCAGGGGATTTGACCTCCCCTGGGTCTATGACATGCAGGCCCCGCCCGGTTAATTACTCTAGTTTAGGTTTAAAACTAATTAGTTTAACCTAGGTTAGTGCTAATTAAACTAGGTTAGTTTAGTTAGTCACTAACCAGTGGGTCCCACTGGTCAGGTTTGAACTGGACCATGCCTGTTGACTTGCTGACATCACACCGACGTCATGCTAAAGCAATAAGTCATTTCTGGATTAGTTTAAATTAGAATAATTAGGAAAATCTAGAAAATGATATAAACTCCTAAAACTCATAGAAATTCAACCGTAGCTCAGAATGAAGTAATTTATATATGAAAAATGTTCAAAAAAATGCAAGGAATCCATTTATGCCAGTTACGTGCATGAAAAACCAAGTTATGCATGCTGTATAAGTGAAAACATAATATGAGCATTTTAAATGCTTCATTTTGAATTTGCATTTGAATCTTTGATTCAAATGGGCTTCAACCAATTTGGTAGCTTCTTGCATTAGCCCAAACAATACCATTTGCACATGTTATGTTCATGCATCATATTTTTGCATTGTTTGTGTATTGATTGCCGGCACCGTTTCTTCTCGATAGGTTCCACTCCGGAAGGTGTTCCCGAGTACCTGTCAGAGGAGTTGTGCCCCTTCGTCGTTCTATCAGGCAAGCAACACCCCTTGAGCATTTCGATAACTCCAACTCTCTCGCTCCTGCTCCTTATACTGCATTTGGACAATAATGATTCAACTGCTACTTTCTGTTGCGGTAGTTGAACCCATTCCTCTGCATGACCTGTCATTGCCACAGTAAATAGTTGAAACCCACTAGCATGAGTAGGAGTTGCTTGAGCCTTGATGTGCCTACTCATCCATGCTTGTTTTCTTTATGCCAGCTATGCTTACAGTTGTGTCAGGTCTGATTCATCGGGAATGAATCGGAGTGGTGAACATGTCCTACCGATAAAGGCTAAGTGTGTGAACACGTTTTGGTAAAGGTAGCGATGAGAGGCCATGTGGGACTACATGGTGGGTTGTCTCATTGGAACTGTCCCTAAGCACTGAGTTCTGTGTATGTTACCCAAGTCCAGTTACTACAACACATTGAGTTCCGGTTATCCGGCCCCTCTCGGCTTATTAATCCACTTGATCTCTGTCCAGGATTTGCAACTAGTTTCTGGCATTTGTAGGTAGTGCTACTTTGTCTACTAGGTGGTGTCCGACGGGACGGGCTTGGGACAGACTAGGCACCATGGCACGGTGTACCAAGTGGCACCCGGATGGTGGGCTTGGGAACCTTGCACACATCGTTTGGGGCCGTACTGGAGACTTCGGCCGGAACTCCTTGCGGATGGAACTCGAATAGGGGATAAACCTGGACGAGAGACTTATGTGGTTAGTCAGGTCGTGGCCGACACCCTCGCCCGGCTTCCGCTTGAAGGTTGCCGAGGTACATGACGTGTACAGGGCGATAAGTGGCGAGAGCGTGTGTGAAGAAGTACACCCCTGCAGGGTTAACATTATCTATTCGAATAGCCATTTTCCTCGGATATGGAAACTTGGAGGACTTATATAGTTGATACGTCTCCAACCTATCTATAATTTTTGATTGCTCCATGCTATATTATCTACTGTTTTGGGCAATATTGGGCTTTATTATCCACTTTTATGTTACTTTTGGGACTAACCTATTAACCGGAGTCCCAGCCCAGATTTGCTGTTTTATGCCTATTTCAGTGTTTCGAAGAAAAGGAATATTAGACGGAGTCGAAACGGAATGAAATCAACCGGAGAAGTTATTTTTGGAAGCAAACACACCCGTTGGACTTGGACCCCACGTCAAGGAAGGAACGAGGTGCTCACGAGGGTGGGGGGTGCCCCCTATCTCGTGGGGCCCTCATGGCTCCCCTGATGTACCTCCTACACCCATATATACCACGCAACATAGATCGGGAGTTCCATCACCAGAAGCCTCCGTAGCCACCAAAAACCAATCTAGACCCATTCCGGCACCCTGCCGGAGGGGGCAATCCTTCTCCGGTGGCCATCTTCATCATCCCGGCGCTCTCCATGACGAGGAGGCAGTAGTTCTCCCTCGGGGCTGAGGGTATGTACCAGTAGCTATGTGTTTGATCTCTCTCTCTCTCTCTCGTGTTCTTGAGGTGATACGATCTTGATGTATTGCGAGCTTTGCTATTATAGTTGGATCTCAGATTCATCTTATTGGATTCAGTCTTTAAAGATTTGAGAACACTTGATGTATGTCTTGCCGTGGATATCTGTGGTGACAGTGGGATACCACGTGCCACTTGATGTATGTTTTGGTGACCAACTTGTGGGTTCCGCCCAAGAACCTATGCATAGGGGTTGGCACACATTTGCGTCGTGATTCTCCGGTAGTAACTTTGAGGCACTCTTTGAGGTCCTTTGTGTTGGTTCAATAGATGAATCTGAGATTGTGTGATGCATATCGTATAATCATACCAATGGATACTTGAGGTGACATTGGAGTATCTTGGTGACATTAGGGTTTTGGTTGATTTGTGTCTTAAGGTGTTATTCTAGTACAGACTCTAGGGCTGTTTGTGACACTTATAGGAATAGCCCAACTGATTGATTGGAAAGAATAACTTTGAGGTGGTTTCGTACCCTACCATAATCTCTTCGTTCGTTCTCCACTATTAGTGACTTTGGAGTGACTCTTTGTTGCATGTTGAGGGATAGTTTTATGATCCAATTATGTTAGTATTGTTGATAGGACTTACACTAGTGAAAGTATGAACCCTAGGCCTTGTTTCCTAGCATTGCAATACCGTTTACGCTCACTTTTATCACTTGCTACCTGGCTGTTTTTATAATTTCAGATTACAAATACCCATATCTACTATCCATATACCACTTGTATCTCCATCTCTTCGCCGAACTAGTGCACCTATACAATTTACCATTGTATTGGGTGTGTTGGGGACACAAGAGACTCTTTGTTATTTGGTTGCAGGGTTGCTTGAGAGAGGCCATATTCATCCTACGCCTCCTACGGATTGATAAACCTTAAGTCATCCACTTGAGGGAAATTTTCTACTGTCCTACAAACCTCTGCACTTGGTGGCCCAACAACGTCTACAAGAAGAAGGTTATGTAGTAGACATTAAGATCTTTTCTGGCACCGTTGCCGGGGAGGTTAGCGCTTGAAGGTATATCTTTAGATCTTGCAATCTAGTCTTTTAGTTTCTTGTCTTATCACTAGTTTAGTTTATAAAAGAAAACTATAAAAAATGGAATTAAGTTTGTCTCATACGCTTCACCTTTTTAATATCTTTCGTGAGTATGATGGAAAGGATAATTGTGCTCTAGTGCTAGAAGAAGAAATCTATAAAATGTTTGGCACTAAATATTTGAATGATGAGCATGATTGCAATGTTGTTAGTATGAATTCCTTGAACATCCATGATGCTAATGATATGCAAAGCCACAAGCTTGGGGAAGCTATATATGTTTGATGAAGATGATATTTTTTGTCCCCCAACCTTTGATGAGCAAATTTATTATGATGAAAGCATGCCTCCTATCTATGATGATTATTGTGATGACACGTATGCTTTAAAGAACAATAATAAACATGAAACTTGTCATCTTGATCTTAATTTTCAATCACATGATAGTTATTTTGTTGAGTTTGCTCCCACTATTATTCATGAGAAGAATTTTGCTTGTGTGGAGAGTAATAAAATTTATATGCTTGTAGATCATGAAAATAATGCTTTAGGTGCTGGTTATATTGTTTAATTCATTCATGATGCTACTGAAAATTATTATGAGGGAGGAACATATGCTTGTAGGAATTGCAATAATATCAAATTTCCTCTCTATGTGCTTAAAATTTTGAAGTTATGCTCGTTTTGCCCTCCTATGCTAGTTGATTATTGTTCCCATAAGTTGTTTGCTCACAAAATCCCTATGAACAGGAAGTGGGTTTGACTTAAATGTGCTAGTCATATTCTTCATGGTGCTCTCTTGATGTTACAATTCTTATCCTTTCTGTGAGCATCATTGAAATCATCATGCCTAGCTAGGGGCATTAAACGAGAGCGCTTGTTGGGAGGCAACCCAATTTTATTTTTATTACATGCTTATTGCTCCTTTTTAGTAATAAATAATTCATCTAGCCTCATTTTAGATGTGGTTTTATTCTTTTAATTAGTGTTTGTGCCAAGTAGAACCTTTGGGAAGACTTGGGGAAAGTCTTGTTGATCATGCTGTAAAAAACAGAAACTTTAGCGCTCACGAGAATTGCTGCCATTTTTATTTGGAGAGTGATATTTAGTTAATTATTTTTTCAGATGATTAATAGATAAATTACTCAGGTCCAGAAATTTATTTTAGAATTTTATGAGTTGCAGAAGTATACGTTTGATCCAGATTAATACAGACTGTTCTGTTTTTGACAGATTCTGTGTTTCATGTGTTGTTTACTTATTTTGATGAATCTATGGCTAGTAAAAAAGTTTATAAATCATAGAGAAGGTGGAATACAGTAGGTTTAACACCAATATAAATAAAGAATGAGTTCCTTACAGTACCTTGAAGTGGTGATTTATTTTCTTGTACTAACGGAGCTTACGAGTTTTCTGTTAAGTTTTGTGTTGTGAAGTTTTTAAGTTTTGGGTAAGGATTCGATGGACTATGGAATAAGGAGTGGAAAGAGCCTAATCTTGGGGATGCCCAAGGCAGCCCAAGGTAATATTAAAGGATAGACAAGAGCCTAAGCTTGGGGATGCCCCGGAAGGCATCCCCTCTTCCGTCTTCGTTCATCGGTAACTTTACTTGGAGCTATATTTTTATTCACCACATGATATGTGTTTTGCTTGGAGCATCAATTTATTTTGTTTGCATTTGCTTGATGTTATTTATAAATTTTTTTTTCATCTTTTATTTCAATAAAAGTGGCATTGATAGCCCTTACTATGCCTATGTTACAAGTATACATGTTGCTGTTTGAAAACAGAAAGTTTACCGCTGTTGTAATAATTCCCTAGAAAAGTCAGAATGTGATAAAATGTTGAAACCTTTTGCATATTAAGCTACGATAAATTTACTAGTGGTAATTTTCTTTCATAATTTTTGGAGCTAGGGAAGTATGGATGTTGCAGCATTCTTTACAGACTATCCTGTTTAGGCAGATTGTTGTTATGTTTGGATTGTTTGCATATGTTTGCTTCTTTAATGATTATATTTGAGGATAGGACTATTAAATATGCAGAGGCATTTAGTATGCAATGTTGAATAATAATTTTAGTGATTTTCTACAGTAGATTATGATAAGGTTTTGGCAATGGTTTATACTAACTTATCTCACGAGTCCTTGTTGAGTTTTGTGTGGATGAAGCTTTTGAGATTTAGGGAGACCGTGATATGAGAGGAATTAAGGAGACACAAAAACTCAAGATTGGGGATGCCCAAGTGTGACACCCCAAAATTTTGACCTTGTTTTAATGAATTAAAATTTTGCCAGGAATTAAAACTTTGAATTTCTGAGCTCCCTTTTGATTTTGTTTAATCATTTTCTTCCCTGTTGTGATGAGTTTTTCCCAAAGTGAAAATCTTTCAAATATGTTGTTGGACTTATTTAATCTCTCAAGAGAAACTTTTCCTTATTTAATATAACTAATTAAATGATTAAGTTGCTTGATCTTTACTTTCTTGAAAATGGTTTTTCAAGGTTAAGTGGCCATATTTGAACTACAACCATTTGATAAATTCACTTAAAATTTCCACAAAAACTTGGAGATGTCATGTGATGTTTTTAAATCACCTTTGTATAAAAACATCTTTATTTAATGAAATATTTTGAGTTCTACAACAGATTTCTCTTCTCTGGTCCACTGGACATTTTGCACTACAACTCATTTAAATATTTTCTTCTAGCCTCCACCAAAATTATGGGATATTGGTAGTAGCATATGATTCAACATTTTGCGAAAACCTAGTGCTGTTCTTTGAAAAATTTGAGTGAATCAAGCTCATTTTTATTCTGGTCCAACTTGAGGATCTGTACACCAACTACATCTTAAGTTGCTCCTTTACCCATGATTCCTTTTCCTGCTTGTAGACCACCCTACCAAACCCCTAAATCCAGGAGCATGCACCCATTGGTTCATTTCTGGTTCATGAAATAATGCCATTTATCTTCAGTCCAGAATTGTAGTTTTGCAAAACTTGCACTAACAAGTTGTTGCATTTGACCAAATAACCTCACCACCTTCTCATTCATCTAAGGATACCCTGATCTGGAGAGTTTGGCAACTCCAAGAAAAACCTAGGTGCCTGTGGCATTTTATCAAACACCCTGTGTGCATGGCCAGATTTGGCATGGATTCAAGTTTGCATTGTAAACTTGGCCACCTGACCTAACCACCATGCCCATTTCCCCTCTATCTAACCCTAACCTAGCCCTGTTTCTTCCCAGCCTCAACCGCGACCTGTAGCGTGCTCTGGCATTGTGTCGAGCACATCCCGTGTGTGCCCAGAGCGCGAGCAGAGCGTGCGTTTGGCACGCATTTTTGCACATGCCGCGCCCGAGCCGACACGCTGGCCCCCTGACTTTGGCCCACTCGGCAGCACCTCGCCACGCACGTCCCTTCTCACCGCTACGCGCCAAGCCGCCCCTCGCCACGCCCGCCAGGCCAGGAGCTAGCCGCCACGGCCGCCGACAGCCCCTGCTCCATTCAACGCCGCCGAGCCTCCCCCGCTCGCCACCTGCCTCCTGAAGCATTGCGTGCTCATCCACAAGCTTGTCCCCTAGCGCTCGTCGCCGCCACGTCGCCCTGCCGCTACAGAGAGGCGGTTCGCCGGCATCCTCATCCGCCGCCGCGGAACCGACCTTGACGAGCTATAAAAGGAGGTCCCCGAGCTTCCCCGAGCACGCAGGCGACCTCATGCCACCCCATTGGCGCTCCCCTAGCTCGCGTTCGACCCGGGGAGGCCTCCTTCCTCATCTCCGGCAACTCCTGCCGCCGCCACCGGCCCGGCCAATCCGGCACCTCCAGTACCTCCCCCTCTCCATTCTCTTCGCCAGAAACTTCCTGATCCTCCCGTGAACCCATTCCCCTGCTCAATCTTGACCGGGAACCACCGTAGCCCCAAATCCACCTTGCTCCCGAAGCTTCCCTCCGCCGTGGAGCTCGCCGCCGATGATTTCCTCCACTTCCGATGACCCTACGACTACCGGAGTGACCACCTCGGCCCCCTGAATCCGATGATGGCCTCAGCTTTCCGAACGGAGCCACCGTTCGCCGGCGATGATCGCCGGAGCCCCGCTCCACTCGGGCAGAGGAGGGAGACGACGCGGGCGACTGGTCAAACCTGATCAGTGGGCCAGGCGGGCCCAACGTCAGAGACCCAGCGCCAGTCCACGTGGTTAAGTGGAGGCGTAAAGGGCGCAAGTGCATTTTCTCTGCACCGAAAGCGTAATCTCGTTTGAACCGTTTTCTTTTCCTAATTTTATTCAAAACAGATTTTGACCAAATCTTTGACTGGCTATAACTCTTTAAATATAACTCCAAATGAATTGATTCTTTTTCCTACCTTCCTCGAATTTGGTCTAGTTTATTTTTTTAAAAAAATTTCCAAACAACTTTTTGTACTGTTTTTGAAACGTGTGTTGATTCAAATATTTTTTTAAAATTGGATTTTGGAGAGAGAGAAGAAACTTTCAAAAGTTTTGGAGAGCACCTCACCCCTCCACAACTTAAAGGCAAGCATTCTGAACCCTGGTATAATGTTTTTGGTGTGTTATTTGACATGTTTATAACACCACCTTATTTCAGAGGACTTGTTATTTTATGTGATATGATCATATGCATGGAAGCATATCAGTGATTTCCTTGCTGTTGGAAATGGATATTTTTGTGATGGTAATCATCCTCATGTGCCTTGCATGCATGCCGGAAAGGAATCCGGGAAAGCCTCGGCCTTGGGTAGGCGTGAGCTTGTCACCGGTCCCCGTCGGGACGGTTATGTCCGGTATGGCATGGTAAGGTATATGGAGTGGTGATTTCGTCGGTTGTAATATATTTGATATACATGTCATGCAGGGAACTTATAAACCTCCTGAGTCGACCGCAGATCGAGTCTTGTTCCAGTAACCCCCATACTTGCCTCGTACTACCACTCGTCCCTGCCACAGGTAGGGTACGGTTCAGTAAGTCGTCAACCCCTTTCCAGCACACACCATACAGAGAGGCCATGGTGGAAGATATCGGTTGTAGCCGGTAGGCAGGCCACCTGGTCCGGGGGCATGGGTGTTTCCGGTTGGGACCGAGAGGGGAGGCCACCCCTTAGAGCGCGCGATATAAATTTGATCCCATGTTACGCGAGGTTGTAGCCTCCCCACTTAGAGTTTTGCATAACAAGTGTCGTGGGTGATTCCAGACACCGATGAGTTAAGCTGGTGTGTGCAAGTTAGGCGTGTTTTCAACTAAAAGGCCATAGACGGAATTAGTCCCGATGGACTAAAGGAATCCGTTACTCGTGGGTAAAGAGTACACCCTCTGAAGAGAATAAACATATTCGAATAGCCGTGTCTATGGTTAAGGATTATAGTCTGGGATGGGTCAAGTGTTGGTCTTAGTGTTGGTCTTCGGAGGTGAAATTGTTAAACCAAACTTGGATACTGACCGGTGACTTGTGAGGACCATGATTATTATTTTATGATGGACTAACCTGTTGTATATTTGTATTATCAAGTATCCCTGGGATGGTGCTATCCCCTGGATATTCCTGGTGATTATTTATTTTCTAAGCCCGGTTAAATGTTTACTCCTGTGGATGGACTAACCCTTTTATTATCATGAACTGAATATTTATTATGAGTAATATTTATCTGTGATTTTTAAAGCCCTTTCTGTGATGTCGCTCAGACGTCCGACTGTGGTACTTTTTTTAAAGCCCTTTCTGTGATGTCGCTTAGACGTCCGACTGTGGTATTTCTTTTAAAGCCCTTTCTGTGATGTCGCTCAGACGTCCAACTGTGGTATTTCTTTTAAAGCCCTTTCTGTGATGTCGCTCAGACGTCCGACTGTGGTATTTCTTTTAAAGCCCTTTCTGTGATGTCGCTCAGACGTCTGACTGTGGCATTTCTTTTAAAGCCCTTTCTGTGATGTCGCTCAGACGTCCAACTGTGGCATTTCTTTTAAAGCCCTTTATGTGGAGTCGCTTAGACGCCCGACTGTGGCATTGCTTGTTATTTATTTACCGTATAAGCCCTTTATGTGGTGTCGCACAGACGCCCGACTGCGGCATTTTATTTCCACTCCCTTATTGCTTATTCATGTTGCATATAAATAACCGCTTGCATGCATAAAAGATATTTTATTTGTGACCGACGATGTGATCATAGAATATTTCAGTGCATAGATATCAATTATATTATCCCAGTGTTCATGATGTTTGCGAGTACATTCAAAGTACTCACTGGCTTGTCCCTAGCTATTGTCTTGGCCAGATTTCTGCATGGAGAGGAGCGTTGCGATGACAGCCCCGGAAACTTAGCAACGGTGATAGCAGCCTCGCGAAGATAGGAGTTAACCTGGTCAGCTGTTCCCATGGGAAATGGAGTCCCACACACTGATGACTCACAAACCGCTTCCGCCATCAACCACTAGAAACCATTTGATGTACTCATAGGCCACAATGGTCCTGTACTGCACATTTTGTACTTTTGCTTGGAATTTCTGTAACAAGTTGGTGCCTCATCAGCTAACAGTAATCCTGAGGCTGGTGAGCACAACGGCCATTTTCTGGAAATTTATGTCCGGAAAACCGGTCGTGACAGACTTGGTATCAGAGCCAGGCTGACCATTGGCTAATCCTATCTTAGCCAGGTCTATAAACCTAAGTAAACCAGCCCACAAGACTTTGACCAAACCCCACTCAAGCTTCCCTAGCAAGATAGCCACACCGTGACCCGACACCCTTATCGGTAGTCGGTGCCCAACCTATCAACCCAACCTGTCACTCATGCACCAGTGACCGAGTCCTAAATAGTCCTTTTTCGCAAGTGTGTGGAGGAAGACTCCGTCCCCTTTTTCCTATAAAAAGGGCACGCTAGCCCCAACCCAGCACAACACAGCCGCTACCCCAAAACGAGCCACAATGCCTGGCCCCGTCGTGCACAATGAGACCACAGCAACCAACCTTGGAGGCTTTGTGACCATACTCGCAAACCTCACCCGTCGTGCCTATGCGTTAGAATAGCCCCCAGAATATGTTGTGTACCAAGGACCCATGAGTGGCGAGAGCCGTCAATTCTGGGCCACTGTGCACATTTATGGTAGGGGACTAGAGCCCGAGCGCCCCTACAGGTTCACCGGAAGGACAACTTCCTTTGAGCCACAAGCCATCCAACTAGCTGCTCGAGAAGCTATAGTTCATCTCCGACACTTGTCGCCCAAAGTTAACTGTCGCTCGTTCCACTACTACCCCAGACGTGAAGGGTATGGTAGACCACCCCAAGTTGTCAACGGAGATCACGAGACAGATCCTGCATTGTTGCACCTAGTGCGCTATGTAAGTGCACTAGAGGAGCTATGCGATCAAATCACGATTGATCTAATCGCAGCTCGTGGAGAGCTGGTTCGTCGAACCCCGGCGAGAGAAGAGATCGAGCCCAACATCAACAACCCAGTCGTGCTGTTTGGACACCCGATCGAGCCCCGGAGATCTGCCCCAACCATCGGCCAAGGTGCCGCGATAACCCCAGAAGTGCTTCGCCGCATATTGGAAGCACACTCCAACGGGTTTGTGGCCAACAATCCCCGAGATGGTCATCATCGCCACCCCGAGCCTGCAGCCCCTCAGACCACTCCAGTTACTTCAGACGACGAGACCCGTGGAGGAGCCTCAAGGCACGCCCGCTTGGATGTAAACAAGGTAGACTAGGTTACCCGAGTCGTATCGAGTCCCAGTGTACCCTTGCTTTGTAATCATGTGGCCTTGTTTTTAAACGCCGCCTGTTGTCGTGCCTCCGTTTTAAATAGTATCCCTTGCATGGGTATGTCAGCACCCAGTTGCATATTTTTCCGGACCCAACTACCCAAAAACCTCCCCCGACAACCCCCACAGTAACACATCACTATAGTGAAATGTGTGAATCTATGGCTTGACCCCGACCTTGGAACAGAGCTGAAAATTTTCTTTACCATTCACCATGGTAAAAATGACCCAGCTCCAGTGCTATAAAAGGCCACTGCGTGACCTTGCAAAGCACCCCTCATCTTGTGCACCATCCTCACAATCAATTCTTGCCATGCCGAGCCCCAGCATTTACCTGAGAACCCCAGATGCAATCGCGGGTAGTTTTGTCAAGTTATTGTGGGATTTTACCTGCAGTACCATGGGCGCTACCCAGCCACCCCAGTACGAGCTGTTCAAATCAAGGATCACCTCTTCCACCTCAAGATATTGGGCAGCAGTGCACATCCCTCCCGTATACTCAAACCAAGACCCCACAGAGGTCTCCTTCGTGGGGAAATCTATGCCAACCCCACAGATGGCCGTAGAAGCTGCTGCATACGAAGCGCTTGCTCGCCTTCGATTCGCGGTACCCTATGCCAGCGAACGAGGGTATTATTACTTTCCGAGCCGTGCAGAACCCGGAGGAGTGACATCTTTTCCTGGTGGACGAATTGAGAGAGACCCAGTCCTGGCCAACCTTGTCCAGTACGTCATCGCTCAAGAGCGTTTAACCCAACGTGTGATGGGTTATCTCCAGAGCCTCGCAGATTTAAATCCTCAAATCGCCATAGGCAGAGCACTAAGGCCCGACCGGGAGAGACACGTGCATCGACTAGTCAGTCCACTTTCCCCGATAGAAGAGGAGTGTATCCCAGTACCAGAGACGTTTTCTAGGGACCCCGTCCAATTACCGTTTCCATTTTAGACGTCGCTGCAGTGTTCATTATTGCAACATTTATTTATGTGCTTGACTTATGCGTGATGCCCTGAGTTTGTACGACAAGTTAATTAATTGGCTTCTACTAATGGATGTAGTTTTTGTGGTGGTTTATACCCTTTTAAATTAACTGCTTTTCTCGCAAAATCCTGGAGTGAGATTTTTTTCCCTGAGTTGCTACATCTGCACTTTCTCGCGGCGTGGATTTATTGATTTCACACAGCACCACGGCAGCAACTCACAACCATAATCATTCGAGCACATACACTGTTTGCAAAACTTTGCAACGGTGTTGCCTCCAGCTAATCAACCCCTAACAACGGTTAGCACCTAGCACACCCCATCTACTCCTCGTGATCACCACCACCGCGGAGAGCCAACACCCGAGCAGCAGCGTCGCGACGATCATCGAGGATCATCACGCACAGGAGCACGGAGAGCCCCAGTAGTGTCGCCAGCCCTCCGAATATCAGGATCGCAAACCAGTCCGGCATCGCCTCCGCCATTAGAGCCTCACCCGAGATTTTGTAAGTAGTAGTGGAGAAAGGAGGAGGAGAAGTGAGGCCAGGTGTGAGGAAGAAGAGAGGAGAACACCCCGGCCATTTTATAGCTCGAGCTCGGTGTACGGTGGGCGAAGTCCACCAACGCCGCCCATCGCCGACCGCCAGTGTTCGGAGTCGAATCCGCGAGCAGTGCCGACAGCGTGCTGGCCCGCGAGGTGAGTGCATGCTGCACCGGCAGCTAGCACGCCGCGCACTACCGCGGTACGGCCTAGATACCCTACGCGCTAAACTTCGCCGGTGGAGAAAGCGCGGGGGAGCGCGCGAGAGAGAGGAAGAAGAGAGAACCAGAGGGAGAAGAAGAGGCTGACAGTGGGCCTCGGGTCCACCTGGCGGCCAGGGAGAGCACTGTGCTCTCGGGTACGACCAGCGTATATTTAAATTTAGAAGTTATTCTAAATTTATATCCAGCTAGGGATCTCACGTTTTGTCCCGAACCGTAGATTTTTCCACCCAGCACCAGTATCCACACTGTGGTTTTACACCACTTATTGCCCTCTCACTGTAGCCACGTCTTTGTTGCATAAAATTTTCTTGAAACAGCCTTTGGCAAATCTCGAGGACGAGATTTTTTCTTAAGGGGGGTAGTGTTGTGACACCCCAAAATTTTGACCTTGTTTTAATGAATTAAAATTTTGCGAGGAATTAAAACTTTGAATTTCTGAGCTCCCTTTTGATTTTGTTTAATCATTTTCTTCCCTGTTGTGATGAGTTTTTCCCAAAGTGAAAATCTTTCAAATATGTTGTTGGCCTTATTTAATCTCTCAAGAGAAACTTTTCCTTATTTAATATAACTAATTAAATGATTAAGTTGCTTGATCTTTACTTTCTTGAAAATGGTTTTTCAAGGTTAAGTGGCCATATTTGAACTACAACCATTTGATAAATTCACTTAAAATTTCCACAAAAATTTGGAGATGTCATGAGATGTTTTTAAATCACCTTTGTATAAAAACATCTTTATTTAATGAAATATTTTGAGTTCTACAACAGATTTCTGTTCTCTGGTCCAGTGGGCATTTTGCACTACAACTCATTTAAATATTTTCTTCTAGCCTCCACCAAAATTATGGGATATTGGTAGTAGCATATGATTCAACATTTTGCAAAAACCTAGTGCTGTTCTTTGAAAAATTTGAGTGAATCAAGCTCATTTTTATTCTGGTCCAACTTGAGGATTTGTACAACAACTACATCTTAAGTTGCTCCTTTACCCATGATTCCTTTTCCTGCTTGTAGACCACCCTACCAAACCCCTAAATCCAGGAGCATGCACCCATTGGTTCATTTTTGGTTCATGAAATAATGCCATTTATCTTCTGTCCAGAATTGTAGTTTTGCAAAACTTGCACTAACAAGTTGCTGCATTTGACCAAATAACCTCACCACCTTCTCATTCATCTAAGGAGACCCTAATCTGGAGAGTTTGGCAACTCCAAGAAAAGCCTAGGTGCCTGTGGCATTTTATCAAACACCCTGTGTGCATGGCCAGATTTGGCATGGATTCAAGTTTGCATTGTAAACTTGGCCACCTGACCTAACCACCATGCCCATTTCCCCTCTATCTAACCCTAACCTAGCCCTGTTTCTTCCCAGCCTCAACCGCGACCTCTAGCGTGCTCTAGCATTGTGTCGAGCACATCCCGTGCGTGCCCAGAGCGCGAGCAGAGCATGCGTTTGGCACGCGTTTTTGCACATGCCGTGCCCGAGCCGACACGCTGGCCCCCTGACTTTGGCCCACTCGGCAGCACCTTGCCACGCATGTCCCTTCTCATCGCTACGCGCCAAGCCGCCCCTCGCCACGCCCGACAGGCCAGGAGCTAGCCGCCACGGCCAACGACAGCCCCTGCTCCGTTCAGCGCCGCTGAGCCTTCCCCGCTCGCCACCTGCCTCCTGGAGCACTGCGTGCTCATCCACAAGCTTCTCCCCTAGTGCTCGTCGCCGCCACGTCGCCCTGCCGCTACAGAGAGGCGGTTCGCCAGCATCCTCATCTGCCACCGCGGAACCGACCTCGACGAGCTATAAAAGGAGGTCCCCGAGCTTCCCCGAGCACGCAGGCGACCTCATGCCACCCCATTGGCGCTCCCCTAGCTCGCGTTCGACCCGGGGAGGCCTCCTTCCTCATCTCCGGCAACTCCTGCCGCCGCCACCGGCCCGGCCAATCCGGCACCTCCAGTACCTCCCCCTCTCCATTCTCTTCGCCAGAAACTTCCTCATCCTCCCGTGAACTCATTCCCCTGCTCAATCTTGACCGGGAACCACCATAGCCCCAAATCCACCTTGCTCCCGAAGCTTCCCTCCGCCGCGGAGCTCGCCGCCGGCGATTTCCTCCACTTCCGACGACCCTACGACTACCGGAGTGACCACCTCGGCCCCCTGAATCCGCTGGTGGCCTCACCTTTCCGAACGGATCCACCGTTCGCCGGCGATGATCGCCGGAGCCCCGCTCCACTCAGGCAGAGGAGGGAGACGACGCGGGCGACTGGTCAAACCTGACCAGTGGGCCAGGCGGGCCCACCGTCAGAGACCCAGCACCAGTCCGCGTGGTTAAGTGGAGGCGTAAAGGGCGCAAGTGCGTTTTCTCTGCACCGAAAGCGTAATCTTGTTTGAACCGTTTTCTTTTCCTGATTTTATTCAAAACAGATTTTGACCAAATCTTTGACTGGCTATAACTCTTTAAATATAACTCCAAATGAATTGATTCTTTTTCCTACCTTCCTCGAATTTGGTCTAGTTTACTTTAAGATTTTTTTTTTTTAAAATTCCAAACAACTTTTTGTACTGTTTTTGAAACGTGTGTTGATTCAAATATTTTTTTTAAAATAGGATTTTGGAGAGAGAGAAGAAACTTTCAAAAGTTTTGGAGAGCACCTCACCCCTCCACAACTTAAAGGCAAGCATTCTGAACCCTGGTATAATGTTTTTGGTGTGTTATTTGACACGTTTATAACACCACCTTATTTCGGAGGACTTGTTATTTTATGTGGTATGATCATATGCATGGAAGCATATCAGTGATTTCCTTGCTGTTGGAAATGGATATTTTTGTGATGGTAATCATCCTAATGTGCCTTGCATGCATGCCGGAAAGGAATCCTGGAAAGCCTCGGCCTTGGGTAGGCGTGAGCTTGTCACCGGTCCCCGTCGGGACGGTTATGTCCGGTATGGCATGGTAAGGTATATGGAGTGGTGATTTCGTCGGTTGTAATATATTTGATATAGATGTCATGCAGGGAACTTATAAACCTCCTGAGTCGACCGCAGATCGAGTCTTGTTCCAGTAACCCCCATACTTGCCTCGTACTACCACTCGTCCCTGCCGCAGGTAGGGTACGGTTCAGGAAGTCGTCAACCCCTTTCCAGCACACACCGTACAGAGAGGCCATGGTGGAAGATATCGGTTGTAGCCGGTAGGCAGGCCACCTGGTCCGGGGGCATGGGTGTTTCCGGTTGGGACCGAGAGGGGAGGCCACCCCTTAGAGCACGTGATATAAATTTGATCCCATGCTACGCGAGGTTGTAGCCTCCCCACTTAGAGTTTTGCTTAACAAGTGTCGTGGGTGATTCCAGACACCGATGAGTTAAGCTGGTGTGTGCAAGTTAGGCGTGTTTTCAACTAAAAGGTCGTAGACGGAATTAGTCCCGATGGACTAAAGGAATCCATTACTCGTGGGTAAAGAGTACACCCTCTGCAGAGAATAAACCTATTCGAATAGCCGTGTCTATGGTTAAGGATTACAGTCTGGGATGGGTCAAGTGTTGGTCTTAGTGTCGGTCTTCGGAGGTGAAATTGTTAAACCAAACTTGGATACTGACCGGTGACTTGTGAGGACCATGATTATTATTTTATGATGGACTAACCTGTTGTATATTTGTATTATCAAGTACCCCTGGGATGGTGCTATCCCCTGGATATTCCTGGTGATTATTTATTTTCTAAGCCCGGTTAAATGTTTAATCCTGTGGATGGACTAACCCTTTTATTATCATGAACTGAATATTTATTATGAGTAATATTTATCTGTGATTTTTAAAGCCCTTTCTGTGATGTCGCTTAGACGTCCGACTGTGGTATTTTTTTAAAGCCCTTTCTGTGATGTCGCTCAGACGTCCGACTGTGGTATTTCTTTTAAAGCCCTTTCTGTGATGTCGCTCAGACGTCCGACTGTGGTATTTCTTTTAAAGCCCTTTCTGTGATGTCGCTCAGACGTCCGACTGTGGTATTTCTTTTAAAGCCCTTTCTGTGATGTCGCTCAGAAGTCCGACTGTGGCATTTCTTTTAAAGCCCTTCCTGTGATGTCGCTCAAACGTCCGATTGTGGCATTTCTTTTAAAGCCCTTTATGTGGTGTTGCTCAGACGCCCGACTGTGGCATTGCTTGTTATTTATTTACCGTATAAGCCCTTTATGTGGTGTCGCACAGACGCCCGACTACGGCATTTTATTTCCACTCCCTTATTGCTTATTCATGTTGCATATAAATAACCGCTTGCATGCATAAAAGATATTTTATTTGTGACCGACGATGTGATCATAGAATATTTCAGTGCATAGATATCAATTATATTATCCCAGTGTTCATGATGTTTGCGAGTACATTCAAAGTACTCACTGGCTTGAACCTAGCTATTGTCTTGGCCAGATTTCTGCATGGAGAGGAGCGTTGCGATGATAGCCCCGGAAACTAAGCAACGGTGATAGCAGCCTCGCGAAGATAGGAGTTAACCTGGTCAGCTGTTCCCATGGGAAATGGAGTCCCACACACTGATGACTCACAAACCGCTTCCGCCATCAACCACTAGAAACCATTTGATGTACTCATAGGCCACAATGGTCCTGTACTGCACATTTTGTACTTTTGCTTGGAATTTCTGTAACAAGTTGGTGCCTCATCAGCTAACAGTAATCCTGGGGCTGGTGAGCACAACGGCCATTTTCTGGAAATTTATGTCCGGAAAACCGGTCGTGACACCAAGGCACCCCAAGATAATATTTCAAGAAGTCTCAAGCGTCTAAGCTTGGGGATGCCCTGGTTGGCATCCCACCTTTCTTCTTCGACAACTATCGGTTAGTATCGGTTGATCCTAAGTTTTTGCTTCTTCACATGATGTTTTCTATTCTTAGATATCATTTTCTTTTGATTTCCTTGCTGTTTGAATAAAATACCAAGATCTGAAATTATTAAATGTTGGAGAGTCTTCACATAGTTGCATAATTATTCGACTATATTATTTTGCTCTAGTACTTCACTTATATCTTTTAGAGCATGGTGGTAGTTTTATTTTGAAGAAATAGATGAACTCTCATGCTTCACTTATATTATTTTGAGAGTCTTATAGCATGGTAATTTGCTTAAAATCATAATATGCTAGGTATTCAAGAATAATAAAATTCTCTTATGAGTGTGTTGAATAATAAGAGAAGTTTGATACTTGATGATTGTTTTGAGATATGAGGATGGTAATATTAGAGTCATGCTAGTTGAGTAGTTGTGAATTTGAGAAATACTTGTGTTGAAGTTTGTGATTCCCGTAGCATGCACATATGGTGAACCGTTATGTGATGAAGTCAGAGCATGATTTATTTATTGATTGTCTACCTTATGAGTGGCGGTCGGGGACGAGCGATGGTCTTTTCCTACCAATCTATCCCCCTAGGAGCATGCGCATAGTACTTTGTTTTGATAACTAATAGATTTTTGCAATAAGTATGTGAGTTCTTTATGACTAATGTTGAGTCCATGGATTATACACACTCTCACCCTTCCACCATTACTAGCCTCTCTAGTACCGTGCAACTTTCGCCGGTACCATAAATCCACCATATACCTTCCTCAAAACAGCCACCATACCTACCTATTATGGCATTTCCATAGCCACTCCGAGATATATTTCCATGCAACTTTCCACCATCCAGTTTATCATGACACCTCCATCATTGTCATATTGCTTAGCATGATCATGTAGTTGACATTGTATTTGTGGCAAAGCCACCGTTCATAATTCTTTCATACTTGTCAGTCTTGATTCATTGCATATCCCGGTACACCGCCAGAGGCATTCATATAGAGTCATCTTTGTTCTAGTATCGAGTTGTATCATCAAGTTGTAAATAAATAGAAGTGTGATGATCATCATTCAATAGAGCATTGTCCCAAAAAAAAGAAAGGCCAAATAAAGGAAGGCCAAATAAAAAAAAGAAAGGCCAAATAAAAAAATAAAAAATAAAGGCCAAATAAAAATAAAAAATAAAAAAATAAAATAAAAGGGACAATGCTACTATCCTTTTACCACACTTGTGCTTCAAAGTAGCACCATGATCTTTATGATAGAGAGTCTCTTGTTCTGTCACTTTCATATACTAGTGGGAATTTTACATTATAGAACTTGGCTTGTATATTCCAATGAAGGGCTTCCTCAAAAATGCCCTAGGTCTTCATGAGCAAGCGAGTTGGATGCACACCCACTAGTTTCTTTTCTTGAGCTTTCATACATTTATAGCTCTAGTGCATCCGTTGCATGGCAATCCCTACTCACTCACATTGATATCTATTGATGGGCATCTCCATAGCCCGTTGATACGCCTAGTTGATGTGAGACTATCTTCTCCCTTTTTGTCTTCTCCACAACCACCATTCTATTCCACCTATAGTGCTATATCCATGGCTCACGCTCATATATTGCGTGAAGATTGAAAAAGTTTGAGAACATCAAAAGTATGAAACCATTGCTTGGCTTGTCATCGGGGTTGTGCATGATTTAAATATTTTGTGTGGTGAAGATGGAGCATAGCCAGACTATATGATTTTGGAGGGATAGCTCTTTTTGTCCATGTTATTTTGAGAAGACATGATTGCTTAGTCAGTATGCTAGAAGTATTATTGTTTTATGTCAATATTAAACTTTTGTCTTGAATCTTATGGATTTGAATATTCATGCCACAATTAAGAAGAATTACATTGAAATTATGCCAACTAGCATTCCACATCAAAAATTATCTTTTTATCATTTACCTACTCGAGGACGAGCAGGAATTAAGCTTGGGGATGCTTGATACGTCTCCAATGTATCTATTATTTTTGATTACTCCATGCTATATTATCAACTATTTTGGGCAATATTGGGCTTTATTATCCACTTTTATATTACTTTTGGGACTAACCTATTAACCGGAGGCCCAGCCTAGATTTGCTGTTTTATGCCTATTTCAGTGTTTCGAAGAAAAGGAATATCAGACGGAGTCGAAACGGAACGAAATCAACTGGAGAAGTTATTTTGGAAGGAAACACACCCGATGGACTTGGACCCCACATCAAGGAAGGAACGAGGTGCTCACGAGGGTGCCCCCCCCAGGGCGCGCCCCTGTCTCGTGGGGCCCTCGTGGCTCCCCTGACGTACCTCCTGCACCCATATATACCTACGTGACCTAAAACTTCCAGAACACAACATAGATCGAGAGTTCCGCCGCCAGAAGCCTCCGTAGCCACCAAAAACCAATCTAGACCCGTTCCGGCACCCAGCCAGAGGGGGCAATCCTTCTCCGGTGGCCATCTTCATCATCCCGGCGCTCTCCATGATGAGGAGGGAGTAGTTCTCCCTCGGGGCTGAGGGTATGTACCAGTAGCTATGTGTTTGATCTCTCTCTCTCTCTCTCTCTCTCTCTCTCGTGTTCTTGAGGTCATCCGATCTTGATGTATCGCGAGCTTTGCTATTATAGTTGGATCTTATGTTTCTCCTCCCCCTCTTCTATCTTGTAATGAATTGAGTTTCCCCTTTGAAGTAATCTTATCGGATTGAGTCTTTAAAGATTTGAGAACACTTGATGTATGTCTTGCCGTGGATATCTGTGGTGACAATGGGATACCACATTCCACTTGATGTATGTTTTGGAGACCAACTTGTGGGTTCCGCCCATGAACCTATGCATAGGGGTTGGCACACGTTTTCGTCGTGATTCTCTGGTAGAAACTTTGGGGCACTCTTTGAGGTACTTTGTGTTGGTTGAATAGATGAATCTGAGATTGTGTGACGCATATCGTATAATCAGACCCACGGATACTTGAGGTGACATTGGAGTATCTAGGTGACATTAGGGTTTTGGTTGATTTGTGTCTTAAGGTGTTATTCTAGTACGAACTCTAGGGATGTTTGTGACACTTACAGGAATAGCCCAACGGATTGATTGAAAAGAATAACTTTGAGGTGGTTTCGTATCCTACCATAATCTTTTCGTTCGTTCTCCGCTATTAGTGACTTTGGAGTGACTCTTTGTTGCATGTTGACGGATAGTTTTATGATCAAATTATGTTAGTATTGTTGAGAGGACTTACACTAGTGAAAGTATGAACCCTAGGCCTTGTTTCCTAGCATTGCAATACCGTTTACGCTCACTTTTATCACTTGCTACCTTGCTGTTTTTATAATTTCAGATTACAAATACCCATATCTACTATCCATATACCACTTGTATCACCATCTCTTCGCCGAACTAGTGCACCTATACAATTTACCATTGTATTGGGTGTGTTGGGGACACAAGAGACTCTTTGTTATTTGGTTGCAGGGTTGCTTGAGAGAGGCAATCTTCATCCTACGCCTCCTACGGATTGATAAACCTTAGGTCATCCACTTGAGGGAAATTTGCTACTGTCCTACAAACCTCTGCAATTGGAGGCCCAACAACGTCTACAAGAAGAAGGTTATGTAGTAGACATCAGTAGTACATAGACAACTTGAAGTGGATACTCTAAAATACGCAAGATAAGCGTGAGTGCTATGGATGGCCTTCTTGTAGGGAGACGGGAACGGACCCATAGTGGAGTTTTGATATGGTGAATATGTGGACTCGTGTGCGTCTCCTCACCTCAAAGAAGTTTCTGATACTCGTAGTATAGGTTAGCCACTGAGTCAAAGCTGGCTTGCTGCTGTTAAACACCACCACCCTCTTTGTTGACAATGTTGCATATGTAGATAGTTCTGATGTAGGACTTGTTGAGTACCTTCATACTCACGTTTGCTTATTTATGTTTTGCAGTTGGTTACACTAGTGACTTCGACGAGTAGCTTGTATCCCAGCTATGATCGTGTACCTTGGGAGGGTCTTGTAGATGGTCAGGCTTCTCAGCCTTTTTCTTTTGTAGTTGTCTGTACTCAGACATGTAATGCTTCCGTTGTTTGTATGCTCTAAATGATGGGTAATGTGACCCCTGTTTGAATTGAATGCTATGTGGCTCTTCTGGGCCTTTATCTATATGAGTTTGAGTTATGTTGTGATGCCATGTTGTACAGCACACACTTGCATGTTATGCGTACGTGTGACGTGTATTGCTACGTGTGGAATCCAACAATCTAGTTGTTTATCCTTGGTAGCCTCTCTTATGGGGAAATGTAGTCTAGTGCTTCCACTGAGCCTTGGTAGTCCGCTACAGCCAGGTTTACCGGAGTCCTGTTAGCCCAGCAGTACTGCTCCGGAACACTTAGACTGGCCGGCATGTGATTCACTTCGTTCCTGTGTCTGTCCCTTCGGGGAAATGTCACGCGGAGACATCCGAAGTCCTGTTAGCCCAGTTGCTACAGCCCGGATTCATACGATGTTGACCGACATGCTCTAGGTTGATTCATGCATGCATGTCCCCATAAGTTAGTGCCACTTTGGGTTCACGACTAGTCATGTCGGCCCGGGTTCACTGTCATATGGATGCTAGCGACACTATCATATACATGAGCCAAAAGGCGCAAATGGTCCCGGGCCATGGTAAGGCGACACCCGTGGGAATACCGTGCGTGAGGTCGCAAAGTGATATGAGGTGTTACCGGCTAGATCGATGTGACTTGGAATCGGGGTCCCGACAGTCCATCATGCGGGGCACATAGGCTTCCGGGGCTGTCACCCCAAACACCTCGCCGTAGTGCCCCACGCTCCACATCGCCTGCTATGTCTTGAGCCTGCGTTAGTTTTCCCCAAAGAGGAAGGGATGATGCAGCAGAGTAGCGTAAGTATTTCCCTCAGTTTTTGAGAACCAAGGTATCAATCCAGTAGGAGACCATGCTCAAGTTCCTCGTACCTGCACAAAACGATAGCTACTCGCAACCAACGCGATTAGGGGTTGTCATTCCATTCACGGTCACTTACGAGAGTGAGATCTGATAGATATAATATTTTTGGTATTTTTGGTATAAAGATGCAAAGTAAAAAGTAAAGGCAAACTAAAAAAGCAAAGCAAGATTACAGTAATGGAGATTGATATGATGAGAATAGACCCGGGGGCCATAGGTTTCACTAGTGGCTTCTCTCGAGAGCATAAGTATTCTATGGTGGGTGAACAAATTACTGTTGAGCAATTGACAGAATTGAGCATAGTTATGAGAATATCTAGGCATGATCATGTATATAGGCATAACGTCCATGACAAGTAGATCGAAACGATTCTGCATCTACTACTATTACTCCACTCATCGACCGCTATCCAGCATGCATCTAGAGTATTAAGTTAAAAATAGAGTAACGCCTTAAGCAAGATGACATGATGTAGGCAGATAAATTCATGCAATATGAAATAAACCCCATCTTGTTATCCTTGATGGCAACGATACAATACGTGCCTTGCTGCCCCTTCTGTCCATGGGTAAGGACACCGCAAGACCGAACCCAAAGCTAAGCCCTTATCCCATGGCAAGAACTACCAATCTAGTTGGCCAAACCAAACGGATAATTCGAAGAGACTTGCAAAGATAACCAATCATACATAAAAGAATTCAGAGCAGATTCAAATATTATTCATAGGTAGACTTGATCATAAACCCACAATTCATCGGTCTCAACAAACTCACAGCAAAAAGAAGATTAGATCGAATAGATCTCCACAAGAGAGGGGGAGAACTTTGTATTGAGATTCAAACAGAGAGAAGAAGGCATCTAGCTACTAACTATGGACCGAAGGTCTGAGGTAAACTACTCACACTTCATCGAAGAGGCTAGGATGATGTAGAAGCCCTCCGTGATGACGACCCTCTTCCGGCGGAGCTCCGGAACAAGCCCCAGGATGGGTTCTCGTGGATACAAAAAGTTGCGGTGGTGGAATTAGGTTTTTGGCTCCTGTTCTGATCGTTTGGGGGTACGTGTGTATATATAGGAGGAAGAAGTACGCCGGAGGAGCACCGAGGGGCCCACGAGGCAGGGGGGCGCGCCCCCCATTCTCATGACTGCCTCTTTTGTTCCTTGGAGCAGGGTCCAAGTCTCCTGGATCACGTTCGGTGAGAAAATCACGTTCCCGATGGTTTTATTCCGTTTGCACTCCGTTTGATATTCCGTTTCGTCGAAACACTAAAATAGGAAAAAAAAACAACAATTCTGGGCTGGTCCTCTGGTTAATAGGTTAGTCCCCAAAATAATACAAAAGTGGAAAATAAAGCCCAATATAGTCCAAAACAGTAGATAATATAGCATGGAGCAATCAAAAATTATACATACGCCGGAGACGTATCAGGCATCCCCAAGCTTAATTCCTGCTCGTCCTTTAGTAGGTAAATGATAAAAAGAGAATTTTTTTATGCGGTGTGCTACTTGGCATAATTTCAATGCAAATCTTCTTAATTGTGATATGAATATTCAGATTCGAAATATTCAAGACAAAAGTTTATATTGACATAAAAAATAATAATACTTCAAGCATACTAATAAAACAATTATGTCCGCTCAAAATAACATGGCCAAAGAAAGTTATCCCTACAAAATCATATAGTCTGGCTATGCTCTATCTTCACCACACAAAATATTTAAATCATGCACAACCCCGATGACAAGCCAAGCAATTGTTTCATACTCTAACTTTTTCAAAACTTTTTCAATCTTCACGCAATACATGAGCGTGAGCCATGGATATAGCACTATAGGTGGTATAGAATGGTGGTTGTGGCGAAGACAAAAAAGGAGAAGATAGTCTCACATCAACTAGGCGTATCAACAGGCTATGGAGATGCCCAACAATAGATGTCAATGTGAGTGAGTAGGGATTGCCATGCAACGGATGCACTAGAGCTATAAGTATATGGAAGCTCAAAAAGAAACTAAGTGGGTATGCATCCAACTTGCTTGCTCATGAAGACCTAGGGCAATTTGAGGAAGCCCATCATTGGAATATACAAGCCAAGTTCTATAATGTAAAATTTCCACTAGTATATGATAGTGATATCATGAGAGACTCTCTACTACGAAGATCATGGTGCTACTTTGAAGCACAAGTGTGGTAAAAGGATAGTAACATTGTCCCTTCTCTCTTTTTCTCTCACTTTTTTGTTTGGGCCTTTTTTATGGCCTCTTTTTATTTGGGCTTCTTTGGCCTCTTTTTTTATTTTATTTTTCATCCGGAGTCTCATCCCGACTTATGGGGGAATCATAGTCTCCATCATCCTTTCCTCACTGGGACAATGCTCTAATAATGATGATCATCACACTTTTATTTTTCTTATAACTCAACAGTTACAACTCGATACTTAGAACAAAATATGAGTCTATATGAATGACTCCATCGGTGTACCAGGATATGCAATATGAAAAAGATGGAGTGTGTCATGATAAACAGAACGGTGGAAAGTTGCATGCCAATATATCTCAGAATGGCTACGGAAATGCCATAATAGGTAGGTATGGTGGCTGTTTTGAGGAAGGTATATGCTAGGTGTATGATACCGGCGAAAAGTGCGTGGTATTAGAGAGGCTAGCAAAGGTGGAAGGGTGAGAGTGCGTATAATCCATGGACTCAACATTAGTCATAAAGAACTCATATACTTATTGCAAAAATCTAGAAGTTATCAAAGAAAAGTATTACGTGCATGCTCCTAGGGGGATAGATTGGTAGGAAAAGACCATCGCTCGTCCCCGACTGCCACTCATAAGGAAGGCAATCAATAAATAAATCATGCTCCGACTTCATCACATAACGGTTCACCATACGTGCATGCTACGGGAATCACAAACTTTAACACAAGTATTCTTTAAATTCACAACTACTCAACTAGCATGACTTTAATGTTATCACCTCCATATCTCAAAACAATTATCATGCTTCAATCTTTTCTTAGTATTCAACACACTCAAAAGAAAGTTTCAAAAATCTTGAATACCAAGCATATTATTATTAAGCAAATTACCATGCTATTAAGAGACTCTCAAAATAATTTAAGTGAAGCATGAGAGATCAATAGTTTCTTTAAAACAAATCCACCACCGTGCTCTAAAAGATCTAAGTGAAGCACATAGAGCAAAATTATAATGCTCAAAAGATATAAGTGAAGCATATAGAGCAAAACTACATGGCTCAAAAGATATAAGTGAAGCACATAGAGCAAAACTACTTAGCTCAAAAGATATAAGTGAAGCACATAGAGTATTCTATCAAATTTTAATTCATGTATGGCTCTCTCAAAAGGTGTGTACAGCAAGGATGATTGTGGCATACTAAGACACAAAGACACAAATAATACATGACGCTCCAAGCAAAACACATATCATGTTGGTGAATAAAAATATAGCTCCAAATAAATTACCCATGGAAGTGGACGAAAGAGGGGATGCCTTCCGGGGCATCCCCAAGCTTTGACTTCTGGGTGTCCTTGGATTATCTTGGGGGTGCCATGGGCATCCCCAAGATTAGGCTCTTGCCACTCCTTGTTCCATGATCGATCAAAAGAATTCACCCAAAACTTGAAAACTTCACAACACAAAACTCAAAATAGAAAACTCGTGAGCTCCGTTAGCGAAAGAAAACAATAGACCACTTCAAGGTACCGTAATGAACTCATTATTTATTATATTGGTGTTAAACCTACTGTATTCCAACTTCTCTATGGATTATAAACTATCTTACTGGCCATAGATTCATCAAAATAAGCAAACAACACACGAAAAACAAAATCTGTCAAAAACAGAACAGTCTGTAGTACTCTGTAGCTAGCGCAAGATCTGGAACCCCAAAAATTCTAAAATAAATTTTTGGACGTGAGGAATTTATCTATTAAACATCTTCAAAAATAATTAACTAAATATCACTCTTCAAATAAAAATGACAGCAGTTCTCGTGAGCGCTAAAGTTTCTGTTTTTTACAGAAAGTTCAACAAGACATTCCCCAAGTCTTCCCAACGGTTCTACTTGGCACAAACACTAATTAAACACAAAAAAACAAAATCAAACACAGAGGCTAAATAATTTATTTATTACTAAGCAGGAGCAAAAGGCAAGGAATAAAAATAAAATTGGGTTGCCTCCCAACAACCGCTATCGTTTAACGCCCCTAGCTAGGCATAAAAGCGAGGATATTGTCGGCGTTCTGGGAACGGGGGTCCCCAGACTTGCCTACCTGCGGCCTGCGGCATGGCTCAAATGGGGGCCCAACAAGGCCCATCTTCATCACCACAAGACTCAAGACCCTCGCGAGGGGCCAAGCCTCGTGAGGCGGACGACACGGCGCATCCTCAGGCGCGGCCTCCTCAGGCTGGCTCATGAGGAGACGAAGATATCAAGGCAGGGTGCCTCGCGAGGTGCCCGTGACGCAAGCCATGACGATCGAGGGTGCCAGGCGGGCGCCAGCACGCGCAACGTCCTTCTTTCCTCTTTGGTGCAAAGTTGCTAGCGCAGCCGTGGAGTACCAAGGCATCTGGCAAAGGTTGCCATTTTGGTGCAACGAGACCAGGACAAAGCGGACTACGAGACGGAGGTCACCATGGAGCCCAGCACGGCGTCACCGCAGAGTCTTTCGCAGGCGAAGACCACGTTTAGTCAGGATAAGTGTACTAGATGTTCCCCTTCGAATTGGCCAGTTGTTGGCGCCCTTCCCGCTCAATATTTGGGAAGAGGCCCAGGGCCTTTGCCTATAAATAGGGACCGGCCGCCCACGTAGGAATGGGTTCAGTTCGGTTCGGCTTGCAGAGTTGGTTGGTCTGGCTAGCAAGTAGAGAGAGAGAGAGAGAGGTGACCGAACTCCTCCCAGCAGTTCGTCGCCCCAGCCAAGAACAGACCCTCGCGAGGCAGTTCTTCCTTGTACTGTTCATCATCACCAGCCCCAGGAGGCAATCCATCCACCACACACTGGAGTAGGGTATTACACCACAATGGTGGCCCGAACCAGTATAAACCTTGTGTCTCTTGCGCGGTTCCTTTAGTAGTTTTAGATCCTTGCGAGATGGGGAGGTAGAAGGCGTGATTTCCGTGCGCACCCCAGTGTTCGAACCTTAAGGGTTTGCCGAAACCCGAAATCCGACATTTGGCGCGCCAGGGAGGGGTGCGTCGGAATCCGTCTACCACCGCTCCGTTCTCCTCCGACCGTCGCATCCATGTCCGACACTCGTCGGGCCCGCGCCGAGCGCCGGGCCGCCATCGCTTCTCGCGTCGCCCAGACGGCCCCCGTCGGTGGGCGTCCTCGTCGTTTCCCTTCGCCCGCCGTCAACGCCGCCACCGGCCCGGCGGGGGGCGAGCACCAGGCATCGTCTCAGCACCCGTCCGTGCAGCAAGGCAGCCGCACCGCTACTCCATCACTCGCACCAGCCGGTTCTTCGTCCCGCGCGCTCTGCGCACCCTTGGAGGCTCGAGCTGCGCTCCTCGCGGCAAACGTGCTCCTGCGCTACCGCCCCGTCGGTGACGTCTACGAAGGGTGGCTCGACCGCGTCGCCGAGCTTGTCCGTGCCGCAGGGGACTCTTTCGTGCCTTCCGTCCCTCTGTGCCGCACTCCGCCCCGCGCGGGGAACGAAGCTCCAAGCGCGAACTAGCCGCCTCCCCTCCAAGAAGATGCCATGGCTCCAAGGCGCTTGGCCCCTGGGCGGAACCCGCTCCGTCAGGCGCCAGCGCAGCAAGAGCGGAGCTGCCAAGAAGTTCCTTGCCCGCAAGGGGCCGCCAGGGCGCTCCCTGCTCCGGCATGCCGCGACCCTGCTCCAGCTCCGGCGCGCCAAGACCCCGCCCTGCTCCTAGCTGCAGCGCGTGGGGACCCTCAAGACCAAGCTCTCCACCAACCGAAGCCTTTCGTGGCCACCGCGGGCTGCCGCGCCTACACCACCGAGCTGTGTAGCGTCGCGTGGCCCGGCAAGTTCAAGCCTGAGCCTCCTCGCTACGATGGCACGACCGATCCCGCAGAGTTCCTCCAGCTCTATGAGCTGGGCATCGAGGCTGCCAGCGGGGATGAAAAGGTCATGGCAAACTGGTTCCCCATGGCGCTCAAGGAAGGAGCTCGAACCTGGCTCCTGAATCTGGCTCCAGGCACGATCTCCTCCTGGGACCAGATGCGCACCCACTTCATCGCCAACTTCCAAGGTACTCGCGACCGGCCGCCCGCCGTGAGCGACATGCGCCGCATCAAGCAACAACCCGGAGAGACCCTGCAAAAATACATCCAGCGCTTCAATAGCGCACGCCTCAAGATCCCCAAGGTGTCCGAGGAGGCCATCATCTCGGCCTTCTCTGACGGCGTGCGCGACGTCAAGATGAAGGAGGAGCTGGCGATGCACGAAGACCTTTGCACCTCCCTGGAGCTGTTCAACTTGGCGAACAAGTGCGCCAGGGCTGAGGAGGGACGTCTCTCCCTCCTCGAGCTGCCTGCCACGGACCCAGAAGAGAAGAAGCCCAAGGCCAAGTACGTGAAGCGCAAGGGGGCTGCCGTACTCACGGCAAAACCAGACAGAAAGCGGGGCAAGGATCTGCCAGAATCCTCCAGGGGCAGCCGGTACAGCGTGTACCATGACCTCCACACCCACAACACCAACAAATGTCAAGAACTCCGCGCCGTGCGAGAAGGAAGGATCGGCCGTCGCCCTGACCGTGCTGACCGGGGCTACGGCCGAGGAGGAGGAAGAAACCCAGGACGCTGGGAAGATCGCGGCTCGCGCCCGGGGTGGCACGACCAGTCTCACGAGGACCGCTGGCGGGACCTGCCTCGCGAGGGAGACTGGAGGGATCAGCCTCGTGAGGACCGCCCTCATGGCAATGCAGGCCTACCTCCGCTGCCGCCTCAGCCAAGGAAGAACAAAGACCGCCATCAAGACGAGGGGGCTGGGGGCTTCCAAGAGCCGCGCGCAGTCGCCTGCATCCTAGGCGGAGCCCAAGCCCCAGCCTCTCAACGTATCTTCAAGCAGTTTGCCCCCAAGGTGAATGCAGTTCTCCCCAGGCTCGAAGCAACGCGCCCCCTCAGGTGGTTGGCGTGCGCCATCACGTTCAGCTCGGCAGACCAGCTCAAGTGCGCAGCCACGGCAGGAGTCCTCCCGATGCTTTGCTCCCCAGTCATCAGCAATGTGCTGGTCACCAAGACCCTCATCGATGGTGGGGCAGGGCTCAACGTCCTGTCCGTGGAAACATTGAACAACCTCCAAGTGCCCTATGACCAGCTTCAGCCGACCAAGCCTTTCTCCGGGATCACCGACGGTTCCACAGTCCCGATCGGGCAGGTCCGCCTCCCTGTCACCTTCGGGGCATGCAGCAACTACCGCACCGAGCTCATCGACTTCGACGTCGCCCACATCCACCTGCCGTACAATGCCATCCTCGGGTACCCAGCGCTGGCCAAGTTCATGGCTGCGACTCACCACGGCTACAACGTCCTCAAGATGCCAGGAAGTGGCGGCGTCATCACGGTGCCCTGTGAAGAGAAGGATGCAGTGTGTTCCTTGGAGCGAGCCTATCAGGCCGCATCAGCAGAAGACCCAGATCGCGGAAGCGGGAGGCTTCCTGAGACCACCCGCAAGAAGAAGAAGACATCGTCAGGCTCGGCCCCTCAGGAGGCAGGCCCTTCAGGGCCCGTCTCTGCCCAGGGGGACCCTCCTTCCATCGCATAGGGAAGCACGCTCAGCGCTCTCCTCAGGCAGGGCTCGGGGGCTCTCACCTGGAGGGCCACCGACCTAGCTAGAGTCACGAGGGAGGCGCTTGGGCACCATGTGGAGGCGTGCTTCGAAGCACGTTTCCCCCGAGAAGGAGCCGTGCAAGGAAGGTCAGACCAGCAGGAGTTCGTTAACAAGGTCATTCAAGAACTACAGGAGACAAGGATCATGAGAGGTTGCCGTCGCGTACCAGCTGTGGCCCCACATCCAGGCGAGGATGGTGGGCTGCGCGTCTGCGTCGATGTACCAGGGCTCAATCAGATCGCCACGACAGAGCGTCTCTGGCCCTCACAAGTGGGGTGCTGCGGGGGTCCACCCCACAGCTATGTTCGCATGCCCTACGGCCTGCCGAGCATGGCTGCGGCGTACCAGCGCCTCATGAGGGGCATCATGGAGGCTCAGGAAGACAGGCGTTCCGCGGCCTTGGTAGAGATGAAGACAGCTCGCGAGGAGTCACCAGTGCCTCCGGGGCCTCCCGAGGCCCCGGGGCCTGGGGGCTCGTGAGGATCAGCTTTCGCAGCCCACCGAGTCTGCTGCACCAACGCCACTTCGCTAACGACATCCTCAGGTGACATCTTTCAAGTTCCATTCCCAGCTGGGAGCGCCCTCCCAGGGTTGCATCACTCCCAGGCCGCGTGGGTCCGTCCCTGTGGCATGTATCCCCTTTTATCTTTCGGTCGTTAGTTTGCCTTGTTGGGGGCGCCCCTCCGGCTGCATCATCCCCAAGCCGCTCGGGCCAGACCCAGCGGCATGTATCTCACTCGTGTTTATTTCCAACTATGCATTGCCTATCACGCTTGATTGCATGATGCCTATCCACGACATCCTTTCTTCTCCATGTCGGCCACTTGCGCGTTAAAGGGGGGGTGCCTGAGCATCGCGACTCAGGGCTCTTACTGGCTCTCGAGCCCTCACCCTCTGGCCTTGTCCATGGCATTGCGACCTGGCATACCAGCGACGGCTGAGACAAGCTCGAGGGCCGAGACCCGAGGACGTAGAGTACCGGCATCTAACCAAATTTTGCAGGGGCACATTTTAAGATACGGCCCAGTGCCAGGCGCAACCCGCCTAGAGGTAGGGCCTCGTGAGTCCCGCGCTGGCTCACGGGTGCCCATATACACCTCACCTACTCCAACCAGCAAGCTCTTGAGTGACTAACGATCGACTAACGACTGCCATGGCAACCCCATCTTCTTTCTGTGATGAACCTGTAGGATCCTTGGAGGGGACTGCGCTAGCCAAGGCCCTCATGAGGTTCCCTTCACCCTCGCCCGCGCGAACCGCTTGCACGTTAAAGGGGGGGTGCCTGAGCATCATGACTCAGGGCTCTTACTGGCTCTCCAGCCCTCACCCTCTGGCCTTGACCACGGCATCGTGACCTGGCATACCAGCGACGGCTGAGACAAGCTCGAGGGCCGGGAGCCGAGGACGTAGAGCAGAAAGGGGAGCAGACGTGAGGGAGAAGGGGCTCGTGAGGACCTTGTCGAGCGATTCCGCTCCTACCGACGCGCGAACCCGACGGCGCACCAGGAATAATCCCCGACTCTCGAGATAAGTCACCTCCCACAGCGCTGGCTACCGTGGCACTACCCCCGCACCTAAAGCAATTCCGTACTAGCGACGTTGCTTCCCTTTCTCACCAAGCAACGGCTGCTTGGGCGCCAAGGGGGACCTCCTAAGCATCGCGACTCAGGGGCTCTTACCGGACCCCGGGTCACTCACATCCTATCCTTGACCACGGCATCGCGACCTGGCATACCAGCGACGGCTGACGCCGCCTTGGGACTGGGACCTGTCGGCGTAGAGCACCAAGCCCTCGTGAGGTTCGAAAGGGAGAACTAAGCTATGACGAAATCAGCAATTCACACAAATCCATAGCGAAGGTCATGTATTAACAAACAGGACTATAGACACCTTACAAGCCCTTGTGGGGCGCGGTTTGATTCTTCGCAGGGAACGGATCCTAAGGAGTGCTAACTACACGGGCTCCTGCAGAAGATGCCATCATCAACAGTGGGCCAACGGGCGCCGGCGCCAACCCCGTCCAGATCAGGGTCGGCGACGGCCTGACGAGCCCGACCTGCTCCGGGAGCGGCGCCGGCTCGGGGGCTCGTAGCTGTCGTCGCTTGTCTCCGGAGTCGCGAAGATTTCGCTGGAGTCGCTGGACCCCCCGGCGCCTCCGCCAAGGGAGCGGTCAACGGGCCTAGCCCTCTCCAGGGCAAGGTCTTGGCCACCTCTCCCGCGGCAGCGCTCCAGCCGGCGCCCGATCGCGTCAAAGACCTTGAAGAAGATCACCGCAGTGCCATCATACTCCAGGTGGACTGCGAAGACGCCCCTCTCCTTGCAAACTCAGGCGACTTCTCTCTAGCCGCGGGACAAGTAGACCTCGCTCGGGGCAGCGACGATGACCTCAGCCTCGGTCGCGAGGGCACTGCAGCCGGCGTGCTGCAGCCAAAGCTCCAGAGGCCCTCCTGGAGGGACGACGGAGGCAAAGAAGGGGGGCAGACGGATCCAGGACTGGAGAGGAACGACGACGTGGAGCACGAACTCATGGGAGGAGCCCTCGGCATGGACTCCGGGAGGAAAAACCCACGCCTTCGTGACCCGACGGTGCCTATGATGGCGCCGGCCGCGGAGATCAGCATCGACACCCTCGGAGCCCTCGGTGGGGGCATACAAAGGAAGCGGGAACCCCGGCGGAGCCCACTCGCACCGGGGCCTCGACTCCACCTGCCGGTCTTCCTCGCCCCGGCTGCAAAGGGCGAGCCGTTTCTTCGGCAGGAGCGGGTCTGGCCCCTCTCGAGGAGCCTTTCCCTTCTCCGTGGTGGAGAACCGATGGATCGGAGCCATCACACCAAGACGAAGCAAGAACTGGGAGCAGAGGAGAAAGCAAAGAGAGACGGACTGGAAGGGCACGCGCCGTACAGTACTTATAGCCGGCGAAGGCCAACCGCCGGCCTCCACAATCACAGGTAATCATGACACGATTTGCATGCAGGGACTTGTCCAACTCACACGATCACCGAGGCGTCGTGGGGAAGTGGAGTCGCCCACGTCCCGTCAACCGCCACGCGGCGCCCAAGGCCGGAGGCTGTTAGGGTCCGCGGCGCTTCACCCTCGCCCTTTCGCCTCTCGGAATGGCCAAGCCCATGCGCGCCTTGGGCCCGGGGGCTACTGTCGGCGTTCTGGGAACGGGGGTCCCCAGACTTGCCTACCTACGGCCTGCGGCGTGGATCAAATGGGGGCCCAACACGGCCCATCTTCATCAGCACAAGACTCAAGACCCTCGCGAGGGGCCAAGCCTCGCGAGGTGGACGACACGGCGCATCCTCAGGCGCGGCCTCCTCAGGCTGGCTCTTGAGGTGACGAAGATATCAAGGCAGGGTGCCTCGCGAGGTGCCCATGACGCAAGCCATGACGATCAAGGGTGCCAGGCGGGCGCCAGCGCATGCAGCGTCCTTCTTTCCTCTTTGGTGCAAAGGGGGCAAGCGCAGCCGCGGAGTACCGAGGCATCTGGCAAAGGTTGCCATTTCGGTGCAACGAGACCAGGACAAAGCGGACTACGAGACGGAGGTCACCATGAAGCCCAGCACAGCGTCACCACAGAGTCTTTCATAGGCGAAGACCACCTTTAGTCAGGATAAGTGTACTAGATGTTCCCCTTCGAATTGGCCAGTTGTTGGCGCCCTTCCCGCTCAATATTTGGGAAGAGGCCCAAGGCCTTTGCCTATAAATAGGGACCGGCTGCCCACATAGCAATTGGTTCGGTTCGGTTCGGCTCGCAGAGTTGGTTGGTCTGGCTAGCAAGTAGAGAGAGAGAGAGAGGTGACCGAACTCCTCCCAGCAGTTCGTCGCCCCAGCCAAGAATAGACCCTCGCGAGGCAGTTCTTCCTTGTACTTTTCATCATCACCAGCCCAAGGAGGCAATCCATCCACCACACACTGGAGTAGGGTATTACACCACAATGGTGGCCCGAACTAGTATAAACCTTGTGTCTCTTGCGCGGTTCGTTTAGTAGTTTTAGATCCTTGCGAGACAGGGAGGTAGAAGGTGTGATTTCCGCGCGCACCCTAGTGTTCGAACCTTAAGGGTCTGCCGGAACCCGAAATCCGACAGATATATCTAGGTATTGCCATAGTAATAAGATAGATTGGTGAAGCTCATTTCATATTCTCTACGTTCAGTAGCAAGTTTTCTTTGAGGCAAGCAAAAGTGAGCAAAAGGGATAAATTTAATAGGACAGAAGTCCCCAAGATCAATTTTAGGAGGTATAGGTTCCTCTTTCGGCCCTTCGTAATGTACAACCAATTCATCATTATAAGCATTCTTTTGACAAAACTTTGTGAGCCTAGACTCAAGAGAGTATCCTAGCTCATTATTTCGAATAGCCAAATCATCATTAAGTTCAGAGATTCTAACAATTAAAATATTGGTTGGCACCTTTTTTCTGAGGTTTTCATTAAAAGCAACATAGTCAGGAGATTGAAAGCGCATAATTTCTTCTTGATTGAAGAGGATAGATTCTATGGGAGGACGATCAGCGTCCACCCTATAGTGCGGAAAGATTTCTTTGGCTTCTTTTATTATAAATCTGAATTCATGAGCCAAAAAGATAGTAGCGGCACGCTTAACAGAGGAATGCTCGATATTAGAAAATTCTAGGAAAACTCTTTGTATAGATGGGTGCATATGCATAAATTGCCTTTCAAGTTCAACGATAAGCATGGCAATAGCATTCACAAGACTACTAGTTCTATGGAGAATAGAACCGCCCATAGAGGGCAAAGCACCGGCACAAGTAAAGAAATCTTGAATAACTCCTTTTCCAATAATATTACCACTACCGATTTGAAATCTTTTTTGTATGGTAGGTAGGGGGTTCTTCAACAGGAGCATCAGAATTTTCCATGATATTGTTATTGCCCATATTGGCGATGACTTCCCCAATTTTAGACATAACGACAAGCAAGCAAACTAGCACACGAGCAAACAAAAAGGCAAGCGGGCAAAAGAGGCAAATAGAGAGGGAGTATATATAGAGAGAGAGGGCGAATAAAACAGCAATGGCAAATAATGTAATGCGAGAGATAGGGATTGTGATGGGTACTTGGTATGTTGACTTTTTGCATAGACTCCCTGGCAACGGCGCCAGAAATCCTTCTTGCTACATCTTGAGCTTGCGTTGGTTTGCCCCGAAGAGGAAGGGATGATGCAGCAGAGTAGCATAAGTATTTCCCTCAGTTTTTGAGAACCAAGGTATCAATACAGTAGAAGACCACGCTCAAGTCCCTCGTACCTGCACAAAACGATAGCTACTCGCAACCAACGTGATTAGGGGTTGTCATTCCCTTCACGGTCACTTACGAGAGTGAGATCTGATAGATATAATATTTTTGGTATTTTTGGTATAAAGATGCAAAGTAAAAAGTAAAGGCAACGTAAAAAAGCAAAGCAAGATTAAAGTAATGGAGATTGATATGATGAGGATAGACCCGGAGGCTATAGGTTTCACTAGTGGCTTCTCTCAAGAGCATAAGTATTCTACGATGGGTGAACAAATTACTGTTGAGCAATTGACAGAATTGAGCATAGTTATGAGAATATCTAGGCATGATCATGTATATAGGCATCACGTCCGTGACAAGTAGATCGAAATGATTCTGCATCTACTACAATTACTCCACTCATCGACCGCTATCCAACATGCATCTAGAGTATTAAGTTAAAAATAGAGTAACGCCTTAAGCAAGATGACATGATGTAGAGAGATAAATTCATGCAATATGAAATAAACCCCATCTTGTTATCCTCGATGGAAACGATACAATACGTGCCTTGCTGCCCCTTCTGTCACTGGGCAAGGACACCACAATATCGAACCCAAAGCTAAGCACTTCTCCCATGGCAAGAACTACCAATCTTGTTGGCCAAATCAAACGGATAATTCGAAGGGACTTGCAAAGATAACCAATCATACATAAAAGAATTCAGAGAAGATTCAAATATTATTCATAGATAGACTTGATCATAAACCCACAATTCATCACTCTCAACAAACACACCACAAAAAGGAGATTACATCAAATAGATCTCCACAAGAGAGGGGGAGATCTTTGTATTGAGATTCAAACAGAGAGAAGAAGCCATCTAGCTACTAACTATGGACCCGAAGGTCCGAGGTAAACTACTCACACTTCATCGGAGAGGCTAGGATGATGTAGAAGCCCTCCGTGATGACGGCCCTCTTCCGGCGGAGCTCCGAAACAGGCCCCAAGATGGGATCTCGTGGATACAGAAAGTTGCGCCGGTGGAATTAGGTTTTTGGCTCCTGTTCTGATCATTTGGGGGTATGTGTGTATATATAGGAGGAAGAAATACGCCGGAGGAGCACCGAGGGGCCCACGAGGCAGGGGGGCGTGCCCTAGGGGGGGGGGGCGCCCCCACCCTCGTGACCGCCTCTTTTGTTCCTTGGAGCAGGGTCCAAGTCTCCTGGATCACGTTCGGTGAGAAAATCACGTTCCCGAAGGTTTTGTTCCGTTTGGACTCTGTTTGATATTCCGTTTCTTCAAAACACTGAAATAGGGAAAAAACAGCAATTCTTGGTTGGGCCTCCGGTTAATAGGTTAGTCCCAAAAATAATATAAAAGTGGAAAATAAAGCCCAATATAGTCCAAATCAGTAGATAATATAGCATGGAGCAATCAAAAATTATAGATACGTTGGAGACGTATCAGCGCCCGACCCAGCGCGATGTCCTGAGGGTGATAGCGCGACGCCTCGCTGGGGCCATGGGGGGCAACGCTCGCGCCCATGTTCATCAGAGGCGGCGCGGGGGCAATGGGGCCACCGGTGCTGTCGGCTGCCCTGGTGATGGTGAAGCCCCTGGGCGCTCCCGAGGGCGCACGGCAGCGGCCTAGCCCGTCGTGAGGTCTAGTAGCGGCTCGGGACGGGACCAGGTAGCAGAAAGGCGGTGCTCCTGATGCCGCCGCATCCAGCAGCTCGACGACACGTTCCAGCAGTGCGTCGCGTCTGCTCTACATCAGCCGGCACTGCAGCAACTCCCGCGCCACCATGAGCGCGGCCCGCATGTTCGCTTGCTCCTGCCGGGTGTGTGGCGCCGTTGCTATAGCGTGGCTTGCGGCCCTTGCAGTGGCTCGCACTTGTCATGGGGGGGGGGGGTGGATGACGCCTGGCCGCGCCTCCCGCGCCCCACAATGTTAGGCGGCGCTCGCGCCGCCTGGAGCGCGGGGTTGAGATCTTCATGGGCAGGTGGCGCCGCCCGGGCTGGCCAGGCTGCCCATTGGTCGAAGTCGGCCCTTGGGTCGCCAGACATCAGGGCCACAGAGCGTCGATGGGTTGATATGTGGGGAAGAGACTCCGGCGCACCCCTACCTGGCACGCCAAATGTCGGGTCTGGGGTTTCGGCAAACCCTTGAGGTTCGAACACTGGGGTGCGCACGGAGGTTTTCTCCCTATCGATCCATGCCCTAGCTCTCTAAGATCTCACAGACTGTCGGGGGTTGGGTGCGACATATGCCAATGGATGGCTTATCATGGTGGGGGAAGTAGAACGTCGCCGGTACCTGGAAACGGGATGAGGCATAGACACGAACGCCGGCAAACTTTACCCAGGTTCGGGGCTCTCCTAGGAGATAACATCCCTAGTCCTGCTCCACGGGGTCTCCGCATGATCACTAAGGCAAAGTGAGTACAAAGGCGCTCCTAGAGCTGTATCTGTGGATAGGTGAAGGCAAGGCTGGCTCTCTGCTTTCTCTAAGGCCTCGTCTAGTTCTAATGAATCAGAACCCTTTGCATGGGTGTCCTGGGGGGTTTATATAAGCCTACCCCCAGGGGTACAATGGTAAACCGTATGGACGTAGGGCCCAGCTGTCAGTCTCTTCACCTGCGGTCCCCCCTGCTGACTGCTAGGGCCCATCAACTGGTGGGTCCTGCCGACTGGTCGGGATGGAGCCAACAGGCCGGACCCGCTGCCGGCGGGTCCTGCCGGCTACTGATTACTGTAGACGTGCCTCTAATGATGCAGGCTTGGTCATGGGGTCGTGGCTACAGTCCTGCCGCCTGGCAGACAATTACTGTAGCCACTCCCCGTCTCGTCTGGTTAATGGCGCGTGGGACCCATAGGAGGGGCATGCCGACTTCCGCGGGCCGGCTCCCTACGGGTCCGACTGGTGGCGCCCTTGCCGTCTTCTAGACTCTCACTGACTGGTAGGGCCCGTCTTCCGTGGATCGTACCATCAGACCATCGTGGGTACAGGACTCCGCCCACTGTTGCTGGCGTCAGGGATGGCATTGCAACAGTGCTGTGCCAGATGTAGATCTCCGCTCGTACAGCGCACTGTGCCCTGGCCATCCCTCGGAAAAAGGGAGGGAGTGGGCTTCACTGTCGCCACTCCCTGTCCCATCCCCCCTGATGAGGGCATGGGCTTTGCTGGTGTCGGGGGCCGACTTCCCATGGTCGGCGACTCCGGAAGCCGCAAGTCGGAGTCGGCCGGTCTCGATCTCATCCGTAGGACTCGTACGCTTATGGGCAGCCGACTGTTCCTCCAGCCACCCTCCTAAAGTCGGCTCTCCGTCCATGTCTTGAGGGGCGCAGTCAGCCCCGATGCCTTGAAAGGTTATGGGCCTTGGGTTAGGCTACCTGTGGCCCATTACTCCGATAGTAGTCCCCAAAGTTGATGAGGCATCGCGGACAATCAGCCCAGGAGCCTCAGTAGCTTCATTCTCTGAGTATTTCAGGTGGAGGCTCTGCTTGACTCTGCCGGGCCGACTGGTAGGAGTCAGAGTTGCCTGACTTTAACTCGTCCAAAAAATACTTTCGAATCCCCTAGCGGGAACTCAGTGGCGTATGAGCTAAGCTTCCTGGCCGCCACCCACTTCATGCCCAACACGTGGCAAACAGTGGCCGGGCTAGCCTGCCTACCCCTCCGGGAGATGGGACATGCCCGCAGGTAGGGCCCGCCACTACCATGCCTCGGCGCGCGAGCGGATCCACTACGGCCGTGGGGGATGGTTGAGGTTCCCACGGAGTTATCACTCGCAGTAACTTTGCGCCATAAATGTGGGGGCGTGGGGTAGTGGGCGTAGTAAATCCCACAACCGCCCGCTCAGCTTCGCAGCCCACTGGGCTATAAGTAGGGGGAGGAGGGGAAACGGCGGAGCACGCGCGTCCTGCCTCCCCACTGCTTCCTCTCCCTCTTCTCTCTCTCTTTCTCTGCACGTCGAGCTTCATCGAACATTGTGGCGGTTCGCTCACGATGAGCTCTTCCTCCACCGTCACGCCCCCGATAGCGCACTCCGGCACCTGGGATGGTTTGGAGGTCCACGAGGATCACATCGACTTCCTCCGCAAGACGCGTCAATTGCCCGGCAAGGACCTCATGAGGGTCCGCCTCATGCGGAGGGGAGAAATTTCACCGGCGCTGCAGGAGCGCGAGCGGGTCGTCTTTCGCTCGCACTGCCTCCGTGGCCTATGCCTACTAGCGAGCAACTAGTTCCTCTCTTTCCTCGAGTTCTATGGACTCAAGCCGCACCACCTCACCCCCAACACAGTGGTGCTGCTATCCGCCTTCGTCACCCTGTGCGAGGGCTTCATCAGCGTTCTCCCCACCATGGAGCTCTGGGGAGAGTTCTTCTTCTCCAAGCTCGGCACCCAAGCCGCGGGCGTGCCGACTCAGTACGGCGCGTTCATCGCCGTGCGGAGGTCGGGGGCCGACAACCCGTTTCCCTCCGTCAGGCTGATCAAGTCGTGGAAGATGTGGCAGCAGTCGTACATCTATGTGAAGAATGTCTCCGTGGAGGGCGATTGGATCAACCTGCCGGCCTACATAGCCGGCCCGCCGGCTAGGAGGCAGCCCAACTGGTCGCACGGGACCCGGACGTTGACGCCTGCAGGAGCCGGCGCCGTTGCGCGGCTTCGAGTACTGGTGTAGTCGGAGGGCCTGACCGGGCCGGACTTGTTGGCCGCCTTCGTGGCGTGCCAAGTGCTGCCCCTCCAAAGTCGCCCCCACATGATCTACCAGATGAGCGGGCATCGAGACCCGAGCCGAATGTGCACCAAGGAGATGCCTCACGAGGAGGTAGCCTACATGGTGAACTATCTTGCGAGCTACGACCTCAACGAAGAGTGGCAGTTCGGCAAGGAGCCATATTCACGTGCTGCCCCTCCGCCTCTGGTGAGTCGTTTTTCCTTCTCTCTTTTTCTTCGATTCTCCTAACATTTTTACTGCCGAGTCTGTCTTGCTCATTATGACCAGTCGGCTTTGGTCAGAACCCCCTCCTCCAGCCAGCAGCCGGCACCATGGGGCCGGACCGCGAGTTCCTCCCCGACCGAGCGGAGAGCAATGTGGACGACCCCGACTTGGGGGCGGCGACCCTGGAGGACGACGCCGAGGGGGGAGGCGGCATGTCAGGCGGCGAGAGACTTGGGGCCAGTCTCGAGGACTGGCCTGATGATGACGAGGAGGTTGCCCCATGCCACCAGCCAGGAGCCGGCCAGCCGGGCGTGGGCTCGTCAGCCCGCCCGGACGCTCAAGGCGGCGGCAAGAAGCGCAGGTCCGGGACGAGCCTGTTCGGCAGCCGGCCGAAGAAGCCCAAGGGCTCAGCCGCGGCGACCAAGCGGGACGAAGCGGTCGCAAAGGCCAACCGCTTCCGCAAGGCGGTGAAGACGCCGCAGCTTATTTCAGCGTAAGTACCACCTCCCTTCGTACCTTCACATTTCTTTATTGAGTTTGTATGAAATTCCTTTACTTTATTTTCCCGGCTTTAGGGCCCCTCTCTCTCTTGAGAAGTCGGCCGCCAGCGCCGTCGTAAAGTCGGCGGAGACCTCCTCCACCACCCGGCCGATTGATCCCGCCGCCGACCTCCGGGAGGCTATGGAGTGGAACGCGCGGGAGGCGCGTGAGGAGCGGGAAGCCGCCCGCCTGAAGAAGGCGGACGCCGACAAGGTGGTGGCCGCCACTCTGAAGATGCTGGCGGACGCCGAGGCCGCCGATGCAGAGAAGAAGCATGCAGAGGAAGCCGCACACTGCCAGTCGGCTGTGTTTGTCGTCCCCTTGAACTCCGCACCGCCGCCACCGGAGTTCACGGTGCAGACTGGGGAAGTCGGCGACGAGAACCTGGTCATGGAGAGGGACGCCGATGTCACCGCGACGCCGGAAGTCATTGTGCCGCCCCCGCCACCCTCCGGAGGCGCGCCAGGTGGACAACCGGCGGACCCGCCAGTGCCACCAACCGGAGGCGTGGCGGCGACATGCTTGGCCCTTGAGGTCAGTACGCCGACGTGCCGCCATCTCGCGAAGGCGGCCTCAGTGCCGCATCCTCTGGAGACCGGTGCTGCGAGCTCCTTGATCCCGGACACCGAGGTGTCGAGTGCCACGCCCACCAGGTGGGTGCGGGGAGGCGGGACGGGCCCGTTGAACCGGGAGCTCTTGGACGTCCAAGCCAAGCTCCGGGCCGAGGGCGACGCCATCAAGGAGTGCACCAAGGCATACCTGGCGTCACGAACGGCCATCCGGGTATGCATCCTTCCCTTTTACTTTGCCTCCTTGTTTTTTTCTTTTAGGGGGCGCGCTAGCGCACCCACTGGGTGTAGTCCCCGAGTTTCAGGCCGGCTGCTGAGCAGGCGGTTCGGACCTCTAATTGGTGAGTTCCAAGTACCAACATTTTTCTGAAATTTTGATGCAGGATTACCACAATATTCGCGTGACCTCCTTCAACACCAATGTTGAGGAGCTGGCCAAGCGGACCGCCGACTTGTCGGACAGCCGGGGTAAGTCTTCTTCTTTCTCTGCGGGGGCACGCTGGCGCACCCGCGGGTTCTAGTCCCCGAGATTCGGGCCGACTGCTGAGCAGTCGGGCCGGATCTCCCCGGCGACCTTTCTTCTTTGTTGACGACTGACATCCCACCCCCTCCTTTTTCAGAAGCCAATGCCGCCCTTCAGCAGCAGCTGGGCGTTAGGGAGGAGGAATGCGGCCGGCTGACGAAGGAGCGCGACCGGCTGGCTACGCAGCTGGCAGAGCAGAAGGAGCTGCTCCAAAGGGCCCAGAAAGAGGAGGAGGACAAGGAAACCGCCGTTCTCGCCGAATTTGCGTCCGAGTGCTCCTCCTGGACCGACAAGTAGGAGACGCTGGTCTCCGGCTTCCAAGCAATCGAAGATCTTGTCGATGGTGAGTTTCCCCTTGTTTCCTTTTCTGGGCTGCCGACTGCTAGTCGAGTCGGCATTAAATTTTTAACCTTGTTTCTTCGCTCTTCTTCCTTAGCAGACTTCTTTCCCGGCCATTCTGATGCCGCCAATCAAGCCATCGAGGCTGACCGTGAAGCACGGAGGGCGGACGGCGCACAGGTCGCCGCCACCGCCCCCCGAACTCTTGGCGAGAAGATTCTTAGCATCGAGGCCCGCCTTCGGCCAGCCCACCGAATGCTGCGCCGGCTTCAACGTGTCGGCGCCCAGGCGATTGCCGCCCTATGGCCGGACATGCAGGCACCACGCACCCCCAGTGGGACTGCCGACTGGCTGGAGGTAGCAGCCGGCCGTCTTGAGGCTTGGAAGGGTTCTTCAGCCCGGGCTGGAGCATGCCGGGTTTTGGAATTCGCCAAGGCGTGGTATCTGGGCTGAGTTTAGCCCAGTTGGCCACGTTCCGGCTTAAAGCTCAGGCGGAGCTGGCAATGGTGGAGGACGATCTTGTCAAGCGCACCGTGTCGATCTTCGAGTACACCGACACCAGCGTCTTCGTCCCAGAGCGGGCTGAGAACGGCGAGGAGGCGCCACCGGAGTGGTTCGGGCTGAACCCGGACGACGACGAGGACTCGGCGGAGGTGATTGACTCCAGTGGCGAAGAGGAAGGCGAGGAGGAGGAAGGAGACGAGGAGGAGGCACCAAAGGTCGAGGCAGATGGCCAGCCCCAGCCCGACCCGCCTCTAGCAACGAGCCGCGCCGAACTGAGCCAGGTGTCGCCAGAGGTGATCAGGCGGAGACCAACCAGCCGGCCACCCCGGCAACTGGCACTACCGACCCCTCTCCTCCGAATCCATCCACGGCTTCCTAAGCTGCCACTTTATCTTTGTTTTACCTACTTAGTAGTCTCGATGAACTTGTTATTTTGCACAATTCCACCCATTGGGTGTATCTTGAACTTCTATTTGATGATTCGGCCAAGGGCCTTTCTATGTAAATATTTATCCATATTCTATCTCTTCTTGCTTCTTGCTCTTTGACTTTTTCCTTTGCCGCCTTCCCTTGGTTTCCGTTTTGCCAGTCAGACAGCCGCTCTGCGGACTGCCGCTAGATCAAATACTTGGCTTGTTTGGGAAGGCAAGTACTTAGCCTTTTAGAGTTTTTAGCAAGTTAATTATAGGAAACGACAAGCTGGCTGCTAAAGAGTCGGTTGTAAAAGGTTTGAAAACCGGCCTTACACTATGAGCGAGCTTTGAGTCCTTAGCCATTTTTCATATAGACACCCATTCTACCATACTCCTGTTCGCTGGACAGTCACTCTGTGATCTGTGGCTTCTAACAGGAGACGGCTTAAGTGCCACATATTACTTGTCTAGCCGCAGGAAGCCGCCTCATAGCTTAAGTCGACAAGTCCCCGGGCCGACTAGTCAAACCCGGCGCCAAGTGGCATAACGAAGAATAACATATTCGTAGGCATAACTCTTCATCATATAGATAAAAGAAGGCAGTCCCCGAGATCTTCTCGAGGGGCTCGAAGTCTTCGTACTTTAATATAAAAGGTAGCGTGATACATACTACATTAACTGTAAAATCTTCGGAGGAGGTTTGCATTCCATGGCCGCTCCGTCTCTTTGCCAGAGTCGTCCCTTTTGCGTGCTCGGGGCTTCTGAGCGTCGATCATGTAGTAGGAGTCGTTACCCAACACTTTGCTGATGATGAAGGGGCCTTCCCAGGGTGTTGAGAGCTTGTGCTGGCCAGCTGTTCACTGAATCAGCCGGAGCACAAGGTCTCCTTCTTGGAAAGATCGTGGCTTGACCTTCCGATTGTAGTATTAGCGTAGGCTCTACTGGTAGATGCTAGACCGGCTGAGTGCCAATAGCCGGCCCTCTTCTAGCAGATCGACGCCATCTTGATGTGCTTCCTCTGCTTCCTCCTCGGTGTACATGGTGACTCGAGGGGAGTCGAACTCTGTGCCCGTTGGGATGACGGCTTCAGCACCGTAGATGAGGAAAAAGGGCATGAAGCCGGTTGACTTGTTTGGAGTCGTGCGCAGGCTCTAGAGGACGGCCGGCAACTCATCAAGACAGCAGCCTGCCGAGCGCTCCAGAGGCTCGACCAGCCGAGGCTTGATGCCGGACAGGATTCGGCCGTTTGCTTGCTCTACCTAGCCGTTGGACTGCGAATGGGCAACAGACGCTAAGTCCAGTCGGATGCCCTGCGTCACGCAGAAACGGGCCACGGCACCTTTGGCAAAATTTGTGTTGTTGTCGGTAATGATGCTGTGCGGTATACCGTCCCGAGTTGTGATGTGAGAGATGAAGGTCACCGCGGTTGGACCATTTAAACTCTTGATTGGTTTTGCTTCTATCCACTTGTTGAACTTGTCCACTGCGACAAGTAAATGGGTCAAACCATCTCGTGCCGTCTTGAATGGTCCGACCATGTCCAGGCCCCAAACAGCAAAGGGCCAGGCAATAGGAATAGTTTTGAGTGCCGAAGCCGGCTGATGAGGCTTAGAGCGGAACTTCTGGCACCCCTTGCATTTCTGGACCAAAGACTTGGCGTCTTCAAGAGCAGTCGGCTAGAAGAAGCCATGGCGGAAAGCTTTGGCGACGAGTGCTCTCGAAGCCGCATGGTGGCCACATTCGCCTTGATGGATGTCTTTGAGGATTGCTTGGCTTTGCTCTGGCTCCACACATAGCTGGTGAACACCAGTGACACTACGCCTTACGAGCTCTCTATTGATGATGGCGTACGCTGCCGCCCGGCGTTGCACTTGCCGAGCCGAGATCTCATCGGTTGGCAGCTCTTTGTTCACCATGAATTTGAGGATGGGCTGAGCCCATGAAGGTGCTGCGATTTCTGCAATAGGCAAGACTGCGACTTGGACGAGGGCGGCTGGGTCGGGAGGTGGCGGGCTAGAGTCGGCAGCCGCTTGTTGTGTCGATGAAGTCCCTGGGTGGATTGGCGCAGTCCCCGGGCCGGGCTCTGAAGTCTCTGGGCCGACTGCCACAGTCCCCAAGCCGGGTGCGACTGCCATGATTCCCGTGCCGCCTGCTGGAATACTCGTTCCATCTGCAGGGGCTCTTGAGTCGGATCCGACTACTTCAGGAGGAGCCGGCACGAAGATGGAGTCTGACTCCGGTGATGGCTTGACGGACGGCTTGAGGAGGCGCTGAAGGGCGACGTCGGACTGTATCGCCTGACGGGTGGAGCTGATTCACGCCGAGGCGTCTGCTTGGTCGTTGTCGTTTCTTGGTACATGGAGAAACTCACACCCCTCAAAATATCCACTAAGTTGTTGTATGAGGAAGAGGTAGCTTGCCATGTTTGCATCATTGGTATTCCAATCGCCTGACGACTGCTGGACCACCAAGTCGGAGTCACCATAGCACAGGATCTAGCGAATGCCGAGCTCTTTGGCTAGCTGGAGCCCGTGAATGAGTGCCTCGTACTCGGCGACGTTGTTGGAGGCAGCAAAATGGATTTGCAGCACATACTTGAGCTTGTCGCCCTTGGGAGAGGTGAGGACGATGCCGGCTCCCAAGCCGGTGCGCATCTTGGAACCGTCGAAATGCATTCACCAATGGGTGGAGTCGGGCGCTGGCGGTAGATACTAGGTTTCGGCCAAGTTGACCAGGAAGTCGGCCAGCGCTTGTGACTTGATGGCAGTGCGAGGTTGGTAGTAGATGGTGTAGGGGGCCAAATCTATGGCCCACTTGGCCACTCGTCCCGAAGCGTCTCGGCTGCCAATGATCTCGGCCAGAGGAGCCGTGCAGACCATAGTGATTGGATGTTCTTAGAAGTAAGGCTTCAATTTCTTGGCGTCAAAGTGCACACCATAGCACATCTTCTGGTAGTGGGGGTAGTTTTGCTTGGAGGTCGACAGTACTTCACTCAAATAATATACTGGTCTCTGGACTGGTAGTGCTTTGCCATCCTCCTTGCGTTCTACCACAATGATTGTGCTGACCACTCGGTTTGTGGCGGCGATGTAGAGGAGCATGGGCTCCTTAGGAGTCGGAGCCGCCAGGACCGGTGGAGTAGTCAGCATCTTCTTTAGTTGAAAAAATGCTTCGTCCGCCTTGTGGTTCCACTCGAAAAAAGTGGTCTTCTTCATGAGTTGGTACACGGGAAGAGCCTTCTCGCCCAGCAACTAATGAATCGGCTGATGGATGCCAAACAGCCGGTGAATTTTTGTACGTCTAGTAGTCGGCTGGGTACCTCCATCCTTTCAATTGCCTTGATCTTCATAGGGTTGCATTCTATGCCGCGTTAGGAGACCAGGAAACCAAGGAGCTGGTTGGCTGCTACTCTGAAGACACACTTCTCCGGGTTGAGCTTGATCTGAAATCGGTGCAAGTTATCGAAGGTCTCTTTGAGGTCTTCCAGCAGTGTTCCATGCTTCTCCGTTTTTACCACCACATCATCCACGTAGACATGAGCATTTCTGCTGAGCTGCTTGAGGAGGCACTTCTGCATGCATCGTTGGAAGGTGGCGCCGTCGTTCCTCAAGCCAAACGTCATGGTTAGGTAGCAGAAAGCTCCAAATGGTGTGATGAAGGCAGTCTTCAGCCTGTCGGCCAGGTTCAACTTAATCTGGTGATACCCTGAATATGCATCCAAGAAACTCAACAACTCGCATCCGGCTATGGAGTCTATCACTTGGTCGATCCTTGGCAAAGCGAACGGGTCCTTGGGGCATGCTTTGTTAAGGCTAGTGTAGTCAATACACATTCGCCATTGCTTGTTCTTCTTCAGTACCAAGACCGGGTTGGCCAGCCATTCTGGAAAGAATACTTCCATGATGAAGCCTACTGCAAGCAGCCGGGCTATCTCTTCTCCAACAACTCTCCTCTTCTCTCCCGACAAGCGGCACAAAGGCTGTCTGACTGGCTTGGCATTAGATCGGACGTGTAATTTATGCTCAGCGAATTCCGTCAGGACACCTGGCATGTCTTTGGGGGACCATGCGAAGATGTCTTGATTCTCACGGAGGAAATCGACGAGCTCGCCTTCCTATTTGCTGTCGAGGTTGGCGCCTACGACAGCGTACCTCTCTGGTTGCTCTGGGTCCAAAGGTATCTTCTTTGTTTCCTTGGCCGGCTTGAACGAGCCCTCAGCTTCTGACTCTCTGGGGTCAGGAGACATCTCTGGCTGTTTGCTTGCCATCCCCACAACTCGATCTAGCAGCCGCTTCTCAGCTGCGATCACGAGGGACTTGGCCAGGCGGCTGCTCTCTGACGCGCAGGCGGACGACTTCTTGTAGTCGCCATTTATGGTCAGGATCCCATTGGACCTCGGCATCTTCATCTTGAGGTAGGCATAGTGGGGGACGGCCATGAACATGGCCAGGGCTGGCCGGCCAAGCAGCGCATGGTATGGGCTATCTAGGTCCACCACCTCAAACCATATTGACTCTCGGCAGAAATGATATTTGTCTCCGAAGAGGACATCGATCAAGATCTTGCCGATTGGTGAGCAGGAAAGGCCAGGAACTATGCCGTGGAACATCGTCCGGCTGGACTGCAGTTGCCTCTGCCTGATTACTAACTTCTCCATGGTGTCTTTGTACAAGATGTTGATGCAACTGTCGCCGTCTATCAGGACTCTGGAGAAGCGAGCAACTCGCTTGTCCGTGGCAAAGGTGGTGTCCAAAACCAAAGCATAGGAGCCGGGTTTGGGCATTACTTCTGGGTGGTCAGCTCGGCTCCAGCTGATGGGCTTCTCAGACCAGTGCATGAACTCTGGGGTGTCAGTTGCTACTGCATTCACCTCCTGCTGCTGCAGTCGCCTGCTGCGTCGATCGTCGGCCACACTAGTGAACACGACATAAGCTCCCTGCTCTTCTGGGTACTCATCTTGTACAGCGCCGACTGGTCTGACCGCCAGCTGCTGGGGCGGACGAGGCGGCTACCCGCAGGTGGGGGAGGCAAAAGTGCGTCTCCCTTGGCTATCCTAGTGAGCCAGTGGCATTTCCGAGCAGTGTGGTTGGATGGCTTCGTGCCATTGTGGAACTTGCAGGGTCCATCCAGAGTCTGCTCATATGAGAAAGTCGGCTGCCAGTTGGGCTTGCCACCCTTCTGGAGTTTGGGCAGGGGCTGCCCTTCTGGCTGCTGGTTTTCGACTGTCGCCACCTGCCGTCTCGTCGAAGTCGGTGGTGGGTGTCGGTGTCAAAACCGGCGGATCTCGGGTAGGGGGTCCGAACTATGCGTCTAGGCCGGATGGTAACAGGAGACAGGGAACACGATGTTTTACCCAGGTTTGGGCCCTCTTGATGGAGGTAAAACCCTACGTCCTGCTTGAGTAATATTGATGATATGGGCAGTACAAGAGTAGATCTACCACGAGATCAAGGAGGCTAAACCCTAGAAGCTAGCGTATGGTATGATTGTTGTATAGGGAGTTGATTGGCGACGGACTACAACCCTCCGGTTTATATAGACACCGGATAGGTTTAGGGTTACATAGAGTCAGTTACAATGGTAGGAGATCTTGAATATCCGCATCGCCAAGCTTGCCTTCCACGCCAAGGAAAGTCCCATCCGGACACGGGACGAAGTCTTCAATCTTGTATCTTCATAGTCCAGGAGTCCGGCTGAAGGTATAGTCCGGCTACCCGAATACCCCCTAATCTAGGACTCCCTCAGTAGCCCCTGAACCAGGCTTCAATGACGATGAGTCCGGCGTGCAAATTGTCTTCGGCATTGCAAGGAGGGTTCCTCCTCCAAGTCCTTCATAGAAGATTGTAAACACCAATAGTAGTGTCCGGCTCTGCAAAATAAGCTTCCACATATTGCCATAGAGAGAATAATATTAACACAAATCAAATCTGCTGATGTATTCCATAGTGCGTCATCACACTACAGCCAAGTCCTTCACTGGAATCTTTTCCACCTCAGCGTGTTTTGCGAGGCGGTTTCCTTGGCACGTCTTGTCAAAGCAGAGATCGTGTCCCCTTTGTTTACCGGATTCTCGTTAATACGGACGTGGGTTACCCAACCGCGCCACTTATCACGGTGCTTGGGAGGCAAGCGAGTTTTACTAGGTTGGTGGGGACGCATAGTCGCATCTGCCCATATAAGGGGATAAGGATCCACCTTTTTTACCTACGCCTTCTTCCTCCTTTTCCTATCCATCTTCTGCGCACCCGAGCTCTAGCGCCCAAGCCCGCGCTTCCTACCTCAACCCTCTCCAACAATGTCCGGAGCGGGAGGCAAGTGGATGGTCTCCTCCGTCACGGAGGGCCATGTCAAAAGGTTAAGGAAGGTCGGATACTTGTCCAAAGACATCGCGCACCGGCTTCTTGAGGAGGGGCAGCTTCTCCCCACCCCAAGGCCCCATGAGAGGGTAGTATTTCTCCCCCACTTCCTCCGCGGACTGGGTTTTCCACTCCACCCATTTGTCCCGGGGCTCATGTTCTACTACGGCCTGGATTTCCACGATCTGGCTGCGAACTTCATCCTCAACATCTCGGCGTTTATCGTCATGTGCGAGGCCTTTTCTGCGTCCGCCCCCATTTCGGTCTCTGGCTCAAGACCTTCAATGTCAAGCCCAAGGTGGTGCGCGGCAGCCAGGCGGAGTGCGGAGGCGCCATGGCGGGTAAGATGGCCAACGTCCTATGGTTCGAGGGCTCTTTCGTGGAGACCCTAAAGGGATGGCAATCCGGGTGGTTTTATATCACCGAGCCACGCGATCCGAAATGGACCGCAGCCCCCGAGTTCCGATCCGGAAACCCATGCCGCTTATGTCCTGGAAAGAGACGGGCCTGTCATGGGGTGACGAAGGAGAGGTGACTGGATTGCAAACATGCATCCAGTCCCTGGTGAACAAGCCAATCCGGCTTGTCAATGTAATCCAGGTTATGCTTGTCCGCCGGATCCTCCCGTGCCAACAACGGGATTTTAATCTGTGGGAGTTCGACCCGGTGCAGCATCAAACCCTCAGTAGGCTCTTCGTCACGACGGACGAAGATGCCTGGAAGATGCTATTCAAGGGCGCCGAGGCTCCCGCATCTGCTTCCGAGGACCGCGGATACAGCTCGCAGCATCACGCTAGCGAGGTAAGCCATCTACACCTTTTACAGGATGTTAAGCTTTTTTCATAGTTTGACTCTATGCGGGATCTAAACTCCCTTACCTTTGATAGGCTTGGCGGGTGATGTCCGGACCGATTAACTGTCCGGCTCCGCTGCCCGAAGACCCAGCTCCAACTCTACTAGTGAAGGTGCTGACTCCGGCGCCTTATGTGCTGCCGCAGAAGAAGGCCAAGAAGAAGAAGACCACAGGGACTCGAAAGAGTGCCCGCAACGTGGTAGTGTCGGACTCGTCATCTAATGAGTCTGAGACGCCCTCCTCCCGTGAAAACGAGGAGGAGGAAGAAGAAAACTCTCCCCCCCAGCGGAGGGAGGAGAGAAGAGGAAGGCCGCCCCAACGGGGGAGGCCGAGGGGTCTACGAAAAGGAAGACCCCTCCGCCGGACTACGCCCCTGACGCCGAAGAGGGCGAAGAGGAGTGGCCAGACAGGGCCAAGCATCCGGCAAAATCGTAAGTTCGGATATCAGAGTAACTCATGATGTTCCTTTGTTGCACAACTTTCCCTAATGTCGAACGTAATTATGCAGTCCGCCCCGGGCCGGACTCGACGAATCGTCGGGCGGCTCCCTGGACTCATCGGATGTGAACTCAGTTCCGCCCGCTGTCTCCCCCCGCACTGCAGACGACGCCGAAGTGGCGTCGCGTCAAGCTCCGGGGCAGGAGGAGGTGGTCCTGGAGGAGCCGCAAGGTAACCTCCCGGAGTCCAGGAGTGAAGGGGATAAGGCCCCCCAGGGCTCCCAGTCCGGCTTTGTGCCGGACACCGCGCCGGAATCTTCCACAGTTCCGGGCCATGGTAGGCGAACTCCTTGCAAGAGGAGTAAGCCTTCTGAGCCGACAGCCTCCGTCCAACTGGAGGTGCCAGACAATCTGCTGGAGGTGCTTGGCGGCGCCTCCATCGACGAGGAGCACCGTACTATTATGAGTACGGTGATCCGGAAGGTTCAGTCCGCCAAGAGCGGACTGAGTGAAGCTTGCGCTAGCCTTCTAACAGGCTTCGATGTAAATATGTAAAAATGTAACCGCATAGACAGTAGCCCCTGATGCTCTGTTTGGCGTTCGGAAAGAAAAGCCGAATATAGGATCTATTAAATTTTGCAGGAGTCTAACAACAAAGAGTCAATATGCGTATGCAGGCTTCGGTGCTAGCCACCGCCGCACTGACTGCGGAGGTGGGTGCCCTGAAACAGGGCCTCGGGCGGACTGAGCAACAACTCGGCCTTGCCAAACGGCAGCTCGAGGAGAAAGAAGGTAAGAAATACCTTACAGAAAAAGTGCCTATAAATAGGGGTGATTGCAAAAAATAACAGGATGGTACTGCTTATTGTAGGGGCCACGACTGAGGTGGCGACCCTCAAGCAGGCGCTGTCCGAGGCCGAAAAGAAAATAGCCATTTGAGGCCCAGGTCGGCGAGGTGCAGCAGGAGCTTCAGGCTCTCATGGAAAAACATGAGAGTTTGGAGCTTGAGTCTAAGACACAAGCGTCCGAGCTCGCGTCGGCCCTTGAGACTCGCAAGTCTGCCAAGGCCGAAGCCCAAAAGGCCCTCCAAGAGTTGGAGGAGATGAAAAAGATAGCGGCGGGTAAGGCATTCTTTATGCAAAGCAGAAGTATAAAAATAAAGTACTTGTTACTTACCCGAATCCGGAGCTCTCCAGGGGCATTCGCAGATCTTCCCCGCAGCGTATCCGACGGTGCCGCATTCTACCGAGCCGAAGAGGGCAGCTCGACAGAGAAGGTGTTCTGGTCTCAGTATGCTGAGGCCGGACAGCCTGTGCCCTTGAGCGACCAGCTGAAACAGCTGGTCGAGCTCCACAAGGCGGCCGAACAGGCCATGAAGGGCTTCGTAGTTCGGCCGTGGCCCGGAGAGGCCCTGCCTGGGAGCTACTTCGGGCTGGTGCGACGAGTGGTGGAGGCCTGTCCAAGGCTCGAGGTCATAAAGCGCTCCATTTGCATCGAAGGTGCCCGTCGGGCCCTTGCCCGTGCAAAGGTGCACTGGGCTAAGCTGGACGGTGAGAAGCTTGTGAGGGACGGGCCGCCGCCGGGGAAGGAGCATCGCAAGCCCGAGAACTACTACAAGGATGTTCTTGCGGGTGCCCGCCTTGTAGCGGATGAATGTACCAAGGATGTAATTTTTGAATGAACTCGCTCGTGTTTATCCTGTGCGCTGAAAACTTGTTCATATGCGCCAAGCAATGCTTGTTGAATTTAAAATATTACTTTCCGTGCGGCCGTTTATCAAAAAATTGAGAGATGGCCGGTCGTCGGCTTCTGCCCCCTTGCCACTAGTGCCGGGGTGTTCTGGATAAACCTGAGCGCTCTTTTTCCCATAGTTGGGTCCTTCGAGGGAGGCACTCAGCATAACGAACCAGACAATCGGACTATAATGCTTGAACACTCTCACTTAGCCATAGAACTCTATAATTTTAAATTTCGGGGAAGCCCCTAGTTCGGAAGACCGAGTTCGGGGCGCTATCCACGCCTTGGCCGGACAAAGCCAGCTCCTCGCTCGAAGCGGCATAAGCCTTTAGGGACTCGAAAACCTCTCGAACAGCGACCGGTCTCTCGCCACATCATGACAGTCAGTTTTAGCTTTCTCCACTGAGGTGCTTAACCCAGCTCAACCGGGGCACAATCGCAGTGGTTCTCCTAGTGCTACCTTAGGCGATATAGCGGAACGTAAGGCACCAAAACATAGGAGCCGGGCAAACCCAACTATTGACCCAAATCATGATTCGGAGCCGATGCATATAGTGCTATAAGTTCGGGGTGCCGCACTTGTGAAAGTGTACGGACTTCTCACGCCATATTTATGGGTACTAAAGCCCCTGACGTATTTTGTCGTACCACAGTGTACGGGTGCAACATGTCATAAACATATATATGAAAAGATGATAATGCGAAAAATAGACAGAAAGCTATGCATTGTTTATAGAGAGGCTATTTATCAAAGCCGAATGATACAAATAGTGCGGTAAGCAAAAGATATTGGACTATTTAGTATGTCCTGACCAGGGGCAGGCCGCGGAATTGTATTTGAAATAGGTATACCGCTCGTAACAGAGACCACCTGGGAGTTCCATAATGCGGCATGGCTTGTCTGCCTCCCTGGACCTTGCATCGTTTGTGCGGCAGTCGAATTGCCGAACAGGTCGTCTGAAGTATGGAGGCCTGAAAGTAAGAGAAAATTAAAAAAAGAATCCGGCAGCCCCTAGTAAGTTTTAAGCCATATTTTGGGCGTGTCGTTATTGTGCCCCTTCCCCTGTGCCCATGGTATTTCAAGGGCGTAGTTATGTATGTGAGGTACTAGTTTCGCTATGTCGCGAAAGCTGGGGTTGGGGCTGCATTGCTATGCTTGCTCAGGGTGTGCCAGGCGGTCCTGCTGTGGGTTACTCCGGGCGCGCTTGGCCGTGTCTCGCTTTTTAATGGCCGGACTGGAGAATTTCCTGAGAAGGCTACTTTGTACCTCCGCTGTGAGAGCCACCGTATGCTCCTCCGTACGGAGAGAGCGCTCGGTGTTTCCGTTGACCGTAATTACTCCTCGAGGGCCTGGCATCTTGAGCTTGAGATATGCATAGTGCGGCACCGCATTGAACTTTGCGAACACGGTTCATCCGAGCAAGGCGTGATAGCCATTGTGAAACAGGACTACATCGAAGATTAACTCTTCGCTTTGGAAATTGTCTAGGGATCCGAAGACCACGTCAAGTGTTACTGAGCCTGTACAGTTGGCTTCTACACCTAGTATAACGCCTTTAAAGGTCGTCCTTATGGGCTTAATCCTTGAGGGATCTATGCCCATTTTCCGCACTGTATCTTGATAAAGCAGGTTCAGGCTACTGCCGCCGTCCATGAGGACTATTGTGAGATTAAATCCGTCGATGATTGGGTCGAGAACCAATGCGGCAAAGCTGCCATGACGGATGCTAGTGGGATGGTCCCTTCGATCAAAAGTGATCGGGCAGGAGGACCATGGGTTGAACTTTGGGGCGACTGGCTCTATCGCGTATATGTCCCATAGCGCATGCTTCCGCTCCCGCTTGGGAATGTGGGTTGCGTATATCATGTTCACCGTCAGCACTTGTGGGGGAAAGCCCTTCTGTCCATTGTTGTTCGGCGACTTGGGCTCCTCGTCGTCGCTGTGCAGCCCCTTGTCTCTGCTTTCGGCCCTTAACTTGCCTGCCTGCTTGAACACCCAACAATCTCTGTTCGTGTGATTGGCTGGCCTTTCGGGGGTGCCATGTATCTGGCATGAGCAATCGAGTATTCGGTCCAAACTGGACGGGCCCTGAGTATTCTTTTGAATGGCTTTTTCCGCTGACCGGATTTAGAGCCTTTGAATCCGGCATTGACTGCCGTGTCTTCATTGCTGTCGCTGCTAACGCGGCGTTTTTGCTTATTCCGACATGTCCTGCCACTTTTGTCCTTGGTATCCGAATTACCAGGGTTCTTAGATATGTTGTTACTGCGAGCTAGCCAACTGTCTTCTCCCGCGCAAAAGCGGGTCATGAGTGTCATGAGGGCTGCCATGGATTTCGTCTTTTCCTGTCCCAGGTGCCGGGCAAGCCACTCGTCGCGGATGTTGTGCTTGAAGGCTGCTAGGGCCTCTGCGTCCGGACAGTCGAATATCTGGTTTTTCTTTGTTAGGAACCGTGTCCAGAATTGTCTGGCCGATTCCTCTGGCTGCTAAATTATGTGGCTTAAGTCGTCGGCATCTGGTGGTCGCACGTAAGTTCCCTGGAAGTTGTCGAGGAATGCGGCTTCCAGGTCCTCCCAAGAACCGATTGAGTCTGCTGGCAAGCTGTTAAGCCAATGCCGAGCCGGTGCTTTAAGTTTGAGCGGGAGGTATTTGATGGCATGTAGATCATCGCCGCGTGCCATGTGGATCTGAAGGAGATAATCCTCGATCCATACCGCCGGATATGTTCTGCCATCGTATGATTCGATGTTTATGGGTTTGAAACCCTCTGGCATTTTATGATCCATTACTTCATTCGTGAAGCATAGCGGGTGTGCAGCGCCTCTGTACTGGGCTATATCACGATGCAGCTCGGAAGAGCTATGTCTGTTGTGTTCGGCCCTGCCGGATTTGTTGTATCCAGAGTGAAGATCATTGTCGGGTGCCGGCGCGATCCGTAGATCGATCTTGTTTGTCTTGCCTTATCCTCCAGTATGTCTCGCAGGTCGGGCGCATTTTCCCGTGCCTTAGTTGAGCGGCGTCGGGGCATGGCTTGGGTGGAGGGCCGAGAGGCCTCTCTGTCGTGGCCGCGAGGTGGCCGGTCTGCCATGTCATGCGCTGGTGATGTAGGTGCTTCCTCCTCTGATCGGGGTAGAGGCCTGCGCTTCGGGTAACTCTTGGAGAGCCGTTCGAGTTCATACTCTTCGGCCGTAAGGACTTCGGTCCATCTGTCAGCTAGCAAATCTTGGGCAAATCTAAGGTGTTGCTGCTTTTTCTTGAGGCTGCTTGCCGTGGCTAAAAGCCTGCATTTGAAACGCTCTTGTTCGGCGGGGTCTGATGGTATGAAGAATTCGTCGTCATCGAGGCTTGCCTCGTCTTCAGAGGGAGGCATGTAGTTATCATCCTCGACCTCTTGGTCTGCCACTCTCTCATGAGGGCTGGCTTCTCCATCTTCCTGTGCCGAATCTTGCTGAGGTGGGTGTTCTTCGGCGCTATCCGGGGTAGTATTATCTCCCGTGCCGGAATCACCGTTTTTGCTTTGGCGGGATTTAGAGCGGCGACGCTGACGCCGGCGCTTTGGCTATTTCTTGGGGGTGTCATCTCCCACTGTTCCATCGCCATCTCCATCTTTTGGAGTATCCACCATATATATGTCATATGACGAGGTGGCCTTCCAGCACCCTACAGGTGCTGATTCCTGTTCGTCTCCTACATCGTCGTCCGTACCGTCGATGTCTTCGGAGCCGAAGTCAAGCATGTCGGTTAAATCATCGACAGTGGCTACAAAGTGGGTGGTGGGTGGGCTTTGAATTTCTTTGTCGTCCGTATCCCATCCTTGCTGACCGTAATCCGGCCAGGGCTCTCCTGATAAGAGAGAGACTTAAGGGAATTCAGGATGACGCCAAAAGGCGAGTGCTGAAAGATGTCTGCGGCGGTGAACTCCATTATCGGCGCCCAATCGGATTCGATCGGCGGGGGCACGGGGGGTTCAGAGTCCGGGGAGGAGTCCGGATCCTCGGAGTCACGGGTCATGCAGAGTGCGGGGCTAGCGTTCGGCTCGATCGCCTTTGAGATCGCAGCCCCCGAGGCGACGTCCAACCGCTCGTCCTCGATTGGCGCAATAGCCTCCGAGTTAGGGGTCGGAACCGATGCGCGTGCGGCCTCAGGGACACTGTCCGGAGGCAGAGCTATATCATGCCCCTCGAGATAGTGCGGCGCGCTTGGCCGTGGCCCGAACCCTCGAAGATCAAGTCTCCGCAGATGTCAGCCGTTTATTTTAAGTAACCAAACCTGACTTGATGGCCAGGGGCGTAGCTTTCGATCTGCTCCAAGTGGCCGAGCAAATTGGCCCGCAGAGCGAAGCCGCCGAAGATGAAGATCTGTCCGGGGAGAAAAGTCTCACCCTGGACCGCATCGTTGTTGATGGTCAAAGGAGCCATCGGGCCTAAAGGCGACGACACAGAGGAACTCTCAATGAAAGCACCAATGTCGGTGTCAAAACCGGCAGATCTCGGGTAGGGGTCTCGAACTGTGCGTCTAGGCCGGATGGTAACAGGAGGCAGGGAACACGATGTTTTACCCAGGTTCGGGCCCTCTTGATGGAGGTAAAACCCTACGTCCTGCTTGATTAATATTGATGATATGGGTAGTACAAGAGTAGATCTACCACGAGATCAAGGAGGCTAAACCCTAGAAGCTAGCCTATGGTATGATTGTTGTATAGGGAGTTGATTGCCTACAGACTACAACCCTCCGGTTTATTTAGACACCGGATAGGGTTAGGGTTACATAGAGTCGGTTACAATGGTAGGAGATCTTGAATATCCGCATCGCCAAGTTTGCCTTCCACGCCAAGGAAAGTCCCATCCGGACACGGGACGAAGTCTTCAATCTTGTATCTTCATAGTCCAGGAGTCCGGCTGAAGGTATAGTCCGGCTACCCGAATACCCCCTAATCCAGGACTCCCTCAGTGGGGCTTTGTGCTTGTGGTCGTTCTGCGGTTGACGCCGACTAGTGTCTCCGGCCGGGGTTCGGGGAGCCTGAGGAGCCACCTTGCCGGTCGCGCTAACTTGAATCTCCGTCTTCATGGAGGAGTCGGCCTTGGTGTACTTGTCCTCTATGATCAGCAGCTCATCGAGGGTTTCCGGCTCGTCACAGAGAAACTTGTGCTTGAGGAGGGTGCCCTCTCGGCATCCTGCGGTGAAGTACTCGATGGCCTGCACCTCGTGCATGCCTTCGCAGAAGTTGCGAAGCTCGGCCCAACGCGTGAGGTAGTCGCGGGTTGACTCGCTGGGGCCCTGTACACGCAAGGAGAGCTGGCGAGGCTTGGGAGGCCGCTTGTACATGCTGGTGAAGTTGCGGACGAAGGCATCAGTGAAGTCGACCCAACTATTGATGCTGCGGGGACTTAAGCTATTCAGCCAAGTACGGGTCGTGCCTTGGAGCATGAGCGGAACGTACTTCACAGCAACACGATTGTTGCCGTTTGCTATGCTGACGGCCGTGGAGTAGTCGACCAGCCAGTCCTCCGGCTTCACGGAGCCGGTGTATTTGGGTGTGTCTCTGGGGAGCGTGAACCCCTTGGGGAAGGGCTCGTCTCGGATGCGGGGGCCGAAACACGGCGGACCCAACTCATCTTCTTCTTCAAGCGCCAGGGATCGATGGAAACGGTCGATCCGGTGGCGGGAGTCATTCTCTTCGACTCCCTCCGAGGGGGAGGAGGCGGACAGTCGTCCCGTTGTTCCACTGCTCTTGGGCGACCGTCTCGGTCGCGCTCTATGGTGACGCGAGTCCGACTGCGGCTGGCAGCCGGCTCCTTGTCTTTTCTTCCGCGAAAGCCGCCAGTTGGCGTCCAAGACTCCGTGCCTTGGTCTCGGCGTGGAAGCAGGTTGTCATTCCGTCGGCGCGGCCCATCAGTGTTGCAGCCGGCCTCGTTCTGCTCAGCACCCGTGTCAAGGAGTCGCTGGACGCGCTCCGTCATCCAGCCACGTTCTTCGCCCTCGAACTTGTCCAGCTTGTCTGCCGCCGCCTGGGTGGCTCGAATGTTCTCCGCAGGCGTGGCGTAAACGGGGCGATTCGCCCCAAATAGATCGGCAATAGCCGCACCGCGCTGCTAGACCGTGCCAAGGCCGCTAGGCCCAGCCGCAGCCGGCGTGCCGCCCACCGCGCGGTCCATCTCGCGCTGCTAGGCTTCTGACATGCGTCTCATGCTGGCCAGCTTTTTGGCGCTTTCGACTAGCTGAAGGCGGCGTGCCTCCAGCGTCTCGGCGTCGGCATCTTCGGGGATGGGCGCTGCCCGGTCTTGCAGCACCGCGTGGAGCGGGTCATAATGACCCCCGCCGGAGTGCTCGCCATGATCGATGAAAAGAACTTCCATGACAATTGTTCCATCGCCCTCCGCGTGAGGAAACGGCTCGTCGTAGACCACCACGTTGGTGGGGAACGTGTCAAGCGACACGGTGTCGGAGTCGACCAACATTGGATCGGTGGAGCCTACGGACTCTAAGTCCCCAGCTGGCTCGCTGGCAACGTGGAGTTGATCGAGGAGGCTCGCGAGGAGGCTCTCAGGGCCACCTGTGCCCACGTCGGATGCGGGCTCGTCGAAGAGGCGGACCTCGCCTACAAGATCGGCGATGCAACTGGCCGCGTAGGCGATTTCAGCGCCATGCAGCGCGTCGGCGCAGACTCTATCTGGCATGCCGGGCTGGCTGCGCTCGCCAGGGAGAAAAAGGGTTCCCGTCCAGAACAGGTCTCTGGACGACGGGGCACCAGGCCCCACGGTGGGCGCCAAATGTCGGGGGTTGGGTGCGACATATGCCAATGGATGCCGTATCATGGTGGGGGCGAGTAGAACGTCGCCGGTGCCTGGAAACGGGATGAGGCGTAGACACGAACGCCGGCGAACTTTACCCAGGTTCGGGGCTCTCCTAGGAGATAAACACCCCTAGTCCTGCTCTGCATGGTCTCCGCATGATCACTAAGGCAAAGTGAGTACAGAGGCGCTCCTCGAGCTGTATCTGTGGATAGGTGAAGGCAAGGCTGGCTCTCTCCTTTCTCTAAGGCCTGGTCTAGTTCTAATGAATCGGAACCCTTTGCATGGGTGTCCTGGGGGTTTATATAAGCCTACCCCCAGGGGTACAATGGTAAACCGTATGGACGTAGGGCCCAGCTGTCAGTCTCTTCACCTGCGGGCTCCCCTGCCGACTGTTGGGGCCCACCGACTGGTCGGGTACGGAGCCGACAGGCCGCACCCGCCGCTACCGGGTCCTGCCGGCTGCTGATTACTGTAGCCGTGCCTCTAATGATGCAGGCTTGGTCATGGGGTCGTGGCTACAGTCCTACCGCCTGGCAGACGATTACTGTAGCCACTCCCCGTCTCGTCTGGTTAATGGTGCGTGGGACCCATGGGAGGGGCAGGCCGACTTCCGCGGGCCGGCTCCCTACGGGTCCGACTGGTGGCGCCCTTGCCGTCTTCTGGACTCTCACTGACTGGTAGGGCCCGTCTTCCGTGGATCATACCATCAGACCGTGGTGGGTACAGGACTCCGCCCACTATTGCTGGCGTTAGGGACGGCATGGCAACAGTGCTGTACCAGACGGAGATCTCCGCTGGTACAGTGCACTGTGCCCTGGCCATCCCCCGGAAATGGGGAGGGAGTGGGCTTCACTGTCGTTGTCGGTGTCAAAACCGGCGGATCTAGGGTAGGGGGTCCCGAACTGTGTGTCTAGGCGGATGGTAACAGGAAGTTTTACCCAGGTTCGGGCCCTCTTGATGGAGGTAAAACCCTACGTCCTGCTTGATTAATATTGATGATATGGGTAGTACAAGAGTAGATCTACCATGAGATCAGAGAGGCTAAACCCTAGAAGCTAGCCTATGGTATGATTGTATGTTGTCCTACGGACTAAAACCCTCCGGTTTATATAGACAATGGAAAGGGCTAGGGTTACACAAGGTCGGTTACAAAGGAGGAGATACACATATCCGTATTGCCTAGCTTGCCTTCCACGCCAAGTAGAGTCCCATCCGGACACAAGACGAAGTCTTCAATCTTGTATCCTCATAGTCCAACAGTCCGGCCAAAGGATATAGTCCGGCTGCCCTAAGACCCCCTAATCCAGGACTCCCTCAGTAGCCCCTGAACCAGGCTTCAATGATGATGAGTCCGACGTGCAGTATTGTTTTCGGCATTGCAAGGTGGGTTCCTCCTCCGAATACACCATGGAAGAATTTGAATACAAGGATAGTGTCCGACCCTGCAAAATAAATTCCACATGCCACCGTAGAGAGAATAATATTTTCACAAATCCAATTTGCTGACTTGTTTTGGCAACACGACATTATGTCATGGCCCGGTGATTATTCGAACCGTTTCCTTTAACTAGCCCCGCACATAACGCGGGGCAGTTTTTTGACACGTCTTGTCAAAGCAGAGATCGTGTTCCCCTTATTACGGGATTCTCATCAATACGGGCGTGGGTGACCCAAGCGCGCCATCGGTTACGGCGCTTGGAGGATAAGCGAGTTTTAACAGGCTAGTGGGGACGCATAGTTTCATCCGCCCATATAAAGGGATAAGGATTCAACTTTTCATCCACGCCTTCTTCCTCCTTTGCTCATCCATATTTGCACACTCGAGCTCCAGCGCCCAAGTCTGCATTTCCCACCTCGACCTTCTCCAACCATGTCCGGAGTGGGAGGCAGGTGGATGGTCTCCTCCGTCACGGAGGGACACATCAAGAAGCTGAGGAGAGCCGGATACTTGCCCGATGACATCGCGCACCGGCTCCCAGATGAGGAGCAGCTCATCCCCACCCCCAGGCCTCATGAGAGGGTAGTGTTCCTTACCCACTTGCTCCACGGAGTGGGATTCCCTCTCCACCCATTCGTTCGAGGGCTCATGTTCTACTACGGCCTGGATTTCCACGATCTGGCCCCGAACTTTATCCTCAACATCTCGGCGTTTATCATCGTGTGCGAGGCATTCCTCCGCATCAAGCCCCACTTCGGCTTATGGCTGAAGACCTTCAATGTCAAGCCGAAGGTAGTGAGCGGCCGCCAGGCGGAGTGTGGAGGCTCCATGGTGGGCAAGATGCCCAACGTCACATGTCTCGAGGGCTCCTTCATGGACACCATAAAGGGGTGGCAATCGGGGTGGTTCTACATCACCGAGCGGCGTGACCCTAAATGGGCAGCGGCCCCCGTGTTCCGATTTGGCTTCCCCATGCGGCTCACCTCCTGGAAAGAGAAGGGCCTGTCCTGGGGTAGTTTGGGGGAGCTGACCGGACTCCAAACATGTATTCAAAACATAGTGAACAAGAAGCTCAAACTTGTCAACGTAGTCCAGGTCATGCTCATCCGCCGGATCCTCCCGTGCCAACAACGGGCTTTCAACTTGTGGGAGTTCGACCCAGCCCAGCACCGAACTCTGAACATGCTCTTTGACACAACTCACGAAGATGCCTGGAAGGTGCTATTCAAGAGTGCCGAGGTTCCCCCTCCCACTACCGAGGACCGCGGATTCTGCGCGAAGCGCCAAGCTAGCGCGGTAAGCTGTTTTACCTCTCACAGGATACTTGTTTTTCATTGTTTGACTCTATGTGGGATCTAAGCTCACGTACCTTTGACAGGACTGGCAAGAGACGGCCGGATAGATCGACTGTCCGGCTCCTTTGCCCGAAGGCCCAGCAGACGCTCTCCTGACTAAGATGCTGACTCCGGCTCCTTACACGGTGCCGGAGAAGACCAAGAAGGCCAAGGGAACCCGAAAGAGTTCCCGACGCCAGGCGTCATCGGACTCGCCGTCCGATGACTCTGCGGCACACTCCTCCCCCGAAGACGAGGAGGAAGAAGTAGATGCTCCCCTTATGTTGGGGGGGACAAGAAAAGGAAGGCCGCCCCAACTGGGGATGCCGGAGGGTCCAAGAAGGGAAGGACTCTCCTTCCGGACAGTTCCACCACCGCCGCCGAAGGCGAAGACGAGTGGTTGCCCAGGGCCAAGCCCCTGGGGAGGTTGTAAGTATTCGGATACCAGAGTAACCCATAGTATCCTTTTGTCGCACTGCTTCCCCTAATGCTGAATATGATTATGCAGGATGCCACGAGCCCGTATCGATGTATCATTGGACGACTCCCTGGGCTCGTCGGATATGGATAGCGATCCACTTCCGACCGCCACCTCCCCTTGCCCTGCGGATGACGCCGAGGTATTGTCTCAAGAGGCACCGGATCGAGGGGAGACAGTCCCGGAGGCGCCTCAAGGCGACCTTCCGGACTCCGGGAGCAGAGGGAACAAGGCCCCTGAGGGCTCCGAGTTCGGTCCTCAGCCGAACACCGCACCGGAACCTCCAGTGGTTCCGGACTCGGGTAGGTGGCCCCCTTCCAAGAGGGGCAAGATGACTGTGCCGGTGACCTCTGTCCATCAAGAGGCGCCGGACAATCTGCTGGGAGCGCTTCGCAGTGCTTCCATCGATGAAGAGCACCGCACTATTATGAGTGCGGTGGTCCAGAAGGTTCAGTCCGCCAAGAGCGGATTGACTGAAGCCTGTGCCAGCCTTCTAATAGGCTTTGAGGTAAGTTTTTGAAATATTGAAAAAATATTAGCGCATAGATAGTAGCCCCTAATGCTTTTTTCGGTGTTCGGAAAGAAAAGTCGAGCAGCGGATCAAACAATATCGCGGGAGTCTAATATAAATATGTCAATATGTGTATGCAGGCTTCGCTGTTGGCATCTGCCGCACTGACTGAGGAGGTCGCCGCACTAAAGTAGGACCTCGAAAGGTCCAAGAAAGAGCTCGGCCTTACTAAGAGGCAGGTCGAGGAGAACAAAGGTAAGTAATACCTAGTCTGTTGATATGTATAAAAAGAATGCGATTGCAAAATGACGGGATCATCATGAATTTGCCAGGGGCCACGACCGAAGTGGCGACCCTGAAGCATGCGCTGTCCGATGCCAAAGATAAAGCGGCCAAGGAGCGCACTGAGCGGGAAAGGCAAGAGGCTCGGGTGGGCGAGGTGCAGCAAGAGCTCCAGGCTCTCGTGACGAAGCCCGAGGCGTTGGAGCTTGACTCGAAGACGCGAGAGTCTGAGCTTGCTGCGGCCCTCGAGAGCGCAAAGAGTGCCAAGGCCGAAGCCAAAAAGGCCCTCCAGGAGATTGACGCGATGAAGAAAGTAGCGTCGGGTAAGGAATTCTATATGCAAAGCAAGCATGTGAAAGTAAATTACCTATTACTTTCACGAATCCGGAGCTCTCCGGGAGTATTCATAGATTTGCCCCGCAGCGTGTCGGATGCCTCACAATTTTACCAGGCCAAGGAGGGAAGCTCAACGGAGAACCTGTTCTGGTCTCAGTATACTGGGACCAAACATCCGGTGCCTATGAGGGACCAGCTAAAGCAGCTGGTCGAGCTACACAAGGCGGCCGAACAGGCCATGAAGGGCTTTATAGTCCGGCTGTGGCCTGGCGACGCCCTTCCAAACAGCTACTTCGGCCTGGTGAGGTGGCTTGCGGATGCCTGCCCACGGCTGGAAGTCGTCAAGCGGTATGTCTGCATCGAAGGTGCACGTCGGGATTTCGCCCGTGTGAAGCTGCAATGAGCCAAGCTAGACGCCATGAAGCTGATCAAGGAAGGCCCGCCGCAGGGCAAGGAGCATCGCACCCCCGAAATTTATTATGAGGGTGTCCTGAAGGGTGCCCTTCTTGTAGCGGACGCGTGCACAAAAGATGTAATATTTGAATGGATTTTCTCATGTGATCCTGTATGCTGAAAACCTGTTTCATATGCGCTATGCAACGGTTGTTTGAATTTAAAATATTACCTTCTGTTTGGCTGTTTATCCAATCTGAGAGATGGCTAGTCGTCGGCTTCTGCCCCCATGCCGCGAGTGCTGGGGTGTTCAGGATAAACCTGAGCACTCTTGTTCCCATTTTTGGGTCCTTCGAGGGTGGTGCTCAACACATCGAACAAGGAAACCGTACTAATAATGCTTTATCACTCTATTCGGAAGGCCCTGGTATTCAGAAGGCCGAATCCGGGTTGCGATACACGCCTTTAAGCCGGACAGGACCGACTCCTCGCTCTAAGCGGCATAAGTCTTTAGGGACTTGAAAACCTCACCGAACAGTGACCAGTCTCTCGCTTTACCACGACAGTCAGTTTTAGCTTTCTCTACTAAGGTGCTTAGCCCAGCAGAACTGGGGCACAATTGCAGTAGTTCTCCTAGCGCTACCTTAGCCAATAGAGCGGAACATAAGGTACCAAAACATAGGAGCCGGGCAAACCCAACATTTGACCAATGACATGATTCGGAGCTGATGCATATAATGCCATAAGTTCGGGGTGCCGCACTTGTGAAAGTGTTCGGACTTATCACACCATATTGTGGGGTACTTAAGCCCCTGGTGTATTGGTCGTACCAAAGTTTATGGTTGCAAGGCGTCATTAATGAACACACACACATATATATATATAACAAGAATGCAATAATAATCGCAATGTTATGCATTGTTTATTCAAAAAGGTGCGTTAAAGCATAATGATATAGATAGTGCGATAAGCAAAAAGTAGGACTATGTCCTTTGCAAGGGCAAGCTGAGGAATAGTATTAAAGAAAATATTTCACTCGTTATCGTAATCCACCTGGGAGTTCCGTGGTGTGACGTAGCTTTCTGCCTCCTTGGTTGTTGCGTCATGTGTTTGGCAATCATGCTGCCAGACAGGGTTTCCAGAGATTAAAGTCCTAAAAGAGAAAAATAACAAAGCGGGAAGCCCCTAGTGCGGTTTAAGCCGTGTCTTAGGGCGTGCCGTAGTTGTGCCCCCCACCTATGCCCGTGGTATTTTTAATGCGTAATTATGTACGCGTGGCGCGGATTTCACCGTTTGGCTGTGACTGGGGTGGGGGCTGCATTGCTACGCGAGCTCAGATCGTGCCAGGCGGTCTAGTGGCTGATTACTCCGAGCGCGCTTGAAGGTGTCCGGGTCTTGGTACGCCGTACCGGTGGATTGCCTTGAGAGGCTGCTTTGCGCTTCTGTTGCGAGGGCCGCAGTGTGCTCCTCCATGCGGAGAGAACGCTCTATGTTTCCATTAACTGTGATGACCCCCCGGGGTCCTGGCATCTTGAGTTTGAGGTATGCATAATGCGGTACTGCATTGAATCTTGCAAATGCGGTTCGCCCGAGCAGTGCATGATAGCCACTGCGGAACGGGACTATATCGAAGATTAATTCTTTGCTTCGGAAGTTATCCGGGGATCCGAAGACCACTTCCAGTGTAATTGAGCCTGTGCAATAGGCCTCTACACCTGGAATGACGCCTTTAAAGGTCATTTTTGTTGGTTTGATCCTTGAGGGGTCTATACCCATTTTGCGCACTGTGTCCTGGTAAAGCAGGTTCAGGCTGCTGCCGCCATCCATAAGGACTCGAGTGAGGTGAAATCCATTGATGATTGGGTCTAGGACTAGTGTGGCGAATCCGCCATGACGGATACTAGTGGGGTAGTCCCTGCGATCGAAGGTGATCGAACAGGAGGAGCATGGGTTGAACTTTGGGGTGAGTGGCTCCAACGCATATACGTCCCTGAGCGCACGCTTCCGCTCCCTCTTGGGGATGTGGGTTGCGTATATCATGTTCACCATCCGCACTTGTGGGGGGAACCTCTTCTGTCCTCCGGTGTTCGGCTACCAGGGCTCTTCCTTGTCATCGCGATGTGGCCCCTTATCTTTGTTTTCGGCAATTAACTTGATGGCCTGCCTGAATACCCAACAATCCCTATTGGTGTGGTTGGCTGGCTTGTCGAGGGTGTCGTATATCTGGCACGAGCGATCGAGTATGCGGTCCAAACTGGACGGGCCCGAAGTGCTTCTTTTAAATGGCTTTTTCCGCTGACTGGGTTCAGAGCTTTTGAATCTGGCATTAACTGTCGTATCCTCGGTATTGTCGCTGTTAATGTGGCGCTTATGTTTGTTGCGACGTGACCTACTATTGCCGTCCTTAGTATCCGAAGTACCATGGTTCTTTGATATGTTATTACTGCGAGCCAGCCAGCTGTCTTCTCCTGCACAAAAGCGGGTCGTGAGTGTCATGAGGCTGCCATAGACTTCGGCTTTTCCTGACCAAGGTGCCGGACTAGCCACTCATCACAGATGTTGTGTTTGAAAGCTGCTAGGGCCTCTGCATCCGGATAGTCAACGATTTGATTTTTCTTTGTTAGGAACCGAGTCCGGAATTGCTTCGCCGATTCTTCTGTCTGTTGAATTATGTGGCTCAAGTCATCGGCGTCTGGTGGTCGCACTTTAGTGCCCTGAAAGTTGTCGAGGAATGCGTCCTCTAGATCTTCCCAACAGCTAATGGACTCTGCTGGCAAGCTGTTAAGCCAATGCCGTGCTGGTCCTTTGAGCTTTAGTGGGAGGTATTTGATGGCGTGTAAGTCATCACCGCGGGCCATGTGGATGTGGAGGAGGAAATCCTCGATCCATGCCGCAGGATATGTTGTGCTGTCGTATGATTCAATATTTACGGGTTTGAAACCCTCTAGGATTTGATGATCCATTACTTCGTCTGTGAAGCATAGGGTGTGTGCGGCACCTCTGTATTGGGCTATATCGCGACGCAGCTCAAATGGGTCCTGCCCGCTGTGTTCGGCCTGGCCGGATTTACTTTTACTATATCCGGGATGACGTTTACCATCTCGCATAGTGGCGCGCCCTAGTGATCCGTAGATCGATCTTGCTTGCTTTGCTTTGTCCTCCAATACGTCTCGCGGGTCTGGCGTATTTCCCCATGCCTTTTCGTTTGAATGATGTCAGGGTGCGGGCTGAATTTTTGGCCGGAATGCCTCTCTATCGTGGCCACGAGGTGGCCGATCAGCCGCGTCATACGCTTCTTCGTCTAGTCGGGGTGGCAACCTGCATTTTGGGTAACTCTTGGAGGGGCGTTCGAGTTCATATTGCTCGGCCGCGAGGACTACAGTCCATCTTGATCAGCTTGAAGCTGTTGCTGCTTTTTCTTAAGGCAATTTGCCGTGGCCATAAGCCGACGCTTGGAGCACTCTTGTTCGACGGGATCCTCTAGCACGGCAAATACGTCATCACCGAGGCTTGCCTCGTCTTCGGAGGGGGCATGTAATTATCATCCTTCTCCTCTCCATCTGCCACTCTCTTAGGAGGACTGGCTCCTCCATCCTCCTACTCTAAATCTTGCTGGAGAGGATTGTTGTTGTCTTCGGCACTATCCGGAGTGTTATTATCTCCTGTGCCGATATCACCACCTTTGCTTTGGCGGGACTTAGAGCCGCACCGCTGACATCGGCGCTTGGGTTGCTTCTTGAAGGGGTCATCCCCCGTTGTCTCGTCGCCATTGCCTTCCTTGGGTGTGTCCACCATGTATATATCGTATGATGAGGTGGCTGTCCAGTGTGTCAGGACCCCGATCCTAGGTCACACCGATCTAGCATGTAACACATCTTATCACTTTGTGGCCTCACGCACGGTATTTCCATGGGTGCCACCTTACCTGGCCCGGGATCGTTTGCGCCTTTTGGCTCACGTATATGATAGTGTTGCTAGCATCCATATGACAAAGAACCCGGGCCGACATGGCTAGTCGTGAACCCAAAGCGGCACTACCCCATGGGGACAGGTATACATGAATCAACCTCGAGCATGTCGGTCAACAGCGTGTGAATCCGGGCTGTAGCACTGGGCTAACAGGACTCCGGTAACCCGGGCTGTAGCAGGCTAGGCAGGACTCCGGATGTCACCGCGTGACATTTCCCCGAAGGGACAGACATAGGAACGAAGTGAATCACATGCCGGCCAGTCAAGTGTCCTGAACAGTAGTGCTGGGCTAGCAGGACTCCGGTGATCCGGGCTGTAGCAGACTACTATCGCTCAGAGGCACTAGACTACATTTCCCCATATGATAGGCTGCCAAGGATAAACAACTAGATAGTCAGATCCCACACATACCAAGCATTTCAATCATACACACAATATGCTCGATATGTGTGAATACAACATGGCATCACAACATAACTCTACAACTCAAGTATTAATTCATTAGGCTCCAAAGAGCCAGATATTACAAGCATGGGTCTCATGACCCAACAATCATAGCATACAAATCAAACACATGCGGAAGCTTAACATGTCTGAGTACAGACATCTATAAATGAAAAAGGCTAAGAAGCCTGACTATCTACCAAATCCTGTCGAGGGCACAAGATCGTAGCTGAGGTATCGAGCTAAATGTCGAAGTCCACGCGGAACTACTAGCGAGACTGAAGTCTCTCTGCAAAACATAAATTAAGCAAACGTGAGTACAAAGGTACTCAGCAAGACTTACATCAGAACTAGCTACATATGCATCGGTATCAACAAAAGGGGGTGGTGGAGTTTAACTGCAGCAAGCCAGCTTTGACTCGGTGGCTATTCTGAACTACGATTGCAAGCAACTCTTTTGAGGTGGCGCACACGAGTCCACACATTCACCAATCAATACACCACTATGGATCCGCTCTCATCTCCCTACGAGAAGGCCATCCATAGCACTCACACTTATCTTGCGAGTTTTAGAGTATCCACTTTCACTTGTCTATGAACTGTTATAGGCAACCCAGAAGTCCATTACCGCGGACACGGCTATTCGAATAGATCATTTATAACCCTGTAGGGGTGTACTTCGTCACACATGTTTCCACCACTTAGCGTCTGCACACGACATGTGCTCGCAGACTTCAAGCGAAAGCCGACGTGGGTGTAGACCACGACCTGACTAACCACACAAGTCTCTAGTCCAGGTTTATCGCCTATTCGGGTTCCATCCGCGAGGAGATCCGGCCGGAGTTTCGCTCACAGCCCCAAACGATGTGTGCAGGGTTCCCGAGACACCAAACGGGCGCCCGGTACACCGTGCCACAGTGTATCTACCGCAACATAGCCCACCCCTAGGGTCAGCGCTACGCACGGCCGCCAACACATATCCTACAAACACCAGAAACTAGTTGCAACTCCTGGACAGAGGACGAGAGGGGTCAGTAAGTCGAGCGGGGTCATATTTCAGGGCCCAACGTGTGGTAGTAGCTGTTTCATGGATCACAAACACAGAACTCAGTTCCTGAGGACGGTTTCAATGAGACAACCCACCATGTACTCGTACATGGCCTCTCACCGCTACCTTTACCAAATCGTGTTCACACACTTAGCTCTTAACAGTAGGACATGTTTACACACCTCCGATTCATCCCCGATGAATCGGGCCTGACTCAACTCTAAGCAGTAGCAGGCATGACAAACAAGCATGAATGAGTAGGCACATCAGGGCTCAAACAACTCCTACTCATGCTAGTGGGTTTCATCTAATTACTGTGGAAATGACAGGTCATGCAGAGGACAAGGGGTTCATCTACCGCAACAAGTAACAGATGAATCGTTGTTGTCCTAATGCAGTAAAAGAGAGCAGGAGCGAGAGAGGGGGATTGTATCGGAATGAACATGGGGTTTTGCTTGCCTGGCACTTCTGAAGATAGAATAGCTCTTCATCGGTGTCATCGGTCTCATCGTCGGAACGAATGTCTACCGAGAGGGAACAACCACTGACAAACACAAAAAGGTAACCACAATCAATGCAATGCACATACATATGAATGATATGTCATATTAAGGTACTGAATTGACCTAGTGCAACAGTTAGTCATATTCATTGAAGTGGAATTCAACCCTATAGCAAATTCCAACTCCAAAACTAATTACTATTTATTCCAGAAGCATGAATTGTCCTGTTCAGTGAGTTTAACTTGTTCAAACATGCATGCAAATGGCATATTCAGATTCTTTGGATTTTTCTGATCATTTTACATATATAATTTATCTCATTTGGAGTTACGGTTGAAATTCTATGATTTTTCAAAGTTTTGGATATTTTCTGAAATAAATAAATCATTTAAGATTTATTTAAATTCCAGAAAAAGGATTACTGCGTCAGCTTGACGTCATGATGATGTCAGCAAGTCAACAGGGCCGCCCAGAGTCAAACCTGACAGCTGGGACCCACGGGTCAGTGTAACAGGGCTAGTTTGGGTGGATGACATGTGGGACCAGTCAACTGCCAAGTCAGCACGGTCAACTCTAGCACGTGGGTCCCACTGGGTTATGAACTAAACTAAACAGAGAATTAAATTAAACTAACAGGCATGAGGCCCACTGTCATTGACCTTGAGGGTTAATTAACGGGGTTGTTAGCTGCTAATGACGGGACACGTCAGCGTCACCGGGATCTCGCTGCCGGCGACCAAAACGACAATAGCGCGGCTCGGAAACACGCTACGGGCGACGGTTGGACGTGCCGAGGGCACCGGGCGATAGCCCTTGCTCCCGCGCATCTAGTGGAGGTACCAGTAGGTCACGGGGTCACCGGAATCGACGCCGGCGATGAGGCCAGCGGCGGCCGGAGCTACGGTGTAATCGTGTTGGGGCTAGGGGGCACATGGGGAGAAGCTGGTGCTGGCTACGGGCTCCTGGAGACGCGTTGAGCGCGATGGTGTGCTCGACTTCGAGCTACAACGGCTCCAGCCACGGCGGCGATGAGGCATGGCGGCGGCGAGCTTCGGCCGTGGTGGACAGTGGGGCTAGAAGAGGAAATCGACAAAGGAGAGAGGGGTTTGGGAGAAGGAGCTCACAGTGAGTCGAACGGGAGGGTCAGCGAGCTCGGGGAGGCACCGGAGGAAGCTAATTGATGGCGACGGTCTTCGATGGCCGACGAGGGGAACAGCAGTGTAGGCGGCATCTAGGGGCTTCCGGCATCAGGCGGCTCGGTGAGGAGGAGGAGAGGGACTCGGCGGAGCTCTTGGGCAGCTCCAGGGGACGAGGGAGAGGCGATGGCCGCGGTGATGCTCATCGGCGGTGGCGGGCGCATTCGGTCGTGCGCGTGAGAGAGAGAGACAGGGGAGGGGATGAGGGCGAGGGAGAGTGCGAGAGAGGTCGGGGGCTGCGTGGCGTCGCCTGGTGCATCGAGGAGGAGCCAGGCAGGCTGGGAGGGAGGAGGTGGAGGCCTCGGGCGCGCTGGCGTCGACACGCCTCTGCCTACTGGCAGAGGTGGAAGAAGACCAAGGCGCCCCTGGTGGGCTGGCCGATTCTGCTGGGGCGGCTACAGGTAAGTGGGCCAGGTAGTCCTTTCTCCTCTGTTTTTTTTAATTTAATTCTGTTTTCTAATTTGCAGTTTTGTTTTGAATTTGGTTTTGAAGCCAAATCAATTTTGTTGCTTCTGGAAATATTTTTAGAAGCTAAAGGAGTTAAACCAAAGCTCCACAAAAATATTTCAGAATTATTGGACCTGTATTTATTTAATATTAAATATAAATCCAATTCAAATAGTTATTAAATTAATTCAAGGGCCCAAAATAAATATCTCTGAGATTCCAAAAATATTGTTTTAAGTTTTACCTCTTGCCAATATTTTCAGAGACTAAGAGGAACATTTTCTTGGACTTCTTTGAAGAGATTTTAATGTTGACTATTTTTGAAGTGATTTATGAGGGTTTCAACTAACCTCAATTCAACTTTCAAAAATTTAGACATGATGCATGTTGCTCACTCAGGTAAATAGCTACAAGCAAATCTAGGGCTGTGACAACTCACCCCCACTAAACAGGAATCTCGTCCCGAGATTCAAGACGTGAGGTAAGAAGACAGAGGGAACACCAATAGAGAATCTTCACGATCCGATTGCCCTTCTCGAAGATGTTGATTCATTGCATCATGTCGATCTTGACATCTTTGCTTCGAGAGCTTCATCCAACACGGCGGCAAGAGAGCAAGACAACCTCACAGGGGAGGATACAAGATTAACTCCACGGAATGAGACGTAAAAACACCTCTTGAGTTGAGATACAAGGCACATATCAGAATCAATGAGAAGAAGCAGATGACAAGGTTCAATTTGGTACGCAACAAACCCACGCTGGAGCAGGATGATGCATGGTTTCAAAGTAGCGAGGGATAATTGCCATGATACCATAACGAGACATCTTAGGAAGGTGACTCGCAGAATTATTCCCTTAAGTGGCAAAAAGAATTACTTTTGATTCGGAGATCATAGAAACTCTTTACACCAGCCTAAGGCAATGACAAATGATCAGTGGAAGGAGTTTGAAAGAATGACATACTCGGACTAGGATGGATGATGTGGACTACCTTGTTGAAGACAACGCAATGGATGATTTTTGCTTATCATCGGAAATGGATGGGACCTATGGTAAGTCCACTTTTGAAGATGACCATGAACAACAACTGCTGAGGTGCAAGCTGGGAACAAAATGCAAATGTTGGGAATGATTCTAGTAACTGGGGAGAAGGTTCACCGGCAAGGTGATTCCACCAATCGGATGGCTATCGAACAACTGAGAGGACGGAGGCACAATCCGTTTGACGACAACATCAGAACCTAGTGCCTGAGCGTGCTCTCAAGAACTTGAGCATTTCCGTATTCATCAAGGTTCTGCCAATATCCGTGTCAAGGATCCTGGCAACACAACATGCTACCATGATGAATAATGGTGGAAGATGCAGATGCAAAGGAAGATAACACTTTCTCAGATTTCACCTTAGCGAAGCCAAGGAAACAAAATCTGGATAATCGACCGAGAGACATTTAGCACTCCTCTTCTAATGTTCTCCTTGATGTACTGGTTACCACGGTCATGCTTTAAGCATCGGCATAACCACCAAGTAGTGGTCGGACTTCGGAATACAACAGATCCATAAGGAACAACTTCTGGATTAAATCCTACGAAATCCTTATGGGAAGGTGACCAACTTTCTTCAACCGAGATACTACAATAATAGGTCTTCCGGCTGGATGTGTTGGCCACGACATCCACTTTACCGGTTATCAGGAGACCAATATTATGGTTCTCGGAAAATGCTCCAACCATCATATCTGCCTGAGATTCAGATCTGGTTGGTGTCAGGATATTCCAGACTCATCGAGTCTAGAAAGGAAAATGAAGGTTTGCAACACAAATCGACGAGACGACGTTGCGAGATTCTCGGGGGAATGAACTACGGTAGTAGGCTCCAAAACATGAGCCGGCTCTGCTACAAGCATGTGAACACGTTGTCCTAGACAAGCATGGCCACCTGGTAGTCTTACAACGAAACACTACCGAGTTCAGGAGGGAACCATCAACGAGGATATCGAAGTCCTTACGTAAGTCTAGCTCCTAAGAAGAAACTTCTTCTCCTTGAACAAACCAATCAGTGGCTTGGTGTGCTAGGAACACATATGGAGTGGAGGTAATTAATCTACCAAACCATAGAATATTTCGCACATATGCATGACTGATTTGGGATGACTCCAAGGGAAACAAAACAAACCTTTCTCAAATTCATGGCGGCAACTTACATCGAGTGCACATGAATTAAAGGAAGTCACTTCTTTCATCCAAACATATGCTTCATGAACGAAACACGAAGATAATGCTTATAAAGTTTCCAACACTAGCTGGATGTTCAACACAATCATGGAGGAGACAAAATGCCGCTGATGGGCTCAACAGCAACTCATAAAATTTCCATATCACTGGACTTCCACCACTATGTGAACAATGTGATAGTATTGGTCAGACCAAAGATATAATGGTGTATGCTCGAGGGACAACCGTAAGTAAGACAACATTACGAACATCGTTGGTTCTGATTTGATTTGACGATAGCCCACGCTCAAATCAAGGTTTGGACAAGATAATAGATCCAAAAACTGATCACGGGGATCAGTCGATGTATATATCATCTTCCTTCAACACACACACACACACAAGGATATCCCTTAGAGATGAGCTAAGTCGGACAAGTTTTCATCTTCCAACTCTCCAAGTTGTTGTTAAGCTTAACCAACTAGCTCAGGGGTATCCAACACAGATTCTTGGAGAAAAATGGTTTATTGAAAAACCAACTTGATCATGAACTCAACATAACGGTCAGATGACAACCTGGTAACACTTCCGAGAAGATATTCGGAAAATCACGAACCACCGGTATGTTACTAAGCTCGAGAACAACCTTGCTTTTCAGGGCAAGATGATATGATCAAAGAGTGAGGGATTGGCACAATCTTAACCCATTGATCGAAGTGTGCACCAGAAATATGGACTGGGTAGCACGATCAGTCTTAGAATGATAATTCAATAACCAACACGCTAAGAATGAGAATATTGTCCATTAACTACCAGGCAACGGGGTTGCTAGGAGTATTGATTTCACACACCACGATTCACTTGTCGTCATTCCGGTTGCAACAACACTGAAACCGAGAAATGAACAATGATGGAGAGAGTATCGCTGCGTCAAGAATTCATGGGAGAGGTGCAATTCTCACGACGCTCTTGACATAAAGTGGGCAATACTTCAGGGTAGAACAGAACAAAAGCTGGATTGGCATTTTGATCTGCGGAATACAACCACTTTGACCCGATCCCAGAAATGGATGAGGTACTGGAGTTTGTTTCTCCTAGTCATTCTAACATAGAACGGCTCGACGGACCACAAGAATAAAAGGCACCGATGAACACAAATGCACAACTATTCCTGACTATCAATTGATAGACGAAGGTCAGAAAACAACTAAAGAGGGACAACTCAAGGAACATATAACTTTCTGAGTTGTGGAGGCATAGATTAGTATGTCGAGCAAAGCTCAACATATTCCTTCCAGATAACCCATGCAGAAAGGTAGAACTGGCAGAGCCACAATATAGAATGGAGAACTCATCAAGAGCACTCTGTCGTGACCTTCTGGTTCAAAAGAACTCCTGCCAAGAATGGTTCATGATAATTGGAAGAAGGATATACCACGGACCTCGAGGACTATCGCAAAGGTTACTAATATCCTAAAGGAACGAGCAAACACTATCAACATGAAGTAAGTAGGGTGAATCTCGGGTTCAAAACCCAGGAATAGAATGCCTACCAACTAAATGGCATCACGGGATGATTTCGAGAATGATGGCCAGAATCATCACACTGGGAACACAAAACATGGTTAGATTACTAGGTGGCACTCTAAGACACCTAGGGTCATAATAATAGTTCCAACATATATGCCGAGGCAACGGAGTACCTCAACTCACCGATTAGTGTGATTAATCTGGCCCAAATGGACATCAAGAACAGGGGAAAGGGTTTGCAAATGCATCAGACTATTTAGAAACCTGGGATGACTCGGACAGCATAACGGCTATAAATGCTCAAAATGATTTGAGACATCCTGCAAAATGGTGGCATAACCACTCAGAAGCACAATATCAAGGTTCGAGACCAACTATGAACACACAGAAGTAGTAGAAACTAAACTGGGCTTAAATCCAACAATCTTAGGCAACTACGGTTTAGTAACACATCATCCTGATAGATAGATGAGAAGGCCTAATTCTTAATCCCCACAGAAAAGAAGAGGTTGACTCAGATCAGAAGGGCATGAGGTATAAGGAGTAAAAAGAGTCTTACGTTCCCTTCCACAATCAATTCCCTTACATAACTAAAGCATTTCTAGACTCAACTTCGACCAGTTTGGCTTGGTAAACCTACAGGCAGTCAGGCTCTGATACCAATGCTGTCAGGACCCCGATCCTAGGTCACACCGATCTAGCATGTAACACATCATATCACTTTGTGGCCTCATGCACGGTATTTCCACGGGTGACACCTTACCTGGCCCGGGACCGTTTGCGCCTTTTGGCTCACGTATATGATAGTGTCGCTAGCATCCATATGACAAAGAACCCGGGCCGACATGGCTAGTCGTGAACCCAAAGCGGCACTACCCCATGGGGACAGGCATACATGAATCAACCTCAAGCATGTCGGTCAACAGCGTGTGAATCCGGGCTGTAGCACTGGGCTAACAGGACTCCGGTAACCCGGGCTGTAGCAGGCTAGGCAGGACTCCGGATGTCACCGCGTGACATTTCCCTGAAGGGACAGACATAGGAACAAAGTGAATCACATGCCGGCCAGTCAAGTGTCCTGAATAGTAGTGCTGGGCTACCAGGACTCCGGTGATCCGGGCTGTAGCAGAATACTATCGCTCAGAGGCACTAGACTACATTTCCCCATATGATAGGCTGCCAAGGATAAACAACTAGATAGTCGGATCCCACACATACCAAGCATTTCAATCATACACACAATACGCTCGATGTGTGTGAATACAACATGGCATCACAACATAACTCTACAACTCAAGTATTAATTCATTAGGCTCCGAAGAGCCAGATATTACAAGCATGGGTCTCATGACCCAACAATCATAGCATACAAATCAAACACATGCGGAAGCTTAACATGTCTGAGTACAGACATCTATAAATGAAAAAGGCTAAGAAGCCTGACTATCTACCAAATCCTGTCGAGGGCACAAGATCGTAGCTGAGGTATCAAGCTAAATGTCGAAGTCCACGTGGAACTACTAGCGAGACTGAAGTCTCTCTGCAAAACATAAATTAAGCAAACGTGAGTACAAAGGTACTCAGCAAGACTTACATCAGAACTAGCTACATATGCATCGGTATCAACAAAAGGGGGTGGTGGAGTTTAACTGCAGCAAGCCAGCTTTGACTCGGTGGCTATTCTGAACTACGATTGCAAGCAACTCTTTTGAGGTGGCGCACACGAGTCCACACATTCACCAATCAATACACCACTATGGATCCACTCTCGTCTCCCTACGAGAAGGCCATCCATAGCACTCACGCTTATCTTGCGAGTTTTAGAGTATCCACTTTCACTTGTCTATGAACTGTTATAGGCAACCCAGAAGTCCATTACCGCGGACACGGCTATTCGAATAGATCATTTATAACCCTGCAGGGGTGTACTTCGTCACACATGTTTCCACCACTTAGCGTCTGCACACGACATGTGCTCGCAGACTTCAAGCGAAAGCCGACGTGGGTGTAGACCACGACCTGACTAACCACACAAGTCTCTAGTCCAGGTTTATCGCCTATTCGGGTTCCATCCGCGAGGAGATCCGGCCGGAGTTTCGCTCACAGCCCCAAACGATGTGTGCAGGGTTCCCGAGACACCAAACGGGCGCCCGGTACACCGTGCCACAGTGTATCTACCGCAACATAGCCCACCCCTAGGGTCAGCGCTACGCACGGCCGCCAACACATATCCTACAAACACCAGAAACTAGTTGCAACTCCTGGACAGAGGACGAGAGGGGTCAGTAAGTCGAGCGGGGTCATATTTCAGGGCCCAACGTGTGGTAGTAGCTGTTTCATGGATCACAAACACAGAACTCAGTTCCTGAGGACGGTTTCAATGAGACAACCCACCATGTACTCGTACATGGCCTCTCACCGCTACCTTTACCAAATCGTGTTCACACACTTAGCTCTTAACAGTAGGACATGTTTACACACCTCCGATTCATCCCCGATGAATCGGACCTGACTCAACTCTAAGCAGTAGCAGGCATGACAAACAAGCATGAATGAGTAGGCACATCAGGGCTCAAACAACTCCTACTCATGCTAGTGGGTTTCATCTAATTACTGTGGAAATGACAGGTCATGCAGAAGATAAGGGGTTCATCTACCGCAACAAGTAACAGATGAATCGTTGTTGTCCTAATGCAGTAAAAGAGAGCAGGAGCGAGAGAGGGGGATTGTATCGGAATGAACATGGGGTTTTGCTTGCCTGGCACTTCTGAAGATAGTATAGCTCTTCATCGGTGTCATCGGTCTCATCGTCGGAACGAATGTCTACCGAGAGGGAACAACCACCGACAAACACAAAAAGGGAACCACAATCAATGCAATGCACATACATATGAATGATATGTCATATTAAGGTACTGAATTGACCTAGTGCAACAGTTAGTCATATTCATTGAAGTGGAATTCAACCCTATAGCAAATTCCAACTCCAAAACTAATTACTATTTATTCCATAAGCATGAATTGTCCTGTTCAGTGAGTTTAACTTGTTCAAACATGCATGCAAATGGCATATTCAGATTCTTTGGATTTTTCTGATCATTTTACATATATAATTTATCTCATTTGGTGTTACGGTTGAAATTCTATGATTTTTCAAAGTTTTGGATATTTTCTGAAATAAATAAATCATTTAAGATTTATTTAAATTCCAGAAAAAGGATTACTGCGTCAGCTTGACGTCATGATGATGTCAGCAAGTCAACAGGGCCGCCCAGAGTCAAACCTGACAGCTGGGACCCACGGGTCAGTGTAACAGGGCTAGTTTGGGTGGATGACATGTGGGACCAGTCAACTGCCAAGTCAGCACGGTCAACTCTAGCGCGTGGGTCCCACTGGGTTATGAACTAAACTAAATAGAGAATTAAATTAAACTAAACAGGCATGAGGCCCACTGTCATTGACCTTGAGGGTTAATTAACGGGGCTGTTAGCTGCTAATGACGGGACACGTCAGCGTCACCGGGATCTCGCCGCCGGCGACCAAAACGACGATAGCGCGGCTCGGAAACACGCTACGGGCGACGGTTGGACGTGCTGAGGGCACCGGGCGATAGCCCTTGCTCCCGCGCATCTAGTGGAGGTAGCAGCAAGTCACGAGGTCACCGGAATCGACGCCGGCGATAAGGCCAGCGGCGGCCGGAGCTACGGTGTAATCGTGTTGGGGCTAGGGGGCACATGGGGAGAAGCTGGTGCTGGCTACGGGCTCCTGGAGACGCGTTGAGCGCGATGGTGTGCTCGACTTCGAGCTACAACGGCTCCAGCCACGGCGGCGACGAGCTTCGGCCGTGGTGGATAGTGGGGCTAGAAGAGGAAATCGACAAAGGAGAGAGGGGTTTGGGAGCAGGAGCTCACAGTGAGTCGAACGGGAGGGTCAGCGAGCTCGGGGAGGCACCAGAGGAAGCTAATCGACGGCGACGGTCTTCGGTGGCCGACGAGGGGAACGGCGGTGCAGGCGGCATCTAGGGGCTTCCGGCATCAGGCGGCTCGGTGAGGAGGAGGAGAGGGACTCAGCGGAGCTCTTGGGCAGCTCCAGGGGACGAGGGAGAGGCGATGGCCGCGGTGATGCTCATCGGCGGTGGCGGGCGCATTCGGCCGTGCGCGTGAGAGAGAGAGACAGGGGAGGGGATGAGGGCCAGGGAGAGTGCGAGAGAGGTCGGGGGCTGCGTGGCGTCGCCTGGTGCATCGAGGAGGAGCCAGGCAGGTTGGGAGGGAGGAGGTGGAGGCCTCGGGCGCGCTGGCGTCGACACGCCTCTGCCTACTGGCAGAGGTGGAAGAAGACCAAGGCGCCCCTGGTGGGCTGGCGGATTCTGCTGGGCCGGCTACAGGTAAGTGGGCCAGGTAGTCCTTTCTCCTCTGTTTTTTTAATTTAATTCTGTTTTCTAATTTGCAATTTTGTTTTGAATTTGGTTTTGAAGCCAAATCAATTTTGTTGCTTCTGGAAATATTTTTAGAAGCTAAAGGAGTTAAACCAAAGCTCCACAAAAATATTTCAGAATTATTGGACCTGTATTTATTTAATATTAAATATAAATCCAATTCAAATAGTTATTAAATTAATTCAAGGGCCCAAAATAAATATCTCTGAGATTCCAAAAATATTGTTTTAAGTTTTACCTCTTGCCAACATTTTCAGAGACTAAGAGGAACATTTTCTTGGACTTCTTTGAAGAGATTTTAATGTTAACTATTTTTGAAGTGATTTATGAGGGTTTCAACTAACCTCAATTCAACTTTCAAAAATTTAGACATGATGCATGTTGCTCACTCAGGTAAATAGCTACAAGCAAATCTAGGGCTGTGACACAGTGCCCTGTGGGGAATGGTTCCTCTTCGTCTCCCGCATCGTCGTCCATACTGTCGATCTCTTCGGAGTCGAAGTCGAGCATGTCGGTTAAGTCATCGACAGTGGCTACTAAGTGGGTGGTGGGTGGGCCGTGAATTTTTTCGTTGTCCGTATCCCAATCCTGCCGGCCATAGTTCGGCCAGGATCCTCCTGACAAGGAGAGAGACCTTAATGAGTTCAGTATGTCGCCAAAGGGCGAGTGCTGAAAAATATCCGTGGAGGTAAACTCCATGATCGGCGCCCAACCGGATTCGATAGGAACGGGCGGCGGCGGTTTGGAGTCCGTGGTCGGAGAAGTATCCGGCAGTTTAACAACACGGCTCTCGTGCAGAGTAAGGTCGATGTTTGGCTCGATCGCTGCTGAGGGTAAGGCCTCCGTGGTGGGGTCTATCCCCCCGTCCATGGATGGCGCAACTGGCTTCGAATTGAGGGTCGGAGCGGCTGCCGGTGCGATCTCCTGAACACTGTTTGATGGTAGAGGTAAATCGTACTCATTGTGACCGCGTGACGCACAAGGCAGAGGCTCGAATCCGTCGAAGATGAAGTCTCCGCGGATATCGGACATGTAGTTTGAGCTTCCAAACCTGAACTGATGGCCAGGGGCGTAGCTTTCAATCTGCTCCAGATGGCCAAGCGAATTGGCCCGCAGTGCAAAGCCGCCGAATACAAAAATCTGTCCGGGGAGAAAATTCTCACCCTGGACTGCATCGCCAACAATGATAGAAGGAGCCATCAAGCCTAACGGCGACGACACGGAGGAACTCTCAATGAAAGCACCAATGTCGGTGTAAAAACCGGTGGATCTCGGGTAGGGGGTCCCGAACTGTGCATCTAGGCGTATGGTAACAGGAGGCAGGTAAAACCCTACGTCCTGCTTGATTAATATTGATGATATGGTTAGTACAAGAGTACATCTACCACGAGATCAGAGAGGCTAAACCCTAGAAGCTAGCCTATGGTATGATTGTATGTTGTCCTATAGACTAAAAACCTCCGATTTATATAGACACCGGAAAGGGCTAGGGTTACCCAAGGTCGGTTACAAAGGAGGAGATACACATATCCGTATTGCCTAGCTTGCCTTCCACGCCAAGTAGAGTCCCATCCGGACACGAGACGAAGTCTTCAATCTTGTATCTTCATAGTCCAACAGTCCGGCCAAACGATATAGTCCGGCTATCTTGAGATCCCCTAATCCAGGACTCCCTCAGTCGCCACTCCCTGTCCCATCCCCCCTAATGAGGGCATGTGCTTTGCTGGTGTCAGGGGCCGACTTCCCGTGGTCGGCGACTCCGGAACCCGCCAGTCGGAGTCGGCCGGTCTCGATCTCATCCGTAGGACTCGAATGCTTATGGGCAGCCGGCTGTTCCTCCAGCCGCCCTCCTGAAGTCGGCTCCCCGTCCGTGTCTTGAGGGGTGCAGTCAGCCCCGATGTCTTGAAAGGTTATTGGCCTCGGGTTAGCCGACCCGTGGCCCATTACTCTGACACAAACGAGCACGACGAACTCTCAACACAGAAAGACACTAGATTTATACTGGTTTTAGCCACCGTTGTGGTGTAATACCCTACTCCTGTGTGGTGGTGGTGGATTGCCTCTTGGGCTAATGATGAACAGACAAGGGGAAGAACAGCCTCCTGAGGTCGAGGTGTTCTTGTGCTTGGTGAGCTTGTGTGTGAGAGGATCGGAATCAGCTGCCGACTTGTGATGGTGTCGATCCGATGCCCCTCATGGTGGTGGCTACTTCTACCTATATAGGCCCTGGTCCTCTCCCCAAATATTGAGCGGGAAGAATGCCACAACAGCCAATTCGAAAGGGGACAACTAGAACAAGCTATGCTGACAAAAGGTGGTCTTCTCCTGCGAAAGGCTCTGGTGATGACGCCGTCCTGGGCTCCATGGTGACCTCCATCTTGTCGTCCTTCTGGTCCTGGTCTCGTTGCATCGATATGGAAACCTTTGCTCGATGCCTCGGTACTCCGCGCCTGTGCTTGCCCCTTAGCACCAAAGAGGAAACAAGGACACTTCGCGCGTTGGCGCCCGCCTAGCGCCCTCCTGGTCTCGTCGTCATGGCTCATGTCATGAGGGGCCTCGCGAGGTTTGCCTTGCCTTGGTCTCTCCGCCCCTCATGAGCCTGCCTGGTGAGGCCGCTCTTGAGGAGGTCATGCGTCATCCGCCCCGCGAGGCTTGGCCCCTCGTGAGGGTCTTTAATGATTTGTCGATGAAGATGGGCCGTATGAACCTACCAGCCCAGCCATGCAATGGGCTGCAGGCAGGCAAGTCTGGGGACCCCCGTTCCCAGAACGCCGACATATGCCTACCTCAAGATTAAGATGCCAAGCACCAAGGGAATCCTAACCATAATTGGGGACTACAAGAAGTCGCCCGCGTGAGTGGCAGACAGCAGCCGGCTAGCCGAGTCCCTCGTGTTCGCGGCTGAAAAGCAGCTCCTTGACCGGGTTGTGGCAATGGAGTCGAAAGCTGAGGGCTCGTTCAAAACGGCCAAGAAACAAAGAAGATACCCTTGGACCCAGAGCACCCGGAGAGGCACACTGTCATAGGTGTGAACCTTGACAGCAAATAGGAAAGCGAGCTCGTCGATTTCCTCCGTGAGAATTGGAACATCTTTGCATGGTCTCCCAAGGACATGCCGGGTGTTCCGACGGATTTCGCTGAGCACAAGCTACATGTCCGACTTGATGCCAAGCTAGTCAGGCAGCCCTTGCGCCGCCTGTCAGAAGAGAAGAAAAGAGTTGTTGGAGAAGATATAGCCCGGCTTCTAGCAGCTGGCTTCATCATGGAGGTGTTCTTTCCCTAATGGTTAGCCAACTCAGTCCTTGTGCTAAAGAAGAATAAGCAGTGGCGCATGTGTATTGATTATACCAGCCTCAACAAAGCTTTCCCCGAAGACCCATTTGCTTTGCCAAGAATTGACCAAGTAATTGACTCCATGGCCAGATGTGAGCTGCTGAGCTTTTAGGATGCATACTTAGGGTATCATCAGATAAAGCTGAACCAGGCCGACAGGCTGAAGACCGCCTTCATCACGCCATTCGGAGCCTTCTGTTACCTGACCATGACGTTCGGCTTGAGAAATGCCTGCACCATGTTTCAGCGTTGCATGCACAAGTGTCTCCTCAAGCAACTCGGCTGAAACGCCCACGTCTATGTGGACGATGTTGTGGTGAAGACGGAGAAGCATGGAACGCTGCTAGAAGACCTCAAGGAGACCTTTGAAAACTTGCGTCGATTTCAGATCAAGCTCAACCCAGAGAAATGCATCTTTGGAGTACCAGCCAGCCAGCTTCTTGGCTTCCTGGTCTCAAAGCGCAGCATAGAGTGTAACCCTGTGAAGATCAAGGCCATCGAGAGGATGGAGGTGCCCGCTCGACTGCTGGACGTGCAAAAATTCATCGGATGCTTGGCATCCATCAGCCATTTCACCAGTCGGCTGGGCGAGAACGCTCTTTCCCGGTACCAGCTCATGAAGAAGACCACTTTTTTTGAGTTGGACGACAAGGCGGATGAAGCTTTTCTCCAGCTCAAGAAGATGCTGACCACCCTGCCTGTCCTGGCGGCTCCGACTACTAAGGAGCCCATGCTTCTCTACATCGCCGCCACCAGCCGGTTGGTCAGCACAGTCGTAGTTGTGGAACACAAGGGGGAAGGCAAAGCACTACCAGTCCAGAGGCCGGTGTATTACCTGAGTGAAGTGATGTCCGCCTCCAAGCAGAACTACCCGCACTATCAGAAGATGTGCTACGGCATACACTTCGCCACCAAGAAGCTAAAGCCATACTTTCAAGAGCTCCCAATCACTGTTGTCTGCACTGCTCCTCTTGCTGAGATCATTGGAAGCCGAGATGCTTCAGGCCGAGTGGCCAAATGGGCCATAGATTCCCCCCCCTACACCATCTACTAATAGCCTCGCACCGCCATCAAGTCACAAGCGCTGGCGGACTTCCTCGTCGACTGGACCGAGACCCAGTACCTGCCGCCAGCGCCAGACTCCACCCATTGGCGGATGCACTTTGATGGTTCCAAGATGCGCACCGGTTTGGGAGCCAGCATTGTCCTCACCTCTCCCAAAGGCGACAAGCTTAGATATGTGCTGCAAATCCACTTTGCCGCCTCAAACAACGTTGCTGAATACAAAGCACTCATTCACGGGCTCCGGCTTGCCAAGGAACTCGACATTCGCCGGATCCTGTGTTATGGAGACTCTGACTTGGTGGTCCAGCAGTCGTCAGGCGACTGGGACGCCAAAGATGCAAACATGGCAAGCTACCGCTTCCTTGTCCAGCAACTCAGCGGATACTTTGAAGGGTGCGAGTTCCTACATGTGCCAAGAAATGACAATGAGTAAGCAGATGCCTTGGCACGAATCAGCTCCACCCGGCAAGCAATACCAGCCGACGTCGCCCTGCAACGCCTCCTTAAGCCATCTGTCAAGCCATCACCAGAGTCAGATTCCATCTTCATGCTGGCTCCTCCTGAAGCAGTCGGATCCGACTTGAGGACCTCAGCAGCCGGCGCGGGAAATTCGGCAGGCGGCCCGGGGACTGCAGCAGCCGCACCCGGCTCGGGGACTTCAGAACCTGGCCTGGGGACTGCAGCAGTCGGCCCGGGGACTTCATCGACTCAGTAAGCGGCAACCGACTCCAACCCGCCGCTTCCCGGCCCCACCTCCCTCGTGCAAATTGCAGTTCTGGCAGGCGAAGAAATAGCAGCACCTTCATGGGCACATCCCATCCTCAACTTTCTGGTGAACAAAGAGTTGTTGACTGATGAGATCTCGGCCCGACAAGTCCAACGACGGGAAGCAGCGTACACCATTGTCAACGGAGAACTTGTGAGGCGCATTGTCACTAGTGTGTACCAGCGCTGCATGGAGCCAGAGCAAGGTCAAGCAATCCTCAAAGATATCCACCAAGGCGAGTGTGGCCACCACGCGGCTTCAAGAGAACTTGTTGCCAAAGCTTTCAGCCATGGGTTTTTCTGGCCAACTGCTCTAGAAGACACCACAGGCTTGGTCTAGAAATGCAAAGGTGCCAGAAGTTCCGCTCCAAGCCACATTAGCCGACTTTTGCACTCAAGACCATCCCCATTGCCTGGCCCTTCGCTGTCTGGGGGCTGGATATGGTGGGACCATTCAAGACAGCATGCATCAAGCCCCGACTGGTTGAGCCTCTGGAGCGCTTGGCCGGCTGTTGGCTCGACGAGCTACCGGCCATCCTTTGGAGCCTGTGCACAACTCCGAACAAGTCAACCGACATCACACCTTTCTTCCTAGTCTATGGTGCCGAAGCCGTCATTCCGACAGACATATAATTGGACTCCCCTCGAGTCACCATGTACACCGAAGAGGAGGCAAAAGAAGCACGAGAAGACGACATCGATCTGCTAGAAGAGGGCCGGCTATTGGCACTCAGCCGGTCCACCATCTACCAACAGATTCTACGCCGATACTACAATCGGAAGGTCAAGCCAAGATCCTTCCAAGAGGGAGACCTTGTGCTCCAGCTGATCCAGCGAACAGCCAGCCAGCACAAGCTCTTGGCACCTTGGGAAGGCCCCTTCATCATCATGAAGGTGTTGGGCAATGACTCCTACTACCTGATCGATGCTCAGAAGCCTCGAGCACGCAAAAGAGACGACTCCGGCAAGGAGACAGAACAACCATGGAACGCAAACCTCCTCTGAAGGTTTTACAGTTGATGTAGTATGTACCAAGCCAACTTTTGCATTAAGTATGAAGACTCCGGGTCCCCCGAGAAGAGCTCGGGGACTGCCCTCCTTTATCTATATGATAAGTATTATGCCTATGAATGTGTTAGCCCGCCTGATACCGGGTTGGACCAGTCGACCCGGGGGGCTCGCCGCCTTGTACTATGTAATGCTTCCAGCAGCCGGACAAGTAATGTGTTGGCACTTAAGCCTTCTCCTGCTAAAGCCGTGGCTTGCAGAGCGGCTATCCGGTAGCCAGGAGTCAAAGGCAGAAAAGGGTGCCCACATGAAAAAGGGCTAAGGACCCAAAAGCATGTACATAGTTCAAGACGGCTCCCTGCCTCACCGACTAGCTTGTACTTAAACTGCTAAACGCTCTAGTCGGCTAAGTACTTGCCTTCCCGAAAGTCGCTAAGTACTTGACCCAACCACAGTCCACAGAGCAGTTGTTCGGCTGGCAAGACGAAAACTGGGGGAGGGCGGCAAAGGATAAAGGCCAAGGAGCAGAAAGCAAGAAGAGATAGACCTCGGCAAAAATATTTACATAACAAAAGACCCTTGGCCAACATTCAACAGAAGTTTGAAATACACCCCGCGGGTGGAATTGTGCAAAGCTAACAAAGTTTGTCGAGATTGATAAGCAGGTAAAAACAAAGATAAATTGGCAGCCTAGGGAGAAGTAGATGGGTTTGGCGGAACGTTGGAGTTGGTGGTGCCGGTTGGTGGAGCGGCCGGCTGGTTAGTCTCCGCCTGGTCGCCTTGAGCAACAGTCGGCTCATTCAGGCGTGGCTCGTTGCTGGAGGCACGGTTGAGCTGAGGCTGGCCGTCCGCTTCAACCTCTGGCACTTCCTCTTCACCTTCCTCATCCTCCTCTCCTTCTCCGTCGTCGCTGGAGTCGATCACTTTGGCCGAGTTCTCGCCATCCTGAGGGTTCAGCCCGAACCACTCTGGTGGCGCCTCGACACCATTCTTAGCCAGCTCTAGGACGAAGACGCTGGTGTTGGTGTACTCGGCGATCGCCGCCGCCCACTTGATGAGATCATGCTCCACCACCACCAGATCCTCCTAGGCCTCCTGTCGACACATGGTCAACTGGGCTAGATTTAGCCCAGGATACCACGCCTTGACGAACTCCAATGCCTGGTGTGCTCCAGCCTGGGCCGAGGAGCCCTTCCAAGCCTGAAGACGGTCGTCCGCTACCTCCAGCCCATCGGCAGTCCGAATGGGAGTACGCAGAGCCGTCATGTATGGCCACAAGGCGGAGATCGCCTGGGCGCCGACGCGCTGAAGACGGCACAACATCCGATGAGCCGGTCGAAGATAGTCCTGGATGCTCAGAAGCTGTTCACTAAGGGTCTGGGGGTTGCTGGCAGCAATCTGTGCACCTTCCGCCCTCCGCTCTTCATGGTCAGCCTCGATGGCCCGATTGGCGGCATCAGAGTGACCAAGGAAGAACTCTGCTCAAACAGAAAGCAAAAGAGCCAAAGTTAGAGACAAGAAGACGGTTCGGTCAAGAAGCCGGCAGCTCGAAGAAAGAAAAAAGAGGGAAGCTTACCGTCAACCATGTCTTCAATCTTGCTGATGCCGGCAGTTAACAAAGCCTCGTTATCATTCCAGGTGGAGCGTTCGGTCTCGAAATCAGCAAGGAGATCGGCCTCCTTCTCCTCCGCCTCCTTCCGGGCTTTCTTGAGAAGCTCCGCCTGCTCCACCAGTTGCGTGACCAGCCGGTCACATTCCTTGGCCAGATTGCTGCAGTCTGCCTCCTTCGCACGCAGCGCGGTGTTGGCTTCACCTAGCTGCTACTGTAGAGCAGCGTTCGCCTATGCAAAAAGAGAGAAATAAAAAGGTGTGAGCAGTCAGGACGAATCTCGGGGACTAGAGCCCGCGGTTGCGCCAGTGCGCCCCCGCAGAGAAAGAAAACAAGGACTTACTCCGGCTCTCCAATAAGTCGACTGCCCGTCGGTCCAGCTCTCAGACGTTAGAGTTGAAGGCGACTGCGCGGAGGTTGTGATAGTCATATAATGAAGATAGCAGATGAAGTTAGTACTCGGAGCTCGCCAATTAAAGTTCCGAGCCACCTGCTCGGCAGCCGGCCTGAAACTCGGGGACTACACCCAGTGGGTGCGCTGGCGTGCCCCACAGAGAAGTATAAGAAATACAAGAATCAAAGATGAAGAAACATACCCGGATGGCTGCTCGAGACTCCAGGAACGCCTGGTTGCACCGCTTCAGGGCGTCGGCTTCGGCTCGAAGTTTGCCTTGGATGTCCTGGATCCCCCGGTTCAAAGGGCCCGTCCCGCCTCCCCGCACCCAATCGGCGGGCGCGGCACCGGTCGCCTCGGTGTCCAGGATCGAAGAGCTGGCGGCACCGACTTCTAGCGGGAGGAGCGCCGAGGCCGCCTTTGCAAGCCGGCGGCGCGATGGTGTGCGGACCTCGGGAGTTGGGGCCGTCATCATCTCGCTTTTGGGTGGTGGCGTCGGTGGGTCAGCCGGCTGCTTGTCTCGCACTCCCTTAGACGGCAGTGATGGAGGCACGACTACGTCCGGCATGACAACGTCGCCGCCTTCCCTCTCCATGATCGAGTGATCATCGCCGGAACCCCCAGTTGGCGCCACAAACTCTGACGGTGGCGGTGCGGAGTTCAGGGGGACGGCGAATAGCGGCTCCTGGTGTAACGCCCCGAGACTGATGCGCCAGGTGTCTCCCAGTTATTCGCTGTCGTTACCATGTCATATTTTTGCGTGTCATGCTTTTCATATCATGTCATCATGTGCATCGCATTTTCATACGTGTTCATCTCATGCATCCGAGCATTTTCCCCATTGTCGGTTGTGCAATCCGACACTCCTATGTCCTCCGGCGCCCTTCTTTTGCCTCTTTTCGTGTGCGGGTGTTGAACTTTCTCTGATTGGACTGAGATTTTCCAAGCGGCCTTGGTTCACTACCGGTAGACCGCCTATCATGTTTCGTGCCATTTGGAGTTTGTGTGATACTCCAGCGGTTAACTGGAGAACCGTAAAGGCCTCGTGTGTGTTGCAGCCCAACACCCCTACAAAGTGGCCCAACACCCATCCAAACCCCCTCCATCCTCTCGGCCGTTTGATCACGACCGCATGGCTCAAAAATGCACCTCATTTGGACTCTCCTAGCTCCCTCTACCTATATATATGTGTGCCTCCCCGAAATTTCACGCAGATGAAACCCTAGATCTCCCCCCTCTCGCACGCCGGACATGTCCATCCCGGACCGGACGAATTGCGCCGCTGCTCCCAGCCTCTCCCGCACTGCCACGTGTCCTGCGCAGCCCCTCCGCCCCCGCGGCCCGCGAGGCCCACGTCCGGCCCGCCCGCGCCCACGCTGGGCCCGAGCCGCGCCCCCGTGTCTCGCGCCACCCTGCCGTCGAGGCTCCGTGCGCCGCACCGCCGCTATTCGCTGGGTCGCCCCCACCGCCGTCCATGCTCGCCGAAGCCATGCAGCTCGTCGCTGGCCTCCACGCTCCGGCCGCCGCCTCCCCATCACCTCGCTTCTCCGCCCCTCGGCTCGCCTCCCTGCGTGCCTCCTTCGGTCCCCTCCACCGGATCCGGTGGCCCCATCCATCTCCGGCGACCACCACGTCTTCTCCGGCGAACTTCTTCGGCGACCCGCGGATCGGGACCAGATCCACCACTTCAACGAACCAAGCAACCCCTCTGCGTCCCGGATCTCCTCTTCCGCACAAACTCGTCCCGTTGACTTTTCGCGGAGGTGATTTTCTCTAAGTCCCCGGATCTGTGATGTTTTTAGGCCATGTTCATCGCATCATAACTTCATCACCGTAGCTCCGTTTCATGCGCATGATATATTAAATTGTTCACCTGGATGTCCTCTTCATTTTGTTCCATTGCACCATGCTTGTTTGATTCCATCTTGATGCCCTAATGACTTTTGCAAGAGTGCTATAAGATGTTAGTTCCTGATTCTTATCAGTTTATGAGCATTTGTCATTTTTGCCATCATTATTGTGTGCTGCATATGGGCATGAGTTCTACATGTGTTTTGGGCTATGCCATGCCATCTTTATAGGGGTGTATGCCATGTATTTTTGTGATCAATGTGGTGACTAGAACATGCATGCAAAGTAGCTCTCGTGATATTGCTAATTTCAGGGACTTAGAATTTCACTAAGTCATTTCCCTGCTGTTATTTTTATTCCATGTATTCATGCTGCTACATAGAGATCCATGCTTATTTTTAGTATGTTCAATAAGGATGATTTTGACATATGGTTATGCTCTATACATCCATGCCCCTTTTTGCATTTATGGAGTAACCTAGCATGACTCTATCTTGCTCTACTTTTGCTATAAAATGTTCCTGGCAGATTGTTTACGTGTTAATCAATTTTGCCAAGGTTGTTTTAGTTGATCCATGCATGATATGAGTTTGTTCTTGCTTTCGTTAGCTTCATGGACATGTATTCTTCCTAGTAGTATGCTTAGTTTATCATGCAATGCCTTGTGATGAGTGAATCGAGATCGCAAAGATGCCTTCATAATTCTGTTTTTACCATGTCTAGTTTTCTGCTAAGTCTGAATCTGTTAACGAAACTTGCTTTGGTTACATGGGTGCCATAATATCTTCTGATCCTTTTTGGATTATGGTCAGTAAGAGACTTTTGTTATATGATTTGAGTTGATTCATTCCATGCCTTGTTTTGCCATGATATGTTCCTATAGCATGTTCTTATCTTGCTCTAAACATTGCTTCCTGATGTTAATTCCTGGCTTGTTGTTATTTTCAGTAAGTCTGTGAAGCTGATATCTTTTGCACTTTTGCCATGCTTGTTTGAACCTGCTCTTGTGTGATTTAGCCGTAGCTCAGTGTTCATCTTTTGTCAAGAATCTTGAGTAGATCACTGTCATGTGCTTTGTTGCTATGTTGGAGTGCAGTAGCTTAGTTTCTTGTTGCATTCTGGATGGCATCGTGTTGTTAATCGCAGAATTGTGCCATTCTTGTTTTGCTTGCCTTTTGCAAACCGTGCATCCGATTCCAGTGATCTTTATACTGTTTTCGAGCAAAATCAACTCATCTTTCCAGTGGCACTCTTGGTTTGCCAAGTTGAGGCCTGGTTCAATCTTTTCCTTACGGAGCTCGCATATGCATTGCATATCACATCCCGCATATCAGGCCATGTTTTGCATCATGTTGCTTGCGCATTGCACCGTGATTGATTGTTGGTCCTTTTTGCATGTGTTCTTTCTTTGGGTAGAGCCGGGAGATGAGTACATGATCGAGGAACCTATTGAGTACGCATACAAGGATCAAGCTTTCGTCAACTCGGAGAACTTTGCAGGCAAGATGACCATACCCTCGAAATCACTTCTATCTTTGCTTGCTAGTTTCTCGCTCTATTGCTATGCCGAGATACTTACCACTTGCTATATCATGCCTCCCATATTACCATGTCAAGCCTCTAACCCACCTTTCCTAGCAAACCGTTGTTTGGCTATGTTACCGCTTTGCTCAGCCCCTCTTATAGTGTTGCTAGTTGCAGGTGAAGATGGAGTTTGTTCCGTGTTGGAACATGGATATTAGTTGGCATATCACAATATCTCTTATTTAATTAATGCATCTATATACTTGGTAAAGGGTGGAAGGCCCGGCCTTATGTCTGGTGTTTTGTTCCACTCTTGCCGCCCTAGTTTCCGTCATATCGGTGTTATGTTCCTTGATTTTGCATTCCTTACACGGTTGGGTTATAATGGGAACCCCTTGACAGTTCGCCTTGAATAAAACTCCTCCAGCAAGGCCCAACCTTGGTTTTACATTTGCACTAACAACCTATCACCTTCCCTTGGGTTTTCACGAGCCCGAGGATCATCTTTATTTTAAACCCCCCCGGCTAGTGCTTCTCTAAGTGTTGGTCCGAACTAGAGCCCGATGCAGCGCCACCTCGGGGAAACTTTAGGGTTGGTTTTAGTTGTACGTATTGCTCATCCGGTGTGCCCTGAGAACGAGATATGTGCAGCTCCTATCGGGATTTGTCGGCACATTCGGGTGGCTTTGCTGGTCTTGTTTTACCATTGTCGAAATGTCTTGTAACCGGGATTCCGAGTCTTATCGGGTCTTCCTGGGAGAAGGAATATCCTTTGTTGACCGTGAGAGCTTGTGATGGGCTAAGTTGGGACACCCCTGCAGGGTTTTGAACTTTTGAAAGCCGTGCCCGCAGTTATGGGTAGATGGGAATTTGTTAATATCCGGTTGTAGAGAACTTGACACTTAACTTAATTAAAATGCATCAACCGCGTGTGTAGCCGTGATGGTCTTTTTCCGGCGGAGTCCGGGAAGTGAACACGGTTTTGGAGTTTTGTTTGAACGTAAGTAGTTTCAGGATCACTTCTTGATCACTTCTAGTTCACGACCATTGCTTTGCTTCTCTTCTCGCTCTTATTTGTGTAAGTTAGCCACCATATATGCTAGTCCTTGCTACAGCTCCACATCACTACCCTTTCCTAACCATAAGCTTAAATAGTCTTGATCGCGAGGGTATGAGATTGCTGAGTCCCCGTGACTCACAGATTACTTCCAAAACTAGTTGCAGGTGCCGTTGATACCAGTGCAGGTGATGCAACCCAGCTCAAGTGGGAGCTCGTTGAAGATCATGTTCGTTGTGTTGTTTCATTTCCAATTGATCAGTAGTGGAGCCCAGTTGGGGTGATCGGAGATCTTTCGCATTAGGGTTTGTCCTCTTTTATTTTGGTTCCATAGTCGGACCTTGATTGTATTCTTGATGATGTAATGCTATATTTATGTATTGTGTGAAGTGGTGATTGTAAGCCAACTCTTTATCCCTTTCTTATTCAATACATGGGATGTGTAAAGATTACCCCTCTTGCGACATGCCTATTATGCGTCTATGTCTCTAAGTCGTGCTCCGACACGTGGGAGATATAGCCGCATCATGGGTGTTACAAGTTGGTAATCAGAGCCTTCCCCGACTTAGGAGCCCCCTGCTTGATCAAATCACTGGCGTTGTTGAGTCTAGAAAAAAATGTTTTGAGTCTTATAGGATTATATATATCGGAGAGTAGGATTCTTTTTACTCCTCAGTCCCTTCATCGCTCTGGTGAGGCCTCCTGGCGTAGAGTTTTGACTCTTCTCTTCTCAAATTTCACGAATTTTTTTATGATCATGCGGGTATCCTGGAATCGTTCCGATGGTTTTGTGACGAGAACGTTGTTCTTGGTGCCTCCTGACATTTAGGGGTTGTGGCAGTGTCCCGGGGAGTTGAGCTCCGACGTGTTGTCGTCACAATTTTATCGTTGCAGTTCTGGAATACCTGAGTTTTGCCGACATAAAAAATCTCCTTTATGCAGTTGTTGGTGAGATAACCTCGACGCCACCCAGTACTGGGGCGGGAGTTCGGGAGTATTGCCATAACTCGTATAACGGATGCTTTTCAAAGGTTGAGGTAAACGATTTCCGAAGGTTTCTTGGTTATGTGCTGAAGGATGGATACAGCTGGATGAGATATTATGCTTCCCCTATATTGTTAGTTTGGGTGAGATATTATGCTTCCCTGTATCCCCAACACCTGATTGCATAACCAGAAAGTTTCGGGAGTTTATAAGTGGGAATTCTAGTAGCTCGTAGGAATTTTTTCCAACAGACACATGATATGACATGGGGTCTATCATATGTTTGTTTCGGCTTATCTTGCAAGCCAATCCTTGTTTTGTTTTGTTTTGTTTTGGCTTGTGGTAATTGAGTTGCTTCGAAGTCAAATTTGATTCCATACCTTTCCTAAGCGGTGTTCTCATGTTCTTATGTGAATACTAATCCTTCTCGATCATCGAGTTTGTCATGTCAATTGTTTCCAACTGGTGTGCTTTTCTTCAAGTGGATCCGATCATTTGAACATCAGCAAGATCAATTATCAGTTCTTCTCAACGGTGTTCATTTCATTTGTCCCAAGTTTCCTTTTGTTTTTTCCCGCCCTCCCATCCCTTTTTCTTCAAGGACTCAGATTTCGTAATCAAGTGTCCATCTCATTCATGTGAAGTCTCTTCATTCTTATCTTTCAATGTTCATATCCAGTGATTCTCATGAAGATTCTAGCGAAGCTTCTAGTTCATCATTCTCCATTCTCTTTCTTCTCCGGTGGATTCAAGTCAAGCTTTGTTGATCATACCCTTTCCTCGTTTCAATGCTTTCTCATGTCGGTGCACCTCTTAATCATTCACCTCTCGCTATCCATTTATTCCGGAGTACTGAAGATATCTCGAAAGATTCGCGTTGCCATTCTCAATCGTTCAAGATATCTCAAGGATGTTATCTCATTCAAGCCATTTAACTCAACCGGAGCAATCTATCTTTTAAATCGTTCAATGGTGTATTTTTTTGAGTGGGCCCTAACCCACAGGTCTTTTCCCAGGATCTTACCTGACTCTTCTTATTTTACCGGAGTTATTCTCAAATTCATTTCCAATTTTGACGTAAGAATGCATTATCATCAGTCAGATGATTTCTCCAAGATCTTATAACTCTTTTCATCATTGGCTCAACTTCTTCGCTTTTGTTTCTCCCGGAGTGTCTAAACAATTCATGGTGGTGTTTCTCATCATCATTCTCGGATTTGAAGACTGAACAAGAGTTCTCCTCCATATCTTTCTCCATTCTCTTCAAGATTCATGGTACTAACCTTATGCCATCCTCCCGTAATTGTTTTCGATTGTGAGAATTATTTTCACCCTTCCAGAGCAATTCATGATTCTTTTCAGTTTGATTCTCCGAAGGCCATCATTTCGGGTTTACACATTCTCAGCTTTCAGCTCCCGTTCTCCAAATCTTACCGGTGCATCATTCAATATTCTCTAATAAATTCATGATCTCTTGGTTCTCATTATCTATATTCCCTCAAGTATCTTTGTACTTTTTATAATTCTTCCCGTGAATTGTGCCTTTGCTATGTTCATTTTCAATTTTTATGGTGGTTTGTTCAAGAGTTCTCTTCCTTGGTTATCATATCAATTCATTTGTTCTTTCCAATCATACCGGTGGTTCATTGAAGACCTTCTCAAGTTTATGTTATATCTCTCTTAATCCTTTTTAATGAGAACAAATAGTATGCCAAATCCGTTGCTTGTCATCAATCTAAATTGGTGAAGGATACGCATAACATAATTCTTATTCTTGCTTCATCCAAGTGATGGATTCATTCTTCTGGAGTGTGTTTACGATGACTAAATTCTCAGTTCAAGTGCTTCATACTTTCCCGGAGTTCCACGATCTCTCAACTATATCATCGCGAAGCACCATCTAATCATTGCAAGGTTTCACCTTGTGTTTTTAACTTCTCTTTCCTTTCGTTTGATAATTCTTTTATTACCGGAGTTCTTCATGGAGGCTCTACATGATGGTTCATCAAAGATTTAATTCCTTCTCGAAGTGCTCATCAAGATTCTTTTCATAGGAGCTCAAGTTTTCTTCATCATGGAGTGCAGTTCTTTCTACGGTATTATTTGAGGTGGTATTATGTCATTCTTGATAATTTGAGTTCATGTTTCATGATTCACATGTTGTTAAGAATGAGGTACTTTAAATCCACCAATCTCTTCATTGGAGTTATCTTGTGTCATGTTTCACGTAAAGCCTTCCCTAAGCATTGTTCCTATTTATGGTGCTTAGAAATGACCCAATTTCTTCATTTATCCTCCTGGTGAGATAAGTTTGTCATCTCCTTGTTCATATCAATCTAATCTATCGTTTTCCGTTAGTGACAGAATTTCACCTCAAGGTTTCGAGATGTTTTCCATAATCCCGCAACAAGCTTACTCTTTTTATTGTTGGTTTTCCAAACAACTCCATTCGACCCTTCTCCTAAAGATGCTTTTTCAAGCTCATTTGAGGTAGAAGATGTTGTTTTCTCCTCTTTTCTTTTGATTCCATTCTTACATTTGTTCCGGAGGCAGTGTGTTGTTGATTTCATCAAGTATCCTCTCATTTTGTCAAGATCATATTCTATGCCTTCCTTTTCCAACCGGAGTGTTATCGTAATTGATCTTTATCGTTCCTTGTACATTTCGTTGCTACCGGAGTGCTTGCATGTACTTCTTGTCCATTGCAACCCTCTTCGTATGCCTTTCAACCTACAAGGTTCTAGTAATGTTCCTTGTTCCTCTTATTTAACAGAGTGTTTTCAACTTCGTTCATCTTCGTTGTTTTCCTTCTTTCAATTTGTTCAACCTCTCCAGGTTCCTTTGGTTTCACTCATTTGTCAAAGAAGCAACTTAGTTTTACCTCTTATCTTCCACTTCCGTTTTCCCTCCGGTGCCATCCTAGATCTCGGGACAAGACCCTCTCATAGTGGTGGAGTGTTGTAACGCCCCGAGACCGATGCGCCAGGTGTCTCCCAGTTATTCGCCATCGTTGCCATGTCATTTGTTTGCGTATCATGCTTTTCATATCATGTCATCAGGTGCTTCGCATTTGCATACGTGCTCGTCTCATTCATCTGAGCATTTTCCCCGTTGTCTGTTGTGCAATCCGACACTCCTATGTCCTCCGGCACCCTCCTTTTGCCTCTTTTCGTGTGCGGGTGTTGAACGTTCTCGGATTGGACCAAGATTTTCCAAGCAGCCTTGGTTCACTACTCCAAAGTGGCCCAACACCCATCCAAACCCCCTCCATCCTCTCTGCCGTTCGATCATGATCACGTGGCCAAAAACCGCACCTCATTTGGACACTCCTAGCTCCCTCTACCTATATATATGCGTGCCTCCACGAAATTTCGCGCAGATGAAACCCTAGATCTTCCCACAGAGCAGGACTAGGGGTGTTATCTCCTAGGAGAGCCCCGAACCTGGGTAAACTGCGCCGGCGTTCGTGTTTACGCCTCATCCCGCTTCCAGGCACCGGCGACGTTCTACTCGCTCCCAACATGATAAGCCATCCATTGGCATATGTCGCACCCAACCCCCGACAGCGTTTCTCTCATACGTATGGGTGTGTGTGTGTGTGTGTGTGTGAGGCGTTGGGCTCTAACTGAACCCGAGCGATTGTGCTGCAGGCTACGCGTTACTGAACCCGAGCTATCGATTGATCCCTTGCTGGTAACTGAACCCGAGTGATTCCTTCACTACTGCTGCTAACTAAAGCCGATCGATGCTGCCTCTGGATGAATAATGAGCATTGTTGGGGGGTGGATGAACAGTTCCCGGTGGGGGTTGGATGAACAGGACCCCATGGTAGTAGCGGTCGTTCCTGCTAGATGAACAGTATCCCGATCGATCAAGCCGGTGGATGAACAGGACCCCGTGGAGGGCTGGATGAACAGTAGCCGATGGAGGGCTGGATGAATAGTAGCCCATGGAGGGGTGGTTGAACAGGACCCCGTGGAGAGGGCTGGTTGAACAATAGCCGGTGGAGGAGTGCGCGGTCGAGGCTGGATGAACAGGAGCACGTGGATGAACAGTCACAGGTGGAGGCTGAAGGAGGTCGACGGTGGATGAACAGTAGCCCGTGGAGGCTGGAGAAGGTCGACGGTGGAGATGAAAAATATCCCGTGGAGTCCCGTTTTGCGCTATGCCACACCCCTCCCGATGAACTGGACCTCCGTTTCGATCGTAGCGCTCCAACACAAGTCCGTTTCCTCCGTTTTGCAATACGCCACACCCATCCCGATCAACAGCACCCCATTTCGACCGTAGGAGGTCCGTTTCCTCCGTTTTGTGGTACACCAGACCCCCCCCCCCGATGAACAGGATCCCGTTTCGACCGTGGCTGGTCGAACACAACGCTGTTTTCTCTGTTCTGCGATACGCCAGGCCTCATGTCCATCGTCTGTTCCGTCCAAGCCGGTTGGCACCCAATGAATAGCACGCGTTCCGTTGCCTCGTGATGAAGACGACACATTCCGTTGCCTCCCCATGAACATGACGCCAACGCAGTTTCTCCGTTCCCACCCAGCCATGTACATGGTCCCTGGCTGTACGTATGCGCGAGTAGGTGTTCGAGATCCCGCCCGTATGTACGTACGTGGCCATATTTTCTTTCTTGCACCCTGGCCGCTGTATGTACATGTACATGCTATGTGCGCGCCTCTACTACGACACGTGCGTGCCTCTACATCGACTAGTATGTACGTACATGTTCGCGACCAGAATGACAACGCTATGTATGCTTCGACCAGGTGGGTCCCAACTGTCAGGCACTTCCTTGCATGCGAAGATGTAGCTAGTGGGTCCCAGCAGTCAGGGGCCGAATCATTTTTTCCCTGTAATATGGATGCACTTCCTTCCATGCGAAGATTTAGCTGGTGGGTCCCAGCAGTCAGGGGAGAAACGTTTTTTTCGCGAAATGCGGTGGCCCGTCCGGTGGGTCCCTACTGTCAGGTGGAGGAATCATTATTTTCTGCTTAATAAGGATGCACTTCCTTGCTACGGCCGTGCACCCAGCTGTCAGCCTCTCCAAGTACAGTACTCTTCTGATGGAAGTTGGTCGTTGACCACATTGACCATGCCGTGCCGAGAGCACCCAGGCGGAGGATGACGGCAAGACCTTGGAAGGGGACAACGCGGAGCCGGGGAAGACGCGGCAGTGCATGCCCACGCAAAGAGGAGTATGAGGGTTCAGTGGTTCGGTTGCGGTGCGAGGTTGCCGTTGCCACAGGGCCTGGCCAGCGGTGGGGTAGTAGGGGGCGGTGAGGCCTCCATGGCTGCACAGCCGGCCACGGGAGGTAGGAGCAGGCGGCACGATCGGGGCTGCTTTGGGTGACTCGAGCAAGAAGACCAGAGGTTGAAGAAGCACTACAACCGTTGGATGGACATTGTATGGTCACTGGAGCTAGAATCGTTCATATTGACTAAGTTGACAAAGCCCTCCGTCCCCGTCAACTTAGTAGGCCCACAAGTCAGCCTCCCACTATGCTGGGTCCCAGCTAGCAGGGGGATTTGCATTTTTTGTGCATAATAAGGAGGCACTTCCTTGCGTGTGAAGATATAGCTGGTGCGTCCGACCTTTCAGCGGGGGAACACTTTTTTTCGCGAATACAGAGGCCCTTTCGGTGGGTCCCAGATGTCAGGTGGAGGAGTCATTATTTTGCACGTAATAAGGAGGCATTTCCTTGTGTGCGACCATGGACTCAGCTGTCAGCCTCTCCACATACAATCCACGTCCGATGGATGTCGTCGTTGACCACGCCGCGCCGAGAGCACCAGGGCGGTAGACGACGGCGAGGCCTAGGAAGGGGACGACTTGGAGCCGGGGAAGATGCGGCAGTGGATGCCCACACGGAGAGGAGTATGAGGGTTCACCGGTTCGACTGCCATCGCCGCAGAATAACAGGGGGTGTGGGTGAGTAGAGGGATGGCCTGGCCAGCGGTGGGAGTAGTAGGGGCGGTGAGGCGTCTGCGGCAACACAGCCGACCACGGGAGGCAGGAGCAGGCGGCATGACCGGTGCTACTTTGAGTGGCTGGGGCAAGAAGACTACAGGTTGAAGAAGCATGACGGCCGTTGGATGGACATTGTACGGTCACTGTAGCTAGAATCCTTTATAATGACTAAGTTGACAAAGCCCTTGGTACGCGTCAACTTAGTAGGCCCACAGGTCAGCCTCTAAAACGGTGCGCCCCAGATGTCAGGGGGAGGAATCATTTTTGGGCGGCTGAAGCTAGAATATCCAAGATTGAAGAAGAAGCATGACATCCGTTGGATGGACATCCAACGGCCACTACTGCTACAATCATGTGTTGACTATAAGCTGACAAAGCCTTGCATACGCGCCAACTTACATTTTTTAGGGGACGCGTCAACTTAGTAGGCCCACAAGTGTGTGGCAGAGAACTTATAGCCCACTTCCGATTTGTAAGAATGTACAACCCATTTTTGAATTGTAACGGAATTTACTACAGCCCATTTACAGTTTGTTAAAAGTACAACTCATTTTCTAGCAAGGACAACGATTAATAATTTCAACCAACCGGTCAAAAAAGAATTTGAAATTTTTTCCCACACTTTGATGGGATCCGAAATATTTTTATCCCGAAATTTCTAGTCAGATTAAATACATTTTCAATATAAATTTGTATTACGTAAAAATCCAACGAAACATTGTGCGTGCAACAATTAATGAAATTAAAATTTTCAAAATCCAAAAATAATATTTTATAAACTAATTATGTGTTTGGTGCATTTTTATAGTTGCTGCCTAGTTTTTATAATTACATCACATTTAATATTTATTAAAGCCCATTTTCCTATTAATCCTAATGCATCCCTCCAAGGAAAGATTTGCAGCCTAGCGGGGCAAAGAATAACAAGTTGACCTTGCCTGGGTATTCCTCAAAAGAAAGTATAGCTGGGCTAGCCATTTTTAGCTTGAAAAAAAATAATATTTGGCCTGGGCTAGACGGGCCACAGCTCGCCCAGTTAATACCCTGCTCTCCTCTGAACAACAACGAAAACATCACTCAAGAAAACCTCTGCAGTGCTCACACCTCAAAAACACAAATACTGCTCGAGCTACTTGGTCCCAGCTGTCGGCCGCTCCTTGTGCAATTCTCTCTTTTATTGACTACATAGGTTGACAATGGTGTGGGACCGTGATGTCAGGAAACCAGGAGGAAGCAAAAAATATATAGTTGTACATAATAAGGAGGCACTTGCGTGCGTACGACTATGGCCCTGGTGGGTCCCTACTATCATCCAGTCAAAATAAAGTCATCTCCTGAATCCTCATGTTCGTTGACCACGTTGACAATTCTCGGCGCCACGGCGAGCGCAACAACTCATAGGACGACGGAGAGGGCCTCGCGGGCCCTACGGATGGTCTGATATAGCATCCACTGCTCATTCAGGAAGCCAGGATCATCGGACACCTATGAGCACCTTTGAGAGACTGAGACGACATGAAACGGTATGGCCGTGCTTGGGAGATATGGTTTATTTCACACCTGTATTAGGATGCAAGTGTAATTTACTCGTCATCGGAAACATCGCGTAAAATACAGACATAATGAAACCAAGGGCCTGAGGTCTATAAGTAAAACCAGCGGGTTACGTGTGTAATTTGAGAGACCAGTCTATATTTTACTAGTCGAAATCGACCAACCAAGCGCTTCGCCCAAGACCATCTGCTTTTATTTACAAGCGTCAGTTTTACAAGCGGTTTTGGTTGGAAAATGGTGATCCAATCATGGCCTAGGATGATGAGTTTGTCGGAAGATCATATGGTTTCACCTCTAACCTACCCGAGTTATTGTATAAGCAATGAATGAAACATAAGACAATGAACTTCTTAAGAACAGAAACAACAGAAGAGGATGATCTTCTAAACATGCAAGTCACGTGCATTAGATCAACATGCAAAACAATATGAAGCATTATTCTCAGGAGGCACGGTGAACAGCTCGTGATGCCGCATGCCACAACCTTCCAAGCTCAACTTTGCAATCAAACTCACAAGGCCTGGCATTACATAGAAAACATTCAAACAAACTCTTAAAATACCTTAATAAGTCAACATTCATGTGACTATGCATCACAGCAAAGGGCGTCCCACTCAAAAATATCAATGCATGTCTTCTGGCTATCATCCATGATGCTCTAAACCAGGATACCCGAGAAAAAAAGCATTTCTTCATTTAACCAATGATAGTAGTAGATTAGCAGCAGCAATAGGAGCATATGGACAATGACTGCACAACTACCATGTACTTTTTGTCGAAACAACACGTATACCTCCACCGAGGCATAAGTCAGGATAACTTTTCAAGTGGCATTTCCTCTATAATAGTAGGTGATGTTGGACCATCCGACAAACCCTAGCTACTATACATGGGGAGCTGGGGAGTAGTCGCATAGAATAAAACAAGCATGCAGCGACCTGGGGAGCTGGACCAGTACAAGAAGTTATACCTCAGGTGGGCGAGATGTCGCTTAGGCGGGCGGGCGGCATCTGCCCACATGACAACAGCGAACAAGGGCCTGGAGGACCTTCATCCGCGCCAGTGCCGACTCTGAGAGGACGGTGCGCATCGGCTTCCTCCATCGCCGACGCGACAACGTCAACGCTGCACCTCCTCACCTCCTGCAGCGGACGGGATTCAGCCGGATCTGTGACCACCAGTGAGGAGAGAGATAGAGTGGACACTATCATCTGTTTTGGTATGGAGAGGGTGAGAGAGCCAGACGCGAGAAACCCTATCAAACAAGAGGCTACATATACAATGGAGTAAAAAAATCTCTCCATAGCGGTGGTTTTAAGTAGAATACGTGCATTCCCGGAAAAAAGAAACGAAAAGTGGTGGACAATTTTTTAATGTACCAAGAAATAAAACTCGATCAAAAAAACATGCCCCCGCTTCCAGGTCGCGAGAGTCGTCGCGCACACACACATAGACATAGAGATGCATATCCGTGTTTACGTAAAATTCCATCTCCATCTCCATCTCCAATCATATTTGTCTAACTGGCACATTATTTATGTTGTTAATTATATACGCAGCAATATTAACGTACATCATCTCTTGTTTGCGGGCGTCCGGACCACTGCCACGCTCGCTCCTGACCCACCCGAGCCCTCTTCATCACCCGCGCGTGCTTCCCGCCGGAAATGGTTAGTGCCGCATTCATGCCCGGCCAGAGTGGACGCGACCTCTCACTGGCACCAGCATTGAAGTGGTGTGCCGGCCGAGAGAGCGTCGCCCGCGCCGCTTCCCGGTGCACGCGACTGCTCTGCGTTCAAATGTTGCAATAGCCGGCCACAACATGCATGTAAGAAGTTCTTGGGTCCGTGCTACAACTAGTTGTCCTCCCCAAACTCGTCAATCTCTTCCAGTAGTGCTAGTACTGCATGGCGCGAGACATCAACAAGCAGGTGGGAAAGTTATCATATACTCGGTTTGCGGTGAGTGGCATGACAAGCGATCGTGTGGGGTGGAGCCGTGGAGGAGGGTGAGACATGAACGTGACAGGCGTGATTTAAACGTTGGTTTTGCTCGATGGCGTGATCCAACGAAACGAAACATTGGTTTCTCTCCATTTCCATTTTTTCTCTCCATTTTCATTCCTACTCCAAGGTTGCCCCGTTACAACATTTCATCAAATACAAAGGAAAGCCAGCACGCATGTCATAACCCACAAGTATAAGGGATCAATTGTAGACTTCTTCGATAAGTAAGAGTGTCAAAGCCAACGAGGAGCTAAAGGTAGAACATATATTCCCTCAAGTTCTATCGACCACCGATACAACTCTACACACACTTAACGTTCACTTTACCTCGAACAAGTATGAAACTAGAAGTACTTTGTAGGTGTTTTTGGATAGGTTTGCAAGATAATAAAGAGCGCGTAAATAAAAAGTAGGAGCTGTTTAGGTAAAGAATCAATAAAGTTAGTATAGCGAGTGTGGAAAAGTGGTGGTAGGAGTTGCGAAATTGTCCCTAAGCAATTGACTACTTTACTAGACCGATAGCAAGTTTTATGTGGGAGAGGCCACTGCTAGCATGTTATCCCTGACTTGGAATTCTATGCACTTATGATTGGAACTATTAGCAAGCATCCACAACTACTAACGTTCATTAAGGTAAAACCCAACCATAGCATTAAGATATATATTGGCCCCCCTTCAATCCCATATGCATCAATTTCTATGCTAGGTTGAAGCTTCTGTCACTCTTTCCCTCCAATACATAGTCCTATCAACATACAACTAACCCTATCTGTGATCCACGCGCGCGCTGATATGATGGGCACCAAAGGACAGCAACATAACCACAAACAAATTAAATCAATCATAGTAATTCACCAACCACCGATAGGACAACGGAAATCTACTCAGACATCATAGGATGGAAACACATCATTGGATAATAATATGAAGCATAAAGCACCATGTTCAAGTAGAGGGTACAGCGGGTTGCGGGAGAGCGGACCACTGTAGATAGAGGGGGGGAGGTGATGGAGATGTTGGTGAAGATGGCGGAGGTGTTGGTGTAGATTTCGGTGATGATGATGGCCCCCCGCGGCGTTCCGGCGCCACCGAATCGAGGGGGAGAGAGCCCCCCTTCTTCTTCTTCTTCCTTGACCTTCTCCCTAGGTGGGAGAAGGGGTTCCCCTCTGGTCCATGGTCTCCATGGTGTGGGACGGGCGAGAGCCCCTCCAAGATTGGATCTGTTTCTTTGTCTCTCTCAGTTTCTGTACTCTCTGATTCTGCCCTTTCACAGTTTCTTAAATTCCCGGAGATCCGTAACTCCGATTGGGCTGACATTTTAACACAATATCTATCCAGATATTAGCTTTCCTGCAGCGAAAGAAGGGCATCAACTGCCTTACGGGGTGGCCACGGGGGCCCAGGGTGCGCCTGACCCCCTGGGGCGCGCCCCCTGCCTCGTGGCCCCCTCGGGCATCGTCTCGCGTTGATTCTTCTTCCTAAAAATCACATATAATCCAAAAAATCTCTGTCAGTTTTTATCACGTTTGGACTCCGTTTGATATGCATTTACCGCGAAACAAAAACATGCAACAAACAGGAACTGGCACTTGGCACTAGATCAATAAGTTAGTCCCAAAAAATAGTATAAAAAGTTGCCAAAAGTATATGAAAGTTGTATAATATTGGCATGGAACAATGAAAAATTATAGATATGGCGGAGATGTATCAGCATCCCCATGCTTAATTCCTCCTCGTCCTCGAGTAGGTAAATGATAAAAAAGATATTTTTTGATGTGGAATGCTACCTAGCATAATCTTGATCATGTAATCTAATCATGGCATGAATATTAAGACACGAGTGATTCAAGGCAATAGTCTATCATTTGACATTAAGACAATAATACTTCAAGTATACTAATAAAGCAATCATGTCTTTTCAAAATAACAAGGCCAGCGAAAGTTATCCCTACAAAATCATATGGTCTGGCTATGCTCCATCTTCACCACAGAAAATATTCAAATCATGCACAACCCCAATGACAAGCCAAGCAATTGTTTCATACTTTTGACGTCCTCAAACCTTTTCAACTTTCATGCAATACATGAGCGTGAGCCATGGACATAGCACTATGGGTGGAATAGATATGATGGTGGAGTTTGTGTGGAGAAGACCAACAAGGAGAAAGTATCACATCGACGCGGCTAATCAACAGGCTATGGAGATGCCCATCAATTGATGTCAATGTGAGGAGTAGGGAATGCCATGCAACGGATGCACTAGAGCTATAAGTATATGAAAGCTAATACTGAAACTAAGTGGGTGTGCATCCAACTTGCTTGCTCATGAAGACCTCGGGCATTTGAGGAAGCCCATCATCGGAATATACAAGCCAAGTTCTATAATAAAAATTCCCACTAGTATATGAAAGTGATAACTCAATGAGACTCTCTATATGAAGAACATGGTGCTACTTTGAAGCACAAGTGTGGTAAAAGAATAGCAACATAGTCCCTTCTCTCTTTTTCTCTCAATTTTTTGTTTTTTGTTTTTTTGGTGGGCTTCTTTGGCCTCTTTTTTTATTTGGGCTTCTTTGGCCTCTTTTATTTTGATAAGCTCACATGGGACAATGTTCAAATAATGATGATCATCACACTTTTATTTACTTACAACTCAATATTACAACTCGATACTAGAACAAAGATATGACTCTATATGAATGCCTCCGACAGTGTACCAGGATGTGCAATGATCTAGCGTAGCAATGACATCAAAAAATGGACAAGCCATGAAAACATCATGCTAGCTATCTTACGATCATGCAAAGCAATATGACAATAAATGCTCAAGTCATGTATATGATGATGATGGAAGTTGCATGGCAATATATCTCAGAATGGCTATGGAAATGCCATGATAGGTAGGTATGGTGGCTGTTTTGAGGAAGATATAAGGATGCTTATGTGTGATAGAGCGTATCGTATCATGGGGTTTGGATGCACCGGCGAAGTTTGCACCAACTCTCGATGTGAGAAAGGGCAATGCACGGTACCGAAGAGGCTAGCAATGATGGAAGGGTGAGAGTGCGTATAATCCATGGACTCAACGTTAGTCATAAAGAACTCACATACTTATTGCAAAAATCTATTAGTCATCAAAACAAAGTACTACGCACATGCTCCTAGGGTGACAGATTGGTAGGAAAAGACCATCGCTCGTCCCCGACCTCCACTCATAAGGAAGACAATCAATAAATACCTCATGCTCTGACTTCATCACATAACAGTTCACCATATGTGCATGCTACGGGAATCACAAACTTCAACAAAAGTATTTCTACAATCCACAACTACCCACTAGCATGACTCTAATATCACCATCTTTATATCGCAAAACTATTGCAAGGAATCAAACATATCATATTCAGTGATCTACAAGTTTTATGTAGGATTTTATGACTAACCATGTGAATGACCAGTTCCTGTCATCTCTCTAAGTATATATGAGTGAAGCAAGAGATTTTAATCCTTTCTACAAAAGATATGCCCATGATCTAACAAATATAAGTGAAGCAAAAGAGCATTCTACAAATGGAAGTTTTCTATGTGAAGAGAAGCAGGCAATCCAAACTTCAGAAGATATAAGTGAAGCACATGAAGCATTCTATAAAGCCATACTCAAAAGGTATAAGTGAAGTGCAATGAGCATTCTATAAATCAACAATGGGATATCTCATACCAGCATGGTGCATAAAAGACAAGTGGAAACTGAATGCAAAAGACGCTCCAAGATTTGCACATATCGCATGAACAAAACGAATCCGAAAACATACCGATATTTGTTGAAGAAAGATGGGATGCCTTCCGGGGCATCCCCAAGCTTAGACGCTTGAGTCTCCTTGAATATTTACTTGGGGTGCCTTGGGCATCCCCAAGCTTGAGCTCTTGCCTCTCCTTCTTCTCCTCACATCGAGACATCCTCGATCTTCGAACACTTCATCCACACAAAACTCAGAGAAAGCTCGGTAAGATACGTTAGTATAATATAGCAAATCACTACTCTAAGTACTGTTGCAAACCAATTCATATTTTGTTTTTGCATTATAGCTACTGTAATCCACTAATAGGAATCGATAGTTTTATCAAAACAAGCAAACTATGCATCGGAAACAGAACCTGTCTTAAATAGGATAGTCTGTAGTAATCTGAACATTCACCATACTTATGTTACTCCAAAAATTCTACCAAAATTAGAAAATTAAACATTTGTATAGAAATACAGTACAAAAAGTTTCAGAACCATTTGACGTTCTAGTAAAAAATGTAAAATCGTGCACTGCAGCCAAAGTTTCTATCCTGCACCGCACAAACCGACAAGTAATCTAAAACATCCTATAGGCAAACCTTGGCACATTATTGTTATAATACAATGGAATTGTTCAAGGGGATAATTATTTTTGTTGAAAAGTTTCTGTAATCAAGATTCACAAAGTTTCCGTGAGCATGAACAAAGTCCAAGGAGCTCGCCCACTTCAACATTGTTTGTCTCTCTCACTTTCACTTTCCTTTTTGAAAAGTTTTTCGTACCCCTCTTTATTTTTTTGTTTTTAAACTATTTAAAAGCACTCAACAGAAATAAATGACTCTCTAAAACTTCTGGGTTGTCTCCCTGGGAGCGCTTTCTTTAAAGCCATTAAGCTACGAATAAGGTGCTCAAGTAATGAATCCACCCGGATCCCAAGGTATATCGAAGCCAATTTTAATTAACAATGATTTGTGATTTAGTAGTTAGAACAAAGTAACATATATCATGTAATGACGAAGTCTAAATATCTTCGTATGCATCAGCATGTCATAAAAGAACAATTCATGCACACATAGTAAAGGCCAATGCATAGTATAAACAGTTTCTTGCAATTTTATCATATTGGAAACATAGAGAGGTGGAGATATAGTTCCTCTCTCATAATAATTGCAAGTAGGAGCAGCAAGCACATGCATATTATATCTATCAAAATCATCATGTGTAATAGTAAAACGCAACCCATCAATATAATCCTTAATAAGGGCAAACTTCTCCGATATAGTGTAGTCGGGAGATTTCAAAAAGATAATAGGACTATCATGCGTGGGTGCAATGGCAACAATTTCATGTTTAACATAAGGAACTATGGCAAGTTCATCTCCATAAGCATAATTTATATGGGCATCTTGGCCAGAAGCATAGCAAGCATCATCAAAAAGGGATATTTCAAAAGAATCAATGGGATCATAATAATTATCATAGCAATCATCCTTCGATAAGCACGAAGGGACATTAAACAATGTATGAGTTGGAGGGTTACTCTCATTAGAAGGTGGGCAAGGGTAGCTAATCCGTTCTTCCTCCTTTTGTTCTTCGCTCTCCTCATCATCTTTTTCATCCAATGAGCTCATAGTTTCATCAATTTCTTCTTCCATAGACTCATGCAAAATATTAATCTCTTCGGTACAGCAGAGACTCTCTCAATAAAATCATCAATATCGGAATTGAATCCATAATTCGCATGGAAATATTTAAGGATAGCTAATTTTTCAGGTCTATAAACTGAATCATCAAAATTTTCACACTCTTTAAACAAATATTCAATTTCATAAGAACCCATAAACACAACAAATTCTTCTATTTGTTCCACTTCATAGTAATCATATATACCATTAGCATTAGAAGCCAAGGTTTTATCATCATTAAATTTGCATGAAAAGGGAAGGTGTGGAGCCCTCATCCTAGAGCAACAAGTATAATCATATCTCAAGCATAGTTCCCGAGCATACCAATGCAACATATGAATTTGATCCCATAAGCGTTTCCCTTTTTGAGTCAAGCGATAATCCCTAAAGTATTCACGTTGATCCAACATGTCTCCCATTACTAAGTTGAATGGGGCTTTCTTAGGATTATCAAAGTAGTACATAATATCTTTCACATAATGTGCATCGAGGGTTTTAGGAGGTTCCCCATTCCATGAGTAGCATTTACACCTAATTTTTTTGGTATTTCATGTTCCATATCCATAACTAAAGATAGAGAACAACTTAGAACAGCAAATAAAAGTTACTTAGTGATAAAGAAAATGAGCACACACGAGAATATTCACCCCACACTATTGCTCCCCGGCAACGGCGCCAGAAAAAGGTCTTGATAACCCACAAGTATAGGGGATCAATTGTAGCCTCTTTCGATAATTAAGAGTGTCGAACCCAATGAGGAGCTAAAGGTAGAACAAATATTCCCTCAAGTTCTATCGACCACCGATACAACTCTATGCACGCTTAATGCTCGCTTTACGTAGAACAAGTATGAAACTAGAAGTACTTTGTAGGTGTTTTTGGATAGGTTTGCAAGATAATAAAGAGCACGTAAACAAAAAGTAGGGGCTGTTTAGGCAAAGAATTAATAAAGTTAGTATCGCAAGTGTGGAAAAGTGGTGGCAGGAGTTGCGAAATTGTCCCTAAGCAATTGACTACTTTACTAGACCGATAGCAAGTTTTATGTGGGAGAGGCCACTGCTAGCATGCTATCCCTGAATTGGAATTCTATGCAATTATGATTGTAATTATTAGCAAGCATGCACAACTACTAATGTTCATTAAGGTAAAACCCAACCATAGCATTAAGATATATATTGGTCCCCTTCAATCCCGTATGCATCAATTTCCATGCCAGGTTGAAGCTTCTGTCACTCTTGCCCTCCAATACATAGTCCTCTCAACATACAACTAACCCTATGGTGTGATCCATGCACGCGCTCATATGATGGGCACCAAAGGACAGCAACATAACCACAAGCAAATTAAATCAATCATAGTAATTCACCAACCACCGATAGGACAACGAAAATCTACTCAGACATCATAGGATGGCAACACATCATTGGATAATAATATGAAGCATAAAGCACCATGTTCAAGTAGAGGGTACATCAGGTTGCGGGAGAGTGGACCGCTGTATATAGAGGGGGAAGGTGATGGAGATGTTGGTGAAGATGGCGGAGGTGTTGTTGTAGATTGCGGTAATGATGATGGCCCGCGACGGTGTTCCGGCGCCACCGGAAGCGAGGGGGAGACAGCCCACCTTCTCCTTCTTCCTTGACCTTATCCCTAGGCAGGAGAAGGGTTTCCCCTCTAGTCCATGGTCTCCATGGCATGCGAGGGGCGAGAGCACCTCTGAGACTGGATCTGTCTCTCTGTCTCTCTCTCTCTGTTTATGTGCTCTCTGATTCCGCCCTTTCACTATTTCTTAAATTCCCGGAGATCCGTAACTCGGATTGGGCTGAAATTTTAACACAATATCTATCCAGATATTAGCTTTCTTGCGGCTAAAGAAGGGCATCAACCGCCTTATGGGGTGGCCACGGGGGTCCAGGGCACGCCCCTGCCTCGTGGCCCCCTCGGGCATCATCTCGCGTTGATTCTTCTTCCCAAAAATCACATATATTCCAAAAAAAATCTCCATCAGTTTTATCCCGTTTGGACTCCGTTTGATATGGATTTACTATTAAACAAAAAACATGCAACAAACAGGAACTGGCACTGGGCACTGGATCAATATGTTAGTCCCAAAAAAAAGTATAAAAAGGTGCCAAAAGTATATGAAAGTTCTATAATATTGGCATGGAACAATCAAAAATTATAGATACGACGGAGACGTATCAGCATGCTGATGCATCTCGATGATTCATAGATCATAGCCAATATTTACTTCACAACTGAAGACAAAAGTTGTGAGAGCGTGTACAAAAGAAAAACTACTGATGGGGTCACTACGACTTAAACCATAAACCCTAAACAGGATTTAATTTCCTGGCTAGGTAGAACCTGTCGAAGGAAACACGGTTGGCACCCTTAGATCATACGTTGCTTTTGTGCAGATCCACTAAAATCGAGCTGAGCATCCCTGATGACAAATAGAAGGCGGCAGAAGTAGAGAAAGATCGACATGGAGATGGAGCTACATGGGGAGCTGCGGCATTGGAGCAAGCTGGCTCCAAAAGGAAGATGTACTACCTGGGACGTTAGGCTATAGCTAGAGGGGCGGTTGGGAGGCGGCATCAGCCCATACCGCAAGGACCCCCGATTGGGACGCACCGACTATGGGTTTTCTTCCTCGTCGATGTCGACCACGTCTACACAGAACATTGTTCCCTTCCCCCAGCGGCGGGATCATGCCAGATATGTGACCAGCGGTGTGGCCACCGTTGTTCTATGCTTGTGAAGAGAGCAACCCAAGCAAGCGGGCTTGTAGCTTAGGCTCCTGCTAGTGTATATATAGTGGTTTTCTTTTTCTCTCCGTATCAACAATTTTGTATTGCGTACGTGTCATTGAAGAGTGAAATGATGGTTGCTTCTTCTGACTAACTTACTGTGTGATTTGACTGCTCCTTAGTGGCCCCTACACGTACTCCACCTACGTATATGACCGTTCCTGAGTCTCACTTGTACTTATCTCTATTTTCATGCATGACACGTAGACAGGATGCACATAGAGGAATTTTGTTACTGCACTTTGTTACGTAGTACTGTACTACTAGTACCTACTCCCTCCTTCCGGTTCACTACTAGTACTCCCTCCGTCCCAGCTTATTGGTCCCCTTTGTACTCAATTAATGGGCTCGTTTTCCTCAAGAAATTGTCTTTACCAACGTATTAATATCGGGAATGCATGCGTGAACAACGAATGATTAAACCTTGCATGCAACATTTTGACAAAGCATTGACTTATGAACATGTGAATGTGCGGGACTACAACCTCGTGCATGCATGCATGCAACATCCCACGTACACATGGACGCAAAAACGCGCGCGACGCCCTAATGCACGCATGTACGAGCACACGATGGAACAAACAGGGTCACGCTCAAATGCTCAACCTACACGTGCATGCACACACATAATCAGCCAAGGTGATCTAGTGACCATATAAACACCGGAAAATGTATATATTCAGTGCAATGAGCGTATTATGAAGTCCACTGACCATATTTTTACAAATATACAGTGACAAATAGTGTATTTATCTCGTTTGAAATTAAGCCATATTAACCAGAAAGGAGGCAGTATGGACTAGCATTACTTTGATGTGTCTCGTCAACTTGCCGAACAAGGATAAGCTTGCAGGACGGGAGAAGCTTGCGCGCGGTGGCTCGCAGGACAAGGAGAAACTTTTGACTAATGCAAGCTCTCCCTCGCTCAGGAAGTGGACGTGCAACAGTTAATTCGGTGTCAGATTGCCATAAGCATACACTCTACTAGTACTATTATTGTTTGACTTCCCGAAGAGGCGAACAGCCAATCGTAAAGTTTACTAGTACTAGTACTACTAGGAACTGGATGGAGGAGTGTCTGCACTCTTATTATATTTTTAAAAATGTGATAAAGCAATCTTCAACACATTTGGTTCTCCTCGAGGGTTCTCGCATGTGATAATATGGAAGTTGATTGCATGGAACACTCGCCACAATTCTCGCTTAATTCTGGCTCTTATCCTGTTACAAATAGGAGCACTCAGTAGTATTTCCTTTTTTGTTATTCATCATGTAAACAGGTCAGCAAACCTTGCAGTGCATCTTTGTGCGAACCGTGCTTGCTGCACTTTCAATGTGGCCGAGCGCTGGCTTGATGAAACACCTCGCTTCCTTCTTGTGTTTTTGCGGGGTAACTCGCTTCCTAGTGACGAGTCTCTTGGCTGGTCGTCCTAAGAATGCTTATATATGAGTAAAGCTCTCTCATTTACCCGCAAAATGGATAAGCCATATTAACCGGAAAGGAGGGAGTATGGGCCAGCACTACATTTTTGTGTGTCCCGTCAACTCGCAGAACAAGGAGAAGCTTGCAGGACAAGGTGACGCTTGCTTAAAACTTTTGACTAATGCAACCTACCCTCGCCTAAGCGGTGGACATGCATCAGTTCATTCGGTGTCAGATTGCCAGAGGCATACACTGTAGTACCAACATGCGGAGTACCATCATTGTTCGACTTCACGAAGAGGCGAAGAGCCAAGCGCAAGGTTTAGCAGTACGAGTAGTACTACTACTAGAACCACATGCTGGAGCATCTGTACTCTTATTTTATTTTAATCTCTGATAAAGTACACATTTATTTAGGAGATGGGCGGAAAACGGCAGCCCAATAGTATAGTATTAGAAAACATCGAACATGTAATGATGATATCGATCAACCATGCTCGAATATATCTTGGCCTCCATTCGAGCCCGTCTGTGTGTTCTCTCTCCTCGTATCTCCTAAGGAACGGCGGGATAGCCATTTTGCCGTCAATTGAGATTGGTTTTCTCACACTCCGGTCCCACATGTCAGTGATATGCCAAGAGGAGGTGCATTGACCGACTGTCCATATGCGTACTTGGTTTTGCATCTTCATACTACTCTTCCCTCCGTCATAGTTTACAGGGCGCGCTTCAGTCTGATGCATTTCTCTCAATGCATTTCCACCACCAGAGAGACTGTAGACGTGTTTAGTTTAATGCTCAATTAATTAGGGTGTGGTAACCGCAATCAAGTCCACAATTTTCTCTCGATGTACTACGAAGTGGAGTAAGTGCATGCATGTGTGTACCCGGGGTGGAAGCACAGAATGCATGTGTGTACGCATTATTTCCTCTAGTAATAGACGCCGTGCTATAACTACCAATACTATTTTTCAGGTGGATCGCTAGTCGCCTTGGTCCCAGAGATTTTTTTGAAGCACGTTCTATAAATAGTGACGGATGGAGTATCATCAGCGGATTCAAAGAAGAGCGTATTGATGGTTGCTTCTTCCAAGCAACTTACAGTGGGAAAGGTGGGGCTTATGATTTGACTACTCATTACTCACTATTAATGCGACGCAACGACCGGGCTGAGTCTTCCATGCGGTTGTGCACTACTCGCTCGGTTCTTAAATATATTCCGGAGTATTTTTCTTTCTAGAGATTTAAACGAGTGACTACATAAGAAGAAAAATGAGTGAATCTACACTCTAAAATATTCCCATTTGAAATTTGTAAAAAGACAAATATTGAGGAACGGAGGAGTATAATTTTGTGAATGGCACATGGACCCGGATGCTGAAGAGGCTTCTGGCAATGCTATCAAGCTTCCAGCATTTTGTTTACATAACTCACGTACTATACAAATAATTTTCCAGGGACATGAAATTGTACAATGCTTTGAGCCTTCAGCTTCTGTGTCGTGTGTCTTGCCATCGATGCTCTTTCGGAAACAATAAAAAACTAACTTCCTTGCTAATTCATCTCAATGATTAGCAGATCAGAGCTAATATTTACATCACAACTGAAGACAAAGTCGTGAGAAGGTGTTAAATTAAAATGGATCCATGCTTTCATCGGCAGCAACGTCCCCCCAGCTCTATCTAAATCAACAAGGCATTTTGGGAAAAAAGTAGCTGTCTGGAGCATGCAATATTCCGATCATTTTGTTTAGTTCCGCTAAAATAGAGCTAAGCTTCCCTGTTCCAAAGATATTAAGTGTGATTACAATAATAGAGGACTACTGACGAAACAATAAACACACAAATAGAAGCCGGTCACCTTTGCAGTCTCTCTTAAGACTAACTAGTTGGAGAAGATTAAGCAAATAGTTGGAGAAGATTTGGCTCGGAGTTGGATGAGGAGGATAGAGAAAAACCAATCTCCCTTTGCGTAGTCGCACTGAAATGTAGAGACGTTGCCCGTGTGACATTTTAGTACAACCACACAAAACAGTCTTAAGAAAAAAGTGATTTGTGCAGTTCACCAAAAGGTCGTAATAGCAACGAGGTGAAATGGATAGCCCTGTTTGCAAAAAAGAGGTAGAAAGGAAACAATTACCGGCCAATAACAGTTGATGACACATACAACGACAAAAAAGAAGCATATTCCTTGTCCTAAGGGAAGATAACAACACGGTTGTGTTTGTCTAAAACGGTGTGAGGACGAGATTGCAATATGGAAAGTACGCCGGACGGGCTACGTTTTGGGCAAAGAACTATGGAAGATCCACATGAAATATTTTCCACATGCAGTGACGTGGGAAGACGGGTAGTGTAGCAAGGCTGGAGGGGATACATGGGGGTCGTCGGGATGTAATCAGGTCAGCGGCGGCGGGCGGTGTTTGCCCATACTGCGGTAGCGAGCAGGTGTGTAGGCCCTACCGCGCTGGAGCTTGGTCCAAGAGAATGGCAGGTACCGCTGATCGGACATGCTGCCTCGGCACCATCGAACGGAGACACGATGCACATCCTCTCTTTCCGCCGGTGGACGGGATGCGGCCGTATCAGTGACCAATGGTGGGAAAGAGAGAGGCCACCGTCGCCTTGTGTGAGATACTCTGAATAAAGAAAAACCCATGCAAGCTGGCTCCATTGTATATAGTGGAGCGGACTAACTTTTTCTCCATAAAAATCATTTTATATTCTGTGTACGTGCCATTGAGCGATATAAATTTATTTAAAAATAATGCGCCAATGCATCAAGTCGAACTTTGTTTCGTGCACGCGTGGTACATGACCTCTGTAGGTAAACAACCACTACACGCGTTCAAATTAGCACGTGCGCTGCCATTTTCATACAGAAATGAGCTCCACCATGTACCCGCGCGGCTGTGGCTGGGCATGAAGCGTGAGTACGTGCACCTATTCTCTTCTTGTCGTACACCACCTACATGGGGTTGTGTGAGAGAGATACAAATGTAGAGAGATATGGTGTGTGGGTTTATGAGTGTTTTGGGGGGGTCAATAAAAAAATGTAACATATGCAATGTGTGTGAAATAGAGTCTTGGATATATCATATATATAGAGGGGCGATCCACAAGAAGAGAGTGGAGGTATCATTGGCTTGAGGTATCCAGAGAATCTCAGAGAGGGATGATGTGTGTGTGTGTGTGCGCGAGCGATCGATAAAGAGTGCCGTCGAATTTGTGCGTGCCCACGTCAAAGATATAGAGTGGCTGGCCTACTGGAACGTGAGAGGGGACAGGTGCAGTTTGTCTCTGTGGCATGGATACCCACCTACAGCGCTCGACTATCGATGTGTGGTGGGGGGAGGCCTAATTAATTATAGAGGTACAATGGTTGGTATATGTGTGGAGGAGGAGAGAGGCCTACCTTATGTATTAAGGGAGATCGATCGACATCCATGCATATGTGTAGGAGAGGAATAAGGTTGGGAGAGAGACAGAGCTGGAGTGTTGGAGGGGTGGTAGTGGAGTTACTTCTAACAAATGGTGGGAGACAGTGGCGGACCTAGGAATGGGCCAGGCCCTGGGCGAACTAGGACAAGGCCCATGCAGCTTAGTTGATTGTAGCATTTTATTGTAGCTATAGTGTTAAAATATACAAAGGAGATGGGCCTTACGCCCCAGGCAACCGCCGCTTCTGCCTAGGGCCTGAATCCCCCCATGGTGGGAGAGGCTCGCTAGACAAACAGAGGGCATGCCTACAATATTAATAAGAGAGGGGATGGCCGCCTGTCTGTGCATGTGCGTGCGAGAGAGGGGTCAGGAGGCATGCACGAATGATGAGGGGGGACGATATGGTTGTTGTAAGCAAACATAACTACATACGAAGATCAATCGTCCTTTGTCAGAGAAAGGAGAGACATAACTTGTGAGGTACGTCGATCGATGGGTGGGGGGGAATAGTTAAAGTCGACCTAGGTATATATAGGGAGATCGATCGATATACGTTCATTTATGTGTTAGAAGCAAATAAGGCCCGGGGAGAAGGATAAAAGAGATGGATGCATATAGGAGGTGGTGCGAGAGGCATACTATATCGAGGGGAAAGGAGTGTGCGAGTACGAGATCGGTGAAAAGAGTGGTGGGAGTGAGGCATGGACGATGAGAAGAGAAGAGGGGAAGCTTGTGTTTGTGGTAGGCACACCTGGCTAGAGAGGCATATCGATCGATGTGTGCCGTAAAGAAGTAGCTGGGGGCCTACACACACACCATGGGTGAACGACCTAAAGTGAAAAGACGAATTTGTGCGATGGAGCTAGAGAATGCTGAAGGAGGGTGAGAGGGATGCGGGTGTGTGCATGCACGAGAGAAAGTTAGCGCTAGCTACAAAGAGAAGAGGATTGTGTGGGTGTAAAAGACGAATAGAGATCATGATTCATTATAAAAAGTGAATTCGGATATTAGAAGGATTTATCATAGCATTTTAAACCAACGCATGCGTGAATATATATAACGGTGATATACATGGTGTGGTTATGAACATGTTATACTACATATAATATATTTTATCTCTACTCTTATAAAAAATAGAGTTGTTGATGATGGTGTTCCTGCCATCGTGCAATATAGGCCATCCAATTTATATCTGACGGATAGGAAGGAAACTATGGCAATTTTGAAAAAAAAAAGATACCCACACCCCTCTCCATATTTGCAAATAAGGCCTCCCCTTGATCATGTTGACGTTCCGTGGAACGCATGGGCATCTTGCTAGTACTATGTATAATATATAGAACATTGACTATAATTTGGGCTAATGTGTGGCTTTTGCAGCTCAGGGCTAAATACTTGTCATAATGTAGGGGCGGGGCACTATACTTTGTGTGATAAACACGGTGTACGGATGGAACATTGTTTAGATTATGAATATATAGTTAGTACATCAAATGTACTATTATTTGGATCAACATCAAGTGTATTCAAAAAATTGAATTCAAGTTCAATAGTACACATATTTCAGATCTATCTCTATAGTAATCATGTGGTGTGTTGTTAAGGTAGTACACGAATGATGGTTGAAGTTGGCAACAATCATGATTGTAGATTCTTATTGAAATAGAGAAACGAATTCAAATTCAGTTCGAATTGCAGCGGTAGTATAAACATTTGGAATGCACTAAAATGTTGGTATGAGTAGGTTACATGCATTATACAGCCAGCAAAAAAAATTTAATTGGACATAACATGGATTCATACTCTATTTTGAATAACATTTGTATAGTAAAACATGACAAGACTCTCTCTTTGTGTGGTGTGAATAGTTTTTTTTCTTTTTTTGTTGAGAAGTGCGAATTGATTTGGTACATATATTACACGTTAGGCTTGTCCCTAAAAGTCAACCCGCGCCTTGTTATATCCCGAAAATTCAGATACCGTGCTCCCAAAACTGGCGCCTTCACAACCCGCGCCTTGCTATCCCGAAATTACAACACGCGCGAAAACTCCCTCCAGCTGCCAAATCCCAACACGCGAAATCCCCCTTCTAACCTGAGCCGAAAGGGCCCCTAATTCAAATCGGTGGGCGTACTTTTGTAACACACTCTACATTTTGGACAAGCGCGTCCCTAAGTCATTGTCCCCCTGTCGATGTCAAAACCGGCGGATCTCGGGTAGGTGGTCCCGAACTGTGCGTCTAAGCTCGATGGTAACATGAGGCAGGGGACATGATGTTTTACCCAGGTTCGGGCCCTCTTGATGGAGGTAATACCCTACTTCCTGCTTGATTGATCTTGATGAATATGAGGGTTACAAGAGTTGATCTACCACGAGATCGTAATGGCTAAACCCTAGATGTCTAGCATGTATGATTGTGATCGCCTCTACAGACTAAACCCTCCCGTTTATATAGACACCGGAGGGGCCTAGAGTTGTACAGAGTCGGTTTACAAAGGAAGTAATCTACTTATCCGAATGCCAAGCTTGCCATCCACGCAAAGGAGAGTCCCGTCCGGATACGGAGAGAAGTCTTCTGTCTTGTATCATCATAGCCCATTAGTCCGGCCCATGTTACATAGTCCGGACGCCCATGGACCCCTTAATCCAGGACTCCCTCAGTGTCCCCTGAACCAGGCTTCAATGATGATGTGTCCAGTGCACAGATTGTCTTTGGCATTGCAAGCCGGGTTCCTCCTCTGAATACTCCAAAGCAGCTTTTGAACACAGAAAACGTGTCCGGCTCTACAAAGCAAATACCACACACAACCATAGAGAGCATAATATTTCACGAGTCCAATCTACTGACAGCTTTTGCAGCGTGACATCATGTCCCTGCTCGATCCTTATTTCGAACCATTTTTTAGGCTCCCGCTCCATGTTTCAAGATGCGGTTTTATTGGCATGTCTTATCAAAGCAGTGATCGTGTCCCCTTATTATGGGATTTTCATCAATATGGGCGTGGGTAATCCAACCACCCAGTTAGTACGATTCCTACGGAATAGACAAGTTTTAAGGCACATGAGGAGGTGTTCGATATTCATCGCCTTTATAAAGGGGCATAGACCCGCCCTTCTCCTCTACGCCCACCTCTTCCATCCTCGAGCTCCAGCACCCAGGTTTTAACTTAATCATTCCAAGCCTCCCAATCATGTCTGGGCCCAGCCTTCAAGGCCGATGGGTGGCCTCGTCTGTCATAGAGGAGGATATCGTGAAGCTTTGGGCGGCAAGACGCCTGACCGTGAAAATCCTCCGTAGGCTCCCGGCTAAGGGGCAGGTTATTCCTACACCTGGATCCGGTGCGAGGGTGGTATTCTTCTCTAACTTCCTCTGGCGGCTAGGGTTGGCTCTCCACCCCTTCGTCGTGGTCTCATGTTCTATTATGGGCTAGATTCTCATGATCTGGCTCTGGACTCCTTTCGTCACATCTCGGCATTCATTGTCATGTGCGAGGCCTTCTCTGCATTCCCCCACACTTCGGCTTATGGCTCAAGACCTTTAATGTGAAGCTGAAGGTAGTCGACGAGGAGCAAGCGCAGTGTGGCGGTGCTATGGTGAGGAAGCTTGCCAGTACTCTTTGGCAAAAGGGCTCCTTCACGAAAACTTCCAACCTATGGCAGCGGGAGTGGTTTTACATCACTGAACCCCGTGGTACCAAGTGGGCAGCTACACCTGTGTTCCGATCTGGCCCTCCATTATGACTCGCATCATGGATTAATAAGGGGCTGGACTGGGGATCGATTGACGAAGTGCAGACACTACAAAGCCGTATCTGGAGCCTCCTTGAAAAGGAAACCAGCCTCATCAACATGATCCAGGTAATGCTAGTCTGCCAGGTCCTGCCATGCAAGCGACGGCCTCTCCGCATTTGGGATGTCAATCTAGAAGGACCGCGGACCCTTCAACACTTCTTCGGCACAACGCACATAGGGATGTGGAAGTTATTCTTTGGGACCCCAAAGCAGTGGCCAGACACAACCGAGGAGATCGCCTCGACGGCAATCATCCGGATACCTCAGTAAGCACTCGACTCCTGAACATAGCTTAGTTGATTATCCCGTATTAGTATATTGAGAAACCTGTCTTTGAATAGGGATGGATAAAGAAGGTAGAACGAATTAGGTGTTTGGCTCTGCTTCCCGAGGACTCGGCGGATCATGTGTTAATACGGATGCTGGCCCCGACACCATATCAAGTGCCTGTGAAGGAGGACAAAGAGGAGGGCAAAAAGGCCAGGGGTGGCTCCCACTCTAAAGGTACACCAGACGCTATGTCCGGGGAGACCTGAACTCCCTCTTCTGAAGACGAAGGGGAAGAAGAAGCTGATATCCCTTCTCCCCATCGGAAGAAAAGGACCGCCACCGAGGATTTTAAGGTGGAGGCTTCCAAGAGAGGGAAAACGTCCCTGTCAGACGGTTTGGTTTGGAAGACAATGTTGTTGCACAATTCCTTCATAAGGACAAGCCTTTCGCCGAATCATACTTGAACAAGGGTATTCTAGACATATCACGTTCTTTCCAGGTCACAAGGGTAACCTATTAAATATATGTTTGCAGTCCGGCCCGCAGTCTTCCTCAAAAGTCCTCCTCCTCGGGTGACCTGCTTCTGGAGATGATGGAAAGCGAGACGCCTCCACATGCTTCCTCGCCCCTTAGGGCGAACGACTTCGAGGTGTCATCCCGGAGGGTCTCCCCCGATCATCAAGTGGCGCGCGGGGCAATGAAGGCAGCGCCCGAAGGTGATACTTCGGTCGTCAAGGGTCCGGGGTGTGTAGCACCTACGGGGACCAACAATAAAGGCCCGGACTATCCGGTTTTATAGCCTAAGATGACTCTAGGGTCGAGTGAACATATCCCTTCGAAGGGAGTTCGTACTCCTGCAGCCGCTTCCAGGAGTCCGGAGGCAACGGATACATTAATGGGCATGTTGCAGAACCGGATTGAATGAAGCCTTCACGGGCCTGCTAAGAGGCTTTGAGGTATATATGCAATGTAATATCTTAACCGTTACATGCAGAATGTGCCTGTGTATAGATAGTAGCCCCTGAGACTCTGGTCGGCCTCCACAGGGAGGCGATGAGAGGGTCAAAAAGATATGCTCAGGAAATGACATGATTAATTTGAAAACAGGCTAGTATGTCAACGTCGACTGCCCATGCTGTGGAAGCTGCCGATTTAAAGCAGAAACTTGAGTCAGTGGATGAGGACATTACTCTTATTAATAGGCGGCTTGACGAGGCACAAGGTATGTTTTGGGGAAGTCAGTTTATGCATGTATACTAATATGTGTCAGGACCCCGATTCTAAGCCGCATCGATCTAGCCGGTAACACCTCATATCACTTTGCGGCCTCACGCACGGTATCCCACGGGTGTCGCCTTACCATGGCCCGGGACCGTTTGCGCCTTTTGGCTCGCGTATATGACAATGTCGCTAGCATCCATATGACCAAGAACCCAGGCCGACATGGCTAGTCGTGAACCCAAAGCGGCACAGACCTATGGAGACAGGCATACATGAATCACAACGAACATGTCGGTCATCAACGAGTGATTCCGGGCTGTAGCACTGGGCTAACAGGACTCCGGGGGATCCCGGGATGTAGCAGGCTAGACAGGACTCCGGAGATCACCGCGTGACATTTCCCCGAAGGGACAGACATAGGGACGAAGTGAAACACATGCCGGCCAGTCAAGTGTCCCGAACAGTAGTGCTGGGCTAGCAGGACTCCGGTGAACCGGGCTGTAGCGGACTACTATGGCTCGAGGAGCACTAGACGACATTTCCCCATAAGAAAGGCTGCGAAGGACAAACAACTAGATTGTCGGATCCCACTCATACCAAGCATTTCAATCATACATACAATATGCTCGATATGAGTACATACAACATGGCATCACAACAAAACTCTACAACTCGGGTACTTTATTTAAAGGCTCCAGGGAGCCATACATAACATATCCATACAGGTAGGGGTCACATGACCCGACACTCAAGTCATACAGTCATACAAGCACATGCGGAAGCAACTAGTCTGAGTACAGACTCTAGAAAGAAAGAAGGCTTCTCGAAGCCTGTCTATCTACATAGGGCCCTCCATGGCCTGGATCACCACCTGGGTGGCTAGTCACTCGTCAACGTCAAGGTCTACGTAAAACCCATCGGAGGGGGCAGTGTTGTCGTCTGAAAACAATAAATAAGCAAACATGAGTACAAAGGTACTCAGCAAGTCTTACATCAGAACCTACTGTACATGCTCATTCTCAAGAAGGTGGTGGGGTTTATGCAGCAAGCCAGCTTTGAATCTTGGGTAAGCTATCCTACGGAATCTTTTAGCAAAATAGTTTTCGCACACGAGTCCACTACTCACCATCACAATACTCCACCGTGGATCCTCCCTCGTATCCTGCGAGGGAGCCATCCTCGGTACTCACACTTATCTTGAGTCTTTTAGTAGTATCCATTAACTTGTCTATGAACTGTATATGCAATCAAGTAGTCCTTTACCGCGGACGCGGCTATTCGAATAGTTTTATACCCTGCAGGGGTGTACTTCATCACACATGTTTCCACCACTTAGCGTCTGCACACGAAATGTGCTCGGCAGACTTCAAGCGAAAACCGACGTGGGTGTAGACCACGACCTGACTAACCTCACAAGTCTCTAGTCCAGGGTCATCGCCTATTCAGGTTCCATCCGCAAGGAAATCCGGCCGGGGTGTCCTCAACGGCCCCGAACGATGTGAACAGGGTTCCCGAGACACCAAACGGGTGACTCGGTACACCGTGCCACGGTGTATCTACCGCAACATAGCCCACCCCTAGGGTCAGCGCTACGCACGGCCGTCAACACATATCCTACAAACACCAGAAACTAGTTGCAACTCCTGGACTGAGGCGAGAGGGGTCGGTAAGTCGAGCGGGGTCATATTTCAGGGCCCAATGTGTGGTAGTAGCTGAATCTTAATTCACGCATACAGAACTCAGTTCTTAGGGACGGCTTCAATGAAACAACCCACCATGTACTCCTACATGGCCTCTCATCGATACCTTTACCAAAACATGTTCAACACATCCCACATATTACTGGCACAAGCATTTCACTCTAGCCCATCCCCCAGATGAACCAGACCTGACACAACTCTAAGCATAGCAGGCATATCAAGGTAGGAATCACAAAACATGGCTCAATCAACTCCTACACATGCTAGTGGGTTTCATCTAGTTACTGTGGCAATGACAGGTCATGCAGAGGATAAGGGTTCAACTACCGTAGCACACAGCAGTTTGAATCGTGTTGTCTTAATGCAGTAAACAAGAGCAGGAGCGAGAACATGGGTTGTATCAGAATGATCAATGGTTGCTTGCCTGATGGAGTGGTAACGGGATACTGCCCTTCAGTTGGATACTCGTGAATATCCTCGGAGGCAGAACCTACCACGAAGAACACAACCGAGCACAATCAACACATGACAATATGCAACAATATGATGCATGCTATGACATGGCAATATGGATGTGTCTTGAGCTTATGCAACTAGCTATGATTTAAATGGAGTTGGTTTGAGTACAAGATTCAAATTCCAACCCCATATATGATAATTTAAATGCCCTTTATTTGTTTTGTCCAAAACAGAGGACAAGCATTGTTCAAACATGCATGAAAATGGTACAGATGGATTCCTTGAATTTTTCTGATAATTTTTCATATATAATTTGTCTCATTTGGAGTTATGGTTGAATTTCTATGAATTTTTGAAGTTTAGGCAATTTTCTGGAATTTTCTATATAAAATTAAATCCAGAAAAGGAGTTATTGCGTCAGCATGACATCACCCTGATGTCAGCAGGTCAACTGGCGCCTCCAGGTCAAACCTGACCAGTGGGGTCCACTGGTCAGTGACACAATCAACTAACTAAGTTAGTTAACCCTAACTAACTTGGTTAGCCGGGCGGGGCCCGCATGTCAGTGGCTCACTAATTAGCTAATTTTTATTAACTCTAATTAACTAACAGTAATTAGGCAGGCGCCTGGGCCCACACGTCAGTGAGTCAGGGGGGAGTCAACCCAGCCGACCCGGGGTCAAAACACGCCGGAGTTGACCCCGGCTCGTCGCCGGCAAGGCCAGAGACGGCGGAGGGGCTCGGAAATCCTCCTCCGGCGACCAAATGGCCAGCGGAGGGCATCTACGCGGAGCTGGGACTCGCCCGCATCCATCTGTGCACACGGCAGCAGCCCTAGTGGCCTAAAACGACGGCGGCGGCAACTTGCGCGGCGGCCGGAGTTCGGGAGTTGAGCGGATCGGCGTTGTGGTGCACGGGAGGGGAAACTGATGGGTTCCACGTGCTCCTGGTGAGGTGTGGAGCATGTTGCCGTGCTCGGGAGTGAGCTTGCACGGCTGTGGTCACGGTGGCGGCATGGCCGGCGGCGAAGAGCTCTCGGTTCCGACGGGCATCGGTGTTAGAGGAAGAAAACGAGCCAGGGGAGAGGGGGAAACGACACAGGAGCTCACAGCGGGTGCAGCGGTGGCCTCGACAAGCTCGGGGAGGCACTGGAGCAAGCGAATCGACGGCGGCGATTGTCGGTGCCGAAGCTTGAAGAAGAGCTTGAATTCGGTGATGCAGGGCTTCCGGCGGGGCGTGGTTCGGTGAGGAGGAAGACGGGGTCGAGGCGGAGCCTCTAAGCTGGTCAGGGAAGCGAGGGGGAGGCGGTGGCCGTGGTGGTTCTCGTCGGCGCTCTCGGGCTCATGGCGGTTGCGCGGGAGAGAGAGCAGAGGAGGGAATGAGCACGGGGAGGGGGAATGAGAGGGCCAGGGGGGTGCGTGGCGTCCATAGCGACGTCGGGGAGGCGGCCGAAGCAGGAGGTGGCCGTCGGTGGCCGCGCGCATGCTGGCGCACCGCGGGCACACGCCCTTCGTCCTCCTGGCAGGAGCTAGGGGACGATTGGCAACGGCCTGGTGGGCTGGGCCGCTGGTGGCCTGGCGCTGGGCCAGGTAAGTGGCCCACTGGCCTACTCTCTCTCTCTCTAATTTTATTCTGTTTTTCTATTTTTGTTATTCTGTTTTGATTTAGTTTAAATACTAAATCATTTTATAAAATCCTGAAAATATTTATGGACTCTTACTGAATTATTTCAGTGGCCCAAAAATAGTTCCAACATTATTTGAGCATTTGAATTATTTAATAGTATTTAAATGCCCAAATTCAAATATTTATGAATTAAGTCAATGCCCCTTTTGTTGACCTAAAATTATATGCACCATTTTTCCCAAGGGTTCTAACCCAAGGCAAAGAGGGTGAACATATTTGAAGGGCATTTCAGGTTCATTGAATTTATTTTTAGTAAACCCTAGTTGATTTCAAGGGGGGGGTGCTGGGGGTTCTGCTTTCCCCATTTCAATTTCTGATGGATGTAAACATGATGCACACTCTAATGCATAATTTAGCTAGGGTGTGACAACTCACCCCCACTCAATAGAATCTCGTCCCGAGATTTAGGATCATCTGGGAAGAAGGCGGGGTACTAGAGTCGAAGACGATCCTCCCTTTCCCAAGTGGCTTCTTCCTCGGAATGGTGTGACCATTGAACCTTGAGAAACTTGATATTATGACGTCGAGTGGTACGCTCGGCTTGATCAAGGATACGAACGGGGTATTCCCGATAAGAAAGGTTATCTTGTAAATCAAGCGTTTCGTGGCCCACTCCACGGATAGGATCCGCGAAGCAACGCCTGAGTTGCGAAACGTGGAAGACATCGTGAACTCTGGAAAGATGCGGAGGTAGTTCCAATTGGTAGGCAACTTCTCCTTGTTTGGCAAGAATGCGAAAGGGTCCAATGTAACGAGGAGCCAATTTGCCTTTGATACCGAAGCGATGGGTTCCCTTTAACGGGGTAACCCGAGGGTAAGCTTTCTCGTCAATTTCAAATGTCATAGGCTTATGCTTACGATCGTATTGACTCTTTTGGCGAGATTGGGCTGTTTTCAATTTCTCACGAATAACGCGAACCTGCTCTTCTGCTTCCTGAATCATATCCGGGCCAAAGAGTTGTCTTTCCCCGGTTTCTGACCAGTTAAGAGGCGTTCGACATTTTCGTCCATAGAGAACTTCGAAGGGAGCCTTGCCCAAACTAGCTTGATAGCTATTGTTATAAGCAAACTCCGCGAATGGAAGGCATTTTTCCCAACTCATTCCGAACGAGATAACAGAAGCTCGGAGCATATCTTCCAGAATTTGATTTACTCGCTCTACTTGACCACTTGATTGAGGATGGAAGGCGGTGCTAAAGGAGAGATGAGTTCCCATAGCATTTTGGAAACTTTCCCAAAATCTAGAGGTGAAGAGACTTCCACGGTCTGAGTTAATTTCCAATGGGACACCATGAAGAGACACTATTCGGGAGATGTATAAGTCAGCTAGCTGGCTAGCGGTGATACTCTCACGAACAGGTAGAAAATGGGCTACTTTGGAAAGATGGTCGATCACGACGAAGATGGCATTATTCCCCCTCTTGGTCCTGGGAAACCCAGTGATGAAATCCGTACTGATTTTGTCCCATTTCCATTCAGGAATAGCCAAAGGTTGAAGGGTGCCAGCAGGCCGTTGATGCTCCGCTTTAACACGACGACAAACGTCGCAATTAGCAATGTATTGAGCGATTTCTCTCTTCATCCGAGTCCACCAAAACCTCTGGCGTAGGTCTTGATACATTTTAGTACTACCGGGATGAATGGTGAGAGGGGATTCGTGAGCTTCCTTAAGGATCATCTGGCGTAGATGTTGGTTCTTGGGAACCACCAGGCGGTTCTCAAAGAAGACAGCACCTTGCTCATCCATGGAAAAACATTTAGCTACTCCGCTAGCAATGTTTTCCTTAATCCGGGATATGCCCTTATCACGCTTTTGGGCAGCTATGATTTGATCCATAAGGGTAGGTTTCGCCACCAGAGTAGACAAGAATCCTTGAGGAACAATGTGAAGATTAAGCTTGCGAAATTCCTCATGGAGAAGTGGTTGACTTTGTTGTAACATCAGGTTGTTACAGTAGGACTTACGACTTAGTGCATCGGCCATGACATTGGCCTTGCCAGGGGTGTAAGTTATTCCTAAGTCGTAATCCGAGATCAACTCGACCCAACGTCTTTGCCTGAGATTCAAATCTGGTTGGGTGAAGATATATTTCAAGCTTTGGTGATCGGTGAAAATCTCGCAACGATTACCGAGAAGGTAATGTTGCCAGGTTTTGAGTGCATGGACTATAGCTGCAAGCTCTAGATCATGTGTGGGATAATTTTCCTCATGTGTGTGTAATTGCCGTGAAGCATAGGCAATTACCTGACGATCTTGCATGAGTATGCAACCTAGTCCTTGTCGCGAGGCGTGGCAATAGATGATAAAGTCCTTGGAGAAATCTGGTGGTACCAGTACGGGAGCAGATGTCAGGCGTCTTTTCAGTTCCTGAAAACTGAACTCGCACTGTGGAGTCCACTCGAACCTTTTATCTTTCTTGAGGAGTTCAGTTAGGGGTTTAGCAACCTTGGAGAAATTCTCGACGAAGCGGCGGCAATAGCTCGCTAGGCCAAGGAAACTCCGAACTTGCTTGACCGTTTCAGGTGGAGTCCAATCAAGGACGGCTTGAACTCACTCGGGATTGACAGCAATACCCTTACCAGAGATTACATGGCCTAGATAGGTCACTTCTGACAACCAAAATTCACACTTGGAGAATTTGGCATAAAGGCGGTGCTCTCGAAGTTTCATCAATACCAGCCTTAGATGTTCAGCATGTTCCTCTTCATTCTTGGAGTAGATGAGTATGTCATCGAGGTATACTACGACGAATTTGTCCAAGTACTCCATGAAAACCGAGTTCATTAACCGGGAGAAAGTGGCCGGGGCATTGGTTAAACCGAAGGACATGACGATGTACTCGTATTGGCCATAACGAGTAACAAAGGCCATTTTGGGAATGTCCCCGTTTCTGATTTTGATTTGATGGTAGCCCAGCCTCAAATCCATCTTGGAGAATACTGAGGATCCAGCGAGCTGATCATACAGGTCGTTGATCCTGGGAAGCGGGTATTTGTTCTTGATGGTGACCAGATTGACAGGTCGGTAATCCACAACCATTCGATCCGTTCCATCCTTCTTCTTGACGAAGAGGACGGGGCAAGCCCAAGGAGAGGAGCTAGGACGGATGAACCCTTTGTTCAAGGACTCATCAAGTTGGTTCTTAAGCTCGGCTAGTTCTAAGGGTGCCATCTTGTAGGGTCTTCTAGCAATTGGAACGGTTCCTGGAACAAGGTCTATCACAAACTCGACATCCCGGTCAGGTGGAACACCTGGCAGTTCTTCCGGAAACACATCCGGGAAGTCTCGGACTACCAGAACGTCCTCAAGGTCTGGAAGAGGGTTGGCATTGAGAGAGTAAAGTTGGCGCTTGGCCACTCGAGTTAAGACATTAACTGTCTTGCCCGAGGGATGAGTAAGTTGAACGGTTCTAGTGGCACAATCGATCTTGGCATAATGAGCCGACATCCAGTCCATACCCAAGATGATGTTTATGTCGGAGGACTTGAGAGCTATTAAAGTTGCAAGGAAAACAAGCCTATCGACAAGAATTTCGTTCCCATGGCTTACCCTAGAAGTTTGCCACTTGGAACCCGGAGTTTGAATTACCATGGGAGTGGGCATGTCACAGAATGTCGTGTTATGCAACCAAGCATAATTCTCGGATATGAATGAATGAGATGCTCTAGTATCAAAAAGAACAGATGCCGGATGGCAGTTAACAAGGAGCATACCAAGGACGACGTTGGGATCCTCATGAGCCTCTTCGGCTGAAACATAGTTGACATGGCCACGTGCAGTAGTGGCCGGCTTGGCGTAGAAAGTCTTTCCCGCGGGCTTACCACGGCCAATGGACTTTCCAGCTTGATTGGGGTTGTTCTGGGGACACTCTCGACTATAGTGACCCGGTTCTCCACACTTGAAGCATGTTACCACAGTGGGGCGTGGAGCAACATTAGCAGCGGGGCCACCATAGGGCTTGGGCGGTGCAAATTGCTGGTTGGGACGAGGCGCCTCAAAGGATGGACTCGGGGTGAATATGGGTGGCAGTGCGGTGCTTGGAATCCACACCCGGCGCTTCTGAGCTCCAGAGCCGGATGGAGACCCAAAATCACGGGAGTGCTTGCGTGAAGCGTCATAATCAGTCTGGCCTGTCTCAGCGCTGATAGCTTTATTGACCAGCTTCTGGAAGGATGTGCACTCGTGCAGACGGAGATTGCGGTGAAGCTCAGGGCTAAGTCCCTTGCGGAACCTTGCCTGCTTCTTGGCGTCAGTAGAAACCTCTTCAGGAGCATAGCGTGCCAGGTTCCCAAATTCTCGGCTATACGCATCCACAGTCAGCCTTCCTTGGGTGAAGTTGCAGAACTCCTCTCTCTTGCGATCCATGAGACCTTCCGGAATGTGATGCTCACGGAAAGCCTCGCTGAACTCAGCCCAGGTAGTGATTTGGCCGATCGGGCGCATAGCTTCGTAGTTTTCCCACCAATGGCTAGCGGGGCCCTCGAGATGATAAGCAGCATAGGTAACCTTGTCGGCTTCAGCTATGTTGGCAGAACGTAGCTTGTGGGTGATGCTGCGAAGCCAATCATCCGCGTCGAGGGGCTCGACGGAATGGTTAAACTTTGGTGGGTACAGCTTGATAAAGTCGTTGATTGACACCAAGTCATTTCGTGGGTGGCGTGCAGTGTTCTGCTCAATCCGCTCCAGCAGGCGGTTGGTCTCATGCTTGTTCCTTTCCGCCTCCAGCATCACTTCGGACAGGGAAGGCGGATGAGGCAAATTTTCACCTCTAGCTGCATTGGCTTCCCCCTGCTCCGGGGCAGCAGGGTTGCCGCGGGTGTTGACCATCCTAGGAGGAAAACAAGACAACGGTTTAGACAAGGATGGCTCAAACTTAACAGGGAAGTGCAGAATGTAAAGGATAACGCGGAATGCAGAGATGCTCATTCGTATGCCATGGTAATATAAAACTGCCATATATACACCAACGGTCATACTCGTCATACATAGTTTAGTACAAGCCCATGCTACAGTACAACTATGAAGGTAGACGTTACATCTCATCGGAGGCATTCCGAGTCCCTATACATTATTTGTCTACACCTCCGGAATCGATTACACACCAAGTCGTATTCCACAAGTCACATAGGACAGTGGAGATACAACTACTACAATACTAGTGGTACTACTACTAACTCAGATAGCTCCGTAGTAGTCCTCATAGAAGTCACCTCCATAGCCTGGAAGTTCAACGTGATCATCCGGAAACAGACGGTCCTGAGGAGCCTGTGGACCATAGGGGCTAGGATAAGGTCTTGGACCAACAAACGATGGCCTGCGGGGACCAAGGGGTGGGGTGATGCCGCCCACATCACGCCAATCCACCATGTCTGGCAGGGCTGCTCTCACAGGATACAGATCCCTGGTATCCATACATCCAGCTTGCACCGCGGGTGCAAACCGAGTCAATGTGGCCCAATGATCAGCACGGGTATTAAAGAGCTCCAGCCTCAAGGCCCGATTCTCTCGGTCCTTATCTTCGAGCATCTCAGCGGTGGTACGAGTTAATGAGTCCTCCTGAGTGGAGTCAGCATAGATAGCCTGAAGATACCCCTGTGCTCCCGGAAGTGAAGCTGGCATGTAACGGAAGTCAGTGTTCCGAAGAAGGCCAGTCCGGACTCGCAAGATGGTCATCATGGAATAGGCAGCATCCTGCACAGCCATCTCAATGGTAACTCCGAGTCCATAGGAACAGTGAAGGGGCTCGGTAGATCCAGGATAGGAAGGAAATATCCTAACGGTGCATAAATACTGGCTTTGATTAAAGTCGCGGAACTGCTCTTCAACAGTGTATTCGGGATACCAATGGTATCCTGTCTCGATCATGACCCGGACCAACATAGCAGTATGACCGGGCACGTCGAGGCACCTGGTCAGGCGAACCACTTGATTTTGAGACTGGTTGGCCATCTGAAAGCACAACCACAAGACAAAGACATCAGAATTCCTAGGGAAAATTGGGCAGCATAACGGCTGTAAATGCTCAGAAAAAGATTTGAGACATCCACAACAGTTCACAATACCGCTCAACAGCATCATATCAAGGTTCTGATTCAAATAGCAACGTACTAAAATAGTAGAAACTGGACTGGAACTCGTAGCAATAATCCTATAAACTACTACGGATTAGTAACACGTGAACCTGATAGAAGAAGAGAGCCTAGTCCTTAACCCAAGTTGAATGAGAAGAGAATGACTCAGATCAGAAGCATAGGGTAAAGGAGTAAAAGAACCTTACGTTCCCTCCCACAATCAATTCCCTTACATATAACTAAAGCATTTCTAGACTTGACATCGACCAGTTTGGCTGAACGAACCTACAGGCAGTCCGGCTCTGATACCAACGCTGTCAGGACCCCAATTCTAAGCCGCATCGATCTAGCCGGTAACACCTCATATCACTTTGCGGCCTCATGCACGGTATCCCACGGGTGTCGCCTTACCATGGCCCGGGACCGTTTGCGCCTTTTGGCTCGCGTATATGACAATGTCGCTAGCATCCATATGACCGAGAACCCGGGCCGACATGGCTAGTCGTGAACCCAAAGCGGCACAGACCTATGGAGACAGGCATACATGAATCACAACGAACATGTCGGTCATCAACGAGTGATTCCGGGCTGTAGCACTGGGCTAACAGGACTCCGGGGGATCCCGGGCTGTAGCAGGCTAGACAGGACTCCGGAGATCACCGCGTGACATTTCCCCGAAGGGACAGACATAGGGACAAAGTGAAACACATGCCGGCCAGTCAAGTGTCCTGAACAGTAGTGCTGGGCTAGCAGGACTCCGGTGAACCGGGCTGTAGCGGACTACTATGGCTCGAGGAGCACTAGACTACATTTCCCCATAAGAAAGGCTGCGAAGGACAAACAACTAGATTGTCGGATCCCACTCATACCAAGCATTTCAATCATACATACAATATGCTCGATATGAGTACATACAACATGGCATCACAACAAAACTCTACAACTTGGGTACTTTATTTAAAGGCTCCAGGGAGCCATACATAACATATCCATACAGGTAGGGGTCACATGACCCGACACTCAAGTCATACAGTCATACAAGCATATGCGGAAGCAACTAGTGTGAGTACAGACTCTAGAAAGAAAGAAGGCTTCTCGAAGCCTGTCTATCTACATAGGTCCCTCCATGGCCTGGATCACCACCTGGGTGGCTAGTCACTCGTCAACGTCAAGGTCTACGTAAAACCCATCGGAGGGGGCAGTGTTGTCGTCTGAAAACAATAAATAAGCAAACATGAGTACAAAGGTACTCAGCAAGTCTTACATCAGAACCTACGGTACATGCTCATTCTCAAGAAGGTGGTGGGGTTTATGCAGCAAGCCAGCTTTGACTCTTGGCCAAGCTATCCTACGGAATCTTTTAGCAAAATAGTTTTCGCACACGAGTCCACTACTCACCATCACAATACTCCACGGTGGATCCTCCCTCGTATCCTGCGAGGGAGCCATCCTCGGTACTCACACTTATCTTGAGTCTTTTAGTAGTATCCATTAACTTGTCTATGAACTGTATATGCAATCAAGTAGTCCTTTACCGCGGACGCGGCTATTCGAATAGTTTTATACCCTGCAGGGGTGTACTTCGTCACACATGTTTCCACCACTTAGCGTCTGCACACGAAATGTGCTCGGCAGACTTCAAGCGAAAACCGACGTGGGTGTAGACCACGACCTGACTAACCTCACAAGTCTCTAGTCCAGGGTCATCGCCTATTCAGGTTCCATCCGCAAGGAAATCCGGCCGGGGCGTCCTCAACGGCCCCGAACGATGTGAACAGGGTTCCCGAGACACCAAACGGGTGACTCGGTACACCGTGCCACGGTGTATCTACCGCAACATAGCCCACCCCTAGGGTCAGCGCTACGCACGGCCGCCAACACATATCCTACAAACACCAGAAACTAGTTGCAACTCCTGGACTGAGGCGAGAGGGGTCGGTAAGTCGAGCGGGGTCATATTTCAGGGCCCAATGTGTGGTAGTAGCTGAATCTTAATTCACGCATACAGAACTCAGTTCTTAGGGACGGCTTCAATGAAACAACCCACCATGTACTCCTACATGGCCTCTCATCGATACCTTTACCAAAACATGTTCAACACATCCCACATATTACTGGCACAAGCATTTCACTCTAGCCCATCCCCCAGATGAACCAGACCTGACACAACTCTAAGCATAGCAGGCATAGCAAGGAAGGAATCACAAAACATGGCTCAATCAACTCCTACACATGCTAGTGGGTTTCATCTAGTTACTATGGCAATGACAGGTCATGCAGAGGATACGGGTTCAACTACCGTAGCACACAGCAGTTTGAATCGTGTTGTCTTAATGCAGTAAACAAGAGCAGGAGCGAGAACATGGGTTGTATCAGAATGATCAATGGTTGCTTGCCTGATGGAGTGGTAACGGGATACTGCCCTTCAGTTGGATACCCGTGAATATCCTCGGAGGCAGAACCTACCACGAAGAACACAACCGAGCACAATCAACACATGACAATATGCAACAATATGATGCATGCTATGACATGGCAATATGGATGTGTCTTGAGCTTATGCAACTAGCTATGATTTAAATGGAGTTGGTTTGAGTACAAGATTCAAATTCCAACCCCGTATATGATAATTTAAATGCCCTTTATTTGTTTTGTCCAAAACAGAGGACAAGCATTGTTCAAACATGCATGAAAATGGTACAGATGGATTCCTTGAATTTTTCTGATAATTTTTCATATATAATTTGTCACATTTGGAGTTATGGTTGAATTTCTATGAATTTTTGAAGTTTAGGCAATTTTCTGGAATTTTCTATATAAAATTAAATCCAGAAAAGGAGTTATTGCGTCAGCATGACATCACCCTGATGTCAGCAGGTCAACTAGCGCCTCCAGGTCAAACCTGACCAGTGGGGTCCACTGGTCAGTGACACAATCAACTAACTAAGTTAGTTAACCCTAACTAACTTGGTTAGCCGGGCGGGGCCCGCATGTCAGTGGCTCACTAATTAGCTAATTTTTATTAACTCTAATTAACTAACAGTAATTAGGCAGGCGCCTGGGCCCACACGTCAGTGAGTCAGGGGGGAGTCAACCCAGCCGACCCGGGGTCAAAACACGCCGGAGTTGACCCCGGCTCGTCGCCGGCAAGGCCAGAGACGGCGGAGGGGCTCGGAAATCCTCCTCCGGCGACCAAATGGCCAGCGGAGGGCATCTACGTGGAGCTGGGACTCGCCCGCATCCATCTGTGCACACGGCAGCAGCCCTAGTGGCCTAAAACGACGGCGGCGGCAACTTGCGCGGCGGCCGGAGTTCGGGAGTTGAGCGGATCGGTGTTGTGGTGCACGGGAGGGGAAACTGATGGGTTCCACGTGCTCCTGGTGAGGTGTGGAGCATGTTGCCGTGCTCGGGAGTGAGCTTGCACGGCTGTGGTCATGGTGGCGGCATGGCCGGCGGCGAAGAGCTCTCGGTTCCGACGGGCATCGGTGTTAGAGGAAGAAAACAAGCCAGGGGAGAGGGGGAAACGACACAGGAGCTCACAGCGGGTGCAGCGGTGGCCTCGGCCAGCTCGGGGAGGCACTAGAGCAAGCAAATCGACGGCGGCGATCGTCGGTGCCGAAGCTTGAAGAAGAGCTTGAATTCGGCGATGCAGGGCTTCCGACGGGGCGTGGTTCGGTGAGGAGGAAGACGGGGTCGAGGCGGAGCCTCTAAGCTGGTCAGGGAAGCGAGGGGGAGGCGGTGGCCGTGGTGGTTCTCGTCGGCGCTCTCGGGCTCATGGCGGTTGCGCGGGAGAGAGAGCAGAGGAGGGGATGAGCACGGGGAGGGGGAATGAGAGGGCCAGGGGGGTGCGTGGCGTCCATAGCGACGTCGGGGAGGCGGCCGAAGCAGGAGGTGGCCGTCGGTGGCCGCGCGCGTGCTGGCGCACCGCGGGCACACGCCCTTCGTCCTCCTGGCAGGAGCTAGGGGACGACTGGCAACGGCCTGGTGGGCTGGGCCGCTGGTGGCCTGGCGCTGGGCCAGGTAAGTGGCCCACTGGCCTACTCTCTCTCTCTCTAATTTTATTCTGTTTTTCTATTTTTGTTATTCTGTTTTGATTTAGTTTAAATACTAAATCATTTTATAAAATCCTGAAAATATTTATGGACTCTTACTGAATTATTTCAGTGGCCCAAAAATAGTTCCAACATTATTTGAGCATTTGAATTATTTAATAGTATTTAAATGCCCAAATTCAAATATTTATGAATTAAGTCAATGCCCCTTTTGTTGACCTAAAATTATATGCACCATTTTTCCCAAGGGTTCTAACCCAAGGCAAAGAGGGTGAACATATTTGAAGGGCATTTCAGGTTCATTGAATTTATTTTTAGTAAACCCTAGTTGATTTCAGGGGGGGGGGGTGCTGGGGGTTCTGCTTTCCCCATTTCAATTTCTGATGAATGTAAACATGATGCACACTCTAATGCATAATCTAGCTAGGGTGTGACAATATGAGCACGAAGCTGAAAATTATATACTGGGACATGCATAATTGCAGATGGTGCTACTGCAGTTGAGACCCTTCGGGTTGAACTTGCCCGGGCCAAGGAGCAAGCCAGAGTGAGCAATGCGGCTGTCAAGAAGGTAGTTGCTGAGTTAAAGGCCGAACAAGCCGCTCAGCGCCAGTGCGAGGACAGAATATCTATAATGGAGCGAGATCTGAAGGATGCCACTAGCCAATGTGAATCACTCGAGAAGGATAACAAAGCCAAGGTAGCCGAACTCAACAAGGCTTTACAAGAGGCGCGAGAGGCATGGTCCGAGTCTAGAGCAGCTCGGGAGGAGATCCGGCAAGCTAGGGAGATACCGGCTCGTAAGCCCTTTCTATTACATACTAAATTTGGTGACCCGAAGTATGCCCTGCTTAATCAATTGTGGAGGTCTCCATACTCATTCTTGGACCTACCGAAGAGTGTCGTTGATGCGACAAGGTTTTATCAAGCGCAAGACGGACGTGTAGTGGAAAAGCTTTTCTGGTCACAGTTCAACATGCCAAAGCGTCCGTCGTTGCTGAATGAACAACTGGCCCTATGGGCCGAGCTCCACAAGGTGTATGGAGCTACCATGAAGGAAGTCGTGGTCCGACTCTGGCCAACTGAGCCAATTCCGAATAGTTATTTCGGCTTGGTGCAGCGACTTGTTGATGCGGTACTGCGTATTGATGCCGTTAAATGGTCAGCATGCATTGAAGGTGCATGGATGGCCTTTTCCTGCGTCAAGACGTACTGGGCGAAAAAGAAGGCCGCCGATGTTGCGAGAAACAGTCCACCCAAGGGCAAGGACCATCGCACTGTAGAGCATTATTTTGAAGATGTCCTAGAGGGCGCCCGCTTGATAGAGGGTCAGTGCTCGAAGAATATTATGTTCGAGTGAATGTATCCGAATTGTGATAATAAATATTATGATATATTAAGGCCGTGTTATATTTATGCCTTTTGCCTGAAAGGCATTTCCTCCTGTGCGGCTGTTTTTTCATAATCTGAAGGTTTGCCAGTCGTCGGCTTTGGCCCCCTCGCATATAATGCGGTGGTGTTCGGAATAGCAACTGACTGCACTTGACCCAATGTATTGGCCCGTGAAGGAGGTGTCAATGCAGCGAACTAGGCAATCAGACTATAGGGCTTTAACACATTCACTTGGCCATAGGAGTTTGACGGTGGGTCTATGATATAGCCCCTTGTATCTATGCGGTTATCCGAATAAGGTTGTGCTACATAGGTGACCGCAAAACGGTCCTCCGTGTTATACGGAATAAATTGCAAAAGATTTTAATAAGTTGCCGAATGATTGACCAGCTCTCGCCATATCATGACTGTTATTTTTCGGCTTTCTCTACTGAGGTGCTTAACCAGGTGAATCGGAAACACAATCGCTGTAGTTCTCCCTTTACTACCCTAGCCGATAGAGCGGAACGTAAGGTAGTAAGCACAGGAGCCGGGCAACCCAACTATTGACCCAAGACATGATTTGGAGCTGATGCATATAATGCCAAAACTTGTGATGATGAAGTATGTTGTAGAGCTGTTCAGAGTTGCTCGCAATTTAACATGTTGCCATATCGAGCTCCTGGCGATTAGTGCCAAGGTGTATATGTGAAACCACCGAAAAGGTAAAATACAATTCTATGAGGAAAAAATACTGAAGACGGATTATGTCCACTAGAAACTGATTGATACGTCGAGCACAATCTTACAAATTATAATACCTCTACCCGAGTCATTTTACATGCCAGGGGTCGAAGGATGAGGAAAAAGGCTATATCCAGGTTTTAAATAGAGTGTTTGGTCTACAAAAATCTTTTGAACCTCCTGTCGCACGTCTGCGCTGCCTTTGCCTTAGCAAAGAGGATTCCTTAAAAGAAGCAATCTTTGGTTGCGTGGACGAAACTGGGCTCGGAAAGAGTCTTTGTAGGTCCATAGGACGAGCAGGTTCTGATTCATTTTTGACGAAAGATAAGAAATTGTTTAAAAAGAAGGGAGAAAAGCTGTAGGAGGACGAACCGTGTTGTAGGTCTGTCCGCATTGTGCCTCCGCCAACGACCAAGGTATTTTAAGTGCATAATTATGCATGCGCGATGCGAACTTCGCGGGCTATGTGGTGAACGACGGAGGAGGAACTGCTAATCCAGCTCGAAAATTGACCGGTCTTGTGCAATAGAGGCCGGTGGCTTAATGGCCGATAAGTTATGCGGTTAACGAGTCCTCTTTGTACTTCGGCAGTGATGGCCGTGGTATACTCCTCGGAACGGAGGGGGTGTTCCGTGTTTCCATTGATCATTATGACGCCGCGTGGACCGGGCATCTTAAGCTTTAGATAGGCGTAGTGTGGGACCACATTGAAATGAGCGAACGCGGTCCGCCCAAGCAGTGCATGGTATCCACTACGGAACGGAACAATATCGAAGATCAATGCTTCGCTTCGGGAGTTGTCCGGCAAACCGAAGACGACTTCCAATGTGATTGCGCCCGTACAGTAAGCTTCTTCGCTAGGTATTACACCTTTGAAGGCGGTTGTGGTGGGCTTGATCCTTGAGGGATCAATGCCCAGTTTGTGAACAGTGTCTTGATAGAGCAAATTAAGGCTACTGCCACCGTCCAGAAGGACTTGTGTGAGATGGAATCCATCGATGATTGGGTCGAGGACCAAAGCTTCCGAACCTTTGTGAAGGATACCTGTTGGGTGGTCATTGCGATCAAAAGTGATCAGACAGGCTTCCCATGGGTTAAATTTTGGTATGACCGGCTTTATGGCGTAGTTGTCTCGTGGTACGTGTTTGCACTCCCTCGTAGGGATATGCGTCACAGATATCATGTTTACTGTTTTTACTTTGGGGGGAAACTGTTTTTGTCCTCCGGTGTTTGGCTGGCGAGTTTCCTCGTCTTCGCTATCACTAGGTGGCCCCTTCCCTTTGTGTTCGGTGTTGAGCTTGCCAGCTTGTTTGAAAACCCAACAATTTCTATTGGTATGGTTGGCGGGTTTGTCAGGGCTGCCATGAATATGACAGGGCCGATCCAGTATCCTGTCTAAACTGGATGGGCCATCTTTGTTTGCCTTGAATGGCTTCTTCCGTTGACCGGATTTGGAACCACTGAATCTGGCGTTGACCGCCGTGTCTTGGGTTCCTACATTATTGTTTCGACACTTGTTTTTATTGCGTCGAGGCTTGCCATTGCCGTCCCTGACCTCAGAGGTGCCAGGATCGCTGCTGCTATTGTTTCGGCGAGCCAGCCAGCTGTCTTCTCCCGCGCAGAAGCGGGTCATCAGTGCGGTAAGAGCTTCCATAGACTTTAGTTTTTCTTGGCCGAGATGACGGGTCAGCCATTCATCTTGGACGCTATGTTTAAAAGCCACTAGGGCTTCGGCATCCGGACAATCGACGATTTGGTTCTTTTTAATTAAGAACCTAGTCCAGAGCTTCCTGCGGACTCTCCGGGCTGCTGGATGATATGACTGAGGTCATCGGCATCCGGAGGCTGGACATATGTACCTTGGAAGTTGTCATGAAACGCGTCTTCCAGGTCTTGCCAGTTGCAATAGAGTTTTCTGGGCGGCTGTTTAGCCAGTGCCGGGCTTGTCCCTTTAATTTTAGTGGGAGGTATTTAATGGCATGAAGATCATCACCGCGGGCCATATGAATATGGAGAAGAAAATCCTCAATCCATGTCGCCGGATCTGTTGTTTCATCATACGATTCGATATTCATAGGTTTGAACCATTCTGGGAATTCATGCTCCATTACGTCATCAGTGAAGCAGAGGGGGTGTGCGGCGCCTCTATATCGGGCCAAGTCGCGACGCAGCTCGGATGGAGTCCGTCAGTGGTTTTCGGCCCGGGCGTGATTATGCTTGTCACGTCCGGCTAGATAGCCGTCGTTGCGCGTCGGTGCACGCCCCCGCGATCCGTAGATCGGTCTGGTCTGGCCTGCTCTATTGTCCATGTCTCACCGCAGGTCATATGTATATCTCTGAGCTGTTATGTCTCTATCTTTACGGCGAGGTAGTATGGGCTGGTGTTCGGCTTTAGTTTCCGTTTTGTCCCGGCCACGAGGTGGTCGGTCAGCCGCATTACGCGCTAATGCCACAGGCTCGAGGGCCTTGTCGTCAAATTGATGTAGCAGTTTACACTTCGGGTAACTTTTGATTGGGCGCTCGAGGCCGTATTCCTCGGCTGCCAGGACATTAATCCAACTATCGTTGAGCAGATCTTGATCAGCTTGAAGCTGTAGCTGCTTCTTTCTTAGGCTCTTTGTAGTGGCAATTAGTCGGCGCTGAAAGCGCTCCTGTTCGAGAGGTTCCTTAGGTACGATAAAGTCTTCGTCACCGAGGCTCACCTTGTCCTCAGAGAGTGGGAGATAATTACTGTCCTCCGAGTCTTCGTTTACGGCCTGTTCGTCAGGGCTAACTTGCCCATCTTCCCCATCGTCCTGTTCGAAAGTTGGCTCGATGGGGTCTTATTTTCTTTGGCATCATCCGGAGTGTTGTTGTCTCCTGTGTCGGTATTGTTGTCTTTTCCACGGCATGATTTAGAGCGGCTTCTGACGTCGGCACTTTGGCTGTATCTCAGGAGTCTTATCCTTGACTGGATCTTCTTTATCATCGCCGTTACCCTCCTTGGGTGTGTCCACCATGTACACGTCATACAAAGAGGTGGCCGTCCAGCGTCCGGTAAACGGCGGGTGTTTGGCTTGCTCCTCTCCGGCATCGTTGTCCATACCGTCGATGTCATCAGAGCCATAGTAGAGCATGTCAGTTAAGTTCTCGATAGTGGCTATGAAGTGGGTGGTGGGTGGGATGTAAAATTCTCCGCCCTCAACCCATAGTCCGGGCTGGGTGTAGTTTGGAAATTGCCCCTCTGTAATGACAAGGGATCGCATTAAGTTCAGAGCCTCGCTTAAAGGCGAGGTTTGATTAGGGAGAAGGAAATCTGTGGAGTATGGCGGGAAGGAATCTCCTTGGCTGAGATCACACGATGCTGATTCTGAGGGTTCGGAGCCAGTGTCCGGAGAAGAGTCTGGCTTCATGATGGTTGCTAGCGACACTACATCCTCCGGCTCTCCCATACTGGGTTTAGTGGTCGTAGATAGTCCGGCGGGCTCGGTAATCCCGTCTTCGGACCTGGTGATGCGCTCGGGATCTAAGGCCAGACCGGAGGTAGGGGTCGCAAACCCTCGGAAGATCAAGTCTCCTCAGATATCAACGACATAGTCCAGATTTCCAAAACTAATCTGGTGACCTAGGGCGTAGCTGTCGATCTGCTCTAGATGGCCAAGGGAGTTGGCCCGCAGTGCGAAGCCGCCAAACACAAAGATCTGACCGGGGAGGAAAACCTCCCCCAGGGCAGCATCGTCGTAGATGATTGATGGAGCCATCGAACCTTCTGGTGACGACGCAGCAGAACTCTCAATGAAAGCACCAATGTCGGTGTCAAAACTGGCGGATCTCGGGTAGGGGGTCCCGAACTGTGCGTCTAAGGTCGATGGTAACAAGACGTAGGGGACATGATGTTTTACCTAGGTTCGGGCCCTCTTGATGGAGGTAATATCCTACTTCCTGCTTGATTCATCTTAATGAATATGGGGATTACAAGAGTTGATCTACCACGATATCATGCTGGCTAAACCCTAGATGTCTAGCCTGTATGTTTGCGATCGCCTCTAGGGACTAAACCCTCCGGTTTATATAGACACCGGAGGGGCCTAGGTCTGTATAAAGTTGGTTTACAAAGGAAGGAATCTACATATCCGAACGCCAAGCTTGCCATCCACGCCAAGGAGAGTCCCATCTGGACATAGAGAGAAGTCTTCTGTCTTGTATCTTCATAGCCCATTAGTCCGGCCCATGTTACATAGTCCAGACGCTCCTGGACCCCTTAATCCAGGACTCCCTTGCCCCCTGCCATCTCCTCCTTTTCACCATTCGAAATCCCAGGCCGCCATAACCTCTCCGCTACAGCCGTGAAACCCCAAACTCCTCTGTCTGCCACCTCACCGCTGTCGAGCCGGAGCCTCTTCCCCATCGACGTCGTCCACCGCAATAGCTCAACGTCCCTCATCCACCTCCCCGGATGAGGATTCATCGTCCATCTCGTCATCCCGCCGGTTCAGCCGCCCCGTCCTCCACCTCCAAGGAGCTGCTCCGATGATCACCTCGTCTATTGCGACTGCTCCATCCCCACAGCGCCACCTTAACCTGCTCCACCGGAACCGCAGCATCCTCACCGACTCTTCGGCTGAAGCCGAGGCCTACTCGGCGCCACCAAAGAGGTTGTACACTCATCGCATTGCACCTTCTACTTAACTCGACCTCCCGGCACCGACGGTGCTCCATCCCGCACCCCCATGGAGCGGCTACCTCGAAGCCGGCACCGCGGTCGACATCTCCATGTTGGCTCTCCCCCAGTGCGAGGCCCCTTCGGCGGCGGCGTCCATACCACTCGGACCTGCTGCTGCTGCTCTGGCTCTCGCTCGCTCGGTGGCCCAGCTGCTGCTGCTCCGGCTCTCGCTCACTCGCCCAGCTGCTGCTGCTCCAGCTCTAGATTGCTTGCGCTCCTGCTGCTGCTCCGGCTCTTGCTCGCTCGCTTGCGCTACTGCTACTGCTCCCCCCTTGCTCGTCCTGCTGCTCTGCTCCGATATAGCTACACTTGTCGACTGAATCGACTTTTGGGTCTGTCGATTTTCAGGGGGTGGGGGGGCTCGCCGGAGCTAAGGAAGAACCACCCGTAGCGGGGAGGGGGGCTCGCCGGAGAGGTACCCCACTATCTATCTTAGGGTTCAGGGTGGGGGTGGTTGGTCACCGACTGTGGGGGCGCGGTGGTGGGGCGGTGGTGTGGGGATCGCTGGAGAAAAAGCTCGGCGCGGGAGGGGGGCTAGAGGGCTGGCCGGGGCGGCGGCGTACTGGCGGTGGGGAGTTGTTTCGGGGCGGAGGCGGACCAGAGGTGGGGAGTTGTTTCGGGGCAGCGAGGTGGCACGGGGGCCAGTAGTTTGGCCGGTGGTGGCTAGCGGCTCACAGGGGGGCTGCAGGTTGAAGATGAACTGCAAACCCTCCCTAAACGACATGTCAAGTGCCTCTCTGCTACCATTGCGTTCAGTTTCGACACTAACATTCAGATTCCACAGTAAATTTCCATTTCGACAGTTAAGTTCAGAGTCAACAGTTTTTACCTCATCTGTTGTAGTCAGGTGGTGTTTGGTGATGTAAATTTTACATCTATTTTACATCATCTATTGGAGATGCTATTAGAATCCCACTTGAGATTAACGATGTCTGTCTTGTGCTGCTTCAGCCATGACGTGTTACGGCTCACTGGAGCTGCTCCAACGACAGAAGGATCCATCACAACAGAGCAGTGCCCTGGACGCCATCTACAGATTCCTCAGATCTTACTCCACACCTCCGACAGCCATCTGTGCCTCAACTTCTTCAGCTGCCAACCCAATGATCCTGAGGTCGACACGGCTACGGCAAAGAGGTTGTACACTTTTGCATCACTTATTACTCTACATTCATGTCGATCTATTAGGGCTATTTTGGTTCAACAGAAAAACATAGCAATAGGAAATTTTCCTATGGCACTCTACTATTCAATTATTCATGCATTTTGTTGAAAGGAATGGAGCAAAACATCCACCTGGACCTACTTTTCAAAATCCTATGCATGAAAACAAGACCAAGTGGATTAGTGGCAGAATAACATTCTAACCGTACACGCTTTCATATGGTTTCACTTTATTTTGACCATGTTTCTTTGCATTCCTCTGCTTTTCCAATTCTTATGAACCAAACACCCAAGTTGACAAAAATCATGTGTTTACAAATGCTCTGTTTACCATGTGCATTCCTATCCTATTCCGGTGTTTTTCCTATCCCCGCGTTTTTAGAATCATGCAAGCCAAATGAGCCCTTACAGAATTACTTCAGTTACAGGTAGGTGTCGAAGGAAACTTTGTGTGGTTTGTCCTGCTCCTGCTGCGATGTCGTCGACCTCACCTGAGCTGCTACATCGATAAAAGCATCCACCAAACCAGACATCACGACTCTTGAACGATTTTCGCCGCATCAGATCTCCTTCACTGTCGCCGGCACCCACCACAACGGCATCACCATCATCGACTCAGCAGATGAACCTGGGGAGTACACGGGTCCATAAGAGAGGTCGCACTCTTTTGTTTATGCTTATGTTATGCATTGCTTAAAATTACCTGCTACTTTATCGTCCTGTTCACCTCTTAGACTCCAAGTCAGGTCCAAATTAATGTTCAAACTTGAGTTCTAAGTTAGTTGTAGGGCACATATCGAGGCAACAATGAATAATATCTCTGTCTAATATCTGGTTCACCCAGGATATGCCTATGTTGTTCATCCTGGTGGGAAACAAATAGTAAAGCAATCATCATCTGTCTTTTTATTAAATTAAAGCAATCATCAGCCTGCTATCATTAGTTTTCGATCCATCCACTAGTTGTTACCATCACTCTAGATTTCTGCATGCTCTCCTTACATAATCTCACCATATTTTTTCGTATGCATGTCAGATATTGTACAGAGTCATGCTGAACATGTAGAGAAAAAGAGAAGAGTTTTGCGCGGCAATACAATGTCATGCAGACATCGCTCCATGGCGGGTTCAATGGCAAACCCTCCCCCCTCTCCAGATTGTAATCCAGAGGAAGATATCTGTTCTGAGGTGGATTCAGACGCATCTGACAACTCCTATTTACCCCCAAGGTGTTTGCTCTACCTTGGCATGATGATGTTAGTCATATCATGCATATGCTAACTTGTAGTGCCTACTTTTGACATCACATATGTCGTCTGCTTAGTTTGGACATGTTCTGTAATGCCTCCTGTTTAGTTTCTATATCATATATGGGAATTATGCAGTCTCATGTCTTTTAGCCAGCCATAATATATGTGAAATGTGCAATGCCATCCTGTTTAACCAGGCATCATATATTTGAATGATATCTTGCCCATCCTTTTCTTCATTACATTTCCATTTGTTGATAATGTTTGTACATTATACTACTCTTGCCATGAATCAGCCATTTGGGTGGGAGATGGAAAAATCTGGAATGAAAACAAGGCCTTCAGAGCAGACAGTGCTGCCTGTCGAAGCAGATCTCTTGTTTGGTCCCGGTAGCTCCTCGAAGATGGATTCAGAGACAGATGACCAATCCTATTCCCCCAACGAGCTGTATGCTCTAACTTCGCACGGTTATACTGCTCATATCATGTATATGGTGTCTTGCATTGCATAGTTTAGACATCATATACACAATATTCAACATCATGTTCTTAGTTTAGACATCATACCGAATGCCCTCTGTTTAGCATATAAATCACATATGTGAATTAAATCATGCTATTCTGATTACTTAGATAACATGTATGTGAATTATGTCATGCGATCATGTTTAGTTATTCATCATATCTTTGAATTATGTTATGTTATGCTATCCAGTTTAGATAGACATCATATATGTGAAATTATGTCATGCTATCCGTTTTAGTTAAACAATATAGATGTCAACTATTTCATGCCCTCTTTTTCCACACTATCTATTGCATCTGTTTCTCATACAATGTTTGTACATTCAACTATGTTTCCTGTTTATCAGCCATTTGAATTGGAGCGGGTGATGCCAGTATCTAGCGGAGTAAAAACACGGTCTTCAAATAAAACAGTGCTACCTCTTGGTGGAGATAGCACCTCGATTGTACATGCACGAGAACCATCCCTACCACACAAATCCCAGACTCTCGTAGATTGTACCCCTACTACGATGGCCAGAGAACCAGCTTCACCCAATCTAACCCCAACCCCAGCAGATTAACCCAGTTCCTGTTGACACAACACCATCTCCACCACAGAGCTCCCAAACAAGAGCATTTAGTAAGGCAGCTCCAGTGCCCAAAGGGCCAGTACTACCACGGCGAACCCCAACTCCACTAGTTAGTACGCCTATTCCTGTGGAGGAAGCACAACCAGCCAATCGTAGTTTAGCATCTACCGCATTTAATGTTGTTAAATCCTATGTGCGTATCTTCCCATCTTGGAAATTTTATACTAAAGATGAAGGAAAATGCTAGTTGCAGGTGTTTGTCCAGGATTTATGTGTAAGTAATATTATTCATGGCAATTACTTTGCTTTGTCCCATACATTCTACATCCATGATGGTTATAATACAGCAAATTTTCCCAGTTTTCTCTATAGAGTAGGACCGATTTGGAAACTCAGGATGAGGCAACTTGTGCTAATACCTCTGCTATCTTCAAGAATGCTTGGTGGCAGTATAGGAATTACCTGAAGAAAATGTACTTCATTGGCAAAGAAACTCATCAAATTCTCTTACATTTTCCTGAGACACATTAGTAGATGATGACTGGGAACGCCTTGTTCTGTACTAGTCCCGAACCAACAATGTGGTAAGGTCTATGAGCTCATTTTTGAAGTACTGTATTCTTGTGTCTTATTGTACTCTGTTCATTTAGAACAAGTGCTTAAACTTGAAGAACAACTATTCTAATTTAAGATTCCATTGCTATCGTGCATACTGCTTTGCTCTTGTATCACTGTATTTACTCATACAACCTTACTTTTAAATTGAAGGATCCAATCGAAACTCCAATGGCACAGCAGGTATGTCCACGCATGTTTCTTTAACAGGTTTGCTCTTATCAATAGCTCGGTTGATTTCAATTTCAATTGTGTATACAGTTGACTTCTCATATCACACACATTACTAGCATCACAATAGAGCCAATAGTGTTGTTGTACATGTAGACCCGTCGTACCCATCTGAAACTTGTTGTGTCATGTAGTTTCCCACACTTTGTATTCTTTCACTGCAGCTTTGTCTTGAACTGATATGATTTGAACCGTGTCTCTATTTTGATTTGGCAAGACAATGCAGTGACCATAGGACATAGATATATGTTTATTTGATGCTTTTATTATGTACTAGTACTTAGCAATAGAAGACTTAGCAGTTTAATCATGTCCACCTTACTAATGAACTAGTTCACCGAAATGAGGTTCATATACTAGTACATGCTAAACCTGTTATGTGTCTTCTTGTTTCTTCTTTTGGAATGCTGACAAAATATTGGGGAAGAGTGCCTTATGAAGCAATGGTAAAGAATGTAATGCAGATAAGGTTCAGGATAGTGAGATATCCTTGTTGGTCTCCAACAAAGCTGATAAAACAGCTAAGGAAGACTATCTTGAAGATAGTGAGACAACCCCAAAGCCCTGTCTTGGTTTAGTGTTCGAGTTACTAGCCACTACCGCTTGCAAGAGCTATTCAAACTCACTATCTGAATCAATTCAATTTCTTGAGTCTCAACTACAAGCTGAAAGACATCGATCAGCTATGCTGCGACAAGAAGTGGAAGGACTGCGGAAGTCCCTAGGGCATTCAGATGCATACTTTCTGGTGCAACAGGAAGCGTTGGAGGATTTTAGCACCAAACAGGGAAAAGCTAATAAGCTTGCTAAACTTATTGCCAACATGGTGGATACCCAAGATAACGTTTCTTGAGCTCTTCTGAAGTTGTTTTAGTTATGCTCTTGTTTTGCTGCCAAGTTTATTTGCACTAGTGGCCAATTTTGACGGCAAGTGTATGTAATATGCTGCTTTGTTCCCTATATTTGCACTGGTGGCGAACTTTGATGCCCAGTGGATGTAATATGTGTAATAGCTGTAATAGGCTAGCGTTAGTTGCTTTCTTATTTATTTCTTTATTGTCTTGTTTAGTTGTTTGCTTGTAGTCACTACAGTTCTTTTTCCGCGTTTTTCTAGTGGCCACAATAACCTATTTTTGGTAACTAGGCCACAATAATCATGGCAACACACGGACTGTTGTAACCATGGGCCTCCTACAGGCCGTAGGATCCATGGACTTTCTACGGGCCTTATGATCCATGGGCCTTCTACGGGCCATAGGATCCATGGGCCTTCTATGGGGCATATAATCATTTCGCCAAACATGGGCCGTACTATTCGTGGACCAAAACGGGCCGTTAATAGGTCGAATTTGATAACAGTACGAAAACAGCCCAACGGGCTAACGGGCCCAATGTAACCACTGGCTGAATTTGGCCCACAAACGGAACAGGCCAGTAACAGACCGTAACTAACCGAATTCTAGAAATGAGCCCAAGAATAAATGGGCCCTTAGAAGGCCGAAAGTTAACACGGGCTGGAAACAGCCAACGGAATAATGGGCCATTAAGGGGTATAAAGTGATACACTGTCCATTATGGGCCAGTTTCATCTCGAGACTTTATTGGGCCTAGAGTTACGAAGGGCCTCATATGGGCCGAAAGACATCATGGGCCATACATGGGCCAGAAGTAACAACGAGCTGGAATCGTGTTGGACGGCCCAGATCAAGCTACTAGGCTTAATTCTGATAGGTTGTGATGGGCCAGGAGTTAGCAGGCGTAAATAGGCGATATACAAACAAGCTGTTAACAGGCTTTCCCTGGCCCGGCCCGTTAACTTTTGATCAAATCAAACGGGCCGTCCTTTCCACCGGAATGGGCCTTTGTTGGGCCGTGCCACGTGTCGACGTATCATAGGCGCCTCTTGTCCAATGAGTGGATGACATCTGTCCCAACGGTGAGCCAGCACGTGCTTCCTCTGGCCAATGAGAATTTTACATGTGGAAAATCCCCATTGGCCCGGGCTGATAACGGGCTATCGGATCCAAAACCGGACCCGATAGCTTAACGGCGACCTGTTATGGTGGATGCCACGTGTCGATCACCCTTGACGAAAACACTTCTATGACGCGCGATTTATCGTCATGGAAGTGGACACTTCCATGATGATAATTTTGGTAATGTCATGGAACACTTCTACGACATCACAATTATGACTATCTTGATTCTGTCATAAAATTGTCATGGATGTACATGCATGACAGAAAATGTGACCTACTGTGACAAACACGTATCATCACAGAAGTGTCTTTTTTTGTCGTTAATCTGGTTAAATTGCATGTGCTATTCTGCTTAGTTTACACAAATAGTTATATTGTTTGTGACATGCCTGTTAATGTGTGAATGTGACATGCCTTCCTATTTTTAGTACATAGTACATCTGTCTATTAAGCATGTACTTACATAAAACTATTGATTGTTTGTATCCCGCATCAATCAATATAACAAGACACCTTTAGTATATGCAGTGCGATATTAGTTGCATCTTTCATATGATATATAGCATGCGCTGCTTCTAATATGTTGAAATGCCATTTATGATGGGACACTTTTAACTTGGCAGAGTCATATTGGTTGCATCTTTCATGTTGTGTCTAGCTTGCATTGCTTCTTATTTGTTGAAATGGCTTCTACTTAGTTTACACAAACAATTGTGAATATGCCATGCAGTCCTATTTTTCGTACATATTCCATCCTGGTATCATGTGTTTGCCTTACATCAAAGTAGCGATTGTCAGTATCATGCACGAATGAGTTCTGAAGAGTGAATTTGATTGCTTTTTCTTGTCGGTTTTACTTGACAGTTCAAAATCAATAAAGCGGAAGGAAGTTAGCAAGGTAGTGGATAAAGGTGCCCTTTCCAAACGGAGGGCCTCTACAGATTCTACTCCTCCACCCCACAGATGATTTGCAACACAACACATGCATAGACACTCAACGTAGCTATGTTAATGATGAGCACATCCCCCCGAGTGTACCATCACAGGTGCTCCCTCTAACTTGGCATTGTTATATGTGGTTGCATGTTATGTATGTTGTCTAGCTTGCATTGCTTCTTATTTGTTGGAATGGTTTCTGCTTAGTTTACACAAACAGTTGTGAACATGCCATGTCGTCCTATTTTTCGTACATATTCCATCCTGGTATCATGTGTGCACTACTAGGAAAAGGGCTATAGCTAATATGGACATTAATGGCGCACCATGTATGTCGTGCGCCACTGCTATATAGCAGTGGCGCACCATATACAGGTGCGCCATTAGTGTCCTCATTACTAATGGCGCACTAGACACACAATGCGCCATTACTAACATTTTTTTCCAAAATTAGTAATGGCGCACGAAGGCACAGTGCGCCATTACTAGTTTCAACTAGTAATGGTGCACCACACACTCTGTGCGCCACTACTAATAATTTTTTTACTTTTTTTCAAAACTAGTAATGGCGCACCAGGGTACAGTGCGCCATTACTAGTTCAAACTAGTAATGGCGCACCACAACCACGATGCGCCACTACTAACAATTATATTTTTGTTGCAAAACTAGTAATGGCACACCACGTAACAGGTGCGTCATTAGTAACCAGGGTTAATAATGGCACATTATTAGGTGGTGCATCATTTGTAATCTGAGAGCAGCTAGATATTTTGGACAGCCACCTACCACACTCACTTTACCCACTTCATTCTCTCCACCTCCTGCTCCAAGCTTGTCTCGGCTGCCTCCTCCTCCTCACCTCATTTGCACCATAGATTCACCCAAATTAAGTGGTTAAATTACCTTTTTTTGATAGGTAAGTAAGGGGAAAGCTTTCCTTATGTTGCAGATCTACCTTTTTTCTCCCTCCAACAACGTGCACATGCACTTTGTATGGCCTAGATCTATGTATGTTTGTGGTGTTGCATATGTTTGTGGTGTTGCATATGTTTGTGTTTGCAGGTACTGATATTTGAAATGCGATAGTTGCCAATATTTTGCCAGAATGTTGATTCATTTCCGTTTCAGCGAGAATTTGGCACTATGCATTCTTTTTGGTCCTATTTTTAGGCAAAGTCATGCCAAATTTTTTTTGGTTCTAAAATATTGTTTTGCTCTAGCCTGCAGGCGACCATGGTCCGCACGATGACCGAAGGCATCATGAATAGGTTTTTGAGCTCCGCGAAGGCCGAGATGCTTCAAAAGAATGAGACGGAGATAAGATGTACGTGTCGAAGATGCAAGCTGAGGAGCCTTATGGACCTGGTTTCCGTACAGGTGCGGGACCACCTGTTCTTGCGTGGTTTCATGGATGGCTATCGGTGGCAAGGTGATGAAGATGATATTGAAGTCGTCCATGGGGGCCGGGCAAGAAATGAGGAAGGGCAGCAAGACAACCGTGGCGAGGGCGGGCAAGAAGACGAAGAATCTACAGGACATGATCACGAAGTAGATGCAGTACACAGTCATCACGTAGAAGATGCCGGACATGATGATGAGGAAGATGCCGGAGCAAACGACGATGGACCATCGATGGGCTGGGTGCAGGACCATCATATTCAAGAGCCGCTTCTCAAGCAAATGGATAACGCAAGAGCTGCCACCCGAGAGAAAGCCAAGCTGGATCAACTGGAGATAGATGCGGTTACTCCATTGTATGAAGGATGCAGGCCCGAGGATACCCGCCTGAAAGTAACGCTCATGGCTCTGGAGATGAATGTAAAACACAAAATGACTGACGCATGCTTCGACGAGAACATGTCATTCTGGCACGAACGACTTCTCAAGGGGAACAAGTGCCCGACCAGTTTCGAGGAGGCAAAGAAAATCGTGTGACCTCTGGATTTACCGCACGTGAAATACCATGTGTGCATGAACAATTGCATCATTTATCGGGACGAGCACGTGGAGTCTACCATATGTCCGGTGTGCGGCGTCACTCGATACAAGAAGTGGAAGAAAGCTCCTCGAAAAGTGGTGTGGTACTTTCCGATCACTCCTCGTCTGCAGCGGTATTTCGCGGACCCTAAGCTAGCAAAGCTCTTGCATTGGCACGTGGATAGGGTGGAGAAGAAGTGAGAAGATGACGGAAATGGTCCGGAGATAAATAAAATAGACAAGATGCTGAGTCACCCTAAGGATGAGAGCTAGTGGCAAGCATTGAACTTCGAACACCTAGAATTTGGGGACGATCCAAGGAACATCATGCTGGGCACGAGCACTGATGGAGTCAATCCGTTTGGCAGACAGAGAAGCACACATAGCACCTGGCCTATGTTTGTGTGGATGTACAACCTTCCCCCTGGTTGTGCATGAAGAGGAAGTACATTCACATGAGTATGCTAATTGAAGGGCCGAAACAACTAGAGAACGACATCAATCTATATCTGGGGCTGCTGTAAGAGGAGCTAGACACGCTGTGGAAAATGCCAGCCAATACGTGGGACGCTGCAGAGAAAGGATATTTCCCTATGAGAGCCGCACTGCTCACGACGGTGCACGACTATCTCGGTTACGGATATGTCACGGGGCAGGTTGTCCATGGATTTTCTGGATGCGTCAGGTGCATGGATGGCACAACATATCGCTAGCCAGATAGAGATCTCGGGTCTTCGAAAACCGTGTTCATGGGACATCGAAGGTGGTTTCGCGACAATGACTCATGGATAAAACACAAGGATCTGTTCGATGATGAAACTGAACCCTCAAGACGCCCGCTTATGAGGAGCGGCGAGGAAATAGACGAGCTATTGAAAAATTGGAAAGATTGCCCACTGCCGGGAAAGAAGCAAAAGGCGCCAGAGCCGGGAAAGAAGGGAAAGGCGCCAGATCCGCTGCTAAAGGTATGGAAAACGAGGTCTATTTTCTGGGACTTGCCGTACTGGAAGATCCTCCGTGTGCCTCACAGCCTTGATGCCATGCATATCACAAAGAACGCGTGCGAGACTCTGCTTGGTACCCTCCTCAACATGCCAAAGAGGACCAAAGATGGGCCGAAAGCAAGGGCAGACTTGAAATCAATGGGCATCAGGGAGGAGCTTCACGCTAATGATGATGATGATGATGATGATGAGGCGAAGCAGGACATGGAAAGTCGATGCAAAGGCAAAAATGCCAAGAATACCAGCAACGACTACCCTCCCGCGTGCTTCACTCTAAGCCAGGAGGAGATCGAGCAGTTTTTCACCTGCCTCGTAGGAGTAAAACTTCCTTACGGTTATGCAGGGAAGATAAGCAGATACCTAGACTTAGCGAAGCAGAAGTTCAGTGGGATGAAGTATCACGACTGTCACGTGCTGATGATGCAGATACTTCCAGTTGCAATCCATGGGATCATGGACGCGCACGTCCGTGAAATGCTATTTGGCCTATGCAACTTTTTTGATGTCATCTCTCGGAAGTTGGTTGGCGTGAGCCAACTCAGAAGGCTATAGGAAGAGATCATGGTGATACTATCACTAGTGCAGAACCGGGCAATAGCGCCGGTTCGTAAGGCCCTTTAGTGCCGGTTCGGTAACTGGCACTAAATTGTGGGCACTAAAGGCCCCCCTTTAGTACGGTTCAGCACGAACCGGTGCTAAAGGGCAACCACGTGGCATGAGCCAGCTCCGAGGGCAGGGAGCCCTTTAGTACCGGTTGGTGACACCAACCGGTATTAAAAGGTTCGGGGGTTTTGGGTTTATGATTTCTTTTTCATTTAATTTTGTGTTTTCCATTTAATTCTTTTTCGTTTGTTGGTATTTTACGATACTACATATTGTACACATTATGCATATATATAAATATAATTTCTAGTAGAACTGATCATATATATATATATATCATCAAATGTCTCACAACCACCATTAATTAATTCACACATATATACACACATGTATATATATATACAATTAGCTAGCTATAAACAATTTCTCCTAATTAGTGCCTTCGGATCCAGTGGCATTAGCCTAATTGGTGCCTTCGGAGCAACATGAAAATTGGAAGTGGTTCATGGGGGCAGTAGCGGGTAATAGTATTCTCCTTTGGGATCTATGACCTGGTCGAGCAAAAGTCCCGCTATTTCCTCTTGAATTGCTTCTATGCGGTCCTATGCTAGGAGCTGCTCCTGCACCTCTTTGAACTGCTAAGAAGGACATCAATATGCATGTGTATTAGTTGTGTGACTAGATATCGATAATGGTGTAAAAATTGTGAATAGTGTTCTGAGAAATGTACCCACTCCTGTCTTTGAGATCTTCTCCTTTCGGACGCCATCATGTGAATGTTCTCGCAAACGTAGTATGCACACAGATTATTCCCTGATGCCTGCTTCAGGGCCTTTACAAGAATGGAATTTGATCAAATAATAATTAATCAAGCATGATAATTAAAGAGATGGCAGCTAGCTAGCTAGTACTACTTAATTACTTACCTTGGGTCGATACTATTTCAGCTTTCGTTTCCATTGTCCTGGAGTGACGCTGATGAACTTTGCCCAAGCCCTGCCCACCGACAAAGAAAATGAATAAAGGGGTTATTAAATAGTTCATATCAGGAAATGACAAACTAAATAGGCCGAGATATAGTTAATAATGATTGAAATTACCTGTTGGCTATCCCAAACAAGATGGTGTAGTCACTTGCTTTTTTAAGTAGTGAGTCCAGTATTTCAACTGTTCCTTCATCAACTTTAATGATTAACAAGGTCCAGTGAAATCTGCATACACACACGTTTGCATGTCTTAATTAAGCGGGTATATGTAAGCAAAAACATGTAGCTAGCTAGTAGGCAAAAACAGAATTTGTAGTACAAGGTAGTGTGACTCACTCGAAGTTGAAAGGAAGTAGTATATCTTCATTGGTATTGAGGCACTTGAAGAACTCTAGCATGCTTTCTTCTACACTTTTTTCATAATATGGATCTAATTTCCACGTGTATTCATTAATGGTATTTGGGTCAATGAACCCAATGCCATAGCGTCCACCTTTTTTCATTTCATAAATCTTCATCCTGCATAATACCACAAAAAAGAATATAGTGAGGATAATTACATGTAATGATTGATCAAAATGATTACTACAGCTGGCTTGAGACTTAAATTACAGAAAGAAATCACTTACAGACAATAGCAACTGACGATAGATTTGTCGAGTGCGTCTTGATTGCATAACTGAAATAGTTCTGAATACTCAATGGACACAACTTTCTCATGGTAGTAATGATCCTTCTTGACATTCCCCATGAGGGACTCTCGATTGGAAATCTTGGTAATGTCCATGTACCATTGATGCAATTAATACATTCTCGTTGGGAGCTTCTTGACCTTGTCTAGCTCGACCAAAGGTTGGCCCCGGACATATTTCCGTTTCATTTCCTCGTCTCTAATCAGAGACATGGGCTCGATATCGAGGAGTTGTCCAACAGTGATCATGAGCCTTTTAGCCTGCTCAATATGCTCCTCGGTTATTACCACATCACCCAGCCTAGGAACGTTAATGGTTTGCCCACAATAATATTGGGCGCACGTACTCTCATGTGTTGTTGGCACAACAAGCGGGGGGATTGATTGCATCGCCTGTTCTCCCAGCTGGGGAACGGTTTTACCGCTCCTTTTGCCAGTTGATTTGCTCGAGCTCGAGCTCGCCTCTTTCTGTAGACATGCTCGATTTAACTTCCTGAGGTGGCGCTCATAGTCTGTGTCAACAGGCTTGGGAGCTGGTGCTCTACCCATACAAATGAAGTGGTCAATCTTTTCTTCAGGCACTTTCTCCCTTGGCGGCAGTGGCGGTTTCAGTGCAAAATGGGCTTCCACCTCAGCCTTCGATATGGCTGTGTTTTCCTCCTCGGACTTGTCGTAAGGCCTCTGCGGAAGAGGCGCGAGGCTGCTTGGACCATATTGAAATCGCTTGCCTCCGCCTGTACATCCAGTACTACCTCGACTTGTACTGCCACGCATCATAGCTGAGGCGGCTCTCTTCCATGATTGCTGAGGCGGCGAAGATGACTGACATGGCTGAGTTGGAGGAGGAGGAGGAATGGCCTGAAGGTGTGCCGGACTTGGAGGAGGAGTTGCCTGACGCTTTCCCGGACTTGGAGGAGGAGGAGTGGCCTGAAGCTGTGCCGGACTTGGAGGAGGAGTGGCCTGACGTGTTGGTGGAATTGGAGGAGTGGGAGTCTGTAGACTCGGTGGCGGACTTCGACGAGGAGTCGGAAGACGCGCTGTCGGTGGCCTTCGAAAGATGATGCAATCCTTTCTCCATACGATGATATGATGGTTGACCTCTCCTAGTGTGTGCTCCTCGTCACCTCCAGGAATGTCAAGCTCTAGCCCCGAATATTTGGTCCACCACCTCATCAACCAAGACACGAGCATAGCCTGCTAGAATTGGGTTGCAATGGAAGGTTGCCTCGGGGGGATTTGTAAAAGCAATGACATCCGCCACCTTCACGGATATGTTCTTCATTTTGAAGTGTAGCTCGCAGTTAGTGTTCTCCATGATGTCATCCATTGGGTAGCTATCCAGCAATGCGTCGCCCGGGGCAGAACCCACGCTGCTTCTCGGCATGGATGGGACGGTGCTATCCAATGCTGGATCATCCGCTAGCTGCTGCTGCTGCTGAGACCCCCTTTGCTGGCTAAGTGAGTCAATCTGCTCCTGCTGCCGCTGGAATTTGACTGCCAAGTCCGCGTGTGCTGATTCTAGGCCTTGAAGGCATTCATAGTCCAGCTTCCTTTGCTCCTCCTCCATCTTCCTCTTCTTCTCCTCCACAATCTTCTTTCTCGCACGGGTTATGTAGTCGGCGTTCCAGTCCGAAAACCCCTCATACCATGGAATAGCGCCCTTGCCTCATGTTCTTCCTGGGTGTTCAGGATTTCCCAGGGCACGCATAAGCCCGTCGTTCTCTCTATTGGGCTCGAACACCCCCGATCGAGCCTCTTCTATTGCAACAAGTAGCTTATCTTCGGCTCCGTCCAGACATGCCTTCTTCAAAACTTTGTCTGTCTTCGGGTCTAACTCCCCCACATGCGCATAGAACCAAGTCCTGCACCTGGGGGCCAGCTCAATGTTTCTGGAGTGACACCTTCATCCTCCATCTCTTTCTCAGACTTATCCCACTTAGGAATTCCCACCGCGTAGCCACCTGGCCCCAGCTCATGGAACTTATCCTTTTTTACGGCATTGGCCTTGTTTATTCTCGACCGTTCCTTAGATAATTCCGATTCCTTGAATTTCACGAAATCGTCCCAATGAGCACTTTGCTTCTCTAGTGTTCCCTTGAATACTGGAGTCTTCTTTCCTCCCTTGACGTACTGGTCCCATACACGATTATTGTGGTTGTTGAATGCAACTGCCATCTTCCTAAGAGCAGCGTCCTTGACTTTCTCCACATCTGCATCTGTGAAATGATCTGGTATGGTGAAATGTTCCATGAGCGTTTCCCAAAGCAGAAGTTTTTATCTGTCGTCGACAAAAGTAAGATCTGGACGTGGCTTTGCTGGCTCTCTCCATTCCTGAAGGAAGATCGGGAGTTGGTCCTTCACAAGAACTCCGCACTGACGAATGAACTTGTCCGCAATCTTCTTAGGCGCTAATGGTTCGCCATTAGGTTTGATGGCCTCAATATTGTACTTTACGCCCTCCTTCAACTTTTTGTTCGGGCCTCGTACTGTCCTGCTTCCTGAAGATTTGCCCGATCCGGATGGCTGAAAGAGGAAAGATCAATTCGTTAATATATATCTTCAAGTCATTTAAAACATGTGATGATCACCAGATGCCTGCTTATATAAATATACCTCGCCGGTCTTTGTTTTTTCAAGATCAACATTTTCTTTGTCGTGTTCATAGTTCATGACTTCATCAATTCGGTCATCGCGATCGAATATCATATCACCCTCCCCGGTGTTGTTTAAATATTCGGAGCCGTCATAATCTTCTTCATTCTGATCATCATCTGGCCCGCGAGGATTGCGTATGATATTGAACAGGGCCTCTTCTCTCTCTCTGCCGGTATTGTCCGCCATAGGTTTTATTTAACTAATCCAAAAGAAATATATTCAAATTACAATGCATGGATGCAATCAATTAATAAGGCAAAACTGAATCAATCATATTACATAATAAGCATCATCGAATATAATCTCGAATACGTTGTCTCGAATAATAGATATAATGTCGAATACATCGTCTCGAATAATATATATAATCTTGACTAAATCATCTCGAATACATCACTAGCTAGCTAGCTAATAAAGATCGAATACTAGAGAGTAATCTAGGCGGTGGACAACCAAAGTGAAGGAACCATCACTGGATCATAGCTCGGGTGATCTCCCCAAAGAACCTGCCAGGTATTGGAGAACCTGACGTCCATAGCAGCCATGTAGCGATGGACGTGCTCGTCCTCCTCCCTGACAAGGCGACGTACCACCTCCGGCAGGGCCGGCTCCCGCCGCACCGAAAGTGGCCCACGCGAACGCCACAAAAGGACATCAGGGTCGACGACGGGACCCGGGGCCGGGTTCCTCACCAAGCATCGCGCCCCTGAAGGTAGCACCTCCCAGTGCTAGCCCGGCGGAGCCCAGTCCCGGACATGGGTCCTCTGAAGCAGGACGTCGTCGCGAACTTGTTGACGGCGAGGATGCGGCCGGGCATCGTCGACAACAAATACTATATGCCGCAAAAGTAAAGTAACATTTTTTAAATGATGGATTGTGATTTCATATAAGCAAATTCTAAATTTTATAACTAAAACTAATATTTCTATAACTAAAAAACATTTCTATATAACTAACATTTCAATATAACTAAGATTTCTAATATAACTAACATTTCTCTATAAGTAACATTTCTAATATTTCTATAACTAAAAAACATTTCTATATAACTAACATTTCTAATATTTCTATAACATAGTGTGTGTGTGTGCGGCCGGGGCAGGAGCTCACCGGCGAGGCGCGACGATGGGGGGCGGCGACGGGGACGGAGACGGGCGGTGACGATGGGGATGGGGACGGGGCGGCGACGACGGGGACGGGGACGGGCTGGGCGGGGACGACGGGAGGATGGGGCAGGGCGCGGCGACGAGGCGCGGCGACGGGGACGACAAGGACGGGGACGGGGACGATGATGGATGGCGACAGACGGTGACGGGGGCGGCGACGAGGGGCGGCGGTGGCGATGGGGCAGAGGAGAAAGAAGCAGAGGGAGAGATGAGAAACTGACAAATTTTTTGAAGTGTTTTCTTATATAGAACAACCTTTAGTACCGGTTTGAGCCACCACCCGGTACTAAAGGGGGTACGTTGGTGTAGGTGCGGTGCGAAATGTTTAGTCCCACCTAGCTAGCCGAGGGGCGTCCGCACTGGTTTATAAGCCCAGTGCGGTAGCTCTCTCGAGCTCCTCTCCATAGCTGGCCTACTGGGCCTAAATGTTTTGTGCTGCCCTTTGGGCCTACTGGGCCTTTGCGGGCCTGCATCTTGGCCCAACAACAGGTTGGGTTTCTAGTCGTATGCAGGTCGTTGTGGCGCAGTAGGCGGGTTTTTTTTGCTTTATTTATTTTTGTTTTATTTATTTTGAGTTGTTTTTTGCTGTATTTAGAGTTTCTTTGAGAATATTATTGCTTTAGGTACAAAAAATTACAAATTTTCTGTTAGTGCCGGTAGTTTATAAATTTGAATAGTTTAAATTTTGAATTATTTGAAATTTGTGTGAATCACTAGTTTGTGAATAACTTAACTTTGAAAATAGATTTTTTCAGTGATTCTTTTTTCTTATGTTTAATATTAGTGTGTTTTATCATTATATTCAATTTGGTAATTCTTAGGTTATTTAAAAAATGAAATGCCTTTGTAACGGATGAGTTTTCGTGCGAAACCCTGATACTTCGAAAGAGATTGTCCATTTTGTACACGAACTGCATCCAGTTTTTGCGGTAACCCTCTCTACTTTTCTGCAGATGCTATGTGGGTGAAATTATGATACCATGCCAACTTTCAACCTTTTCTGAGTTCATTTGAAATGCTTTTCAATTTCAGGGTCATTTAGCTGAAAAAATCAGTAAATGCATGAAAGAATTTGTTTGCACATAAAATTTCTTCGCGTTTCAAATGCCAGAAACACACAACTACCCTAACAATTACAGAGATTCCCTCCTGGGTGTGAAACACAAAAGAAAGTGATGATAGTGAAGCCGATCACATCCCAGATCTTTGTGTGTGAAACTTTTTCTTCGCGTGTGTCCCTTTGCACCATAGCCATGGAAAATCTTCATCATTTAACTGGATGCTCAGGTCAATATTCATTGTGAATGGAGAAATTTCATCAAACTTTTCATAATCTTCTGACATGTTTGTCTTGTCATCCACTCCCACGATGTTTCTCTTCCCAGAAAGAACTATGTGGCGCTTTGGCTCATCGTATGATGCATTCGCTTCCTTATCTTTTCTTTTTCTCGGCTTGGTAGACATATCCTTCACATAGAAAACCTGTGCCACATCATTAGCTAGGAAGAATGGTTCGTCTGCGTATGCAAGATTGTTGAGATCCACTGTTGTCATTCCATACTGCCGGTCTTCCGTTACCCCACCTCGTGTCATATTGACCCATTTGCACCGAAACAAAGGGACCTTCAAACCACGTCCATAGTCAAGTTCCTATATCTCCTCTATGTAACCATAATATGTTTCCTTTCCCGTCTTGGTTGTTGCATCAAAGAGGACACCACTATTTTGGTTGGTGCTCTTCTTATCTTGGGTGATCGTGTAAAATATATTACCATTTATCTCGTACCCTTTGAAAGTCATTATATTCGAAGATGGTAACTGGGACAGCGAGTACATGTCATATTCAATAGAGGCGTCATGCATGGTACGTGTCTGCAACCAGCCGGCGAAACTCCTGGTTTGTACACATGTAATCTAGTCACCAGACCACTCCGGGTGTTTGGAGCATAGAAAATTCTTGTGTTCGTCCATATACGAAGCCACCAAGGCGGATTTCTGTAGAACCATGTAGTGTGCTTCAGTTAGAGAATGTTCGTCCATACATATTATTTGATCCCCTCCTAGTGTGCCTTTTCCATCCAGTCTGCCCTTATGCCGCGATTCAGGAACACCAGTCGGCTTAAGGTCAGGAATAAAGTCAATACAAAACTCAATGACCTCTTCATTTTCATGGCCCTTGGAGATGCTTCCTTCTGGCCTAGCATGGTTATGAACATATTTCTTTAAGAGTCCCATGAACCTCTCAAAGGGGAACATATTGTGTAGAAATACAGGACCCAAAATGTTAATCTCTTCGCATAGGTGAACTAGGACGTGCGTCATGATGTTGAAGAAGGATGGTGGGAACACCAACTTGAAACTGACAAGACATTGCACCAAATCATTCTCTAACCTTGGTATGATTTCTGGATCGATTACCTTTTGAGAGATTGCATTGAGGAATGCACATAGCTTCACAATGGCTAATCAAACGTTTTCCGGTAGAAGCCCCCTTAATGCAACCGGAAGCAGTTGCGTCATAATCACGTGTCAGTCATGAGACTTTAGGTTCTGGAACTTTCTCTCTACCATGTTTATTATTCCCTTTATTTTCGACGAGAAGCCAGATGGTACCTTAATACTGAGCAGGCATTCAAAAAAGATTTCCTTCCCTTCTTTGGTAGGAGCATAGCTGGCATGACCCTGATGTATGCCGTCTTTTCCGTGCATACGTTGTTGGTCCTCCCGTGCCTCAGGTGTATCTTTTGTCTTCCCATACATGCCCAAGAAGCCAAGCAGGGTCACGCAAAGATTCTTCGTCATGTGCATCACGTTGATTGCGGAGTGGACCTCTAGGTCTTTCCAATAGGGCAGGTCCCAAAATATAGATTTCTTCTTCCACATGGGTGCGCGTCTGTCGGTGTCATTCGGAACATGTTGTCCGCCAGGACCCTTTCCAAAGACTACCTTCAAATCCTTGACCATATCATGTACATCAGCACCAGTACGGTGGTGAGGCTTCGTCCGGTGATCCGCCTCACCTTTGAAATGCTTGCCTTTCTTTCTTGCGGCATGCCTGCTCGGAAGAAATCGACGATGTCCCAGGTACACATTGTTCTTACAATTAGCCAAATATATACCATCAGTATTGTCCAAACAATGCGTGCATGCGCGGTATCCCTTGTTTGTCTATCCTGAAAGGTTACTGAGAGCAGGCCAATCATTGATGGTCATGAACAGCAATGCCTTTAGGTCAAATTCTTCCCCCATGTGCTCATCCCACGTACGTACACCTGTTTCATTCCACAGCCGTAAGAGTTCTTCAACTAATGGCCTTCCGTACACATCAATATCGTTGCCGGGTTGCTTAGGGCCTTGGATGAGCACTAGCGTCATAATGAACTTCCTCTTCATACACATCCAAGGAGGAAGGTTATACAAACATAGAGTCACAGGTCAGGTGCTATGGTTGCTGCTCTGCTCCCCAAAAGGATTAATGCCATCTGCGCTTAGACCAAACCATACATTCCTTGTGTCATCTGCAAACTCCTTCCCGTACATTCTCTCGATTTTTCTCCACTGCGACCCATCAGCGGGTACTCTCAACTTTCCGTCTTTCTTATGGTCTTCTATGTGCCATCGCATCGCCTTGGCATGCTCTTTGTTTTGGAACAAACGTTTCAACCGTGGTATTATAGGAGCATACCACATCACCATGGCAGGAATCTTCTTCCTTGGGCGCTCGCCCTCGACATCACCAGGGTCATCACGGCTGATCTTATAACGCAATGCACCGCATACCGGGCAAGCTTTCAAATCCTCGTACGCACTGCGGTAGAGGATGCAATCATTAGGGCATGCATGTATCTTCTGCACCTCTAACCCTAGAGGGCAGACAACCTTCTTTGCGTCGTACATACTCTCGGGCAATTCGTTGTCCTTTGGAAGCATATTCTTTATCATTACCAGCAACTTTCCAAATCCCTTGTCAGATACACCATTCTCTGCCTTCCATTGCAGCAATTCCAGTGTCGTGCCCAGCTTTTTCTTGTCATCTACGCAATTCGGGTACAACAATTTTTTGTGATCCTCTAACATGCATTGCAACTTCTTCTTCTCCAAATCACATGCGCAGTTTCTCTTTGCATCGGCAATGGCCCGGCCTAGATCATCAATGGGCTCATCCGATGCCTCTTCTTCAGCTTCTTCCTGCATTGTCATCTCAGCTTCTTCCCTCATTTTTGTATCATCGTATTTAGGGAACCCATGGCTAGGATAGCTGTCGTCGTCCTCTTCTTCTTCATTGTCTTCCATCATAACCCCTCTTTCTCCGTGCTTGGTCCAAACATTATAGTGGGGCATGAAACCGGACTCAAACAAGTGGATGTGAATGGTTCTAGACGTAGAGTAATTGTGACCATTCTTACAGCCAGCACATGGACAAGGCATAAAACCGTCCGCCTGCTTGTTTGCCTCAGCCGCAAGCAGAAAAGTATGCACGCCATTAATGAACTCGGGAGAGCATCGGTCATCGTACATCCATTGCCGGGTCATCTTCAATACATAGCACCGAAAACACCAAATTAATACAATACATAAAGTTCATACAACACTTAAATGCAACAAACAAATAACTCTCTAGCTAAAGAATTTAAATGCAACAACAAATGCAATCAAGATCGAACTAAGGTAACAATTGATCCAACAGCATAATGATACCAAGCCTCACTATGAATGGCATATTTTCTAATTTTCTAATCTTCGAGCGCATTTTCTCCATCTAAATGTTGTGATCAACGACGACATCGGCAACATGCAACTCCAATTCCATATTCTCCCCCTTCAAATCCTCGTTTTCTCTTTCAACTAAATTTAACCTCTCGACAATAGGGTCAGTTGGAATTTTCGGTTCAACTACCTCCTACATACAAATATCAATGTCAACTTGATGGGCACAATTTTTCATACACACAAAATGCAACAAATAGCTTTAAAAGAGAATATACCACATCCAAATCATAACCCGGACAAGGGCCGACGGGGACAGATATCAAAACCATGGCACTATGTATAACAAAGAACGTATGGGTAAGATAATTATACGAGTAACTATATATCCAAATCACACAAACATCAATTTTTATATAAAACATTCATGAACAAGAGGCTCACCACAAGGTGGTGCCGGCGACGGGACGTTGCGGGCGATCGACGGTGGTTACGACGGAGATTTAGAAAGCACTAAGTAAACCACACCTACATATGCAAACTAAATGTTATTTTTGACCTGATATTGCATATAAATCAAATACTAGCACATATATATAATTCCTCCCAAATTACTAAACTCAAAAATCAATCACTATATAAAGCATTGCACAAGCTAATCTAGCAATGAGAGATGAAAGGACAAAGTTGCTAACCTTTGTGATCATTTGAATGGATGGGGGCCTTCAAATCTTGACAAATTTTGGGCAAAATGTGTGATGAGCTTGAGAGGAAGAGGGAAAGAACAGATAGGAGAGGGGAAAGGGGAAGTACAGAGCGAGCTCGGGTGGACGAAGGGTGTATGTAGGACAACCTTTAGTACCGGTTCGTGATACGACCTGGTACTAAAGGTGCTGGAGGGGCCCCGGACTGACAACATCCTGCCACCACTCACTTTAGTACCGGTTCGTGGCACGAACCAGTGCTAAAGGTTCGTCACGAACCGGTACTAATGATGTCCGCCCGCCTAGCCCTTGGAATCGACACTAATGGACACATTAATGCCGACTCAAATTCAAACCGGCACTAATGTGCTTCACATTTGACCCTTTTTCTACTAGTGTATGCGAGCTTGAGATGTACTTCCCGCCCGCATTCTTCGATGTTATGGTGCATCTGCTGGTCCATATCGTGGAGGATATCATCCAACTCAGGCCGACGTTCCTGCACAACATGATGCCGTTCGAAAGGACCAATGGTGTCATCAAAGGATATGTTTGTAACATGTCACGTCCAGAGGGAAGCATAGCCATGGGATTTCTCACCGAAGAGTGCATCTCCTACTGCATGAATTATCTAGGCATCAAGAACCCCATTGGTCTGCCCGTCAACGGGCACCTCGGGAGGCTCGCTGGATGGGGTCACCGTGATGGTCGCCGCGAAATACATGTCGACTTCGAGGGTCGACTAGCCGACTTTGAAAGAGTAAACCTAGTCGCTCTACAACACATAGAGGTGGTCGATCCTTGGGTGGTAGAGCACAAAACCTTTATTGAGAAGACGTACAATGACCGAGGCCAACAGAGGACGGACAAAGATATAATCAAAGAGCACAACTCATGTTTCACACATTGGTTCAAGGAGAAGCTTCTATCGTACCCTTTACATCAGGATTCTTTCGCGGAAGAAAAACTCATATTCGCCTTGTCACGTGCCAGTGCGAGACCAACTGGGAGCGACAATCACCGCCATTATGCCTACCTTTCTTGAGGGGCTGCAGGAATGGATTGGGGGCAGCCAACAGGGGCCACCCCCCGATTCCCAGCTTCACGAGAATCAACTCGCACAACACGCCAGCGGCTCCATTGGTGTCTCCGGCGTAGGCGGCATTGGTGTCTCCGGTGTCGGTGCCAGCATTGGAGCTTAATGCCCCCGGGTGTGGGAAGAATACGTCGGCCGACACCTCAGCAGCAAGCGGCCCCTCCGTCACTTGCACGCCCGCCGTTGGCGGTGCCTCGACATTAGCCGAGCTCGACACCATCACGGTAACTAAGCCTCTCGGCCGATGACTTCATGTCCTTGCCTTTCACTGGGCATCCCTGATGCCCTACATGTTTTCGCAGGGTGCCGCAGACATTTCATGAACTCTCCTGCACTTCGTGGACGGTGAGTTGATCGATGTCGCCAAGGCCAGAATCGTTCAACCGGACAACCTCATGTTCCACGGTAATCCGATGCCACCCAACGTGTATAGGGTTCAACTGGTTCGGGTGCTGCGGGGCTGCGACGACTTGTTACCTCCGTATCGACCCCCTGGGGCCGACGAAGATGATGTGATGACCCTCAGCTCCTGCATAGGCTGGTCCATGCTTTGGCCAAAGTGCCAGATTCGTTTGGGGGCGGGGGACACCACCCCACAGACAACACCGCCAGTCGTGCCGGCGCCAAGCCCTGGCAAGACTGCCGCAACGCTATCGGACGATGACGACGAACATATGGCCGATTCGGACATGCATATGGCACAGGATCCGGATGACGATGACGGTACATTTACCAGGGTTGATAAGTACTTCAATGAACATGGGTACGGTGACGAATTCTTGGGGCCACCTTCTCAAGAACCCAACCCTGCAAAAGACGATCGCCATCTAGCTGGTACCGCAGACAAACCCAATTGCAACAGGCGTCGTCTGGCGTTCAGTTATCAGGAGACGCCTCCAGCTGCCGCCTTCACCGAGCCTTAGATAGCCAAGGTGCGAAATATTATCAGCCCCAACACACTCAAGAAGGCTGTCTCTGAGCAGAACTCAATCCCATTACAACAGAAGAAGAAGGGACGGAAAAGAAAGAATAACAAGGGTGCGAGCCAGCCAGCACCGAGTATGATCCGTGCTCAGGACGAGCCACCTACATCTAAGGATATCTTGAGGAGGGTGCATGTGGAGGGTAGGCCGATGCTACTGACTAATCTGATCAATGCTGCAACCGGTGCTATGTGGAGTCTGCATGATAGTGTTCTTTCCTTAGAGAAGCGGCGTCTCTCCGAGAATGATGTGGCATACCCGGTTTTCGTGGCCAAGGTGCCAGAGGGCAAGGGCTTTGTCCATAGCACCATTGGGGGTATGATCGTCCTGCAGTTTGATGACATCTTCACTATGTTTAACCTTCATCTGCTGCACTACACCTTCGTTCGGCTATTTTTGTTGAGTATGGAGATGCAGATCATTATGGACAAGACCCCGGACATTGTTATAGTAGACCCATTCTACATGCATGCCAAGATCTTTGGCAGCGCTGGGGACCGGCAAGTCGCGAGTTCATACCTCGAAGGCGTCATTCTGGCGAACCCAGATAAGGATAACATCCTCGTGCCTTACTTTCCCCAGTAAGTCATCCCCTCACCGCCCCGTAACATATGATTTCTTAGATTTCGATCGTTCTTTTTTTCTAACATTCTGTGTTTTGTGCAGTGACACATGTTGCACACTCATCCTCTTAAGCCCGAACTATTCCATGGCCATGTATTTCGACTTAGACCGTTAGTCGAATAAAGACTACACAAATATCAAGAAAGTTCTTGATGATGTTCTCCCCGGCTACGCCAAATCCGGAGGCACCTTCAGGAGGCCAATTCTTAGGTATGGCAAGCATGTGTTCACCGACGTAACGACGTTCCCCTGCATCAAGCAGCCGCCTGGCGGTCAGAAGGATGCCTACTACGCCCTCCATCACATGCGAGCAATCGTACGGGACCATAATCAACTTCTGCTACCAAATAGTCTCAAAGATTGGGCAGCATGCTTGTCAGCAATCCAGGATGCGGACCTCAGACAAGAATTCTTTCGCATCTAGTTGGAGTTTGCGGAAATCATCCATCAAGATGTCCTTCGTACCTCGGGGCAGTTATACCTCAGATATCAACCGTCTAACAGTGAAATAGAAACAACGCTACAAATGCAGGCTGACAACGATCGCGATTTCATGACCATCACGAAAGACGGCCGCTTCATCCACGCTCCGGTCCCGGAGTCGAATCGAAAATAGTGATGCTATGTAGTTCTGAAATATCAATTACCTCATGTTGTAATTAAACTTTAATGAACTTGTATGCCTCTCTGGTTTGGCCAGTCGTTCAACTTATATGTAATCGATGCTATTTATTAGTAGGACCATGAATCGTGCTATTAATGTGTTGCTTTTCTCTTCCGATCCTTTTGTTGCATACTTATATATTGCTTATGTATTGTCTGTGAATTTCTACTAACATTTTGTTTGTCTAGTGCATAGAGATGCCGTCGTATGTCATGTACAAGGTAAGGTTCCCGAAGTCTACGACGACTGGGAGGAGTGTCGGAGACAGCTTCACCGTTTCAGTGGTAACAGCTACAAAGGGTACATCACTAGGGTGGAGGCGGAAGCTAGATATGCGCGCTATCTAGAAAGAGAGAGGAGGGAGCGGAGGAGGAACCGGATGAAGACCAGTTTCATCGCGATGATGCTCATCGTGCTGACCACAGCTCTCTTCTATGTGATGGTAGTTTAGATGATCGATATCGACTTGTGATGTGAAGACAAACTCGCTACACGCGGTCTCGAGACTTGTAATGTTCTAACTTTGTTCGGTCTTTTGAATTCAGAGACTAATATGATGAATTGTATTCGGAGACTAATCTTCTATTTGTATTCGGTAAATCTGTTGTTTATATGTTGTGTTGTCTATATTCTGCGCAGTAATATATTTTATAACCTCTGCAAATATCAGAAAAAGAAAAAAAAATCCTAATATTCATACTAGTGGCGCACCATACTGCACTTTAGTGGCGCACTGCCATAAGCATACTAGTGGCGCATTACCTAGAAGTGCACCATTAGTAACCCAAAGCACAAGGAAATATGGCCCCCTGGGAGGCATAGTAATGGCGCACCAGGGGACATATTAATGGCGCACTGCCAGGTGCGCCACTATTATTGGTGCACCAGGGGTGCGCCATTAGTACTTGTTACTAGTGGCGTGTTAATAGTGGTGCACCTGTAGTGCGCCATTAATGGCCAAAACAGGTGCGCCACTAGTTAGCCTTTTCCTAGTAGTGGTTTTCCTTGCGTCAAAGTAGTGATTGTCAGTATGATGCATCAATGAGTTCTGAAGAGAGAATTTTATTGCTTTTTCTTGTTGGTTTTCCTTGACAATTCAAAATCAATAAAGCGGAAGGAAGTTAGCAAGGAAGCGGATAAAGGTGCTCCTTCCAAACGGAGGGCCTCTACAGTTTGTACTCCTCCATCCCCCCAAGATGATGTCCAAGACAACACATGCATAGACACTCAACGTAGCTGTGTTTATGATGAGCACGTCTCCCCTAGTGCACCATCACCGATGCTCCCTCTAACTTGACACTGTTATATGTGGTTGCATGTTATGTGTGATGTCTAGCTTGTATTGCTTCTAATTTTGTTGAATTCCATCTGCTTACTTGATATGTCTCCAACGTACCTATAATTTTTGATTGCTCCATGCTATATTATATACTATTTTGGACATTATTGGGCTTTATTATCCACTTTTATATTATTTTTGGGACTAACCTATTAACCAGAGGCCCAGCCCAGAATTGCTGTTTTTTTGCCTATAATAGCGTTTTGAAGAAAAGGAATATCAAACAAAGTCCAAAAGGAATGAAACCTTCGGGAACGTGATTTTCTCATCGAATACAACTCAGGAGACTTGGACCCTATGTCAAGACACGTAACAGGAGGCCACGAGGTAGGGGGGCGCGCCTACCCCCCCCCCCCAGGCGCACGCTCCACCCTCGTGGCCCCCCTGTTGCTCCACCGACGTACTTCTTCCTCCTATATATACCCACGTACCCCTAAACGATCAGAAACGAAGCCAAAACCCTAATTCCACCGCCGTAACTTTCTATCTCCACGAGATCCCATCTTGGGGCCTGTTCCGGAGCTCCATCGGAGGGGGCATCGATCACGAAGGGCTTCTATATCAACACCATAGCCTCTCCGATGAAGTGTGGGTAGTTTACTTCAGACCTACGGGTCCATAGTTAGTAGCTAGATGGCTTCTTCTCTCTTTTTGGATCTCAATACAATGTTCTCCCCCTCTCTTGTGGAGATCTATTCGATGTAATGTTGTTTTTGCGGTGTGTTTGTTGAGACCGATGAATTGTGGGTTTATTGTCAAGTCTATCTATGAATAATATTTGAATCTTCTCTGAATTCTTTTATGTATGATTGGTTATCCTTGCAAGTCTCTTCGAATAATCAGTTTGGTTTAGCCTACTAGATTGATCTTTCTTGCAATGGGTGAAGTGCTTACTTTGGGTTCAATCTTGCGGTGTCCTTTCCCGGTGACAGTAAGGGCATCAAGGCACGTATTGTATTGTTGCCATCGAGGATAACAAGATGTGGTTTTTGTCGTATTGCATGAGTCTATCCCTCTACATCATGTCATCTTGCTTAAGACGTTACTCTATTTTTAACTTAATACTCTAGATGCATGCTGGATAGCGGTCGATGAGTAGAGTAATAGTAGTAGATGCAGGCAGGAGTCGGTCTAATTGTCTCGGACGTGATGCCTATATACACGATCATACCTAGATATTCTCATAACTATGCTCAATTCTGTCAATTGCTCAACAGTAATTTGTTCACCCACCGTAGAATACTTATGCTCTCGAGAGAAGCTACTAGTGAAACCTATGGCCCCCGGGTCTATCTTTATCATATCAATCTCCTACTACTTAGTTATTGACTTTGCTATTTACTTTGCCTTTATTTTACTTTGCATCTTTATCATAAAAATCCCAAAAATATTATCTTATCATATCTATCAGATCTCACTCTCTTAAGTGGCCCTATAGGGATTGACAACCTCTCTTTGCATTGGTTGCGAAGATTTATTTGTTTTGTGCAGGTGGGAGGGACTCGCGCGTAGCCTCCTACTGGATTGATACCTTGGTTCTCAAAAACTGAGGGAAATACTTATGCTAATTTGCTGCATCATCCCTTCCTCTTCGGGGAAAACCAACGCAGTGCTAAAAGAGGTAGCATTATTTTACACATTATACTTGTCAATAAGACACGTGTTCCTGTTTCTAGAACATACAATATCTATCTATCACACTATGTTCTTACAACAAAGTACTATTGTTGTGTAACCAAAAACAATCACTTATCATAAGACATGTTTGACTTGGGAGTGTGATATAGGTTACATCTGGCATTCTTTTCTAGCTTGTACAACTTGTAATTTGTTGAAATGGCACTTATGACGAGATAGTTTTAACTTGGTAGAGTGATATTCATTGCATCTTTCATATGGTGTCTAGCTTTGATTGCTTCTAACTTGTTGAAATGCCTTCTCCTTAGTTTACACATTATAAGTGTGATGTTGTTTGCATATTGCATATGATTTATATATTTGTTGTACTGCTTCACATTTGTTTAAACACCAGTTATGATGAGACATTATTAACTTGGCAGAGCGATATTTGTAGCATCTTTCATATGGTGTCTACCTTCCATCGCATTGCTTCTAATTTCGTGAAATGTCTTCGGCTTAGTTTACACATCATAGTTTTGGTTATCTCATGCCGTCCTATTTTTCGTACATATTACATCCTCCTATCATGTGGTTGTCTAACATCGAAGTTCAGTTCGTCTGTATCACGCATCAATTTGTTCTTAAGAACTAAATTGTTATTCCTTTTTCTTGTATGCTTGACTTAACATGTCATAGAAAGGAACACAGAATGAGAGGGGATGGTGTTAGTACTAAGGACACACGGAATAGGAAGCAGAAAATCCTGCAGATTCTGCTGGTACTGATGGTGCAATATAAGGTCAAAGTCTAGCGGAAAATTGTACAAACGGGGTATCCCGTGCTACACGAGCTACAGAACAAACCAAACAGAAACCAATAGCTGCCACCAAACAAGCAGAGACAACCCTAGTTGTTGCAACAGATTCCACAATACCGCCAACTGCACGAGTTAGTCGTTTGTCAACTCAGCTAGCAGCACGTTCGCAAGCTCCCTTGCCACCTGACACTACTTCCGAAGCACTCTTGACACAAGACGAGTTGGCAAGGTCAGATGAACTTTGTGAGCTTCAATAGCAAGAAGGTAGTTGCTGGAGTCAAGTTACAGTTGCACGGTTCTTTATATGTAGTCTCACAGTTTGATGTACACTAACACTTCCTATGTTCGTTGTTGGACTAGCACTTAGGTGCAAGAGGAAACAAACATTATGATAATGCTCGATAGGTTAACAAAATCTAGAGGAGGAAGAATGGAGATTTGTTTTGAGGCAGGTTTGAAAAGGCCACGTGATGCTATAGAGGCAGCCAAGTTAGTATCAGAGGCAGCGGTTGCCGTTAGGTGTCATGTACGTATCCTCCCAACATGGATTCAGTAAGGGAATGACCAAGACGAAACCCAGTTCAACACCTTCCTTGACCATTTATCTGTAAGTATGGTTATGTATGGAAACTAGTAATATCGTCTTGCTCTTTCCCATACTTCATAGGTTGCTGATAATGAGACTCCCATAATTTTCAACAGATGAGGTTCAAGTTGGATAGCCAAGATGATGCAACCAGAAAAACTTGCACGCATGTTTTCAAGTCTGCTCTGTGATAATATCGGTATAACTTGAGGAAAATTCATATTGAAGGCAAGGCTAACAATGAACTCGCACAAACATATCAAGTGGAAAATATATCGGATGAAGACTGGAGAGGCCTCATTAAACACTGGTCTGATCCAAATTATCAGGTATATTATATATATGTGATCAGATCACATGTTGAAGTCCTATTTACGCACGTCCCACACAAATCTATCTTCTTGTAGGTGAACTGTTCAAAGAACAAGGCCAACAGTACGAAAGTGAAATTCCAACAGACGAGAAGATCTCGTAGGTATATTGCACACTGCGAGACTCTTGTAATTAGCTGTTGTTTCACTCTTTTCGCTGTACCATATTATCAGATCTATATTGACTTGTTCCAAATGCAGAGGAAAGCCCGCAAGGACCAAAAAGAACCTGAACCAAATGCTGTGGAAATCTTCAAGGACTGTCACACTAGCAAGACGAAGGGCATGACTACACCAGTCAAAGCCGCTATTGTAAGTCCTTAACCCTCATGCCTTTTAACTACTACTTAATCTGACTTGTGCCTTGAACTGCATGGTTTGCAGCCAATGTCTATTACTCTTTTCAATTTTATACACAACTTTCTTAGGGTATCATTGCACATTACAAGGTTTAAAAGAGAGGAGTGATGTTCCTTTGATCTTGACCTGTAATCTAGTTCCATGCTGGACTTGCCCACACAACGTAACAATTGCCTGTTTGTCTGTTCTCAGTTGTTTTGTGATATGAATGATGTCATACTATGCTTACCATATTATAAACTTTGTCTCTTTATCCTTAGGTGTCAATAAATGTGAAGAAATAGACAATACATTATCCATGGTACATGGTCATATGTTTGGAACCTGGTTTTATTATGTACTTTGCAGTAAAATAGAACTAATATTTTACATGGGTTCACCAGAATAAGTTTTGTATATGGACCAAAGCTATTTTTTGGTTTTGCTGCCTCCTTAATATCTTCTGTTCTGGTACTACTAATGTAAAAACTCAACTTTTCAGCAAGCTATCGAAAAAATGGTGGAACCGCCACCTTCTAAAGGTGGCGAGGCAACTCTAACCATAATGTTAGCTCTTGCTGCAGTGGGTCAGTACCTATCCACTAACAGTGCCAAAAGCATGTTCCTACGTAATACTGGGTTGGTTGTTAAGGCAATCTCGTCCAAACTGCCTCATGATCAAGATATGCAAGCTCAAAACAATGTTATATCTGCGCTCCAGACACAAGTCCATTCCCTAACAGAGACACTTTGTGTAACAAGGACAGACGTTGTTCGATGTCGCCAAGATATGCATGGTTTTAAACCAAACTATCAGACATTTGCTATGTAGTTCAGGAGCCTAGGAGAAATGAAGGCGAAGGTTATGGTGCTCCATCGGACAATACTACATGAAAATGTAACAGTCAGGTCAAACAAACTCAGCTTCTGAACTTCTGCTGGTGCATTTATCTGCCAGACTATTAACTTTTATGCCAACCTTGCTTTTGTTTTATAGTTGTAAATTGTTTTGTTGTGATACAAAATTTGTTCCTAAGCCATTTTTGTATAGTGTAGGGTGTTCCCTATATTTGCACTGGTGGCGATCTTTGATGCTCACTGGATGTAATTTGTGCAATCGCCTTAATAGCCTAGCGTTAGTTTCAGGCTTATTTATATCCTAGTCTTCTTTTTCCCTGGTTTGCTAGTGGCCGCAACAACCATGGGCCATATACGGACCGTGGTAACTTTGACCCTGCTATGGGCCATAGGATCCATGGGCCTCCTACGGGCCGTCTATAAATGGGCCTCCAACATGGCTGTAGAATCGCTGGGCCTCGGGCCGTTAGATAAATGGGTCAACATGGGCCGTAAACGGGCATAATTGGTATCAGCCCAACATGGTAACGGGCCGTTAACAAGCCGAAGGACAGCAAAGGCTTAATTCTGTCACAGGCATGACATGTCGTTAATGGGCCAAAATATAGGACGGGGTGGAAACGGTGCAATGGACTAACTGGCCAGAAATAGGCCAACTCTTGCCACAGGCCAAATTTGGCCCATTAGGGGAATAGGCCAGTAACGGGCCGGAAGTAATCAAGGGCCGTAAAGGAGCCCAAGAACGTATGGGCTGCCAGTATGCCGAAAGCTAACATGGGTTGGAAACGGCCCATGTGAATCATGGGCCGTTAATGGGTACAAAGAAATTTACTGTTCATTATGGGCTAGAGTCACCGTGGGCCTCTAAGGGCCTAAAGATACAAAGGCCTCATATGGGCCGAAAGACGTCATGGGCCATACATGGGCCGAAAGTGAAACGGGCTGGTGTTATATTCGACGGCCCACATGATGTTGTTGGGCCAATTTCTGGTAGGCCCTAACGAGCCGTGAGTTACCGAGCCGTAAAATGGGCTATTTATGAAGAGATCGTTAACAGGCTTTTCATGGGCCAACCCGCTAATTTTTGACCAAGTCAAATGGGTCGACCTTTGTAAGCTAAATTGCCCAGTGGTGGGCCATCGCACGTGTCGACATATCATAGGCGCCTATCTGACCCACCGACGAGATGACATGTGTTTCCTTCGGCCAATCAGAATTTTACACGTGGAAATTTCGCATTGGTCCGGGCTGTTAACGGGTTATCGGATCCAAAACCGGACCCGATAGCTTAATGGCGACCAATTACGGTGGATGCCATGTGTCGGTCACCCTTGACGAAAGCACTTCTGTGACGCCCGATTTATCGTCATGGAAGTGGACACTTCCGTGATGATAATTTTGGTAATGTCATGGAACACTTCTACGATAGCACAGGTATGGCTATCTTGATTCTGTCATAAAATCATCACGCGTGTACATGCATGACAGAAAACATGACCTACTGTGAGAAACACGTATCATCACGGAGGTGTCTTTTTTTGTAGTGCAGGGCGCGCTTGGAGGGGGTGGCACGCCTTGGTGCCTAGTGGGCACCTGGGTGGCCTCCTCCTGTATCTCTTTTGTCCAATATTTTTTATATATTACAAAATAATTCTTCGTAAAATTTCAGCTCATTTGGAGATGTGCATAATAGGTATCTCTAACATAGCTTTTTAGGTTAAGAATTCTAGCTGCCGATATTCTCCCTCTTTGTGTGCAACTCGCATATTATGAGAGAAAAGGCATTAGAATAACTCCACAAAGTATTATATTGCATAAGAATACTATAAATAACATTAGGAAAACATAATGCAAAATGGACATATCAACTCCCCCAAGCTTAGACCTCGCTTGTCCTCAAGCGAAAGCCGATATCGAAAATCATGCCCACATGTTTAGAGAAAGAGGCATTGATAAAAACAAACTACATACATAGTAGCATTATGCTCATTATTATAACAATAGTAAACTTTATCATAAAACTTCTAATGAGCAAGTAATAATTCATCACAACATCGAAGTATAAAGAATAAACTTTCTCAAAAACTAACAAACTATGTTCTCAGTCAACTTTGCAATTACAATTCATCCTATTTTCAGGAAGGGTCTCGTATCGAAGCCGTTTGACAAGTCCACATACAAAACCATCATTTAATCTTCTATGATTGCTAATACTCACAACATATATATTGACCAAAAGTTTTCTGTTGGACACATAGAAAGATAGGGGCTTATAGTTTCGCCTCCCAACTTATTCACCTAAAGGGTGATTGTCGGTGTCAAAACCGGCAGATCTTGGGTAGGTGGTCCAAAGTTGTGTGTCAAAGGATCGATGGTACCAAGGGACAATAGGGACACGATGTTTACCCAGGTTCGGGCCCTCTTAAAGGAGGTAAAACCCTACGTCCTGCTTGATTGTATTCGATGAGTATAGGGGTTACAAGAGTTGATCTACCTCAAGATCATAATGGCTAAACCCTAGCTGTCTATCCTATGATTTTTCTGATAGCCTCTACGGACTAAAACCTCCAGTTTATATACACACCAGAAGGGCCTAGGGTCGTATAGAGTCGGCTTGCAGAGGAAGGAAACATTACACCCGGACACCAAACTTGTCGTTCAACGCACATAGGAGTCCTACCCAGACACGAGAGATAGCCTTCCGCTTTATCTTCACGGCCCATCAGTCCGGCCCATATCGAATAGACCGGACACCCGAGGACCCCCTAATCCAGGACTCCCTCGGTAGCCCCCGAACCAGTCTTTGATGACAATGTGTTCGGCAGACGGATTATCTTCGGCATTGCAAGGCGGCTTCCTCCTTCTGAATACTTTAAGTTAGCTTCCTACATAAAGGAACTGTGTCTGTCTCTGCATAATCAATACAACCCTTAGCCATGAAGGCAAGACGTCAAAATAGGAACAATGTATTTTACTTACAACTTTTTCGATGAAGCATCACACTTGACTCTTTATCATTTCGATCCGTTTTCAGGCCTCCCGTTCCATGTTTCGAGGTCTAACCTCCATTGGCATGTCTCGTCAGAACGAAGATCATGCCCGACCATTACGGGATCCCCATCATTATAATTTGGGTAATCCAATCGTACCTTACGCACGATCTCGTTGGGAATAGGCGAGGTTTATATCTTGAGAGGGGGACGCTTGGTATTTTCACCGTCCATAAAAGGGTAAAGACCACTCCTTTTTCATCACGCCTTCCTCTAGCTTCTGTCTCCCAATCTCCAAACTCCAGCGCCCACAACTTCGACCTCCTCCACGGCCGCCACCCTTCTCAACATTGGTCGGGTCTAGCTCCAAGGGCAAGTGGGAGGGCTCCACCGCCACCAAAAAGGACGTCAAAGATCTCCGGAGCGCGGGCTATTTGTCTGCGGGTATCGTGCATAGGATCCTAGACAAAGATTAGGTTATTCCTACTCCGGAGCCCAGTGAGAGGTTCGTGTTCATCCCCCATTTCCTTCAGGGGCTAGGATTTCCCCTCCACCCCTTTGTCTGGGGAATTATGTTTTATTACGGGCTAGATTTTCATGATCTAGCCTCAAATTCCTTCCTCCACATATCGGCTTTCATAGTCGTGTGTGAGGCTCTTCTCCGCATCCCCCCACACTTCGGCCGGTGGCTAAAGGTCTTTAATCTGAAGCCGAAGGTGGTCGACGGACAGCATGTGAACTGTGGCGGGGCTATGGTAAGCAAGTCTCCAATGCTGTGTGGCCCAAAGGGGCATTCATAGAGACAGTTAAGGTATGGCAGCAGGAGTGGTTCTACATCACCAAACCCCGTGACGCCACTTGGCGGTGATGCCTGACTTCCGATCCGGATCTCCCACGAGATTCACCTCATGGACCACCAAGGGCCTTGATTGGCGGTCCAACCCGAAGGTGCAAATGCTACAGAAACGCATCTCCAACATGTTGGGTGTAGACACTGGTCTCACAAACTCGATTCAGGTGATGCTCTTCCGCTGCACCCTTCCTTGCCAACTCTGTGCCTCTCCCATGTGGGAGTTCAATCTGGAGGAGCCACGGACCCAGAAGAACTTCTTCGGCACCACGCACGAAGATATATGGAAGCAGCTCTTCAAGGCTCAGAAAAAGTGGCCAAAGAAGACTGAAGACATCAGGCTCCACATCAAGAACCTGGCCTGGGCAGTAAGCATAATCTTTCCGAAGACCTATCCGGTCAATATTTCAGATATAATAAAGGTTATAGTGCCTACTTTCTATACAAGGCTGGACGGCAAAGACGGAGCGGATCAACTCTCCGGCGCCGCTGCCTGAGAACCCGACCACACCCTAGCTGACGGAGATGCTGGTCCCGGTGTCCTATCAGGCGTTGGAGAAGAAAACCAAGAAGAAGAAAGGCAAGGAGGCCAATGGCGGCCCCGCCACAAAGGTCCTTCAGAAGCAGTGTCCGGAGAGACCGAAGCCCTCTCTTCCCACGAGGGGGAAGAGGAAGAAGAGGAGGTGGAAAGCGACCCCCCCCCCCCGTAAGGGGAGGAAGAAGAAGAGGGCGGCCTCTGAAGACCCAGAGGGGGAGGCGCCCAAGAGAGGGAAACTAACTCTCGTTGATAGTTCGGACTCAGTGTCCGAACTAATCCCCAAGAAACCTGCCAGGGTGAAGCCCCTGGCCGAATCATAAGTTTTCGAAAACTTACTGTTTATCTTTGGTCTACTAGCTTCTAGTACGTAATTCATTTTGTAATTTGCCTTTCAGCCCTCCCTCGAGCTCCCGTATACTCCATTATCGGAGGGGAACTCTCTGCCGCCTGAAATGGCAGAGAGTGACACGCCTTCGTGAGCCCCCTCGCCTATCGCCATGGAGGACATCAAAGTGTCGTCTCGAAGGACCTCTCCTGGCCGGGGGGCGGGGGGGACGAAACCGTCGAGAGGGTGCCCGAGGTTAATACCTCAGTCACCGAAGACCTAGGGGAGGCGGCCCCTATGACAACTGACGGTGGGGGGAGCCCCAACAATCCAGGCCCCCACCGAACACCAGTCCGGAGACCAGCATGGCTCCAGGATCGGTTCCATCGGCAGAGGGGGGAAGAGCGTCAGTTCCATCAACAACCTCCACCAATCCGGAGGCGCCCCATGCTGTGGAGAAATCACTGCAAAGTGATTTTGTCTTGGAGGAGCACCGCACCCTGATGTGTGCAGTCATGGAGAAGGTTCATTCTGCTAAAAACAGACTGAATGAAGGCTTCTGCAGCCTACTGACAGGCTTTGAGGTAAGCACATAATGTTCTAAAAACCATTTTACATAGAAGAATAGACCTTTGTACAGACAGTAGCCCCTGAGGCTCTGTCAGGAGACTAATATACTGTGCTATTTTTTAACAGGCTTCTATGTTGGCGGCAACCATCCAGGCCGCAGAAGTGTCCAAACTCAATCAGAAGCTTCAGGTGGCCGATGAGGAAATCGACCACATCAACAAGCGGTTCGATGAAACGCAAGGTATGCGTATGATATAAAAATTTATTTTCATGTCAACAGTGATATGTATCACTACATAAAAAAGACACATCCGTGACATTTTGGGCCAAACGAATTTTTTTCTGTCATGCTTATGACACTTCTATGACGATAATTGTGACAAAACCCGGTATCATCATAGATGTGGCGGGCTCCTACTTCTATGACAAAAATCATGACAAAAAATGGGATTTTCGTCCTGGGCGGGCCGGATACGCAACTGCATGACATTCTTTGGGCCGTCCATGACGGAAAAAACCATGGTAGAAGCGAGGGTGAGGAAAATATCGGGGAGTTCCCTATTACCGTGGGTGGTCGGGGCTAAGCGATGCGTGTTTCTCTCATACACGCGTACGCTCGTGGGTATGAGGCATTGGGATCTAACAGCACCAGAGCGATGCATTCGCCTACTGAACCCACGCAATTGCACTGTAGGCTACGCGTTACTGAACCCGAGTGATTGATCGATCTGGCTCTTAACTGAACCCGATCGAGCGATTCCTTCGCTAATGCTGCTAACTGAATCCGATCGAACCTGCTGCCTCTTGATGAATAGTGAGCGTTGTTGGGGGGTTGGTTGAATAGTTCTTGGTGGGGGTTGGATGAATAGGACCCCATGGTAGTAGAGGTCATTGCCGCTGGATGAACAGGACCCCGATCGATCGAGTCAGTTGGGGGTGGATGAACAGGGCCCCATTTGAGGGCTGGATGAACATGACCCCATGGAGGGCTGGTTGAACAGTAGTCGGGGAGGGCTGGATGAACAGTAGCCCATGGAGGGGTGGTTCAACAGGATCCCGTGGAGAGGGATGGTTGAATTGTAGCCGGTGGAGGATCGATGGAGGCTGGATGAACATGAGCCCGTGGATTAACAGTAGCTGGTGGAGGCAGGAGGGTGACGCCGTGGATGAACAATCGTAGGTGGAGGCTGGAGGAGGTCGATGGTGGAGATGAACAGTAGCCCATTGTAACGCGCTCGATGCGGCTATATCTCCCATGTGTCGAAGCACGACTTAGAGGCATAAACGCATTGAAAGCAAAGTCACAAGTGAGGTAATCTTTACACAACCCATGTAATACATAAGGGAAAGAGATACATAGTTGGCTTACAATCGCCACTTCACACAATTACATGAATAAAGCATTACATCAACCAGATACAATCAAGGTCCGACTACGGAACCCAAAATAAAAGAAGACTACCCCAAAAGCGACATAGATCCCCGATCGTCCCGAATGGGCTCCACTACTGATCAATTGGAAACGGAACAACACAATGAACACAAACTTCATCGAGCTCCTCCTTGAGCTTGGTTGCGTCACCTGCACGGTTCAAGGGCACCTGCAAGCTGGTTTTGGAAGTATCTATGAGTCATGGGGACTCAGCAATCTCACACCCTCGCGATCAAGACTATTTAAGCTTATAGGAAGGGTAAAAGGTATGAGGTGGAGCTGCAGCAAGCGACTAGCATATATGGTGGCTAAACATACGCAAATGAGAGCAGGAAGAGAAGGCAAAAGCATGGTCGAACAACTATGATCAAGAAGTGATCCTAGAACAACCTACGTCAAGCATTACTCCAACACCGTGTTCACTTCCCGGACTCCGCCGGAAAGAGACCATCACGATTACACTCGCGGTTGATGCATTTTAATTAAGGTCAACTTCAGGTTTTCTACAAGCGGACATTAACAAATTCCCATCTGCCCATAACCGCGGGCACGGCTTTCGAAAGTTCAAATCCCTGCAGGGGTGTCCCAACTTAGCCCATCACAAGCTCTCACAGTCAACGAAGGATATTCCTTCTAGCGGGAGACCCGATCAGGCTCGGAATCCCGGTTACAAGACATCCTTGACAATGGTAAAACAAGTCTAGCAACACCGCCCGAATGTGCCGACAAATCCCAATAGGAGCTGCACATATCTCGTTCTCAGGGCACACTCAGATAGGTCAAGCTACGAGTAAAACCAACCCTTGAGTTGCCCCGAGGTGGCCCCGCAGGCTGCCCATTTCGGACCAACACTCAGAGGAGCACTGGCCCAGGGGGATTAAAATAATGATGACCCTTGAGTCTGCAGAACCAAAGGGAAAGAAAAGGCTAGGTAGCGAATGGTAAAAACAATGTTGGGCATTGCTGGTGGAGTTTTATTCAAGGCGGACTATCAAGGGTTTCCCATTATAACCCAACCGCATAAGGAACGCAAAATCCGGGAACATAACAACGATATGACGGAAACTAGGACGGCAAGAGTGGAACAAAACACTAGGCAAAAGGCCGAGCCTTCCAACCTTTACCAAGTATATAGATGCATTAAGATAACAAGATAATATGGTGATATCCCACCAATAAACAATGTTCCAACAAGTAACGATCTCCAATCTTCACCTGCAACTAGCAACGCTATAAGAGGGGCTGAGTAAGGCGGTAACATAGCCAATCAACGGTTTGCTAGGACATGGTGGGTTAGAGGTTTGACATGGCAATTTGGGAGGCATGATAAGCAAGTGGTAGGTATTGTAGCATAGGCATAGCAAAAGAGCGAGCAACTAGCAAGCAAAGATAGAAGTGATTTCGAGGGTATGGTCATCTTGCCTGCAAAGTTGTCAGAGTTGAGTTGATCCTCGTAAGTGAACTCAACGGGCTCCTCGTAAGCGAACTCATCTCCCATCTGTACCCAAACAGGAACAACAAGCAAACGGAACACAATCAATCACGTTCAATGCTCAAAGATCATGATGCAAACATGGTATGATATGCGGGATGCGGTATGTGATGCATATGCAAGATTTGACAAGGAATGACTGAACCTGGCCTCAACTTGGAAATCCAAGAGTGCCACTGGACAGGTGAGGTGATTTCGGTTGAAATCGATATAAATATCACCGGAATCGGATGCACGGTTTGGAAAATGGCGAGCAAAACAAATATGGGACCGGTCTGCGAAAATCAGGAAGTGACCAACTAAATGCATCAAGATAAATATGCTACAGCACTCAAACATGGCAACAAAATACATGGCAGGGATCCACTCATGATGCTTGACAAAAGATGAACAGTGAGCTACCTCTAATTCATCCTTTAACATGTTCAAATAAGCATGGCAAAAGTGCAAATGACAACAGGTTTCAGACTTAGTGAAATTAACACAAGTGTGGAATTTATCATCAGGAAGCACACTTTAGAGCATGAAAAGTACATGCTACAGGAACTTAACACGGCAAAGCAAGGCATGGAATGAAGCTACTCAAACCACTTAACAAAAGTCCCTTAGTGAACTTGAGCCAAAAGGGATCAGAAAATACAATTGCAAGAATGTGAACATGGCAAAAACATAAACAGATCTCAGACTTAGTGAAAAACTGGAGCATGCAAATCAGTTAACGAGTTGGCATGTTTACGAGCTCGATGCAGTCACACTAGTAGAAAAAGGGCCTGCAGTCCCGGTTCATAAGGGCCTTTAGTCCCGGTTCTTGAACCGGGACTAAAGGGTCGGTACTAATGCCCTGACCCTTTAGTCCTGGTTCAAACCAGAACCGAGACTAAAGGCCCTCCACATGGCCGCTGCCTGGAGGTCCACCTTTAGTCCCAGTTGGTAACACCAACCAGTACTAAAGGTAATTTTCTGATTTTTTTTGAAATTTTTTTTGAACTTTTTTTATTTTCAAATTTCTGATTTTTTAACCTCTAATCTCTAATCACCCCTCTCATCACTGCTCAGTTTAATCTCTAATCACCCTCATCATTCCAAATCATCTAACTTTCCGGACGGTCACCCATCCTCCCACTCCCCCAGCCTGAGCACGCTTAACTTCCAGGTTCTATTCTCCCTCGTTTCCAAGTCTGCACTCGTTGTTTTCCTGACAATAGTAAGATGTTAATCCTATTAACCCTCAGGATTTTAGCTTGAGCATGAAGTCACACATTTCACTGTTTGAGTTTGAAACTATTGTTCTAAAAAACATTAATTATTTAGTAACACTAATATTTCTTGAATAAGTAGTTTGACCATTGTTTGACCACAGTTTGACCATAGTTTGACCAGATTTGATCAAAATTCAAAAAAGCTGAAATAACTATTTAATAACACTAATATTCTTGAATAATTATTTAGTAACACTAATACTTCTTGAATAAGTAGTTTGACCATAGTTTGACCAGATTTAATGAAAATTAAAAAAAAAACAGAAATTTGAGCATAACTTTTTTTCCTTTTGGAATTTGAGGACTCTACAAATTTGCAAACAGGCCGTAGGAGTTCTCCATCGGATGTAGCTTTTCAAGTAGATGATTTTTCATATAAAAAACTTTTTAATCCGTGTTCGTATGCAAAAGTTATGCCCATTTTACAAATTCCAGAAAGATTTTGTAAATAAAGTCGAAATTCATATTTGTAAATCTTCCCAACAACTAGACCACATATCACATGGGAAACTTATTTTATTTTATTTTTTTGACATTTCCATCATTTTCTTTTGTTTTTTCTAAAACTGAAAAGGCGGTCCACAGGGGGGGAGAGTTTGAAAATTGGACCTTTAGTACCGGTTCGTGCCATGAACCGGTACTAATGCCTCAAAGGCCATTAGTCCCGGTTGGTGGCACCAACCGGTACTAAAGGTTAGACCTTTAGTCTTGGTTGGTGCCACCAACCGGGACTAATGGGCATCACAACCTTTAGTCCCGGTTCATGGCATGAACCGGGACTAAAGGGTCCAGGTGAACCGGGACTAATGCCTTAGCCGCACGAACCGGGATAATTGCACCCATTGGTCCCGGTTCTGGACTGAACGGGACTAATGGGGTTACCCGGCCTGGACCAAAGCCCCCTTTTTCTACTAGTGTCACTACAGAGCATGGCATGACAAACTAAGCATACACCCATCAAGAGTACATAACATAGAAGCTAGACATGGCAAGAAAAACAACATAGCATGCACGGATCAATAGGAACATCTTCGGCAAAATCGCTAAACATGTCAACAATCTGCCAGGATCATTTTATAGCAAAAGTAGAGGTCGATTGACTCAAGCTAGGATGCTCCATAAATGCAAACAAAGACATGTATGGATAGAGCACCAAAATGTTAACACAACATCCTTACTAATCATCCTCAAATGAGACACGAATCACTAGGAAACAACATGCACATATGGCATAACGACAAAAACAGAACAAGGACTTTGTGAAATACTAAGTCCCTGAAAACAGCATTACCATTGACGCTACTTTGCAAGCTTGTGCTAGTCACCACAAAGATCACAAAAATACACGGCAAGCACCTCTGTAAATATGGCATGGCATGTAAAAAAACACATGTAGAGCTCAGGATCATAGCATGCACACATAAATCATGGCAAAAATGAGAAAATGCCATTTGCTGAAACAGATCTGACAAATTCATCACATAGCCCTCTTCCAACAGCATTTCGGGCATCAATATGAGCTCAAATGAAAATGATTCAATGAGATGAAATGATGTACTCATCAGGACGAACATTTTGATATGCTACACGCATGAATCGGAGCTACGGATGCACAGTTATGAGGTGATGAAAATGCTCAAAAAAATACTGAAATCTGGGGGATTTAGTGAAATTTGGACCTCTCTGGAAAAATCAACCCGGGACGAGGACAAGTGGGACGGCGCGGACCCAGATCTGGATGGGGCGTTTGGTTGAAGGGAGGGGTGGATCTGATCCACTCCGAGTGGATCCGGCCAGAATCTACTCCGGTGAACTCCGCAAGCTCCGGCGAGGGGCGACTCGGGCTCTGGCGAGCTTGAACGGAGTCGAGGAGGAGGTCCGGCGACGGCCGCGGGCTGCGGGCGCTGCGGGCGCCGTGGAGGCGGCGAGCGACGCCACGCCGGCGACGAGGTGGCAGCGAGGAAGCTTGACGGCGGTGGAGACGGTGAAGGGCGCGGTGGAGACGATGAAGGTGTACAAGGTAAGGTTCCCGAAGTCTACGACGACTGGGAGGAGTGTCGGAGACAGCTTCACCGTTTCACTGGTAACATCGACAAAGGGTACATCACTAGGGTGGAGGCGGAAGCTAGATATGCGCGCTATCTAGCAAGAGAGAGGAGGGAGCGGAGGAGGAACCGGATGAAGACCAGTTTCATCGCGGTGATGCTCATCGTGCTGACCGCAGCTCTCTTCTATGTGATGGTAGTTTAGATGATCGATATCGACTTGTGATGTGAAGACAAACTCGCTACTCGCGGTCTCGAGACTTGTAATGTTCTAACTTTGTTCGGTCTTTTGAATTCAGAGACTAATATGATGAATTGTATTCGGAGACTAATCTTCTATTTGTATTCGGTAAATCTGTTGTTTATATGTTGTGTTGTCTATATTCTGCGCAGTAATATATTTTATAACCTGTGCAAATATCAGAAAAAGAAAAAAAATTCCTAATATTCATCCTAGTGGCGCACCATACTGCACTTTAGTGGCGCACTGCCATAAACATACTAGTGGCACATTACCTAGAAGTGCACCATTAGTAACCCAGAGCACAAGGAAATATGGCCCCCTGGGAGGCATAGTAATGGCGCAGCAGGGGACATATTAATGGCGCACTGCCAGGTGCACCACTATTATTGGCGCACCAGGGGTGCGCCATTAGTACTTGTTACTAGTGGCGTGTTAATAGTGGCGCACCTGTAGTGCGCCATTAATGGCCAAAAAAGGTGCGCCACTAGTTAGCCTTTTCCTAGTAGTGGTTTTCCTTGCGTCAAAGTAGTGATTGTCAGTATCATGCATCAATGAGTTCTGGAGAGAGAATTTTATTGCTTTTTCTTGTCGGTTTTCCTTGACAATTCAAAATCAATAAAGCGGAAGGAAGTTAGCAAGGAAGTGGACAAAGGTGCTCCTTCCAATCGGAGGGCCTCTACAGTTTCTACTCCTCCATCCCCCCAAGATGATTTCCAAGACAACACATGCATAGACACTCAACGTAGCTGTGTTTATGATGAGCACGTCTCCCCTAGTGCACCATCACCGGTGCTCCCTCTAACTTGACACTGTTATATGTGCTTGCATGTTATGTGTGATGTCTAGCTTGTATTGCTTCTAATTTTGTTGAATTCCATCTGCTTACTTGATATGTCTCCCATGTACCTATAATTTTTGATTGCTCCATGCTATATTATCTACTATTTTGGATATTATTGGGCTTTATTATCCACTTTTATATTATTTTTGGGACTAACCTATTAACCAAAGGCCCAGCCCAGAATTGCTGTTTTTTTTTGCCTATAATAGGGTTTCGAAGAAAAGGAATATCAAACAAAGTCCAAAAGGAATGAAACCTTCGGGAACGTGATTTTCTCATCGAATACAACTCAGGAGACTTGGACCCTACGTCAAGACACGTAACAGGAGGCCACGAGGTAGGGGGGCGCGCCTACCCCCCCCCCCCCCCCAGGCGCGCCCTCCACCCTCGTGGCCCCCCTGTTGCTCCACCGACGTACTTCTTCCTCCTATATATACCCATGTACCCCCAAACGATCAAAAACGGAGCCAAAACCCTAATTCCACCGCCGTAACTTTCCTGTATCCACGAGATCCCATCTTGGGGCCTGTTCCGGAGCTCCGCCGGAGGGGGCATCGATCACGGAGGGCTTCTATATCAACACCATAGCCTCTCCGATGAAGTGTGGGTAGTTTACTTCAGACCTACGGGTCCATAGTTAGTAGCTAGATGGCTTCTTCTCTCTTTTTGGATCTCAATACAATGTTCTCCCCCTCTCTTGTGGAGATCTATTCGATGTAATCTTGTTTTTGCGGTGTGTTTGTTGAGACCGATGAATTGTGGGTTTATGATCAAGTCTATCTATGAATAATATTTGAATCTTCTCTGAATTCTTTTATGTATGATTGGTTATCCTTGCAAGCCTCTTCGAATAATCAGTTTGGTTTGGCCTACTAGATTGATCTTTCTTGCAATGGGAGAAGTGCTTACTTTGGGTTCAATCTTGCGGTGTCCTTTCCCGGTGACAGTAAGGGCAGCAAGGCACGTATTGTATTGTTGCCATCGAGGATAACAAGATGTGGTTTTTGTCGTATTGCATGAGTCTATCCCTCTACATCATGTCATCTTGCTTAAGACGTTACTCTATTTTTAACTTAATACTCTAGATGCATGCTGGATAGCGGTCGATGAGTGGAGTAATAGTAGTAGATGCAGGCAGGAGTCGGTCTAATTGTCTCGGACGTGATGCCTATATACATGATCATACCTAGATATTCTCATAACTATGCTCAATTCTGTCAATTGCCCAACAGTAATTTGTTCACCCACCGTATAATACTTATGCTCTCGAGAGAAGCTACTAGTGAAACCTATGGCCCCCGGGTCTATCTTTATCATATCAATCTCCTACTACTTAGTTATTGACTTTGCTATTTACTTTGCCTTTATTTTACTTTGCATCTTTATCATAAAAATCCCAAAAATATTATCTTATCATATCTATCAGATCTCACTCTCTTAAGTGGCCCTATAGGGATTGACAACCTCTATTTGCATTGGTTGCAAGGATTTATTTGTTTTGTGCAGGTGGGAGGGACTCGCGCGTAGCCTCCTACTGGATTGATACCTTGGTTCTCAAAAACTGAGGGAAATACTTTTGGTACTTTGCTGTATCATCCCTTCCTCTTCGGGGAAAACCAACGCAGTGCTAAAAGAGGTAGCATTATTTTACACATTATACTTGTCAATAAGACACGTGTTCCTGTTTCTAGAACATACAATATCTGTCTATCACACTATGTTCTTACAACAAAGTACTATTGTTGTGTAACTAGAAACAATCACTTATCATAAGACATGTTTGACTTGGGAGTGTGATATAGGTTACATCTGGCATTCTTTTCTAGCTTGTACTACTTGTAATTTGTTGAAATGGCACTTATGACGAGACAGTTTTAACTTGGTAGAGTGATATTGATTGCATCTTTCATATGGTGTCTAGCTTTGATTGCTTCTAACTTGTTGAAATGCCTTCTCCTTAGTTTACACATTATAAGTGTGATGTTGTTTGCATATTGCATATGATTTATATATTTGTTGTACTGCTTCACATTTGTTTAAACACCAGTTATGATGAGACATTGTTAACTTGGCAGAGCGACATTTGTAGCATCTTTCATATGGTGTCTACCTTCCATTGCATTGCTTCTAATTTAGTGAAATGTCTTCGGCTTAGTTTACACATTATAGTTCTGGTTATGTCATGTCGTCCTATTTTTCGTACATATTACATCCTCCTATCATGTGGTTGTCTAACATCGAAGTTCAGTTCTTCTCTATCACGCATCAATTTGTTCTTAAGAACTAAATTGTTATTCCTTTTTCTTTTATGCTTGACTTAACATGTCACGGAGAAAGAATAAGGAACACGGATTGAGAGGGGATGGTGTTAGTACTAAGGACACACGGAATAGGAAGCGTAAAATCCTGCAGATTCTGCTGGTACTGATGGTGCAATATAAGGTCAAAGTCCAGTGGAAAATTGTACAAACGGGGTATCCCGTGCTACACGAGCTACAGAACAAGCCAAACAGAAACCAATAGCTGCCACCAAACAAGCAGAGACAACCCTAGTTGTTGCAACAGATTCCACAATACCGCCAACTGCACGAGTTAGTCGTTTGTCAAATCAGCTAGCAGCATGTTGCCAAGCTCCCTTGCCACCTGACACTACTTCCGAAGCACTCTTGACAAAAGACGAGTTGGCAAGGTCAGATGAACTTTGTGAGCTTCAATAGCAAGAAGGTCGTTGCTGGAGTCAAGTTACAGTTGCACGATTCTTTATATGTAGTCTCACAGTTTGATGTACACTAACACTTCCTATGTTCGTTGTTGGACTAGCACTTAGGTGCAAGAGGAAACAAACATTATGATAATGCTCGATAGGTTAACAAAATCTAGAGGAGGAAGAATGGAGATTCGTTTTGAGGCAGGTTTAAAAAGGCCACGTGATGCTATAGAGGCAGCCAAGTTAGTATCAGAGGCAGCGGTTGCCGTTAGGTGTCATGTACGTATCCTCCCAACATGGATTCAGTACAGGAATAACCAAGACGAAACCCAGTTCAACACCTTCCTTGACCATTTATCTGTAAGTATGGTTATGTATGGAAACTAGTAATATCGTCTTGCTCTTTCCCATACTTTATAGGTTGCTGATAATGAGACTCCCATAATTTTCAACAGATGAGGTTCAAGTTGGATAGCCAAGATGATGCAACCAGACAAACTTGCACGCATGTTTTCAAGTCTGCTCTGCGATAATATCGGTATAACTTGAGGAAAATTCATTCTGAAGGCAAGGCTAACAGTGAACTTGCCCAAACATCTCAAGTGGAAAATATATCGGATGAAGACTGGAGAGGCCTCATTAAACACTGGTCTGATCCAAAGTATCAGGTATATTATATATATGTGATCAGATCACATGTTGAAGTCCTATTTACGCACGTCCCACACAAATCTATCTTCTTGTAGGTGAACTGTTCAAAGAACAAGGCCAACAGTACGAAAGTGAAATTCCAACAGACGAGAAGATCTCGTAGGTATATTGCACACTGCGAGACTCTTGTAATTAGTTGTTGTTTCACTCTTTTCGTTGTACCATATTATCAGATCTATATTGACTTGTTCCAAATGCAGAGGAAAGCCCGCAAGGACCAAAAAGAACATGAACCAAATGCTGTGGAAATCCTCAAGGACTGTCACGCCAGCAAGACGAAGGGCATGACTACACCAGTCAAAGCCGCTATTGTAAGTCCTTAACCCTCATGCCTTTTAACTACTACTTAATCTGACTTGTGCCTTGAACTGCATGGTTTGCAGCCAATGTCTATTAATCTTTTCAATTTTATACACAACTTTCTTAGGGTATCATTGCACATTACAAGGTTTAAAAGAGAGGAGTGATGTTCCTTTGATCTTGACCTGTAATTTAGTTCCATGCTGGACTTGCCCACACAACGTAACAATTGCCTGTTTGTCTGTTCTCAGTTGTTTTGTGATATGAATGATGTCATACTATGCTTACCATATTATAAACTTTGTCTCTTTATCCTTAGGTGTCAATACAATGTGAAGAAATAGACAATACATTATCCATGGTACATGGTCATATGTTTGGAACCTGGTTTTATTATGTACTTTGCAGTAAAATAGAACTAATATTTTACATGGGTTCACCAGAATAAGTTTATTATATGGACCAAAGCTATTTTTTGGTTTTGCTGCCTCCTTAATATCTTCTGTTCTGGTACTACTAATGTAAAAACTCAACTTTTCAGCAAGCTATCGAAAAAATGGTGGAACCGCCACCTTCTGAAGGTGGCGAGGCAACTCTAACCATAATGTTAGCTCTTGCTGCAGTGGGTGAGTACCTATCCACTAACAGTGCCAAAAGCACATTCCTACGTAATACTGGGTTGGTTGTTAAGGAAATCTCGTCCAAACTGCCTCATGATCAAGATATGCAAGCTCAAAACAATGTTATATCTGCGCTCCAGACACAAGTCCATTCCCTAACAGAGACACTTTGTGAAACAAGGACAGACGTTGTTCGATGTCGCCAAGATATGCATGGTTTTAAACCAAACTATCAGACATTTGCTATGTAGTTCAGGAGCCTAGGAGAAATGAAGGCGAAGGTTATGGTGCTCCATCGGACAATACTACATGAAAATGTAACAGTCAGGTCAAATAAACTCAGCTTCTGAACTTCTGGTGGTGCATTTATCTACCAGACTATTAACTTTTATGCCAACCTTGCTTTTGTTTTATAGTTGTAAATTTTTTTGTTGTGATACAAAATTTGTTCCTAAGCCATTTTTGTATAGTGTAGGGTGTTCCCTATATTTGCACTGGTGGCGACTTTGATGCTCACTGGATGTAATTTGTGCAATCGCCTTAATAGCCTAGCGTTAGTTTCAGGGTTATTTATACCCTAGTCTGTTTTTTCCCTGGTTTGCTAGTTGCCGCAACAACCATGGGCCATATACGGACCGTGGTAACTTTGACCCTGCTATGCGCCGTAGGATCCATGGGCCTCCTACGGGCCGTCTATAAATGGGCCTCCAACATGGCTGTAGAATCGCTGGGCCTCGGTCGTTAGATAAATGGGTCAACATGGGCCGTAAACAGGCATAATTGGTATCGGCCCAGCATGGTAACGGGCCGTTAACAGGCCGAAGGACAGCAAAGGCTTAATTCTATCACAGGCATAACAGGTCGTTAATGGGCCAAAATATAGGACGGGGTGGAAACGGTGCAATGGACTAACCGGCCTGAAATAGGCCGACTCTTGCCACACGCCGAATTTGGTCCATTAGGGGAATAGGCCAGTAACGGGCCGGAAGTAATCAAGGGCCGGAAAGGAGCCCAAGAACGTATGGGCCGCCAGTATGCCGAAAGCTAACATGGGTTGAAAATGGCCCATGTGAATCATGGGTCGTTAATGGGTACAAAGAAATTTACTGTTCATTATGGGCTAGAGTCACCGTGGGCCTCTAAGGGCCTAAAGATACAAAGGCCTCATATGGGCCAAAAGACGTCATGGGCCATACATGGGCCGAAAGTGAAACTGGCTGGTGTTATATTCGACGGCCCACATGACATTGTTGGGCCAATTTCTGGTAGGCCCTAACGAGCCGTGAGTTACCGAGCCGTAAAATGGGCTATTTATGAAGAGACCGTTAATAGGCTTTTCATGGGCCAACCCGCTAATTTTTGACCAAGTCAAATGGGCCGACCTTTGTAAGCTAAATGGGCCAGTGATGGGCCGTCGCACGTGTCGACATATCATAGGCGCCTATCTGACCCACCGATGAGATGACATGTGTTTCCTTCGGCCAATCAGAATTTTACACGTGGAAATTTCGCATTGGTCTGGGCTGTTAACGGGTTATCGGATCCAAAACCGGACCCGATAGCTTAACGGCGACCCGTTACGGTGGATGTCATGTGTCGGTCACCCTTGACGAAAGCACTTCTGTGACGCCCGATTTATCGTCATGGAAGTGGACACTTCCGTGATGATAATTTTGGTAATGTCATGGAACACTTCTACGATAGCACAGGTATGGCTATCTTGATTCTGTCATAAAATCGTCACGCGTGTACATGCATGACAGAAAACATGACCTACTGTGACAAACACGTATCATCACGGAAGTGTCTTTTTTTGTAGTGCAGGGCGCGCTTGGAGGGGGTGGCACGCCTTGGTGCTTAGTGGGCACCTGGGTGGCCTCCTCCTGTATCTCTTTTGTCCAATATTTTTTATATATTACAAAATAATTCTTCGTAAAATTTCAGCTCATTTGGAGATGTGCATAATAGGTATCTCTGACATAGCTTTTTTAGGTTAAGAATTCTAGCTGCCGATATTCTCCCTCTTTGTGTGCACCTTGCATATTATGAGAGAAATGGCATTAGAATAACTCCACAAAGTATTATATTGCATAAGAATACTATAAATAACATTAGGAAAACATGATGCAAAATGGACATATCAACTCCCCCAAGCTTAGACCTCGCGTGTCCTCAAGCGAAAGCCGATATCGAAAATCATGCCCACATGTTTAGAGAAAGAGGCATTGATAAAAACAAACTACGTACATAGTAGCATTATGCTCATTATTATAACAATAGTAAACTTTATCATAAAACTTCTAATGAGCAAGTAATAATTCATCACAACATCGAAGTATAAAGAATAAACTTTCTCGAAAACTAACAAACTATGTTCTCAGTCAACTTTGCAATTACAATTCATCCTATTTTCAGGAAGGGTCTCGTATCGGAGCCGTTTGACAAGTCCACATAATCAACCATCATTTAATCTTCTATGATTGCTAATACTCACAACATATATATTGACCAAAAGTTATCTGTTGGACACATAGAAAGATAGGGGCTTATAGTTTCGCCTCCCAACTTATTCACCTAAAGGGTGATTGTCGGTGTCAAAACCGGCAGATCTTGGGTAGGTGGTCCAAAGTTGTGTGTCTAAGGATCGATGGTACCATGGGACAATAGGGACACGATGTTTACCCAGGTTCGGGCCCTCTTAAAGGAGGTAAAACCCTACGTCCTGCTTGATTGTATTCGATGAGTATAGGGGTTACAAGAGTTGATCTACCTCAAGATCATAATGGCTAAACCCTAGCTGTCTATCCTATGATTATTCTGATAGCCTCTGCGGACTAAAACCTCCAGTTTATATACACACCAGAAGGGCCTAGGGTTGTATATTGTCGGCTTGCAGAGGAAGGAAACATTACACCCGGACACCAAACTTGTCGTTCAACGCACATAGGAGTCCTACCCAGACACGAGAGATAGCCTTCCGCTTTATCTTCACGGCCCATCAGTCCGGCCCATATCGAATAGACCGGACACCCAAGGACCCCCTAATCCAGGACTCCCTCGGTAGCCCCCGAACTAGTCTTTGATGACGATGTGTTCGGCACACGAATTATCTTCGGCATTGCAAGCCGGCTTCCTCCTTCTGAATACTTTAAGTTAGCTTCCTACATAAAGGATCTGTGTCTGTCTCTGCATAATCAATACAACCCTTAGCCACGAAGGCAAGACGTCAAAATAGGAACAATGTATTTTACTTACAACTTTTTCGATGAAGCATCACACTTGACTCTTTATCATTTCGATCCATTTTCAGGCCTCCCGTTCCATGTTTCGAGGTCTAACCTCCATTGGCATGTCTCGTCAGAACGAAGATCATGCCCGACCATTACGGGATCCCCATCATTACAATTTGGGTAATCCAATTGTACCTTACGTACGATCTCATTGGGAATAGGCGAGGTTTATATCTTGAGAGGGGGACACTTGCTATTTTCACCGTCCATAAAAGGGTAAAGACCACTCTTTTTCATCACGCCTTCCTCTAGCTTCTGTCTCCCAATCTCCAAACTCCAGCGCCCACAACTTCGACCACCTCCACCGCCGCCACCCTTCTCAACATTGGTCGGGTCTGGCTCCAAGGACAAGTGGGAGGGCTCCACCGTCACCAAAAAGGACGTCAAGGATCTCCGGAGCGCGGGCTATTTGTCTGCGGGTATCGTGCATAGGATCCCAGACAAAGATCAGGTTATTCCTACTCCGGAGCCCAGTGAGAGGGTCGTGTTCATCCACCATTTCCTTCAGGGGCTAGGATTTTCCCTCCACCCCTTCGTTTGGGGAATTATGTTTTATTACGGGCTAGATTTTCATGATCTAGCCTCAAATTCCTTCCTCCACATATCGGCTTTCATAGTTGTGTGTGAGGCTCTTCTCCGCATCCCCCCACACTTCGGCCTGTGGCTAAAGGTCCTTAATCTGAAGCCGAAGGTGGTCGACGTACAACATGTGAACTGTGGCGGGGCTATGGTAAGCAAGTCTCCAATGCTGTGTGGCCCAAAGGGGCATTCATAGAGACAGTTAAGGTATGGCAGCAGGAGTGGTTCTACATCACCAAACCCCATGAATCCACTGGGCGGCGAGGCCTGACTTCCGATCCGGATCTCCCACGAGATTCACCTCATGGACCACCAAGGGCCTTGATTGGCGGTCCAACCCAAAGGTGCAAATGCTACAGAAACGCATCTCCAACATGTTGGGTGCAGACACTGGTTTCACAAACTTGATTCAAGTGATGCTCTTCCGCTGCACCCTTCCCTGCCAACTCTGTGCCTCTCCCATGTGGGAGTTCAATCTGGAGGAGCCATGGACCCAGAAGCACTTCTTCGGCACCACGCACGAAGATATATGGAAGCAGCTCTTCAAGGCTCAGAAAAAGTGGCCAAAGAAGACTGAAGACATCAGGCTCGACATCAAGAACCCGGCCTGGGCAGTAAGCATAATCTTTCCGAAGACCTATCCGGTCAATATTTCATATATAATAAAGGTTATAGTGCCTACTTTCTATACAAGGCTGGACGGCAAAGGCGGAGCGGATCAACTCTCCGGCGCCGCTGCCCGAGAACCCGACCACACCCTAGCTGACGGAGATGCTGGTCCCGGTGTCCTATCAGGCGTTGGAGAAGAAAACCAGGAAGAAGAAAGGCAAGGAGGCCAATGGCGGCCCCGCCACAAAGGTCCTTCAGAAGCAGTGTCTGGAGAGACCGAAGCCCTCTCTTCCCACGAGGGGGAAGAGGAAGAAGAGGAGGTGGAAAGCGACCTCCCCCCCCCCCCCGTAAGGCGAGGAAGAAGAAGAGGGCGGCCGCCGAAGACCCAGAGGGGGAGGCGCCCAAGAGAGGGAAACTAACTCTCCTGGACAGTTCGGACTCAGTGTCCGAACTAATCCCCAAGAAACCTGCCAGGGTGAAGCCTCTGGCCGAATCATAAGTTTTCGAAAACTTACTGTTTATCTTTGGTCTACCTGCTTCTAGTACGTAATTCATTTTGTAATTTGCCTTTCAGCCCTCCCTCGAGCTCCCGTATACTCCATTATCGGAGGGGAACTCTCTGCCGCCTGAAATGGCAGAGAGTGACACGCCGTCGCGAGCCCCCTCGCCTATCGCCATGGAGGACATCGAAGTGTCGTCTCGAAGGACCTCTCCTGACCGGGGGGCGGGGGGGACGAAACTGTCGAGAGGGTGCCCGAGGTTAATACCTCAGTCACCGAAGACCTAGGGGAGGCGGCCCCTATGACAACTGACGGTGGGGGGAGCCCCAACAATCCAGGCCCCCATCGAACACCAGTCCGGAGACCAACATGGCTCAAGGATCGGTTCCATCGGCAGAGGGGGAAAGAGCATCAGCTCCATCAACAACCTCCACTAATCCAGAGGCACCCCATGCTGTGGAGAAATCACTGCAAAGTGATTTTGTCATGGAGGAGCACCGCACCCTGATGTGTGCAGTCATGGAGAAGGTTCATTCTGCTAAAAACAGACTGAATGAAGGCTTCTGCAGCCTACTGACAGGCTTTGAGGTAAGCACATAATGTTCTAAAAACCATTTCACATAGAAGAATAGACCTTTGTACAGACAGTAGCCCCTGAGGCTCTGTCAGGAGACTAATATACTGTGCTATTTTTGTAACAGGCTTCTATGTTGGCGGCAACCATCCAGGCCGCAGAAGTTTCCGAACTCAATCAGAAGCTTCAGGTGGCCGATGAGGAAATCGACCACATCAACAAGCGGTTCGATGAAACGCAAGGTATGCGTATGATATAAAAATTTATTTTCATGTCAACAGTGATATGTATCACTACAAAAAAAAAGACACATCCGTGACATTTTGGGCCAAACGAATTTTTTTCTGTCATCCGTGACATCCGTGACACTTCTATGACGATAATTGTGACAAAACCCGGTATCATCATAGATGTGGTGGGCTCCTACTTCTATGAAAAAAATCATGACAAAAAATGGGATTTTCGTCTTGGGCTGGCCGGAGACGCAACTGCATGACATTCTTTGGGTCGTCCATGACAGAAAAAACCATGGTAGAAGCGAGGGTGAGGAAAATACCGGGGAGTTCCCTATTACTGTGGGTGGTCGGGGCTGAGCGATGCGCGTTTCTCTCATACACGCGTACGCTCGTGGGTACGAGGCATTGGGATCTAACAGCACGAGAGCGATGCATTCGCCTACTGAACCCACGCAATTGCACTGTAGGCTACGCGTTACTGAACCCGAGCGATCGATCGCTCTGGCTCTTAACTGAACCCGATCGAGCGATTCCTTCACTAATGCTGCTAAATGAAGCCGATCGAACCTGCTGCCTCTTGATGAATAGTGAGTGTTGTTGGGGGGTTGGTTCAATAGTTCTTGGTGGGGGTTGGATGAATAGGACCCCATGGTAGTAGAGGTCATTGCCGCTAGATGAATAGGACCCCGATCGATCGAGTCAGTTGGGGGTGGATGAACAGGGCCCCATGGAGGGCTGGATGAACATGACCCCATGGAGGGTTGGTTGAACAGTAGTCGGGGAGGGCTGGATGAACAGTAGCCCATGGAGGGGTGGTTCAACAGGATCCCGTGGAGAGGTCTGGTTGAATTGTAGCCGGTGGAGGATCGATGGAGGCTGGATGAACAGGAGCACGTGGATTAACAGTAGCTGGTGGAGGCAGGAGGGAGATGCCGTGGATGAACAATCGTAGGTGGAGGCCGGAGGAGGTCAATGGTGGAGATGAACAGTAGCCCGTTGTAACGCCCTCGATGCGGCTATATCTCCCATGTGTCGAAGCACGACTTAGAGGCATAAACGCATTGAAAGCAATGTCACAAGTGAGGTAATCTTAACACAACCCATGTAATACATAAGGGAAAGAGATACATAGTTGGCTTACAATCGCCACTTCACACAATTACATGAATAAAGCATTACATCAACCAGATACAATCAAGGTCTGACTACGGAACCCAAAATAAAAGAAGAGTACCCCAAAAGCGACACAGATCCCCAATCGTCCCGAATGGGCTCCACTACTGATCAACTGGAAACGGAACAACACAATGAACACGAACTTCATCGAGCTCCTCCTTGAGCTTGGTTGCGTCACCTGCACGGTTCAAGGGCACCTACAAGCTGGTTTTGGAAGTATCAATGAGTCATGGGGACTCAGCAATCTCACACCCTCACGATCAAGACTATTTAAGCTTATAGGAAGGGTAAAAGGTATGAGGTGGAGCTGCAGCAAGCGACTAGCATATATGGTGGCTAAACATACGCAAATGAGAGCGGGAAGAGAAGGCAAAAGCACGGTCGAACAACTGTGATCTAGAAGTGATCCTAGAACAACCTACGCCAAGCATTACTCCAACACCGTGTTCACTTCCCGGACTCCGCCGGAAAGAGACCATCACGGTTACACACACGGTTGATGCGTTTTAATTAAGGTCAACTTCAGGTTTTCTACAAACGGACATTAACAAATTCCCATCTGCCCATAACCGCGGGCACGGCTTTCGAAAGTTCAAATCCCTGCAGGGGTGTCCCAACTTAGCCCATCAAAAGCTCTCACAGTCAACGAAGGATATTCCTTCTAGCGGGAAGACGCGATCAGGCTCGGAATCCTGGTTACAAGACATCCTTGACAATGGTAAAACAAGTCTAGCAACACCGCCCGAATGTGCAGACAAATCCCAATAGGAGCTGCACATATCTCGTTCTCAGGGCACACTCAGATAGGTCAAGCTACGAGTAAAACCAACCCTTGAGTTGCCCCGAGGTGGCCCCGCAGGCTGCCCATTTCGGACCAACACTCAGAGGAGCACTGGCCCAGGTGGATTAAAATAATGATGAACCTTGAGTCTGCAGAACCCAAGGGAAAGAAAAGGCTAGGTGGCGAATGGTAAAAACAATGTTGGGCATTGCTGGTGGAGTTTTATTCAAGGCGAACTGTCAAGGGGTTCCCATTATAACCCAACCGCGTAAGGAACGCAAAATCCGGGAACATAACACCAATTTGACGGAAACTAGGACGGCAAGAGTGGAACAAAACACTAGGCAAAAGGCCGAGCCTTCCAACCTTTACCAAGTATATAGATGCATTAAGATAACAAGATAATATGGTGATATCCCAACAATAAACAATGTTCCAACAAGGAACGATCTCCAATCTTCACCTGCAACTAGCAACGCTATAAGAGGGGCTGAGCAAAGCGGTAACATAGCCAATCAACGGTTTGCTAGGACATGGTGGGTTAGAGGTTTGACATGGCAATTTGGGAGGCATGATAAGCAAGTGGTAGGTATTGTAGCATAGGCATAGCAAAAGAGCGAGCAACTAGCAAGCAAAGATAGAAGTGATTTCAAGGGTATGGTCATCTTGCCTGCAAAGTTGTTAGAGTTGACTTGATCCTCGTAAGAGAACTCAACGGGCTCCTCGTAAGCAAACTCGTCTCCCATCTCTACCCAAACAGGAACAACAAGCAAACGGAACACAATCAATCACGTGCAATGCTCAAAGATCATGATGCAAACATGGTATGATATGCGGGATGCGGTATGTGATGCATATGCAAGATTTGACAAGGAATGACTGAACCTGGCCTCAACTTGGAAATCCAAGAGTGCCACTGGAAAGGTGAGGTGATTTCGGTTGAAATCGATATAAATATCACCGGAATCGGATGCACGGTTTGGAAAATGGCGAGCAAAACAAATATGGCACCGGTCTGCGAAAATCAGGAAGTGACCAACTAAATGCATCAAGATAAATATGCTACAGCACTCAAACATGGCAACAAAATACATGGCAGGGATCCACTCATGATGCTTGACAAAAGATGAACACTGAGCTACCGCTAATTCATCCTTTAAGATGTTCAAATAAGCATGGCAAAAGTGCAAATGACAACAGGTTTCAGACTTAGTGAAATTAACACAAGTGTGGAATTTATCATCAGGAAGCACACTTTAGAGCATGAAAAGTACATGCTACAGGAACTTAACACGGCAAAGCAAGGCATGGAATGAAGCTACTCAAACCACTTAACAAAAGTCCCTTAGAAAACTTGAGCCAAAAGGGATCAGAAAATACAATTGCAAGAATGTGAACATGGCAAAAACTTGAACAGATCTTAGACTTAGTGAAAAACTGGAGCATGCAAATTAGTTAACGAGTTGGCATGTTTACGAGCTCGATGCAGTCACACTAGTAGAAAAAGGGCCTGCAGTCCCGGTTCATAAGGGCCTTTAGTCCCGGTTCTTGAACCGGGACTAAAGGGTGGTACTAATGCCCTGACCCTTTAGTCTCGGTTCAAACCAGAACCGAGACTAAAGGCCCTCCACATGGCCGCTGCCTGGAGGTCCACCTTTAGTCCCGGTTGGTAACACCAACCGGTACTAAAGGTAATTTTCTGATTTTTTTTGAATTTTTTTTTGAACTTTTTTTATTTTCAAATTTCTGATTTTTTAACCTCTAATCTCTAATCACCCCTCTCATCACTGCTCAATTTAATCTCTAATCACCCCTCATCATTCCAAATCATCTAACTTCCCGGACGATCACCCAGCCTCCCACTCCCCCAGCCTGAGCACGCTTAACTTCCTGGTTCTATTCTCCCTCGTTTCCAAGTCTGCACTCGTTGTTTTCCTGACAATAGTAAGATGTTAATCCTATTAACCCTCAGGATTTTAGCTTGAGCATGAAGTCACACATTTCACTGTTTGAGTTTGAAACTATTGTTCTAAAAACATTAATTATTTAGTAACACTAATATTTCTTGAATAAGTAGTTTGACCATTGTTTGACCACAGTTTGACCATAGTTTGACCAGATTTGACCAAAATTCAAAAAAGCTGAAATAATTATTTAATAACACTAATATTCTTGAATAATTATTTAGTAACACTAATACTTCTTGAATAAGTAGTTTGACCATAGTTTGACCAGATTTAATGAAAATTAAAAAAACAGAAATTTGAGCATAACTTTTTTTCCTTTTGGAATTTGAGGACTCTACAAATTTGCAAACAGGCCGTAGGAGTTCTCCATCGGATGTAACTTTTCGAGTATATGATTTTTCATATAAAAAACTTTTTAATCCGAGTTCGTATGCAAAAGTTATGCCCATTTTACAAATTCCAGAGAGATTTTGTAAATAAAGTCGAAATTCATATTTGTAAATCTTCCCAACAACTAGACCACATATCACATGGGAAACTTCTTTTATTTTATTTTTTTGACATTTCCATCATTTTCCTTTATTTTTTCTAAAACTGAAAAGGCGGTCCACTGGGGGGGAGAGTTTGAAAATTGGACCTTTAGTACCGGTTCGTGCCATGAACCGGTACTAATGCCTCAAAGGCCATTAGTCCCGGTTGGTGGCACCAACTGGGACTAAAGGTTAGACCTTTAGTCCCGGTTGGTGCCACCAACCGGGACTAATGGGCATCGCACCCTTTAGTCCCGGTTCGTGGCATGAACCGGGACTAAAGGGCCCAGGTGAACCGGGACTAATGCCTTAGCCACACGAACCGGGATAATTGCACCCATTGGTCCCGGTTCTGGACTGAACGGGACTAATGGGGTTACCCGGCCTGGACCAAAGCCCCCTTTTTCTACTAGTGTCACTACAGAGCATGGCATGACAAACTAAGCATACACCCATCAAGAATACATAACATAGAAGCTAGACATGGCAAGAAAAACAACATAGCATGCACGGATCAATAGCAACATCCTCGGCAAAATCGCTAAACATGTCAACACTCTGCGAGGATCATTTTATAGCAAAAGTAGAGGTCGATTGACTCAAGCTAGGATGCTCCATAAATGCAAACAAAGACATGTATGGATAGAGCACCAAAATGTTAACAAAACATCCTTACTAATCATCCTCAAATGAGACACGGATCACTAGGAAACAACATGCACATCTGGCATAACGACAAAAATAGAACAAGGACCTTGTGAAATTCTATGTCCCTGAAAACAGCATTACCGTTTACGCTACTTTGCAAGCTTGTGCTAGTCACCACAAAGATCACAAAAATACATGGCAAGCACCTCTGTAAATATGGCATGGCATATAACAAAACACATGTAGAGCTCAGGATCATAGCATGCACACATAAATCATGGCAAAAATGAGAAAATGCCATTTGCTGAAACAGATCTGACAAATTCATCACATAGCTCTCTTCCAACAGCATTTCGGGCATCAATATGAGCTCAAATGAAAATGATGCAATGAGATGAAATGATGTACTCATCAAGACGAACATTTTGATATGCTACACGCATGAATCGGAGCTACGGATGCAGAGTTATGAGGCGATGAAAATGCTCAAAAAATACTGAAATCTGGGGGACTTAGTGAAATTTGGACCTCTCTGGAAAAATCAACCCGGGACGAGGACAAGTGGGACAGCGCAGACCCAAATCTGGACGGGGCGTTTGGTTGAAGGGAGGGGTGGATCTGATCCACTCCGAGTGGATCCGGCCAGAATCTACTCCGGTGAACTCCGCAAGCTCCGGCGAGGGGCGACTCGGGCTCCGGCGAGCTTGAACGGAGTCGAGGAGGAGGTCCGGCGACGGCCGCGGGCTGCGGGCGCCGTGGAGGCGGCGAGCGATGCCACGCCGGCGACGAGGTGGCAGCGAGGAAGCTTGACGGCGGTGGAGACGATGAAGGGCGCGGTGGCCGGCGCGAACTCCGGCGAGCTAGCGGGATGGCGCGGCCAACCGGCGCGGCGAAGGACAGGCCCCGCGCGGCGGCGGCGCAGGCACGGCCGGAGCCGGCGTGCGGCGGCAGGGTGGAGCCGGCACGGTGGCGGATGTCCGGCGGGAGGCGCATGGCGGCGGCGGCGAGCCTCGGGTGGCGCGCGGACGCGGCGGCCGGCGATGGGAAAACAGCGACGCGGGGGCTCGAGCGCCCGCGGGTGGCTGCGGCGGCAGCCCGGGCCTGGGATGGCCGAGGCTGGGCCCCGGCGGGCCCGCGCGGTCTGCGGAGCGAAGTGGGGCTGGCCCGCGCGGTCTGCGGGGCGAAGTGGGGCGGCCCCGCTAACGTGGCGGCGCCTGGTTGGTTTGGGCGACGGAGGAGGCGACGTGGCACGCCCTGATTCGTCGGAGTGACGCGTCCAGCGGACATGTCTGGTGCGGGATGGACGTGTCCGGCGGCGCGAGGAGGGAGATGGCTAGGGTGTGGACTGCGCGAAAAATTCGGGGAGAGCCACATATATATAGGTAGAGGGAGCTAGGAGAGTCCAAATGAGGTGCGGTTTTCGGCCACGCGATCGTGATCGAATGACTGAGATGATGGAGGAGGTTTAGGTGGGTTTTGGGCCACTTTGGAGGGGTGTTGGGTTGCAACACACACGAGGCCTTTTCTGTCCCTTGGTTAACCGTTGGAGTACCAAACGAAGTCCAAATGGCACGAAACTTGACAGGCGGTCTACCGGTAGTAAACCAAGGCCGCATGACAAGTCTCGGTCCAATCCGAAAATGTTTGACACCCGCACATGAAAAGAGGTTGAAAGCGACACCGGATGACATAGGAGCGCCGGATTGCAAAACGGACAACAGGGAAAATGCTCTGATGCATGAGACGAACATGTATGCAAATGAAATGCACATGATGACATGATATGCAATGCATGACATGCAAGCAATGACAACACAACAACAGCGAATAACTGGAGGATACCTGGCACATCGGTCTTGGGGCGTTACACCCGTGGAGTCCCGTTTTGTAGTACGTCACACCCCTCCCGATGAACAGGACCCCCATTTCGACAGTGCTCCAACACAAGTCTGTTTCCTCCATTTTGTGGTACGCCACACCCCTCCCAATCGATAGGAGCCTGTTTCGACCGTAGGAGGTCGAAGAGAAGTCTGTTTCCTCTGTTTTGCGGTGCGCCACACCCATCCCGGTGAACAGGATCCCGTTTCGACCATAGGCGGTCAAACACAAGGCCGTTTCCTCTGTTCTGCAGTACGCCGGGCCTCGTTTCAGCTTTCGGTCCAAGCCGGTTGGCTCCCAATGAACACGATGCATTCCGTTGCCTCCCAATGAACACGACTATGCAGTTTCTGCGTTCCGACCCAGCCATATACACGAGCCCTGGCCGTACGTATGCGCGAGTAGGCATTCGAGACCCCGCCCGTATGTACGTACGTGGCCGTATTTACTTTCTTGCACCCTGGTTGTACATACGTGTACACGATATTGACGGGACTGCGTGACATGCTACATGCGCGCCTCTACTATGACATGTGCCCTTCCTTACTCGGCCACGGTTCATCGCTGCAGCCTGCAGACAGACCGATCAATTAGTATGTACGTACACATTCGAAACCAGAATTACAACACTACGTACACTTCGACCAGGTGGGTCCCGACTGCCAGGGAGGATATGGAGGCACTTCCTTGCATGCAAAGATGTAGCTGGTGGGTCCCAACAGTCAGGGGAAACGGTTTTTCGCGAAATACGGTGGCCCGTCCGGTCGGCCCCTGCTGTCAGGTGGAGGAATCATTATTTTGCACGTAATAAGGTTGCACTTCCTTGCTGCGGTTGTGGACCCAGTTGTCAGCCTCTCCACGTACAGCACTCTTTCGATGGAAGTCATTCCTTGACCACATTGCCCACACCGTGGCGAGAGCACCAAGGCGGTGGATGGCGGCGAGGCCTAGGAAGGGGACGGCACGGAGCCGGGGAAGACGCGGTAGTGGATGCCCATGCGGAGAGGAATAGGAGGGTTCACTGGTTCGGTTTCGGTGTTAGGCTGCCATCACCGCAAAATAACAGGGGGTGTGGGTGAGTAAAGGGATGGCCTGACCAGAGGTTGGAGTAGGGTGGAGCGGTCAGGCCTCCGCGGCAGCACAGCCGGTCACAGGAGGCAGGAGCAGGCGGCATGACCAACGCTGGTTTGGGCGGCTAGAGCAAGAAGACCAGAGGTTGAAGAAGCACGACGACCGTTGGAAGGACATCATACGGTCACGGCAGCTAGAATCGTTTATATTGACTAAGTTAACAAAGCCCTGCGTACGTGTTACCTTAGTAGGCCCACAAGTCAACCACCTAATATGGCGGGACCAAGCTAGCAACGGGGCTATTCATTAATTTTGTGTGTAATAGCTAGTGGATCCGAGTTGTCAACGGGGGGATTGTTTTTTTCACGAAATACAGAGGCCCTTTCGGTGGGTCCCACCTGTCAGGAGGAGGAATTATTATTTTGCGCGTAATAAGGAGGCACTTCCTACATGCAAAAAAAGAGCCACTTCCTTGCGTGTGGTCGTGGACCCAGCTTTCAGCCTCTCCACATACAGTCCTCTTCTGATGGATGTCGTTCGTTGACCACGCCGTGCCGAGAGCACCAAGGCGGTGGACGACAACCAGGCCAAGTAAGGGAACGACCAGGAGCTGAGGAAGACTCGGCAGTTGTGTCCCATGCGGAGTGGGTATGAGGGTTTTCTTGTTCGACCGCAGTGTGAGGCTGTCGTCGCTGGAGAATAATAGGAGATGTGGGTGAGTAGAGGGATAGCCAGGCCAGGGATGCTAGTATGGTGGGTCCGTGAGTCCTGCCAGGCAGCATAGCCGGCCACGGGAGACGGGAGCAGGCGGTTCCGCCGGCGCTGGTTTGGGCGGCTAGAGCAGTAAGATCAAAGACTGAAGAAGCACGATTGTTGTTAGATTGACATCTAACAGTCTAACGCTAGTAGAGACAATTGTTGACCGAGTTTCTTTTTTTTGAGAACCCTTGTGTATACATGAACTTAGTACGCCCACAAGTCAACCTCCAAATCTGTGGCAGACAACATAGAGCCCATTTGCTATTTTTTAATAATTTGCAGCCCATTTGCTAATTCGTAAGGAATTTATGTATTTTAAAATAAGGATGTAAATATGAAAAGGGAAGTTTATGTATTTTAAATATAATAATACGCGTATATGAACTAGTAAAACTATAGGTAGAGGTTAGAAAATGGAAGTAGAACATGGCGTCTCAAGAGGAAAATAGAACTGGGCTGTGTGTTTGATTCAGTAAAAAAGCTGTCTGCGGATGTTCTAAGACAAAATATAACTAACGCTGGCGGGCCAAATGCTAGTAGGTACCTGCTGGATCTTTGTTCCCCGTTTTCATCATGGGTTGGGCCTGTTAAAAACAAAACCAAGCTTGGGCAGTCTATAACCCAGTTGAAATTTGCTTGACCTGAAAAAACAATATACCTGCTGGATCCCAGTTATTAGTCTGTACTTGCAGAATTCTCTTGTTTATTGAGTACGTTGAAGACTTCATGGGTTTCACCGTCTTAGACGTCAGCATTATTTTTCCATCGTGATAATAAGTGCATGCACTTGCTTGCTTACGGCCATGGACCTGCTGGTTCCATATGATTAGGCTCTGTATGAACATCCGTCTTGTGATTCCACGGACGAATTTCATGCAAATCGGATGGTTTTGAGTGAAAGCGGACTAAATTCATTGCATTTCACATATTTATTTTTATTATGGAATATTTTACATATTTCAACTAATAATAACGGACTAGGCCTTTTTTAGTCCGTGGGAGGTGCTTCATGATCGAGGTCGCGACACTTAACTGTTCTGGAAGGACCAAATCTATCGCTCCTCTCTTTTAACAATTTGTAGCTGGGCTTGGCATGCCACAACCCAGTTCCAACATGCTGCGTCCCAACTATCAACCTATGAAACTGGATGGATCCCCTACGTACTTCGAAGATGTAAAATTTTTAGAGAACTGGGAATTCGAACGGCGGGTGCTTATGCTACCCATCAAATAAAAACCAAGTGCCTGAAAATTTGTTTCGAAACAAATGATCCAACTTTATATCCACGTCGACCCTCGGCATGATGGTTGGAAGCAAACGCCAAGTTCATACCGAAAGATCATTAACAACAATACCAACTTGCAAACGACCAGGTAGTACAAGTACCAATACCAAACTAACTTATAATTTTTTTAGTCCTGGCCCTAGTGTTTGTCTGATAGAAAATCTTACAGAGGACCAGCTTGTTGGGGGACGTAGCAGAAATTCAAAATTTTCCTACGTGTCACCAAGATCTATCTATGGAGAGACTAGCAACGAGGGGAAGGAGAGTGCATGTACATACCCCTGTAGATCGCTAAGCGGAAGCGTTCAAGTGAACGGGGTTGATGGAGTCGTACTCGTCGTGATCCAAATCACGGATGACCAAGTGCCGAACGGACGGCACCTCCACGTTCAACACACGTACAGCCCGGTGACGTCTCCCATGCCTTGATCCAGCAAGGAGAGAGGGAGAGGCTGAGGAAGACTCCATCCAGCAGAAACACAACGGCATGGTGGTGTTGGAGGAGCGTGGCAATCCTGCAGAGCTTCGCCAAGCACCACGGGATATGAGGAGAAAGAGAGGGAGGGCTGCACCAACAGGCAGAGATCAGATCACCTGTTATGGGCAGCCCCAGGCCTCACTATATATAGGGGAGAGGGAGGAGGGTGCGCCCCCTCTAGGGTTCCCACCCCTAGGAGGGGCGGCAGCCCTAGATGGGAAAGGGGGGCGGCCAAGAGGGGGAGAGGGGAGGCGCCCCCTAGGGTGGGCCTTAAGGCCCATCTGGACCTAGGGTTTGCCCCTCCCACTCTCCCATGTGCCTTGGGCCCTTGTGGGGGGGCGCACCAGCCCACCTGGGGCTGGTCCCCTCCCACACTTAGCCCACGCAAGCCTCCAGGGTTGGTGGCCCCACTTGGTGGACCCCCGGGACCCTCCCGGTGGTCCCGGTACGTTACCGATAAACCCCGAAACTTTTTCGGTGACCAAAACAGGACTTCCCATATATAAATCTTTACCTCTGTACTATTCCGTAACTCCTCGTGACGTCCGGGATCTCATCCGGGACTCTGAAAAACATTCGGTAACCACATACTAACTTCCTTTATAACCCTAGCGTCATCGAACCTTAAGTGTGTAGACCCTACGGGTTCGGGAGACATGCAGACATGACCGAGACGTTCTCCGGTCAATAACCAACAGCGGGATCTGGATACCCATGTTGGCTCCCACATGTTCCATGATGATCTCATCGGATGAACCAGGATGTCAAAGACTTAATCAATCCCATATACAATTCCCTTTGTCTATCGATACGATACTTGCCCGAGATTCGATCGTCGGTAAACCGATACCTTGTTCAATCTCGTTACCGGCAAGTCTCTTTACTCGTTCCGTAACACATCATCCTGTGATCAACTCCTTGATCACATTGTGCACATTATGATGATGCCCTACCGAGTGGGCCCAGAGATACCTCTCCGCTTACACGGAGTGACAAATCCCAGTCTCGATTCGTGCCAACCCAACAGACACTTTCGGAGATACCCGTAGTGCACCTTTATAGTCACCCAGTTACGTTGTGACGTTTGGCACACCCAAAGCACTCCTACGGTGTCCGGGAGTTGCACAATCTCATGGTCTAAGGAAATGATACTTGACATAAGAAAAGCTTTAGCAAACGAACTACACGATCTAGTGCTATGCTTAGGATTGGGTCTTGTCCATCACATCATTCTCCTAATGATGTGATCCCGTTATCAACAACATCCAATGTCCATGGTCAGGAAACCGTAACCATCTATTGATCAATGAGCTAGTCAACTAGAGGCTTACTAGGGACATGGTGTTGTCTATGTATCCACACATGTATCTGAGTTTCCTATCAGTACAATTCTAGCATGGATAATAAACGATTATCATGAAAAAGGAAATATAATAATAATCAATTTATTATTGCCTCTAGGGCATATTTCCAACAGTCTCCCACTTGCACTAGAGTCAATAATCTAGTTCACATCGCCATGTGATTAACACTCACAGGTCACATCGCCATGTGACTAACACCCAAGAGTTTACTAGAGTCAGTAGTCTAGTTCACATCACTATGTGATTAACACTCAATGAGTTCTAGGTTTGATCATGTTGCTTGTGAGAGAGGTTTTAGTCAACGGGTCTGCAACATTTAGATCCGTATGTACTTCGCAAATTTCTATGTCATCTTGTAGATGCAACTACTACGCTACATTTGGAGCCATTTCAAATAACGGTTCTACTTGGAGCTATTCCAAATTGTTGCTCCATTATACGTATCCGGTATCTCTACTCAGAGCTATCCGGATAGGTGTTAAGCTTGCATCGACGTAACTCTTTACGTCGAACTCTTTATCACCTCCATAACCGAGAAACATATCCTTATTCCTCTAAGGATAATTTTGACCGCTATCTGGTGATCTACTCCTAGATCACCTTTGTACCCTCTAGCCAGACATGTGGCAAGGCACACATCAGGTGCGGTACACAGCATAGCATACTATGGAGCCTATGTCTAAGCATAGGGGACGACCTTCGTCCTTTCTCTCTGTTCTGCCGTGGTCGACCTTTAAGTCTTAACTTCATACCTTACAACTCAGGCAAGAACTCCTTCTTTGACTGATCCATCTTGAACACCTTCAAGATCATGTCAGGGTATGTGCTCATTTGAAAGTACCATTAAGCGTTTTGATCTATCCTTATAGATCTTGATGCTCAATGTTCAAGTAGCTTAATCCAGGCTTTCCATTGAAAAACACTTTCCAAATAACCCTATATGCTTTCCAGAAATTCTACATCATTTCTGATCAACAATATGCCAACAACATATACTCATCAGAAATTCTATAGTACTCCCACTCACTTCTTTGGAAATACAAGTTTCTCATAAACTTTGTATACACCCAAAATCTTTGATCATCTCATCAAAGTGTATATTCCAACTCCGAGATGCTTACTCCAGTCCTTAGAAGGATTGCTGGAGCTTTGCATACTTATTAGCATCTTTCAGGATTGACAAAACACTTTCCAAGAAAATGGTGAGGAAACAATGTTTTGACATCCTATCTGCAAGATTTCACAAATAATGCAGTGATTGCTAATATAATTCCAACAGACTCTTAGCATCGCTACGAGTGAGAAAGTCTCATCGTAGTCAACTCCTTGAACTTGTTGGGAAACATCTTAACGACAAGTAGAGCTTTCTTAATGGTGATACTTACCATCATTGTCCGTCTTCCTTTTAAAATCCACATCTACCTAACAGCCTTATGACCATCAAGTAGTTCTTCCAAAGTCTACACTTTGTTTTCATATATGGATCCTTTCTCGGATTATATGGCCTCGAGCCATTTTGGAATCCAGGCCCACCATCACTTCTCCATAGCTCGTAGGTTCATTGTTGTCTAGCAACATGACTTCCAAGACAGGATTATGTACCACTCTGAAGTAGTACGTATCCTTTTCATCCTACGAGGTTTGATAGTGACTTGATCTGAAGTTTCATGATCACTATCATAAGCTTCCACTTCAATTCGTGTAGGTGCCATAGGAACAACTTCCTGTGCCCTGCCACACACTAGTTGAAGAGACGGTTTAATAACCTCATCAAGTCTCCACTATCCTCCCACTCAATTCCTTTGAGAGAAACTTTTCCTCGAGAAAGGACCCGATTCTAGAAACAATCCCTTATTGCTTTGGGATCTGATACAGGAGGTATACCCAACTGTTTTGGGTCTCCTATGAAGATGCATTTATCCACTTTGGGTTCGAGCTTATCAGCCTGAAACTTTTTCACATAAGCAGCCCCAAACTTTTAAGAAATGACAGCTTAGGTTTCTCTAAACCATAGTTCATACGGTGTCATCTCATCGGAATTATGTGGTGCCCCTTTTAAAGTGAATGTGGTTGTCTCTAATGCATAACCCATAAACTATTGTGGTAACTCGATAAGAGACATCATGGTATGCATCATATCCAATAGGGTGCAGTTATGATGTTCGGACACACCATCACACTATGGTGTTCTAGGCTGTATCAGTTGTGAAACAATTTCCACAATGTCTTAATTCTGTGCCAAACTCGTAATTCAGATATTCATCTCTATGATCATATCATAGATATTTTATCCTCTTGTCACGACGATCTTTCAACTTCACCTTGAAATTACTTGAACCTTTCAATAATTCAGACTCGTGATTCATCAAGTAAATATACTCAACATCTACTCAAATCATCTATGAAGTAAGAACATAAGGATATCCACTACATGCCTCATCACTCATTGGACTGCACACATCAAATGTATTACTTCCAACAAGTTGCTTTCTAGTTCCATTTTACTGAAAAACGAGGCTTTCAGTCATCTTGCCCATGTGGTATGATTTGCATGTCTCAAGTGATTCAAAATCAAGTGAGTCCAAACTATCCATCTGTATAGAGTTTCTTCATGCATATCTACCAACAAACATGGTTCGCATGTCTCAATCCTTTCAAAAAATGAGTGAGTCCAAAGATCCATCAACATGGAGCTTCTTCATGCGTTTTATACCGATATGACTTACGTGGCAGCGCCACAAGTAGGTGGTACTATCATTACTATCTTATATCTTTTGGCATGAACATGTGTATCACTACGATCGAGATTCAATGAACCATTCATTTTAGGTGTAAGACCATTGAAGGTATTATTCAAATAAACAGAGTAACCATTATTCTCCTTAAATGAATAACCGTATTGCGATAGACGTAATGCAATCATGTCTATGCTCAACGCAAACACCAAATAACAATTATTTAGGTTTTAATACCAATCTTGATGGTAGAGGGAGCGTACGATATTTGATCATATCAACATTGGAAACACTTCCAACACATATCGTCAGCTCACCTTTAGCTAGTCTCCGTTTATTCCGTAGCTTTTATTTCGAGTTACTAACACTTAGCAACTGAACCGGTATCTAATACCCTGGTGCTACTAGGAGTACTAGTAAAGTACACATTAACATAATGTATATCCAATATACTTCCATCGACAGCCTTCTCATCTACCAAGTATCTAGGGTAATTCTGCTCTAGTGGTTGTTCCCCTTATTACAGAAGCACTTAGTCTCGGGTTGGGGTTCAACTTTGGGTTTCTTCATTAGAGTAGCAGCTGATTTGCCGTTTCATGAAGTATCCCTTCTTGCCCTTGCCCTTCTTGAAACTAGTGGTTTCACCAACCATCAACAATTGATGCTCCTTCTTGATTTCTACTTTTGCGGTGTCAGACATCGCGAATAACTCAAGGATCATCATATATGTCCCTGATATATTATAGTTCATCACGAAGCTCTAGTAGCTTGGTGGTAATGACTTCGGAGAAACATCACTATCTCATCTGGAAGATCAACTCCCACTCGATTCAAATGATTGTTGTACTCAGACAATCTGAGCACAAGCTCAACAATTGAGCTTTCCTCCCTTAGTTTGTAGGTTCAGAAAATCGTCGGAGGTCTTATACCTCTTGACGTGGGCACGAGCCTGAAATACCAATTTCAGCCCTCGAAACATCTCATATTTTTCGCGACGTTTCAAAACGTCTTCGATGCCTCAACTCTAAACCGTTTAACTGAACTATCACGTAGTTATCAAAACGTGTATGTCAGATGTTTGCAACATCCACAGACGACGTTCGAGGTTCAGCACACTGAGCGGTGCATTAAGGACATAAGCCTTCTATGAAGCAATGAGGACAATCCTCAGTTTACGGACCTAGTCCGCATAATTGCTACTATCAACTTTCAACTAAATTTTCTCTAGGAACATATCTAAATAGTAGAACTAAAGCGCGAGCTACGACATAATTTGCAAAGACCTTTTGACTATGTTCAGGATAATTAAGTTCATCTTATGAACTCCCACTCAGATAGATATCCCTCTAGTCATCTAAGTGATTACATGATCCAAGTCAACTAGGCCGTGTCCGATCATCACGTGAGACGGACTAGTCAACATCGGTGAACATCTTCATGTTGATGGTATCTTCTATACGACTCATGCTCGACCTTTCGGTCTTCTGTGTTCCGAGGCCATGTCTGTACACATGCTAGGCTCGTCAAGTCAACCTAAGTGTTTCGCGTGTGTAAATCTGTCTTACACCCGTTGTATGTGAACGTTAGGATCAAACACCCGATCATCACGTGGTGCTTTGAAACAACGAACTGTCGCAACGGTGCACAGTTAGGGGGAACACTTTCTTGAAATTTTAAAGAGGGATCATCTTATTTACTACCGTTGTTCTAAGCAAATAAGATGTATAAACATGATAAACATCACATGCAATCAAATAATAGTGAGATGATATGGCCAATATCATATAGCTCCTTTGATCTCCATCTTGGGGCTCCATGATCATCTTGTCACCGGCATGACACCATGATCTCCATCATCATGATCTCCATCATCGTGTCTTCTTGAACTTGTCTCGTCAACTATTACTTCTACTACTACAGCTAACAGTTAGCAATAAAGTAAAGTAATTACATGACGTTTATGTTGACACGCAGGTCATAAATAAATAAAGACAACTCCTATGGCTCCTGCTGGTTGTCATATTCATCGACATGCAAGTCGTGATTCCTATTACAAGAACATGATCAATCTCATACATCACATATATCATTCATCACATCCTTTTGGCTATATCACATCACATAGCATACCCTGCAAAAACAAGTTAGACGTCCTCTAATTGTTGTTTGCATGTTTTACGTGGCTGCTATGGGTTTGTAGCAAGAATGTTTCTTACCTACGGAAAGACCAGAACGTGATATGCCAATTGCTATTTACCCTTCATAAGGACCCTTTTCATCGAATCCGATCCGACTAAAGTGGGAGAGACAGACACCCGCCAGCCACCTTATGCAACTAGTGCATGTTTGTCGGTGGAACCGATCTCACGTAAACGTACGTGTAAGGTTGGTCCGGGCCGCTTCATCCCACAATGCCACCGAATCAAGATTGGACTAGTAACGGTAAGCATATTGAACAAAATCAACTCCCACAACTACTTTGTGTTCTACTCGTGCATAGAATCTACGCAATAGACCTAGCTCATGATGCCACTGTTGGGGGACGTAGCAGAAATTCAAAATTTTCCTACGTGTCACCAAGATCTATCTATGGAGAGACTAGCAACGAGGGGAAGGAGAGTGCATCTACATACCCTTGTAGATCGCTAAGCGGAAGTGTTCAACTGAACGGGGTTGATGGAGTCGTACTCGTCGTGATCCAAATCACCGATGACCAAGTGCCGAACGGACGGCACCTCCGTGTTCAACACACGTACAGCCCGGTGACGTCTCCCATGCCTTGATCCAGCAAGGAGAGAGGGAGAGGTTGAGGAAGACTCCATCCAGCAGCAACACAACGGCGTGGTGGTGTTGGAGGAGTGTGGCAATCCTGCAGAGCTTCGCCAAGCACCACGGGATATGAGGAGAAAGAGAGGGAGGGCTGCACCAACAGGTAGAGATCAGATCACGTGTTATGGGCAGCCCTAGGCCTCACTATATATAGGGGAGAGGGAGGAGGGTGCGCCCCCTCTAGGGTTCCCACCCCTAGGAGGGGCGGCAGCCCTAGATGGGAAAGGGGGGGCGACCAAGAGCGGGAGAGGGGAGGCGCCCCCTAGGGTGGGCCTTAAGGCCCATCTGGACCTAGGGTTTGCCCCTCCCACTCTCCCATGTGCCTTGGGCCCTTGTGGGGGGGGGGGCGCACCACCCCACCTGGGGCTGGTCCCCTCTCACACTTAGCCCACGCAAGCCTCCAGGGTTGGTGGCCCCACTTGGTGGACCCCCGGGACCCTCCCGGTGGTCCCGGTACGTTACCGATAAACCCTGAAACTTTTCCGGTGACCAAAACAGGACTTCCCATATATATAAATCTTTACCTCCGGACTATTCCGGAACTCCTCGTGACGTCCGGGACTCCGAACAACATTCGGTAACCACATACTAACTTCCTTTATAACCCTAGCGTGATCGAACCTTAAGTGTGTAGACCCTACCGGTTCGGGAGACATGCAGACATGACCGAGACGTTCTTCGGTCAATAACCAACAGCAGGATCTGGATACCCATGTTGGCTCCCACATGTTCCACGATGATCTCATCGGATGAACCACGATGTCAAGGACTTAATCACTCCCGTATACAATTCCCTTTGTCTATTGATACGATACTTGCCCGAGATTCGATCGTCGGTATACCGATACCTTGTTCAATCTTGTTACCGGCAAGTCTCTTTACTCGTTCCGTAACACATCATCCCGTGATCAACTCCTTGATCACATTGTGCACATTATGATGATGTCCTACCGAGTGGGCCCAGAGATACCTCTCCACTTACACGGAGTGACAAATCCCAGTCTCGATTCGTGCCAACCCAACAGACACTTTCGGAGATACCCGTAGTGCACCTTTATAGTCACCCAGTTACGTTGTGACATTTGGCACACCCAAAGCACTCCTACGGTGTCCGGGAGTTGCACAATCTCATGGTCTAAGGAAATGATACTTGACATAACAAAAGCTTTAGCAAACGAACTACACGATCTAGTGCTATGCTTAGGATTGGGTCTTGTCTATCACATCATTCTCCTAATGATGTGATCCCGTTATCGACAACATCCAATGTCCATGGTCAGGAAACCGTATACATCTATTGATCTACGAGCTAGTCAACTAGAGGCTTACTAGGGACATGGTGTTGTCTATGTATCCACACATGTATCTGAGTTTCCTATCAATACAATTCTAGCATGGATAATAAACGATTATCATGAACAAGGAAATATAATAATAATCAATTTATTATTGCCTCTAGGGCATATTTCCAACACAGCTCCCACTCCTTCTCTTGCTCCAGGTCCCTGAGGTGGTACTGCTGCATCACCTAGTTTGTCCTCTAGTGGTCGAAGTTCTTGTTGGTGTGCAGCACCAGAACCTTTTTGCTGCCCGTCTACCGGCCGTTGACCATGACCGGCAATGTATTGCTGATCTTTTGCCACATTGCGTGCATGTCACACTTCGATTGTATCTTGCAATGCACCCACGTGCCCCTTTTGAAGGTCCTGGAGTTCCGTTGGAAGAAATGCCTGGTTAGGCCACTCAGTTTGATACTTGCAGTATTGTCCAATACAGGTTTTAGTGTATGTAGTTGGCATTTTCATAACATCTTTGGCATGATGCAGTCACTCATTTCACTTTTTATTAACTGTAAAATTGTAATTTCTTCACTAGGTCTTGGTCTAAAAAGAAAAATAGAGCTATAAATAAAGGAATATGTTTGTGCAAGTAGACGACCGATCGGCATCTCACCTGGAAGTTTCTCAGGATGGGTGTAGCATATGTCATGCTCGTTGTCAATGGTTGGTATGAACAAACCGATGAGAGGGTGAGATCTCGCGCTGTCAGCACTCACTTTGACCACAAGGTGCTCGATAAGCTCCAGATCCATGGGATCAAACTTGACACCAGCCGGCAGCACTGGCCAATCCTTCTTGGACTTGCATCGGTTAATTACAGTTATATGGTACTCAATGTATGATTAATGGACTGTTTTAAGTGAATGATGAAAGATTTTTATAGATAAGTGTTACTCCAAATCTGAAGTCCACAATACCTGAACATGCCTCCGGGACTCTTGTGTCACCTCACGCGTAGTGTGTTCTCACGTCAATTCAATGTGAGGACATGATGAATAATTTGACCGATGTATACTAGTAGTACTACAATACTACTTACTAGTCGTATTTAGTGTCACATTTTAACCATATGTTTAACTAACAAAATGTCAATGCACGTCGCCGGAAATTATACCATTGGAAACTATGTTAAAATACGAATCAAACGATATAACTTTTTGTGACATGCATTAACATTTAGTTAGTTAAATTTATGGTCAAAATTTGACACAAATTACGATGCGGACCAATAAACCAGGAGGGAGGTAGTAGTACGAGTAGCGCAATATACGGTATAGAGGACTAGTACAAATTTAGAAATGGAGTAAGAAGTTACAAGGCTGGGCGACAGACTTTGTAGGCTACATGAGTAATACAAAATATAATTCCCATTGGACAACACTTTCACCAACAAGTATGCACTTGAAGCCTAATTGATATATATATATATATATATATATATATATATATATATATATATGGCTTTTGCCCAGCATCTCCATCATCATTATCATTACATCCTACGCAGGTGAGTTACGATGCATTTGATCCCAGAAAGGTATCTATCCTTCAAACTAACAATAGTACATAATATCCAAAAAAAGAAGGACATGGTATAGCAGCAGGATACATGGCTTAGTCTAGATATCAGTACGAATCAAGTTGTGCATATTTGCTGTTGGCATGAACCACATCGTCGCATGTCGGGTTTGCAAAAGCCATCCATCGCATGGAAGCTTGATGGCTTTCACACACTAAATATTATCTGGCAACAATATGTGTCGATGAATCTCTGGATATGGTGATTCGTGAAACCCATGGTATGATGTGTAAACACAGTTCCCCTGGCGAATGAAAGTTGCATAGCACGGTAATCATCGCCGGTGATATGATCGATGATTGGTTGGATGGTCAGATAATTGAGCCGGAGGAACATGGAGTGGTTGCCGAGGCTGTAAACCCACCTCCACTTGAATACGCCTGGCCCAACGGAGCTGGGATCTTTCTTGAACGCCCCAGGCCATCACAGTCATGAACGCCCCAGGCATTCTACTGCATGTGATTTGACAAAATGGTTTGGTCAATTTGGTACGTGCGAATGAGCACCGAATGACCGCCGTTAGTTGAACGAGTGATAAACCACCACCCATTGACTGGTATGATTCCAGGTCCTGGAATCATGAAAACTAGCGCATTTGCATCTTCTGCAACAAATCAAATTGGAGACCAGAAGGACAAAAATATACAATCATGTTCAGAGTATGTGTGGAATTAAGATTATTATAACAGTGACACATATCATAGACAGAGAATTTCAATACAGTGGTCATAATCATAGCCCAAGTTGAAAAAATAAGCCAATGGCTTTCATATTCTAGCAATATGTCATGGTTCAAATATCATGTAACAATGAGTGGAAAATAGCTATGACAGGGCCTACTCATATTCTACCATAGCACTTACTACAGTTCTCATATCAACTCTAAGCAATTACATGTGTTGTTATAAAAATCATGGGAATGAGAGTAACATATAACAATCATGAGTCTATACTCATAATATCTATTCTAACAATCATTAGATGCCAATTGTTCTCATATCAACTCTAACAATAACATGTGGGGTCATAAAAATCTAGGAAATGAGAGGAACATATAGCAATGATGTGGTTATAGACATACTATCTATTCTAAATTTGTAACAATCAACAGGCAGTCGTATTCATAAGGTAAAGATGAGATGAGATAGAACAATTACATGAAGATAGATTCCACCAGTATTGACAACCAATCTGTGTGTCGACTGCGTAAACGATGCCATCATGGACTATAGCATCAGACATAAATGGAGGCTCAACAGGATTGACGATGAGCCATAACCATGTATGGCGACCGGATTCCAGATAGACTAATCCCATGTTGAACAAGGCAATGAGCTTGTAATCCATGTAGTCTACTGATGGTGTCGGCACTTTGTAGATTGCAACCTTCGCAAATAGAGGTCGATCCAGAAGCTCGACGCGTCTCATGCTTAGTAGGCAGGAGTGTCCAGTGGGCCGCGAGGCTCGACGGCGGTGGTATCCAATGATGGAAGGGTGATTAGATATCCACGAGATGCCACAGACTACCAGATTGGTGGATGAGGATGATCTAGTTGGCCTTCATGCCCGGCCAGTAGTGGCCGCCCATGAAGGACATGTGGACGGGTAGTGGTAGCATGTTGAGGGGCAACAACGAAAACCTTCATAGGAACGTCAAGTCGGTGTCTGGGCCACCTGCGAGGATCGGGCATCAACGAGTAGGGTGTCTTGAAAAGGGCCGGCCAGTTGTAGACGAGTAGACGGCACAAAGACACTGAGCATGTGGCCAGACAGACGGTGCTGAGCAGGTCCATACGATTACAGATCTGCTCCAAGATATCATCCGAGAGGGAATTCCAATCGTGGCTCTACGTGTTAGTCGGGTCTGCCATAGGTTTTTCTAGGGCACTGAGTGATTGGGGTTTTCGGTGCCTGCGAGCGAGCGGGGAAGTGGATTAGGGAGGGTGAGCGTAGAAGATGGCGTGTGTGGCTGAACAGTGAGCGAGGGGATATGGTATGCATGAGCTACCAAGGAAGATGGCGCGGGCGGGCGAGCGGTGAGCTGGGGGAAATGGTGTGCGGCCGACGATGGGGAAGAAAGGAGGAAGAAGAAGAGAGGAGGAAGAAGACGGAAAGACGGGAAAGAAAGTGCATTAAATCTCAATTCTACTAGTACTACTACCAGGATATACCGTCCTTCGAAGTGTAAATAGTTAAGCGGATGACTTGTGGGTCTACCTGAAGAGGGCCCTTATGTTAGTTAATGGAGGAGAGAGTTGCGTAGGCGTATTTGCGGAAGCGTGCTCCACTGGCAAACATGATGGCAATACTGGGTAATGCTGATTAGTTAACACCAACACACTGCTTCAGCTTATTAATTAAGTGTCCCATCTGCTGCACCGTGTATTGTCACTTCACTGTGAAGACTAGTTGAATAGTTCTCTCTGTCTTAGATGCGAATAATGGATCACTAAGACTTCCTATCTATAGTATCCCAATGCCTCTACGGTCATCCTGTCCAACAAGATGAAACATTGGCCAAGGCACCCAACGCCAATAATGTAGGAGTACTAGTAGTATTTTGTGTCAAAATTTGACAATCTATTTAACTAATAAAATGTTAATGCATTTCACCAAAAATCATGTCATTGGCTTTGTATTTGAATATAGTTTTTAATGGTATAGTTTTTTACGACATGCATTGACACTTTGTTAGTTAAATTTATGGTCAAAATTTTACACTAAGTACGAAGGGGACCATTAAACCAGGACGGAGGTTTATATACAGGTCAATAAAGAAATCTCCAACCAAGGTAGTAGTAAATGATGAGTGCTAGAAGAATTTTTTCCGAAAGTACTCAACAATGGGCTCGTTTTCCTCAAGAAAATCGTGTTTATGAATGTATTAATTGGAATGCATGTGTGAGGAAAAAATGGTCAGAGCTTTAACATGCATTGGTGAGTTATCTCTTGATACGTCTCCGTCGTATCTATAATTTTTGATTGTTCCATGCCAATATTATTCAACTTTCATATACTTTTTGGCAACTTTTTATATTATTTTTGCGACTAACATATTGATCCAGTGCCCAGTGCCAGTTCCTGTATGTTGCATGTTTTTGGTTTCACGGAATATCCATATCAAACGGAGTCCAAACGGGATAAAAACGGACGGAGATTATTTTTGGAAAATATGGAAAATTTGGAAGGAAAATCAACGCGAACCAGTGCCCGAGGTGGTCACGAGGCAGGGGGCGTTCCCCCCGCCCTCGTGAGCCCACCGTAAGGCGGTTGACGCTCTTCTTTTGCCGCAAGAAAGCTAATATTCGGAAAAAAAATCATGGCAAAGGTTTCAGGCCAATCGGAGTTACGGATCTCCATATATATACGAAACGGTGAAACAGAGCCGGAACAGAACAGAGAACCAGAGAGAAACAGAGAGATAGATCCAATCACGGAGGGGCTCATGCCCCTCCCATGCCATGGAGGCCAAGGACCAGAGGGGAAACCCTTCTCCCATCTAGGGAGGAGGTCAAGGAAGAAGAGGAAGAAGGGGGCCCCTCTCCCCCTCTCCTCCGGTGGCGCCAGAACGCCGCCATGGCCATCGTCATCATCACCGCGATCTTCACCAACACCTCCGCCATCTTCACCAACATCTCCATCACCTTCTCCCCTCTATCTACAGCGGTCCACTCTCCCGGAACCCGCTGTACCCTCTACTTGAACATGGTGCTTTATGCTTCATATTATTATCCAATGATGTGTTGCCATCCTACGATATCTGAGTAGATTTTCGTTGTCCTATCGGTGGTTTATGAATTGCTATGATTGATTTAATTTGCATGTGGTTATGTTGCTGTCCTTTGGTGCCCACCATATGAGCGCGCACGTGGATCACACCATAGGGTTAGTTGTATGTTGATAGGACTATGTATTGGAGGGCAAGAGTGATAGAAGCTTCAACCTAGCATAGAAATTGATGCATACGGGATTGAAGGGGGACTAATATATCTTAATGCTATGGTTGGGTTTACCTTCATGAACATTAGTAGTTGCATATGCTTGCTAATAGTTCCAATCATAAGTGCATAGAATTCCAAGTAAGGGATGACATGCTAGCAGTGGCCTCTCCCACATAATACTTGCTATCGGTCTAGTAAAGTAGTCAATTGCTTAGGGGCAATTTCACAACTCCTACCACCACTTTTCCACACTTGCTATATTTACTTTATTGTTTCTTAACCTAAACAACCCCTACATTTTATTTACGTACTATTTATTATCTTGCAAACCTATCCAACAACACCTACAAAGTACTTCTAGTTTCATACTTGTTCTAGGTAAAGCGAATGTCAAGCGTGCGTAGAGTTGTATCGGTGGTCGATAGAACTTGAGGGAATATTTGTTCTACCTTTAGCTCCTCGTTGGGTTCGACACTCTAACTTATCGAAAACTGTAGCGTTCCCCTATACTTGTGGGTTATCAAGACCTTTTCTGGCGCCGTTGCCGGGGAGAAATAGCGTGGGGTGAATATTCTCGTGTGTGCTTGTTTTCTTTATCACTAAGTAATTTTTATTTGTTGTTCTTAGTTGTTTTCTATCTTTAGTTATGGGTAGAAAACGAAAATTACCAAAAAAATAGTTGTACCTACTGAACCAATGGTTGAAGAACCACTCAAAATCTATCACACTGCTGAAGCTTTTTACTTGGATCATCTTCGATCCCTTTGTGCAAATCTTTAGATGAGCATGCTTGTTATGTGCGACACTGTATATCTGAAAAAGGGAAACTATTATGGGGTCAAATTCAATGTTTGCAGTGCTATGCTTGGAATTTATGTGAAATATATGATTTTACTTGTTGTTCTGAAAACCCTAAGAAACACCTTCCCTATCAATGTGAGTTTAGTGATAATGGAATCGTATCTTCATATGCTAAGGGTGTTTACAATTACTATGATGTTCAAAAAATTGAAGAATTTGTCGCTTTTGAGGGTGCTTATGAAATTGCTTCTTTGATTGAAAAGTATGATGCTACTTTTCACAAATCTGAAAATTTTTCCATACTTAAATATTGATATGATAATTATGCTTCTAATACCTATGTTAAACAATATATTGAGGAATACTCCGCTATCCAATAAGAGACTAATATTTTGCAGGAGTCTATGGAAGAAGAAATTGATGAAACTGTGAGCTCATTGGATGAAAAAGATGAGGAAGAGAGCGAAGAACAAAAGGAGGAAGAGCGGATTGATCACCCGTGCCCACCTTCTAATGAGAGTAACTCTTCAACTCATACATTGTTTAATTCCCATTCGTCCTTACCGAAGGATGATTGCTATGATGACTGTTATGATCCCTTGGATTCTTTTGAAATATCCCTTTTTGATGATGCTTGTGGCCAAGATGCCAATATCAATTATGCTTATGGAGATGAACTTGCTATAGTTCCTTATGTTAAACATGAAATTGTTGCTATTGGACCCACGCATGATAGTCCTATTATCTTTTTGAATTCTCTCGACTACACTATATCGGAGAAGTTTGCACTTATTAAGGATTATATTGATGGGTTGCCTTTTACCGATGCACATGATGATTTTGATGAGTATAATATGCATGTGCTTGCTTCTCCTACTTGCAATTATTATGAGAGAGGAACTATATCTCCACCTCTCTATGTTTCCAATATGATAAAATTGCAAGAAACTATTTATAATATGCATTGGCCTTTACTTTGTGTGCATGAATTGTTCTTTTATGACATGCCAATGCATAGGAAGAGAGTTAGACTTCGTCATTACATGATATATGTTACCTTGTGCTCACCACTAAATTACAAATCATTGTTAATTAAAATTGGCTTTGATATACCTTGGGATCCGGGTGGATTCACTACTTGAGCACTATATGCCTAGCTTAATGGCCTTAAAGAAAGCGCTGCCAGGGAGACAACCCGGAAGTTTTAGAGAGTCATTTATTTCTGTTGAGTGCTTTCATATAGTTTAAAAACAACAAAAATAAAGAGGGGAACCCAAAACTTTTTCAAAAAGGAAAGTGAAAGTGAGAAAGACAAGCATTGTTGAAGTGGGAGCTAGCCTTGAACTTTGTTCCTGCTCACGGAAACTTTGTGAATCTTGATTACAGAAACTTTTCAACAAAAATAAGTATCCCCTTGTACAATTCCATTGTATTATAAAAATAATGTGCCAAGGTTTGCCTTTAGGATGTTTACATTTGCTTGATGGTTTGTACGGTGTAGGACAGAAACTTTGGCTGTAGTGCGCGATTTTACATTTTTAGCTGGAATGTCATATGGTTCTGAATCTTTTTGCACTGTCTTGATGTACAAATTATTTATTTTTCCTAATTGTGGCAGAATTTTTAAAGTATCAGAAGTATGGTGAATGTTCAGATTGCTACAGACTGTTCTGTTTTAGACAGATTCTGTTTTTGATGCATAGTTTGCTTGTTTTGATGAAACTATCAATTTATATCAGTGGATTAAGCCATGAAAAAGTTATACTACAGTAGACACAATGCAAAAATAAAATATGAATTGGTTTGCAACAATACTTATAGTGGTGATTTGCATTATTATACAAACTGATCTTACCGAGTTTTCTGTTGAAGTTTTGTGTGGATGAAGTGTTCGATGATCGAGAAGGTCTCGATGTGAGAAGAAGGAAGAGAGGCAAGAGCTCAACCTTGGGTATGCCCAAGGCACCCCAAGTAAATATTCAAGGAGACTCAAGCGTCTAAGCTTGGGGATGCTGGGGAGACATCCCCTCTTTCTTCAACAAGTATCGGTATGTTTTCGGATTCGTTTCATTCATGCGATATGTGCAATCTTGGAGCGTCTTTGCTTTAGTTTTCATGTTTATTTTTTGCACCATGCTGGTATGAGATATTCCTTGGTTGATTTATAGAATGCTCATTGCACTTCACTTATATCTTTTGAGTATGGCTTTATAGAATGCTTCATGTGCTTCACTTATATCATTTGAAGTTTGGATTGCCTGTTTCTCTTCACTTAGACAACCGCCATTTGTAGAATGCTCTTTTGCTTCAATTATACTTGTTAGAGCATGGGCATATCTTTTGTAGAAAGAATTAAACTCTCTTGCTTCACTAATATCTATTTAGAGAGATGACAGGAATTGGTCATTCACATGGTTAGTCATAAAATCCTACATAAAACTTGTAGATCACTAAATATGATATGTTTGATTCCTTGCAATAGTTTTGCGATATAAAGATGGTGATATTAGAGACATTCTAGTGAGTAGTTGTGGATTGTAGAAATACTTGTGTTGAAGTTTGTGATTCCCGTAGCATGCACGTATGGTGAACCGTTATGTGATGAAGTCGGAGCATGATTTATTTATTGATTATCTTCCTTATGAGTGGCGGTCGGGGACGAGCGATGGTCTTTTCCTACCAATCTATCCCCCTAGGAGCATGCGCGTAGTACTTTGTTTCGATGACTAATAATTTTTTGCAATAAGTAAGTGAGTTCTTTATGACTAATGTTGAGTCCATGGATTATACGCACTCTCACCCTTCCATCATTGCTAGCCTCTTCGGTACCGCGCATTGCCCTTTCTCACCTCGAGAGTTGGTGCAAACTTCGCCGGTGCATCCAAACCCGTGATACGATACGCTCTATCACACATAAGCCTCATTATATCTTCCTCAAAACAGCCATCATACCTACCTATCATGGCATTTCCATAGCCATTCCGAGATATATTTCCATGCAACTTCCATCATCATCATATACATGACTTGAGCATTCATTGTCATAGTTCTTTGCATGATCGTAAGATAGCTAGCATGATGTTTTCATGGCTTGTCCATTTTTTGATGTTATTGCTATGCTAGATCATTGCACATCCCGGTACACCGCCGGAGGCATTCATATAGAGTCATACTTTGTTCTAGACATTGAGTTGTAATATTGAGTTGTAAGTAAATAAAAGTGTGATGATCATCATTATTAGAGCATTTCCCCAGTGAGGAAAGGATGATGGAGACTATGATTCCCCCAAAATCACGGCGAAGGTTTCAGGCCAATCGGAGTTACGGATCTCCATATATATACGAAACAGTGAATCAGAGCCAGAACAGAACGCAGAACCAGAGAGAAAGAGAGAGATATATCCAATCTCGGAGGGGCTCTCGCCCCTCTTAGAGGGAAGCCCAGTCCGCGGAGGAAATGGGGGAGGAATACCACCCTCTCATGGGGCCTAGGAGTGGGGATGAGCTGCCCATTTTCGGGAAGCCGGTGCGCGATGTCACTAGCTAGATATCCGGCCTTCCTCAGCTTTTTGATGTGTCCCTCCGTGACGGAGGAGACCATCCACTTGCCTCCCGCTCCGGACATGACTGGAGAAGGTTGAGGTGGTAGTGCGGACTTGGGCGCTAGAGCTCGAGTGCGCAGGAATGGATAGGCAAAGGAAGAAGAAGGCGTGGGTGAAAAGGTGGATCCTTATCCCCTTATATGGGTGGACACAACTACATGTCCCCACCAGCCTGGTAAAACATGCTTATCTCCAAGCGCCGTAATCAAAGGCGCGGTTGGGTTACCCACACCCGTATTGATGAGAAACCCGGAATAAGGGGACACGATCTATGCTTTGACAAGACGTGCCAAGGAAACCGCCTCGCATGACGCGCTGAGGTGGGAAAATGAAACGACTCGGATAAAAGCTTGGCCATGGTGTGTCGCACTACGGAATACGTCAGCAGATTAGATTTGTGTAAATATTATTCTCTCTATGGAAATATGTGGATAACTTATTTTGTAGAGCCAGACACTATGTTTGTGTTTAAAATCTTCTATAAAGTACTTGGAGGAGGAACCCGCCTTGCAATGCCGAAGAAAATCTGCGCGTCGGACTCGTCATCATTGAAGCCTGGTTCAGGGGCTCCTGAGGGAGTCCTGGATTGGGGGGTGTTCGGATAGCCGAACTATACCTTCAGCCGGACTCCCGGACTATGAAGATACAAGATTGAAGACTCCGTCCCGCGTTCGGAAGGTACTTTCCTTGGTGTGGAAGGCAAGCTTGGCGATACGGTGTCTATATGAAGACCTCCTACCATTGTAACCGACTCTATGTAACCCTAACCCTATCCGGTGTCTATATAAACCGGAGGGTTTTAGTCCGTAGGACAACATACACATCAACAATCATACCATAGGCTAGCTTCTAGGGTTTAGCCTCTCTAATCTCATGGTAGATCTACTCTTGTACTACCCATATCATCAATATTAATCAAGCAGGACGTAGGGTTTTACCTCCATCGAGAGGGCCCGAACCTGGGTAAAACTTCGTGTCCCTTGCCTCCTGTTACCATCCGGCCTAGACGCACGGTTCGGGACCCCCTACCCGAGATCCGTCGGTTTTGACACCGACACTGAACCTAAGCCAAAAAGGATGAGAAGATATGATGGCACCCATGTAAACATAGCAAGTTTCGTTAATAGATTCAGACTTAGCAGAAAACTAGACATGGCATAAACAGAATTATGAAGGCATGTTTGCGAGCTCGATGCACTCAACACAGGGCATTGCATGACAAACTAAGCATACACCCAGCAAGAAGACATGATGAAGTAGCTAACCATGGCAAGAACAATCTCATAGCATGCATGGATCAACTACAACAACCTTGGCAAAATCGATTAACACGTAAACAATCTGCCAGGAACATTTTATAGCAAAAGTAGAGCAAGATTGAGTCATGCTAGGGCACTCCATAAATGAAAATAGGCACATGGATGGATAGAGCATAACCATATGTCAAAATCACCCTTACTGAACATACTCAAAAGAGGCATGGATCTCGCTGAAGCAACATGAATACATGGCATAAAAATAACAGCAGGGAAATGACTTGGTGAAATTCTAAGTTCCTGAAATCAGCAATATCACGAGAGCTACTTTGCATGCATGTTCTAGTCACCACATTGATCACAAAAATACATGACATACACCCCTGTAAAATGGCATGGCATAGCCCAAAACACATGTAGAGCTCATGCCCATATGCAGCACACAATAATCATGGAAAAAATGACAAATGCTCAAGATCTACTAAGTATCAGGAACTAACATTATGAAGCACTCTTTCATCAACAATTTGGGCATCAAGATGGAGTCAAACAAGCATGCTGCAATGGAACGAAATGAAGAGGACATCATGATGAACATTTTGATATCTCATACGCACAAAACGGATCTACGGATGCGGAGTTATGATGCAATGAATAGACCTTCAGAATGTATAAAAAAAGACTTAGAGATATTTCGAAGTCAACCCTAGGTCTCCTGATCTGGATCTGGTGCACGCTTTATGAGGATGACCGGAGAAGGAGGTTCGCCGGAGATCTCCACGCGGTGGCCGGAGCTAGGGGAGCTCGACGGAGTCCTCATCCTCGGGCGGCGTGGCGAGGAGGAGCTAGGAAGCGTCGCGGCTCCCGGGTGGCGCGCAGTGGAGCGAAGCGGCGGCGGACGGCGGCAAGGCGGCGGGGCAGTCGCGGCGGCCTCTGGAGGCGAGGCGCGGCGGTGGCGAAGCGGTGGCGGCGCGGGCGGCGTGGAGGCGCGAGGAGACGGGCGGCGGCGAACGCGTCCGGCCGGCGGCGGAGCGGTGGTTCCGGGGTGCAACGTGACGGCTCCGGAGTGGCTGGGGCGCGGCGGCGAACGCGTCCGGCCGGCAGCGGACGTGTCCGGTGGCGCGGAGGAGCGGGGCTAGGGTTTCGGAATCCGGATTTTCGGGGAGATGCACATATTTATAGGTAGAGGGAGCTAGGAGAGTCAAAATGAGGTGCAATTTTTGGCCACGCGATCGTGACCGAATGTACGAGAGGATGGAGAGGGTTTGGATGGGTTTTGGGGCACTTTGGAGGGTTGTTGGGCTGCAACACACACGAGGCGTTTACGGTTCCTCGGTTAACCGTTGGAGTATCAAACGGACTCCAAATGGCACGAAACTTGACAGGCGGTCTACCGGTGGTGTACCAAGGCCACTTGGCAAATCTTGGTCCATTTCGAGAATTTTTAACACCCGCACACGAAAAGAGGCAAAAGGGGACGCCGGGGGACGTAGGAACGCCAGAATGCAAAACGGACAACGGGGAAAATGCTCGGATGCATGAGACGAACATGTATGCAAATGCGATGGACATGATGACATGATATGAGATGCATGACATGAAAAAAATGCAAAACGAAGACAAAACCCAACCACGAGGGAATATCATAACTTAGAGCCAAAAATGGCAAGAGTTGGAATACAAATATGGTAAATTACATCTGGGGTGTTACAGCCCCCTCCTTCCTTCTCTTCCCTCTTCCTCTTCCTTGTCCCCTATTCCTACTACTTGGAAGGGGAGGAATCCTAATCCTGGTGGGAGTAGGACTCCTCTAGGGCGCGCCATAGGGGCCGACCCTCTCCCCTTCCTCCACTCCTTTATATACGTGGCCAGGGGGCACCCCATAGACACAACAATTGATCTCTTGGATCTTTTAGCCGTGTGTGGTGCCCCTCTCCACCATAGTCCACCTCGATAATATCGTAGCGGTGCTTAGGCGAAGCCCTGCGACGGTAGAACATCAACATCGTCACCACGCCGTCGTGCTGAGGGAACTCTCCCTCAAAGCTCGGCTGGATCGTAGTTCGAGGGACATCATCGAGTTGAACGTGTGTAAAACTCAGAGGTGTCGTGCGTTTGGTACTTGATCGGTCGGATCGTGAAGACGTACGACTACATCAACCGTGTTGTGCTAATGCTTCCGCTTTCGGTCTACGAGGGTACGTGGACACACTCTCCCCTCTCATTGCTATGCATCACCATGATCTTGCTTGTGCGTAGGAAATTTTTGAAATTACTACGTTCCCCAATAGTGGCATCTGAGCCTGGTTTTATGCGTTGATGTTATATGCACGAGTAGAACACAAGTGAGTTGTGGGCGATAAAAGTCATACTGCTTACCAGGATGTCATTCTTTGGTTCGGCGGTATTGTTGGATGAAGCGGCCCGGACCGACATTACGTGTACGCTTACGTGAGACTAGTTCTACCGACGTACTTTGCACACGGGTGGCTGGCGGGTGTCTGTTTCTCCAACTTTAGTTGAACCGAGTATGGCTACGCCCGGTCATTGAGAAGGTTAAAACAACACTAACTTGACGAACTATCATTGTGGTTTTGATGCGTAGGTAAGAACGGTTCTTGCTCAGCCCGTAGCAGCCACGTAAAACTTGCAACAACAAAGTAGAGGACGTCTAACTTGTTCTTGCAGGGCATGTTGTGATGTGATATGGTCAAGACATGATGCTATATTTTATTGTATGAGATGATCATCTTTGTCACTGAGTTATCGACAACTGGCAGGAGCCATATGGTTGTCACTTTATTGTATGCAATGTAATCGCCCTGTAATTGCTTACTTTATCACTAAGCGGTAGTAATAGTCGTAGAAGCAATAGTTGCCAAGACGACAATGATGCTACGATGGAGATCAAGGTGTCGCGCCGGTGACGATCGTGATCATGACGGTGCTTTGGAGATGGAGATCACAAGCACAAGATGATGATGACCATATCATATCACTTATATTGATTGCATGTGATGTTTATATTTTATGCATCTTATTTTGCTTTGATTGACGGTAGCATTATAAGATGATCTCTCACTAAATTGCAAGATAAAAGTGTTCTCCCTGAGTATGCACCATTGCCAAAGTTCGTCGTGCCCAGACACCACGTGATGATCGGGTGTGATAAGCTCTACGTCCATCTACAACGGGTGCAAGCCAGTTTTGCACACGCAGAATACTCAGGTCAAACTTGACGAGCCTAGCATATGCAGATATGGCCTCAGAACACTGAGACCGAAAGGTCGAGCATGAATCATATAGTTGATATGATCAACATAATGATGTTCATCATTGGAAACTACTCCATTTCACGTGATGATCGATTATGGTTTAGTTGATATGGATCACGTGATCACTTAGATGATTAGAGGGATGTCTATCTAAGTGGGAGTTCTTAAGTAATATGATTAATTGAACTTTAATTTATCATGAACTTAGTCCTGGTAGTATTAGCATATCTATGTTGTAGATCAATACCTCGCGTTTAGCTCCCCTTTTTATTTTTTGATATCTTCCTAGAGAAAACTAAGTTGAAAGATGTTAATAGCAATGATGCGGAATGGATCCGTGATCTGAGGATTATCTTCATTGCTGCACAGAAGAATTATGTCCTTGATGCACCGCTAGGTGACAGACCTATTGCAGGAGCAGATGCAGACGTCATGAACGTTTGGCTAGCTTAATATGATGACTACTTGACAGTTTAGTTCACCATGCTTAACAGCTTAGAATCGGGACTTCAAAGACGTTTTGAACGTCATGGATCATATGAGATGTTCCAGGAGTTGAAGTTAATATTTCAAGAAAATACCCGAGTTGAGAGATATGAAGTCTCCAACAAGTTCTATAGCTAAAAAGATGGAGGAGATTAGCTCAAGCAGTGAGCATGTGTTTAGATTGTCTGGGTACTACAATCGCTTCAATCAAGTTGGAGTTAATCATCCAGATAAAATAGTGATTGACAGAATTCTCTAGTCATAGTCACCAAGTTAGTTGAACTCGGTGATAAACTATAGTATGCAAGGGATGATGTAAACGATTCCCGAGCTTTTCATGATGATGAAATCGATGAAGGTAGAAATCAAGAAAGAGCATCAAGTGTTGATGATTAACAAGACCACTAGTTTCAAGAAAAGGGTAAAGGGAAAGAAAGGGAACTTCAAGAAGAACAGCAAGCAAGTTATTGCTCAAGTGAAGAAGCCCAAGTCTGGACCTAAGCCTGAGACTAAGTGCTTCTACTGCAAAGGGACTGGTCACTGGAAGCGGAAATGCCCTGAATATTTAGTGGATAAGAAGGATGGCAAACTGAACAAGGGTATATTTGATATACAGGTTATTGATGTGTACCTTACTAGTATTTATAGTAGCCACTGGGTATTTGATACTTGTTCGGTTGCTAAAAATTAGTAACTCGAAACAGGAGTTACAGAATAAATAGAGACTAATTAAGGGTGAAGTGATGATGTGTGTTGGAAGTGGTTCCAAGATTGATATGATCAACATCGCACACTCCCTATACTTTCGGGATTAGTGTTAAACCTAAATAAGTGATATTTGGCGTTTGCGTTGAGCATGAATATGATTTGATCATGTTTATTGCAAAACGGTTATTCATTTAAGTTAGAGAATAATTGTTGTTCTGTTTACATGAATAAAACCTTCTATGATCATACACCCAATGAAAATGGTTCGTTGGATCTCGATCATAGTGATACACATATTCATAGTATTGAAGCCAAAAGATGCAAAGTTAATAATGATAGTGCAACTTATTTGGGGCACTGCCGTTTAGGTCATATTGGTGTAAAGCGCATGAAGCAACTCCATGATGATGGGCTTTTGGAATCACTTGATTATGAATCATTTTGATGCTTGCGAACCATGCCACATGGGCAAGATGAATAAGACTCCGTTCTCCGGAACAATGGAGCGAGCAACTGACTTATTGGAAATAATACATACCGATGTATGCAGTCCGATGAGTGTTGAGGCTCGCGGCGGGTATCGTTATTTTTTGACCTTCACAGATGATTTGAGCAGATATGGGTATATATACTTAATGAAACATAAGTGTGAAACATTTGAAAAGTTCAAAGAACTTGAGAGTGAAGTGGAGAATCATCGTGACAAGAAAATAAAGTTTCTACGATCTGATCGCAGAGACAAATATTTGAGTTACGAGTTTGGTCTTCAAATAAAACAATGTGGAATAGTTTCAAAAAATCGTGCCACCTAGAACACCACAGCATAATGGTGTGTCTGAACGTCATAACCATACAATTATTGGATATAGTGCAATCTATGATGTTTCGTACCGATTAACCACTATCGTTTTGGGGTTATGCATTAGAGACGGCTGCATTCACATTAAAAAGGGCACCATCTAAATCCGTTGAGACGACACCGTATGAATTGTGGTTTAGCAAGAAACCTAAGCTGTCATTTCTTAAAATTTGGGGTTGCGATGCTTATGTGAAAAAGTTTCATCTTGATATGCTCAAACCCAAGTCGGAGAAGTGCGTCTTCATAGGATACCCAAAAGTAACTGTTGGGTACACCTTCTATCACAGATTCGAAGGCAAGATATTTGTTGCTAAGAATAGATCCTTTCTAGAGAAGTGAGTGGGAGGAAAGTATAACTTGATGAGGTAACTGTACCTGCTGCCTTATTGGAAAGTAGGTCATCACAGAAATCTATTTCTGTGACTCCTACAACAATTAGTGATGAAGCTAATGATGATGCTCATGTAACTTCAGATCAAGTTACTACCGAACCTCGTAGGTCAACCAGAGTGAGATCCGCACCAGAGTGCTATGGTAATCCTGTTCTGGAGGTCATGTTAATTGACCATGACGAACCTATGAACTATGAGGAAGCGATGATGAGCCCAGATTCCGCGAGATGGCTTGAGGCCATGAAATCTGAGATTGGATCCATGTATGAGAAAAAAGTATGGACTTTGATTGACTTGCCCGATGATCGGTGAGTCATTAAGGATAAACGGATCTTCAAGAGGAAGACGGACGCTGATAGTAGTCTTACTATCTACAAAGCTCGAATTGTCGCAAAGTGTTTTCGACAAGTTGAAGGTGTTGACTACGATGAGATTTTCTCACTCGTACCGATGCTTAAAAGTCTGTCCGAATCATGTTAGCAGTTGCCGCATTTTATGAAATCTGGCAAATGGATGTCAAAACTGTATTCCTTCATGGATTTCTTAAAAAGAAGAGTTGTATATGATGCAACCAGAAGGTTTTGTCGACCCTAAAGGTGCTAACAAAGTGAGCAAGCTCCAGCGATCCATCTATGGACTGCTGCAAGCATCTCGGAGTTGGAATATATGCTTTGATAAAGTGATCAAAGTATATGGTTTTATACAGACTTGCGGTAAAGCCTATATTTACAAGAAAGTGAGTGGGAGCACTACAACATTTCTGATAAGTATATGTGAATGCCATATTGTTGATCAGAAAGAATGTAGAATTTTCTGGAAAGCATAAAGGAGTATTTGAAAGGAGTTTTTCAAAGAAAGACCTCGATGAAGCTGCTTACACATTGAGCATCAAGATCTATAGAGATAGATCAAGACGCTTGATAAGTTATTTCAATGAGTACATAACTTGACAAGATTTTAAAGTAGTTCAAAATGGAACAGTCAAAGAAGGAGTTCTTTCCTATGTTGCAAGGTATGAAGTTGAGTAAAGACTCAAAACCCGACCACATCAGAAAATAGAAAGAGAATGATAAGTCATTCCCTATGCCTCAGTCATAGGTTCTATAAAGTATGCTATGCTGTTTACCAGTCCTATTGTATACCTTAGCATCTTTCTGCCAAGGGAGTACAATAGTGATCTAGGAGTAGATCACTGGACAGCAGTCAAAATTATCCTTAGAGGACTAAGGAAATATTTCTCGGTTATGGAGGTGATAAAAGAGTTCATTGTAAAGAGTTACATCGATGCAAGCTTTTTACATCGATGTAGATGACTCCAAGTCTCAATCTGGATACATATTGAAACTGGGAGCAATTAGCTAGAGTAGCTCTGTGTAGAGCATTGTTGACATAGAAATTTGCAAAATACATACGGATCTGAATGTGGCAGACCCGTTGACTAAACTTTTCTCACAAGCAAAACATGATCACACATTAGTACCCTTTGGGTGTTAATCACATAGCGATGTGAACTAGATTATTGACTCTAGTAAACCCTTTGGGTGTTGTTCACATGACGATGTGAACTATGGGTGTTAATCACATGGTGATGTGAACTATTGGTGTTAAATCACATGGTGATGTGAACTAGATTATTGACTCTAGTGCAAGTGGGAGACTGAAGGAAATATGCCCTAGAGGCAATAATAAAGTTATTATTTATTTCCTTATATCATGATAAATGTTTATTATTCATGCTAGAATTGTATTAACCGAAAACATAATACATGTGTGAATACATAGACAAACAGAGCATCACTAGTATGCCTCTACTTGACTAGCTCGTTGATCAAAGATGGTTATGTTTCCTAGCCATAGACAAAGAGGTGTCATTTGATTAACGGGGTCACATCATTAGGAGAATGATGTGATTGACTTGACCCATTCCGTTAGCTTAGCACTTGATCGTTTAGTTTGTTGCTATTGCTTTCTTCATGACTTATACATGTTCCCACTAGTAGAAAAAGGGCCTGCAGTCCCGGTTCATAAGGGTCTTTAGTCCCGGTTCTTGAACCGGGACTAAAGTGTCGGTACTAATGCCCTGACCCTTTAGTCCCAGTTCAAACCAGAACCGGGACTAAAGGCCCTCCACGTGGCCGCTGCCTGGAGGTCCACCTTTAGTCCCGGTTGGTAACACCAACCGGTACTAAAGGTAATTTTCTGATTTTTGTGAATTTTTTTTATTTTCAAATTTCTGATTTATTTTAACCTCTAATCTCTAATCACCCCTCTCATCACTGCTCAATTTAATCTCTAATCACCCCTCATCATTCCAAATCATCTAACTTCCCGGACGGTCACCCATCCTCCCACTCCCCCAGCCTGAGCACGCTTAACTTCCAGGTTCTATTCTCCCTCGTTTCCAAGTCTGCACTCGTTGTTTTCCTGACAATAGTAAGATGTTAATCCTATTAACCTTCAGGATTTCAGCTTGAGCATGAAGTCACACATTTCACTATTTGAGTTTGAAACTATTGTTGTAAAAAACATTAATTATTTAGTAACACTAATATTTCTTGAATAAGTAGTTTAACCAAAGTTTGACCATAGTTTGACCAGATTTAACCAAAATTCAAAAAAGCTAAAATAATTATTTAATAACACTAATATTCTTGAATAATTATTTAGTAACACTAATACTTCTTGAATGCGTAGTTTGACCATAGTTTGACCAGATTTAATGAAAATTAAAAAAACAGAAATTTGAGATAACTTTTTTTCCTTTTGGAATTTGAGGATTCTACAAATTTGCAAACAGGCCATAGGTGGTCTCTACCGGATGTAACTTTTCGAGTAGATGATTTTTCATATAAAAAACTTTTTAATCCGAGTTCGTATGCAAAAGTTATGCCCATTTTACAAATTCCAGAGAGATTTTGTAAATAAAGTCAAAATTCATATTTGTAAATTTTCCCAACAACTACACCACATATCACATGGGAAACTTATTTTATTTTATTTTTTTGACATTTCCATCATTTTCTTTTGTTTTTTCTAAAACTGAAAAGGCGGTCCACAAGGGGGGGAGAGTTTGAAAATTGGACCTTTAGTACCGGTTCATGCCATGAACTGGTACTAATGCCCACCAACCGGGACTAATGGGCATCGCATCCTTTAGTCCCGGTTCGTGGCATGAACCGGGACTATAGGGCCCAGGTGAACCGGGACTAATGCCTTAGCCGCACGAACCGGGATAAATGCACCCATTGGTCCTGGTTCTGGACTAAACCGGGACTAATGGGGTTACCCGGCCTGGACCAAAGCCCCCTTTTTCTACTAGTATCCTGTGCCTATGAGATTATGCAACTCCCGTTTACCGGAGGAACACTTTGTGTGCTAACAAACGTCACAACGTAACTGGGTGATTATAAAGGTGCTCTACAGGTGTCTCCGAAGGTACTTGTTGGGTTGGCGTATTTCGAGATTAGGATTTGTCACTCCGATTGTCGGAGAGGTATCTCTGGGCCCACTCGAGTATGCACATCACTTAAGCCTTGCAAGCATTGCAACTAATGAGTTAGTTGCGTGATGATGTATTACGGAACGAGTAAAGAGACTTGCCGGTAACGAGATTGAACTAGGTATTGAGATACCGATGATTGGATCTCGGGCAAGTAACATACTGATGACAAAGGGAACAATGTATGTTGTCATGCCATTTGACCGATAAAGATCTTCGTAGAATATGTAGAAGCCAATATGAGCATCCAGGTTCCGCTATTGGTTATTGACCAGAGACGTGTCTTGGTCATGTCTACATAGTTGTCGAACCCGTAGGGTCCGCACGCTTAAAGTTCGATGATGGTTATATTATGAGTTTATGTGTTTTGATGTACCTAAGTTAGTTCAGAGTCCCGGATGAGATCGGGGACATGATGAGGAGTCTCAAAATGGTCGAGACGTAAAGATCAATATATTGGACGACTATATTCGGACATCGGAAATGTTCCGAGTGGCTCGGGTATTTTTCGGAGTACCGGGGAGTTACGGGAATACGGGGAAGAAGTATATGGGCCTTATTGGGCTTTCACTACTAGAAAAAGAGCTATAGATGGGATTGACAGTAATGGCGCACCTGACAAGGGGTGCGCCATTAGTATATACTAATGGCGCACCACCATCTAGTACGCCATTAGAGTTGAAACTACTAATGGCGCACCTGGCACAGGGTGCGCCATTAGTATCAAATTTTTTTTGGAACTAGTGCGCCTGTCCAAACATACTAATGGCGCATCCAGACAAAGTGCGCCATTACTAGTTGTAACTAGTAATGGCGCACCTGTCGGAAAGTGCGCCACTAATGTTGTTTTTTTTATTATATTTTTTCCCTTTTTTGCAAAACTACTAATGGCGCACTGTCGCACCGTGCGCCCTTACTAGTTCAAACTAGTAATGGCGCACTGGGGGACAGTGCGCCATTAGTAAATTTTTTTTTTTGCAAAACTACTAATGGCGCACCACCAGAAGGTGCGCCATTAGTAACCTAGATTACTAATGGCGCATTTTGAGTTGGTGCACCATTAGTAAGTGGGCAGCAACAAGATATTTTGGGGAGCCTCTCCTACCCACACTCACTTTCTCCCCACTTCATTCTCTCCACCTCCTCCTTGTCTCGGGTGCCTCCTCCTTTTCACCTCATTTCCACCATAGATTCATTCAATTTAAGTGGTTAAATTACCTTGTTTTGATAGGTAAGTAATGGGGGAAGCTATATTTATGTATTTCTCCCTACAACAATGTGCACATATGCACTTTTTATGGCCTAGCTAGATCTATGTATGTTCGTGGTGTTGCATATGTTTGTGGTGTTGCATATGTGTTTGTGTTGGGAGGTGTACCGGTATTTGAAATGCGATAGTTGCCAATATTTTGCCGCAATGTTGATTCATTTCCGTTTCGGCAAGAATTTTGGCATTAAGCATTCTTTTTGGTCCTATTTTTAGGGGAAGTCATGCCAAATGTTTTCTTGGTTCTAAAATATCGTTTTGCTCTACCCCGCAGGCGACCATGGTCCGCATGATGACCGAAGGCATCGTGAATAGGTTTTTGAGGTCCGCGAAGGCCGAGATGCTTCAAAAGAACGAGATGGAGATAAGATGTCCGTGTCGAAGATGCAAGCTGAAGAGCCTTATTGCGGACCCGGAATCTGGGTAGGTGCGGGACCACCTGCTCTTGCGTGGTTTCATGGATGGCTATCGGTGGCAAGGTGATGAAGATGACTACGAAGTCGTTCATGGGGGCCGGGCAAGAAATGAGGAAGGGCAGCAAGACAACCACCGTGGCTCGGGCGGGCGAGAAGACGAAGAATCCCCAGGAGATGATCACGACGGTGATGCTGTACACAGTCATCATGTAGAAGATGTAGGACATGATGATGAGGAAGATGCCGGAGCAGACGACGCTGGACCATCGATGGGCTGGGTGCAGGACCCTCATATTCAAGAGCTGCTTCTCAAGCAGACGGATAACGCAAGAGCTGCCGCCCGAGAGAAAGCCAAGATGGATCAACTTGAGTTAGACGCGGTCACTCCATTGTATGAAGGATGCAGGCCCGAGGATACCCGCCTGAAAGTAACGCTCATGGCTCTGGAGATGAAGGTAAAACACAAAATGACCGACGCATGCTTCGACGAGAACATGTCATTCTGGCACGAACGTCTTCCCAAGGGGAACAAGTGCCCGACCAGTTTGGAGGAGGCGAAGAAAATCGTGTGTCCTCTGGATTTACCGCACGTGAAATACCATGTGTGCATGAACAATTGCATCATTTATCGGGACGAGCACGTGGAGTCTACCATATGTCCGGTGTGTGGCGTCACTCGATACAAGAAGAGGAAGAAAGCTCCTCGAAAAGTGGTGTGGTACTTTCCGATCACTCCTCGTCTGCAGCGGTATTTTGCGGACCCTAAGGTAGCAAAGCTCCTGCGTTGGCACGCGGATAGGGAGGAGAAGAAGCGAGAAGATGACGCAAATGACCCGGAGATAGATAAAAAAGACAAGATGCTGAGTCACCCTAAGGATGCGAGCCAGTGGCAAGCATTGAACTTCAAAGACCTAGAATTTGGGAATGATCCAAGGAACATCGTGCTGGGCGCGAGCACCGATGGAGTCAATCCGTTTGGCAGCCAGAGAAGCATACATAGCACCTGGCCTCTGTTTGTGTGGATGTACAACCTTCCCCCCTGGTTGTGCATGAAGAGGAAGTACATTCACATGAGTATGCTAATTGAAGGACCGAAACAACCAGGGAACGACATCAATCTGTATCTGGGGCTGCTAAAAGAGGAGCTTGACAGGCTGTGGAAAACTCCAGCCAATACGTGGGACGCCGCAGAGAAAGAATATTTCCCTATGAGAGCCGCGCTGCTCACGACAGTGCACGACTATCTCGGTTACGGATATGTCGCGGGGCAGGTGGTCCACGAATTTTCTGGATGCGCCAGGTGCATGGATGACACAACGTATCGCTAGCTAGATAGAGATCCCGGGTCTTCGAAAACTGTGTTCATGGGACATCGAAGGTGGCTTCGCGACGATGACCCGTGGAGAAAATGCAAGGATCTGTTCGATGGTGAAACCGAACCCCGAGGACGCCCGCGTACGAGGAGCGGCGAGGAAATAGACGAGCTGTTGAAAAATTGGAAAGACTGCCCACTACCGGGAAAGAAGCAAAAGGCGTCAGAGCCGGGAAAAAAGCGAAAGGCGCCAGAGCCGCTGCTGAAGGTATGGAAAACGAGGTCTGTTTTCTGGGACTTGCCGTACTGGAAGATCCACCGTGTGCCTCACAGCCTTGATGTCATGCATATCACGAAGAACGTGTGCGAGAGTCTGCTTGGTACCCTGCTCAACATGCTAGAGAGGACCAAAGATGGGCCGAAAGCAAGGGCATACTTGAAATCAATGGGCATCAGGCAGGAGCTTCACACTATATATGATGATCATGATGATGATGATGATGATGAGGCGAAGCAGGACACGGAAAGTCGTCGCAAAGGCAAGAAGGCCAAGAAGACCGGAAATGACTACCCTCCCGCGTGCTTCACTCTAAGTCAGGAGGAGATCGAGCAGTTTTTCACCTGCCTCGTAGGAGTAAAAATTCCTTACGGTTACACGGGGAAGATAAGCAGATACCTAGACCCAGCGAAGCAGAAGTTCAGCGGGATGAAGTCTCACGACTGTCACGTGCTGATGACGCAGATACTTCCAGTTGCAATCTGTGGGATCATGGACGCGCACGTCCGTGAAACCCTATTTGGCCTATGCAATTTTTTCGACATCATCTCTCGGAAGTCTGTTGGCGTGAGGCAACTCAGAAGGCTACAGGAAGAGATCGTGGTGATACTATGCGAGCTTGAGATGTACTTCCCGCCCGCATTCTTCGACGTTATGGTGCATCTGCTGGTCCATATCGTGGACGATATCATCCAACTCGGGCCGACGTTCCTGCACAGCATGATGCCGTTCGAAAGGATGAATGGTGTCATCAAAGGACACGTTCGCAACATGTCACGTCCAGAGGGAAGCATAGCCAGGGGCTTTATGACCGAAGAGTGCATCTCCTACTGCACGAATTATCTAGGCATCGAGAACCCCGTTGGTCTGCCCGTCAACAGGCACCTCGGCAGGCTCGCTGGATGGGGTCACCGTGAGGGTCGTCGCGAAATGCATGTCGACTTCGAGGGTCGACTCGCCGACTTTGAAAGAGCAAACCTAGTCGCGCTACAACACATAGACGTGGTCGATCCTTGGGTGGTACAGCACAAAACCTTTATTAAGAAGACGTACAATGACCGAGGCCAACAGAGGACAGACGGAGATATACTCAAAGAGCACAACTCATGTTTCACGCGTTGGTTCAAGCAGAAGCTTCTGTCGTACCCTTTACATGAGGATTCTTCCGTGGAAGAACAACTCATATTCGCCTTGTCACAGGGCGCCGAGCACAACCTGATGACCTATGAGGCGTACGATATCAACGGCTACACATTCTACACCGAGGCCAAGGACATGAAGAGCGATGGTTATCAGAACTCCGGGGTAACGATGGAATCCTACACCGGTAACGACAAGGACAGATACTACGGAAGGATCGAGGAGATCTGGGAGCTGAGCTACGCTGGAGAGAAGGTCCCGATGTTCCGTGTCAGATGGGCCAAGAGCATCCTAAAAGAAGACCGGTATTTCACCACCATGGTTATACCCGAAGCCAAATCCAAGACCGCGGGCGCAAACGTCACCGCGAAAAATGAGCCATGGGTACTGGCTTCCCAAGTGGACCAATGCTTCTTCATTACCGACCCGTCAAAGCCCAGTCGTGTTGTCGTGAGGAGAGGCAAAAGGAAGATCATCGGAATGGATGGAGTTGCCAATGAGCAAGATTTCGACAAGTACGGCGACCCGAGGATCGAACATGACGATGATGATGAAGTAGCAGCATACACCACAAGAAGAAGCAGGACCACCCTACCTAAAGGACGTCCATTCCACAGAAGAACTCCATTTGCGAAAAAGAAGGGCAAGAAGATTGTGAACAGATAGCTAGCTAAGATTGATTGTATTTAAATCGGAGCCTTCATTTCTCGATTGTATTTCATGGGCACTTTTTGAACTATCATGAATATTTTTAAATCTCATGGACACTCCTCGCTGCTGAGCACCCCCTGGTCCACCGGCCGCCGCCGCCGACCCCCCGCACCCTCGATTCCCCTACTCAACCGCCGCCGCCGACCCCCCGCACACCGCGCACTCTCCCCCGCTCCACCAGCATTACTGTTTGATGATATTATTTAAAAAATTATTACTGTATTATAAAAAAATATTACTATTATGATTTAAACAAGTTTGAATATATTTAAACACAAATAAGTATCAAACAGCATTTTAATGCATAAAAAAATTGTGGAGCCTGGGAATCGAACCGAGGACCTCCTGGTGTGAGAACTGGCTGCTGACCAGTCGAGCTAGTAGAGGCAACTTGGTGTCTATCAGGTCAAGTGGAAGATAACCTGTTGGCTCGAGCAGAAATAAAAAAAATACTAGTGGCGCACCACGGTGAGGTGCGCCATTATTATGGATGTACTTATGGCGCACCGAGGGGTGGTGCGCCATTAGTATTGTGCCCGGCCCCATCCATATTCCCTCCCCGGCCGGCCCCTCCCTATCCCCTCTCTCTCCCTCGCCCTCGATCCCCTTCTCCTCTCCTCTCCCGATGCCCCGACGCCGCTGCCCCGATGCCGCCTCCCTCCTCCGCTCCTTCTCCTCCCAGGTAACCCCCGCTTCCCCGCCCCTCTCTCACGCGCTGTTCCTCTGCCTCGCCGCGCCGTTTCTCTGATCGGTGCTGTTGGGTGTAATGAGCAGGGGAGGCCCTGACACCCTCGCCGCCCCTGACCCCCTGCCGCCCCGCCGCGCCGGTCCACCACCCCCACCCCGCCCGAGCCGCCGCCATCCCGACGCCCTAGCCGCCCCGACACCCCGCCGCCCGGGTGCCCCGTTGAGCTTCCCCCTGTTTTTTCTTTTAGTTTGTGATTGGGCTGCCTAGAATGTTTAGGATGTTAGTTTACTCGTAGATTTTGTCTCTGTGGTAATCTGTCAAGTCAATTAAGCCCAATGCTGATGAGTTTCTGATTTAGTTTGTTTGGCATCTTCATGCTGTAATTTTGCTTCTTTAGTTGTTCTCATCAATTTGCACAAGTTTGGCGTGAGTTTTCTAGCATCTTAGTAAAACTGCTTGTAGTGTTAAGATTTATTGGGGGCAGCTTTCAGCCGGACTTGCAAAGACTTCTTAGCACCCCCTTCGATGACGGGTGAGATGGCAGCACCCATGGAGTTCATTTGGTTCAGTTTCTATAGTGCAGTTAAGAGTATTAGTGCTTACCGTTATTCAGTAAAAAAAGGAAAAGACAACCAATGTGAAAGAATCAGATTACGTGTGGTAGAGAGAAGTTCCTTCATTTTTTTCTAAGTGCACTGCAGTAATTTGGAGCAGTTGTTCTATGGCTTTTTTAGCACAAAAAGTCTGATTATATAAGCAAAAATAATTGTTAGCTTTTAGATGTTGTGGTGGTTCACTTGGGGGTATGTGTAGCAGTTAGCAAAAACAGAGGACTAAAGTGCTCTGTTTTGGCAAACCAGTGCATGCATGCCTTTTTTCTTCTTCATTTTTAGTAAAGTGCTCTATTCTGGGTCATGCACTTTGTGCCATGGCCACATTGGTTTTCTGTTTGGCCTCAATTTGGCCTGACAAATGATGGTCTACTAGCTGGTCTACTAGCTGGCAAGATGCTTGGTATATATATGTTGTGTTCAGTTTTGGGAGGAGTTCAGAACAACCTATGAAGCTGTATTTCTGAAATGTGGTGATGATCTTATCTGCAAGAATGAAAATGATGAGCTATGTTTCTAAAATGTGGTGATGATCTTATCTTAGCTGTATTTCTGAACTGGTAGCTAAGTCTATTACTTGTGATGATGTTGCTGCTGCTACTGTACTACTTGTGAAGTGATGCTGCTGCTGCTTTCTGCGAGTTGCTGCTGCTAGTTGTGATTTTGTCAAGTGATGCTGCTGCTACTTGTGATCTTCTAAAATGACCCCTTTCTCCTGAAACGTTGATTAATTTCTGTTTTGGTTGAGAAATGGGGCACTCCAAGGTCAAGAAAATTAGCAAAGGTCATGCCCAATTTTCTTGACCTAGAAGGTGCCCGATTCTCAACCGAAATAAAAATTAATTTGCTTTAGTGGTTGGATTAGTTTAGTATTTTTTTCACACACTCAGACACCCTTGCTTGCCATGTGTGTGAGAGAGATAGTGAGAGGAGACAAGAAGAAGGGGGTTAGGAAGATGTTGCCTGCTCATCAAAGCTAACCATCTCCCCCTTTTCACCCCTTTTCCTTTGTCTTTTGTGGGTTGCAAGGAAGCTACTGTCTTAGCTAGCTTAGCTTGTGCACAAATCCCAGTGTTACAATCTAGAAAATTAGCCTGCAAAGATGAGGTCCCATGCTGGCTGTACCACTTCATCATGCAAAAGTGCCTTCAAGATCCAAGGCAATATCACAAACATCATAGGCAATTTGACCAAACTCACAACCTTGTATCTTTGCAGCAACCAACTTTCTAGACACACCCCTCAAGAACTAGGTTACCCTGAGAACGTGGACTTGGACCTTAGCAACAACACACTAACAGGTTCTATCCCAAAACACCTAGGCAATAGCACAAACATCTCTCAATTGTTCCTTGACAATAACCAACTTTTTGGCGACATTCCTCGAGAATTAGGTTATTTGGTCAACTTAGAGATCTTGTTCCTTGACAATAACCAACTTTTTGACCAAACGTTGTTCCTATTTAGAGAGAAAAATGGCCAACAACGATGAGGCCGGGGGTTCGGGCGTCAAGGCATTCTGGGAGCTGTCCCAGGAGATGGAGGAACAACCTCACTTGTATGAGGCCGCTGCCTTCCCCACCGATCCTGAGAACACTGATGGTACCGTCGAGGATGACCCCACTGATGGTGCCGCCGAGGATGCCACCACTGATGATGGCGGCGCACGCACAGATGGCAGCCAACCGAAGAGGCAACGGAAGGACCGGCGCCCGACCATGCTCCGCACCCTCAAGGAGGAAGTTACTGAAGTGGACTCCGACGGGAATCCAACGGCGCCCGAATGAATAGTCAAGGGGTACTCGCTTTAGCTCGGGTGCATTCTCCGGAGCACCGTCTCGATCAACACCGAGAACCTCAGGCATCCTGACCGAGGGAATTTGCGCAACCTCCTCTTCACGAAGCTGCACGAACGATACAAGTTCCCCGCTGAATTTGAAAACACAAGCCTCAAAGGGAATAAAGTGAACAATGCTGCCCTCACGAAGATGAGCACGGCCCTGTCTACTTGGAAAATCAATGTGAAGAGAATGATCCAGAAAGGTGAGAGTTATGAGAAGATCAAGGAGAAAAATCCTTCACCGAAGATGACTACAACGACTTCAAGATCAATTGCTCGAGCACCGCAAGCTCCGATTCAAGTAAGTGGGGGAAAGAAATGCGGGAGCTGAACTTAGGGGAACACACACTCGGTCCCGGCGGTTACAGAGTGGCGGAGCCTATATGGGACAAGGAGGATGCGGACCGTGCCGAGCAAGGCCTACCGCCCCTCTTCGATAAATACGGTGACAAGCAGACCAGGAACTTTGTCAGGGCCCGGCACAAGAAGGACCCGAAAACAAAGGAGCTTACCACGGATCCGAAGACTAGGGAGCTTGAGCTTGTTCTGGTAAGGAATACACCCTCGCGTAATTAGCTTCATATGGTTGCATTCTAATTAATGAAGCCAAATTTCTAAATGGTTCACATTCCTTCCATAGGCGACTGAAAGCAGTAGCGCGGGGTCGACTAAGAGCAACCCTTGGGACACCACTCTAAATAGGGTGTTGAATGTAATGAAGAACAAGGATAAGCTCAGTAAGCCGACGTCAGTTGGTCGTGTGGCCGGCAAAGGCTTGTCGACAAAATGGTCGTCATACTATAACACTGGTGGGCGAAAGGAGAAAAAGACCAGCTCAGAAAGCCAGGCGCGCGAGGTTCAAGAACTCAGGGCACAGGTGGTGCGGATTCCGGAGATGGTCCAAGAGCAAGTGGAACAACAACTCGGAAGGACGATGACCACCATTGTGCCTACCTTGATCCAGGGGATTAGTGCGTGGATTGCGGGTGGCCAACAGGGGCCGCCCCCAATTCCTAGCTTCACGTCCAGCAACTCGCAGAACGCAATGGCGGGGCCATTGGTGTCTCCGACGGAGGCGGCACTGGTGTCTCCGACGCCGGCACGGGAGCTTAATGCACCCGGGTGTACGTCGGCCGGCACCTCTGCAGCAAGCGGCCCCTCCGTCAACTGCACGCCCGCCGTTGGCGGTGCCTCGACATTAGCCGAGGTCGACGCCATCATCACGGTAACTAATTAAGCCTCTCTCGGCCGAGGACTTCATCTCCTTGCCTTTGACTGGGCATCCCTGACGCCCTACATGTTTTTGCAGGGCGCCGCCGACGTTCTGTGCACTCTCCTGCACTTCGTGAACAACGAGTTGGTCGATGTCGCCAAGGGAAAAATCGTTCAACCGGGCAACCCCTTGTTCCACGGTACCCAGATGCCACCCAACTTGTTTAGGGTTCAACTGGTTCGGGTGCTGCCAGGCTGCGACGAGTTGTTACCTCCGATTCGACCCATCGGGGCCGACGATGATGACATGATGACCCTCAGCGCCTGCCTGAGCTGGCCCCTGCTTTGGCCGAAGAGCCAGATTCGTTTGGGGGCGGGGGACACCACCCCAAAGACAACACCGCCAGTCGTGCCGGCGCCAAGTCGGCCCCATGGCAAGACCGCCGCAACGGTGCCGGACATCCCTATGCCACTGGATCCAAACATGCATATGGCACAGGATCAGAATGACGACGACGACGATACATTTGCCAACGTCGATCAGTACTTTGCCGATCATGGGTACGGTGGTGACATCATGGGGCCTCCTTCTCAAGAACCCAACCCAACAAAAGACGTTCGCGATCTAGCTGGTACCGCGGAGAAGCCAAGTTGCAACAGGTGTCGTCTAGCGTTCAGCTCTCAGGAGACGCCTCCAGCTGCCGACTTCACCGAGACTCAGATAGGCGAGGAGCGAAATATTATCAGCCCAAACACACTCAAGAAGGCGGTCCGTGAGCAGAACTCGGTCCCATTACAGGAGAAGAAGAAGGCACGCAAAAGAAAGACTAACAAGGGTGCGGGCCAGCCGGCACCGAGTATGATCCGTGCTCAGGACGGGCCACCTTCACCTGAGGATATCTCGAGGAGGGTGCATGTGGCGGGTAGGCCGATGCTACCGAGAAATATGCTCGATGCTGCAACCGGTGCTATGCGGAGTCTGCATGACAGTGGTCTTTCTTTGGAGAAGCGGCGTCTCGGAGAGAAGGATGTGGCATACCCGGTTTTCGCGGCCAAGGTGCCAGAGGGCAAGGGCTTTGTGGATAACTCCATCGGGGGTACGATCGTCCTGCGGTTTGATGACATCCACGCTATGTTGAACCTTCATCCGCTGCACTACACCTTCGTTCGGCTATTTTCGCTGAGTATGGAGATGCGGCTCGTTCGCGACAAGACCCCGGACATCGTGATAGTCGACCCCTTCTACATGCGTGCCAAGATCTTGGGCAGCGCTGGGGACCAGCAAGTCGCGAGTTCTTACCTCGAAGGCGTCATTCTGGCAAACCAAGATAAGGATAACTTCCCCGTGCCTTACTTTCCCGAGTAAGTCCTCCCCTCAACCGCCCCATAACATATGAATTCTTAGATTTCGATTTTTTTTTCTTTTAACATTCCGTGTTTTCTGCAGTGACACACGTTGCACGCTCATCCTCCTAAGCCCCAAATATTCCATGGCCACATATTTCGACCCGGACCGTCAGTCGAACGTAGACTACACAAATGTCAAGAAGGTTCTTGATGATGTTCTCCCCGGCTACGTCAAATCTGGAGGCACCTTCACCAGGCCTATTCGTAAGTACGGCAAGCACGTGTTCTCCCACAATACGACGTTCTGCTGCGTCAAGCAGCCAACTGGCGGTCAGAAGGGTGCCTACTACGCCATCCATCACATGCGGGCGATCGTACGGGACCATCATCAACTTCTGCTACCGAGTAGACTCAAAGATTGGGCCGCGAGCGTATCGGCAATCTAGGACGCGGACATCAGACAAGAATTCTTTCGCATCCAGTCGGAGTTTGTGGAAATCATCCATCAAGATGTCCTTCGTACCTCGGGGCAATTCTACCTCAGAAATCAACCGTCCAACAGTGACATCGACACAATCCTACAAATGCAGGCTGACAACGCCCGTTGTTTCATGACTCCCACGATAGACGGCGGCTTCATCCACGCTCCGGTCCCTTGAGTCGAGTCGAAAACAGTGATGTTGTGTCTAGTTCTGAAACATCGATTGGCTCATATGTTGTAATTAAACTTTAATGAAATTGTAGTATGTCTCTTTGGTTTCGAGAGTCATTCAACTTAGATGTAATCGATGCTATTAATGTTTTGCTTTTCTCTTCCGATCGTTCTGTTGCATACTTATATGTTGCTTATGTATTGTCTGTGAATTGGTACTAACGTTTCGTTTGGCTACTGCATAGCGATGATGTGGTATGTCGTGTACAAGGGTAAGGTTCCCGGAGTCTACAACGACTTGGAGGAGTGTCGGAGACAGGTTCACCGATTCAGCGGTAACAGTTACAAAGGGTACACCACTAGGGCCAAGGCCGAATCTAGATACGCCCGCTATCTAGCGGGAGAGAGGAGGGAGCGTTGGAGGAACCGGATGAAGACGAGTTTCATCGTGATGATGCTCATCGTGATGACCGCATCTCTCTTCTACGTGATGGTAGTTTAGATGATCGATATCGACTTGTAATGTGAAGACAAACTCGCGGTCTCGAGACTTGTAATATAATATTCTATCTTTGTTCGGTCTTTTCAATTCGGAGACTAATATGATGAATTGTATTCGGAGACTAAAATGATGAATTGTATTCAGAGACTAATCTTCTATTTTATTCGATGAATCTGTTGTTGATGTGTGCTGTCTATATTTTGTCCAATTATACATTTTGTAACCTGTGCAAAAAATAGAAAATTAAAAAACAAAAAAAAACCTAATATTCATACTAATGGCGCATCACATCATAGTGCGCCATTAGTGTGCCAAAGGATACTAATGGCGCATCATTACACAATGCGCCATTAGTGTGCCGAAGTTACTAATGGCGCATACTATTGTTGTGCGCCATTAGTATGCCAAAGCACCTGGGTATACATGGCCCCCTGGGAGGCATACTAATGGCGCACCGTGGACTATACTAATGGCGCACCGCGTGGTGCGCCATTAGTATACCAGATACTAATGGCGCACCAGTGGTGCGCCATTAGTAAAATATACTAATGGCGTGCTACTAATGGCGCACCACTAATGCGCCATTAATGGCCAAATTAGGTGCGCCATTAGTAGGCCTTTTCCTAGTAGTGTTTGGGAGAGAGAGAGAGAGAGAGGCAGGCCGCACGCCCCCCCCCCCAATGACTAGTCTGAATTGGACTAGGGGGAGGGGTGGCGCCCCCTCCTTCTTTCTCTTCCCCCTTCCCCTTCCTTGTCCCCTACTCCTACTACTTGGAAGGGGAGGAATCCTACTCCCCGTGGGAGTAGGACTCCTCCAGGGCGCACCATAGGGGGCGGCCCTCTCCCCTTCCTCCACTCCTTTATATACGTGGCCAGGGGGCACCCCATAGACACAACAATTGATCACTTGGATCTTTTAGCCGTGTGTGGTGCCCCTCTCCACCATAGTCCACCTCGATAATATTGTAGCGGTGCTTAGACGAAGCCCTGCGACATCAACATCGTCACCACGCCGTCGTGCTGACGGAACTCTCCCTCAAAGCTCAGCTGGATCGGAGTTCGAGGGACGTCATCGAGTTGAACGTGTGCAGAACTCGGAAGTGCCGTGCGTTCGGCACTTGATCGGTCGGATCGTGAAGACGTACGACTACATCAACCGCGTTGTGCTAACGCTTCCGCTTTCGGTCTATGAGGGTACGTGGACACACTCTCCCCTCTCGTTGCTATGCATCACCATGATCTTGTGTGTGCGTAAGAAATTTTAGAAATTACTACGTTCCCCAACAACACACACCGGTGGCCATGACAAGTGTGGTGCCAGTCAAATAGGTAGGTGCTAAAATAAGAAAATAATTAACATAAGAGTTTATCACAATAAAACTTCTAATAAGATTTTATCAAAGTATGCTACGCACAGGATCACACCCCCTTGTGTGTGGTCCTCGAGTGAATAGCTCTAAATAACTTTGTTGCCATCAATCTAGGACTTCCTTATTCTTGATCCTAGAAATAAGAGTGGTGCCATTTACATGTTTTACACTATGGCCCTTCATATCTAAATTTATTCTCTCCTTTAGCCCTCTTTTGATACTCGTTAGCATACTACTCCTCCAGCCCATATATCATTGCCCCCTCTCCCCCTCTCACATATCTTTCATGCCACTTTTCACTGGAGCAGTGTCAGGATAGGCAACCTTTTTTAGAACATTCCTCTAAGCACTTTATTCACGTCGCAAGAGCATTCAACTCCGCTCCGCTCCAAGCGCTAAGCCCTCCTTGCGCCGCTGGCCACTCCGGCCCCGACGCCCACCTGCTCGCGACGTCCGCCACTCCGGCCCCGACGCCCACCTGCTAATGCGCAAGTAACTGGGCTTAGCCTCTCTTGAGCGATGCATTGCATGAACGTGCACGTTTCTCATGGCTCAAAGGAGGAGGATACGAACTCGTCCTTCCTCAAGATTTATGCTGCCCATAGAAGTCAAAAAACTACATCTTTGGGAACACCATGAAGGCTCCTTCATCAGTGATGACCCCGGCATGGCCCGCACGACATTCTCTCACTTCTCCGCCACCATTGGATCCCAGGTCTTGTGCGAGCACACCCTCGACCCGTGCACCCTTGACCCTCGTCGCTTTGACCTTTTGTCACTAGAGGAACCACTCACTGAGGATGAAGTATGGCACGCGATCAAGCTGATGCCCACAGGAAAGCCACCGGGCCCGGATGGATTTATGGCAGAGTTCTTGCGCTCCTGTTGGGCCATCATGAAGGAGGATATCTGTGTCGCGTTCGACAAGTTGTACACTATGAATGGCATGGGGTTTCGCAAGCTCAAGGAGGCGCTCCTCACCCTACTACCCAAGAAACCGGACGCGTTGACGATCGCGAAGTACCGACCAATTAGCCTAATCCACCTCACTGCAAAGCTCTTCGCGAAGGTTCTCTCTCTCCGGCTTGCGCCACGGCTATGTGACATGGTATCCACCAATCAAAGTGCATTCATCGTTGGGAGAAGTGGGCACAACAACTTCCTCCTCGTCCAACAAATGGCGAGGCTCCTCCACAACCTCAAGGTGTCGCACATGCTTCTCAAGTTGGACATCACCAAGGCTTTCGACACGGTGGCATGGCCATTCCTCGTTGAGACACTCCGCCACCTCGGCTTTGGCCAGCAGTGGTGCGAATGGATTTCTATCCTACTATCCACTGCTTCCACGCGTGTCCTCGTCAACGGCAACCCGGGACCGCCGATCGCCCATGCCCAGGGACTGCCAAGGCGATCCGGTCTCGCCCATGTTGTTCACCTTGGTGATCGACAAGCTTAACTCACTTCTTGAGTACGCCACACAGCAGGGCATCCTGCAGCGCCTCATCACATGCCATGTCGCGTCGATCGTCTCCATGTTCGCCAATGATGTGCTCATTTTTTGCCACCCTGACGCTCACGAGCTCAACGCCGTCAAGCTGCTACTCGAAGCTTTTGGCAGCGCATCCGGCCTTCGAACCAACTTCTTCAAATGCTTGGCATCGCCCATCAGGTGTACCGACGGCCAGCTCGCCACCATTGGGGCCTCCTTCTCCTGCCCAATCGCAGATTTTCCCATCAAATACCTCAGGCTACCCCTCTCAACCTACAAGGTGTCGGCCTATGCGCTCCTACCACACGTCGACAAACTCTCCAAGAAACTGGCTACATGGAAAGCTTCTCTACTGTCACGTGACCAGTGGCTAGCTCTTGCCCGCCACGTCCTCTCTTCCATGCCGGTGCATATCTTGCTCACACTGGCGATCAACCCATCCATCTTGAAGAAGATCAACCGGCTAATCCGCGATTTCCTCTGGCATGGTAACAAAGATGCACATATTGGCTGCTCCATTGTGTCCTGGCAAAAGGTGTGTTGCCCCCTGGCGCTCGGTGGTCTGGTGATTCGTGACCTACACCGCACCGAAGTTGCTTTACGCACACGCTGGCTCTGGCTGCAGCACACTGACCTCGCATGCGCCTGGAAACATCTCCATCTGCCATCCGACCCTGAGGCTTCTCAGCTTTTTCATGCCTCGACAACTTGGACCCTCGGTGACGGCAACACCTGCAAGTTCTGGCAGGATCATTGGCTCCATGGTAAATCTATCCCTGAGATCGCGCCCACCTTACCCTCCCTCATCCCGAGGCGACGCAGAGGACGACAACTTGTTAGTGAGGCTCTCACCGATCATGGCTGGATCGCGGACATCCACGGCAACCTAAACCCCCTTGCGATCATCGAGTATGTTGAGCTATGGAGATTACTCCAAGGCATGGAACTCTCTGAGGAGCCAGTTAAGCTCTCCTGGAAGTGGACTATCGATGGAAACTACACGGCGTGGTCTGCCTACTACACGCCATTCCTTGGGGCTACCACCGCACCCTACCAGTAGCTCATCTGGAAGACTTGGGCTCCCTCCAATGTGAAGATCATTCTCTGGCTAGCCTCCCTCAATCGATGTTGGACCGCCGACCGTCGTGCGCGACACGACCTGTCGCACGACCCATCTGCAAACTGTGCGGCCAGGACGACGAACCTCTCCACCACCTCCTCGTTGGGTGCGTCTTCTCGCGCATTATTTGGCATGACATCTTGTCCTGGTGCCGCATACCCACAATACCGCCCGCTGGCAGCACCGGCTTCTTCGACTAGTGGACTGCGGCAAAGACAAACGTACCGGCGAGCCTACGCAAAGGACTTAACTCCCTTATCATCCTCACACCCTGGGCCATCTGGAAGCACTGCAATGTAGTCCTCTTCGACAACATAACACCCTCCTACTGCAGACTTCTCAACGACATCAAACAGGAGGCGAAACTATGGGCAAGAGCCGGCGCCAAAGGGCTCGATCCGACCATTCTTGTAACATAAAATGTAACTATCGAGGCTAAGCATCCTCCTACTTCTCTCTGCTCACATCTGCGCCTGGGTACCGCCATCTAATATGCACGATACCCAGGACGCCAACCTTGTATTCTCTCTCACCCTATCAATGGAATGATACGCGACCTCATGTATTCGAGAAAAAAAACCTTAAATCTTATTGAACGACCTCAACCAGATAAGCAGGGATTACTATATGATTCAACACATGATCTAGAATATTCTAGAATGTTAAGTGCTTGCTTAGCACAAGAATAGGAAGTGTTGCTAATGCCTCGGCTGGTTCGCCCGGTCCGTCTGCGTCAGTTGCTTTGGGTCATTCCTGGCTGTGGTGGACAGGCACAGATAGACGCCGACACACCCGGGAACACAAGGATTGCACTGGCCAGTTGTTTGCTGCACTGAATAGCGGTCTACTGGCCTCGTTCACAACGCCAACCTGGACGTCGGTCACGAATAGTTGTACGTACGCACCACACATCATCCTATGGCTTTTTTTGCACGTCATCCTATGGTTTGACCTGTCCCAAAGGGCGCTCTGTGCCAATACATCCCGCCTACGCACAACACATATGATCGACGATGATATGGAAAACATATCGTAAGCAAATTAAGGAGTAGTAGAAGATTTGGATCGAAGCAAATCAAAGCACCAAGTGTAGAAAGTATATATACAATGCACAACTCGGAGGAATTAATTGCATGCATTGCATGCACACCGGAGGATGGCAAAAAAGGGAAGCTACATGCACCAGATGGACATATCTGGTGCAATATTATTTGGTGTAGGTGTAGAGGACCCATCGACAAAAATCGTTGGAAGAAAGTTTACCTTTTCCTTCTTTGGAGCAGCATAAAGGAAGAGGACGAGATATAGAAAGGCAATTACCTGGAAGAAATTAATTCAATACCCTACGAAGGATGGACGAATGAGGAGACAAAAATGGAAAAGTTGTATCCAACCTTTATTTTTAGCCCGTTATACAAGTGTCACGTCGTAGAGCAACGAAGGGGTGTAAACGCACAGGTGGCTATGACAACTGTCGTACCTTTTAAAAGGTATGAGGTAAAATAATAAAATAATTAACACGAGCATTTATTACAATAAAATTTCTAATAAAATTTGTCCAAAGTATTATATGCACATGCACGGGACCACACCTCCCCCGTGCTCTTTGGGTGAATAGCAAACAACTTTGCTATGACCACCCTATGTTTTTTTTATTTTCAACCCGAGAAATAAGAATGTTTTCATCCACATTCTTACACTATGGACCTTCATATATAAATTTACCTCACTCCTTACTTTTTATAAGCATTTAGCCCTCTTTTGGTACTCTTGAATAGACTACACCTTCAGTCGATGTATTAGTGCCCTGTTAACCCCCCCCCCCCCTTGCCCCCAAGTATCGACAGGCAAGGCAACAGATGGGTCGTTCTAGCGTCCGGTCCGGTAAAAGAGTGAGTGCTCGCATAGATTTAGGGACCGGTAGATTTTTAACGACCTGGTTAGTATTTCACGCCACATGCCAAGCCAAGCGCCTGGTAAGAGAACTTCCCGATGCCCCGACCATCGCCCTGGGTGCCTAGGGCCCATCTCCGCCCCGCCCTAGTATATCATGTTCTAACAAAGGGGCAAGGGCTTGTTTGAAACCGCATGCACGTGCGGCGTACGTCAACTCCAGCCCAACTCAAATAACATGCTCATCATTTCCGACCCATATACACCCTCACCCCCTCCCCCCCCACTCACATATCGTGCTCGACATTTCCCGCCAAATATCAACATTTTCCTTCCTCCCGCGTACAATATTCAAACAAAATGCACATACCAGTGTTCCAATGAAAGGGGTAAGGCTTTTTTGAAACTAAACCCGGCCCACTCAAACATCATGCTAGCCCTTCCCGTTCTTACATCGATCCCACTCCCTCCCCATGAACGTACCGTGCTCTCCATTTCCCGCCCATATATCAACATCTCCCCTCCCCTCGCATATCAATGTTCCGACGAAAGGGGCAACTCATGTATGAAACCATTTGCACGTGCGGCGTGCGCCTATACATCATACCCCACTCAAATATCATGCTTATAGTTTCCCGCTCGTATACCACCCCCTTTCTCCCTGCTTATATATCATGCCCGTCATTTCCCACCCATATATCAATGTTTCCCCTCCCCTCGCGCATTATGTTCCGGAAATCCTCATAACTTGAGGACACTCTCCGCGAAACCACCAGTATTTCCTCCTATAAAATCCCCCTAACACCCATCTCTCGAACAGTGCGTTCACAGGAACAAGAATTCGGTCCAGAAATAGCAGTCCCTAACAGCACCCTGTCCCTGGCCCCCTCCCGTTTGAATCACCCTCCCCTCGGCCGCTTCCCCTTTTCGCTGTCGTCCACTACTAGTGCCAGCTAGGTGAGAAGGCCATGAGTAGCTCGCGCTCTCGGGCGGCTGTGGTGGACGCGGGTCATGCCAAGACGGCAGCGAGGGAGTGGGTTGGGTGGGAGGAGGAGGTCGTGCTGGGGCATGACGACGGCGAGGAGCGCAAGGTGTGCTACTACCTCCTCCGCGCGGCACCCCAGGACAGCGGTAAGAGCGAGAGGGATCTGGCGGTGGTGGGTAAGTACTGGGGGCCTGGGAACATAGCCTACTCGGCGGACGTGCAGTTTCTACTGTCCCTCGAGACGGCGCTGGTGTCTGGGTTGGCATCCGCTCAGCTGGTGACGCTGGCGTCGGAGATCACCGGGCTCAGGTGGAAGTCCAGGAGGGAGATCATGGACTGGCTCACCTCGCTCGTCTCAGGTACCACGTGCTCCTTTTTTCCATGCCCTAGTAGTGAATTTTTCTGGTCGTTTTAGTACCATGTGATTAAGCTGATGGATCAGGCGGCTTGAATTCTCACCATGCATCTCCAACGATCGATCTGATCATGTTTGGTTAGTGTTTAGTAGGGGTTTACGTCTTGAGCACAAGATCCGTTCTTATTCTATTTTCTTGTGTTTCTAGTGTTCGGATCTGAATGTTTAGGAGCTCTGTAGCGTTAATACACACGCTGCTCCTACGTCCAGCCAGATCGTCAGTTTCTTCTCATGTTTCGTCACGTTTTTGTTCGGTTCAGGATTCAGTACAAAGCTAGGGATCATATCCATGACCATCTTGCAGTGCTGTCCTTCTATCCCCTTCCTTTACTACCACTACTCTGGGATATCTTTTGTCTAATCTAATAGATCTACTCCTTTTTGTCAAGAGGATGACAACTTATTGTTAGATATCTTTTCTCTAATCTTATATATAGATATACTCCTTTTCTCATGTATCGCCCTATGTATCTTCTATCTTGGCTTGTTCCTGATGTATATGTTTGGTTTGCTAGATCTGATTTATGCGTTTCTTTCCTTTTGTGTTTGGTTAACTTTTTTTGAGATTAGTGTTTGGATAACTTATATGTTTCCTCTTGTGTTTGGTCTTCAGAGGCCAATATGATGTGGATAGAAATCGACTAAGTTGCCCCGTTGTTGTCGTCTTTGTAGATCCTCCATATGGAGCCTTTGGATTGACTTGTCCCGACCACCATGATGGTGGTAGCGCTGCATCTAAGGTACATATGATCTTACAAGCCGTGTTCCTGAAAAATGCTTCTTCTCAATGAAATTAACGCTGGTTGTTCATTTAGGTTATCCTCGCTGCTGCTGGGGAAAACAAAGAAGGGTTCACATGGATATGCAAACTGCCCAATCTTGATCAACGTCGGAAGCATTACAAATCCTTTTGGCGACGGAGACTGAGAATTTCGGTACGTGTTCATCAACTTACCCCTTGTTTTCTTGTTTTGTTTTCAGATACGGACATATATATATATATATATATATATATATATATATGTATATATATATGGGCCGCCCCATCGACTCCCTCGTTGCCCCATCTTGGTTTACATCTATATGTCTTTGTAGGTTCATGATTTTGTGTTCATCAAGGCTGGAGGGAGGGAGAGCCATGTCGCCTATGTGGAGGACATGTACGAAGATGCCAGCGGGAAGAAGATGGTGCTGGCACGATGGTTCGAGGAACAAGACGGTGAGCACGGTGCTGTATTGCCCCCCGATCTTTATCGCAGGGAGATCTTCTTTGGCTATGGGCTGCAAGATCTGAGGGTTGAATTTGTGGAGGCGGTGGTTCCAGTCCTGAATCCAGAGCACTTTGAGATGTTCAAGAAAATATATGGAGGGCGCAGTAGCTGGCATCCCTTTGTATGTCGTCGGCAGATCGAGGATGAGACCGTCGGGCCCTTTGACATCGCGCAGCAGCTGCAAGGATATGCAAACCAGGAGATTGTAAAGGAAATTGTTGCCGCATCCTCATCGACGGTGGTGCAGGCCAAGCCACCTAATAACAACAAAGGTAAAGCTACCAATACTGGCCTGGCCGCCGAGAACCATGCTGGTTCTTCCAGTGCTCGCATTATCAGTGACAAAACCATGCAGAAGCATATGGCCCCTCCATCTCAATGCAGCACAACTCCTTCCAGCTCTGTTGTTGGTGACAATGCCATGGAGAAGCACAACCAGAATCCCCCTCCATGCAGTGCAGCTGCTTCCAACTCGGTTATCGTTGACAAAACCATGGAGAAGCAGAAGGAGATATCCCCTCCATGCAGCGTAACTCCTTCCAGCTCTGTTATTGGTGACAAAATCATGAAGCAGAAGCAGAAGCCACCTCCATGCAGTGCAACTCCTTCAAGCACTGTTATCAGTGATAAAATCATGGAGAAGCAGAAGCCCCCCGCATGCAGCGCAACTCCTTCCAGTTCCAGCTCTGTTATGGGTGACAAAGCCATGGAGAAGCAGAAGGAGAAGGAGATGCCCCCTCCATGTAGCGCAGCTCCACACAGTGTCACCATTGGCCAGACCGTCGGAAGCAGTGCCATTCCCCGCAGTGTGGTGAACTGTCAGACCACCGCGCAAAATCAGCCGCCCCTGAGTGGTACTAGTAATGCAGCAGCCAGTGATGCGTCAACCATGGTGAACCCTTCTAAGAAGATGTTCCAGCCCGGCGTACGTCTTGAAGCCCTGAGCCAAGACAGAAGCGTGAGGGGTTGTTGGTTCAAATGCGTGGTACTCAAGAGGAACGAGCAAAATGACAAGATCTGGGTGCGGTACCAAGACCTTCGAAAACCCGAGGGCAAAGGACAGCTCAAGGTCGGTCCTGCTTCCTCTTCTTTCTCTAGTATACATTTTGCATGTGTTGACGATGATGATGATGTATGTGCTCAACACGAGTTTCCTTTCCTTGTTTTGCAGGAATGGCTCAAAGTTGCAAGAACTGCGGAGCCTGACCGCCTGGGCATTCGCCTTGCCAAAAGGCCCATGCTCCGCCCACAGCTCCCATCAGGCTACAGGAAGATCGAGTCTCCGGTGGATGTCGGGGTCATCGTCGACGCGCGGCTGAACGGCGGATGGTGGGAGGGGATCGTGCTGCAGCAGGAGACTGCTGGCCACGTCAAAGTTTATCTCCAAGGTGAGCTAGCCGGCTTTGAGCTCTCTTGTAATGGTAGTAAACTACATACTCGGTTAGTACTTACTAGAACACTGGACTGGAGCTCTGCCTCATGCATGCATGCTTGCTTGCTGAAATTTCCAGGGGAGGGGAGACTCGTGGAGTTCAAAGTGGACGCTCTGCGCAAGTCGTTTGAGTGGCATGAGGAGCAGTGGATGCCTCTGGATGCAAGGCAAGATATTGCAGCCAAGATAACCCTTGACCTAAAGAAGCAGAAGGCGGCGGCCGCGGCTGGGGCAAGCCCAGCAGGACTGCTGCTGCAACCTCGGGAGGATCCTGGAACTGCAAACTCTGTTCCTCCACGGAAGAGGATCCTGGAACTGGGTCACCCTTCCAAGGAAGAAAGGCTGCAGGATGGACAGAGAAAGGGTCCTGCTGATGAACCTGCCAAGACAGTTCCAGACAAGGCAAGCCCACAGCAGCGCCGTGAGGAGGGTGATGGAGATGGCCTGTCCTGTGGCGGCGGCTCAGCTGATGCCAAGCGGTGCCGGGTTGATCCTGCAAACTCTGACAGCCTCAACTACGCTGAACGCAAGGGCAAGGCTGCGAAATCTTCTGGCATCAAGAAAATGGGGTCTTCGGAGGGCAGCGGCAGCCAGGGAGGCACCAATGGCTCCGGCTCCAGTGGAGGCGCTGCGCCGGTGAAGCCAGCAGTGCCTATTAAGGAGATATGTTTCACCAATGGAGAGGCTCCTCTCGTCGCCATGGACGAATCGGAGGTGATCTATCTGACCATGTATGACTGAAGCTGGTAGCAGGATATGATGAAGTCTCTCTGGCCTCAACTTTCCATTCATGAACTGTTATTTCTCAAACATTTCGTTCATTCGCCTATCGCATGTGTGCGTGCTTTTTATTACCATTCTAGGCACATAGTTGTTTGTGCTTTCTGAACTTCAAATAAAAGGAGACATTCTTTGTATGTTTTGCTCCTCATCTTTGGTGTCTGTCAACTACTTGTCAGGAATTCTTGTTTTTTTCAGCTCAAAAAAAATCTTGTTTTTCTTCTTCTTCCTGGAGTACACCAAGCGGTGTATCATCATGCAATCAGAGGAGAAAGCCAGGCAGGTTGTTGGGTTGGTGGTTCAGCCCCCCCAAACTGGCCCAGGAATTTGATCCTGCCCAAACATGCTGCAGGTCAAGACCAGTTTCACTGTCTGGACACCAATTCTAGTCTTACTACAGAGTACTTCACTGGGTCGCCGCTTTCCTTGCTGCATATTAATCTCCTGATGAAACTGGCAGGGTCAAACTAGCCGGCTACATAATCTGGTGGCCTGCAACTTTTCAACCATCATCACTTATCACCGCGAAAGCGCATGATGATTCTCGTTTCGCTTGTAAAGATGAAGTCTAGATTCTAATTCTAAGTGCACACAAGGCTGGCAGAGTCAAGACTGATGCCATGAGAAACTAGATAGAAAAGTTCGGATATGTTCACACAGATTTTGCGTAGCCTTTTCCTAGGTTGTTCTCGCTGACAAAGATGAAGCCCTTGTGACGCATAGATGTCTTTATTATTATGAGGCTTGTGTCACCACTAGTGTATCGATCTGACGATCTCTATCGGCATAATGAATGGTACTTGATATACATCAAAGTTGCCCTCTAACTGCATTTTTCTCCTTCCCTGTTACGATCCCTCTTTCACCCAACCATTTTTTTTTCAAAACGGAGGCAAAAGATTTACCTCATAGATTAATTAAGCAGAAGAGAGTTGCCCAGTTAATCAACGGAAAACCGGGCGAAAACCGATACAAACCAACTACATGTGGACTACTCACGGGGCATGCAACCCGGTAAACGCGCGATCAACCCGACAACCATACCCCACACATAACGACCACCAACCCCCACATTGCTACATAGCAAAGAAACACCCAACGAGAGTAACATGGCCGAGGACGACAGGCACCACCAAATCCGCGTTGACAACTCAGACCATAAGGACAACCCAAAAGACTGATGACCATCGATCAAGCAGCTACGGACGCCTTTCTTGTGGCGCCACTCTTCATTCTCTTGCTCCTGAGAGCGTCCTCTACAATCGCCTTGCCAGATCCAGGGCTAGCCGCCTCCAAACGTTTGAGCAAGCTGTGAATCTCTATCTGGAAGAGAATATCATTGACCTTGTCACGCACAGAAACCTGCCCAATGGTCTCATGCGAGTGAGTGACTGTAACATCGGAATCTTCACGCTCCGCAATGGCGAGCGGCTGGCTGGACTTCAAAGGATCAGACGCCAACATGCTGACCTCCTCAACATTATCAGTCACAGATACCACTGGCACGATGGACTCAGACGGCTCTAGTTGCTCAGATGACCTAGGTGAATCCTGCCCCTCAACAGGGGTCACCGGCGAGACGACCTCCACATGCTCCATCGACTGAGGCAAAGCAGGTCTAGCACATAGTTGTTGAAGCTCGGGCATAATCTGCAACACAGGGGCGACGACCACGGCGATGGCCTCGCTTACAGCGGTAGACATCGACGACAAGTTGTCCCCAACTCGAGGGGAGAAACAACCATAGAGCTCTTTATCCATGTTCTCCACTGAGCCACCAACAACATCAACTTGACTAACAACATCAACCTGACTAGAAAGACGCGACGTAGGAGTTGACTGCAATGCAGCCGACACAAGAGAGAGCTTGTCCAGGGCCGCCTCCGCCCGCTCCAGAAAGCTCCCAACACGCATCTTGTTAATATCTTCTCAATCCCAATTTTGTACAGCCGGTTCGCATCCCAGTTATGGTCAATTTGGGGCAAATCTTGTAGACTCATTCTGAAATTTAAATTGGAGAATTCTTTCACTCAATCTTCGATGTGTGATGGCCAGGTAAGTACTTCACGTGGACAGCCATACCTTACCTTTTCATGATTTACCATTCCTGTAGACGTATGATTACTTAGATTACGTTTATGTATCATTCATGGCTGAATGCCATGGTATTGTTTGTTGATACATGCGACAGGTTACACCTGTAGCAGAATACCCGTTGAAGGCGGGGCTCTTTTGAGATGTGTCAGGGGCGATGGTGATGGGCTATCAAAAAGGTAGAGGAGGTAGGATGGGCCGATGGGCAGTGCAAGGACGAGAGGAAGCCGGTTCCCTCTGCATTCTCTTGGCATGCGTGGGGTTACACGGGAAGGAAGCGCCTCTTCTCTGCTGCGTTCAGATCACGGTGCAGGCGCCGATTAGGTAATGGAGTATGCTAATTTTTTGTACTGAATGAAGGGCTAATTAAATTAGATTGGACCCCCGATTTGTTAGTTACTTGTATGAGTTGGTCCATTGCAGGCGTAATCAATATAATTTTTTAACTGTCAAGAGATTTGATGGAATCTGATAAGCTTTTATAATGCATGAATTATGCGATGCCTATGATCATACAGTCACTTGACTGAGGAATATAATCATTTGTTGTTGCTTAATGCATAGAACCCAGCGCCAAGGTGGTACTGCTAAATCAAAAGGTACACATTTTCTTTTATCGTCTATGGGTTCTCAGCTGCCAATATTTTGTTCCTTGTCTTCCTCTTTTTTATACAAATAGTGTTGTAGATCAACTACTATGCGACTTTCAATCCTATTCATTCCAACTGCTAGCTTGGACAGTATTTCAACTCAGGATCCTTAAAAAGGTAACATCCGAACCTCTTCTCAGTTAAACCGTGCCCTTCTCATATTTAAAAACTTCTAATTATGGTTACCGAAATTCAGCCAAGTGAATATGTTTATATGGTATTGTCACAAAAAGATGAAAATGAAGCCTTTGAGTAGCAAGACATATTGCAAGTAGAAAACACGGGATTGGTGATTCTCACTTGACGCGGATTATAAACCTCTGTTCTTACCTTGGTGTGAAAAAATCTAGGGGTAATAAAGAAATTTTGGTTACCCCTGGATGGGAGATGAGGTTCAATATAATTTTAGGTAAAAATGTTACCGTGCATGGTGTTGTTGAAGCAGGTTTCTTCAACTTCAACTTTAGAAGTACATAATCAGAATTGAAGTCTTGGATAGAGTCATAGTTAAACTTTGTTTTGTTCAAATTGAATGAGCCTTCATGTCTATCATCGTTCAATATAATTTTCAGTAAAATGTGCAGGTTCCTTGAACTTCTACCTTAGAAGTATATTTATAATTGAAGTCTTGGATTCAGTCATAGCTAAGTGTGTTTTCGCCAACTCGAATCATTCTCGTTTTAGCATGCTTAGATATTAGTACAAGCTTAATGGGTGTTTACTATTTGCATTATGCATTTAGTTTTATAGTTATGTGAATGGCCACATGAAGGAGAAAGTTGATCACCTCTTTTGTTGGAAATGTCAGTAATATTTGTTTGTTTCGTGTTTGGTTGTATGGTTTCGATAAGATCTTTGTTGTATGATTATCAGTAACCTTACATGTTTGTCAATTTTGAAAATAAGAAGCATTGCATGTTTTGAGAAGGAATCTTTTATCTTCCCAATCTGTTTTTATTATTAATCATTATATGGATAAGTTATCCAGAATTAATTCCATTTTTTGCATATGTATATTTACAAACATTTTATTATTCCATCAAATAAATGGACGGGGGTAACCGTGTGCTCGTCATAGAAATCTTGGACAAATAATCGATCCTAAGAAACTATGAGAAAACATTATATATGACCTTAGTTTTCAGTTCTTATTCTATTTGGTGTATCTTTGTTTTAGAAACCAATAAGACATCAGTAGAGATGGAAGCATATCACTTAAATTGCAAAATGATGTGAGAAAATGCATTATACTAAATAAATAGATACATATTTCTTTCTATCCTTAACTACTAAACTATTGAGAAAAATGGGCGCAGCAACGCGCGCCAACAATGATCTAGTAAGAGATAATACGTAGTATGTGGAAGAGAAGAATGGCATTAGTGAGATCAAATTCCAGCAATTTTGCGTTTCATAGGCTACACTGGTAAATTTTCGGATACACCGAACAACATTGTTTTCCGAGCTTGAAGCATGAATTTCTACCTCTAGAATCGCTAGCGGACAAAGGTACTAGCAGTAAACCCTTTTTAGATGAGGCCAGGAGCATCAGCTGTTTTCGCCTCAACAACAAGGCATGATGCCTCACTGCTAACAGCCCAGTTCCCGAACATGTCATCTTCCATGCCACTTGCCACTGGAGCGGTGTTGGGACAAATCAGTCATTTTGCGGAACAACCTCAATCGTATAAGCAGGCATTACAATACGATTCAACACATCATCTAGATACCCTAGCACAAGAATGGGCAGTGTGGCTGGTGCTTCGGCGGGTTCACCCAGTCCGTGTGCGTGCGTTTGTTGCTCCTGGCCGTGGTGGGAAGGCACATGCAGACACCGACGAACCAGCTAAAGGAAATATGCCCTAGAGGCAATAATAAAGTTGTTATTTTTATTTCCTTATATCATGATAAATGTTTATTATTCATGCTAGAATTGTATTAACCGGAAACATAGTACATGTGTTGATACATAGTCAAACAGAGTGTCCCTAGTGTGCCTCTACTTGACTAGCTCGTTAATCAAAGATGGTTAAGTTTCCTAGCCATATACATGGGTTGTCATTTGATGAATGGGATCACATAATTAGAGAATGATGTGATGGATAAGACCCATCTATTAGCTTAGCATAATGATCATTTAATTTTTCTGCTATTGCTTTCTTCATGACTTATACATGTTCCTCAGACTATGAGATTATGCAACTCCCGAATATCGGAGGAACACCTTGTGTGCTATCAAACGTCACAACGTAACTGGGTGATTATAAAGATGCTCTACAGGTGTCTCCGATGGTGTTTGTTGAGTTGGCATAGATCGAGATTAGGATTTGTCACTCCGTGTATCGGAGAGGTATCTCTGGGCCCTCTCGGTAATGCACATCACTATGAGCCTTGAAAGCAATGTGACTAATGAGTTAGTCACGGGATGATGCATTACAGAACGAGTAAAGAGACTACCTGGTAACGAACTAGGTATAATGATACCGACGATCGAATCTCGGACAAATAACATACCGATGACAAAGGGAACAACGTATGTTGTTATGCAGTTTGACCGATAAAGATCTTCGTAGAATATGTAGGAGCCAATATGAGCATCCAGGTTCCGCTATTGGTTATTGATCGGAGATGTGTCTCGATCATGTCTACATAGTTCTCGAACCCGTAGGGTCCGCACGCTTAACGTTCGATGACGATTTGTATTATGAGTTTCGTGTTTTGATGAACCGAAGTTTGTTCGGAGTCCCGGAAGAGATCACGGACATGACGAGGAGTCTCGAAATGGTAGAGACATAAATATTCATATATTGGAAGGCTACATTCGGATAACGGAATGGTTCAGGTCGTTTCAGATAAGTTTCGGAGTACCGGGGGTTTACCGGACCCCCCCCCCCCCCCCCGGGAGGTTAATGGGCCACCATGGGCTTAGTGGAGAAGAGAGAGCGCCGACCAGGAGGTGGCGTGCGCCCCCCTTGCCCAGTACAAATTGGACAAGGTGTGGGGGCGGCGCCCCCTCCTTCCTTCTCTACTCTTCCTCCTTCCCTTCTTCTCATACTTGGAATAGGAAAGGGGGGACCGAATCCTACTTGGACCAAGAGTCCAAGTAGGACTCCCCCCATGGCGCGCCCCCTAGGGCCGGCCACCTCTCCTCCCCCTTTATATACATGGGAGGGGGGAGGGATACCAAGTCTTCTCTTAGCCGTGTGCGATGCCCCCCTCCACAGTTACACACCTCAGTCATATCATCGTAGTGCTTAGGTGAAGCCCTGCGCTGGTAACTTCATCATCACCGTCGCCACGCCGTCGTGCTGATGGAACTCTCCCTCGGCCTCAACTGGATCAAGAGATCGAGGGACGTCGTCGAGCTAAACGTGTGCTGAACGCGGAGGTGCCGTACGTTCGGTGCTTGGATAGGTTGGATCACGAAGACATTCGAGTACATCAACTGCGTTATTAAATGATTCAGCTTTCGGTCTATGAGGGTACGTGGACACACTCTCCCCACTCGTTGCTATGCATCTCCTAGATAGATCTTGCGTTATGGTAGGAAAATTTTGAAATACTCTGTTCCCCAACAGTGGCATCCGAGCCAGGTCTATGCGTGGATGTTATATGCACGAGTAGAACACAATGCGTTGTGGTTGATAATAGTCATACTGCTTACCAGCAACGTCTTATTTTGATTCGGCGTTATTGTTGGATGAAACGGCCCGGACCGACATTACATGACCACGTTCATGAGACTAGTTCTACTGACGTGCTTCGCACACAGGTGGCTAGCGGGTGTCTGTTTCTCCAGCTTTAGTTGAATTGAATTTGACTACGCCCTGTCCTGGTTCAAGCTTCAAACAACACACTTGATGAAAAATTGTTGTGGTTTTTGATGCGTAGGTAAGAACTATTGGGGAACGTAGTAATTTCAAAAAAATTCCTACGCACACACAAGATCATGGTGATGCATAGCAACGAGAGGGGAGAGTGTTGTCTACGTACCCTCGTAGACCGGAAGCGGAAGCGTTAGCACAACGCGGTTGATGTAGTCGTACGTCTTCACGGCCCGACCAATCAAGCACCGAAATTACGGCACCTCGGAGTTTTAGCACACGTTCAGCTCGATGACGATCCTCGGACTCCGATCCAACAAAGTGTCGGGGATGAGTTCCGTCAGCACGACGGCGTGGTGACGATCTTGATGTTTTACCATCACAGGGCTTCGCCTAAGCACCACTACAATATTATCAAGGACTATGGTGGAGGGGGGCACCGCACACGGCTAAGAGATCAATGATCAACTGTTGTGTCTATGGGATGCCCCCTGCCCCCGTATATAAAGGAGTGGAGGAGGGGGCCGGCCAAGGAGGGTGGCGCGTCCTAAGGGGGAGTCCAACTCCCACAGGGAGTAGGACTCCCCTTTTTCCTGTTAGGAGTAAGAGAGGGGAGCAAGAGGAAGGAGGGAGGAAGGAAAGGGGGCCGGCCCCCCTCCCAATTCGATTGGGCTTGGGGGGGCGCCCTCTACCTTGCTCCTTTCCCCTCCTTTCCACTAAGGCCCAATAAGGCCCATATACCTCCCAGGGGGTTCCGATAACCTCCCCGTGATCCAGTATTGTCCCAATCTCACCAGGAACTTTCCGGTGTCCAAATATAGTCGTCCAATATATCGATCTTTATGTCTCGACCATTTCGAGACTCCTCCTCAAGTCCGTGATCACATCTGGGACTCCGAACAATATTCGGTACATCAAAATATATAAACTCATGATGAAACTATCATCGTAACGTTAAGCGTGCGGACCCTATGGGTTCGAGAATAATGTAGACATGACCGAGACACGTCTCCAGTAAATAACCAATAGTGGAACCTGGATGCTCATATTGGCTCCTACATATTCTATGAAGATCTTTATCGGTCAGACTGCATAACAACATACGTTTGTTCCCTTAGTCATCGGTATGTTACTTGCCCGAGATTCGATCGTCGGTATCTCAATACCTAGTTCAATCTCGTTACCGGCAAGTCTCTTTACTCGTTCTGTAATACATCATCTTGCAACTAACTTATTAGTTGCATTGGTTGCAAGGCTTAAGTGATGTGCATTACCGAGAGGGCCCAGAGATACCTCTCCGACAATCGGAGTGACAAATCCTAATCTCGAAATACGCCAACCCAAACATGTACCTTTGGAGACACCTCTAGAGCATCTTTATAATCACCTAGTTACGTTGTGACGTTTGGTAGCACACAAAGTGTTCCTCCGGTAAACGGGAGTTGCATAATCTCATAGTCATAGGAACATGTATAAGTCATGAAGAAAGCAATAGCAACATACTAAACGATCGGGTGCTAAGCTAATTGAATGGGTCATGTCAATCACATCATTATCCTAATGATGTGATCCCGTTAATCAAATGACAACTCAAGTCTATGGTTAGGAAACATAACCATCTTCGAATAACAAGCCAGTCAAGTAGAGGCATACTAGTGACATTCTGTTTGTCTATGTATTCACACATGTATTATGTTTCCGGTTAATACAATTCTAGCATGAATAATAAACATTTATCATGATATAAGGAAATAAATAATAACTTTATTATTGCCTCTAGGGCATATTTCCTTCAGTCTCCCACTTGCACTAGAGTCAATAATCTAGATTACACAGTAATAATTCTAACACCCATGGAGCCTTGGTGCTGATCATGTTTTGCTCATGGAAGAGGCTTAGTCAATGGGTCTGCTACATTCAGATCCGTATGTATCTTGCAAATCTCTATGTCTTCCACCTGGACTAGTTCCCGGATGGAATTGAAGCATCTCTTGATGTGCTAGGTTCTCTTGTGAAATCTAGATTCCTTTGCCGAGGCAATTGCACCAGTATTGTCACAAAAGATTTTCATTGGACCCGATGCACTAGGTATGACTCCTAGATCGGATATGAACTCCTTCATCCAGACTCCTTCGTTTGCTGCTTCCGAATCAGCTATGTACTCTGCTTCACATGTAGATCCCGCCACGACGCTTTGTTTAGAACTGCACCAACTGACAGCTCCACCATTTAATATAAATACGTATCCGGTTTGCGATTTAGAATCGTCCGGATCAGTGTCAAAGCTTGCATCAACGTAACCATTTATGATGAGCTCTTTGTCACCTCCATATAAGAGAAACATATCCTTAGTCCTTTTCAGGTATTTTCAAGATGTTCTTGACCGCTGTCCAGTGATCCACTCCTGGATTACTTTGGTACCTCCCAGCTAGACTTATAGCAAGGCACACATCAGGTCTGGTACACAGCATTTATTCATGATAGAGCCTATGGCTGAAGCATAGGGAACATCTTTCAATTTCTCTCTATCTTCTGCAGTGGTCGAGCATTGAGTCTTACTCAACTTCACACCTTGTAACACAGGCAAGAATTCTTTCTTTGCTTGATCCATTTTGAACTTCTTCAAAACTTTGTCAAGGTATGTGCTTTGTGAAAGTCCAATTAAGCGTCTTGATCTATCTCTATAGATCTTAATGCCCAATATGTAAGCAGCTTCACCGAGGTCTTTCATTGAAAAACTCTTATTCAAGTATCCCTTTATGCTATCTAGAAATTCTATATCATTTCCGATTAGCAATATGTCATCCACATATAATATCAGAAATGCTACAGAGCTCCCACTCACTTTCTTGTAAATACAGGCTTCTCCAAAAGTTTGTATAAAACCAAATGCTTTGATCACACTATCAAAGCGTTTATTCCAACTTTGAGATGCTTGCACGAGTCCATAAATGGATCGCTGGAGCTTGCACACTTTGTTAGCTCCCTTTGGATCGACAAAACCTTCGGGCTGCATCAAATACAACTCTTCTTCCAGAAATCCATTAGGAATGCAGTTTTGACATCCATCTGCGAAATTTCATAATCATAAAATGCGGCAATTGCTTACATGATTCGGACAGACTTAAGCATCGCTACGGGTGAGAAGGTCTCATCGTAGTCAATCCCTTGAACTTGTTGAAAACCTTTTGCGACAAGTCGAGCTTTGTAGACAGTAACATTACCGTCAGCGTCAGTCTTATTCTTGAAGATCCATTTATTCTCAATTGCTTGCCAATCATTTGGGCAAGTCAACCAAAGTCCACACTTTGTTCTCATACATGGATCCCATCTCAGGTTTCATGGCTTCAAGCCATTTTGCGGAATTTGGGCTCACCATCGCTTCTTCATAGTTCGTAGGTTCATCATGATCTAGTAGCATGACTTCCAGAACAGAATTACCGTACCACTCTGGTGCGGATCTTACTCTGGTTGATCTATGAATTTCAGTAGTAACTTGTTCTGAAGTTTCATGATCATCATCATTAGCTTCCTCACTACACTACTAGGGAAAAGCCTATACACAGAATTTTACCAGTAGCGCTGTACAAAATCAAGCGCTGCTGCTACTTAGTAGCAGCGCGCGTGAATAAACCGCGCTACTGCTATGACTTTAGCAGTAGCGCGTACTAGCGAAAAGTGCTGCTGCTACGTTCGAACTGGGCGAACATAGCTAGCCCAACCTAGCAGTAGCGCGTATAATGGCCCAGCGCTACTGCTAATCTCCTTAGCTGCAGCGCGCTTACGTGTAAAGCGCTGCTGCTAACGGAAATAAAATAAAGTGAAAAACAAGTAGAAAAGTAAATGAAAATGAAAGAAATAGAAAAAGGAGAAAGGGAAAAAATAAAATGTAAAGAAAAATAAAAGAAAAAAGGGAAAAAAGGAGAAAGGAATAGCAGTAGCGGGTTTCAGTAAACGCGGTATAGCTAACTTAGCTATACCGCATTTCCGGAAACGCGCTACCGTTACGTTTCACTTAAACAGCGGTTTCCCCCCACCCCGCCCCCCGGCCACCAATTCTTCCCCATATCGTCCCTCGCCCTCGCCGCCGTCTCCTCACCGCCGCCGCCCGAGGCCGCCCTCAGCCTCACCGCCGCCGCCCGAGGCCGCCCTCAGCCTCACTGCCGCCGCCCGAGGCCGCCCTTAGCCTCACAGCCGCCGCCCAAGGCCGCCCTCCACATCACCGTCGGCGCCCTCCACCTCACCGCTGCCCGAGCCCGCCCAGGACCGCCCTTGCCCGTGCCCGAGCCCGCCCTCTCCGCCCCTGCCTCCGTCACGGAGCACCTCCCCGCCACCATCTCTCCCCTCTTTGTAAGTCCCCCACCCCTTCCCCTCACTCATCTCTCTCTGTATTTTAGAGACAAAATTAGATGTTAATTAGATGTTTTTCAGTTAGGGCACTAGAGTTTTGCTAGGTTAATTAGGTTAGTAGTGCTGCTAGTAGTATTGGTACAGTAGGTTAATTAGGTGATGTTAAATGAATAACCTAAAAGAATGAAATTAGTAGTTAACTGATTTTTTTTCCTTTCATCATTATAGAGCACTAAAGTTAACTGAATTTTGTTCTATTAGTAGTTAAATGAATTTTCTTCTACACTGTTTGCACATGTGGTTGCTCGTGTATATTTGGACACTGTTTGCAGGGAATGATGCTTAGTGGCCTATGTTTTGCCGGAATGTTGATTCATTTCTTTTCCGGCAAATTTCAGGTTCTCGATTTGTCCACTTTTTAGCAAAGCTCATGCCGAAATTTTTCGTGAATTTTGGCATGACTTGTGCTACAAACTAGGACATATCGAGTGCCCGTGATTTGCCGCACCAGGAAGGAGTCAACATTCCTGCAAAACAATAGGCCTTTTTTATGTCATTATTCATTTTATTAGGTCTAGAATTAATTGACTAGATTTAATCATAGGAAACATGGCTAGCAACGATGAAGGACAGGGTTCTGGTGATTGTGACGACGCCTACCGGGTGGCAGACGAATTTTTTAGCCTTACCGATGATCAACCGATGTTATTGCTGGGCCCACCGGTGGCATCGGGGACTGAGACCGACACGCAGAACGGTGCTGAGACTGAGACCGGCGCTCAGACTCAGACCAGCATCGAGACCGGCGCTGAGACTGAGACCGGCGCTGCCTCGGGGAGTGACACCAGTGTAGAACCGAAAGCAAAGAGGCAATGGGTTCCTAACAAACTCAGGACTACTAGAGTCATGGTCACGGAGGTGGACGACGGCAATTTTGAGCCAACGGCACCCGAGGAAGCGCGTCGATGCTACGGCAATCAAATAGGATGCATCGTACGGACAACCGCCACCATCAACGATGAGAAACTACAGAAGATAGAAAATATGAGGAGCTCCCTCCTAAAGAAGTTTCACCAGATATTCTTGTTCCCGGGCCGGAATGATAAGGATTATAAAGATCCAGATGAGGACCCAGCAATGAAGAAAATAAACAAACACGCCATGACCAAGTTTAGCAACGTGTTGGCCGCCTGGAAAAATCGAGTGAAAGCAAGGATCATCGACAAGAAGGAACCCTACTCCGAGATTGTAAAGGATAATCCGACAATCACGGAAGAGAGTTTCAAATATTCAAGGAGTCTTGCAAGGCCGAAGATGCCAAAAAAAGTCTAAGTACATGAAGGGGCTTCAAGAGAGGAACATTGGGAGCCACCACCTCGGAACCCGTGGTTACGGCGGAAAGAGGTCCAAATGGGCCAAGGAGGACGCGGAAGCCGCGAGTCTGGGCATCCCAGACCCCTTGGCGGACTTCACCGTCCCGCAGGAGTGTGACGTCCTCAGGGCCCGGCATCGTTGGGACCCAGTGAAAAAGGTTTATGAGACAACACCTGTCATTACGGAGTTCATGAGACTGCTGGTAATTTTAGTTTCTGATCAATTCGACTGCACACGTTAGTCATATTTGTAAACGATCGTTATGCCTTTTGTAGCGAGAGCAGCATAGGATTGCGGCCGAAAGCGACTCGCCGTCTGAGGCATTGGCGAGGCCCAAGTGGGACACTCCATTCAACCGGGCATTGAACATATTGAAACAACAACCGGTGGATACTCGACCGTCGTATGGACGCGTGCACGGTGTCGGAGACGGCACCACGTGGAAGAAGTACTACCGTGAGACCACGGAGGAGAGAAAGGAAAGACGGAGGTCAAATGAAGAAAACATCGACAAGAGGGTTGAGATTGTGGTTGAGAAGAAATCAACTGAGACAGTCGCAACAGCGGTAGCTGCCGCAAAACAGGTGGCTTTAGATATTTCTACTACCTTGGTTCCAGCCGTTTTCAATTGGACCAGGCAAAATCCAAAAAAAGATGCAGCGGACTTTCCCCTTGCTGACTTCTTGGCGGGGAGCAGCTCGACTAGCGTTGCACCAGCACCTGCAGCTGCACCTTCCCGCACCGGCTCCTGCACCGGCTCCCGCACCGGACGTGCTAGGCGGTGCTTCATCTTTGGCTGAGCTCGACGCCCTCACGATATCTGTCACACCGGCCCCCTTCAATATAAATGTATAATCTCCCGTTTTTGTTGCCTTTCGGATGTCTCACGTTGCAGACTTTTCTTTGCAGGCCGACGAAACCCCGTGCACCATATTGTACACCATCGGCGACCAGAAGGTGGATGTGGGGAAGGCAACGATAATGGAGCCGAAGGAACCATTGTTCCACAGCCGGCCGATCCCCCCGAACGTCTTCAAGGTTTCCGTGGCCAGTGTCAAACCGGGCCACGAGAATTTGCCTTCTCCAGTACTACTGGGGGATGACGACGAGACACCGCGGCGGCTTGGTGATTGTTGCAATGCTGGGTGGGTCCTGTTGTGGCCAAAGAGTCTGCTTCGTCTGGAGGCGGCCGGGAGCACACCCATGAGCACGCAGCCTCAGCAAGGTATGAACATCAACACCCCACCTACCCAATTATCGTCGGGTGTCGGGTTGGGTGATAGCGGACGGGGTAAGGAGGAGGCTCCATTAGTCGCTGATGACGTCACCATGGATGAGGATGAGGACGACGATGGCGCTGCTGAACAGTATGTCTATACTGGCGCCTCCTCAGGGTTTGAGCGTCATGAGTCGGTGCCTGAATTGCTGTCTCAACATATTATGGACGACCTTCCTGTAGTAAAGAAGTAGGAAGAGAGCGAGGAAAGGCAAAAAAGTTGTTTCTATGATCGAGCCGCCACAGCAGCCTCGGCTTCAGGACCGTGTCGATATCCCCGGTGCGGATAAATGGCATATCCCCGGTCAACCAATCCTACCTGCAACAGCGCTACGGGCCAGATTCGGCGATCTAAAGAGACTTCATGACGATGTGCTGCAGGTAGAGAAAGACCTCATCGCCTCGAAAGATCCAGGATACCCACTCTACGTGGTTAACATTCCGCGGCAAATGTCGTACGTCGACAGCTTCCCCGCGGATAAGTTCTACCTTCGATTCGATTAGATATTCGACATGTTTCACGTGAAGAAGCTGGATTTTACGTTTGTCCGCCTTTATGCCTCGCACATGAACTACATCATCGGGGTTGAGAAGATATCTCATATCTGTGTCGCTGACCCGTACTACATGCACGAGGGCTACTTGGGAGTCTGCGCAAATCACTGTGAATACGCGAGGGATTACATCATCAGTTTCATGCTTAGAAATAAGGACAAGGGGGCGATTCTCGTGCCTTATCATCCCGTGTAAGTCATCCGCGCTGCTATCCTTCCTTCGATTTCAATCATTCATTTGCACGATGGAGGCTAATTAATTTGAGGACTTATTTTGCACAGCGGCGGGCGCGCCGTACTCATCATCCTCTACCCCCGATTCTCCCACGCTCTTTACTTGGACTCGTCGAGGAACATTCACAAAAAGGATTACGCCCACATCAAAGATGTTCTCGACAGTGCTATGTTTTACTACCAAGCAAGGGGTGGAGAGGTCAGGGACAAGAAGAGAAGGGGCGGCAGGGTCGCCATCGGCCATAAGACCGACTTCTGCTACATCCAGCAACTGAAGGATTCTCTTAATGATGGATTCTATGTCCTACACCACATGCTGGAGTACAGACGGGATCACCAGAACCTTCGCATGTCACCTAGATCCGGCGATGCCCATATTCTGCAATGGGAAAAGAACATAGGAGATATCGAGGATCATCGACTTCGAGCTGAGTTCTACAACATCCAGCACAAACTTGCCCAAATCATCATGAAGGAGGTCGTCGGAAAAACAGGGATGTTCTACGGAGAAGGAAAAATGTCGCGGGAAGACGTCCGAACATGGATAGCCTCTCAGCATCTCGACCTGAAGCCTTTCACTAGGCTCGGGGACTATCTCCCTGACTTGGATGGATGGAACGACATGTTGGAGTGATTGTCGATATATGACAATGTGTCCGTTTAGTCCATACTTTCTATATGAAAAAACTTTCAGTTATGCATGGTGAAACTTTATTTGTGATGTAATTAAACCATCCTCCTCCTCGACTAGCGAAAATCACTCTAGTTAGGGCATTTTGGGGTACGATGAACTTTGTTATTTATGCTTATGATATGTTGTTTTGATTTTTGCCAAGTCTGTCTCTTTCTGTTGCTCAACTATATATGTTGCATATCATCAACTCATGTGATGATGCAGGTGCATAGATCATAGATGGCGAAGAAGTGCTATGCCAGGAGTATATATACGACAAGAGGCCGGAGTGTCAGGCCCTTCCGGTTTCCGAGCGACAGGCAGTAGTTAGTTTAGAGGTTCACGCTAATGCGAAAGAGGGATACGAACTCATGTTCTCAAAGTGATAGCCCTTCTCGCGTATATCATTGTTTAGATGGATGATGATGTATTTGCATATCATTCGAGACTTGTATCGCTATTTTCGAGATGATGACGAGAGACCACTTTGTGTTGGATGATGATTATGATGATGAAATGATTTGATGAGACTAATTGTATGTATATGCTATGATTACATTTGTATGTGTATGATATGCTAAAGATTATTGTATAAAGCCTATTCAAATACAAAACAAATACGCAGGAAAAAAACTAATAAATAAACTAGTAGTAGCGAGGGGGGAAATTTAGCAGTAGCGCCGCATTGTCAGTAGCGCGTCCCAGCAAACAGCGTTGCAGATAATATCAGTAGCACCCTTTCCCAAAGAGCGCTACAACTATTCATGTATAGCAGTAGCGTGGGACAACCGGCGCTACTGCTATACGTTAGCTGTAGTGCCTTATTAGTAGCGCTGGTGCCCGCGCTACTGAGAGGCCCAAAACCCTCGCTGCTGGTAGGCTTTTCCCTAGTAGTGCTAACTGGTGTAGGTGTCATAGAAACCGGTTTATGTGATGTGCTACTTTCCAATAAGGGAGCAGGTACAGTTACCTCATCAAGTTCTACTTTCCTCCCACTCACTTCTTTCGAGAGAAAATCCTTCTCTAGAAAGGATCCATTCTTAGCAACAAATGTCTTGCCTTTGGATCTGTGATAGAAGGTGTACCCAACAGTCTCCTTCGGGTATCCTATGAAGACACATTTCTCCGATTTGGGTTCGAGCTTATCAGGTTGAAGCTTTTTCACATAAGCATCACAGCCCCAAACTTTCAGAAACGACAACTTTGGTTTCTTGCCAAACCATAGTTCATAAGGCGTCGTCTCAACGGATTTTGATGGTGCCCTATTTAACGTGAATGCGGCCGTCTCTAAAGCATAGCCCCAAAACGATAGTGGTAAATCTGTAAGAGACATCATAGATCGCACCATATCAAGTAAAGTACGATTACGACGTTCGGACACACCATTATGCTCTGGTGTTCCGGGTGGCATCAGTTGCGAAACTATTCCGCATTGTTTCAAGTGTAAACCAAACTCGTAACTCAAATATTCTCCTCCACGATCAGATCGTAGAAACTTTATTTTCTTGTTAACGATGATTTTCAACTTCACTCTGAAATTCTTTGAACTTTTCAAATGTTTCAGACTTATGTTTCATTAAGTAGATATACCCATATCTTCTTAAATCATCTGTGAAGGTGAGAAAATAATGATATCCGCCACGAGCTTCAACATTCATTCGACCACATACATCTGGATGTATGATTTCTAACAAATCTATTGCTCTCTCATAGTACCAGAGAACGGCGTTTTAGTCATCTTGCCCATGAGGCACGGTTCGCAAGTACCAAGTGATTCATAATCAAGTGGTTCCAAAAGTCCATCAGTATGGAGTTTCTTCATGCACTTTACACCGATATGACCTAAACGGCAGTGCCACAAATAAGTTGCACTATCATTATTAACTCTGCATCTTTTGGCTTCAACATTATGAATATGTGTATCACTACTATCGAGATTCATCAAGAATAGACCACTCTTCAAGGGTGCATGACCATAAAAGATATTAATCATATAAATAGAACAACCATTATTCTCTGATTTAAATGAATAACCGTCTCGCATCAAACAAGATCCAGATATAATGTTCATGCTCAACGTTGGCACCAAATAACAATTATTTAGGTCTAAAACTAATCCTGATGGTAGATGTAGAGGTAGCATGGCGACCGCGATCACATCGACTTTGGAACCATTTCCCACGCGCATCGTTACCTCGTCCTTCGCCAGTGTTCGCTTAATCCATAGTCCCTGTTTCGACTTGCAAATATTAGCAACACAACCAATATCAAATACCCAGGTGCTACTGCGAACTCTAGTAAGGTACACATCAATAACATGTATATCACATATACCTTTGTTCACCTTGCCATCCTTCTTATCCGCCAAATACTTGGGGCAGTTCCGCTTCCAGTGACCAGTCTGCTTGCAGTAGAAGCACTCAGTTTCAGGCTTAGGTCCAGACTTGGGTTTCTTCTTCTGAGCAGCAACTTGCTTGCTGTTCTTCTTGAAGTTCCCCTTCTTCTTCCCCTTGCCCTTTTTCTTGAAACTAGTGGTCTTGTTGACCATCAACACTTGATGCTCCTTCTTGATTTCTATCTCTGTAGCTTTTAGTATTGCGAAGAGTTCGGGAATTGTCTTATTCATCCCTTGCATATTCTAGTTCATCACGAAGCTCTTGTAGCTAGGTGGAAGTGATTGGAGAATTCTGTCAATGACGCAATCATCCGTAAGATTAACTCCCAGTTGAATGAAGTGATTATTATACCCAGACATTTTGAGTATATGCTCACTGACAGAACTGTTCTCCTCCATCTTGCAGCTATAGAACTTATTGGAGACTTCATATCTCTCAATCCGGGCATTTGCTTGAAATATCAACTTCAACTCCTGGAACATCTCATATGCTCCATGACGTTCAAAACATCGCTGAAGTCCCGATTCTAAGCCGTAAAGCATGCCACACTGAACTATCGACTAGTCATCAGCTTTGCTCTGCCAGACGTTCATAACATCTGGTGTTGCTCCAGCAGCAGGCCTGGCACCCAGTGGTGCTTCCAGGACATAATTCTTCTGTGAAGCAATGAGGATAATCCTCAAGTTACGGACCCAGTCCATATAATTGCTACCATCATCTTTCAACTTTGCTTTCTCAAGGAACACATTAAAATTCAATGGAACAACAGCATGGGCCATCTATCTACAATCAAACATAAACAAGCAAGATACTATCAGGTACTAAGTTCATGATAAATGTAAGTTCAATTAATCATATTACTTAAGAACTCCCCTTAGAAAGACATCCCTCTAATCTTCTAAGTGATCACGTGATCCAAATCAACTAAACCATAATCGATCATCACGTGAAATGGAGTAGTTTTCAATGGTGAACATCACTATGTTGATCATATCTACTATAGATTCACGCTCGACCTTTTGGTCTTAGTGTTCTGAGGCCATATCTGCATATGCTAGGCTCGTCAAGTTTAACCTGAGTATTCTGCGTGTGCAAAACTGGCTTGCACCCGTTGTAGATGGACGTAGAGCTTATCACACCCGATCATTACGTGGTGTCTGGGCATGACGAACTTTGGCAACGGTGCATACTCAGGGAGAACACTTTTATCTTGAAATTTAGTGAGAGATGATCTTATAATGCTACCGTGATAAGATGCATAAAAGATAAACATCACATGCAATCAATATAAGTGATATGATATGGCCATCATCATCTTGTGCTTGTGATCTCCATCTCCGAAGCATCGTCATGATCACCATCATTTCCGGCGCGACACCTTGATCTCCATCATAGCATCATTGTCGTCTCGCCAATCTTATGCTTCCACGACTATCGCTACCGCTTAGTGATAAAGTAAAGCATTACAGCGCGATTGCATTGTATACAATAAAGCGACAACCATATGGCTCCTGCCAGTTGCCGATGACTCGGTTACAAAACATGATCATCTCATACAATAAAATTTAGCATCATGTGTTTACCATATCACATCACAACATACCCTGCCAAAACAAGTTAGACGTCCTCTACTTTGTTGTTGCAAGTTTTACGTGGCTGCTATGGGCTTAGCAAGAACCGTTCTTACCTACGCATCAAAACCACAACGATAGTTTGTCAAGTTGGTAATGTTTTAACCTTCACGAGGACCGGGCGTAGCCACACTCGATTCAACTAAAGTTGGAGAAACTGACACTCGCCAGCCACCTGTGTGCAAATCACGTCGGTAGAACCAGTCTCACGTAAGCGTACGCGTAATGTCGGTCCAGGCCGCTTCATCCAACAATAGCGTCGAACCAAAGTATGACATGCTGGTAAGCAGTATGACTTATATCGCCCACAACTCACTTGTGTTCTACTCGTGCATAACATCAATGCATAAAACCTAGGCTCGGATTCCACTATTGGGGAACATAGTAATTTCAAAAAAATTCCTACGCACACACAAGATCATGGTGATGCATAGCAACAAGAGGGGAGAGTGTTGTCTACGTACCCTCGTAGACCGGAAGTGGAAGCGTTAGCACAACGCAGTTGATGTAGTCGTACGTCTTCACGGCCTGACCGATCAAGCACCGAAACTACGGCACCTCCGAGTTTTAGCACACGTTCAGCTCGATGACGATCCCCGGACTCCGATCCAGCAAAGTGCCGGGGATGAGTTCCGTCAGCACGACGGCGTGGTGACGATCTTGATGTTTTACCGTCGCAGGGCTTCGCCTAAGCACCGCTACAATATTATCGAGGACTATGGTGGAGGGGGGCACCGCACACGGCTAAGAGATCAATGATCAACTCTTGTGTCTATGGGGTGCCCCCCTACCCCCGTATATAAAGGAGTGGAGGAGGGGGCCGACCAAGGAGGGTGGCGCGCCCTAAGGGGGAGTCCAACTCCCACAGGGAGTAGGACTCCCCTTTTTCCTATTAGGAGTAAGAGAGGGAAGGGAGAGGAAGGAGGGGGGAAGGAAAGGGGGCCCGACCCCCTCCCAATTTGGTTTGGCTTGGGGGGGGCACCCTCTCCCTTGCTCCTTTCCTCTCCTTTCCACTAAGGCCCAATAAGGCCCATATACCTCCCGGGGGGTTCCGATAACCTCCCGGTGATCCGGTATTGTCCCAATCTCACCCGGAACCTTTCCGGTGTCCAAATATAGTCGTCCAATATATCGATCTTTATGTCTCGACCATTTCGAGACTCCTCGTCAAGTCCGTGATCACATCCGGGACTCCGAACAACATTCAGTACATCAAAATATATAAACTCATAATGAAACTGTCATCGTAACATTAAGCGTGCAGACCCTACAGGTTCAAGAATAATGTAGACATGACCGAGACACGTCTTCGGTTAATAACCAATAGTGGAACCTGGATGCTCATATTGGCTCCTACATATTCTATGAAGATCTTTATGGGTCAGACCGCATAACAACATACGTTTGTTCCCTTTGTCATCGGCATGTTACTTGCCCGAGATTCGATCGTCGGTATCTCAATACCTAGTTCATTCTCGTTACCGGCAAGTCTCTTTACTCATTCTTTAATACATCATATTGCAACTAACTTATTAGTTGCATTGCTTGCAAGGCTTAAGTGATGTGCATTACCGAGAGGGCCCAGAGATACCTCTCCGTCAATCGGAGTGACAAATCCTAATCTCAAAATACGCCAACCCAACATGTACCTTTGGAGACACCTGTATAGCACCTTTATAATCACCCAGTTACGTTGTGATGTTTGGTAGCACACGAAGTGTTCCTCCTGTAAACGGGAGTTGCATAATCTCATAGTCATCGGAACATGTATAAGTCATGAAGAAAGCAATAGCAACATACTAAACGATCGGGTGCTAAGCTAATGGAATGGGTCATGTCAATCACATCATTCTCCTAATGATGTGATCCCGTTAATCAAATGACAACTCATGTCTATGGTTAGGAAACATAACCATCTTCGATTAACGAGCTAGTCAAGTAGAGGCATACTAGTGACATTCTATTTGTCTATGTATTCACACATGTATTATGTTTCCGGTTAATACAATTCTAGCATGAATAATAAACATTTATCATGATATAAGGAAATAAATAATAACTTTATTATTGCCTCTAGGGCATATTTCCTTCAAGAATAGTTCTTGCTAGAAGCCCGTAGCAGCCACGTAAAACTTGCAACAAGAAAGTAGAGGACGTCTAGCTTGTTTTCGCAGGCCATGTTGTGATGTGATATGGTGAAGACGTGATGAGATACAAATTATTGTATGCGATGATCATGTTTTGTAAAAGTTATCAGCAACTAGCAGGAGCCATATGGTTGTCTCTTTATTGTATGAAATGTAATCGCCATGTAATTGCTTTACTTTATCACTAAGCGGTAGCGATAGTCGTAGAAGCAATGATTGGTGAGACGACAATGATGCAATGATGGAGATCAATGTGTCAAGCCGGTGAACATGGTGACACTACAGGAATCAGCTACTTTGCCGTCTGCCACGGCGGACGGCAAAGGCCCGAACGGCGGACGGCAAAGGCCTTTGCCGTCAGCGGCGGACGGCAAAAGGCTCCGGCAAAGTAGGCTTTGGTAAACAGGTTCTTTGCCGTCTGCTACTGACGGCAAAGTCTTTGCCGTCTGCGGCGGACGGCAACGACGGTGGACGGCAATAATTGCGCTGTCAGTCCATTAAGTGGCTAACGGAAGTCCTTTGTCGTCCGCCGCTGACGGCAAAATTTCTAGGGTCTTTGCCGTCCGCCGTATGATGTCATCTACATGTCACTACGTGGCAGGTTCTTTGCCGTCTGCCACTGACGGCAAAGTCTTTGCCGTCTGCCACTGTAGGCAAACTGACCAAATGGGTCAGCTCCCAGGAAGCACAGGTGGATGCCACGTGGCTTCTTTGCCGTCCGCGGCAGACGGCAAAGAGCCCGTTGCCGTCGGTGGCAGACGGCAAAGAGCCTGCATATTGGCTCTTTTTTTTCTGTTTTTTCATATACCCAACCATTTTCACAGCAAATAGATGATACATATATATTTTTCACATGGCAAGTTCACAGCAAACATATGAGATATCCAACACATATAATTTCATCATACATGCATAGTTCCATCAACCATACATAGCAAGTTCGACATACATGCATCCAACCATACATATTACAATAGTGTCATCCTACCATACATGCATAGTTCATAGATACAAAGGAAACATAGTTCATCCAAACAAGCACTCCATCTATGCAAGCTTCCGTGAAGTGAATGAATTCTGCAAAATGGGAAATAAGAAAGTTAGAAGAAGAAGATTAGAAGAAGAAGAAGAAGAAAATGAAGAAGAAGAAGAATATATGACATTTATGAGCTAATTTAGGTGAAATTGATCATTTGTGAGCTAACTTAGGTGAAATGGATCGTTTATGAGCTAACCTAGGTGCAATGGATCGCTTATGAGCAAACTTAGGTAAAATGCATCATTTTAGAGGTAACCTAGGTAAGATGGATCATTTTGGAGCTAACCTAGGTAAAATGGGTCATTTTAGAGCTAACTTCGGTAGAATGGATCATTTATGAGCTAAGTAAGGTTAAATGGGTCATTTTAGAGCTAACATAGGTAAAATGGATCGTTTATGAGCTAACTAAGGTAAAATGGATCATTTTAGAACTAACTTAGGTAAAATGGATCGTTTATGAGCTAACTTAGGTAAAATGGATCGTTTTTGAGCTAACTAAGGTGAAATGAATCGTTTTTCAGCTAACTAAGGTGAAGGGCATAATTTTTGAGCTAACTAAGGTGAAATGGATCGTTTTTGAGCTAACTAAGGTGAAATGAATCGTTTTTGAGCTAACTAAGGTAAAATGGATCGTTTTTGAGCTAACTTAGGTGAAATGGATCGTTTTTGAGCAAACTTAGGTGAAATGGATCATTTAAGAGCTAATTTAGGTGAAATGGATCGTTTTTGAGCTAACTAAGGTGAAATGGATCGTTTTTGAGCTAACTAAGGTGAAATGGATCGTTTTTGAGCAAACTTAGGTGAAATGGATCATTTAAGAGCTAATTTAGGTGAAATGGATCGTTTTTGAGCTAACTAAGGTGAAATGGATCGTTTTTGAGCAAACTTAGGTGAAATGGATCATTTAAGAGCTAATTTAGGTGAAATGAGACAAACACTACATGAATGTTTTGGCTAATCTGCAGAAGAAACTTACCACAAGGAGCTCGTACATGGCCCTTGCCTGCATGTCATTCCGTGCCCTCTCCTCCTCCACCATCTTTGTCGTCCTCTCCTCCAACTCCCGCTGCCTCTCCGCCGCCTCCGCCAGAAGTTTCTCCGTTCTATCTCTCTCACTCTGTATAGCAGCCTGCAACACCACTCACATGACCATTTGTAATCATTGATGGAAGCGCACACAATGTAATGGAGAAAGATAACTGAGTACGTATCACTAACCTTGATGGCGAGTTGCACTGGCCATTCATGAGGCCTTATCTCAGGAGCGGAGCTCGACTGGCGCGCCTTGATCTCCGGGAGAGTGCTAGGACAACGGATAAGTCCATCTCCAATGGCTATGGAGCCATGGGACCTCCCGCCACTAGATATCATCAACAGCTCTGGATCAATGGGACCCTGGCTCGGGTTAAAGTCCTCCCCTTTCCTCGCCTTCCCCTCATCTCTATATCTCACGAGCTTGTTATGGGAGGAGATGTTGGTGAAGTTGTTTGCATCATCGAGGTCAGACTGAGAGAAAGCCTTGACTTTCTTGAAAGAGGCAGTGTGGGCCATGGCATACAGGTCGTACACCTCTGGCACCTTATCCGCCTTATTGTAGCATGCCTGAAAGAGAGAAACAATGAAAATTAGTAATTAAAGGGCTCAAGCTAGCATGATGAATGAATTGCATGAATCATGAAGCAAACCACATACCCAGTTGCGCCCGAACTGATATAAGTTGGAGCTGCCTTGATGGTGTGGCACACCTTCCATTTGGGCACGTTTGTCCTTGGCCTCCTTGTGGAGGGCTAGCCATCGTTGTGAGCACCACTCATCGACCAACACCTCCCAACAATCCATCCGATCCGCACACCATCTCGGAGGCGCCTAAGTTAGCAAATAGAAACTTGAGCGCTACGGCTAAGAATTAATAAATGAAGGAACTTAAGTAGAGAAGGCCTTAAGAATTACCTTCATGTACTGCTCCTTACTCAGGAACTTATCGCGGCACGCCGGCTTGGTCTTCTTGATACCACGCAAGGCGTAGTAGTCTCAAACAGCCTGCACCCGAGCCTCATGCCGTAAGTTCTGGAGTAGGCGCTTGCAGACGTTCTCGATAACAAGTGCCGCGTCCTCCTCGTATCCCTCCTCACACCTGTAGAATGTCTGCAATCAAATGAGACAATGTTGATTAGTACAATTAATAACTAGCTAGTTGAAGATTTTTAAATGTGTAAAGGAGAAATTACCCAAAACTTTCTGATCACCATGTCTGCCCTCGTGTCGCACACGACACCGTCGATAATCTCATTTGGCGGGGCCGGGGCAGCCACGTAGTGCTCCCAGCTCAATCCAAGCTCTGGAAGCCGACCCTCACCAAGCAACGTGACAAACCCCGGGAAGTTTTGCCGGCAAAGAACTCCAAGGACGGAGTTGGGCCGGCGAACACTATGATGGTGGTCCCAACCCCTGCAGCATGACAAGGCCAACGCATTAGTTATTTGAAAAAACGTGAATGCACAAGGTACAAAAATATTAAATGCACTTACATACCTCTCCCCATCAGGGAAAATCAACCACCTCTGCTCGCGGTTCACCGGCACGGACGGGAGCCGTGTAGCACCACGCTGGTAGACGGTGCCCCCCGCCTCCTCAAGATCAGTCGGCTCCCCGCCATCATCAGCATGGCCACTCGGCTCCTCGGGCTGATCCGGCCAGGTACCCCATCTAGACGTGTGCTCCTCCGGGGTCACATGGGCTGAACTCTCGTGGGCCGAAGACCCGTGGACCGGAGGCTCGTGGACCGGAGTCCGTGTAGCCTCCTCCTCGGACGAGTCCACCCTAGCAGTCACGTGCTCGGGTGAAACGGCTGGGGGTGGCGGCGAGGAAGGCACCGTAGCAGTCACCCTACCTCCTCTCCCACGACCACGTGCCCCACCTCCTCTCTTCCTACCTCGTCCCCTGCTGGGCACCGCGGTCGACGAAGAAGGGCCCGGCGGTGTGGCCATACTGTCCAGCAACGCTCGGCGGAGAGGTGCGTCTGGAATGGAAGACCTCAGACCACGCTCCCGACCAGCGCCCACCATCTTTCAACACTTGCCATGACAAACAGTAAACGAAATTAGTACAACATAAAAAAAGACTGACATGAATAATAATATGTGTATCACTTAAGTGTATCATCATCAAGTACAACATAAAAAAATGTAATACCTGACACTACTAATAATCTCGATCAGTATCATCAATAAATGCATAATCATCATCATCACTATAATCAATGACGGGCTCATAGGGTTCATTGGCATCAACATGTGCAAGGCCACCTTGACGTAATCGGTCAAGCATTGACAGGTCATCCGCAGCAGTAACCTCTTCTTGTTCCGGCTCTTCTTGTTCGTCCTCTGGGGTGATGTTGGATACATTGTCGCTGTCTACTTCAATGTTTTGGGGTGAAGTATAGCGGTTCTTGAAACGCTTTTTGGAAAGACGTGTCTCTTGGAAGAATTCTCCTTGATATGTGTCTGGGTTAATGTGAGGTTCATAATCCTCTTCCTTTGGGGGAGAAAGTCTATCACGTGGCGGCACTTCATAAACGACATCCCAACCTTTCATATTTGGATTAGTTTGGCAGGCCCACGGTAGAAATAATACTTGGGTCGCCTGTTGAGCCATAATATAGACATCAGGAACATCTAAATGAGCGCTTTGGTTGATTTCAACTAGCCCTACATGTTCATGAGTCCTTCTAGTCTCCTTCGGCTGAAACCAATAACATTTGAAGACTACGACATTCGGTGGGTTTTCACCATAGAACAGAAGTTCATAAATTGCTTCAACTCTCCCATAATACTTGGTACCTCCTTCACCGATAGCAGATACACAACAATTTGTTGACTTTCGGTCCGCCATAGATAGCTCTTTGCCATAGGTACGAAAGCGATACCCGTTGATGTCGTACTTGTCAAATGAACGGACCTTATAGTCAAAACCATTAGCGACTTGTCTCAATTCGGCGTCCATAGACTCTGAATTAGCCTACAGGTTTAATATGAAAGGATTGTTGCATTATGCACAAATTAGCGAATGAAATGAAATTGTCTAATAGAAATTACCGTTTGTTTGAACCAAGAGATGAAACCGGGATAGCCACCTCCTTGCTTTGCGAGAAGCTCACGCTCTTCGACGGAATCCTTTTGGATCTCCGCTCCATACGAGAATATGGTGACGTATCGACTGTATGACATATCCAGGAATAAGAGTAGTTCAAAGGAAATAGAAGTTGCGAAACAATGTACCGAGAACTTACTCGATGTACGGCCGCACTTCTGTCAGGTTGTTGAAGATATACAACGAAATGGTCCGCCATTCTTCGTTATCCAAAGATACTGGATGTGGAACACTAGCTCGTGTGAGATTCCCTTTGAATAGGCTGAGGTTGGATCCACCCTTTTTAGGCTCGTCAGCATTGTACCATGTATATATTCATCAGTTGATCTCCTTTGTCAATTTTATTACGTCCATGCAACCTACACTCTAATAGGTAATGATAGGTCCTAATCCCACCCATGTATGTGTAGATTGGGTTCATTTTCCCATGCTATGCTCCGGATCCGACGCAAAATTTCGGCAGCACCTCCCCGCTGTTCTCCTGATACACGTCTCTGCAATAAACAGAGAGGATGTGTACCCGGAGAACAACAGGGGAGGCACTGACGAAATATATGTGTCGGATCCGGAGCAAAGCATATGGGAAAACGAACCCAATCTACACATACTCGGGCTGTGGATAGCGTTGGACAATTCGAAAGAATCAAGGTTATAAATATGCAAATGCATGCATATTTATAACTATGACGCTTTCGAACGGGAGACACATATTGGTTACGCATACTGATGATTCAAGACACATATATAGCTAGCTATCAAGTTTCATCGGAATAGATCAAATAATTAATGGGGGAGGAGGACTTGTCATTTGTGCTCACCCACGAACGAAGGGGCAGAGCTCGTCAAACACACGGCGAGGTCGTCGAACACCAAACCTCGCAGCAATGAAACAACTGCACATTTAAAACTACACGATCAACACAATTATATATGATGTTTTTCATAACTAAATCGAAAAATATATGACCTAACTAATAATTCACAAATATATGACCCCGTCGGCCTCTGGAAGGCCAAAGAACACCTTAATTTTCGGGAGGTGTCGGTGGTCGGGGTGCCCTGTCGGTGTCGGGGTCGGGGTCTCGGGGTCGGGGTGTCGGGTCGGGGTGCCGGGTTGGGGTCGGGGTGCCGTGTCGGTGTCGGGGTCGGGGTGTCGGGTCCGACTCGCGGTCGGGGTCGGGGTCTCGGGGTCGGGGTGTCGGGTCGGGGTGCCGGGTCGGGGTCGGGGTGCCGTGTCAGTGTCGGGGTCGGGGTGTCGGGTCAGGCCCGGGGTCTCGGGGTCGGGGTGTCGAGTCAGGCTCGGGGTCGGGGTCTCGGGGTCGGGGTGTCTGGTCGGGGTGCCGGGTCGGGGTCGGGGTGCCGTGTCAGTGTCGGGGTAAGGGTGGGTGTGGTGTCAGGGTGTCGGTGTCGGGGTGTCGTGTCGGTGTCGGGGTCGGGGTCTCGGGGTCGGGGTGTCGGGTTGGGGTCGGGGTGCCGTGTCCGTGTCGGGGTCGGGGTGTCGGTCAGGCTCGGGGTCGGGGTGTCGGGGTCGGGGTCGGGGTCGGGGTGTCGGGGTCGGGGTCTAGGGGTCGGGGTGCCGGGTCGGGGTCGGGGTGCGGTGTCGGGTCGGGGTGCCGGGTCGGGTCAGGGGTTTTTCCTATTTTTTTCCTTTTCTTCTTCTTCCTTTTCTTCCTTTTCTTCCTTTTTTTCCTTCTTCTTCTTCTTCTTCTTCTTCTTCTTCCTCCTTTCCTTTTTCCTCTTCTTCTTCTCCTCCTCTCCTCTTTTCTTCTTCTTCTTTTTCCTCTTCTTCTTTTTTCTTCTCCTCCTCCTCTTCTTCTTCTTCCTCTTCTTCTTCTCCTCCTCTCCTCTTTTTCTCTTCTTCTTCTTCTACTTTCCTCAAACTAAACTAAACCTAAAACTAAACCTAAAACTAAAACTAAATCTAAACTAAACATAAACCTAAAACAAATAAAACAGAAAAAAAGGAAAAAACTAAATCCAAACCTAAAACTAAACTAAAACTAAACCTAAAACTAAAACTAAAACTAAATCTAAACTAAAACTAAAAAGGAAAAAACAGAAAAAAACAGAAAAAAGGAGGCCGGGGCTCACCTTCTACAGCGCGGGTGGAGGAGGGGGCGGGGCGGTGGAGGAGCTGGCCGGGGCGCGGGGTGGCCTGGGGCGGCTGGGGGCCGGGCCCGGCGCAGTGGGGCGCGGGGCGGCGGGGGGCCGGGGCGGGGGGGGGGCGACGGGGCGGTGGGGGGGCCGGGGCGGCGGCGCGCGGCGGGCGGCGGCGGGGGCAAGAGGCGGCGGCGCGCGGCGGGCAGCGGCGGCGGGGGTGCGTGGTGGGGCGCGGGGCGGGACGAAGTGGTGAGAACAAAGAGGCGGGCGGGGGGCACGGGCCGTTAGATAGTGCCCTCTTTGCCGTCCGCCTCTCTTTGCCGTCCGCCACTTTGCCTCTTTGCCGTCTGCTGGCGGACGGCAAAGAGGTGGCCCGTTAAGTTTTTCCCAAACGGGCGGGGGGTGGGGGCCACCTCTCTCTTTGCCGTCTGCTAGCTGACGGCAAAGATTCTTTGCCATCTGCCAGCAGACGGCAAAGAACTGGCGGACGGCAAAGAGCTTCTTTGCCGTCTGCCAGTTCTTTGTCGTCTGCTTTTTGGTAGCTGATGGCAAAGAGCTGCTTTGCCGTCAGCTAGCAGACGGCAAAGAGCTGGCAGATGGCAAATTAGCTGATTCCAGTAGTGTGATCATGACGGTGCTTTGGAGATGGAGATCAAAGGTACAAGATGATAATGGCCATATCACTTATTTTGATTGCATGTGTGTGGCACCTCGATCCGCATGGAGCAGGGGGCCTTCGCATGTCATCCCAGGATAACACTTGACGCACTACTAGTCCATAATACAGCACTCCAGGTACAAGAATATTCATCAAATACATGTATAGAAGATTACATTGTTGATGAATACAATTATCTGGCATAGCCCTAAGGCTAATTAAATGGCGGCGGAAATCTCTTTAACTGGTGGCGGAAGTCTTGGTTTGGCACCATAACAACTCCGGCTAGGCTCCACAACTCACAGGACTTGCAAGGTTACGGCCTAGCACGATGGGTCAAGCGGATACTTCGGGTATGACCTACAAAACTGGCATTACACGCCAGGTCAGTACATTGAATGTGCTTGCAAGACAACCAAATACATAACATCCAAACAAGCAGATGACAAGGCAAGAACCAAGCGCATGCAACAACCTATCTCATATCAATTACTAAACATGGCATGTTAAGGATAATTAAGCCTGAACAAGATCATGGCATCTACTTACATGGCATTAACATGGCATATCAAAACATGCTGCTAACATGGCAATAACAAAACATAGCATATCTTCTCAATCATGACATGATCAATCCAAGCATGGCATATCATCATGAAACTAAGCTGAAAATAAACTACCGATCATATTCAATGTAGACATAACATGTTAACTATATCCAGCCATCTACTGTTCTGCCATGGTTCTTTTAAATGCAAGTAACAACATATTACTCATGCAATGCAATCAAACTTGTGCACTGAGTCCCTCAGACTCCCTTACCAACGGGTTGCCGTGTAACCAAACGGTGATCTTTCCGGCGATGACAACCATGACCAACACTTGGTCTTCAATAGTGACCTTTCCCGCGATCACAACCACGACCAACACTTGGTCTCCAACACTCACCGAGACCTTGTCTCGTGATCATATCGAAACATCGACTATCTCATAGTCCAAATCACCACATTCTTGTTATCACATTAATTAACTTAATTATTTCAGGTTTATGCTCCATTTTGACCAAGACCTGATAGTGTGACCTACTATGAACTGTGTTGCTATCGATAGACTTTATAATCACTCTGCAGAGGTAGTGCACTTTACCCACACCACGGAATCCATGGCCTTGTCATCCCATTCGGGTGGACCATTGGCATTCCGACGAAACCGACCTACTGTCATGACACTCTCCTGGCCACTCCGACTCACTTCCCACTTGGCTAGTCCTGGGTGGCCCCGTGTCTACCAAAGACACAACGACCACCATCGCGGCCAAAACATAAACGTCCCACACGGGGACACGGTACCATAAATCTCAACAACGGGCACACAAGGTTATGTCCGCCTACCTGATCAGGGTAGTGCGCGCCCATAACCTTCCCTCTTTGGAGGCACCGGCGAGAGGCACGACAATAGTTTGCGTTAAGGCCTTCCCATAAAGGCAAAATGTGGATGCACTAAAGAAGTTCGATTTGGTGGCACTATGACTCGATCCCATCGATGACGGAGGCGGTTGTTGTTATTAGGTCATTTTATTTCCTTCTCCATCATCATGAACAAGAATGCAACAATGAGCATACATCGTACAAATAATTTAGTAAAATATCGAGCTTCTCAAGTGCATAATTATAGCATAAAGAGCATGACAATACCAAGTACTAGCATATCAATGGTGCAATGCAATTATCATAGCAATCATAATAGCCACCAAGAATCCAAAGGCACATGTCATCCACATAATCATCCAAATATAAGTCCTAGAACTCCAAGCGATATCGATAATAACATTCTAATTAGCATGGCAAAAGATATCATGAAAACATAAGAATGCATGGTAATCATCATAGAATAACTGCAGACGAAAACGGTAAGGGCACTTGTAACTACACACACACACGAGGTGAAAGCAAAGTCAACATGCATGTTCGGGGCTCATGATAAGAGGTTGGCTTGCCTGGGGGTCGAAAATACTCCGAGAAGAAGTGTGGAACGATCGCGGAAAGATTTGCCGAAAACAGTTCTCTCCCGGAGGGGGCTGTTTACGGGCAAGGGCAAAACAATCATTTTCAGAATGTGCAAACATCAAGAAAATGGTCCCATCAAAGAGGGCTCGATGAACAGAGAAATTGAGTGTTGGAATCACCTCATTCGGAGTTACCAGCGCAAAGTTGTGGCCGTTCACTTTTTAGGTATAAAAGCAACTAAAGCAGTGAACGTTCACAAAATAAGCACTTCGGCCGGCTGAGCTGAAAAGAGAAAGCACCTTTCTGAGAATATGCCTTCAGAGAAGTAAAAATATATTTTGATCTAAAGAAACAAACGAATGCGCTTTCTAACCTGGGAAACGTATTTGCCTGATTACGCCTTCATGCCAGGGAAATGGCTTCAGGGTCGGACGCGTCCACTTATCCGACATGGCCAGCGGGGCCACGTCCTACGGTCGCCGATAGGTAGGGTCACGCGGGGTGGGGCCCGCCTGGCCTGCCCTTCTTCTTCCTCCCGCGGGGGAGCGAGCGTGGCCGAGGGGGAAGATCGCCCCGACGGCGGTCGCCGGCGCGTCCGGCCACCACACGGGGCGCGCGACCTACCCGGAAGCTCAAGGCGGAGAGGCGCATCGGCTGGTGGTCTCCGTTGAGGGCGAGAGGCGCTGCAAAGAGAGCAGCAAGGCCCGCGGCGAAGAGGAGCTTCGGCCACCGGTGGACATGGGGTTCTGGTGGGGGAAACAGACGGGCGGCGAGCCAGGGAGGGTCGCCGGGGTGTGGCGCATCCACCCAGGATGCGCACGGGGTGTGAGGGAATGGCCACGGGAAGGAATGGACGAGGGGATCGACGACGGCTATGGCGATGGGGAGGGGGCCAGAGAGGGGCTCTGGGAAGAATGAGTGCTCGGGGAGGCGTAGAAAAGGGTGGGGGAGCTGCTAATGATCTCCGGAGGGTCGAGGACGGGCTATATATAGCCGGGGCAGGGGCACCCGAGCCAGTCTCCACCGAGCGCGTCCGGCCGAGGCTCTGCCGTGCCCAGCAGTCACGGGGAGGTGCAGAAAGCCGACGAGGGGGAAACGGACGCGGTACAGAGGCTCACGGAGACGAGCAAAGCTTGAGGACAAGAGGAGGAAGAGGACACCGGGGAGGAAGGCGACGATGCACAGGAGCGCCATGTTTCGGTCGTTGGCACGGCTCGCCAGAGAAGAAAATGAAGGGGGCCAGAGGTCCAGGGGGAAGAAGACGTCGAGGGGGAGCTGTAGGACATTAATGGCGAGGCCAGAACCGGTCGAGGCAGTGATGTCGACGCGAACATTGGCTAGACCACCATTTTGGACCGGTTACCTCCGTGGTCGCCAAGGTCAAGGCGCGCTCTGGGGTTTTTACTGATGACAGCTCATGTCTACCGCGTAGTCCTTCTAAGAGAGAGTGTTACTATGGTAAAGGATCGAGCAGAGCCAAATGGAGCTAAGTAAACCAAGCTTCACAAGTTTGTTGTTGTAAACTTGGCCACACTCTAGAGATTAAACTAGAGAGGATAAAAGGTAAATTTGATGTCTAAGAGTCTTAGGGTAGAAAGGACTACGGTCCTAGAAATTATGAGGTAAAACAGACAACTATTTACCATAGTTGTTGTACAACTACCAAATCTGACCCAGAAACCAAATCATGAGGAAGCACTCACTAGTAGTGATGGATTGAGCTAAAACTTGGCAAGGCTTAATTAATTGGACATACCATGATGCTATAAAACTTTCATACCAAATGGACTTGCCAACATGGTACTTGTTTCACAAACATCTCCTCTGTCCTGAAACTTGAGAAAATTCCTCAAGGTAAATGGCTAAATGAGATGAGCCAAAACCTTGTGGAGATGGATCATATGGATAGGAGAAGGTCTGGAAAAAGTTTCAGCCAAAATGGAGCAAGATAAAATATACTTGCTTCACAAACTGAAAGTTTTGACATAAACCAAGAATTGTTCCTGTGCTCACATAGTTCAATGAAAGGAACTGAATTTGGGTAGCGGCTAATTATTTGAGATACGTGAGAGGATGGAAAAGTTTCATCCCATTTGGAAACACTATGAAGGTACTTCCTTCACAAAGTTGTGTTCTGGTCAGGAACTTTGAAGAAATTGCATAGGGAGCTAGGTTGAATGGATTGAGCTCGTATTTGGCATCCATGGGTTATTTATGCATGTTAATCACCCTGCCGAATTTCAGCTGAATTGGAATTAGGAATAAAGCACTTCCTTTGCAAAATTTCAGAGAAGGCAGAAACTTGCATTGGATCATCTGCTCCATTTTTTATCTATGGAACGTGAGATAAGGATGGAACTAGTGAATATATAGCAGGGGCAAGCTCCAAAATTTATGTGGGAATTTTCTCTGCTATAAAAATGGTAGTTCCTTTAGAAAGTGGCATAAATGCAATTTTGGCATTAAATAAGAAAAGGCAATTTTCCTTGTTTAATTATTGCCAATATATTTGCGAGAGCTTGGATTAGGCATAAGCATCAACTCCACAAATTCTCATGAATTTAGGAGATATCTAGTTATGCCTTTGGATTTTATTCCTCGGAAAGGCAAGAAAAGGAATAAATCACAATTCAAAAATATTGCATGGGACTTAGCAATATTTTTGCACATCTAAGGATCAGAAAGATAGGAGGATCTCTTGGAACAATTGGGAGGATCAACAGATCAAGGAAAATGATGGCTCATTTGTATGCAAAAAGGGGAGATTCAAATTCTAAAATTTTGGAATTAATTAGGGTTTGAGAGGGTTGAGATGAACCAAATGAGGGCTTGCCCACTAACAAATACATGAGCAAGGTTTTTTCGAAAGGTTGAAAATGACAAGAATTGTTAGAGTCATCCAGCAAACTCAGGAGAAATGTTTGAAAAATGAGTGCCAGGAAGGAATACCAGCACAAAAATTGATAACCCAATTTTGGGGCCGTCACAATGTGATGTTTATCTTTTATGCATCTTATTTTGCTTAGTTTGGCGGTAGCATTATAAGATGATCTCTCACTAAATTTCAAGGTACAAGTGTTCTCCCTGGGTATGCACTGTTGCTATAGTTCCTAATGCCGAGACACCACATGATGATCGGGTGTGATAAGCTCTACATTCACATACAATGGGTGCAAGCCAGTTTTGCACACGCAGAATACTCGGGTTAAACTTGACGAGCCTAGCATATTCAAATATGGCCTCGGAACACTGAGACCGAAAGGTCGAGCATGAATCATATAGTAGATATGATCAACATAGTGATGTTCACCATTGAAAACTACTCCATCTCACGTGATGATTGTACATGGTTTAGTTGATATGGATCACGTGATCATTTAGATGACTAGAGAGATGTCTATCCAAGTGAGAGTTCTTAAGTAATATGATTAATTGAACTTTAACTTATCATGAACTTAGTACCTGATAATATTTTGCATGTCTATGTTGTTGTAGATAAATGGCCCGTGCTATATTCCTTTGAATTTTAATGTTTTCCTAGAGAAACCTAAGTTGAAAGATGATGGTAGCAACTACACGGACTGGGTCCATAACATGAGGACTATCCTCATTGTTGCACAGAATAATTACGTCCTAGAAGCACCGCTAGGTGCAAAGCCCGCTGCAGGAGCAACACCAAATGTTATGAACGTCTGGTAGAGCAAAGCTGATGATAACTCGATAGTTCAGTGTGCCATGCTTTACGTCTTAGAATCGGGACTTCAACGACATTTTGAACGTCGTGGAGCATATGAGATGTTCCAGGAGGTGAAGTTAATATTTCAAGCAAATGCCCGAACTGGGAGATATGAAGTCTCCAATAAGTTCTATAGCTGCAAGATGGAGGAGAATAGTTCTGTCAGTGAACATATACTCAAAATGTCTGGGTACCACAACCACTTGACTCAATCGGGAGTTAATCTTCCTAATGATAGTGTCATTGACAGAGTTCTTCAACCACTGCCACCAAGCTACAAAAGCTTCATGATGAACTATAATATGCAAGGGATGGATAAGACAATTCCCAAGCTCTTCGAAATGCTAAAAGCTGCGGAGGTAGAAATCAAGAAGGAGCATCAAGTGTTGATGGTCAATAAGACCACTAGTTTCAAGAAGAAGGGCAAAGGGGAGAAGGGGATCGGAACTTCAAGAAGAACGACAAACAAGTTGCTGCTCAAGTGAAGAAGCCCAAGTCTGGACCTAAGTCTGAGACTGAGTGCTTCTACTAGAAAGGGACTGGTCACTGGCAGTGGAACTGCCCCAAGTATTTGGCGGATAAGAAGGATGGAAAAGTGAAAGGTATATTTGATATACATGTTATTGATGTGTACCTTACTAATGCTCATAGTAGCGCCTGTGTATTTGATACTAGTTCTATTGCTCATATTTGCAACTCGAAACAGGGGCTACGGATTAAGCGAAGATTGGCTAAGGACGAGGTGACGATGCGCGTGGGAAATGGTTCCAAAGTCGATGTGATCGCGGTCGTTACTCTACCTCTACATCTACCTTCGAGATTAGTTTTGGACCTGAATAATTGTTATTTGGTGCCAGTGTTAAGCATGAACATTATATCTGGATCTTGTTTGATGCGAGACGGTTATTTATTAAATCAGAGAATAATGGTTGTTCTATTTATTTAAATCAGGGAATAACTATTATTTATTAGATGCACATGGGAAATGGTTCCAAAGCCGAACGTCATAACCGCACTTTATTAGATATGCTGCGATCTATGATGTCTCTTACTGATTTACAGTTATCATTTTGGGGTTATGCTTTAGAGACGGATGCATTCACGTTAAATACGGCACCATCTAAATCCGTTGAGACCACAACATATGAACTATGGTTTGGCAAGAAACTGATGTCTACTACACAAACTTCTTCTTGTAGACGTTCTTGGGCATCCAAGTGCAGAGGTTTGTAGGACAGTAGCAAATTTCCCTCAAGTGGATGACCTAAGGTTTATCAATCCATAGGAGGCGTAGGATGAAGATGGTCTCGCTCAAGCAACCCTGCAACCAAATAACAAAGAGTCTCTTGTGTCCCCAACGCACCCAATACAATGGTAAATTGTATAGATGCACTAGTTCGGCGAAGAGATGTTGATACAATGGTAAATTGTATATGGATAGTAGATAAAGGTTTTTGTAATCTGAAAATATAAAAACAGCAAGGTAACTAATGATAAAAGTGAGCGCATACGGTATTGCAATCTGTTGAAACAAGGCCTAGGGTTCATACTTTCACTAGTGCAAGTTCTCTCAACAATAATAACATAATTGGATCACATAACTATCCCTCAACATGCAACAAAGAGTCACTCCAAAGTCACTAATAGCGGAGAACAAACAAAGAGATTATGGTAGGGTACGAAACCACCTCAAAGTTATTCTTTCCAATCAATTCGTTGGGCTATTCCTATAAGTGTCACAAACAGCCCTAGAGTTCGTACTAGAATAACACCTTAAGACACAAATCAACCAAAACCCTAATGTCACCTAGATACTCCAATGTCACCTCAAGTATCCATGGGTATGATTATACGATATGCATCACACAATCTCAGATTCATCGATTCAACCAACACATAGAACCTCAAAGAGTGCCCCAAAGTTCCTATCGGAGAATCACGACGAAAACGTGTGCTAACCCCTATGCATAGGTTCATGGATGGAACCCGCAAGTTGATCACCAAAACATACATCAAGTGAATCACGAGATATCCCATTATCACCATAGATACGCACGGCAAGACATACATCAAGTGTTCTCAAATCTTTAAAGACTCAATCCTATAAGATAACTTCAAAGGGGAAACTCAATCCATTACAAGAGAGTAGAGGGGGGAGAAAACATCATAAGATCCAACTATAATAGCAAAGCTCGCGATACATCAAGATTGGTTGTTGGAACAAGACGTGTGCTGACATTGCCTATTGCCGTGCACCCTATGGTTCAAATGCCACGTATGTGGCCGAGAAGGCGTACGTGCCCACGTTACGCCTTCCAGGAATAGTGCCGCACTTTATAACCGCCAGTAAATTTTGAGCATGTGTCCTGTCACAATTTTTTTTGAAGAACAAGGAGGCCGCATCCCGTCACATTCCGAATTGCAAACCTGTTCACACCAATAAAAACCTAAACGGGTTCCCACTTAGGAGCGTATTACTACACGGTTATAAATACTACTACTTCAAGATGACTGCACATTCCTCCTCAACTCCTCATCCACAAAAAGTCAATAACAAACAAGTCATTCATCATCGTTCCCTTGCATCCGCCATGGCCAGCATGAGTTCTGGGTTGAGAGATTGCCACCAGGGAGAGGCGAGCCTAGAAGGGGAAGCACGAGAGATGTCCCGCCTCATCGCGAAAGCAGCCAACCTGTCCCGCCGCACGACCGTAGCAATAGAGAGGTCCCGCCGCACCGCCAAAGCAGCAGACTGGCCCGGCCGCACCGCGGATAGAGAAGAGATGTCTTGTCGCACCACAAATGCAGCAGAGATGTCCTCCAGCGTCGTGGTGGCTTGGGAAAATGTCTTGCAGGCAGGCGACGACTCTTATAGGAGCATGCGTGCCCTCGTCCTTAGGTAGATGGATCAGATCTCCAGGTGGGCAAGGTTGCAAGATGACCTGAAAGCCTCATTTGAACAGTCTGCCGACGTCATCCAGCAACTAAATGAGAGCAATGCGAAGTTCCGGGCCGAGCGCGACCTGCTGAGGGCGAAGATCTTCGAAATTGCGGAGCAGCAGGAGCAGACCACTTCCTTGTTGAAGAGGACCGACGTCATCGTCGAGAAACTTATGGACAAGAATGCCATGTTGCACATCGAGCACAGAAGGCTGGTGGAGGAATTCGTGGATGCTCTCAAGCAGCATCTTGAGGGAAAGAAAGAGCTCATCGCCGCTCACCGCGGAGACTAGTTCCCACGGCCTGCAGCAACGCATCAAGAAAGTAGAGATCAGCGAGCCAGATCGTTGTCTTCCTTCTTCTTTTGCCCTTGTGTATTTCGGGCGTTGCCGCATGTGGCTTTTTTGAATTATGTTTCTAAATATGTAAGACAATTATTATCCAATGTCATCGTCCTTATATTCATCATGCCTGCTATAAGTCGCAGTCGATGCTATATAGGTCTACCGGATCTTACATCAAGATCCGTGCAAAGCTTTCTTTTCAGATTTTCATTTTTCTCTCTTAAATCTCAGTATAGTGAGACATATAGCCACGCCATAGAACAGGTGCTCAGTCGCCATTAATGGAGACGTCAAGAGGGAGGTGCATGGCGGGTAGCAGTCAAAGGGCTCTCCTCTCGATGAGCACGCGCAGGGGTCTGACCGCATGCCTCCCGTACTCCAATAGCTACCCCGCGCGACACCTCCTAGCCAATAAAAAGGGGACGTGTGGCCGCATGTAATTGATAAGTCGTATGCCCACGGTTTCAATAATACTTGTGTTTCCGATTTGTAACGTGACAACACTTGTTCCAAAATGACTTTGTTCATTGTTAATGTGTGTGCCTTCACAAATCGGACAGAAAAATTACCACAACATGTTGGTGCCATGTCATGAGACCATGCCAAGTTTCATGATTTTCAGGCGTGTTTTGGAATTACAGGAATTAAAAAACCAAGTTTCTCAATCTCTCTGGCCAAGCCACGACGCCCATATGTTTGAATTTCACTCACATCTCTTGCATGGGACCTAGAAATTCACCCAAGGACACACATGTGATTTTTGAAACAACTTTGGTGCACTAGAGCCCGTGCTTGTAGTTCAAAATTTGAATTATGCACATTAAATGCCCAAAAACTCAATTAATGTATAAAAAAGGTCAAACGAACGTGGAATAATTCCAATATTTAGCACGATACTTCTATTTGGTCTAATCTGGTTGTGTAAAAAAATTAAGGCGGGAGAAGGAAGTATATGTATGTCGTTCCGCACACGAAGGTGACATGTTGCCTTTCGGAACCACGAGCCTTCTTGAGGGAAGCTCCGGTTTGCAAGAAGCTTCCACCAAAGCTTGTCTCAATTCAGCCAAAAACTTACCGCAACATGTTTGTCCCATGTCATGAGACCATGCCAAGTTTCATGATTTTCAAGCGTGTTTTTGAATTACAGGAATTAAAAAACCAAGTTTCTCAATCTTTCCGGCCGAGCCACGACGCCCAGATGTTTGAATTTCACTCACATCTCTTGCATGCGACCTAGAAATTCACCCAAGGACACACATGTGATTTTTCAAACAACTTTGGTGTAGTGGAGCCTGTGCTTGTAGTTCAAATTTGAATTATGCACATTAAATGCCTAGAAACTCAATTAATGTATAAAAAAGGTCAAATGAACCCGCAATAATTCCAAAATTTAGCACGATACTTCTATTTGGTCTAATCTGGCTGTGGAAAAAAATAAGGCGGGAGAAGGCAGTGTACGTATGTCATTTCGCACACGGAGGTGACACGTTCCCTCTCGGAACCACGAGCCTTCTTGAGGGAAGCCCCAGTTTCCAAGAAGCTTATAGCAAACTTGTCCCAATTCGGCCATGTTGGTGCCATGTCATGACACCATGCCAAGTTTCATGATTTTCAGGCGTGTTTTAGAATTAAAGGAATTAAAAAACCGATTTTCTCAATCTTTCCGGCCGAGCCACGATGCCGAGATGTTTGAATTTCACTCCCATCTGTTGCGTGTGACCTAGAAATTCACCTAAGGACACACATGTGATTTTCAAACAACTTTGGTGCACTGGAGCATATGCTTGTAGTTCAAATTTGAATTATGCACATTAAATGTCCAGAAACTCAATTAATGTATAAAAAAGGACAAACGAACCCGAAATAATTCCAAAATTTAGCACGGTACTTCTATTTGGTCCAATCTGGCTGTGTAAAAAAAATTAAGGCGAGAGAAGGCAGTGTACGTATGTCGTTTCGCACACGGAGGTGACACATTCCCTCTCGGAACCATGAGCCTTCTTGAGGGAAGCTCCGGTTTGCAAGAAGCTTACACCAAAGCTTTTCCCAATTCGGCCAAAGAAATTACCGCAGCATGTTGGTGCCTTGTCATGACACCATGCCAAGTTTCATGATTTTCAGGTCTGTTTTGGAATTACAGGAATTAAAAAACCAAGTTTCTCAATCTTTCCGGCCGAGCCACGATACCTAGATGTTTGAATTTCGCTCCCATCTCTTGCATGGGACCTAGAAATTCACCCAAGGACACACATTTGATTTTTCAAACAACTTTGGTGCATTGGAGCACATGCTTGTAGTTCAAATTTGAATTATGCATAGTAAATGCGCAGAAACTCAAGTAATGTATAAAAAAGGCAAAACGAAACCGGAATAATTCCAAATTTTAGCACGATACTTCTATTTGGTCTAATCTGGTTGTGTAAAAATTTCGGAGTAATGGACCACAGGTAGGCGAACCCGGGTCCTAGAACCTTTCAAGGCATTGGGCCGGCTGCGCCCCTCAAGACGTCAAGATAAAGCGCCTCTTTCTGGTGGCCGGCTGGCCGAACAGCCAACAACTAGAAGACGACCATGTTCAGGAAGGCGGCTCCAAGACGGGCCGACTCCTGGCAGGCAGCCTCCAGAGAGGCCGGCTCCCAGCAGTCGGCCCATAGTGCCCTCAAAGTCTGCGCCACCATTAAGAAGACAGGACAGGGCGAGGCTACAGTACAGCCCTTCACCCCCATGTCTAGGGCCGGGCGTGGCCATAGTGCTCCATACAGGCCGAGATCTCTGCCAGCCGCGAAACTATTGCCCCTCCACTCTTAACGCTACTCCTGCCAGGCGAAGCACTGCTCCCACGACCGCTTGTCGGTACGACCCGAAGGCGGCGGGCCCTACCGGTCAGTGAGAGCCCAGAAGACAGTGGGAGCTTCACCAGTCGGATCATGGGAGGCCGACATCTAGCAAGCGTCCCGTTCCTTCTTCGAGGCCTGTGCACCATTAACCAGATAAGACACGGAGTGGCTATAGTGATCTCCCATCAGGTAGTGGGACTGTAGCCACGCTCCCCTGACCAAGCATGCGTCATTAGCAACGCAGCTACAGTAATCCGCATCCGGCAAGACCCGCGAGTGGCGGAGGCAGTTTGTCGGCTCCGTACCAGACCAGACGGCGGGGCCCACCAGGTGGCGGAGAAGCTGGCGACCAGAGAGACTGATGGCTGGGCCCTACGCCCAGTCGGATTACCATTGTACCCCTGGGGGTAGAGCTATATAAACCCCCAGGACACCCATGTAAAGGGTTCGGATCTGTTAGGACTAGACTCACACTTAGAGGGAGAGGAGAGCAAGCCCTGCCTCCTCCTACCTCTAGCATACAACTCAAGGAGCACATTGTAAACGCTTGTGCCGTAGAGATCATGCGGAGACCCCGCAGAGCAGGACTAGGGCTGTTATCTCATAGGAGAGCCCCGAACCTGGGTAAAGTACGCCGGCGTTCATGTCTATGCCTCATCCCGCTTCCAGGCACCGGCGATGTTCTACTCGCTCCCACCATGATAAGCCATCCTTTGGCATATGTCGCACCCAACCCCAGATATTTGGCGCCCACCATGGGGCAAGGTGCACCGTCTCCTTGAGACCTGTTCTGGACGAGAACCCTATTCCTTCCTGGCGAACGCAGCCAGCCCGGCACGCCAGACGGCGTCTGTGCCGACGCGCTACACGGTGTAGAGATTGCCTCCGCGGCAAGCTGCCTCGCCGATTTTGTTGGTGAGATTTGCCTCTCCGACGAGCTGGCATCTAATGCGGACAACGATGGCCCCGAGAGCCGCCTCATGAGCCTCCTTAATCAGCTCCACGTCGCCAGCGAGCCTGCTGCCGACTTGGAGTCGGTCGGCTCCACCGACCCGATGTTCGTCGACTCCGACACAGCGTCGCTTGACGCGTTCCCCTCCAACGTGGTGGTCTACGACGAGACGCTCCCTCGCGCGGAAAGCGGCGCTAGCACCGTTATAGAGGTGCTCATCATCAGCCACGGCGAGCACTCTGGCGGAAGTGGCCAGGATCCGCAGCAGACGGCGATGCATGACCTGGCCGCACGCATCCCAGAAGACGCTAACGCTAAGACGCTGGAAGCACGTCGCGTTCAGCTCGTCGAGAACGCCAACTAGCTGGCCAGCATGAGACGCGTTCCGGAGGCCTACCAGTGGGAGATGGACCATGCTGTCGGTGGCATGCTGGCTCCTGGTGGGCCTAGTCGCATTGGTCTGGTCCGGCAGCGTGGCGCGACTATCGCTATCATGTTCGGGACAGATCGTCCCGTCTATGCCACGCCTGCAGAGAACATACGAGCTGCCCAGGCGGCAGCAGACGAGCTAGACAAGCTCGAGGGCGACGAGCGTCGCCACATGAAGGAGCGAGTTCAGCAACTCCTCGATGCGGCTGCTGAGCATCAAGATGTCGGGTGCCACACTGAAGCGCCCATTCAGCGAAACAACGACCCGCCTCCTCGCTGGGACCAAGGCGCAACATCCCGAACGCCGACTGGTTGCGTCCATGATAGACGAGACAAGGAGCCGGCTGCCAGCCGCAGCCGGACCCACGTCACCATCGAGCGCGACCAAGACAGCCGCCCGAGAGTAGTGTGGTGGCAAGACGACTGTCCACCTCCTTCTCCCTGTAGGGAGAGGCATATTTCCCCGCCGCCTGTGAATCAACCATCACTCAGCGACCGCCTTGGCCGCCGGGAAGGAATCGGAGAAAACAACGCTCGCCATCGGATCGATTGTCTCAAATGATCCCTAGCGCTCGAAGAAGAGGATGAGTTGGTTCCGCCTTGTTTTGGCCCCGCATCCGAGATGAGCCCTTCCCCAAAGGGTTCACTCTCCCAAGAGATACACCCAAGTACACCGGCTCCGTGAAGCCGTAGGACTGGCTGGTCAACTACTCCACAACCGTCAGCATCGCAAACGGCAACAAGCGCGTTGCCGTGAAGTACGTTCCCCTCATGCTCCAGGGCACGACCCGGACATGGCTGAACAGCCTGAAGCCCCGCAGCATCAACAGCTGGGTTGATTTCACTGAAGCATTCGTCCACAACTTTACCATCACCAACACTCAGCTGCCCAAGCCTCGCCAGCTCTCCTTGTGCGTCCAAGGCTCCAACGAGTCGACTCGCGACTACCTCACACGCTGGGCCGAGCTGCACAACTCTTGCGAGGGCATGCACGAGGTGCAGGACATTGAGTACTTCACTGCAGGCTGCCGAGAGGGCACCTTCCTCAAGCACAAGCTCCTCTGTGATGAGCCGATGACCCTTGACGAACTGCTAATCATAGCAGACAAGTACGCCACGGCCGACTCCTCTATGAAGGAGGAGATTCAAGTTAATGTGTTGGGCAAAGTGCCCCCCAAGCCCCTGTACCCCAGCTGGTGAGGCGAGTCAGCGACAGCAACCAAACGATAACAAGCGCAAGGCCATGTAGCAGGCTCCTACCACCCGGCAGGTGGCAGGAGTCGAAGATCAGCAGCCAGAAGGCCATCCTCCTCCCAAACGCTAGAAGGGCGGAAAGCCCAACTGGCTACCCGTCTTCTCGTACGAGCAGACTCTCGATGCGCCCTGCAAGTTCCACAATGGTGCGAAGCCGTCTAATCACACCACTCGGAAGTGCCATTGGCTCACCAGAATTGCCAAGGGTGACGGACTCCATCCCACTCCGCCTACCGGCCCACCGCCCACTCCTCCACAGCAGCCAGTGGCTTGACCGGTCGGAGCCATACAAGATGATTATCCTGAAGAAGATGGAGCTTATGTCGTGTTCACCAGTTTGGCCAACGACAGGCGCAGTAGACGGTAGCAACAAGAAGAAGTAAACGCAATAGCATCAGACACCCCGGAATTCATGCATTGGTCTGAGAAGCCCATCAGCCGGAGCAGAGTCAACCACCCGGAGGTGATGCCCAGTCCCGGCTCCTATGCTCTGGTGTTGGAAGCCACGTTTTCCACGGAGAGGCGAGCTGCTCGTTTCTCCCGAGTTCTGATAGATGGCGGCAGCAGCATCAACATTCTGTATAAAGATGCCATGGAGAAGCTGGGAATCAAGCAGAGACACCTTCAGCCCAGCCGGACTGTTTTCCATGGCATAGTTCCTGGCCTTTCCCGCTCACCAATCGGCAAGACTCAGATAGATGTCCTCTTCGGAGACAAAAATCACTTCCGCCGAGAGCCCGTCTAGTTTGAGGTGGTGGACCTTGAGAGCCCTTATCATGCATTGCTTGGCCGGCCTGCATTGGCCAAGTTCATGGTGGTCCCCCACTATGCTTACCTAAAGATGAAGATGCCGAACTCCAAGGGAATCCTGACCATCGTAGGGGACTACAAGAAGTCGTCCACCTGCGCAGCAGAGAGCAGCCGGTTGGCCGAGTCCCTCGTGGTCGCGGCTGAGAAGTGGCTCCACGACAGGGTTGTGGCAATGTCCAGCAAGTAGCCGGATATGTCATCCAACCCCAAGGAGTCGGAAGCTAAAGGCTTGTTCAAACCGGCAAAGGAAACAAAGAAGATACCCTTGGACCCGGAGCACCCGGAGAGGCACGCTGTCATAGGTGCAAACCTTGACAGCAAATAGGAAGGCGAGCTCGTCGATTTCCTCTGTGAGAATCTGGACATCTTTGCATGGTCTCCCAAGGACATGCCGAGTGTTCCGACAGAATTCGCCGAGCACAAGCTACACGTCCGGTCCGATGTCAAACCAGTCAAGCAGCCCTTGCGCCGCCTATCAGAGGAGAAGAGAAGAGTTGTTGGAGAGGAGATAGGTAGACTTCTAGCAGCCGACTTCATCATGGAAGTATTCTTTTTAGAGTGGCTAGCCAACCTAGTCCTAGTGCTGAAGAAGAACAAGCAGTGGCATATGTGTATTGATTATACCAGCCTCAACAAAGCATGCCCCAAAGATCCATTTGCTTTGCCAAGAATCGACCAAGTGATTGACTCCATAGCCGGATGCGAGCTGTTGAGCTTTTTGGATGCATACTCAGGGTATCACCAGATCAAGCTGAACCTGGCCGACAGGCTGAAGACCGCTTTCATCATGCCATCCGGAGCCTTTTGTTACCTGACCATGACGTTCGGCTTGAGAAATGCTGGTGCCACGTTTCAGCATTGCATGCAGAAGTGTCTCCTCAAGCAACTCGGCAGAAATGCCCACGTCTATGTGGATGATGTGGTGGTGAAGACGGAAATACGGGGAACGCTACTAGAAGACCTCAAGGAGACCTTTGAGAACTTGCGCCGATTTCAGATCAAGCTCAACCCAGAGAAATGCGTCTTTGGAGTACCAGCCAACCAGCTTCTTAGTTTCCTTGTCTCAGAGCGCGGCATAGAGTGCAACCCTGTGAAGATCAAGGCCATCAAGAGGATGGAAGTGCCCACCCGACTGCTGGACGTGCAAAAAATTACTGGCTGCTTGGCATCCATCAGCCGTTTCATTACTCAGCTGGGCGAGAAGGCTCTCCCCCTGTACCAGCTCATGAAGAAGACCACCTTTTTTGAGTGGAATGACAAGGCGGATGAAGCTTTTCTGCCCCAACTACCAGAAGATGTGCTATGGCGTGCACTTTGCTGCCAAAAAACTGAAGCCATACTTCCAAGAGCACCCTATCACTGTGGTCTGCACAACCCCACTTGCCAAGATCATTGGAAGCCGAGATGCCTCAGGCTGAGTGGCCAAATGGGACATAGACTTGGCCCCCTACACCATCTACTACCAACCTCGCACCGCCGTCAAGTCACAAGCGCTGGCCGACTTCCTCGTCGACTGGGCCGAGACCCAGTACCTCCCGCCAGCACCAGACTCCACTCATTGGCGAATGCACTTTGATGGTTCCTAGATGCGTACCGATTTGGGAGCCGGCGTCGTCCTCACCTCTCCCAAAGGCGACAAGCTCAGATATGTGCTGCAAATTCACTTTGCCGCCTCCAACAATGTTGCTGAATACGAAGCACTCATTCATGGGCTCCGGCTTGCCAAGGAACTCGGCATTCGCCGCATCCTGTGTTATGGTGATTCTGACTTGGTAGTCCAGCAGTCGTCAGGTGATTGGGACGCCAAGGATGCAAACATGGCGAGCTATTGTTTCCTCATCCAGCAAATAAGTAGATACTTCGAGGGATGCGAGTTCCTCCATGTACCAAGAAATGACAATGAGCAGGCTGACGCCTTGGCGCGTATCGGCTCCAACCATCAAGCAATACCAGTCGACGTCAACAATAATAATCATAAAAGTGAGCGTAAACGGTATTGCAATGGGTTGAAACAAGGCCTAGGGTTCATACTTTCACTAGTTCAAGTTCCCTCAACAATAATAACATAATTGGATCACATAACTATCCCTCAACATGCAACAAAGAGTCACTCCAAAGTCACTAATAGCGGAGAACGAACGAAGATATTATGGTAGGGTATGAAACCACCTCAAAGTTATTCTTTCCAATCAATCTATTGGGCTATTCCTATAAGTGTCACAAACAACCCTAGAGATCGTACTAGAATAACACCTTAAGACACAAATCAACCAAAACCCTAATGTCACCTAGATACTCCAATGCCACCTCAAGTATCCATGGGTATGATTATACGATATGCATCACACAATCTCAAATTCATCTATTCAACCAACACATAGAACCTCAAAGAGTGCGCCAAAGTTTCTACCAGAGAATCCCGACGAAACGTGTGCCAACCCCTATGCATAGGTTCATGGGCGGAACCCACAAGTTGATCACCAAAACATACATAAAGTGAATCACGTGGTATCCCATTGTCACCACAGATACGCACGGCAAGACATACATCAAGTGTTCTCAAATCTTTAAAGACTCAATCCGATAAGATAACTCCAAAGGGGAAACTCAATTCATTACAAGAGAGTAGAGGGGGAGGAGAAACATCATAAGATCCAACTATAATAGCAAAGCTCACGATACATCAAGATCGTATCACCTCAAGAACACGAGAGAGAGATCAAACACATAGCTACTGGTACATACCCTCAGCCCCGAGGGAGAACTACTCCCTCCTCGTCATGGAGAGCACCGGGATGATGAAGATGGCCACCGGAGAGGGATTCCCCCTCCGGCAGGGTGCCGGAACGGGTCTAGATTGGTTTTCGGTGTCTACGGAGGCTTCTGGCGGCGGAACTCCCGATCTATTGTGCTCTCGGATGTTTTAGGGTACGTTAGGGGAGCCATGAGGGGCCCACGAGGGTGGAGGGCCTGCCCAGGGGGGTGGGCGGGCCCCCCTGCCTCGTGCCTTCCTTGTTGCTTCCCTTACGTAGACCCCAAGTCTTCTGGATTGCTTCCGTTCCAAAAATAAGTTCCGTCAAGTTTCAGGTCAATTGGACTCCGTTTGATTTTTCTTTTCTGTGATACTCTAAAACAAGGAAAAAACATAAACTGGCACTGGGCTCTGGGTTAATAGGTTAGTCCCAAAAATCATATAAAAGTGTATAATCAAGCCCATAAACATCCAAAGTTGATAATATAATAACATGGAACAATCAAAAATTATAGATACATTGGAGACGTATCTGGATCCCCAAGCTTAATTCCTGCTCGTCCTTGAGTAGGTAAATGACAAAAACAGAATTTTTGATGTGGAATGCTACCTAACATATTTCTCTAAATAATTCTCTTTATTGTGGAAAGAATATTCAGATACATAAGATTCAAGACAAAAGTTTAATATTGACATAAAAATAATAATACTTAGAGCATACTAACTAAGCAATTATCTCTTCTCAAAATAACATGGCCAAAGAAAGTTATCCCTACAAAATCATATAGTCTGGCTATGCTCCATCTTCACCACACAACGTATTCAAATAATGCACAACCCCGATGACAAGCCAAGCAATTGTTTCATACTTTTCATGTTCTCAAACTTTTTCAATCTTCAAGCAATATATGAGCATGAGCCATGGATATAACACTGAAGGTGGAATTGAATGGTGGTTGTGGAGAAGACAAAAAGGAGAAGATAGTCTCACAGACGGGCTATGGAGATGCCCATCAATAGATATCAATGTGAGTGAGTAGGGATTGCCATGCAACGGATGCACTAGAGCTATAAATGTATGAAAGCTCAACAAAATAAACTAGTGGGTGTGCATCCAACTCGCTTGCTCACGAAGACCTAGGGCATTTTGAGGAAGCCCATCATTGGAATATACAAGCCAAGTTCTATAATGAAAGATTCCCACTAGTTTATGAAAATGACAACATAGGAGACTCTCTATCATGAAGATCATGGTGCTACTTTGAAGCACAAGTGTGGTAAAAGGATAGTAGCATTGCCCCTTCTCTCTTTTTCTCTCATTTTTTATTTTTTTTATTTGGGCCTTTTCTCTTTTTTTATGGCCTTTTTTCCTTTTTTATATGTTTCGTCCAGAGTCTCATCCCGACTTATGGGGGAATCATAGTCCCCATTATCCTTTCCTCACTGGGACAATGCTCTAATAATGATGATCATCACACTTTTATTTACTTACAACTCAGGAATTACAACTCGATACTTAGAACAAAATATGACTCTATATGAATGCCTCCGGCGGTGTATCGGGATGTGCAATGATGCATGAGTGACATGTATGAAAGAATTATGAAAGGTGGCTTTGCCACAAATACAATGTCAACTACATGATCATGCATAGCAATATGACAATGATGGAGCGTGTCATAATAAACGGAACGGTGGAAAGTTGCATGGCAATATATCTCGGAATGGCTATGGAAATGCCATAGGTAGGTATGGTGGCTGTTTTGAGGAAGGTATATGGTGGGTGTATGATACCGGCGAAAGGTGTGCGGTATTAGAGAGGCTAGCAAAGGTGGAAGGGTGAGAGTGCGTATAATCCATGGACTCAACATTAGTCATAAAGAACTCATATACTTATTGCAAAAATCTACAAGTTATCAAAGCAAAGTATTACGCGCATGCTCCTAGGGGGATAGATTGGTAGGAAAGGACCATCGCTCGTCCCCGACCGCCACTCACAGGGAAGGCAATCAAAAAATAAATCATGCTCCGACTTCATCACATAACGGTTCACCATACGTGCATGCTACGGGAATCGCAAGCTTCAACACAAGTATTTCTGAAATTCAGAACTACTAAACTAGCACAACTTTAATATCACCATGTTTATATCTCAAAACAATTATCAAGTATCAAACTTATCATAGTATTCAACACACTCATAAGAAAATTTTATTATTAATCTTGTATACCAAGCATGTTAGGATTTTAAGCAAATTACCATGCTATTAAGACTCTCAAAATAATCTAAGTAAAGCATGAGAGATCAATAGTTTCTATAAAACAAATCCACCACCGTGCTCTAAAAGATATAAGTGAAGCACTATAGCAAAATTATATAACTCAAAAGATATAAGCGAAGCACATAGAGTATTCTAACAAATTCCAAATCATGTATGGCTTTCTCAAAAGGTGTGTACAGCAAGGATGTTTGTGGTAAACTAACAAGCAACGACTGAAATAATACAAGACGCTCCAACAAAAACACATATCATGTGGCGAATAAAAATATAGCTCCAAGTAAAGTTACCGATAGAAGTAGACGAAAGAGGGGATGCCTTCCGGGGCATCCCCAAGCTTTGGCTTTTTGGTGTCCTTAGATTATCTTGGGGGTGCCATGGGAATCCCCAAGCTTAGGCTCTTGCCACTCCTTGTTCCATAATCCATCAAATCTTTACCCAAAACTTGAAAACTTCACAACACAAAACTTAAAGTAGAAAATCTCGTGAGCTCCGTTAGCGAAAGAAAATAAAAGACCATTTCAAGGTACTGTAGTGAACTCATTATTTATTTATATTGGTGTTATACCTACTGTATTCCAACTTATCTATGGTTTATAAACTATTTTACTAGCCATAGTTTCATCAAAATAAGTAAACAACACACGAAAAACAGAATGTGTCAAAACCAGAACAGTCTGTAGTAATCTGTAGCTAGCGCAAGATCTCGAACCCCACAAATTCTAAAATAAATTGCTTGACGTGAGGAATTTATCTATTAATCGTCTGCAAGAAGAATTAACTAAATATCACTTTTGAAATAAAAATGACAGCAGTTCTCGTGAGCGCTAAAGTTTCTGTTTTTTACAGCAAGTTCAACAAGACTTTCCCCAAGTCTTCCCAACGGTTCTACTTGGGACAAACACTAATTAAACACAAAAAACACAACCGAAACATAGGATAGATAAATTATTTATTACTAAACAGGAGCAAAAATCAAGGAATAAAAATAAAATTGGGTTGCCTCCCAACAAGCGCTATCGTTTAACGCCCCTAGCTAGGCATGATGATTTCAATGATGCTCACATTAAAGGTAAGAATTGTAACATAAAGAGAGCATCATGAAGAATATGACTAGCACATTTAAGTCTAACCCACTTCCTACACATAGGGATTTTGTGAGCAAACAATTTATGGGAACAAGAATCAACTTGCATAGGAAGGTAGGACAAGCATAGCTTCAAAATTTTAGGCACATAGAGAGGAAATTTGATATTATTGCACTTTCTACAAGCATAAGTTCCTCCCTCATAACAATTTTCAGTAGCATAATGAATGAATTCGATAGTATAACCAGCACCTAAAGCATTCTTTTCATTATCTACAAGCATAGAAAATTTACTACTCTCCACATAAGCAAATTTCTTCTCATGAATAGTAGTGGGAGCAAACTCAACAAAATAACTATCATGTGAGGCATAATCCATTTGAGAGTTTAAATCATGATGAAAAGTTTCATGGATATCATTATTCTTAATAGCATACAAGTCATCACAATAATCATCATAAGTAGGAGGCATGCTATCATCATTATAAATTTGCATATCAAAACTTGGGACACTAAAAATACCATCTTCATTAAACGTAGCATCCCCAAGCTTGGGACAAACATTAATTGCAGCAAATATATTATCAAAAACATCATCTTCATCAAACATAGCATCCCCAAGCTTGGGCCTTTTCGTACCATAAGCATAATCACTCTCATCATTAATATTATGGATAGCACCAATAGTATAGCAATTATCATATTCTTCCAAGCAAGTGCCAAAAAGATTTTCAAGATCATAAGAAATATCATTATCCACTACAAAAAATATGTCAACTAGTGACCTTCTGTCAGTGACCCTGGAAGAATTGGTCATAGATCTATGACCATTTGAGACCAATAGGTCAAAAGCTGTTCGGGGGGCTCCAAACCCTAAACCATTGCGACCATTTTGGTCAGAAAGGTCGTAATTTCCTTACACGAAATGGTCATAAAGCAAATAGACCTAGTCCGCTGACTTATTTCTAGTTGTTAATGACCAATATAGATGGTCATAGCCTTGTAAATTGTGGTGGGTTGCGATGACTAGGCACCATCTCATCAGTTTTGTCTATGTGTCATGTCCATGTGTCAATTTTTGCCCTAGGTTGTGAAGCAACCTATATTTCTGTTATTCCAAAAATTCCCAAAAAATTCTCATAAATTGTTTGGATCATATCTTCATAAAATATGTCAAAAACCTTCCTTGCCTATTTCAAAAAAAAAAATTCAACAATATTCATTTTCCTATTCTGTCAGAGCAGCACTTTGTGAAGGAAGTACCACTTTGGCATGTCCAAATAGTATCCATTTTCTACAGTGCTTTCCTATGCCCAAATAACCATGGTCCACCAAATGCCAACTCAATTCATTCATTATTTTGAGCCCAGCTTCAACATTTGTATTTATGTCCAGTGTGGTACTTTGCAAAACTCACGCCCATTAGCCATTTACACTTCCCGTACTGGTAATCAAACACTTGGCTACTAATTCATATTTGAGTATCGATTGATCTCCTCGTGAGAATCTTATGTTGTAATTTTCTTCCTAGCACCTACCTGGGGAGTGCCCAACCCACTAGACATGCCTAGGCCACCCAAAACACAGGGCAACGCCACGGTCACGCGGTGACCACGCGGCGGGCATGCGGTTTATGCGCTCTAGAGTTGGGGCCCTCGGCCACCGCCCAAACCTTGATGTATCGCCACCAAACCATGTATTTATGATTAAATAGGTACTTATGTAACTAGAAATGATTTTTGCAAAAAATAAATAACAAACTATGAGGCAGCTGCAGTTCAAATTTGACCCGCTTCCATATGAATCGGCGGAAATTTGTCTTTTTCACGAGAGGCAGATCAAAACTGTTTACACCCAACCATTTTGTCAATTGTGCATTAAATATGTCCTAGTATTTTAGAAAATTGATTTATTACAATTTTGCAACAATTATTTGGGAAGTCCTTCACAAAAGAATCTCCTTTTGGGCACTCAAAAAATGGAAAATGGTTTTTTCATCCAAAGAAAATGAAAACTTCCTTAGGCAACATTGTTTGCCATTCCAATATGCACCCTTGTGCACAATATGAGATCATTTGAACAAACTATGCCATGAATGTGGCCATAAGATTGATCATTTGGCTTGAAAGCCAGTGATCTTCATACGTGATAGCTCGTTTCTGAGAACACTTTTTAAAAATAATTACCGTATTACAAGTTTGTTATTTTTCCTGGGAACTTGGCCACATCTAATGACACAATGCGGAGGTTTCCCAATTTTTTGATTTTTTTTGAATTTCTTATGCCCGTCTCAAAATGCGATCAAAACGACTGGAATGACAGTTCCTAGCTAGTGGTTGAATCTAGGATTTTTCTGGTATTTCTCTGATTAAATAGATACTTATGTACTTAGAAATTATTTTTGTAAAAAATAAAAGCAAACTACAAGGCAGCTATAGTTCAAATTTGACCCACTTCCAACTGAATCGGCGGAAATTTGTATTTTTCACGAGAGGTGGATCAAAACTTTTTACACCCAACCATTTGGTCAATTGTACATTAAATATGGCTTAGCATTTTATAAAAATGATTTTGTCCAATTTTGCAACAAATATTTGGGAGGTCCTTCACAAAAAACCTCCTTTTGGACAGTCGAAAAATGGAAAATGGTTTTTTCGTCCAAAGAAAATGAAAACTTCCTTAGGCAATATTGTTTGACATTCCAATATGCACCCTTGTGCACAATATGAGATCATTTGAACAAACTATGCCATGAATGTGGCCATAAGATTGATCATTTGGCTTGAAAGCCATTGATCTCCACACGTGATAGCTCGTTTCTGAGAACACTTTTTTAAAATAATTGCCTTATTACAAGTTTATTATTTTTCCTGGGAACTTGGCCACATATAATGACACAATATGAAGGTTTCCCAATTTTTTGTTTTTTTGAACTTTTTATGCCCGCTTCAAAATGCGATCAAAATGGCGGGAATGACCGTTCCTAGCTAGTGGTTGAATCTTCGAATTTTTTGATGTTCCTCTGATTAAATAGATACTTATGTACCTAGAAATGATTTTTGGAAAAAATAAAGAGCAAACTAAAAGGCAGCTACAATTCAAATTTGACCCACTTCCAGCTGAATCGGCGGAAATTTGTCTTTTTCACGAGAGGTCGATCAAAACTTTTTACATCCAACCATTTGGTCAATTGTGCATTAAATATGGCCTAGTATTTTAGAAAAATGATTTGGTCCAATTTTGCAACAATTATTTGGGAGGTCCTTCACAAAAAACCTCCTTTTGGGAACTCGAAAAATGGAAAATGGTTTTTCGTCCAAAGAAAATGAACACTCCCTTATGCAACATTGTTTGGAATTCCAAGATGCACCCTTCTGCATAATATGAGGTCATTTGAACAAACTATGCCATGAATGTGGCCACAAGATTGATCATTTGGCTTGAAAGCCATGAATCTTCACGCTTGATAGCTCGTTTCTGAGAACAATTTTTTAAATAATTGTTGTATTACAAGTTTATTATTTTTCCTGGTAACTTGGTCACATGTGATGACACAATGCACAGGTTTTCCAATTTTTTATTTTTTTATTTTTTATGTCTGTTTCAAAATTCGGTCAAAACGGCGGGAATGACCATTCCTAGCTAGTGGCTGAATCTTGGAATATTTTTGGTGTTTCTACGATTAAATAGATACTTTTGTACCTAGAAATGATTTTTGGAAAAAATAAATAGCAAACTATGAGGCAGCCGCAGTTCAAATTTGACCCGCTTCCAACTAAATCGGCGGAAATTTGTCTTTTTCACCAGAGGTGGATCGAATCTTTTGACACCCAACCATTTGGTCAATTGCGCATTAAATATGTCCTAGTATTTTAGAAAAATTTATTTGGTTCAATTTTGCAACAAATATATTATATGTCCTTCACAAAAAACTCATTTTGGACACTCGAAAAACGAAAAAATGATTTAAGAGAACTCATTTCTCATAACTATTTAAAAACTATTTGTCTTATTTCAATTTGTGATTACTCCTGAAAACTATAGTCAAATTTGCTGACACAATGAGTAGTTTTTTTCTTCATATTTTTGGTCATAATAAAATAGCTAACATGATTTAGCACCTTACTTTTAGTCAATTACGACCAATTTAAATTGTCAAAATATCATACTTATATACTGCGTTCTGATTGGTCCAAGGGCCTCTCACGCGGATCATGGATAAATCACCGTCGGATCCTCGTGGATCCAACGGCCCTCACCTCACCCTCTCACGGTCTCACCCACCCACCGCGTGCTACCCCGCCGCACACCACTCCCCGCGCAACGAACCCTAGCGCTCTCTCCCTCTCCCTCTCTCTGGATCCACCACCGCCGCACACCACTCCTCCTTCTAGATCCCCCACCGCCGCCCCCAACCTCACTCCCTCCCTCTAGATCTCGATGCGCCGCCGCCCCCACCCCACTCCTCCGGCGTTCCCCCCATACAGTCACCGCTCGGCCCTCCCCATCGCGCTCCCGACCCAGATCCCTCCCCTCCCCACTCTCAGATCCAACTGGTCCGAGATGGAGGCCGTCGTGGACATGGTCGCCACCACCGACCGCGAGTGGGGGTCCTGGTGCTCTCCCTCGCCGGGGCTACCGGGGCACCCGGGGTCGCTATGGCGGACGGCTTCCTCCCCTGCGCCACCTCCCTCCTCCCTCGCGTTCCGATTCAAATCCGTCCTCGCGGAGCAGATCTAATCCGATCCAGGGCGCCGCCATGATGCAGCACCACCACTAGCTAGACCAGTGGCTCGCCGCGGCGGCGTTGGCGGCGTGCTCCGGCCGACCAAGTCCGCGCCCTACTCCCCCGTCAAGCCGGCGGCGGTGTCCATGCTGCGGACACACTCCGACTCCTTTCACGTCACCCACAAGGTCCCCGTCAGCGACACCCCCTACGTCCGCGTCAAGCGCGTCCAGGTGCGTCCTTGTATAGGAGCTTTTTTTCTATCCGATTTGATTTTGCTAATGGTCGGGGCTGACGGTGGTGGTTGTGCTGTGATGGATGGCAGCTTGTGGACAAGGACCCGGAGAAGGTGATTGCGTTGTTCTGGGGCGCCATCAACACCGGCGACCGCGTGGACACCGTGCTCAAGGACATGGCCATCATGATGAAGAAGCAGAACCGCGGCGAGGAGGCCATCGAGGCCATCAAGTCGCTCCGCGTCCGCTGCTCCGACCAGGCACAAGAGTCGCTTGACAAGCTGTAGGCCTCGCTCCCTCCCTCCTCGACGGCTCCAGGAACCCTAGATGGCCATGGTGAGACTGCAGGAGGTCAGACCACTCCTCTCATTCTCTTCTTCTTCTTCTTCTTCTTCTTCTTCTTCTTCTTCTTCTTCTTCTTCTTCTTCTTCTTCTTCTTCTATCTCTGGTTTTTTTCCTCTCCGCATCTCATCTGATGTAGGCATGTGTGCGTTCGTTCGTGTGCAGGCACTGTCCTCCCATCTCATCTCCCTTGGTGGTGAAGGAAGGAGGCCATGGAGATGGAAGCTGCTCCCTCCCATCTCATCTCCCTCCTTGCACGGTGAAGGAAGGAGGCCATGGAGATAGAAGCTGCTAGGGATGCTGATGCGATGCGGATTCAAGAGGAGGGCCATGGAAGGTCCTCTCCTTTACTCTATCTTGTTCACTTGAGTTCTGTTTCCGTCTTCTCCATTCAAACATGTTCTTCCTGATTCAGAAATCTACAGTGTACTAATATGGTATTCTGGTTGTTTATGCAGCTGAAGAAAATGTGCAAGGAGGGCGCATATTGGGGTAACCAAGTAGAAGCGTATTACTCTGTTGTTTTATTTGGCTGATATAAATGCATTGGCGTCAAACACTTATCCGTTTCTTCTTATGTTCGGTGACACATTTGGATGCTTCTTTTGTTAATCTGTAGGTGCTGTTGTTGGAGTGTATGTAGGCATGGAGTATGGACTGGAAAGGGTCCGCGGAGAGTATGACTGGGTAATGATGCTCTGAAAATGGATCTTTCATGCTTCTTGCACTTACCTGAACCTTAGGTGAAGGAATATCTATCTGCATGACTACCTCTGCCCATTTAACAATGGAGATCCTTTATTTAGTTTGACTAAGATTCTTTGCCGATGAGTGTACGAGAAGAATCAATCTAATTCATTGCATCTTATAAATCATGATGCTAGTTTTTACTTCTGTCTCCACAGCCTGTTGTAAGATTATTGTTTGAGTTAAGTTCACCGAACAATACTGCATGCAGTAACACCCAAGCAATTATTATAGAGGGAGGGAGGGAGGTGGCATCCCAAATCATACATGTCTATGATATGATTGGGAGGGAATATACTGACTGCTACTGTTACACTGTCTTGTTGATTTCTTTTAACAATCATACCTAGGTAAAATCTTCTTGTCCACAGCAGAGCAACCTCATCCTCTTCATGCTGGCTCGACTGCCTCTGATTCTTCCTGTTTGCTGCCTTGCCATGCAGATGAGGTAGCTCAAGGGTGAGGTCGACATCTTCTCCAGGGCCGACGGGTCGGTGCTGTTCGAGATGGGCAACACCAGGGTCATCGCCGCCGTCTACGGCCCCTCAGAGGTAGTCGCTTTTTCGTTGCACATCAACTCTTCTATTCGACGCCATGGCTGTTAGGGCTTTGGCTCCCGGGAGGTCTCTAGTTAATGATCGATATTGAGAGATTTTGGTGGTTACTTATGCTTATTATGTATCACATTTAAAAAGAAAATGCACAATGAGCTTACCTTTGTATATCAGGATTTTTTCTTCATCGGTTACCCTTCCTTTGGCTGTAGTTTATTTTCATACAGAAACCAATCTTGGTATTCTTCCTATTTGCATTTGATTATGTTTTTAAAATTCCCTAGCAGAACTATATATAACAATGTGGGTATGTGTTTTCTTCTTTCAGTGTCTATAGTGCATTTGCATGATGTTGAATTATGTGCTACAGAATAGACATTAGCTTCTATGTGCTAATTAAACCTGATCAGTATGTATACTTCTTTGATGTTGTATAATATTGGTGTCAAAGGAGTTAATTTAAACCGAATATGATCTACTGGAACAATTTTTTTGCTGTTCAAACATTTAAATTCTGGTTCTTTGTTTCAAACATCTAAATGATGTTTAATTTGTCCTTCTATGCTTAAATGATAAAAATGTCGCATTTATAGGATTGTAAACCTGATGTGATTGGAGTAGTATTTACTTGCTGCTGATAGTAACTACTTGTATCCACTGATTTCTATGCCTCATTTTGCTTGTTTTACTTTATTTATGCACAAATACTGCCTACAAGTTAATGTGCTTTTAGATTTGCCTTTATTTTGCTCCTTACCATATTGTTTGATAACTTGCAGATGCTGTACTTCATTCGTGTTTCATCATGGGCTCCAAGAAGTGAAGAAGCATTGAGTTCTAGCTCATTGGAGTTAGTTATACTCTGATAGATAGTTATATTTTGATATTTAGTTGTGTTCTTGGTGGCTGTAAACCTCATGTGAAGTATGTTCGATTATAAACGTGGTGTATGTTTGATTGTAAGGTGCCAAATTTGGTTGTTGAAGTATTACTTCTGTTTTCAGTCAGTTCTGATTTAAATATTTGTTTTTATTTACTAGAAAATCAAAATTTGAAGAACATGACTCTGACCATTGGGACCCACTCAAACCCATCTGACTATTGGATCTGTCTTAAAAAGAGAAATGTAACTAAAAAATAAATGTAACTGTTGAGCCAAAAAGGCCATGGCCCAAAAACGAAAGGCCCAATTGTTGGGTCAGGCCAATGTAGAAATCAAAACTATTAGAAAAAATAACACATTAAATGGGCTGAATTAATGGGCTCAACCCATATAGACACCTAATTGGACCGGGCTGATTCTTGTCAAGGACCTTTCCATTTGGTCGTAATTTTTCCACGTCAGGTTGCCACGTCGGATCCAACATGGTCTGGGCAGACAGCTAGTGACCAAAACAACATATTAGGCATATTTTGGTCGTAAACATCTACGACCTTCTCACAGAGATGGTCGTTAATTTCAGTTTACGACCGCCGGCTTTTGACCATCTGTTTTTGGTCACAAAAAGGTCACAAATGGAAAATAATGACGATTCAATGACCAATAGTCAAGGTCACAAGTTGACATATTTTTTGTAGTGATCTTCCACAATTATATTTCCATGAGGCACAATAGTAATAGGAGCAACACTATTTGGGAGAGATATCTTTTTACCTCTCTTCCTTTTTATGTTCTTCTTTTTCACCACATCATGTGTGGGTTCAATCCTCTTTTTGGAGCTCCTTATTAATGAGATTGGTTGAATAGGAGGCTCCTCCTCGTTACCTGATTCATCATAAGAAATAATAGGAGGATATTGGGAAGTCTCTTCCCTTTCATTAGTATTCTCTTCATCTTCTATTTGTTTTCTTTTCTTTATGTAGTTGGCAATATAAGGATTTTCAATACAATTCACAGCACAATACATATAAATTTCCTCTAGATCAAAATGAAGAACTCTATCAAGGGCAAATTTTGGAATATCATTAGTTATACGTTTCATTTCTTCGTAGCCCATAAGCAAACTAAGTTCATTATAATGTGTAGGGGAAATCAAGTCATCATAATTTTTGGACACGATTAGATCATGAAAAATTTGCATCTCATAGTTAAATGACCACGTTCATTACAAAGCTCACAAGTATGGCCAAGAAAATTTAAATCTTCAGCACAAACATCTAGCCTTTCTTGCAACAATTTAGTTTCTAAGTACTTATGCCTCTTGCAATATCTATCTTCCCTATTTGGTGTGTACAAGCAAACCCAATGCACTCCACAAAAATTGACGTGTTTATAGGAGACATTTTCATCATAACTTGTGCAATCATCATTCGTATCATGGATATTCAAAGAATTCGTACTAACAACACTTCAATCATGCTCATCATTCACATATTTTATGCCAAGCATTCTATGTAATTCTTCTTCTAGCATTTGAGCACGATTTTCCTTTCCATCATACTCACGAAAGATATTAAAAAGATGAAGCGTATGAGGTGGACTCGATTCCATTTTTTATATAGTTTTCTTTTATAGACTAAACTAGTGATAAAACAAGAAACTAAAAGACTCGATTGCAAGATCTAAAGATATACCTTCAAGCGCTAACCTCCTCGGCAACGGTGCCAGAAAAGAGCTAGATGTCTACTACACAACCTTCTTCTTGTAGACGTTGTTGGGCCTCCAAGTGTAGAGGTTTGTATGACAGTAGCAAATTTCCCTCAAGTGGATGACCTAAGGTTTATCAATCTGTAGGAGGCGTAGGATGAATATGGTCTCTCTCAAGCAACCCTGCAACCAAATAACAAAGAGTCTCTTGTGTCCCCAACACACCCAATAAAATGGTAAATTGTATAGGTGCACTAGTTCAGCGAAGAGATGGTGATACAAGTGGTATATGGATAGTAGATAAAGGTTTTTGTAATCTGAAATATAAAAACATCAAGGTAACTAATGATAAAAGTGAGCATAAACGGTATTGTAATGCGTTCAAACAAGTCCTAAGGTTCATACTTTCACTAGTGCAAGTACCCTCAACAATAATAACATAATTGGATCACATAACTATCCCTCAACATGCAACAAAGAGTCACTCCAAAGTCACTAATAGCGGAGAACGAATGAAGAGATTATGGTAGGGTACGAAACCACCTCAAAGTTATTCTTTCCAATCAATCTGTTGGGCTATTCCTATAAGTGTCACAAAAAGCCCTAGAGTTCGTACTAGAATAACACCTTAAGACACAAATCAACCAAAACCCTAATGTCACCTAGATACTCCAATGCCACCTCAAGTATCTGTGGGTATGATTATATGATATGCATCACACAATCTCATATTCATGTATTCAACCAACACATAGGACCTCAAAGAGTGCCCCAAAGTTTGTACCGGAGAAACACGACGAAAACGTGTGCCAACCCCTATGCATAGGTTCATGGGCGGAACCCGCAAGTTGTTCACCAATATATACATCAAGTGAATCACGTGGTATCCCATTGTCACCACAGATACGCACGGCAAGACATACATCAAGTGTTCTCAAATCTTTAAAGACTCAATCCAATAAGATAACTCCAAAGGCGAAACTCAATTCATTACAAGAGTGTAGAGGGGGGAGGAGAAACATCATAAGATCCAACTATAATAGCAAAGCTCGCGATACATCAAGATCGTATCACCTCAAGAACACGAGAGAGAGAGAGAGAGAGAGAGAGAGAGAGAGATCAAACACATAGCTACTAGTACATACCCTCAGCCCCGAGGGAGAACTACTCCCTCCTCGTCATGCAGAACACCGGGATGATGAAGATGGCCACCAGAGAGGAATTCCCCCTTCGACAGGGTGCCGGAACGGGTCTAGATTAGTTTTCGGTGGCTACGGAGGCTTCTGGCGGCGGAACTCCCGATCTATTGTACTCTCGGATGTTTTTAGGGTATATGGATATATATAGGAGCAAGAAGTACGTCAGGGGAGCCACGAGGGACCCCACGAGGGTGGAGGGCGCGCCCAGGGGGGTGGGCGTGCCCCCCTGCCTCGTGCCTTCCTCATTGCTTCCCTTACGTAGACCCTAAGTCTTCTAGATTGCTTCCGTTCCAAAAATAAGCTCCGTGAAGTTTCAGGTCAATTGGACTCCGTTTGATTTTTCTTTTCTGCTATACTCTAAAACATGGAAAAAACAGAAATTGGCACTGGGCTCTGGGTTAATAGGTTAGTCCCAAAAATCATATAAAAGTGTATAATAAAGCCCATAAACATCCAAAGTTGATAATATAATAGCATGGAACAATCAAACATTATAGATATGTTGGAGACGTATCAGCCGGCACGAGGAATTCGGCAGGCGGCCCGGGGACTGCAGCAGCCGCATCCGACCCGGGAACCGCTGCATCAACTTAGCAAGCGGCAGCCGACTCCAACCCACCGCCTCCCGGCCCAACCGCCCTTGTGCAAGTAGCAATCCTAGCAGTCGAGGAAGTAACAGCACCTTCATGGGCCCAGCCATCCTCAACTATTTGGTGAACAAAGAGTTGCCGACTGATGAGATATCGGCCCGGCAAGTGCAATACTGGGTGGCAGCATACACTATAGTCAATAGTGAGCTTGTGAGGCGCTGCTACCTCTTGAGCTTGCGTTGGATTTCCCTGAAGAAGAAAGGATGATGCAGTAGAGTAGCATAAGTATTTCCCTCAGTTTTTGAGAACCAAGGTATCAATCCAGTAGGAGGCCACACTCAAGTCCCTCGTACCTGCACAAAACGATATCTACTCGCAACCAACGCGATTAGGGGTTGTCAATCCCTTCACGGTCACTTACGAGAGTGAGATCTGATAGATATCATATTTTTTGTATTTTTGGTATAGAGATGCAAAGTGAAAAGTAAAAGGCAAAGTAAAAAACCAAAGCAAGATTAAAGTGATGGAGATTGATATGATGAGAATAGACTCGGGGGCCATAGGTTTCACTAGTGGCTTCTCTCAAGAGCACGAGTATTCTACGGTGGGTGAAAAAATTACAGTTGAGCAATTGTCAGAATTGAGCATAGTTATGAGAATATCTAGGCATGATCATGTATATAGGCATCACGTTCGTGACAAGTAGACCGAAACAATTCTGCATCTACTACTATTACTCCACTCATCGACCGCTCACCAGCATGCATCTAGAGTATTAAGTTAAAAACAGAGTAATGCTTTAAGCAAGATGACATGATGTAGAGAGATAAATTCATGCAATATGAAATAAACCCCATCTTGCTTTCCTCGATGGCAACGATGCAATACGTGCCTTGCTGCCCCTTCTGTCACTGGGAAAGGACACCGCAAAATCGAACCCAAAGCTAAGCACTTCTCGCATGGCAAGAACTACCAATCTAGTTGGCCAAACCAAACGGATAATTCGAAGAGACTTGCAAAGATAACCAATCATACATAAAAGAATTCAGAGAAGATTCAAATATTATTCATAGATAGACTTGATCATAAACCCACAATTCATCGGTCTCAACAAACACACCACAAAAAGAAGAAGATTACATCGAATAGATCTCCACAAGAGAGGGGGAGAAGTTTGTATTGAGATCCAAAAAGAGAGAAGAAGCCATCTAGCTAATAACTATGGACCCGAAGGTCTGAGGTAAACTACTCACACTTCATCGGAGAGGCTATGATGATGTAGAAGCCCTCCGTGATGACGGCCCTCTCCGGCGGAGCTCCGGAACAGGCCCCAAGATGCGATCTCGTGGATACAGAAAGTTGCGGCAGTTGAATTAGGGATTTGGCTCCGTCTCTGTTCGTTTGGGGGTACTTAGGTATATATAGGAGGAAGAAGTACATCAGTGGAGTTTCGGTGGGCCCACGAGGGTGGGGGCGCGCCTGGGGGTATAGGGCATGCCCCCCTACCTCGTGCCCACCTCGAAGCTTCCTTGGCGTAGGGTCCAAGTCTCCTGGGTCATATCCGGGAAGAAAATTGCATTCCAGAAAGGTTTATTCCGTTTGGACTCCATTTGATATTCCGTTTCTTCGAAACACTAAAATAGGCAAAAAACACCAATTCTAGGATGGGCCTCCAGTTAATAGGTTAGTCCCAAAAATAATATAAAAGTGGAAAATAAAGCCCAATATAGTCCAAAACAGTAGATAATATAGCATGGAGCATTCAAAAATTATAGATACGTTGGAGACGTATCAGGCATCCCCAAGCTTAATTCCTGCTCGTCCTTGAGTAGGTAAATGATAAAAAGAGAATTTTTGATGTGGAGTGCTACTTGGCATAATTTCAATGCAAATCTTCTTAATTGTGGTATGAATATTCAGATTAGGAAGATTCAAGACAGAAGTTCATATTGACATAGAGAATAATAATACTTCAAGCAAACCAACAAAGCAATTATGTTTTCTTAAAGTAACATGGCCAAAGAAAGTTCATCCCTACAAAATCATATAGTTTAGCCATGCTCCATTTTCATCACACAAAAATGCTCTCATCATGCACAACCCTGATGACAAGCCAAGCAATTGTTTCATACCTTAATAATTTCAAACTCATAAACTTTCACGCAATACATGAGCGTGAGCCATGGATATAGCACTATGGATGGAGTAGAATATAATGATGGGGGTTATGTGGAGAAGACATAAAGGACAAAGTCTCACATCAACGAGGCTAATCAATGGGCTATGGAGATGCCCATCGATTGATGTTAATGCAAGGAGGAGGGATTGCCATGCAACGGATGCACTAGAGCTATAAATGTATGAAAGCTCAACAAAAGAAACTAAGTGGGTGTGCATCCAACTTGCTTGCTCATGAAGACCTAGGGCACTTGAGGAGGCCCATTGTTGGAATATACAAGCCAAGTTCTATAATGAAAATTCCCACTAGTATATGAAAGTGATAACTCAAGAGACACTCTATATGAAGAACATGGTGCTATTTTGAAGCACAAGTGTGGAAAACGGATAGTAGCATTGCCCCTTTTTATTTATTTTCTTTTTTTGGCCTTATTTTTTTCTTTGGCCTTTCTCTTTTTTTTGGGACAATGCTCTATTGAATGATGATCATCACACTTCTATTTATTTACAACTCAATGATTACAACTCGATACTAGAACAAAGTATGATTCTATATGGATGCCTCCGGCGGTGTACCGGGATATGCAATGAATCAAGAGTGACAAGTATGAAAAAATTATGAATGGTGGCTTTGCCACAAATACTATGTCAACTACATGATCATGCTAAGCAATATGACAATGATGAATGTGTCATGATAAACTGGATGGTGGAAAGTTGCATGGCGATATATCTCGGAATGGCTATGGAAATGCCATAATAGGTAGGTATGGTGGCTGTTTTGAGGAATATATAAGGAGGTTTATGTGTGAAAGAGCATATCATATCACGGGGTTTGGATGCACCGGCGAAGTTTGCGCCAACTCTCAATGTGAGAAAGGGCAATGCACGGTACCGAAGAGGCTAGCAAGGATGGAAGGGTGAGAGTGCGTATAATCCATGGACTCAACATTAGTCATAAAGAACTCATATACTTATTGCAAAAATCTACAAGCCATCAAAAAGCAAAGTATTACACGCATGCTCCTAGGGGGGTAGATTGGTAGGAAAAGACCATCGCTCGTCCCCGACCACCACTCATAAGGAGGACAATCAAATAACACCTCATGTTTCAAATTTGTTGCATAACGTTTACCATAGGTGCATGCTACGGGACTTGCAAACTTTAACTCAAGCACTTCTCAAATTCACAATTACTCTACTAGCATGACTTTGATATTACTACATCCATATCTCAAAACAATTATAAAGCATCCAACTTTTCTTAGTATTCAACACACTCAAAAGAAAGTTTCACAAATCTTGAATACCAAGTATGTAATTATTAAGCAAATTACCATGCTATTAAGACTCTCAAAATAATTTAAGTGAAGCATGGGAGATCAATAGTTTCTTTAAAACAAATCCACCACCGTGCTCTAAAAGATCTAAGTGAAGCACATAGAGCAAAATTATAGCGCTCAAAAGATATAAGTGAAGTACATAGAGCAAAACTACTTAGCTCAAAAAGATATATGTGAAGCACATAGAGTATTCTATCAAATTCTAATTCATGTATGGCTCTCTCAAAAGGTGTGTACAGAAAGGATGATTCTGGCACACTAAAAACCAAAGACATAAATAATACAAGACGCTCCAAGCAAAACACATATCATGTTGGCGAATAAAAATATAGCTCCAAGTAAATTACCGATGGAAGTGGACGAAAGAGGGGATGCCTTCCGGGGCATCCCCAAGCTTTGAATTTTTGGTGTCCTTGGATTATCTTGGGGGTGCCATGGGCATCCCCAATCTTAGGCTCTTGCCACTCCTTGTTCCATAATCCATCAAAAGAATTCACCCAAAACTTGAAAACTTCACAACACAAAACTCAATAGAAATCTCGTGAGCTCCGTTAGAGAAAGAAAACAAAAGACCACTTCAAGGTACTGTAATGAACTCATTATTTATTTATATTGGTGTTAAACCTACTGTAATGAACTATTTTACTAAACATAGATTCATCAAAATAAGCAAACAACACACGAAAAACAGAATCTGTCAAAAACAGAACAATCTGTAGTAATCTGTAACTAACGCAAACTTCTGGAACCCCAAAAATTTTAAAAGAAATTTCTGGACGTGAGGAATTTATCTATTAACCATCTGAAAAAAGAATTAACTAAATAGCACTTTCCAAATAAAAATGACAGCAGTTCTCGTGAGCGCTAAAGTTTCTGTTTTTTACAGCAAGTTCAACAAGACTTTCCCCAAGTCTTCCCAACGGTTCTACTTGGCACAAACACTGATTAAACAGAAAAAACACAACCAAAACACAGGCTAAATAATTTATTTATTACTAAACAGGAGCAAAAAGCAAGGAATAAAAACAAAATTGGGTTGCCTCCGAACAAGCGCTATCGTTTAACGCCCCTAGCTAGGCATAAAAGCGAGGATAGATCTAGGTATTGCCGTAGTAATAAGATAGATCAGTGAAACTCATTTCATATTCTCTACGTTCGGCAGCAAGTTTTCTTTGAGCAAGCAGAAGTAGTCAAAAGGGCTAAATTTAATAGGATACAGGTCCCCAAGATCAATTTTAGGGGGTATAGGTTCTTCTTTCGGCCATTCGTAATGCCCATGAATGTCATTAGATGGTAAAAGCAATGATTTGTGCCAAAGTTTTGTAACAATCAATTTCATCAACTTTGAAAGGGAAACCACAACAATTATTTGTAGACTAACTTACAATTTCAATTCATCATTATAAGCATTCTTTTGACAGAACCTTGTGAGCCTAAACTCTCTTTTGACAGAACCTTGTGAGCCTAAACTCAAGAGAGCATGCTAGCTCATTGTTTCAAATAGCCAAATCATCATTAAGTTCAGAGATTCTATCAATTAAAATATTGATTGGCACCTTTTTTCTAAGGTTTTCATTGAAAGCAACATAGTCAAGAGATTGAAAACGCATAATTTCTTCTTGATCAAAGAGGATAGATTCTATGGGAGGACGACCAGCGTCCACCCTATAGTGCACAAAGATTTCTTTGGCTTATTTTATTATAAATCTGAATTCATGAGCCAAAAAGATAGTAGCGGCACGCTTAACAGAAGAATGCTCGATATTAGAAAATTCTAGGAAAATTCTTTTTATTGATGGGTGCATATGCATAAATTACCTTTCAAGTTCAACGATAAGCATGGAAATAGCGTCCGCAAGACTACTAGTTCTATGGAGAATAGAACCGCCCATAGAGGGCAAAGCACCGGCACAAGTAAAAAAAATGTTGGATGACTCCGTTTCCAATAATATTACCACTATCGATTCGAAATCTTTTTGTATGATAGGTAGGGGTTTCTTCAGCCGGAGCATCAGAATTTTCTATGACATTGTTATCGCCCATATCGGTGATAACTTCCCCAACTTCAGACATAGTGACAAGCAAGCAATCCAACACATGGGCAAACAAAAAGGCAAGCGAAAAAAGGGAAACGGAAAACAGAGGCGAAGAAGAAGGAGATTGGGAAAGAGAGGGCGAATAAAACGACAAGGGTGAAGTGGGGGAGAGGAAAACGAGAGGAAAATGGCAACTAATGTAATGCGAGAGATAGGGATTGTGATGGGTACTTGGTATGTTGACTTTTTGCATAGACTCCCCGGTAACGGTGCTAGAAATTCTTCTTGCTACCGCTTGGGCTTGCGTTGGATTTCCCCGAAGAGGAAAGGATGATGCATCATAGTAGCGTAAGTATTTCCCTCAGTTTTTGAGAACCAAGGTATCAATCCAGTAGGAGGCCACGCTCAAGTCCCTCATACCTGCACAAAATGATAGCTACTCGCAACCAACGCGATTAGGGGTTGTCAATCCCTTCACGATCACTTACGAGAGTGAGATCTGATAGATATAATATTTTTGGTATTTTTGGTATAGAGATGCAAAGTGAAAAGTAGAAGGCAAAGTAAAAAAAGCAAATCAAGATTAAAGTGATGGAGATTGATATGATGAGAATAGACTCGGGGGCCATAGGTTTCACTAGTGGCTTCTCTCAAGAGCATAAGTATTCTACGGTGGGTGAACAAATTACTGTTGAGAAATTGACAGAATTGAGCATAGTTATGAGAATATCTGGGCATGATCATGTATATAGGCATCACGTCCGTGACAAGTAGACCGAAACAATTCTGCATCTACTACTATTACTCCACTCATCGACCGCTATCCAGCATGCATCTAGAGTATTAAGTTAAAAATAGAGTAACGCTTTAAGCAAGATGACATGATGTAGAGAGATAAATTCATGCAATATGAAATAAACCCCATCTTGTTATCCTCGATGGCAATGATGCAATACATGCCTTGCTACCCCTTCTGTCACTGGGAAAGGACACTGCAAGATCGAACCCAAAGCTAAGCACTTCTCCCATGGCAAGAACTAGCAATCTAGTTAGCCAAACCAAACGGATAATTCGAAGAGACTTGCAAAGATAACCAATCATACATAAAATAATTCAGAGAAGATTTAAATATTATTCATAGATAGACTTGATCATAAACCCACAATTCATCGGTCTCAACAAACACACCGCAAAAAGAAGAAGATTACATCGAATAGATCTCCACAAGAGAGGGGGAGAAATTTGTATTGAGATCCAAAAAGAGAGACGAAGCCATCTAGATAATAACTATGGACCCGAAGGTCTGAGGTAAACTACTCACACTTCATTGGAGAGGCTATGATGATGTAGAAGCTGTCGGCGTTCTGGGAATGGGGGTCCCCAGACATGCCTGCCTGCGGCCTGCAGCGTGGCTCAAAGGAGGCCCAGCATGGCCCATCTTCATCAACACAAGACTCAAGACCCTCGCGAGGGGCCAAGCCTCGTGAGGCGGATGACACGGAGCTTCCTTAGGCGAGGAGGCGGAGAGATCAAGGCGGGGTACCTCGCGAGGTGCCTGTGACGCAAGCCATGACGACTCAGGGCGCCAGGCGGGTGCCAGCGCGCGCAGCGTCCTTCTTTCCTCTTTGGTGCAAAGGGGGCAAGCGCAGCCGTGGAGTACCGAGGCATCAGGCAAAGGTTGCCATTTCGGTGCAACGAGACCAAGACCAGGAGGACTACGAGACAGAGGTCACCGTGGAGCCCAGGACGGCGTCATCACCAGAGCTTTGCGCAGGCGAAGACCGCTTTTGTGAGGATAGTTGATACTTGATGTCCCCTTTCAAATTATCCCGCCATTGTTGGCTCCCTTCCCGCTCAATATTTGGGAAGAGGACCATGGCCTCTATAAATAGAACCAGCCACCCGCATAGCAAAGGGGGTTTCTTCGGTTTGGTTCGGTTCGGTTGGGTTCGTTCAGATGGTCGACAAGTGAGAGCAAAGCAGAAAGAGAGAGAGAGAGAGAGAAGGGTGACTGAACTCCTCCTAGCAGTTCATCGCCCCAGCCATGAGCAGACCCTCGCGAGGCTGTTCTTCCTTGTATTGTTCATCATCATCAGCCCCAGGAGGCAATCCACCAACCACACACTGGAGTAAGGTATTACACCACAATGGTGGCCCGAACCAGTATAAATCTTGTGTCCCTTGTGTAGTTCTTTTAGTAGTTTAGATTCTTTGCGAGGCGGGGAGGTAGAAGGCGTAATCTCCACGCGCACCCGAGTGTTCGAACCTTAAGGGTCTGCCGGAACCCAAAATCCGACATTTGGCGCGCCAGGTAGGGGTGCGCTGGAATTCGTCGTCCACCGCCCCGTTCTCCTCCGACTGTCGCGTCCATGTCCGACGCTCGTCGGGCCCGCGCCGAGCACCGGGCCGCCATCGCTTCTCGCGTCGCCCAGATGGCGCCCGTCGGTGGACGTCCTCGTCATTCCCCGTCGCCCGCCGTCAACGCCGCCACCGGCCCGGCGGGGGGCGAGCAGCAAGCGTCGTCCCAGCATCCATCCGTGCGGCAAGATGGCCACACTGCTACTCCATCGCTCGCACCCGCTGGTTCTTCGTCCCGCGCGCTCCGCGCACCCTTGGAGGCTCGAGCTGCGCTCCTCGTGGCAAACGAGTTCCTGCGCTACCGTCCCGTCGACGACGTCTATGAGGAGTGGCTCGACCGCGCCGCAGGGGGCTCTTCCACGTCGCCTGTTCCTCTGCACCGCACCCCGCCCCGCGTGGGCAATGAAGCCCCGGAGGCGTACCAGCCGCCTCCTCTCCAAGAAGACGCCATGGCTCCAAGGCGCGTGGCCCCTGGGCGGAACCCGCTCCGTCAGGTGCCAGCGCAGCAAGAACGGAGCTGCCAAGAGATCCCACGCCCGCAAGGGGCTGTCCGGGCGCTCCCTGCTCCGGCGCGCCGCGACCCTGCTCCAGTCCCAGCACGCCAAGACCCCGCACTGCTCCTAGCTGCAGCGTGTGGGGACCCTCAAGACCAAGCTCTCCACCAGCCGAGGCCTTTCGTGGCCACCGCAGGCTGCCGTGCCTACACCACCAAGCTGTGTAGCGTCGCGTGGCACGGCAAATTCAAGCCAGACCTGCCTCCTCGTTATGATGACACGACTAACCCTGCGGAGTTCCTCCAGCTCTACGAGCTGGGCATCGAAGCTGCTAGCGGGGACAAAAAGGTCATGGCGAATTGGTTCCCCATGGCGCTCAAGGAAGGAGCTCGCACCTGGCTCCTGAATCTGGCTCTAGGCACGATCTCTTGCTGGGACCAGATGCGCACCCGCTTCATCGCCAACTTCCAAGGTACTCGCGACCGGCCACCCACCGTGAGCGACATGCGCCGCATCAAGCAACAACCCAGAGAGCCCTACAGAAGTACATCCAGCGCTTCAACAGCGCGTGCCTCAAGATCCCCAAGGTGTCCAAGGAGGCCATCATCTCGGCCTTCTCCGATGGTGTGCGCGACATCAAGATGAAGGAGGAGCTAGCGATGCATGAAGACCTGTGCACCTCCCAGGAGCTGTTCAAATTGGCGACCAAGTGCGCCAGGGATGAGGAGGAGCTGCCAGCCGCAGACCCAGAAGAGAAGAAGCCCAAGGCCAAGGACGTGAAGCGCAAGGGGACTGCCGTGCTCGCAGCAGAACCAGACACCAAGCGGGGCCAAGATCTGCCTGAGTCCACCAGGGGCAGCCGGTACTGTGTGTACGATGACCTCCACACCCACAACACCAACGAATGCCAAGAACTCCACGCCGTGCGAGAAGGAAGGATCGGCCGTCGTCCCGACCGCGCCGATCGGGGCTGCGGCCAAGGAGGAGGAAGAAACGCAGGACGCTAGGAAGACCGTGGCCCGCGCCAAGGGTGGCGCAAAAAGCCTCGCGAGGATCGCTGGCGAGACCTGCCTCGCGAGGGGGACTAGAGGGATCAGCCTCGTGAGGATCGCCCGTAGGGCAACGCAGGCCTCCCTCCACTGCCGCCTCAGCAAAGGAGGAATGAGGACCGCCACCAAGACGAAGGGCCTGGGGGCTGCCAAGAGCCACGCGCAATCGCCTGCATCCTGGGTGGACCTCAAGCTCCAGCCTCCCAACGCATCTTCAAGCAGTTTGCCCGCAAGGTGAACGCAGCCCTCCCCAGGCTCGAGGCAACGCGCCCTCTCAGGTGGTCGGCGTGCGCCATCACATTCAGCTTAGCGGATCAACTCAAGTGTGCAGCCACAGCTGGCGTCCTCCTGATGCTCTGCTCCCCAGTCATCAGCAATGTACTGGACACCAAGACCCTAATCGATGGTGGGGCAGGGCTCAACGTCCTATCCATGGAAACGTTCAACAATCTCCAAGTGCCCTACGACCAGCTTTAGCAAACCAAGTCCTTCTGCGGAATCACCGACGGCTCCACGGTCCCGATTGGGTAGGTCCGCCTTGCTGTCACCTTCGGGGCACGCGACCACTACCGCACCGAGCTCATCGACTTTGACGTCGTCCACACCCGCCTGCCGTACAACGCCATCCTCGGGTACCCAACGCTGGCCAAGTTCATGGCCGTGACTCACCATGGCTACAACGTCCTCAAGATGCCAGGGAGTGGCGGAGTCATCACGGTGCCCTGTGAAGAGAGGGATGCGGTGTGTTCCCTGGAGCGAGCCTTTCAGGCCGCGTCACTGGAAGACCCGGATCGCGGAAGCAGGAGGCTTCCCGAGACCACCCCAAGAAGAAGAAGACATCATCCGGACCAGCCCCTCGGGAGGCAGGCCCCTCAGGGCCCGCATCTGTCCAGGGGGAGCCTCCTTCCATCGCATAGGAAAGCGCGCCCAACGCCCTCCTCAGGCAGGGCTCGGGGTCTCTCCGCTGGAGGGCCACCGACCTAGCCAGGGTCACAAGGGAGGCGCTTGGGCACCACGTGGAGGCATGCTTCGGAGCACGTTTCCCTCAAGAAGGAGCAATGCAAGGAAGGTCGGACCCGCATGAGTTCGTCGACAAAGCCACTCAAGAACTACAGGAATCAAGGATCATGAGAGGTTGCCGCCGTCTGCCGGCTGCGGCTCCCCATCCAGGCAAGGATGGTGGGCTGCGCGTCTGCGTTGATATACCAGGGCTCAACCAAGCCGCTATGATGGAGCGCCTCTGGCCCTCGCGAGTGGGGCGCTGTCGGGGTCCGCCCCACAACTACGTTCGCATGCCTTACGGCCTGCCGAGCGCGGTTGCTACGCGCCAGCGCCTCATGAGGGGCATCATGGAGGCTCAAGAAGACAGGCGTTCCGCAGCGCTGGCGGAGATGGAGATGACTCGTGAAGGGCTACCAGTGCCTCCGGAGGGGGCTCGTGAGGCTCGGCTTCTGCAGCCTATCGAGTCTGCTGCACCGACACCCCTTCGCCCTCGACACCCTCAGGTGACATCTTACAAGTTTCATTTTCAGCTGGGAGCGCCCTCCCAGGGCTGCATCGTTCCCAGGCCGTGTGGGTCCGTCCCTGCGGTATGTATCCCTTTATTTCATATCGCTAGCTTGCTTTGTTGGCGGCGCCCCTCGGGCTGTATCGTCCCCAAGTCGCTCGGGCCAGGCCCAGCGGCATGTATCTCCCTTGCGTTTATTTCCGGTTATGCATTCGCCCATCATGCATGATTACTTGATGCCTGTCCACGGCACCTTTTCTTCTTCATGTCGACCACTTGCACATTAAAGGGGGGGGGGTACCTGAGGATCGCGACTCAGGGCTCTTACTGGCTCTTCAGCCCTCACCCTCTGGTTATGTCCACGGCATCGCGACCTCGCATACCAGCGACGGCTGAGACAAGCTCGAGGGCCGGGACCCGAGGACGTAGAGTGCCGGCATCTAACCAGATTTGCAGGAACACAGCACAAGATAAGGCCCAGTGCCAGGCGCAAACCGCCTAGAGGTAGGGCCCCGTGAATTCCACGCTGGCTCACGGGTGCCCAGATACACCTCACCTAGCCCTACCGTGCCGGCCACGTGTCAGGGTGGGGTTGTACTCGCCCCGGGGGCTCCTCCCGGAGGGGAGCCCCTTCCCACGTACCAGTCGAAGCACCATGCTCCGCGCTGGCTGACGACACTACCGAGGAGCGGCTATGCCCGTACACATGCGGAAGCGCTATGCTCCGCGCTGGTGATAAACAACTGAGGGTGGCATAAACCTCAGGGAGCCCGGAGCTCAGTGTGTAGCCTCATCGCAACGCCTCCCCTCGGGAGCGCCGTGCGAGGGGGGTGGGCACGGGGGCTGCGCCTGGGTCATGCCCGGACGTACGCCACCCAGCCAGGCCCCTCGAGCCTGGTTCGTCGCGCGCCTCTCCCCGAGCGGAGCCAAGGTATGAAGGCCGTTTGAGCGTCAAGGGGGACCCCTGAGCATCGCGACTCAGGGCCTAACTGGTCCCGTAGCCCCTCACTCCTTAGTTCCGAAAGGCTATACTGGGTGAGGCATGCGTGGGGCCGGGCTCTGCAGACATAGAACGGTGGTCCCACTCGCATCTCACCTAATCACTTGCTGTTTGCGCGTCAAGGGGGACTCCTGAGCATCGCGACTCGGGAGCCTAACTGGCTCCGTAGCCCCTAACTCCTTTGGTCCCGTCCTGGTTTCCGGTCGGGGCTAATGCTGGGTGAGGTACGCGCGGACTCGGGCTCTGCAGACGTAAAACGGAAGATCCACCTACATCACACCTCCCTACTTGCTGTTCGTGCGCTAAGGGGGACTCCTGAGCATTGCGACTCAGGAGCCTAACTGGCTCCGTAGCCCCTCACTCCTTTGGTCCCATCCTGGTTTCTGGTCGGGGCTAATGCTAGGTGAGGTACGCGCGGGGCCGGGCTATACCGGCGTAGAACACAAGCAAGTAGGGAGGGAAAGAATAAAATTCAAGAACTTAAAAACAAATATTACAGTCCATACTGTGGTCTCAATACCAAACACAAGTTTAAACGCCTCCCCAAGGCATGATGCATGATGCAGGAATTAAAAGCAGGGCAGGAGCAGTAGCGGAGTGACTTGGCGGTGGTGGAGCAGCGCGGGTGGCCCCGCCTCACGGAGCAGCAGAACCGGAAGCATCCTGCTTCGGCTCGGTACTGAAGGCCCGGAACTTCCCCAACAGAGCTTCCGCGCGACCCTTCACGGCCTCGGCAGCGGCAGCAGCATCCTCGCTGCTTACTGGCTCCAGCAGGCTGTCGAGGTCGGCGCTGGGGTCACGAAGGTAGATGTGGGTGAAGACCCACATCAGCGCAGCAGAAGACAAGACACGCGCCTCGGCCTCGGCCGTTGGGCCAAGGCCAAGGGTGACATCCTCAAGGGCACGAACCAGGAAGGGAAGCAGCTTGGCGAGGCCATCCTCGGTGCTGGCCAGCAGGCTCTCCAGGCCATTGGCGTAGAGCATCTTCAGCGAAGCACGAGCCTTCTTCTCCATGTCTGCGAAGGCCACGCGATCCTCGACAAAAACCTTGGCCTTGCTGTCCAGCTCGGACTTCGTCGCCTCCAGCTCCTTCCCCAGCGCACTTAGGTGGTCGCGGTGCTTCTTGAGCTTGGCCTCCCGGCCCTCGATGGCCGCCTCGCGAGCCTTCATGCCTTCTTCTTGCTCCTGGCGAAGATGAACCTCCTTCGCGAGCTGGTCCCGCAGGCCTTGCAGCTTGTCCTCCAGCGCCTTGCAATGACCGCGGACTTCAACCACCTCCCCCAGGGCTGCGTCACGAGCAGCCTTCGTCTCAAGGATGGCCTGCCTATCCTCGTCGCAGGCCGTCGAGGCTTGAACCAGCGCCGCCCGGATCGAGGCGTCGGAGCGAATCCATCCCGAAGCCAGCTCCTAGCGCCCGGCCACTAGGCGAGGGTCGGCACCAAGAAGATCCTGCCGCAGCCGGTCCAGTCCAGCAACAGCACCCTCCAGGATGGCAGGAGTGTTGGAGAACGTTGCAGAAAACAAAAAAATTTCCTACAGTTTCACCAAGATCCATCTATGAGTTCATCTAGCAATGAGTGATCGGATGCATCTACATACCTTTGTAGATCACGAGCGGAAGCGTTCAAAGAACGAGGATGAGGTAGTCATACACGACGTGATTCAAATCACCGATGACCAAGTGCCAAACGGATGGCACCTCCGTGTTCAACACACGTACGGAGTGGATGACGACTCCTCCTTCTTGATCCAGCAAGGGGAGAGGAGAGGTTGAGGAAGATGGCTCCAGCAGCAGCACGACGGCGTGTTGGTGATGGAGCTGCAGTATTCCGGCAGGGCTTCGCCTAGCTCTATGGAGGAGGAGGAGGTGTTGGAGAGGGAGAGGGAGGCACAAAAGGCGTGGTGTGAGAGGCCCTCCTTCCCTCACTATATATAGGGGGGCTAAGGGGGGGCGCCGGCCCTAGGAGATCCAATCTCCTAGGGGGGGTAGCGGCCAAGGGAGGATTCCCTCCCCCCCAAGGCACCTAGGGGGTGCCTTCCCCTCGTGGGACTCTTCCCCTTTGAAACCCTAGGCGCATGGGCCTCTTGGGGCTGGTGCCCTTGGCCCATGTAGGCCAAGGTGCACCCCCTACAGCCCATGTAGCCCCCCGGGGCAGGTGGCCCCACCCAGTGGAACCCCGGGACCCTTCCGGTGGTCCCGGTACAATACCGGTGACCCCGAAACTTGTCCCGATGGCCAAAACAGCACTTCCTATATATAATTCTTTACCTCCGGACCATTCCGGAACTCCTCGTGATGTCCGGGATCTCATCCGGGACTCCGAACAACATTCGGGTTACTGCATATACATATCCCTACAACCCTACCGTCACCGAACCTTAAGTGTGTAGACCCTACGGGTTCGGGAGACATGTAGACATGACTGAGATGACTCTCCGGTCAATAACCAACAGCGAGATCTAGATACCAATGTTGGCTGCCACATGCTCCACGATGATCTCATCGGATGAACCACGATGTCGAGGATTCAAGCAACCCCATATACAATTCCCTTTGTCAATCGGTATGTTACTTGCCCGAGATTCGATCGTCGGTATCCCAATACCTCGTTCAATCTTGTTACCGGAAAGTCACTTTACTCGTACCGTAATGCATGATCCCATGACCAGACACTTGGTCACCTTTGAGCTCATAATGATGATGCATTACCGAGTGGGCCCAGTGATACCTCTCCGTCATACGGAGTGACAAATCCTAGTCTTGATCCGTGTCAACCCAACAGACACTTTCAGAGATACCCGTAGTATACCTTTATAGTCACCCAGTTACGTTGTGACGTCTGGTACACCCAAAGCACTCCTACGGTATCCGGGAGTTACACGATCTCATGGTCTAAGGAAAAGATACTTGACATTGGAAAAACTCTAGCAAACGAACTATACGATCTTGTGCTATGCTTAGGATTGGGTCTTGTCCATCACATCATTCTCCTAATGATGTGATCTCGTTATCAATGACATCCAATGTCCATAGTCAGGAAACCATGACTATCTGTTGATCAACGAGCTAGTTAACTAGAGGCTTACTAGGGACATGTTGGTGTCTATTATTCACACATGTATTACGATTTCCAGATAACACAATTATAGCATGAATAAAGACAATTATCATGAACAAGGAAATATAATAATAATGCTTTTATTATTGCCTCTAGGGCATATTTCCAACAGTCTCCCACTTGCACTAGAGTCAATAATCTAGTTACATTGTGATGAATCGAACACCCATGGAATTCTGGTGTTGATCATGTTTTGCTCTAGGGAGAGGTTTAGTCAACGGATCTGCTACATTCAGGTCCGTATGTACTTTACAAATATCTATGTCTCCATCTTGAACATTTTCACGAATGGAGTTGAAGCGACGCTTGATGTGCCTTGTCTTCTTGTGAAACCTGGGCTCCTTGGCTAGTGCAGTAGCTCCAGCGTTCTCACAGAAGAGTTTGATTGGCCCCGACGCATTGGGTATGACTCCGAGGTCGGTGATGAACTCCTTCACCCAAATTGCTTCATGTGTTGCCTCCGAGGCTGCCATGTACTCCGCTTCACATGTAGATCCCGCCACGACGCTCTGCTTGCAACTACACCAGCTTACTGCCCCACCATTCAAAATATACACGTATCCGGTTTGTGACTTAGAGTCATCCAGATCTGTGTCGAAGCTAGCGTCGACGTAACCCTTTACGACGAGCTCTTCGTCACCTCCATAAACGAGAAACATTTCCTTAGTCCTTTTCAGGTACTTCAGGATATTCTTGACCGCTGTCCAGTGTTCCTTGCCGGGATTGCTTTGGTACCTTCCTACCAAACTTATGACAAGGTTTACATCAGGTCTGGTACACAGCATGGCATACATAATAGAACCTATGGCTGAGGCATAGGGGATGACACTCATCTCTTCTATATCTTCTGCCGTGGTCGGACATTGAGCTAAGCTCAATTTCATACCTTGTAACACAGGCAAGAACTCCTTCTTAGATTGATCCATATTGAACTTCTTCAATATCTTATCAAGGTATGTGCTTTGTGAAAGACCTATGAGGCGTCTTGATCTATCTCTATAGATCTTGATGCCTAATATATAAGCAACTTCTCCAAGGTCCTTCATTGAAAAACTCTTATTCAAGTAGGCCTTAATGCTGTCCAAGAGTTCTATATCATTTCCCGTCAAAAGTATGTCATCTACATATAATATGAGAAATGCTACAAAGCTCCCACTCACTTTCTTGTAAACGCAGGCTTCTCCATAAGTCTGCGTAAACCCAAACGCTTTGATCATCTCATCAAAGCGAATGTTCCAACTCCGAGATGCTTGCACCAGCCCATAAATCAAGCGTTGGAGCTTGCACACCTTGTCAGCATTCTTAGGATCGACAAAACCTTCCGGCTGCATCATATACAATTCTTCCTTAAGGAAACCATTAAGGAATGCCGTTTTGACGTCCATTTGCCATATCTCATAATCATAGTATGCGGCAACCGCTAACATAATTCGGACGGACTTCAGCATCGCTACTGGTGAGAAAGTCTCATCGTAGTCAAACCCTTGAACTTTTCGATAACCCTTAGCGACAAGCCGAGCTTTATGGATGGTCAGTCAAAACCCATCCGCGTCTGTCTTCTTCTTAAAGATCCATTTATTTTCTATGGCTCGCCGATCATCGGGCAGGTCAGTCAAAGTCCATACTTCGTTTTCATACATGGATCCTATCTCGGATTTCATGGCTTCTAGCCATTTGTCGGAATCCGGGCCCTCCATTGCTTCTTCATAGTTCGAAGGTTCACCGTTGTCTAACAACATGATTTCCAAGACAAGGTTGCCGTACCACTCTGGTGCGGAACGTGTCCTTGTGGACCTTCGAAGTTCAGTAGCAACTTGATCTGAAGTTTCATGATCATCATCATTAACTTCCTCTCTAGTCGGTGCAGGCACCTTAGGAACATTTTCTTGAGTTGCGCCATTTTTCGGTTCAAGAGGTAATACTTCTTCAAGTTCTACTTTCCTCCCACTTACTTCTTTCGAGAGAAACTCCTTCTCTAGAAAGGATCCATTCTTGGCAACAAAGACCTTGCCTTCGGATCTGAGGTAGAAGGTATACCCAATAGTTTCTTTAGGGTATCCTATGAAGACGCATTTTTCCGACTTGGGTTCGAGCTTTTCAGGTTGAAGTTTCTTGACATAAGCATCGCATCCCCAAACTTTTAGAAACGATAGCTTAGGTTTCTTCCCAAACCATAATTCATACGGTGTCGTCTCAACGGATTTCGACGGACCCTATTTAAAGTGAATGCGGCAGTCTCTAAAGCATAGCCCCAAAAAGATAGCGATAAATCGGTAAGAGCCATCATAGATCGCATCATATCTAATAGAGTGCGGTTACGACGTTCGGACACACCATTACGCTGAGGTGTTCCAGGCGGCGTGAGTTGTGAAACTATTCCACATTTTCTTAAGTGTGTGCCAAATTCATGACTCAAGTATTCTCCTCCACGATCTGATCGCAAAAACTTGATTTTTCTGTCACGTTGATTCTCAACCTCACTCTGAAACTCCTTGAACTTTTCAAAGGTCTCAGACTTGTGTTTCATTAAGTAGACATACCCATATCTACTCAAGTAATCAGTGAGGGTGAGAACATAACGATAGCCACCGCGAGCCTCAACACTCATTGGACCGCACACATCCGTATGCATGATTTCCAATAAGTTGGTTGCTCGCTCCATTGTTCCTGAGAACGGAGTCTTGGTCATTTTACCCATGAGGCATGGTTCGCACGTGTCAAATGATTCATAATCAAGAGACTCTAAAAGTCCATCTGCATGGAGCTTCTTCATGCGTTTGACACCTATGTGACCAAGGTGGTAGTGCCACAAGTATGTGGGACTATCATTATCAACCTTACATCTTTTGGTTTTCACACTATGATCATGTGTAGCATTACGCTTGAGAAAGAATAAACAATTCACCATCGGAGCATGACCATAAAACATATCTCTCATATAAATAGAACAACCATTATTCTCGGATTTAAATGAGTAGCCATCTCGAATTAAACGAGATACCGATACAATGTTCATGCTCAAAGCTGGCACTAAATAACAATTATTGAGGTTTAAAACTAATCCCGTAGGTAAATGTAGAGGTAGCGTGCCGACGGCGATCACATTGACCTTGGAACCATTCCCGACGCGCATCGTCACCTCGTCCTTTGCCAGTTTCCGCTTATTCCGCAGCTCCTGCTTTGAGTTACAAATGTGAGCAACTGCACCGGTATCAAATACCCAGGAGCCACTATAAGTACTGGTAAGGTACACATCAATTACATGTATATCACATATACCTTTTGTTTTGCTGGCCTTCTTGTCTGTTAAGTATTTGGGGCAGTTCCGCTTCTAGTGACCACTTCCCTTGCAATAAAAGCACTCAGTCTTGGGCTTGGGTCCATTCTTTGGCTTCTTCCCGGCAGCTTGCTTACCGGGCGCGGCAACTCCCTTGCCATCCTTCTTGAAGTTCTTTCTACCCTTGCCCTTCTTGAACTTAGTGGTTTTATTGACCATCAACACTTGGTGTTCCTTCTTGACTTCTACCTCTGCTGATTTCAGCATTGCAAATACCTCAGGAATGGTCTTTTCCATCCCCTGCATATTGAAGTTCATCACAAAGCTCTTGTAGCTTGGTGGAAGCGACTGGAGGATTCTGTCAATGACCGCATCATCTGGGAGATTAACTCCCAGCTGAGTCAAGCGGTTATGTAACCCAGACTAGTGAGTATGTGCTCACTGACAGAACTATTTTCCTCCATCTTATAGCTAAAGAATTTGTCGGAGACTTCATATCTCTCGACCCAGGCATGAGCTTGAAAAACCATTTTTAGCTCTTCGAACATCTCATATGCTCCATGTCTCTCAAAACGCTTTTGGAGCCCCGGCTCTAAACTGTAAAGCATGCCGCACCGAACGAGGGAGTAGTCATCAGCACGTGTCTGCCAAGCGTTCATAACATCTTGGTTCTGTGGGACAGGCGGGTCACCTAGCGGTGCTTGTAGGACATAATCTTTCTTGGCAGCTATGAGGATGATCCTCAGGTTCCGGACCCAGTCCGTATAGTTGATTCCATCGTCTTTCAGCTTGGTTTTCTCTAGGAACGCATTGAAGTTGAGGACAACGTTGGCCATTTGATCTACAAGACATATTGTAAAGATTTTAGACTAAGTTCATGATAATTAAGTTCATCTAATCAAATTATTCAATGAACTCCCACTTAGATAGACATCCCTCTTCTAGTCATCTAAGTATAACATGATCCGAGTCAACTAGGCCGTGTCCGATCATCACGTGAGACGGACTAGCCAACATCGGTGAACATCTTTATGTTGATCGTATCTTCTATACGACTCATGCTCGACCTTTCGGTCTTCTGTGTTCCGAGGCCATGTCTGTACATGCTAGGCTCGTTAAGTCAACCTACGTGTTTGCCTGTGTAAATCTGTCTTACACCCGTCGTATGTGAACATTGGAATCCATCACACCCGATCATCACGTGGTGCTTAGAAACGAACGAACTGTCGCAACGGTGCACAGTTAGGGGGAACACTTTCTTGAAATTATTATGAGGGATCATCTTATTTACTACCGTCGTTCTAATTAAACAAGATGCAAAAACATGATAAACATCACATGCAATCAAATAATAATAGTGACATGATATGGCCAATATCACATAGCTCCTTTGATATCCATCTTGGGTCTCCATGATCATCTTGTCACCGGCTTGACACCATGATCTCCATCATGATCATCGTGTCTCCATGAAGTTGCTCGCCAACTATTACTTCTACTACTATGGCTAATGCGTTTAGCAATAAAGTAAAGTAATTTACATGGCGTTTCTCAATGACACGCAGGTCATACAAAAATAAAGACAACTCCTATGGCTCCTGGCGATTGTCATACTCATCGACATGCAAGTCGTGGTTCCTATTACAATAGCATGAACATCTCATACATCACATATATATCATTCATCATTCATCACAACTTTGGCCATATCATATCACAAAGCACTTGCTGCAAAAACAAGTTAGACGTACTCTAATTGTTGTTGCAAGTTTTACGTGGCTGAAATAGGGTTCTAGCAAGAACGTTTTCTTACCTACGTGAAAGCCACAACATGATTTGTCAACTTCTATTTACCCTTCATAAGGACCCTTTTCATCGAATCCGCTCCAACTAAAGTGGGAGAGGCAGACACCCGCCAGCCACCTTATGCAACTTGTGCATGTTAGTCGGTGGAACCGGTCTCACGTAAGCGTACGTGTGGGGTTTGTCCGGGTCGCTTCGTCCCACAATACCGTTGAAGCAAGATAAGACTAGTAGCAGCAAGAAAGTTGACAACATCTACGCCCACAACAAATTGCGTTCTACTCGCGCAAGAAGAACTACGCATAGACCTAGCTCATGATGCCACTGTTGGAGAACGTTGCAGAAAACAAAAAAATTTCCTACGGTTTCACCAAGATCCATCTATGAGTTCATCTAGCAACGAGTGATCGGATGCATCTACATACCTTTGTAGATCACGAGCGGAAGCGTTCAAAGAACGGGGATGAGGTAGTCGTACATGACGTGATCCAAATCACCGATGACCAAGCGCCGAACAGACGGCACCTCCGTGTTCAACACACATACGGAGCGGATGACGTCTCCTCCTTCTTGATCCAGCAAGGGGAGAGGAGAGGTTGAGGAAGATGGCTCCAGTAGCAACACGACGGCGTGTTGGTGATGGAGCTGCAGTACTCCGGCAGGGCTTCGCCAAGCTCTATGGAGGAGGAGGAGGTGTTGGAGAGGGAGAGGGAGGCGCCAAAGGCGTGGTGTGAGAGGCCCTCCTTCCCTCACTATATATAGGGGGCCTAAGGGGGGGCGCCGGCCCTAGGAGATCCAATCTCCTAGGGGGGCGGCGGCCAAGGGAGGATTCCCTCCCCCCCAAGGCACCTAGGGGGTGCCTTCCCCTTGTGGGACTCTTCCCCCTAGAAACTATATGCGCATGGGCCTCTTGGTGCTGGTGCCCTTGGCCCATGTGGGCCTAGGCGCACCCCCTACAGCCCTTGTAGCCCCCCGGGGCAGGTGGCCCCACCCGGTCGACCCCCGGGACCCTTCCGGTGGTCCCGGTACAATACCGGTGACCCCGAAACTTGTCCCGATGGCCGAAACAGCACTTCCTATATATAATTCTTTACCTCCGGACCATTCCGGAACTCCTCGTGATGTCCGGGATCTCATCCGGGACTCCGAACAACATTCGGGTTACTACATATACATATCCCTACAACCCTAGCGTCACCGAACCTTAATTGTGTAGACCCTACGGGTTCGGGAGACATGTAGACATGACCGAGACGACTCTCCATTCAATAACCAACAGCGGGATCTGGATACCCATGTTGGCTCCCACATGCTCCACGATGATCTCGTCGGATGAACCACAATGTCGAGGATTCAAGCAACCCCGTATATAATTCCCTTTGTCAATCGGTATGTTACTTGCCCGAGATTCGATCGTCGGTATCCCAATACCTCGTTCAATCTCATTACCGGCAAGTCACTTTACTCGTACCGTAATGCATGATCCCGTGACCAGACACTTGGTCACCTTTGAGCTCATAATGATGATGCATTACCGAGTGGGCCTAGTGATACCTCTCCGTCATACGGAGTGACAAATCCTAGTCTTGATCCGTGTCAACCCAACAGACACTTTCGGAGATACCCGTAGTATACCTTTATAGTCACCCAGTTACGTTGTGACGTTTGGTACACCCAAAGCACTCCTACGGTATCCGGGAGTTACACGATCTCATGGTCTAAGGAAAAGATACTTGATATTGGAAAAACTCTAGCAAACGAACTATAAGATCTTGTGCTATGTTTAGGATTGGGTCTTGTCCATCACATCATTCTCCTAATGATGTGACCTTGTTATCAATGACATACAATGTCCATAGTCAGGAAACCATGACTATCTGTTGATCAACGAGCTAGTCAACTAGAGGCTTACTAGGGACATGTTGGTGTCTATTATTCACACATGTATTACGATTTCCGGATAACACAATTATAGCATGAATAAAGACAATTATCATGAACAAGGAAATATAATAATAATGCTTTTATTATTGCCTCTAGGGCATATTTCCAACAAGGAGGAGTTGGAGAAGCAACAGACGTCGGAACGAAGGAAGAAGGCGGCGACGGCAAGACCACAGCGTCCTAAGGTTGAGCCGGCTGCACCCCAGCGGCTGGGGTGGCGGCAGCAAGCAAAGGCACCACAGGAGTCACTTGGGCGTTGGGGGCTGAGCTCGCCCCCGCCAGCTCGACCAGGCCACGCGAGGCCGACCGGGCAGGAGAAGCTCGCGCACCGTGGTCACCCTCCTCCGCAGGCGGAGGCGCTAGCACGGATAGAACCTCAGGAGCCCGCTTCAGCTTCTTCACCACGGGCTCCAGCCTATTCAAGAGATGTGAACGTCTAGCCTCAGCAGCGGAATAAGAAATAAAGACAAGGGTCGGGCACTTACGGGTCATCGCCGGTGAGCTCGGGCAGCCTCCGGCCAAACTTGAAGCCTGGCAGCCGGGTGGAAGGATCGACCTCGGAAGCAGGAGGCGCATCTGCAGACTGCCTCGGGGCAGGGGCAGGCCCGCGGGAGATCAGCCCGGTCCTGTCCTTCTTCAGGATCGGGGGCAAGCTCCCACCGACCTACTCGTCTCCATCCTCGTCATCATCGCTTGAAGAAAGGCGGAGACTGCAGGGCCTGCACCGGGGGAGGGGAGCCCTCGACTCTCCATCGGTCGCCTCAGAGTCGGGCCCCTTTCCCCGCTCCTCTTTGTCCTCCTCCTTGCTAGAGTCGCCGGAGGGCACGTCCACCGGTCCATCGGAAGCCGCCACGGGAATGAGCCCGTCCCTGTTAAAAACGGGTATGGACTTCACCACCTGCTCCCAGTCATCGCGAAGGAACAAGGGCTTGGGAGCGCCCTCCATCCTTGCCACCTCGCCCCCGACCAGAGATTGGAGGACCGTGGCCAAATCTTCGCCGCTCAAGGCTGCGGGGCTCGGATGAGGCCTCCACATCGAAGGTGAGTACCGCCGGAGTGGAGCTAGCTGGTGCTCCAGGAACTCCTTCAGCAGCGACGCACCGGTCAACTTCGCCGCCGCCATGCTGGCCGGCCTCAAGACGCATCCATCTTCTCCAACACCAGTTTTGCGCGGGGGTCCGTGAGCTCCACTCGGCCCCAGTTGCCGGAGCTCACGGGCGGCTCCGCGGGCAAGATCACCCTAGGATGGACGCGCCCGGCATCTACCAAGACCCACTTGCTCCGAAAGCCCTCAATCCTCTTCCCAGGATTCGAGATGGCAATGGTGCTGTCGTACGCGACAAAGCCCGCGCACGCGGAAGGAGAACCGCGAGTGACCCGGAGGGAGAAGTAGTGGCGCAGCAAGGCCACTGAAGGCTGCACCCCTACGTGGGCCTTGCAGTAGTAAGCGAAGATCGCCAGAAGAAGAACGGAGTTGGGGTGGAGATGCAGGGCCTGCAAGTTGTAATGGCGGAGGACAAAGAAGAAGAACTCGGAGAAGGGAGGCACCAGGCCCATAGCAATGGAGCTTACAAAGAGAGGATAAAAGGTGCTCCCTCGGCCCTCAGGGGTGGCGGAGCCGGCCTTGAACACCTTCGTCCTGTTGATGCCCTGCGCTGCCGCCATTTGGCGCAGCCGGGCAAGGCCAGCCTTGGACACGTTCGGCAAGTCCAGAGCAGGAGAGTACCAAGCTTCGGCCGGAGGCTGGCGAGGCGCCATGGCTTCCTAGGTCGCGCAGCTAGAGTAGATCTGGAACTTTGGAGGAAGAAAAGGGAGGCGCGAGAAAGGGGATCTGAGCAGCAACCGGAGAAAGCAAAAGGCAAAGTCTGGGCAGATGCCGCTCCTTTATCGACCTGCGCGGTTGCTGAGGCACTAGTGTGTAATCAACCGCCACACGGCGCCCAAGGCCGCAGGCTGTTAGGGCCCGCGGCGCTTCGCCCTTGCCCTTTCGCCTCTCAGCACGGCCAAGTCTGGGCGCGCCTTGGGCCCGGGGGTTACTATCGGTGTTCTGGGAACGGGGGTCCCCAGACTTGCCTGCCTGCGGCCTGCAGCGTGACTCAGAGGAGGCCCAGCAAGGCCCATCTTCATCAACACAAGACTCAAGACCCTCGCGAGGAGGCGGAGAGATGAAGGTGGAGAGATGAAGGTGGACGACACGGAGCTTCCTCAGGCACGGCTTCCTCAGGCCGGCTCACGAGGAGGCGGAGAGATGAAGGTGGGGTGCCTCGCGAGGTGCCCGTGACGCAAGCCTAGACAACTCAGGGCGCCAGGCGGGTGCGAGCGCGCGCAGCGTCCTTCTTTCCTCTTTGGTGCAAAGGGGGCAAGCGCAGCCGCAGGGTACCGAGGCATCAGGCAAAGGTTGCCATTTCGGTGCAGCGAGACCAAGACCTGGAGGACTACGAGACGGAGGTCACCGTGGAGCCCAGGACGGCGTCATCACCAGAGCTTTGCGCAGGCGAAGACCGCTTTTGTCAGTATAGTTGATACTTGCTGTCCCCTTTCAAATTAGCCCACCATTGTTGGCTCCCTTCCCGCTCGATATTTGGGAAGAGGACCAGGGCCTCTATAAATAGAACCAGCCACACGCATAGCAAAGGGGGTTTTTTCGGTTTGGTTCGGTTCGGTTGGGTTCGTTCAGACAGTCGACAAGTGAGAGCAAAGCAGAAAGAGAGAGACAGAGAGAGAGAGAGAGAGAGAGAGAGAGAAGGGTGACTCAACTCCTCCTAGCAGTTCATCGCCCCAGCCAAGAACAGACCCTCGCAAGGCTGTTCTTCCTTGTATTGTTCATCATCATCAGCTCCAGGAGGCAATCCACCAACCACACACTGGAGTAGGGTATTACACCACAACAGTGGCCCGAACCAGTATAAATCTTATGTCCCTTGTGCAGTTCTTTTAGTAGTTTAGATTCTTTGCGAGGCGGGGTGGTAGAAGGCGTAATCTCCGCGCGCACCCCAGTGTTCGATCCTATGGGTCTGCCGGAACCCGAAATCCGACAGAAGCCCTCCGTGATGACGGCCCTCTCCGGCGGAGCTCCGGAACAGTCCCCGAGATGGGATCTCGTGGATACAGAAAGTTGCGGCGGTGGAATTAGGTTTTTGGCTCCGTCTCTGTTCGTTTGGGGGTACGTAGCTATATATAGGAGGAAGAAGTACGTCAGTGGAGTTTCGATGGGCCCACGAGGGTGGGGGCGCGCCTGGGGGTATAGGGCGCGCCCCCCTACCTCTTGCCCACCTCGAATCTTCCTTGGGGTAGGGTCCAAGTCTCCTCGGTCATATTCGGGAAGAAAATCACGTTCCAGAAAGGTTTATTCCGTTTGGACTCCGTTTGATATTCCGTTTCTTCAAAACACTGAAATAGGCAAAAAAAACAGCAATTCTGGGCTGGGCCTCCTGTTAATAGGTTAGTCCCAAAATAATATAAAAGTGGAAAATAAAGCCCAATATAGTCCAAAACAGTAGATAATATAGCATGGAGCAATCAAAAATTATAGATACGTTGGAGACGTATTAGGCGCAGTGTCACTGGTGTTCATCAGCGCTGCGTGGAGCCAGAGCAAGGCCAGGCAATCCTCAAAGATATCCATCAAGGCGAGTGTGGTCACCACGCGGCTTCAAGATCACTCGTGGCCAAAGCTTTCTGCCACGGTTTTTTCTGGCCGACTGCTCTAGAAGACGCCAAGGACTTGGTCCAGAAATGCAAAGGGTGCCAGAAGTTTCGTTCAAAGCTGCATCAGCCGGCTTCTGCAATCAAGACTATTCCCATTGCTTGGCCCTTTGTCGTCTGGGACCTGGACATGGTTGGAGCATTCAAGACGGCACACGGCGGCATGACCCATCTACTTGTCGCAGTTGACAAGTTCACCAAGTGGATAGAAGCAAAGCCAATTAAGAAGTTGAATGGTCCGACTGCTGTGACTTTCATTTCCGACATCACCATCTGGTATGGCATACCATACAACATCATCACCGACAATAGCTCAAACTTTTCCAAAGGCGCCTTGTCCCGTTTCTGCGCGACACATGGCATCCGATTGGACCTGGCGTCTGTTGCTCACTTGTAGTCAAACGACCAGGTGGAGCGAGCAAACGGCCTCATTTTATCCGGCATCAAGCCCCGACTGGTCGAACCTCTAGAGCGGTCGGCCGGCTGTTGGCTCGACGAGCTGCTGGCCGTCCTCTGGAGCCTGCGCACAACTCCGAACAAGTAAACCGGCTTCAAGCCTTTCTTCCTTGTCTACGGTGCTAAAGCCGTCATCCCTACGGACATAGAATTCGACTCCCCTCGAGTCACCATGTACACCAAAGAGGAGGCAGAAGAAGCACGACAAGACGGCGTCGATCTGCTGGAAGAGGGCCGACTGCTGGCACTCAGCCGGTCTACCTGCCGATACTACAAACGAAAGGTCAAGCCAAGATACTTCCAAGAAGGAGACCTTGTGCTCCGGCTGATTCAGCGAACTGCCGGCCAGCACAAGCTCTCGGCACCTTGGGAAGGCCCCTTCATCATCAGCAAGGTGGTGGGCAACGACTCCTAGTACCTCATTGACGCTCAGAAGCATCGAGCACGCAAAAGAGATGACTCCGACAAGGAGATGGAACGACCATGGAATCAAACCACCTTCAAAGGTTTTACAATTGATACAATATGTACCATGCCAACTTTTGTATTAAGTACGAAGGCTATGGGTCCCCCGAGGAGAGCTCGGGGACTGCCCTTTTTTATCCATATGATAAGCACTATGCATGTCAGTTGTGTTATTTTATTAATCCATCTGGAACCGGGTTCGACCAGTCGACCTGGGGACTTGCCGCCTTGTACTATGAAATGCTTCCTATAGCCTGACATGTAATGTGTTGGCACCTTAGCTTTCTCCTGCCAGAAGCCGCAGCTCGCAGAGCGACTATTTGGTCGGTAGGAGTAAAGGCAGAAAGGGTGACTGCATGAAAAATGGCTAAGGATCCAAAGCATAAACATAGTCCAAGCCGGCTTCCTGCCTCGCCGACCGGTTGTTAAGCAGCCGGCCGGCTCGTTTCTACCTCACTTGCTAGAAAACTCTAGTCGGCTAAGTACTTTGCTTCCAAGAAGTGGCTAAGTACTTGACCCAACCACAGTCCATGGAACGGATGTTCGGCTGGCAAGATGGCAACTGAGGAAAGGTGGCAAAGGAAAAAAGCCAGAGAGCAACAAGCAAGGAAAGATAGAACTTGGTAAAAATATTTACACATCAAAAGGCCCTTGGCCGACATCCAACATGAGTTTGAAATACACCCCACGGGTGGAATTGTGCAAAGTTAACAAAGCTTGTTGAGACTAATAAGCAGGAAGAAATAAAGGAAAAAAGCAACCTAGGAAGAAACAGGCGGGTTAGGCGGAATGGTGGAGTCGGTGGCTGATACGTCCATTTTGCATCATGCTTTTATATCAATATTTATTGCATTATGGACTTTTATTTCACTTTATGTCACAATACTTATGGCTATTCTCTCTTATTTTACAAGGTTTACACAAGGAGGGAGAATGGCGGCAGCTAGAATTCTGGGCTGGAAAAGAAGCAAATATTAGAGACCTATTCTGCGCAGCTCCAAAAGTCCTGAAACTCCACGGAATATCTTAAAATAAATAAAGAAAAATCCTCGCCAAAGATGAAGGCCATGGGGCCCACACCCTGCTCACGAGGGTGGGGGGCGCGCCCCCCTCCAAGGGCACGCCCCCCTACCTCGTGGGCCCCCTGGTGGGTCTCTGACGTCCATCTTCTCCTATATGAGGTCTTTCGATGAGAAAAAATAAGAAGCAACCTTTCGGGACGAGACTCCGCCGCCACGAGGCGGAACCTTGGCGGAACCAATCTAGAGCTCCGGCAGAGCTGTTCTGCTGGGGATACTTCCCTCCGGGAGGGGGAAATCATCACCATCGTCATCACCAACGCTCCTCTCATCGGGAGAGGGCAATCTCCATCAACATCTTCACCAGCACCATCTCATCTCCAAACCCTAGTTCATGTCTTGTATCCAATCCTTGTCTCGAAGTCCGGGATTGGTGCTAGTAGGTTGCTAGTAGTGTTCATTACTCCTTGTAGTTGATGCTAGTTGGTTTATTTGGTGGAAGATCATATGTTCAGATCCTATATGCATATTATTACCCCTCTGATTATGAACATGAATATGCTTTGTGAGTAATTATGTTTGTTCCTGAGGACAAGGGAGAAGTCTTGCTATTAGTAGTCATGTGAATTTGGTATTCGTTTGATATTTTGATAAGATGTATGTTGTCTAGCCTCTAGTGGTGTTATGTGAACGTCGACTACATAACACTTCACCATTATCTGGGCCTAGAGGAAGGCATTGGGAAGTAATAAGTAGATGATGGGTTGCTAGAGTGATAGAAGCTTAGACCCTAATTTATGCGTTGCTTCGTAAGGGGCTGATTTGGATCACATGTTTCATGCTATGGTTAGGTTTACCTTAATACTTTTGTTGTAGTTGTGGATGCTTGCAATAGAGGTAAATCATAAGTGGGATTCTTGTTCAAGTAAGACAGCACCCAAGCACCGGTCCACCCACATATCAAATTATCAAAGTATCGAACACGAATCATATGAACGTGATGAAAACTAGCTTGACGATATTCCTAGTTGCTAATTATATTGGTGCTAAGTTTATACCACCAGCAAAAGAAAAAGTTTTTCTATGATTTAAGACATTACTTTTGGGATGACTCACATCTTTATAAAGAAGGAGTAGATGGTGTTATTAGATGTTGTGTACCTGAGCATGAACAGGAACAGATCCTACGCAAGTGTCACTCCGAAGCTTATGGAGGACACCACGCTGGAGACGGAACTGCACATAAGGTATTGCAATCTAGTTTTTATTGGCCTACTCTCTTCAAGGATGCCTGTAAGTTTGTCTTGTCTTGTGATTAATGTCAAATAATTGGTAATATTATTAGACGTCAAGAAATGCCTATGAATTATTCTCTTGTTATTGGACCATTTGATGTTTGGGGCTTTGATTATATGGGACCTTTTCCTACCTCTAATGGATACACACATATTCTAGTGGCTGTTGATTACGTTACTAAGTGGGTAGAAGCTATTCCAACTAGTAGTGCTGATCATAACACTTGTATTAAAATGCTTAAGAAGTTATTTTTCCGAGGTTTGGAGTCCCTAGATATTTAATGACTGATGGTGGTTCACACTTTATTCATGGTGCTTTCCGTAAAACGCTTGCTAAATTTGATGTTAATCATAGAATTGCATCTCCTTATCTCCCTCGGTCTAGTGGTCAAGTAGAGTTGAGCAATAGAGAGCGCAAATTAATTTTGCAAAATACTATCAATAGGTCTAGGAAGAATTGGTCCAAGAAACATGATGATGCATTATGGGCTTATAGAACTGCATATAAAAATCCTATGGGTATGTCTCCGTATAAAATGGTTTATGGAAAAGCATGTCACTTACCTCTCGAACTAGAACATAAGGCGTATTGGGCTATTAAAGAGCTCAACTATGATTTTAAACTTGCCGGTGAGAAGAGGTTATTTGATATTAGCTCACTTGATGAATGGAGAACCCAAGCTTATGAAAATGCCAAGTTGTTTAAATAAAAAGTTAAAAGATGGCATGACAAAAGGATACAAAAGCGTGAGTTTAATGTAGGTGATTATGTATTGCTATACAACTCTCGTTTAAGATTTTTTTGCAGGAAAACTTCTCTCTAAATGGGAAGGCCCCTATGTTATCGAAGAGGTCTATCGTTCCGGTGCCATAAAGATCAACAACTTTGAAGGCACAAATCCGAAGGTGGTAAACGGTCAAAAATCAAACATTATATCTCCGGTAATCCCATAAATGTTGAAACCAATATTATTGAAACTGTAACCCCGGAGGAATACATAAGGGACACCTTCCAGACCGTTTCAGACTCCGAAAAGGAATAGGTATGTGGTACGGTAAGTAAACCGACTCCAAAACAATTTTTAAGGCAATATTTCTCCGTCTTGGAATATTTAGAAAAATAGAAAAATAAGTAGCAGTCCAGGAAGGACACGAGGGCCCACGATGGTGGTGGGCGCGCCTACCCCTCTGGGCGCGCCCCCTACCTCGTGAGCACCTCGTGTGCCTTCCGGACTCCGTTTTCTTGCACGTTACGTATTTTGGTCGGTAAAAATTCATTATATAACCTCCCGAAAGTTTTGAGTCCCGTATCACGGAAATGTCCTTTCTTTTCGTTTCGAGCTGTCCCGTTGCAGATTAAATCAACATGTCTTCCCAGGATTCGAAAGGAGAAAGCTATGTGGATGATTACTTAGGAAATCCCAAGGTCTATGGAGACGTGGAACACGATGGATGGACCACGGAGGAAGAAGAGGACTATGAACCCAAGGGGAAGGAGGAGACGAGCTCAGATGAAGATGAAACACCATTACCTCAACCCGGGGACATGCACGTGGAGTTCAAAAAGTCAAGTCTCCCTGATAGGGTAAAGAAACCCAAGTTCGAGTTTATCCCTTTTCGCCTCTTGCAGGAAAATAAGCAGGACCTATGCAAAAAGATATTAACCCTGGAGTGGGAGATTGATGATCTGAGGGATCAAAATGTCGTCCTCAAGCGCAAATTAAGGGAGAAGCCTAAGCCATCAACTAAGCCAACATCACCACCACCTTATTCACCGACAAAGGAGACATAATCACATGGGTATGGGCACTGCCCTTGGCAACTGCCAAGCTTGGGGAGGTGCCCCGGTATCGTAACCATCACAACTCCTATCTTTACCGTTTTTCTTAGTTCGATCCTATTAGTAGTATCTTGATCTAGTAGAATAAAGTTTATGGCATGGTCTAGTTTTCAGTTTGCTTTATGATCTCTCTTTGTAATCAAGTCCGTGAGCTATATATAATAAAAATTAGTGTTGATTCAAGGGATTGACTATTTTGCCCTGATCTTGGGTGAATAAAAGAAAAGAGAAAAAGAATAAAAAGGAACAAAAAGTTCATATTGATCTTATTGAGAGTAATGACTTCACATAGAAAGAGTATGATGATTAAAATTGTTGGGAGTTGGTAGACATAGCCTTGGTCATCATTGCAATTAATACGAAGTAATAAGGAAAGAGAGGTTTCACATATAGATATATTATCATTGACATCTTTTATGATTGGGAGCACTCATTAAAATATGACATGCTAAAGAGTTGATGTTGGACAAGGAAGACAACGTAATGAGTTATGTTTTTCTTATATCTGAGATAAAGTATGATGTCATGGATCCTCTAACTTGTTGAGCTTGCCTTTCCCTCTCATGCTTGCCAAATTCTCAGCACCAAGTAGAAATACTACTTGTGCTTCCAAATACCATTAAACCAGTTTTGCCATGAGAGTCCACCATATCTACCTATGGATTGAGTAAGATCCTTCAAGTAAGTTGTCATCGGTGCAAAGCAATAAAAATTGCTCTAAATATGTATGATTGATTGGTGTGGGAGAAATAAGCTTTATACTATCTTGTGATGTGGAAGTAATAAAAGCGACGGACTGCATAATAAAGGTTCATATCAAAAGGGGCAATATAAAGTGACGTTCTTTCGCATTGAGATTTTATGCATCCAACCATAAAAGCGCATGGCAACCTCTGCTTCCCTCTGCGAAGGGCCTATCCTTTATTATTATCTTCTACCTTATGCAAGAGTCACGGTGATCTTCACCTTTTCTTTTTTTCATTTTGTCCTTTGGCAGGCTCAGCATGTTTGAAAGAACATTATATATATATATATATATATATAATTGGATGTAGGGGAGCATGAACCATTATTGTTGACGTTAACCTTGAGGTAAAAGGTTGTGGGGCAAAACTATAAGCCCCTATCTTTCTCTGTGTCCGGTTAAAACTCCGTAACCACAAGTATTGCGTGAGTTTTAGAAATTATGGAGGACTAAATGATAGTTGAGTATGTGGACTTGCTTTTTAGCTCTGACATAGACTCTTTCCGATGTTATGATAAATTGCAATTGCTTTAATGACTGAGATTATAGTTTGTCCAAGCCCAATAAGGTTTATGATTTATACTTTTGCATTGTAAATAGATCATCACTTGAACATAAGTAATCATATGACAAAATCTATATATGTTGTTGTTATGAGAATAATCATGATGCCTTCATGTCCGTATTTTATTTTTTATCGACGCCTCTACCTCTAAACATGAGGACATATTTATTGTTATCGGCTTTTCGCTTGAGGACAAGCGAGGTCTAAGCTCGGGGGAGTTGATACGTCCATTTTGCATCATGCTTTTATATCGATATTTATTGCATTATGGACTGTTATTTCACTTTATGTCACAATACTTATGGCTATTCTTTCTTATTTTACAAGGTTTACATAAGAAGGGAGAATGCCGGCAGCTGGAATCCTGGGCTGGAAAAGGAGCAAATATTAGAGACCTATTCTGCGCAACTCCAAAAGTCCTGAAACTCCACGGAACATCTTAAAATAAATAAAGAAAAATCCTCACCAAAGATGAAGGCCAGGGGCCCACACCCTTCTCACGAGGGTGGGGGCGCGCCCTCCTACCTCATGGGCCCTCCTGGTGGGTCTCCAACGTCCATCTTCTCCTATATGAGGTCTTTCGATGATAAAAAATAAGAAGCAACCTTTCGGGACGAGACTCCGCCGCCACAAGGCGGAACCTTGGCGGAACCAATCTAGAGCTCCGGCAGAGCTGTTCTGCTGGGGATACTTCCCTCCGGGAGGGGGAAATCATCACCATCGTCATCACCAACGCTCCTCTCATCGGGAGAGGGCAATCTCCAGCAACATCTTCACCAGCACCATCTCATCTCCAAACCCTAGTTCATCTCTTGTATCCAATTCTTGTCTCAAAGTCCAGGATTGGTGCTAGTAGGTTGCTAGTAGTGTTGATTACTCCTTGTAGTTGATGCTAGTTGGTTTATTTGGTGGAAGATCATATGTTCATATCCTATATGCATATTATTAGCCCTCTAATTATGAACATGAATATGCTTTGTGAGTAATTATGTTTGTTCCTGAGGACAAGGGAGAAGTCTTGCTATTAGTAGTCAAGTGAATTTGGTATTCGTTTGATATTTTGATAAGATGTATGTTGTCTAGCCTCTAGTGGTGTTATGTGAACGTCGACTACATAACACTTCACCATTATTTGGGCCTAGAGGAAGGCATTGGTAAGTAATAAGTAGATGATGGGTTGCTAGAGTGACAGAAGCTTAAACCCTAATTTATGCGTTGCTTTGTAAGGGGCTGATTTGGATGCACATGTTTCATGCTATGGTTAGGTTTACCTTAATACTTTTGTTGTAGTTGCGGATGCTTGTAATAGAGGTTAATCATAAGTGAGATGCTTATTCAAGTAAGAACAGCACCCAAGCACCGGGCCACCCACATATCAAATTATCAAAGTATCGAACGCGAATCATATGAACGTGATGAAAACTAGCTTGACGATATTCCTATGTGTCCTCGGGAGCACTTTTCCTATTATAAGAGTTTGTTCCGGCTTGTCCTTTGCTACAAAAAGGATTGGGCCACCTTGCTGCACATTATTTACTTTTGTTACATGTTGCTCGTTACAATTTATCTTATTACAAAACTATCTGTTACCACTTATTTCAGTACTTGCAGAGAATACCTTGCTGAAAACCGCTTATCATTTCCTTCTGCTCCTCGTTGGGTTCGACACTCTTACTTATCGAAAGGACTACGATAGATCCCCTATACTTGTGGGTCATCAGTGTGCTGTTTGGTTGAGCAGCGGGCTGGTCGGTGTATGCTCGATCACCTTCAGCAGCAGCCGGCTCGCTTTGGCATGGCTTATTGCTGGAGGCGCGGTTGAGTTGAGGCTGGCCATCTGCTCCGACCTCTGGCATTTCGTCTTCGCCTTCCTCCTCATCCTCGTATTCTCCCTCGTCGCTGGAGTCGATCACCTCGGCAAATTCCTCGCCGTCCTCTAAGTTCATCCCGAACCATTATAGTGGCGCCACGGCACTGTTCTCGGCCAGCTCTGGGATGAAGAAGCCGGTGTCGGTGTACTCGGTGATTGCTGCCGCCCGCCTGACAAGCTCACCCTCCACCGCCACCAGCTCCTCCTGGGCTTCCTGGCGAAATGTGGTCAACTGGGCTAGATTTAGCCTAGGGTACCACGCCTTGACGAACTCCAGGGCCCGCCGTGCTGCAGCACGAGCCAAGGAGCCCTTCCACGCCTCAATGCTGCCGGCCGCCATCTCCAGGTAGTCAGCAGTCCGTCTGGGAGTGCGTGGAGCCAGCAGGTTGGGCGACAGGGCGCCGATTGCCTGGGCACCAACACGCTGAAGGCGGCGCAGCATCCGATGAGTCGGCCGAAGACGAGCCTGGATGCTGAGAAGCTGCTCGCGGAGAGTGCGATGGGCATTGGCGGCGATCTCCTCACCTTCTGCCCTCCGTTCATCGCGGTTGGCCTCAATAAATAAAGAAGGTAGCTTACCGTCAACCATGTCTTCGATCTCACCGAAGCCGGCTGTCAGCATCGGCTACTTGTCGGTCCATGCGGAGCGCTCGATCTCGAACTCAGCAAGGAGACCCTCTTCCTTGTCCTCCGCCTCCTTCTGGGCCTTCTTGAGAAGCTCCGCCTGCTCCGCCAATTGCGTGGCCAGCCGGTCGTGCTCTTCGGCCAGCTTGCTGCAATCCACCTCCTTGGCACGCAGCACGGTGTTGGCTTTGCCCAGCTGTCGTTGAAGGGTGGCGTTGGCCTCTGCAAAAGTAGAAAAAGAAAGAGATATCAGCAATCAACAGAGAAAAAGAACAGTCGCCAGGAAGATCCGTCCCGACTGCTTAGTAGTCAGCCCGAATCTCGGGGACTACAGCCCGTGGGTGCGCCAGTGTGCCCCCACAGAGAAAGAAAAAGACTTACTCCGGCTCTCTGACAAGTCGGCGGCCCGTTGATCCAACTCCTGGACTTTGGAGTTGAAGGCGGCTGCACGAAGGTTATGATAATCATGCAGCAAAGATAATAGACAAGCGTCAATACTCGGAGCTTGCCAATTAAAGCTCCGGGCCGCCTGCTCAGCAGCCGGCCGAAAACTTGGGGACTACACCCAGTGGGTGCGCCAGCGTGCCCCCACAAAGCAGCGCAAGAATTAAAAATATAAAGAAGCAAGAAGTTTACCTGGATGGCTGCTCGCTACTCCAGGAACGCGTTGTTGTAGTGCTTGAGTGCGTCAGCTTCTGCGCGGAGCTTGGCCTGGACCTCCAGGATTGCCTTGTTCAAGGGGCCTGCCCACCTCCCCGCACCCAGTCAACGGGTGCGGTGCTAGTCACCTCGGCATCCAGGATCGAAGAGCTCGCGGTGATGACTTCCTGAGGCTGTGGTGCCGAGACCGCCTTCGCAAATCGGTGGCGCGAGGGTGTGCAGACCTCAGGAGTTGGACTTGTCATCCGCCCACCTCCAGCTGGTGGCGCCGGTGGGTCGGCCGACTGTTTGTCCCGCGCCTCCTTAGAAGGAGGTGATAGCTTTGTTTTCAGTACTTTTCAAAGCAGTTCACCGATGATTACCTCTCAAACCACCTGCATGGTCAAGAGGCGAGGAATGTATTCATTCAACACCCACAGTACCATATTGAAGTATTGTTGAAGTGGACGAAGGTTGGGCAGGCAATTATCCATAGCCACTAGCCTAAAGTTGCAATGACATTCGACATCACTGAAGGCTCAATATTTGCCTTCCGCTTCTGCAGTTTCCCAGATGAGATTCATCTATCTATTTACGATGTATGATGCTACTTTCCAAAGGTTTTTGATGCTGCATGTGAAACATGGTGTTGTTGTGTAATGGCGTAACTGAGTGCCGAAGCTATCTGATGTAATTCGATTATGAAATCCTAGTTGCTTTTATACGTATATGAAATATCTGCCGTGTTTTATAAGAAATATCAGTTTGATTAGTACATGGATTATCAATAATAGGATAATTACCCTCCTTATAGGGGTTTTCTATTACAAACGGTTACTCAGACAACACCATGGGCGATGAACTCAAACAACCCGCACGGTTTCTAGAAAGTAGGTGCGTTCGATCGACTAACAACCACACATGGCTTCTGGCAGTGAACTGTTTGCGTTAGGACACCTTGCACAAACGTTTCCACACAAAGAACAGTGTGTGATATACATACCGACGAAAATGTTTTTCTAGGATTCACCGTATGTGATGTACATACCTATGGAAATGATTTTCTAGGATTCACCGCGTGGGATGTACGTACCTACGGAAATGATTTTGTGGGATTCACCGTGTGGGATGTACATACCTATGGAAATGATTTTCTCGGATTACCGTGTGGGGTGTACATACCTACGGAAATGATTGGGTTTCGATGCCTCGCCCGATCACACACGGCCCCAGCCTGGGTCCTGGGAGGGCCTATCCCTGACGATTTTTGGGTCATGTGGGAAGGACACCCTATCGCACACACTCACTTGGCGACGGTGTAACACCCCGGATGTAAATTTCCATATTTGTAACTCCGACTCTTGCCATTTTCGGCTATGTGTTATGATATTCCCTTCATGGTTGGGCTTTTGTCTTCCGTTTTGTATTTTGTTCATGGCATGCTTTTCATATGATGTCATCATGTGCATCTCATTTGCATTCATTTTCCCGGTTGCCCGTTTCGCAATCCGACACTCCCACATGCACCCGTTGCACCCCTCTTGTCTCTTTTCGTGAGCGGCAGAAAAACATTCTTGGAATGGGCCGAGATTTGTCAAGTGGCCTTGGTACATCACCGGTAGACCTCCTGTCAGATTTCGTTCCATTTGGAGGTCGTTTGATGCCCCAATGGTTAACTGGGTAACCGCAAAAGCCTCTTTTGTGTTGCAGCCCAACATCCCGCTAAAACAGCCCAAATAACCCATCTAAACCCCGTCCATGCTCTACGTCGTTGGATCACGATCGTGCGGGCGAAAACCGCACCTCATTTGGACTCTCCTAACTCCCTCTACCTATTTAAAGGCCTCTCCCGTCAAAATTCGTGGATGAAACCCTAGCGTCTTCCTCCTCACGCCGACGGACACATCCGTTTGTGCCGGACATGTCCGCCGGACACGTCGCTCGGAACAATGGGGTCGCGCCACATCACCTATGTCGCCTCCCTCCTCCACTTACAGCGCGGCTCGCATCCCTGCGCCCACTTCCCCACCCCCCCATCCGGGCCTGCCCGGCCCGAACCGCCCGCGCCGCCGCCTGAGGCTCTCCGTCGCCTGCCTCCCGCACCGAGCTGTGCGCCGCCCACCTCATCCCCGTCGCCGGCTGCCAGCATTGCCGCCTCCCGTGCTCCACCTCTACGCCTCAACCCCGCCGTCCGCTCGAGTCCTCAACGCCGGTGAACCCCTATGTCGCAGAGCGCCTCCACCGGAGTCCTTCCTCGTCGCCTGCATCTCCTCCGCCACCGGAGTTCGCCTCGACTCCAGCGCGGCTAGATCCGGCCACCCGTGCCCGTTTCCGACCTCCCCAGCGCCGCCTACCTCATCGTCGGCGAGCCGCTACCCGGAACCGCGCCCCTTCGCTCCGTTCCGACCCCTCGTCGCCGGGAATGGACTTCCCTGGCACGGATCTATCCTCCTACTCGCCTCCCCGCCTTATTGCCCCAGATCCGGCACGATCAGGGCCGGATCGAGCTCTGGCGCCGCCACCATGTCCGTGTCGGTGGAGATGATGACAACCACGTCGACCCTCTGCGTGGGCCCCGCAAGCCGCAGCCCAGCTCCAAGGCCCAGCCCAGCCATTCCCGCCGGCCTGCCCGTTCTCCTCCAACTGGGCCGAGCCCATGCGTGAGCCTCTGCCTAAACCCCGCCCGTGCCTCGTTTTAATATTTGACGCTCGGTCTTGTTTTTCCCTAAAATCGGCTAAGTCCTGGGATCCTCATATTTTGTGCCCATGTTCGTCATGGGTATCTCAGTGCTCGGTGCTCCGTTTCATGCATATGTTATGTCAAAATGTTTGCCTCGTGATGCTCTACATGCTAGTAGCTTTTGCGTGCATGGTACTGTCCATATTGATGCCATTATGATCGTTGCAAGGGTGCTATAAAATGTTAACTGTTGGTTCTTAACAGAACTTCATGATTTGTCATTTTCGTCGCCTTGTGTGTGTGCATCCTATGAGCATGATGTCTACACGTGTTTTGGACTACATCATGCCATCTTTACAGGAATGCAAGTCTTGTATTTTTGTCATCTATGTGGTGACTAGAACAAGCATGCAAAGTAGGCTCCGTGATGTTGCTCCTGATATATTTTGATGGCATGTAAACACGTTGCTACCATGAGATCCATGATTATTTTGAGATACTTCAGTAAGGATGTTTTGAATATGTGATTTAGCTCTATCCATTCATGCTTCTGGTTGCAATTATGGAGTGCTCTAGATGGTCATTACCATGCTCTACTTTTTCCAAATAATGTTCTTGGCAGTTTGTTAGCATGTTAATCAATATTGCCATGTGTTTTGCTAGTGATCCATGCATCCTATGAACTTGCTCTTGCCATTTTTAGCTTCGTAAACATGGCTTTGTATTGTTGGTATGCTTGTGTTGTCATTTAATTCTTTGTGGTGAGTGGCATGAGCTTGCAAAGTGGCTATCATGAATCTGTTTCTGTCATGTCCTGGAATTCCACCAAGTCTGAATCTTTTTATACAACTTGCTATGTTTACATGGGTGCCATAATATCTGAAGTGCTTTTTTGGCTCATGTTCAGTAAGGGAGTTCTATTTTATGCATTTAGTAGAAGCATGTCATGCCTTTGTTTGCTATGTTACGTTCCTGTAGCATGTTGTTTGCTTGCTCTAAACTTTGCTTCCCTCTGCTTTTTATGCCATGTTTAGTATTTTCTCCAAGTCTGTGAAGCTGATATCTTTTGCACTTTTTCCATGCTTGTTTGAACCTGTTCTGGTGTGATTTAGCCATAGCTCAGTGTTCATGTTTTGTCAAGCATCTCTTGTACATCACTTCCATATGATTTGTTGCTATGTTAGAGTGTAGTAGCTTCGCTTCTTGTTGCATTCTAAGTGCTATCATGCTGTTAATCGCCGATGTGCAGCATCCTTGTCATTTGTAAACCGTGCATCCGTTTTTGGTGATCCTTATATCGATTTTGACCGAAATCACCTCATCTTTCCAACGGCATACTTGTTTGGACAAGTTGATGCCTTGATCATTCTTTCCCTTTTCGAGCACGCATATGCATTGCATATCTTATCTTGCATATCATCCCACGTATTGCATCATGTTACGTTGCTTGTGTTCTTGACTTATTGTTGTTCCGTTGCTTGTGTTCTTGCTTTGGGTAGAGCCGGGAGACGAGCATGTGAATGAGGAACCTATTGAGTACGCTAATGAGGATCAAGCTTTCGACTACTCAAAGAACTTTGTAGGCAAGATGGCCATACCTTCAAAATCACTTCTATCTTTTCTTGCTAGTTATTCGCTCTATCGCTATGTCGCACTACCTACCACGTGTTATATCATGCCTCCCATATCGGCATGTTAAGCCTTTAACCCACCTTCCTAGCAAACCATTGTTTGGCTATGTTACCGCTTTCGCTCTGCCCCATTTATAGCGTTGTTAGTTGCAGGTGAAGTTGAAGGTTGTTCCATGTTGGAACATGGATATGTTGGGATATCACTATATCTCTTATTTAATTAATGCATCCATATACTTAGTAAAGGGTGGAAGGCTCGGCCTTATGCCTGGTGTTTTGTTCCACTCTTGCCGCCCTAGTTTCCGTCATACCAGTGTTATATCCCTTGATTTTGCGTTCCTTACGCGGTTGGGGTTATGGGACCCCCTCGACAGTTTGCTTTGAATAAAACTCCTCCAGCAAGGCCCAAACTTGGTTTTGACATTTTCCTCACCACCACCTATATTTTTCCCTTGGGAATTTCTAACCCAAGGGTCATCTTTATTTTAACCCCCCCCCCACTAGGCCAGTGCTTCTCTAAGTGTTGGTCCGAACCGAGCGGCCTGCGGGGCCACCTCAAGGAAACTTGAGGGCTAGTTTTACTCGTAGCTTGTCCCATCCAGTGTGCCCTAAGAATGAGATATGTGCAGCTCCTATCAGGATTTGTTGGCACATTTGGGCGGCTTTGCTGGTTGTTTTACCATTGTCGAAATGTCTTGTAACCGGGATTCCGAGACTGTTCGGGTCTTTCCGGGAGAAGGAATATCCTTCATTAACTGTGATGGGCTAAGTTAGGACACCCCTGCAGGGTATAAACTTTCGAGAGCCGTGCCCGCAGTTATGTGGCAGATGGGAATTTGTTAATATCCGGTTGTAGAGAACTTGACACTTAACTTAATTAAAATGAAGCAACCGTGTGTGTAGCCATAATGGTCTCTTTTCGGCGTTGTCTGGGAAGTGAACACGGTCTTGGGTTATGTTTGAACATAAGTAGTTTCAGGATCACTTCTTGATCACTTATAGCTTCACGACCGTTGCGTAGCTTCTCATCTTACTCTTATTTGCGTACGTTAGCCACCATATTTTCTTAGCACTTGCTGCAGCTCCACCTCATTACCACATCCTACCCATAAGCTTAAATAGTCTTGATCTTGCGGGTGTGATATTGCTGAGTCCTCATGACTCACGGATACTTCCAAATAGTTGCAGGTGCCGATGATACCAGTGTAGGTGATGCTACCAAACTCAAGAGGGAGTTCAACGAGGATCTGGGTCGTTACTATGTTTCATTTCCTGATGATCAGTAGTGGAGCCCAGTTGGGATGATCGGGGATCTAGCATTTGGGGTTGTCTTCTTTTATTTTAATTCCGTAGTCGGACCTTGATTGTACCCTGGATGATGTATGTTTACTTGTTATTTGTGTGAAGTGGCGATTGTAAGCCAACTCTTTATCCCTTTCATATTCAGTACATGGGATTGTGTGAAGATTACCCCTCTTGCGATAAAACCACCATGCGGTTATGCCTCTAAGTCACGCCTCGACACGTGGGAGATATAGCCGCATCGTGGGCGTTATAGACGGTTCCAAATGCCGTCGTGGAAAGGTGTTAAAAACCGTTTGTTTAGGACGTCGTTGTACCAGTGTTGATGAGGTAATTGTACCTTCTCCCGAATTGGAAAGTAGTTCATCATAGAAATCAGTTCCAGTGATTCCTACACCAATTAGTGAGGAAGCTAATGATAATGATCATGAAACTTTTGATCAAGTTAGTACCGAACCTCGTAGGTCAACCAGAGTAACATCTGCACAGAGTGGTACGGTAATCCTGTTCTAGAGGTCATGTTACTTGACCATGACGAACCTACGAACTATGAGGAAGCGATGATGAGCCTAGATTCCGCAAAATGGCTTGAGACCATGAAATCTAAGATGGGATCCATGTATGAGAACAAAGTATGGTCTTTGGTTGACTTGCCCGATGATCGGCAAGCCCTAGAGAGTAAATGGATCTTCAAGAAGAAGACTGACGCTAACGGTAATGTTACTGCCTACAAAGCTCGACTTGTTGCAAAAGGTTTTCGACAAGTTCAAGGAGTTGACTACGATGAGACCTTCTCACCCGTGGCGATGCTTAAGTCTGTCCGAATCATGTTAGCAATTGCTGCATTTTATGATTATGAAATTTATCAAATGGATGTCAAAACTGCATTCCTTAATGGATATCTTATAGAAGAGTTGTATATGATGCAACCAGAAGGTTTTGTCAATCCAAAAGGTGCTAACAAAGTGTGCAAGCTCCAGTGATCCATTTATGGACTGGTGCAAGCCTCTCAGAGTTGGAATATATGCTTTGATAGTGTGATCAAAGCATATGGTTTTATACAGACTTTTGGAGAAGCCTATAGTTACAAGAAAGTGAGTGGGAGCTCTATGGAATTTCTGATATTATATGTGGATGACATATTTTTGATCGGAAATGGTACTGAATTTCTGAATAGCATAAAATGATACTTGAATAAGAATTTTTCAATGAAAGACCTTGGTGAAGCAGCTTATATATTGGGCATCAGGATCAATAGAGATAGATCAAGACGCTTAATTGGACTTTCACAATGCACATACCTTGATAAAGTTTTGAAAAAGTTCAAAATGGATCAGTCAAAGAAAGAGTTCTTGCCTGTGTTACAAGGTGTGAAGTTGAGTCATACTCAATGCCCGACGACTATAGAAGATAGAGAGAAAATGAAAGTCATTCCATATGCCTTAGCCATAGGTTCTATCATGTATGCAATGTTGTGTACCAGACCTGATGTGTGCCTTGCTATTAGTTTAGCAGGGAGGTAAGAAAGTAATCCAGGAGTGAATCACTGGAAAACGGTCAAGAACATCCTAAAATACATAAAAAGGACTAAGGATATGTTTCTCGTTTATGGTGGTGACAAAGAGCTCATCGTAAACGGTTACGTCGATGCAAGCTTTGACACTGATCCGGATGACTCCAAGTCAAAACCGGATACGTATTTATATTGAATGGTGGAGCTGTCAGTTGGTGCAGTTCCAAGCAGAGCGTCGTGGCGAGATCTGCGTGTGAAGCGGAATACATAGCTACTTCGGAAGCAGCAAATAAGGAATTTGGATGAAGGAGTTCATATCCGATCTAGGTGTCATACCTAGTGCACCGGGTCCAATGAAAATATTTTGTGACAATACCGGTGCAATTGCCTTGGCAAAAGAATCCAGATTTCACAAGAGAACCAAGCACATCAAGAGAGCTTCAATTCCATCCGTGGTCAAGTCAAGGAGGGAGACATAGAGATTTGCAAGATACATACGGATCTGAATGTTGTAGACCCGTTGACTAGGCCTCTCCCACGAGCAAAACATGATCAGCACCAAGACTCCATGGGTGTTAGAATCATTACTATGTAATCTAGATTTTTGACTCTAGTGCAAGTGGGACACTGAAGGAAATGTGCCCTAGAGGCAATAATAAATTTGTTATTTATATTTCCTTATATCATGATAAATATTTATTATTCATGCTAGAATTGTATTAACCAGAAACTTAGTACATGTGTGTATAGATAGACAAACAGAGTGTCCCTAGTGTGCCTCTACTTGACTAGCTCGTTAATTAAAGATGGTTAAGTTTCCTAGCCATAGACATGTGTTGTCATTTGATGACCAGGATCACATCATTAGAGAATGATGTGATGGACAAGGCCATTCCGTTAGCTTAGCATAATGATCGTTTAGTTTTTCTGCTATTGCTTTCTTCATGACTTATACATGTTCCTCAGAGTATGAGATTATGCAACTCTCGGATACTGGAGGAACACCTTATGTGCTATCAAATGTCACAACGTAACTGGGTAATTATAAATATGCTCTACAGGTGTCTCCGATGGTGTTTGTTGAGTTGGCATAGATCGAGACTATGATTTGTCACTTCGTGTATCGGAGAGGTATGTCTGGGCCCTCTCGGTAATGCACATCACTATGAGCCTTGCCAGCAATGTGACTAATGAGTTAGTCACGGGATGATGCATTACTGAACGAGTAAAGAGACTTGCCGGTAATGAGATTGAACTAGGTATAATGATACCGACGATCGAATCTCGGGCAAGTAACATACCGATGACAAAGGGAACAACGTATGTTGTTATGCGGTTTGACCGATAAAGATCTTCATAGAATATGTAGGAGCCAATTTGAGATTCCAGTGTCACATCCCTAGTTCTATTAATGCCTAGTGCTAGCATCTGGTGTTGCATCATGTTTAAATTTAAGTTAAACCTGAAATGGGGATTGCCTAAACCCTAGCACCAAATGAATTCAACTAGGTTCAATAAAAAAATATTTTCAATGACCTAGACTGCCCTTTAGAAAAGTTCATGATTTTTGTTAAAGGTAAAAACGTCTGCCAAAAGTCATGCACATATTTCTAGGCTATTCTGGATTTTTGAATTAAATCATAAAGTATTTGAATTTGAGCATTTAAATGCTATAAATATTTTAAATGCTCAAATAATTCTGAAACTAAATGAGGGCTGTTGGAAATAATTTCACAAGTGCCCACAATTATTTTCAGAAATTTACCAAATGGTTTAGTACTTTTGCTAAATCAAAACAAAACAAAATAAATAGAAAACGGAAATAAAAAGAGAGAGACAGATTTTACCTGGCCTTACCTGAAGCCGGCCCAGCTGGCAGCCCAGCCAACAGGCCCAGCCCACCAGCACCACCGTCCTCAAGCTCCTGCGAGGAGGATGCGCGCGCATGGTCGCCGCGCGCAGGCACGCGCCCGTGCCACCTCCACCTTGCCTGCGTGCCCCCTCGACGGCCTGGACGGCTCTAGACGACACCACGCAGCCCTCTCGACCCCCTCTCACTCTCCCCTGGCCTCGTCCCCTCCTCTGGCTCTCTCCCTCGCACAACCGAACGCGCCCGCCATCGCCGACGTGCACCACCGCAGCCACCGCCTCCCCCTCGCTTCCCAGACTGGCTCCCGAGCTCCTGCACCTCGTCGCCAGCCCCCTCACCAAGCCACGCGACGCCGGACGCATCGAAGCGCCGCCATCGATGCCTTCTTCAACCTCGGGACCGCCGGCCATCTCTGTCAAATTCGTCGGCTCCGGACCGTCCCCGACCTCGCCGAGCGTTCCCACGTCATCGCTGTGAGCCCCTGACCACTTACCCCCTGCTCCCCTTGACGAATTCATGCCGCAACCATCGATCCCCGCCGTGCCAGAAGCTCACCGCCGCCTGGCCTTGTCGCCGCCGTGGCTTGAGCTCGAACGAGTCGCGCCCGTGCACCTCACCAAGCTCCTGGTGACCCCAGGAGGCTGCGTAGCGTTTTACTTTGCTCGCCCGTGCTCCGCAACGTCGTTTCCGCTGAGGTCCGAACTCCGGCCGCCGTAGCCGAGCTCGCCGGCGTCGTTTCCGGCCTCCCCGCACCCAATCGTCTGCACCACTGGGTGCGGCACACTTCCAGCTCGCCGTAGGACCAAACCGCATGCTCAGCCGACAACCGCAGCGCGATTTCGGCGCGCCTCCGCCGCGTTGGATGGTCGTCGCCGGCCAAACTCCGGCTTGCCGACGTGGACGTCATTAGTGGCTAATGACACCACTAACGAACCCCCTCTCTCACTGACTATGGGCCCCATGTCTTAATTAACCCGGGATTTATTCTCTATTTAGTTTAGGTTAATACCGCCGGCCCCACGTGTTAGTTTGACCATGCCACGTCAACGTTGACCGGACCCACACGTCAGCCCCTTTAGTTGACACTGTGTCACTGACCAATGGACCCCACTGGTCAGGTTTGACCTGGACGGCGCCTGTTGACTTGCTGACGCCATCATGACCTCATGCTGACGCGGTAATACATTTTCTGGATTTAATTAAATCAGCAAATTCCAGAAAATGCCCAAAACTTCTAAAAATCATAGAAATTCAACCGTAACTCCAAATAAGATAAATTATATATGAAACATTATCAGAAAAATTCAAGGAATCCATCTGTACCATTTTCATGCATGTTTGAACAATGGTTGTCCTCTGTTTTGGACAAAACAAATAAAGGGCATTCAAATAATCATATATGGGGTTGGAATTTGAATCTTGTACTCAAACCAACTTCATTTAAATCATAGCTAGATGCATTAGCTCAAATCACAGCATATTGCCATGTCATGATCATGCATCATATTGTTGCATTGCATTGATTGTGTCCTTCTCTATTTGCCGATAACCGTCCCCTCTCAGTCGACGATGTTTCCAGCGATGAATTCGGTGACACCGATGAAGAGCTATACTATATTCAGAAGTGCCAGGCAAGCACAACCCCCTTTTTCATTCCGATACAAGCCCACTCTCTCGCTCCTGCTCTCTTTTACTTCATTAGGACAACAACGATTCATCTGTTACTTGTTGTGGTAGTTGAACCCCTTTCCTTTGCATGACCTGTCATTGCCACAGTAAATAGATGAAACCCACTAGCATGAGTAGGAGTTGTTTGAGCCCTGATGTGCGTACTCATTCATGTTTGCCTGTCATGCCTGCTATTGCTTAGAGTTGTGTCAGGCCTGATTCATCGGGGATGAATTGGAAAGTTGTGAACATATCCTACTGTGTGTGAGCTAAATGTGTGAACACGATTTGGTAAAGGTAGCGGTGAGAAGCCATGTAGGAGTACATGGTGGGCTGTCTCATTGCAGCCGTCCTTAGGAACTGAGTTCTGTGTCTGTGATCCATGAACAGCTACTACCACTCATTGGGATCCTTAATTGACCCTCTCGGCTTCTTAATCACCCTAGTACTCTGTACAGGAGTTGCAACTAGTTTCTGGTGTTTGTTGGTTATGTGTTGGCGGCCGTGCGTAGCGCTGACCCTAGGGGTGGGCTATGTTGTGGTAGATACACCGTGGCACGGTGTACCGGGCGCCCGTTTGGTGTCTCGGGAACCCTGTTCACATCGTTCGGGGCCGTATGTGGAAACCTCGGCCGGACTCCCTGCGGATGGAACCTGGATAGGCGATAAACCTGGACTAGAGACTTAAGTGTTTAGGTAGGCCGTGGCCGACAGCCTCGCCAGGCTCCCCTTGAAGGTTGCCGAGATACATGACGTGTATATGGTGGTAGGTGGTGGGAGCGTGTGTGAAGAAGTACACCCCTGCAGGGTTATCATTATCTATTCGAATAGCCGGATTCCTCGGATATGGAAACTTGGACCCCTTGCATAGTTCATAGACAAGTGAAAGTGGATACCCTAAAACTCGCAAGATAAGCGTGAGTGCTACGGATGGCCTTCTCGTAGGAAGACGGGAGCGCATCCATAGTAGTGTATTGAGTGGTGAATATGTGGACTCGTGTGCGCCACCTCAAAAGAGTTACTTGCAGTCGTAGTTTAGGATAGCCACCGAGTCAAAGCTGGCTTGCTGCAGTTAAAATCCACCACCCCCTTTGTTGATATGATGCATATGTAGTTTAGTTCTGATGTAAGTCTTGCTGAGTACTTTTGTACTCACGTTTGCTTAATTTATGTTTTGCAGAGAGATTTCAGTCTCGCTAGTAGATCCGCGTGGACTTCGACGTTTAGCTTGATACCTCAGCTATGATCTTGTGCCCTCGGCAGGATCTGGTAGATAGTCAGGCTTCTCAGCCTTCCTCATTTGTAGTTGCCTGTACTCAGACAAGTTAAGCTTCCGCATGTGCTTGTTGCTTGTGTGCTCTGTATGTTGGGTCATGAGACCCATGTTTGTAATATCTCGCTCTTTGGAGCCTAATGAATAAATACTTGAGTCATAGAGTCTTGTTGTGATGCCATGTTGTATGTACTCATATCGGGCATATTGTGTGTATGATTGAAATGCTTGGTATGAGTGGGATCCGACAATCTAGTTGCTTATCCTTGGCAGCCTATCATATGGGGAAATGTAGTCTAGTGCTTTCTGAGCGATAGTAGTCCGCTACAGCCCGGTTCATCGGAGTCCTGCTAGCCCAGCACTACTGCTCAGGACACTTGACTGGCCGGCATGTGTTTCACTTCGTTCCTGTGTCTGTCCCTTCGGGGAAATGTCACGTGGTGACATCCGGAGTCCTGCCTAGCCTGCTACAGCCCGGGTTACCGGAGCCCTATTAGCCTAGTGCTACAGCCCGGATTCACACGCTGTTGACCGACATGCTCGAGGTTGATTCATGTATGCCTGTCCCCATGGGTTAGTGCCACTTTGGGTTCACGACTAGCCATGTCGGCCCGGGTTCTTTGTCATATGGATGCTAGCGACACTATCATATACGTGAGCCAAAAGGCGCAAATGGTCTCGGGCTAGGTAAGGTGGCACCCGTGGAATACCGTGCGTGAGGCCACAAAGTGATATGATGCGTTACATGCTAAATCAATGTGACCTAGGATCGGGGTCCTGACAACGTTGGTATCAGAGCCTGACTGCCTGTAGGATTACCAAGCCAAACTGGTCGAAGTTGAGTCTAGAAATGCTTTAGTTATGTAAGGGAATTGATTGGGGAAGGGAACGTAAGGTTCTTTTTACTCCTTATACCTCATGGCCTTCTGATCTGAGTCAACCTCTTCCTTTCTACGGGGATTAAGAACTAGGCCTTCCCATCCATCTATCAGGATGACGAGTTACTATGATATAGACTTATAGGAATGATGGATTCAAGCCCCGTTCAGTTTCTACTACTTCCGTGTGTTCATAGTTGTTCTCGGAACCTTGATATTATGATTCTGAGTGGTCATGCCACTATTTTGCAGGATGTCTCAAATCATTTTGAGCATTTACAGCCGTTATGTTGTCTGAGTCATCCCAGGTTTCTAAATAGTCTGATGCATTTGCAAACCCTTTCCCCTGTTCCTGATGTCCATTTGGGCCAGATTAATCACACTACTTGTCAGTTGAGGTACTCTATTGCCTCGACGTATATGTTGGAGCTACTATTATGACCCTAGGTGTCTTATGAAACCATCTAGTAATTTGTCCATGTTTTGTGTTCCCAGTGTGATGAGTCTGGCCACCATCCTCGAAAGCATCCCGTGATGCCATTAGTAGTAGGTATTCTACTCCTGGGTTTTCGAACCCGTGATTCACCCTACTTCGTGTTGATAGTGTTGCTCGTACCTTTAGAATATTAGTAACCTTTGCGATAGTCCTCGAGGTCCGTGGTATTTCTTTCTTCCAAATACTATGAGCCACTAATGGCAGAAGTTTGTTGGATCAAAGATCACAACAAGAGTGCTCTTAATGAGTTCTTGATTCATATTGTGAATCTGCCAGTTCTATCATTCTGCATGGGTTATCCGGAAGAAATATGTTGAACTCGTTCGACATGCTAATCCATGCATCCACAACTTAGAAATTATATGTTCCGCTGAGTTGTCCCTTTTTAGTTGTATTCTGACCCTCTTGTATCAATTGTTGGTCAAGAATAGTTGTGCATTCATGTTATCAACGCCAATTATTCGTGTGGTCCGTCAAGCCATTCTATCCCGGAATGACTAGGAGAAACAAACTCCAGTACCTTGTCCATTTCTAGGATTGGGTCAAAGCAGTTGTATTCCGCAGATCGAAATGCCAATCTAGCATTTGCTCTGTTCTACCGTGGAGTGTCACCTTCTTTCTTATCAAGAATGTCATAAGAATTGCACCACCTCTTATGAATTATTGATGCAGTGATATTCTCTCCATCATTATTCATTCCTCGGTCCCGTGTTGATGTAACCGGAGTGCCGACAAGTGAATCGTGATATGTGAAATCAATACTCCTAGCAACTGTGTTGCTTGGTAGTTGATGGACACTATTCTCATTCTTAGCGTGTTGGTTATAAAATCATCATCCTAAGATTGATCGTGCTACCTTGTCCTTATTTCCGGTGCACTCTTCGATCAACGAGTTAGGATTGTGTCAATCCCTCACCCCTTGATCATATCATCTTGCCCTGAAAAGCAAGATTGTTCTCGAGCTTAATAACTTATCGGTGGTTCATGATTTTCTGAATATCTTCTCGGAAGTATTACCAGGTTGCCACCTGACCGCTATGTTGAGCTCGTGATCGAGTTGGTTTCTTGTAAACCAGCCATTCTCCAAGAAATCTGTGTCGGATACCCCCTGAGCTGGTTGGTTAAGCTAAAAAAACAACTCGGAGAGTTGGAAGATAAAAGCTTAATCTACTTAGTTCACCCTTAAGGGATATCCTTGTGTGTGTGTTGAAGAAAGATAATATCTTCATCGATTGGTCCTTGTGATCAATTGTTGGACCTATTGTTGTATCTAAACTTTGATTTGAGTATGGGCTATCGTCAAGTCAAACCAGAGCCAACAATGTTCGTAATGTTGTCTTACTCGTGGTCTATCCCCCGAGCATACACCATTACATTTTTTTTGGTCTGACCAATGCTATCACCGTGTTCACATGATGGTGGAAGTCCAGTGATATGGAAATTCCGATGAGTTGCTATTGAGCCCATCAACAGCATTTTGTCTCCCCCCATGATTCATGTTGAACATCAACCTAGTGTTGGAAACTTTGTAAGCAATGCCTTCGTGTTCCGTTCATGAAGCTTATGCTTGGATGGAAGAAGTGACTTCCTCGAATTCACGTGCATTAGGTGTAAGTTGCCGCCATGAACTTGAGAAAGGTTTGTTTTGTTTCCCTTGGAATCATCCCAAGTCAGTCATGCATGCGTGCGAAGTATTCTATGGTTTGGCAGATTAATTACCTCCACTCCATATGTGTTCCTAGCACACCAAGCCACTGATTGATTTGTTCGAGGAAAAGAAGTTGCTGTGCGAATACTAGTTCATGCACAAGATTCCAATATCCTCGAAGATGGTTCCCCACCTGATTTCGGTAGTGTTCTATTATAAGACTACTACGTGATCATACTTGTCTGGGACAGTGTGTTCACATGTATGTAGCAGAACCAGCTCATGTTTTGGAGCTTGCTATCGTAGTTCATTTCCCGAGAATCTCGCAACGTCATCTCGTCGGTTTGTGTTGCAAACTTCCTTTTTCCGGACATGCTGTCTGAAATATCCTGTTACCAGCCAGATCTGAATATCAGGCAGATATGATGGTTGGAACGTTTCTCAAGAGCAATAATATTGGTCTCTCGATAACCGGTAAAGTGGATGTCGTGGCCAACACATCCAGCCGGAAGACCTATTATTATAGTATCTCGATTGAAGATAGTTGGTCACTTTTCCATGAGGATTTCATAGGATTTACCTCCATAGTTAATCCTTACGGATTTTTGAGCTTCCGAAGTCCGACCTTTACTTGATGTCCTAGATACAAACCGTATCAATAAATGGGTTATCCTAGCACATCAAGGAGAATATTAGAAGCGGAGTGCTAAATGTCTCTCAGTCGATCAACCAGATTTTGTTCCCTTGGCCTCGCTAAGGTGAAATCTGAGAAGGTGTTATCTTCCTTTGCATCTGCATTGTCCATCACCATTCATCATGGTGGTATGTTGTGTTGCCAGAATCCTTGACACGGATATTGGTAAAACCTTGATGAATATGGAGATGCTCAAGTTCTTGAGAGCACGCGCTAGCACCAGGTTTTACCGTTGGCGTTAACTGGGATTTTCTTCTAGTTTCCTCGGTTATGTTAAAACCTTCTCAAACTGTGGACTCACTCTCGACTGTTGAGTTCTTCCCCAGTTACCAGAATCATTCCCAACATTTGCATTTTGTTCCCAGCTTGCACCTTAGTAGTTGTTGTTCAGGATCATCTTCAAAGTGGACATACCATGGGTCCCATCCATCTCCGATGATAAGCAAAAATCATCCACTATGTTGTCTTCAACAAGGTAGTCCACATCATCCATCCTAGTCCAAGTATGCCATCTCTTCAAGCTACCTCAAACGATCAATTGTAAATTGCCTTAAGCTGGTATGAGGAGTTTCAATGATCTCTGAATCAAAAGTAATTCTTTTTGCCACTTAAGGGAATATTTCTGCGAGTCACTTTCCTTAAGATGTCTCGTTATGGTATCATGGCAATTTCCCTCGCTACTTTGAAACCCTCGTCAAATTGTTTCTTCTATCGCTCCTGATGGAAGTTTTGCCTCTCAGCTCCAGAGATGTTCCTATGTCTCACTCCATGAGTTGATCCTGAGTTGTTCGATCTTCGAGAAGATCGATCCTTCTAGAGTTCTCCCTTCCCTCTTGTTGTCATGTTGGTTGGAGTTCTCAGAGCAAGACATCGAGACAATGATGGTGAACGAATCAACAACCTTATGAGATGCAACCTGGATCGTCAAGATTATGTTAGCTTGTGTTTTCCCCTTCATCTTAAATCACGTCTTGAATCTCGGGCCGAGATTCTTGTTTAGTGGGGGTGAGTTGTCACATCCCTAGTTCTATTAATGCCTAGTGCTAGCATCTAGTGTTGCATCATGTTTAAATTTCAGTTAAACCTGAAATGGGGATTGCCTAAACCCTAGCACCAAATGAATTCAACTAGGTTCAATAAAAATATATTTTCAATGACCTAGATTGCCCTTTAGAAAAGTTCAAGATTTTTGTTAAAGGTGAAAACCTCTGCCAAAAGTCATGCACATATTTCTAGGCTATTCTGGATTTTTGAATTAAATCATAAAGTATTTGAATTTGAGCATTTAAATGCTATAAATATTTTAAATGCTCAAATAATTCTGAAACTAAATGAGGGCTGTTGGAAATAATTTCACAAGTGCCCACAATTATTTTCAGAAATTTACCAAATGGTTTAGTACTTTTGCTAAATCAAAACAAAACAAAATAAATAGAAAACAGAAATAAAAAGAGAGAGACAGAGTTTACCTGGCCTTACCTGAAGCCGGCCCAGCTGGCAGCCCAGCCAACAGGCCCAGCCCACCAGCACCACCGTCCTCAAGCTCCTGCCAGGAGGACGCGCGCGCGTGGTCGCCGCGCGCAGGCACGCGCCCGTGCCACCTCCACCTTGCCTGTGTGCCCCCTCGACGGCTTGGACGGCTCCAGACGACGCCACGCAGCCCTCTCGACCCCCTCTCACTCTCCCCCGGCCTCGTCCCCTCCTCTGGCTCTCTCCCTCGCACACCCGAACGCGCCCGCCACCGCCGACGTGCACCACCGCAGCCATCGCCTCCCCCTCGCTTCCCTGACTGGCTCCCGAGCTCCTGCACCTCATCGCCAGCCCCCTCACCGAGCCACGCGACGCCGGACGCCTCGAAGCGCCGCCATCGATGCCTTCTTCAACCTCGGGACCGCCGGCCATCTCCGTCAAATTCGTCGGCTCCGGACCGTCCCCGACCTCGCCGAGCGTTCCCTCGTCATCGCTGTGAGCCACTGACCACTTACCCCCTGCTCCCCTTGACGAATTCATGCCGCAACCATCGATCCCCGCCGTGCCAGAAGCTCACCGCCGCCTGGCCTTGTCACCGCCGTGGCTTGAGCTCGAACGAGTCGCGCCCGTGCACCTCACCAAGCTCCTGGTGACCCCATGAGGCTGCGTAGCGTTTTACCTTGCTCGCCCGTGCTCCGCAACACCGTTTCCGCCGAGGTCCGAACTCCGGCAGCCGCAGCCGAGCTCACCGGCGTCGTTTCCGGCCTCCCCGCACCCAACCGTCTGCACCACTGGGTGCGGCACACTTCCAGCTCGCCGTAGGACCAAACCGCATGCTCAGCCGACAACCGCAGCGTGATTCCGGCGCGCCTCCGCCGCGTTGGATGGTCGTCGCCGGCCAAACTCCGGCGTGCCGACATGGACGTCATTAGTGGCTAATGACGCCACTAACGAACCCCCTCTCTCACTGACTATGGGCCCCATGTCTTAATTAACCCAGGATTTATTCTCTGTTTAGTTTAGGTTAATACCGCCGGCCCCACGTGTCAGTTTGACCATGCCACGTCAACGTTGACCGGACCCACACGTCAGCCCCTGTAGTTGACACTGTGTCACTGACAAGTGGACCCCACTGGTCAGGTTTGACCTGGACGGCGCCTGTTGACCTGCTGACGCCATCATGACCTCATGCTGACGCAGTAATACATTTTCTGGATTTAATTAAATCAGGAAATTCCAGAAAATGCCCAAAACTTCTAAAAATCATAGAAATTCAACCGTAACTCCAAATAAGATAAATTATATATGAAAAATTATCAGAAAAATTCAAGGAACCCATCTGTACCATTTTCATGCATGTTTGAACAATGGTTGTCCTCTGATTTGGACAAAAAAAATAAAGGGCATTCAAATAATTATATATGGGGTTGGAATTTGAATCTTGTACTCAAACCAACTTCATTTAAATCATAGCTAGATGCATTAGCTCAAATCACAGCATATTGCCATGTCATGATCATGCATCATATTGTTGCATTGCATTGATTGTGTCCTTCTCTGTTTGCCGATAACCGTCCCCTCTCAGTCGACGATGTTTCCAACGAAGAATTCGATGACACCGATGAAGAGCTATACTATCTTCAGAAGTGCCAGGCAAGCACAACCCCCTTGTTCATTACGATACAAGCCCACTATCTCGCTCCTGCTCTCTTTTACTGCATTAGGACAACAACGATTCATCTGTTACTTGTTGTGGTAGTTGAACCCCTTTCCTTTGCATGACCTGTCATTGCCACAGTAAATAGATGAAACCCACTAGCATGAGTAGGAGTGGTTTGAGCCCTGAGGTGCCTACTCATTCATGTTTGCCTGTCATGCCTGCTATTGCTTAGAGTTGTGTCAGGCCTGATTCACTGGGGATGAACTGGAAAGTTGTGAACATGTCCTACTGTTTGTGAGCTAAATGTGTGAACACGATTTGGTAAAGGTAGCGGTGAGAGGCCATGTAGGAGTACATGGTGGGTTGCCTCATTGCAGCCGTCCTCAGGAACTGAGTTCTGTGTCTGTGATCCATGAATAGCTACTACCACTCATTGGGATCCTTAATTGACCCTCTCGGCTTCTTAATCACCCTAGTACTCTGTCCAGGAGTTGCAACTAGTTTCTGGTGTTTGTAGGTTATGTGTTGGCGGCCGTGCGTAGCGCTGACCCTAGGGGTGGGCTATGTTGCGGTAGATACACCGTGGCACTGTGTACCGGGCGCCCGTTTGGTGTCTCGAGAACCCTGTTCACATCGTTCGGGGCCGTATGTGGAAACCTCGGCCGGACTCCCTGTGGATGGAACCTGGATAGGCGATAAACCTGGACTAGAGACTTAAGTGTTTAGGTAGGCCGTGGCCGACAGCCTCGCCAGGCTCCCCTTGAAGGTTGCCGAGATACATGACGTGTATATGGTGGTAAGTGGTGGGAGTGTGTGTGAAGAAGTACACCCCTGCAGGGTTATCATTATCTATTCGAATAGCCGGATTCCTCGGATATAGAAACTTGGACCCCTTGCATAGTTCATAGAGAAGTGAAAGTGGATACCCTAAAACTCGCAAGATAAGCGTGAGTGCTACGGATGGCCTTCTCGTAGGGAGACGGGAGCGGATCCATAGTAGTGTATTGAGTGGTGAATATGTGGACTCGTGTGCGCCACCTCAAAAGAGTTACTTGCAGTCGTAGTTTAGGATAGCCACCGAGTCAAAGCTGGCTTGCTGCAGTTAAACTCCACCACCCCCTTTGTTGATATGATGCATATGTAGTTTAGTTCTGATGTAAGTCTTGCTGAGTACTTTTGTACTCGCGTTTTCTTAATTTATGTTTTGCAGAGAGATTTCAGTCTCGCTAGTAGATCCGCGTGGACTCGGCAGGATCTGGTAGATAGTCAGGCTTCTCAGCCTTCTTCATTTGTAGTTGTCTGTACTCAGACAAGTTAAGCTTCCGCATGTGCTTGTTGCTTGTGTGCTCTGTATGTTGGGTCATGAGACCCATGTTTGTAATATCTCGCTCTTCGGAGCCTAATGAATAAATACTTGAGTCGTAGAGTCTTGTTGTAATGCCATGTTGTATGTACTCATATCGGGCATATTGTGTGTATGATTGAAATGCTTGGTATGAGTGGGATCCGACAATCTAGTTGCTTATCCTTGGCAGCCTATCATATGGGGAAATGTAGTCTAGTGCTTTCTGAGCGATAGTAGTCCGCTACAGCCCGGTTCATCAGAGTCCTGCTAGCCCAGCACTACTGCTCAGGACACTTGACTGGCCACCATGTGTTTCACTTCGTTCTTGTGTCTGTCCCTTCGGGGAAATGTCACGTGGTGACATCCGGAGTCCTGCCTAGCCTGCTACAGCCCGGGTTACCGGAGCCCTGTTAGCCCAGTGCTATAGCCCGGATTCACACGCTGTTGACCGACATGCTCGAGGTTGATTCATGTATGCCAGTCCCCATGGGTTAGTGCCGCTTTGGGTTCACGACTAGCCATGTCGGCCCGGGTTCTTTGTCATATGGATGCTAGCGACACTATCATATACGTGAGCCAAAAGGCGCAAACGGTCCCGGGCTAGGTAAGGTGGCACCCGTGGAATACCGTGCGTGAGGCCACAAAGTGATATGATGTGTTACATGCTAGATCAGTGTGACCTAGGATCGGGGTCCTGACATCCAGGTTCTGCCATTGGTTATTGACGGGGATGTGTCTTGGTCATGTCTACATAGTTCTCGAACCCATAGGGTCTACGCGCTTAACGTTCAATGACAATTTGTATTATGAGTTTTGTGTTTTGATGAACCAAAGTTGGTTCAGAGTCCCGGATGAGATCACGGATATGACGAGGAGTCTCGAAACGGTCGAGACATAAATATTCATATATTGGAAGGTTATATTCGGACACTGGAATGGTTCAGGTCGTTTCGGATAAGTTTCGGAGTACCGGGGGTTACCGGAACACCCCCCCCCCCCCCACACCCGAGAGGTTAATGGGCCACCATCGGCCTTAATGGAGAAGAGAGAGGGTCGGCCAGCAGGTGGCTTGTGCCCCCCTTGCCCAGTCTGAATTGGAATAGGAAAGCCCCCCTCCTTCCTTCTCTCCTCTTCCTCCTTCCCTTCTTCTCCTACTTGGAATAGGAAAGGGGGACCGAATCCTACATTGACCGGGAGTCCAAGTAGGACTCACCCATGGCGTGCCCCCCTAGGGATGGCCACATCTCCTCCTCCCCTTTATATTCGTGGGAGGGGGAGGGGCACCAAGTCTTCTCTTAGCCTGTTAAGTGCCCCCCTCCAAAGTTACACACCTCGTTCATATCGTCGTAGTGCTTAGGCGAAACCCTGCGCCGGTAACTTGATCATCACCGTCGCCATGGCGTCTGTTACGCCCTCGATGCGGCTATATCTCCCACGTATCGAAGCACGACTTAGAGGCACAACCGCATTGAAAGCAATGTCGCAAGTGAGGTAATCTTCACACAACCCATGTAGTACATAAGGGAAAGAGATACAAAGTTGGCTTACAATCGCCACTTCACACAATTACATGAATAAAGCCTTACAACATCCAAATACAATCAAGGTCCGACTATGGAACCAAAATAAAAGAAGAACCCCAAATGCGACAAGGTCCCCGATCAAACCCAAATGGGCTCCACTACTGATCAACTAGAACGAAACAACACAACGGACAAGATCTTCATCGAGATCCTCCTTGAGCTTGGTTGCGTCATCTGCATGGTAACATCGGCACCTACAAACTGGTTTTGGAAGCATCTGTGTGTCACGGGGACTCAGCAATTTCACACCCTCGTGATCAAGACTATTTAAGCTTATGGGTAAGGTAAAGGTATGAGGTGGAGCTGCAGAAAGCGACTAGCATATATGGTAGGCATGATAAGCAAGTGGTAGGTATCGTAGAATAGGCGTAGCAAAAGAGCGAGCAAATAGCAAGCAAAGATAGAAGTGATTTCGAGGGTATGGTCATCTTGCCTGAAATCCCGCAAGGAAGAAGAACGAGTCCATGAAGAAAACAAACGGACATAGTCGAACGGGTCCTCATAATCATGATGTTACCGGAACCAACCCGAAGAAGCAACACCGGAAAGAAGCACACAACATAGTAAACAACCGATACATGAACGTGGTATGATATGCGGGATGCGCTATGCGATGCATATGCAAGATTTGCAAAGGAATGATTGAACCTGGCCTCAACTTGGGAATCCAAGAGTGCCACTGGAAAGGTGAGGTGATTTCGGTTGAAATCGATATAAATATCACCGGAATCGGATGCACGGTTTGGAAATGGCAAGCAAAACAAATATGGCACCGGTATGCGATAATCAGCAAGTAGCCATCTAAATGCAATAAGATAAATATGCTACATCACTCAAACATGGCAACAAAATAGATGGCAGGGATCCACTCAAGATGCTTGACAAAAGATGAACACTGAGCTACGGATAATTCACTCATTAACAGGATCAAACAAGCATGGCAAAAGTGCAAATGATAACAGGTTTCAGACTTAGTGAAGTTAACACAAGTCTGGGATTTAACATCAGGAAGCACACTTTAGAGCATGAAAACTATATGCTACAGGAACTTAACATGGCAAAGCAAGGCATGGTATGAAGCTACTCAAAGCACTTAACAAAAGTACCTTAGTGACATTGAGCCAAAAGGGATCAGAAAATACAATTGCAAGCATGTGAACATGGCAAAAACATAAACAGATCTCATTCTTGGTGAAAAACTGGAGCATGCAAATCAGTTAACGAGTAGGCATATTTACGAGCACGATGCACTCACTACAAAGCATGGCATGACAAACTAAGCATACACCCATCAAGAAGACATGTCATAAAAGCTAGACATGGCAAGAACAACAACATAGCATGCACAGATCAATAGCAACATCCTCGGCAAAATCGCTAACAAGTCAACAATCTGCCAGGATTCACGAAATAGCAAAAGTAGAGCTTGATTGACTCAAGCTAGGTTGCTCCATAAATGGAAACAAATACACGGATGGATAGAGCACCACAATGTTAACAAATCATACTTACTGAGCATCCTCGAAAGAGGCACGGATCACTAGGAAACAACATGAACATATGGCATAATGACAAAATCAGGACAAGGACTTGGAGAAATTCTAAGTCCCTGAAATCAGCATTACCGAATACGCTACTTTCCAAGCTTGTGTTAGTCACCACACCTATCACAAAAATACATGGTAAGCACCTCTGTAAGGATGGCATGGCATATAACAAAACTCATGTAGAGCCGAGGATCATAGCATCCACACATTTATCATGTCAAAAATGACAAATATCTATTGATGAAACAGATCTGGCAAATATATCACATAGCTCTCTTCCAACAACATTTAGGGCATCAAGATGAGCACAAATGAAAATGATGCAATGAGATGAAGCGATGTACTCGTCGAGACAAACATTTGATATGCTACACGCGCGAATCGAAGCTACGAGTGCAGAGTTACGATGCGATGAAATATGCAAAAAGATTAGGGTTCGGAGGGAAAAAGTCAACCCGAGAGGTTCCAGATCCAGATCCGGCCGGAGTTACTGTAGCAAGGCGCGGATCTCGCCGGAGAAGAGCTAGAAGTTCGCCGGAGTTGGTGGATCTAGCCGGGAGGTGGAGGGCGGCGGCCGGAGTCGGCACCTGGCGCGGTCGCCGGCGAGGAAGGACAGGGAGGCGGCGACGAACTGGCAGCAGGGTCGGCCGGGCGACGGGGCGCGGGCTGCCGGCACGAGGTGGAGGCACCAGACGGCGACGGCGGCTGGCTGCGGAGAAGCGGCACGGTGAGGCGTACGGTGGCGCGGCGAGCGCCAGCGGGGAGGCGGACGGCGGCGGGCGAGTGGAGAGGCGGGCGCGGTTGGCGGCGGGGCGCGAGCCCGGTCGGGCGACGGGGAGGGCCGGCCGCGGTGGCGGGGATCGGCGGGATGCCACATGGCAGGCGCGGGTTTGCGCGGAGGCGGCGGCAGACGCGTCCGGCACCCTCCGGCGGTGCGGGGATCGGAAATTTAGGGTTTTGAGGAGGAAGAGATCCGAAAATTTCGGGGGGATGCCTTTAAATAGAGTTAGAGGGAGCTAGGAGAGTCCAAATGAGGTGCAGTTTGTGGCCACACGATTGTGATCGAACGCTCTAGATGATGGAGGAGGTTTAGGTGGGTTTTGGGCCACTTTGGAGGGGTGTTGGGCTGCAACACACACGAGGCCTTTCCGGTCCCTCGGTTAACCGTTGGACTATCAAAAGAAGTCCAAAAGGAACGAAACTTGACAGGCGGTCTACCGGTAGTGAACCAAGGCCGCATGGCAAGTCTCGGTCGAATCCGAAAACGTTTAACACCCGCACACGAAAAGAGGTAGAAAGGGACACCTTGTGACATAGGAGCACCGGATTGCAAAACGGACAACGGGGAAAATGCTCGGATGCATGAGACGAACATGTATGCAAATGAAATGCACATGATGACACGCGAGCAATGACAAGGCAACAACAACGAATAACTGGATGACACCTGGCACATCGGTCTCAGGGCGTTACATCGTCGTGCTGACGGAACTCTCCCTCAGCCTCAACTGGATCAAGAGATCGAGGGGCGTCATCGAGCTGAACGTGTGCTGAACACAGAGGTGCCGTACTTTCGGTGCTTCGATCGGTTGGATCATGAAGACGTTCGACTACATCAACCGCATTATTAAACGCTTCCGCTTTCGGTCTACGTGGATACGTGGACACACTCTCCGCTCTCGTTGCTATGCATCTCCTAGATAGATCTTGCGTGGTCGTAGGGAATTTTTGAAATACCGCATTCCCCAACAGTGGCATCCGAGCCAGGTCTATGCGTAGATGTTATATGCACGAGTAGAACACAATGAGTTGTGGGCGATAATAGTCATACTGCTTACCAGCAACATCTTACTTTGATTCGGCGGTATTGTTGGATGAAGCGGCTCAGACCGACATTACATGACCGCGTTCATGAGACTGGTTCTACCGACATGGTTCACACACAGATGGCTAGCAGCTGTCATTTTCTACAGCTTTAGTTGAATCGAGTTTGACTACGCCCGGTCCTTGTTGAAGGTTAAAACAGCACACTTGATGAAAAATCATTGTGGTTTTTGATGCGTAGGTAAGAACGGTTCTCGCTATAAGCCCATAGCAGCCATGTAAAACATGCAACAAAAAAGTAGAGGACGTATAACTTGTTTTTGCAGGGCATTTTGTGATGTGATATGGTCAAGACATGATGAGATATAAATTGTTGTATGAGATGATCATTTTTTGTAAAGGTTATCGGCAACTGGCAGGAGCCATATGGTTTTATTGTATGAAATGTAATCGCCATGTAATTGCTTTACTTTATCACTAAGCGGTAGCGATAGTCATAGAAGCAATGATTGGTGAGACGACAATGATGCTACGATGGAGATGGTGAACATCACTATGTTGACCATATCTACTAGACGGTGATGATGGTGACCATGACGGTGCTTTGGAGATGGAGAACAAATGCAGAAGATGATGATGGCCATATCATATCACTTATTATGATTGCATGTGATGTTTATCTTTTATGCATCTTATTTTGCTTAGTTCGGCGGTAGCATTATAGGATGATCTCTCAGTAAAATTCAAGGTACAAGTTTTTTCCCTAAGTATGCATCGTTGCTATAGTTCGTAATGCCGACACACCACGTGATGATTGGGTGTGATATGCTCTATGTTCACATACATTGGGTACAAACCAGTTTTGCATAAGCTGAATACTCCGATTAAACTTGACGAGCCTAGCAGATGCAGATATGGCCTCGAAACACTAAGACCGAAAGGTTGAGCGTGAATCATCTAGTAGATATGGTAAACATAGTGATGTTCACCATTGAAAACTTCTCCATCTCGCGTGATGATCAGACATGGTTTAGTTGATATGGATCACGTGATCATTTAGATGACTTGAGGGATGTCTATCTAAGTGGGAGTTCTTAAGTAATATGATTAACTGAACTTTAATTTATCATGAACTTAGTAGTTGATAGTGTTTTGCATGTCTATGTTGTTGTAGATATATGGCACGTGCTACTATTCCTTTAAATTTCAATGCGTTCCTAGAGAAAGCTAATTTGAAAGATGATGGTAGCAGCTACACGGACTTGAGTATTATCCTCATTGCCGCACAGAATAATTACGTCCTGGAAGAACTGCTAGGTGCAAAGTGTTGGGGAACGTAGTATTTCAAAAAAATTCCTACGATCACCCAAGATCTATCTATGAGAAGCATAGCAATGAGAGGGGAGAGTATGTCTACGTACCCTCGTAGACCGAAAGTGGAAGCATTTAATAACGCGGTTGATGTAGTCGAAAGTCTTCGCGATCCAACCGATCCAAGCACAGAACGTACGGCACCTCCGCGTTCAGCACAAGTTCAGCTCAATGACATCCCTCGAACTCTTGATCCAATTGAGGCCGAGGGAGAGTTCCGTGAGCACAACAGCATGGCGACGGTGATGATGAAGTTACCGGCGCAGGGCGTCACCTAAGCACTACGACGATATGACCGAGGTGTGTAACTATGGAGGGGGGCACCGCACATGGCTAAGAGATTGTCTATTGTGCTATTGGGGTGCCCCTTGGACACGTATATGAAGGAGGGAGGGAGAGTGGAGGCCGGCCAGGTTGGGCGCGCCAAGGAGGGAGTCCTACTTGGACTCCTAGTCCAAGTAGGATCCGCCCCCCTTTTCCTTTCTTCCACCGGAGGGAAAGGGAAGGGAGAGAGAGGGAGAAGGAAACAGGGGGCCCGGCCCCCTCCCCTAGTCCAATTCAGTTTGGGCAAGGGGGGGGGCGCCCCTCTCTTGTGGCCCTTTCTCCTCTCCTCCAATAAGGCCCACTAGGTCCAATACTTCTCTCTGGGGGTTCCAGTAACCTCCCGGTACTCTGGTAAATGCCTGAATCACTTGGAACCATTCCTATGTCCAAATGCAACCTTCCACTATATGAATCTTTATGTCTCGACTATTTTGAGACTCCTCGTCATGTCCGTGATCTCATCTGGGACTCCGAATAAACTTCGGTCATCAAATTACATAACTCATAATACAAATCGCCATCAAACGTTAAGTGTGCAGACCCTACGCATTCGGGAACTATGTAGACATGACCGAGACACATCTCCGGTTAATAACCAATCGTAGAACCTAGATGCTCATATTAGTTCCTGCATATTTTACGAATATCTATATCGGTCAAACTGCATAACAACATACATTGTTCCCTTTGTCATCGGTATGTTACTTGCTCGAGATTCGATCGTCCGTATCATCATACCTAGTTCAATCTCGTCACCGGCAAGTCTCTTTACTCATTTGTAATGCATCATCCCATGGCTAACTCACTAGACACAATGCTTGCAAGGCTCATAGTGATGTGCATTACCAAGAAAGCCCAAAGATACCTCCCCGATACACGGAGTGACAAATCCTAATCTCGATCTATGCCAACTCAACAAACACCATCGGAGACACCTGTTGTAACGCCCCGGACGCACCCGCCGTTGGTCATTACTCCCAGCGGGATCTAGGCTGGCACCATAGATCAATACTAGTCTTTTCTATGCACTTTGTCCTCACTTGGGCGCACCCGGGAGCAACTTCCCGGTCGGTCACCCATCCTGACACTACTCCAAGCTGAGCATGCTTAACTTTGGAGTTCTGTCTGAATGGGCTCCCGACAAAGAAGGAATTCCTTATTGATATGAGTATTCTACCATCCCTAATAATCCAGGCCATCAAATACACCCCCACTCAGAGGAACTGACGTCTTCGTCGGGCCACGGGAACGTTCCCTCTTGGCACATACGTTTGTGCATCCAGTCCGGTACATGTACCATGCCGTGTGCCACGACGGGTCACAAACGTCATGAACAACATGACCACGCACCTGTCCGCAAGCATCTGTGTAACCGCGAGGGTCTGCTTTGATACCAACTTGTAACGCCCCGGACACACCCTCCGGTGGTTGTTACTCCTGGCGGGATCTAGACTGGCCCCACAGATGAATACTAGTATTTTCTGCGCACTTTGTCCTCACTCGTGCGCACCTGGGAGCAACTTCCCGGTCGGTCACCCATCCTGACACTACTCCAAGCTGAGCACGCTTAACTTTGGAGTTCTGTCCGAATGGGCTCCCGGAAAAGAAGGAATTCCTTATTGATATGAGTAGTCTATTATCCCTAATAAGCCGGGCCATCACACCTGTAGAGCATCTTTATAATCACCCAGTTACGTGGTGATGTTTGACATCACACAAGATGTTCCTCCGGTATTTGGGAGTTGCATAATCTCTTATTCTGAGGAACATGTATAAGTCATGAAGAAAGCAATAGCAGAAAAAACTAAATGATCATTATGCTAAGCTAACTAATGGGTCTTGTCCATCACATCATTCTCTAATGATGTGATCCTGTTTAGCAAATGACAACACATGTCTATGGCTAGGAAACTTAACCATCTTTGATTAACGAGCTAGTCAAGTAGAGGCATACTAGGGACACTCTGTTTGTCTATGTATTCACACAAGTACTAAGTTTCCGGTTAATACAATTCTAGCACGAATAATAAATATTTATCATGATACAAGGAAATATAAATAACAACTTTGTTATTGCCTCTAGGGCATATTTCCTTCAGTATCCCACTTGCACTAGAGTCAATAATCTAGATTACATAGTAATGATTCTAACACCCATGGAGTCTTGGTGGTGATCATGTTTTGCTCGTGAGAGAGGCTTAGTCAATGGGTTTGTAACATTCAGATCCATATGTATATTGCAAATGTCTATGTCCCCTCCTTGACTTGATCGCGGGTGGAATTGAAGCATCTCTTGATGTGCTTGGTTTTCTTGTGAAATCTGGATTCCTTTGCCAAGGCAATTGCACAAGTATTGTCACAAAAGATTTTCATTGGACCCGATGCACTAGGTATTACAGCTAGACCGGACATGAACTTCTTCATCCAGACTCCTTCATTTGCTGCTTCCGAAGCAACAATGTACTCCGCTTCACATGTATATCCCGCCACGATGCTCTTCTTAGAACTGCACCAACTGACAGCTCCACCATTCAATAAAAATATGTATCCGGTTTGTGACTTAGAGTGATCTGGATCAGTGTCAAAGCTTGCATCAACATAACCTTTTACGACGAGCTCTTTGTCACCTCCATAAACGAGAAACATATGCTTTGTCCTTTTCAGGTATTTCAGGATGTTCCTGATCGCTGTCCAGTGATCCACTCCTAGATTACTTTGGTATCTCCCTGCTAAACCAATAGCAAGGCACAAATCAAGTCTGGTACACAGCATTGCATACATGATAGAAACTATGGTTGAGGCATAGGGAATGACTTTCATTTTCTCTTTATCTTCTGCAATGGTCGGGCATTGAGTCTGACTCAACGTCACCCCTTGTAACATAGGCAAGAACCCTTTTTTGACTGATCCATTTTGAACTTCTCCAGAACTTTTCACGGTTTGTGCTTTGTGAAAGTCCAATTAAGCGTCTTGATCTATCTCTATAGATCCCGATGTCCAATATATAAGCACCTTCACCGATGTCTTTCATTGAAAAAATCTTATTCAAGTATCCTTTTATGTTATTCAGAAATCCAGTATCATTTCCGATCAACAATATGTCATCAAATATAATATCAGAAATGCTACGGAGCTCCCACTCACTTTCTTGTAAATACATGCTTCTCCGAAAGTCTGTATAAACCATATGCTTTGATCACACTATCAAAGCGGATATTCCAACTCCGAGAGGCTTGCACCAGTCCATAAATGGATCGCTGGAGCTTGCACACTTTGTTAGCACCTTTAGGATCGAGCAAACCTTCTGGTTGCATCATATTCAACTCTTCTTTGAGATATCCATCAAGGAATGCAGTTTTGACATACATTTGCTAAATTTCATAATCATAACATGCGGCAATTGCTAACATGATTCGGACAGACTTAAGCATCGCTACAGGTGAGAAGGTATCATTGTTGTCAACTCCTTGAACTTGTCGAAAACCTTTCGCAACAAGTCCAGCTTTGTAGATAGTAACATTACCGTCAGCGTCAGTCTTCTTCTTGAAGATCCATTTATTCTCTATTGCTTGTCGATCATCGGGAAAGTCAACCAAAGTCCATACTTTGTTCTCATACATGGATCCCATTCTGATTAAATGGCCTCAAGCCATTTCACGGAATTTGGGCTCATCATCGCTTCCTCATAGTTCGTAGGTTCATCATGGTCAAGTAACATGACTTCTAGAACAGGATTACTGTACCACTCTGGTGCAGATCTTGCTCTGGTTGACCTATGAGGTTTAGTAGTAACTTGATCAGTAGTTTCATGATCATTATCATTAGCTTCCTCACTAATTGGTTTAGGGATCACTGGAACTGATTTCTATGATGAACTACTTTCCAATAAGGGAGAAGGTATAATTACGTAATCAAGTTATACTTTCCTCCCACTCACTTCTTTTGAGAGAAACTCCTTCTTTAGGAAGGATCCATTCTTAGCAACGAATATCTTGCCTTCAAATCTTTGATAGAAGGTGTACCCCACAGTCTCCTTTGGGTATCCTATGAAGACACATTTCTCTGATTTGGGTTCGAGCTTATCAGGTTGAAGGTTCTTCACATAAGCATCGCAGCCCCAAACTTTGAGAAACAACAACTTGTATTTGTTGCCAAACCGCAGTTCATATGGAGCCGTCTCAACGGATTTCGATGGTGCCCTATTTAATGTGAATGCAGCCGTCTCTAAAGCATAACCCCAAAACGATAGCAGTAAACTGGAGGAAATATGCCCCAGAGGCAATAATATAGTTGTTATTTATATTTCCTTATATCATGGTAATTGGTTATTATTTATGCTAGAATTGTATTAACTGGAAACTTAGTACATGTGTGAATAAATAGACAAATGGAGTGTCCCTAGTATGCCTCTGCTTGACTAGCTCATTAATCAAAGATGGTTAAGTTTCCTAGCCATAGACATGTGTTGTCATTTGATGAACGGGATCACATCATTATAGAATGATGTGATGGACAAGACCCATCTGTTAGCCTAGCATAATGATTGTTTAGTTTCATTGCTATTGCTTTCTTCATGACTTATACATGTTCCTCTGACTATGAGATTATGCAACTCCCGAATACAGGAGGAACACCTTGTGTGCTATAAAACGTCACAACGTAACTGGGTGATTATAAAGATGCTCTACAGTTGTCTCCAAAGGTGTTTGCTGGGATGGCATAGATCAAGAGTAGGATTTGTCACTCCGTATATCGGAGAGGTATCTCTGGGCCCTCTCGGTAATGCACATCACTATAAGCATTGCAAGCAATCTGACTAATGAGTTAGTTACAATATGATGCATTACGGAACTATTAAAGAGACTTGTCGGTAACAAGATTGAACTAGGTATTATGATACCGACGATCGAATCTCGGGCATGTAACATACCGATGACAAAGGGAATAACGTATGTTGTTATGTGGTTTGACCGATAAACATCTTCGTAGAATATGTAGGAGCCAATATGAGCATGCAGGTTCCTCCATTGGTTATTGACCGGAGATGTGTCTCAGTCATGTTTACATAGTTCTCGAACCAGTAGGGTCCGTGCGCTTAACGTTCGATGATGATTTGTATTATGAGTTATGTGATTTGATGACCGAAGTTTGTTTGGAGTCCCGGATAAGATCCTGGACATGATGAGGAGTCCCGAAATGGTCGGGAGGTAAAGATTCATATATTGGAAGGCTATCTTCGGACATCGGAAAGGTTCCGAGTGATTCGGGTGTTTTTTGGAGTACCGGGGAGTTACGGGAATTCACCGGGAGAAGTAATGGGCCTTATTGGGCCATACGGGAAGAGACGAGACATGCCAACGGGAGGTGGCGCCCCCCGCCCCATGGGTCCAAATTGGACTAGGGGAAGGGGGCGGCGTCCCCTTGCCTTTTCCTACTCTCTCTCTCTCTCTCTCTCTCTCTCTCTCTCTTGCCCCCTTTCCTTGTATCCTACTCTGAAAAGGAAAGGGATTCCTACTAGGACTTGGAAGTCCTAGTAGGACTCCATACTCTTGGCGCACCCCTAGGGGCCGGCCTCTCTCCCTCCCTCCTTAATATACGTGGGCAGGGGGCACCCCAAAGGCACACCAAGTCTTCTCTTAGCCGTGTGCGGTGCCGCCCTCCACAGTTACACACCTCGATCATATCGTCGTAGTGCTTAGGCGAAGCCCTGTGCTGGCAACATCATTGTCACCATCGCCATGCCATCATCCTGACGAAACTCTCCCTCGGCCTCAACTGGATCAAGATCTCGAGGGACGTCGTTGAGCTAATCGTGTGCTGAACATGGAGGTGCCGTATGTTCGGTGCTTGGATCGGTTGGATCACGAAGACAGTCGACTACATCAACCGCGTTACTGAACGCTTCCACTTTCGGTCTACAAGGCTACATGGACACAATCTACCCTCTCGTTTATATTCATCTCCTAGATAGATCTTGCGTGATCATAGGTAATTTTTTTGAAATACTTTGTTTCCCAATAGTGGCATCAGAGCCAGGTATATGCGTAGTTGTTATATGCACGAATAGAACACAATGAGTTGTAGGTGATAATAGTCATACTGCTTACAAGCAACGTCTTACTTTGATTCGGCGTATTGTTGGATGAAGCGGCCCGGACTAACATTACATGACCGTGTCATGAGACTGGTTCTACCGACGTGCTTCACACACAGGTGGCTAGTGGGTGTCTGTTTCTCCAACTTACTTGAATCGAGTTTGACTACGCCCGGTCCTTGTTGAAGGTTAAAAGAGCACAATTGGCGAAAAATCATTGTGGTTTTGATGCGTAGGTAAGAAGGTTTCTTGCTAAAACACCGTAGCAGCCACACAAAACCTGCAAGAACAAAGTAGAGGACGTCTAACTTGTTTTTGCAGGGCATGTTGTGATGTGATATGGTCAAGACATGATGATATATAAATTGTTGCATGAGATGATCATGATTTGTAATAGTTATCGGCAACTGGCAGGAGCCATATGGTTGTCGCTTTATTGTATGAAATGCAATCGCCATGTAACTGCTTTACTTTATCACTAAGAGGTAGCGATAGTCGCAGAAGCAATAGTTGGCGAGACGACAACGATGCTACAATGGAGATCAAGGTGTCAAGCCGGTGACGATGGTGATTGTAACATCCCAAATTTTCAATTTGGAATGTTATACATTAGATCATCATTGCATATCATATTTTGGCTTGATCCTAGAAATTCTACGCAACTCAAGGACCCACGGAGAGAGTTGGGGATTTCGTAATTTTCATATTTGAGTTTTCTCAAATTTTGAAAAGAGGATCGTTTGATTTTAATTATTTTCTCTTCAAATATTTCTTCTATGAAAATAAAAGAGAGGGGATAAAATGACTTCCTCAAAATAAAGAAATATTGAGATTTAATATTAAAATCAAATAAGAATTTTATTCAGAGTTTTATCGCTATTTTGTTTGAATTAGAAAACATATGCGTTTTCCCAAATTGCATTATAGGCCCAAATAAATGTTCACCTTGTCTGCTAAATTTTTAGAGGACGGGGAAAATTTATTTCAGGATTATTGGAGTGAACGTTCGTTTGTTAGCTTGTTCGTCAGTTTTTCTTTTTCCATGGTTTTTTCATGATTATTTTCGATCGCGATTTCTGACGCGATTTTCGTTTTAGTTTATCTTTTTGCTCATTTATCGGAATCAAGTGATTCAAGCGCCTAGATGTCTGCTTCGAAGCCCTCTTTCTGTTTAACCAACTTGAACAATATTTTGCTACTATAAACGGATCTTGTTTCTTTCGCAGTTTCAGTTTCGTTTCTTTGTTTGATTTGATTTTTTTGCAAACCGGGGCTCTTAAGTTGAACTTTCTGTTTAGATTTCTTATTTGAGTTTTACCCGTGCTTCTAGTTGAGTGCTTATTGTATGGTTGTTTGCTTGCGATAGAGTACCCGGAGTGCGGAGCGTGCTACTACGAGTCTCTTGGTTTCACGGATCATCAGCAAGGCAAGTAACACTTTCATCATACCTCTTTACTACCAAGTTTTATTGCATTAGATCAATCCTCAAACAATTGCATGGTTAGGATCTGTTTAACTTGTGGGTTTTGGGAAGTAGATGAGGTAGTACCTATTCACCTCCTTATTCTCAAACCTATGGGAGTTACTTCTATGTTGCTTATATTGCTATGCTATGCTAGTAGACGTGGATTGGGTTTGAATGTATTCATGACAGATGTGAGTTTGTTAATTAATGGTTCAACTTAAGGTGGCAACTTTAATACACATCTGGGTGGATTGCTTGTGGACACCTGGAGAATCCAGTGTTTTCCTAGGATATCCCGGAGGACCCGTGTGATCATCCTATGGCCCGCCACCCAGGCTCAAAGGGATCATAAGATTATTCATGCTAGAAACTTCCGTGTGCAGCCACAAGCCATTATGGGCTCTGGCATAGTTGAGTAAGTTGCGTGTAGCTCTCGAAGAGGTAGACTAGTAGATGTAGTGGGTTATAGGTGGTACTGTCTATCCAGAGTAGAGAGTTAATGCTTCAAAAATACTGTGTCTCGAATCTCCGACCATGGATGTATTCGAGTCTTGTGGTGAAAAGTGCATAAACCTCTGCAGAGTGTATAAACTAATCATGGTTAGCCGTGTCCCCGGTTATGAACGTTTTGAGTATCTAGTTCTTGGATTATCATGCTGATCTCATCACCCTTATTATAATTTGATTGGGTTTAATGATGATGCTTAATTGGGATTGAGTTGGAGGAACCTTCTCAATGTTTAACAACCACCATGATAGTTAAATAAAATTTATTCCTTTGTTGTAGGGAAAAAATGGCTTTTCGCGAAAATAATATAACCATAGAGCCTCCACCACCCGTATATGCATGTAGTGATAGCAACTATTCTGTGCATTACTCTTTTGTGTTACATTGCCAGCATATTCCATGTGCTGACCCGTTTCGGGCTGAAACGTTCATGTTGCAGACTTTTCAGACGACGAGTGAGGAGCCATAGGTCGTTGTCTTTCACTCAGTGATGCCATTGGAGTTGATGGACTCATTTAATCTTCCAAGCCTTCCGTTGTTATCGTTTTAGATGGCCTTAAGCCATATTTATTGTAATAAGTTCTCTTTTGAGACATTTGATGTAATAAGTGTGTGATTACTACTTTGTTATAAATCCTCAAGTACTGTGCGTGTTAGCATTACCGATCTAGGGATGACACTGATGCACAGAGATCAGACTGTTTGAGGTCTGGTCACTACAAGGTCGTATCAGAGCACACGCTGACTGTAGGACACGACCACTAAGCTAAAACCCTAGATCACTACTCTATTCTCATTTCTGACTCCTCTACCTTTTTCTACTCTTTAGGATGGCGGATGCAAGGAACAAGTTCACTCAACCGAATGAATTTACACCTTTTGGACGACACTTGAAGGAAGTTACTAGATACCTGAACATTGGAATACCAAGCTTCACCGGGACTACAACGCCACTTTACCAGAAGAGGAGCGTTGGATGATTCGAGCTCAAGCTCCAGGAAGAACGTTCATGCAAGTCACTGAGCCCATAGAGTTTTCCTTTGATGCACCAACCTGGAGTCTAGGAAAAGCATGGTAGCCCACATCGCCATGGGACGCATTAGAGAAGTTTAACATAAGGATCTCAAGGATACTATCTACCATATTTGTGGGCGCCGAGATAAGCAATGGGAGATGATCTGCACCAGGAAGGATATATCTATTGCAGCTTTCATCCAGGAGTTAAACCAGCACATTCGTCCCTAAGAGAACTAGATGTGCGCAGGCATGATAGATTTGAAGAAGGCAATGACCAGGATCACGGAGCTAGAGGAAGAACTCAAGTCTACACGCGATGGATACGAGGAGGAAATGACGATACTAGTGGAGAAGAATGACGATCTGACAAGGAAGCTAGGAGTATCCATGGGAGACCCCGCGCCAGGAGGAGAAGACGACGATTCCACTTTCCAGGAGAACTACATCATCATCGACGACACCGACTCGGACCGACGATAACGATGATAACTTTGTTGATGAAGCTGGAGCAGATATTATGGAGTCTTCCACCGATCAATTTTTCTAGTCGACCACCATATCAGTAGTAGTATTTCCCCCATGTATATAGCTTATTCCGAGCACTTTTGTAATGATAGTTAGACCGATTGTATGCCTTGTTTGAATTGATTGACGTGATATGTTTGTGTTTGTCTCATGTGCATATGGGTAGTGTTTTCCCCCTAGACCTCATTCTATTCTGTTTTCTCATCTTTTCTAAACCTATCATATGCCTCCGAGACGTGACAATGGATTTGCTTTCCCACCAGAGCGCACTCAGTTGATCTAGTAGCAGAATGCATTGATGCAGATAGTAGTCCAGAATCAGAACCAGGGGAACAACAACAACAACAACAACAACCCACCACCACCACCACCTGTTGATCACTTAGCCCGTTTTCTAAGGCTGAATCCGCCGTTGTTCTCTAGTAGCACCGAGCCGATAGTTGTAGATGATTGGCTTCGCAAGATTGGAAGGGAGTTGTCCACTTCAGGATGCATAGATGCGGAGAGAGTGCGTTTTTCCACACGTCAGCTTGATGGACCCACAGCATCATGGTGGAAGAATTTCACAGCCACTTACCCCATCGACACTATTACATAGGACCAGTTTCAGCAGGCTTTTCGTACTACCCATGTATAAGCAAGAGCTATGGCCATGAAGAAGCACGAGTTTCACAACTTACGCCAAGGAAGACGCAATGTTGGCCAGTATGTGGATGACTTTAGTAAGCTAGCACGTTATGCCCCAATTGATGTTGCTACGGATGTAGCTAAACAGGATAAGTTTCTGGAAGGACTAAATGATGAGCTGATCATGCAGTTGATGGTGGCAACTTTTAATAAGTACCAGGAGTTGGTAGATAGAGCTCTCATGATTGAAGGGAAACAGCAGCAGATGGACAACCGCAAGAGGAAGTATGGACAAGGGAAGTATAATTATGGAGCTCAGCAGAGGCCCCATTGTACCCCGAACTCTGGAGGGCCCCTTCAGCATAACCATGGAGGTCACAACCACAATGGAGGGATTTCGCACAACCATAGTGGCCCCAGGAATAGGAATATTAACGGAGGAAGCAACCGTCAGAACTGTTCCAACCCAGCAACGCCTGCTAAGAAGGATCTAAGTCACATTACTTGTTTCGAGTGCGGGAAGAATGGACATTATGCCACGGAGTGTTCTGAAGCAAAGAATGGCAATGGCAACGGAAGCTCTGGGAAGAAGCCCAACCCTTTCAACATGGGACAAGTGAACCACGTGAACGTGGAGGAGGTTGAACCGCAACCGGATGCAGTAATAGGTAAGTTTATGGTTAAGTCATTTACTGCAATCATTCTTTTTGATATTGGTGCATCGCATTCATACATATCAAGGGGATTTGTGGATAAGTTTAAACTGCCAACACAAGCCCTTAGGACACCCATGTTAGTAACCTCGCCAGGAGCAGAGTATATGGCTAGCCTATGGTGTGATCGGTTACCATTAATGATTGGTAGCTACGTGTTCCCCTCAGACCTAATAGTATTGGAGTCACAAGGACTATATGTGATATTAGGCATGGATTGGTTATCAAAGTATGGAGGGAACATTGATTGGGCCAGTAAGTCGATTCTGCTTACCACCCCAGAAGGAAGAAGGATCAAGTATGTATCCCGGCATGTGCCAAATAGGACTTAAGTGAATTCCTTATCAGGAGTTGTACAGGAGGAAGTACCAGTGGTGAAGAATTTCCCGGATGTATTTCTAGAAGAGTTGCCAGGCACGCCACTGGATAGGGACATTGAGTTTTTGTTCGAGCTTTGCCAGGGACAGGGCCAATATCTAAGAGACCGTACAGGATGCCTGTTAAGGATTTAGAGGAAATTAATAAGCAGATAAAGGAGTTACTGGATAAAGGCCATATTTGCCCAAGCTCGTCACCTTGGGGATCACTAGTGCTTCTAGTGGAGAAGAAGGATGGATCGTTGAGGATGCTTGTTTGACCAGTTGCAAGGAGCTAAAGTATTTTCCAAGATCGATCCATGATCAGGGTACCACCAACTAAACATTCGAGAGCAGGATATACCTAAGACAGCTTTTACCACAAGGTACGGGCTGTATGAGTATACCTTTATGTCATTTGGTCTGACTAACGCACCTGCCTATTTTATGAACATGATGACCAAGGTGTTTATGGAGTTTTTGGATAAGTTCGTCGTGGTGTTCATTGACGATATTCTGGTCTACTCGAAGAATGAAGAGGAGCATAAGGAGCAATTGCGTTTGGTACTTGGGAAGCTCAGAGAACATCAGCTATATGCCAAGTTCAGCAAGTGTGAGTTTTGGTTAAAGGAAGTTGGATTCCTCGGACATGTTATATCCGGAGAAGGAATAGTCATAGACCCTACCAAGGTTGTCACTGTGACAAATTGGGAAGCACCCACGTTAGTTGGAGAGATCCGTAGGTTTCTTGGACTCGCAGGATACTACATGAGGTTCATTGAAAATTTCTCGAAGATTGCATAGCCCATGATGGAGTTGTTGAAGAAGGACACCAAGTTCAAATGGACTGAGGAATGTGAGGCCAGTTTTCAGGAGTTGAAGAGACGCTTGGTTACAGCTCCAGTGTTGATTCTGCCAGATCAACGCAAGGATTATCAAGTGTATTGTGACACTTCTCGTCGAGGACTTGGAGCAGTACTTATGCAAGAGGGAAGAGTTGTCTCATATGCCTCACGACAGCTTAAACCCCATGAGTTGAATTATGCTACCCTTGATTTGGAGTTAGCAGCCATAGTGCATGTGTTGAAGACCTTGAGACATTTTTTCATCGGAAACCATTGTGAGGTGTACATGAATCACAAGAGTTTGAAGTATATCTTCACGCAGAAGGATTTGAATGTCAGGTAGAGGAGATGGTTGGAGCTCATTAAGGATTATGATATGAAGTTGCATTACCATCCCGAAAAGGATAACATAGTAGCTGATGCGTTGAGCCGCAAGAGTCATATCAACACACTCATGACTAGAGGATTACCCAAGGAGTTAGCAGAGGATCTTCGTGAGCTATGTTTGGAAATAGTACCGAGAGGTTATGTAGAAGCATTGGAGATTCAGTCTACTTTGATGGACTAGATCCGAGAAGCTCAGAAGACGGACAAGGAGATTGCCGAGATAAAGGAAAGAATGAGCAAAGGGAAGGCTAAAGGATTTCGTGAGGATGAGCACGATACCTTATGGTTTGAGCACCGCGTTTATGTGCCTAATGATCCGGAGATCAGGAAGTTGATTCTGCAAGAGGCCCATGATTCGCCATATTCGATTCACCCAGGAAATACCAAGATGTATCTAGATCTGAAGGATAGTTTTTGGTGGACCAGAACGAAGAAGGATATTGTGGAGTATGTAGCAGTTTGTGATGTATGTCAGAGAGTGAAGGCAGAACATCAGAAGCCAGCTGGATTGTTACAGCCATTGCCGATACCCGAATGGAAGTGGGATAAACTAGGAACGTACTTTATCACGGGATTGCCCAGGAGTCATTCAGGCTATGACTCGATATGGGTAGTAGTCGATCGTTTGACGAAGGTAGCACATTTCATCCCAATTAAGACCACTTACACCAGTGCTAAGTTGGCAAAGATATATATGATTAGGATCATATGTCTACATGGAGTTTCGAGGACCATTGTATTAGAAAGAGGAACCCAGTTTACCTCAAAGTTTTGGAATCAGTTGCATGAGACTTTGGGAACCAGGCTAGAGTTTAGTACAGCTTTTCATCCGCAGACAGATGGACAGACTTAGCGAGTCAATCAAATTCTGTAGGACATGTTGAGAGCTTGTGTGCTAGCCTATGGATCTAGTTGGGACGACAATTTGCCATATGCAGAGTTCTCTTACAACAACAGCTATCAAGCCAGTTTTAAGATGGCCCTTTTCGAAGCATTGTACGGAAGGAGGTGCAGGACACCGTTGTTGTGGGATGAAGTTGGAGACCGTAAGTTGTTTGGACCAGATTTGATTAAAGAGTCTGAAGAGAAGGTTAAACTAATTTGCGTTAGACTCAAGGTAGCCCAGTCCAGGCGGAAGAGCTATGCGGATTCTAAACGCAAGGAGACAGTTTACGAAGTCGGAGACAGAGTGTATCTTCGTGTATCACCACTTCGAGGTGTGAAGCGTTTTGGAGTTAAGGGAAAGTTAGCACCACGTTTTGTGAGACCATACAAGGTTTAGGAACGTATGGGAGAAGTTGCTTACAAGTTGGAATTGCCCGAACGATTACCAGGAGTTCACGATGTCTTCCACGTTTCTCAGTTGAAGAAGTGCCACGCAGAGATGGCTGATATTCCTCTGAGAGATATGGTGCCACTGGAAGCGATTCAGTTGGATAGCGATTTGACCTACGAGGAGAAACCAGTGAAGATTCTCGAGTTTGCCAGCCGAGTCACATGCAGCAAGGTTATCAAGTTCTGCAAAGTTCAGTGGAGCCACCATACCGAGGATGAAGCCACCTGGGAACGAGAGGAAGACCTACGGAAGGATCACCCTCACCTATTTTCTAGCCAACCTAAATCTCGAGGGCGAGATTCATCTTAAGGGGGGTAGGTTTGTAACATCCCAAATTTTCAATTTGGAATGTTATACATTATATCATCATTGCATATCATATTTTATTGCATTTTGGCTTGGTCCTAGAAATTCTACGCAACTCAAGGACCCACGGAGAGAGTTGGGGATTTCGTAATTTTCATATTTGAGTTTTCTCAAATTTTCAAAATAGGATCATTTGATTTTAATTATTTTTCTTCGAATATTTCTTTTATGAAAATAAAAGAGAGGGGATAAAATGACTTCCTCAAAATAAAGAAATATTGGATATTTAATATTAAAATCAAATAAGAATTTTATTCGGAGTTTTATCGCTATTTTGTTTGAATTAGGAAAAATTGTGTTTTTCAAAATTGCATTATAGGCCCAAATAAATGTTCACCTTGTCCGCTAAATTTTTATAGGACAGGAAAAGTTTATTTCAGGATTTTTCGAGTCCGTTTAGTATTTCTTTTCCTTGTTTTTCTACGCGGATTTTTTTAAAGTCAACCAACTTAGTCGGGCCGTACCTGACTAGGACTTTCGCCGCCCCAGGCTTTATAAGCCGCCCCGCCCATCCCGCAGCCCACCACAGCCCACCCGCCGCCGCCACCGAACCCTAACCCAAACCCGCGACCGCGCTGCCGCCGCCGTCGCTGACCCCGCCGCCAGAGTTGACTGCCGTCACCGCCGGAGTTGACCACCGCCGCCGCCGCCACGCGAACCGAGGCAGCCGCCAGTTTCTGTCAGAAAACCGTTCGGTTTTTTAGAAACCCCGGTTATTTTTTTAGATCGGTTTTTTTTGGTTTAGTTATTTAGCGAACGCCCATTCATACGTTTGTTTTAACGAATGGTTTTCTGTCGTTAACCGTAGACAGCGAGCGTTTGTTTGTTAGCCTATTCGTTGGTTTTTCTTTTTCCAGGGTTTTTCCGCGATTATTTTCGATGGCGATTTCTGACCCGATTTTCGTTTTAGTTTATCTTTTCGCTCGTGAACAAGATTTTGCTACTTTAAATTTGACTTAAGTCCATATTAGTAAATGGATCTTGTTTATTTTGCAGATTGAGTTTTGTTGCCTCTCGGGCATATTTCCTTCAGTATCCCACTTGCACTAGAGTCAATAATCTAGATTACATAGTAATGATTCTAACACCCATGGAGTCTTGGTGGTGATCATGTTTTGCTCGTGAGAGAGGCTTAGTCAATGGGTTTTAACATTCAGATCCGTATGTATCTTGCAAATCTCTATGTCCCCTCCTTGACTTGATCGCGCGTGGAATTGAAGCGTCTCTTGATGTGCTTGGTTTTCTTGTGAAATCTGGATTCCTTTGCCAAGGCAATTGCACAAGTATTGTCACAAAAGATTTTCATTGGACCCGATGCACTAGGTATTACACCTAGACCGGACATGAACTTCTTCATCCAGACTCCATCATTTGCTGCTTCCGAAGCAACAATGTACTCCGCTTCACATTTATATCCCGCCACGACGCTCTGCTTAGAACTGCACCAACTGACAGCTCCACCATTCAATAAAAATATGTATCCGGTTTGTGACTTAGAGTGATCCGGATCAGTGTCAAAGCTTGCATCAACATAAGCATTTATGACGAGCTCTTTGTCACCTCCATAAACGAGAAATATATGCTTAGTACTTTTTAGGTATTTCTGGATGTTCTTGACCGATGTCTAGTGATCCACTGCTGGATTACTTTGGTACCTCCCAACTAAACCAATAGCAAGGCACAAATCAAGTCTGGTACACAACATTGCATACATGATAGAACCTATGGCTGAGGCATAGGGAATGACTTTCATTTTCTCTTTATCTTCTGCAGTGGTCGGGCATTGAGTCTGACTCAACTTCACACCTTGTAACATAGGCAAGAACCCTTTTTTGACTGATCCATTTTGAACTTCTTCAAAACTTTTGAAGGTTTGTGCTTTGTGAAAGTCCAATTAAGTGTCTTGATCTATCTCTATAGATCCTGATGTCCACTATATAAGCACCTTCACCGAGGTCTTTCATTGAAAAAATCTTATTCAAGTATCCTTTTATGCTATTCAGAAATCCAGTATCATTTCCGATCAACAATATGTCATCAAATATAATATCAGAAATGCTACGGAGCTCCCACTCACTTTCTTGTAAATACATGCTTCTCCGAAAGTCTGTATAAAACCATATGCTTTGATCACACTATCAAAGCGTATATTACAACTCCGAGAGGCTTGCACCAGTCCATGAATGGATGGCTGGAGCTTGCACACTTTGTTAGCACCTTTAGGATCGAGCAAACCTTCTGGTTGCATCATATTCAACTCTTCTTTAAGATATCCATTAAGGAATGCAGTTTTGACATCCCTTTGCTAAATTTCATAATCATAACATGCGGCAATTGCTAACATGATTCGGACAGACTTAAGCATCACTACAGGTGAGAAGGTATCATCGTTGTCAACTCCTTGAGCTTGTCAAAAACCTTTCGCAACAAGTCCAGCTTTGTAGACAGTAACATTACCGTCAGCGTTAGTCTTCTTCTTGAAGATCCATTTATTCTCAATTGCTTTACGATCAACGGGCAAGTCAACCAAAGTCCATACTTTGTTCTCATACATGGATCCCATCTCTGATTTCATGGCTTCTAGCCATTTTGCGGAATCTGGGCTCACCATCGCTTCTTCATAGTTCGTAGGTTCATCATGATCTAGTAGCATGACTTCCAGAACAGGATTAGCGTACCACTCTGGTGCGGATCTTATTCTAGTTGATCTATGAGGTACGGTAGTAACTTGATCTGAAGTTTCATGATCATTATCATTAGCTTCCTCACTAATTGGTGTAGGTGTCACAGAAACCGGTTTCTGTGATGTACTAGTTTCCAAGAAGGGAGCAGGTACAGTTACCTCATCAAGTTCTACTTTCCTTCCACTCACTTCTTTAGAGAGAAACTCCTTCTCTAGAAAGGATCCATTCTTAGCAAAGAATATCTTGCCTTCAGATCTTTGATAGAAGGTGCACCCAACAGTCTCCTTTGGGTATCCTATGAAGACACATTTCTCCGATTTGGGTTCGAGCATATCAAGTTGAAGGTTTTTCACATAAGCATCGCAGCCCAAACTTTGAGAAATGACAACTTGGATTTGTTGCCAAACCACAGTTCATATGGAGGCGTCTCAACGGATTTCGATGGTGCCCTATTTAATGTGAATGCAGCCGTATCTAAAGCATAACCCAAAAATGATAGCAGTAAACTGAAGGAAAAATGCCCCAGAGGCAATAATAAAGTTGTTATTTGTATTTCCTTATATCTTGGTAAATGGTTATTATTCATGCTAGAATTGTATTAACTGGAAACTTAGTACATGTGTGAATAAATAGAAAAATGGAGTGTCCCTAGTATGCCTCTGCTTGACTAGCTCGTTAATTAAAGATGGTTAAGTTTCCTAGCCATATACATGTGTTGTCATTTGATGAACGGGATCACATCATTAGAGAATGATGTGATGGACAAGACCCATCTGTTAGTTTAGCATAATGATCTTTACTTTCATTGCTATTGCTTTCTTCATGACTTATACATGTTCCTCTGACTATGAGATTATGCAACTCCCGAATACAGGAGGAACACCTTTTGTGCTATCAAACGTCACAACGTAACTGGGTGATTATAAAGATGCTCTACAGTTGTCTCCGAAGGTGTTTGCTGGATTGGCATAGATCAAGATTAGGATTTGTCACTCCGTATATCGGAGAGGTATCTCTGGGCCCTCTCGGTAATGCACATCACTATAAGCGTTGCAAGCAATGTGACTAATGAGTTAGTTACAATATGATGCATTACGGAACTATTAAAGAGACTTGTCGGTAACAAGATTGAACTATGTATTAGGATGCCGACGATCGAATCTCGGGCATGTAACATACCGATGACAAAGGGAATAACGGATGTTGTTATGCGGTTTGACCGATAAAGATCTTCATAAAATATGTAGGACCCAATAGGAGCATCCAAGTTCCTCGATTGGTTATTGACCGGAGATGTGTCTTGGTCATGTTTACGTAGTTCTCAAACCCGTAGGGTCCGTGCGCTTAACGTTCGATGACGATTTGTATTATGAGTTATGTGATTTGATGACCGAAGTTTGTTCGGAGTCCCGGATGAGATCACGGACATGACGAGGAGTCCCGAAATGGTCGAGAGGTCAATATTCATATATTGGAAGGCTATCTTCGGACATCGGAAAGGTTCCGAGTGATTCGGGTGTTTTTTGGAGTACCGGGGAGTTACGGGAATTCACCGGGAGAAGTAATGGGCCTTATTGGGCCATACGGGAAGAGACGAGACATGCCAACCGGAGGGGGCGCCCCCCGCCCCATGGGTCCAAATTCGACTAGGGGAAGGGGGCGGTGCCCCCTTGCCTTTTCCTACTCTCTCTCTCTCTCTCTTGCCCTCTTTCCTTCTCTCCAGCTCCGAAAAGGAAAGGGATTCCTACTAGGACTTGGAAGTCCTAGTAGGACTCCATACTCTTGGCGCACCCCTCAGGGCCGGCCTCTCTCCCTCCCTCCTTAATATACGTGGGAAGGGGGTACCCCAAAGGCACACCAAGTCTTCTCTTAGCCGTGTGTGGTGCCCTCCTCCACAGTTACACACCTCGGTCATATCATCGTAGTGCTTAGGCGAAGCCCTGCGCCGGTAACATCATCATCACCATCGCCATGCCATCATCCTGACAAAACTCTCCCTCGGCCTCAACTGGATCAAGATCTCGAGGGACGTCATTGAGTTGATCGTGTGCTAAACATGGAGGTACCGTATGTTTGGTGCTTGGATTAGTTGGATCATGAAGACATTCGACTACATCAGACGCGTTACTAAACGCTTCCGCTTTCGGTCTACAAGGCTACATGGACACAATCTACCCTCTCATTTCTATTCATCTCCTAGATAGATCCTGCGTGATCATAGGTAATTTTTTTGAAATACTTTGTTTCCCAACAGTGGCATCAGAGTCAGGTCTATGCGTAGATGTTATATGCACGAGTAGAACACAATGAGTTGTGGGCGATAATAGTCATACTGCTTACCAGCAACGTCTTACTTTGATTCGGTGGTATTTTTGGATGAAGCGGCCTGGACTGACATTACATGACCGTGTCATGAGACTGGTTCTACCGACATGCTTCACACACAGGTGGCTAGTGGGTGTCTGTTTCTCCAACTTACTTGAATCGAGTTTGACTACACCCGGTCCTTGTTGAAGGTTAAAAGAGAACAATTGGCGAAAAATCGTTGTGGTTTTGATGCGTAGGTAAGAACGGTTGTTGCTAAAACACCGTAGCAGCCACGCAAAACCTGCAAGAACAAAGTAGAGGATGTCTAACTTGTTTTTGCAGGGCATGTTGTGATGTGATATGGTCAAGACATGATGATATATAAATTGTTGTATGAGATGATCATGTTTTGTAACAGTTGTCGGCAACTGGCAGGAGCCATATGGTTGTCGCTTTATTGTATGAAATGCAATCACCATGTAACTTCTTTACTTTATCACTAAGCAGTAGTGATAGTCGCAAAAGCAATAGTTGGTGACACGACAATGATGCTACAATGGAGATCAAGGTGTCAAGCCGGTGACGATGGTGATTGTCCCAAATTTTCAATTTGGAATGTTATACATTAGATCATCATTGCATATCATATTTTATTGCATTTTGGCTTGATCCTAGGAATTCTACGCAACTCAAGGATCCACGGAGAGATTTGGGGATTTCGTAATTTTCATATTTGAGTTTTCTCAAATTTTGAAAAGAGGTTCGTTTGATTTTAATTATTTTCTCTATGAATATTTCTTCTATGAAAATAAAAGAGAGGGGATAAAATGACTTCCTCAAAATAAAGAAATATTGGAGATTTAATATTAAAATCAAATAAGAATTTTATTCAGAGTTTTATCGCTATTTTGTTTGAATTAGAAAAAATATGCGTTTTCCCAAATTGCATTATAGGCCCAAATAAATGTTCACCTTGTCTGCTAAATTTTTAAAGGACGGCGAAAATTTATTTCAGGATTTCTGGAGTCCATTTAGTATTTCTTTTCCTTGTTTTATCCGCGGATTTTTTTTAAAAAGTCAACCAACTTAGTCAGGCCGTACCCGACTAGGACTTCGGCCGCTCGAGGCTTTATAAGCCGCCCCGCCGATCCCACAGCCCACCCCAGCCCACCCGCCGCCGCCACTGAACCCTTACCCTAACACACGACCGCGCCACCGCTGCGCCGCGACCCCGCGCCTCCGCCGCCTCCCTCGCCGTCGACCCTGCCGCCGGAGTTGCCAACGCCGCCGCCACACGAACCGAGGTAGCCACCGGTTTCTGTCATCAAACCGTTCGGTTTTTTAGAAACCCTGGTTATTTTTTTAGATCGGATTTGTTTTTTCGGGCTTAGTTATTTTGCGAACACCCGTTCGTACATTCGTTTTAATGAACAGTTTTCACACGTTAACCGCAGACAGTGAACGTTCATTCATTAGCCTGTTCGTCAGTTTTTCTTTTTCCATGGTTTTTCCGTGATTATTTTCGATTGTAATTCCTGACCCGATTTTTGTTTTAGTTTATCTTTTTGCTCGTTTATCAGAATCAGGCGATTCAAGCACCTAGATCTCTGTTTCAAAGCCCTCTTTCTGTTTAACCAACTTGAACAATATTTTGCTACTATAAACGGATCTTGTTTCTTTCGTAGTTTGAGTTTCGTTGCTTCGTTTGATTTGATTTTTTTGCAAACCGGAGCTCTTAAGTTGAACTTTCTGTTTAGATTTCTTATTTGAGTTTTACCCGTGCTTCTAGTTGAGTGCTTATTGTATGTTTGTTTGCTTGCGATAGAGTACCCGGAGTGCGGAGCATGCTACTACGAGTCTCTAGGTTTCACGGGTCATCAGCAAGGCACGTAACACTTTCATCATACCTCTTTACTACCCAGTTTTATTGCATTAGATCAATCCTCAAACAATTGCATGGTTAGGATCTGTTTAACTTCTGGATTTTCGGAAGTAGATGAGGTAGTACCTATTCACCTGCTTATTCTCAGACCAATGGGAGTTACTTCTATGTTCCTTATATTGCTATGCTATGCTAGTAGACTTGGATTGGGTTTGAGTGTATTCATGACAGATGTGAGTTTGTTAATTAATGGTTCAACTTAAGGTGGCAACTTTAATACACATCTGGGTGGATTGCTTGTGGGCACCTGGAGAATCCAGTGTTCTCCTAGGATACCCGGAGGACCCATGTGATCATCCTATGGCCCGCCACCCAGGCTCAAAGGGATCATAAGATTATTCATGCTAGAAACTTCCGTGTGCAGCCACAAGCCATTATGGGCTCTGGCATAGTTGAGTAAGTTGCGTGTAGCTATCGAAGAGGGAGACTAGCAGATGTAGTGGGTTGTAGGTGGTACTGTCGATCCAGAGTAGAGAGTTAATGCTTCAGAAATACTGTGTCTCGAATCTCCGTCCATGGATGTATTCGAGTCTTGTGGTGAAAAGTGCACAAACCTCTGCAGAGTGTATAAACTAATCATGGTTAGCTGTGTCCCCGGTTATGAACGTTTTGAGTATCTAGTTCTTGGATTATCATGCTGATCTCATCACCCTTATTATAATTTGATTGGGTTTAATGATGATGCTTAATTGGGATTGAGTTGGAGGAACCTTCTCAATGTTTAACAACCACCATGATAGTTAAATAAAATTTATTACTTTGTTGTAGGGAAAAATTGGCTTTTCACAAAAACAAGTTAACCATAGAGCCTCCACCACCCATATATGCATGTAGTGATAGCAACTATTCTGTTCATTACTCTTTTGTGTTACATTGCCAGCATATTCCATGTGCTGACCCGTTTCGGGCTACAACGTTCATGTTGCAGACTTTTTAGACGACAAGTAAGGAGCCATAGGTCGTTGTCTTTCACTCAGTGATGCCGTTGGAGTTGATGGATTCATTTTATCTTCCAAGCCTTCTATTGTTATAGTTTTAGATGGCCTTAAGCCATATTTATTGTAATAAGTTATCTTTTGAGACATTTGACGTAATAAGTGTGATTGCTACTCTGTTATAAATCCTCAAGTACTATGCGTGTCAGCATTACCGATCCAGGGATGACACTGTTGCACAGAGATCAGACTGTTTGAGGTATGGTCGCTACAAGATGGTATGAGAGCACACGCTGACTGTAGGACACGACCACTAAGCTAAAACCCTAGATCACTACTCTATTCTCATTTATGACTCCTCTACCTTTTTATACTCTTTAGGATGGCGGATGCAAGGAACAAGTTCACTCAACCGGATGAATTTACACCTTTTGGACGGCACTTGAAGGAAGTTACTAGATACCTGAACATCAGAATACCAAGCTTCACTGGGACCTACAATGCCACTTTACCAGAAGAGGAGTGTTGGATGATTCGAGTTCAAGTTCCAGGAAGAACGTTCATGCCAGTCACTGAGCCCATACAGTTTTCATTTGATGCACCAACCTGGAGTCTAGGAAAGAGCATGGCAGCCCACATTGCCATGGGACGCATTGGAGAAGTTTACCATAAGGATCTCAAGTATACTATCTACCAGATTTGTGGGCGCCGAGATGAGTAATGGGATATGATCTGCACCAGGAAGGATAGATCTATTGCAAATTTCATCCAGGAGTTAAACCAGCACATTCGTCGCCAAGAGAACCAGATGTGCGCAGGCATGATAGATGTAAAGAAGGCAATGACCAGGATCATGGAGCTAGAGGAAGAACTCAAGTCTACACGCGATGGATACGAGGAGGAAATGACAATACTAGCAGAGAAGAATTACGATATGACAAGGAAGCTAGGAGTATTCATGGGAGACCCCGCGCCAGGAGGAGAAGACGACGATTCCACTTGCCTGGAGAACTACATCATCATCGACGACACCGACTCGGACCCTGGCGATAGCGATGATGACTTTGTTGATGAAGCTGGAGCAGATATTATGGAGTCTTCCACCGATCAATTTTTCTAGTCGACCACCATATCAGTAGTAGTAATTCCCCCATGTATATAGCTTAGTCCGAGCACTTAGGTAATGATAGTTAGACCGATTGTATGCCTTGTTTGAATTGATTTGAGTGATATGTTTGTGTTTGTCTCATGTGCATATGTGTAGTTGTCACATCCCTAGTTTGGTATGACCTAGGCTAGCCCATCATGTTTGCATCATGTTTAAATTCCATTTAATCTTTGAAATGGGGATTTGTGAAATCCTCAGAATCATTTGTGTAAATGACCCAAGTAAAAATTGCTCCAAAAGGGTCCAAGAAAATGCTCATGTTGCTCTCTGAAAATATTGGACAGAGATAAAAATCAAACCAATATTTTAAAGAGCTCATAAGTATTTATTTTGGGCATTTGGAATTAATCCAGTATTTATTTGCGTTGGATAAATATTTTTATATGTACAAAATATTGTCCAATAATTCTGAATTTTGGTGAGGGGCTTTGGATTAATTCCTTAGGTCCCTACAAAATTTAGCAGAATTAAATAAAATGATTTGGTATTTTTATCAAATCAAAACAAATGTCAGAAAATTAGAAAAGAAAACAAAAAGGGAAAGCCTACCTGTGCTTACCTACGGCCTGGCACTGTGCAGCCGGCCTGGCCCAGCGGCCCAGCAGGCCGGCCCAGCCGACTGGCACTGCCAGTCGTCCCTCCCTCACGCCAGGAGGATAGGGGCACGTGCTCGCCGCACGCGAGCACGCGCCGGCCACCTCCTGCTTCCCCGCTCGCTGCTGGAGGCCCCCGACGACGCCATGCACTCCCCTCGGCCCTCTCTCACTCTCTCTCGCTCTCCCTCCTCCCCTGGATCTCTCTCTCTCTCTCTCTCTCACCCCCCCGAATGGCTCCGTCGCCACGGCTCGCCGTTGCCGCGCCCACCGTCACGGCCTCGCCCTCGTTTCGTGCCCAGACGCTCCGCGCCGTCCTCCTCGACCTCTCCGACGACTCACGCAAGCTGGGACGCCCTGCAGAGCTACCCTCGACGTCGTCTTCCTCCTCGGGCTCCGCCGTCCGCTGCCGTCGATTCACCGTCACCAGGTCTTCCCCGAGCCCGCTGTGCTGCTCTGCGTGATCGCCATGAGCATCTCCCTGTTTCCCCTCTCTTCTCCCCCTCGTTCCCGCGTCGTAGCTTCGTTCCCCACCACGGCCGAAGCGCCCCGCCGCCGTCCATGTCGCCGCCGTCGCCCTGGCCACCGCAGCCTGCAGCCGAGCGCGTCACCTCGCTCTCGGTGACGCCAGGAGGCCGTAGAGCCTCTCCGCTCGCTTCCCCATGCACCGCAGCCCTCGCCCGCACTTGGCCGTGCTCCGTCCGGCGCCCCGAGTTTCGCTCTGGCGAGCTCCGGCCGCCCCCGCCTCTCCCACTTGCTCCATTCGGTGCGGACCAGCGCGGGCTACGCCCCGATGGTCTCCGCCGTCCTTTTGATCACCGAAACGGTGATCCCGAGCCCCTCCGCCGCGTTCGGCCTCGCCGGCGGCTAAACGCCGGTGGGGTTGACCGGTCTAACCCCCCTAGTTGACCAGGGGTTTGACTACCCGGGGTCAATGACAGGTGGGGCCCGGCCCTGCTAATGTTTCTGTTAGGATTAGTTTAATATCTAATTAACACTGTTAACTAACTATGACACTGACGTGTGGACTCCACACGTCAGGTTTGACCAGTCAGCGATGTTGACTTGCTGACGCAAGCATGATGCAGTGCTGACGCAATAAGCTATTTCTGGATTTAAAATAAATTAGGAAATTCTAGAACATGATATAAACTTCAAATATTCATAGAAATTCAACCGTAGCTTAGATTGAAATAATTTATATATGAAAAATGATCAGAAAAATTCAATCTATCCATCTGTACCATTTTCATGCATGACAAACCAACCTATACATGCTGTATATATGAAAACACATGTATGGCAGTTATAAGAGCTTATTTTGGAGTTGCATTTGAACCCTTGGTTCAAATGGACCTCAACTAAATAAATGCTAGATGCATTAACTCAACAACATCACTTACTCATGCCATGTTCATGCATCATATTGTTGCATATGCTTGTGTTTGATTTCCGACACCGTTCCTTCTCGATAGGTCCTGCTCCAGAGAGTGTTCCAGAGTACCTGTCTAAGGAGCAGTGCCCCCCCTGTTGATCTACCAGGCAAGCAAACCCCCTTGTTCATTCCGATACAATCCTACTATCTCGCTCCTGCTCTCATTTATTGCATTAGGACAACAATGATTCAACTGCTACTTTATGCTGCGGTAGTTGAACCCATTCCTCTGCATGACCTGTCATTGCCACAGTAAATAGTTAAAACCCACTAGCATGTGTAGGAGTTGATTGAGCCATGTTGTGTTCTTGCCATGCCATGCCTGCAATTGCTTAGAGTTGTGTCAGGTCTGATTCATCGGGAATGAATTGAAGTGGTACGATATGTTCTGGTGCTGAGATTTAAGCGTGTGAACACGGTTTGGTAAAGGTAGCGGTGAGAGACCACGTAGGAGTACATGGTGGGCTGCCTCACTGGAACCATCCTTAAGCACTGAGTTCCGGGTATGTTGTCCAATGACTAGCTACTACCACACATTGGAATGCTTAAGTGCCCCTCTCGACTTATTAGCCAACTTGATCTCTGTCCAGGAGTCGCAAATAGTTTCTGGTGTTTGTAGGTAGTGTTAGTAGTCTACCAAGTGGCACCCGGTCAGGTGGGCTTGGGATAGACTAGGCACAAGGGGCACGGTGTACCAAGCGTAGATCCATTCGGCGAGGTGGGCTTGGGAACCCTGCACATATCATTTGGGGCCGTGAGCGACACCCCAGCCGGATCTCCTTGCGGATGGAACCCAAATAGGCGACAAACCTGGACTAGAGTCTTGTGTGGTTAGTCAGGTCGTGGCCGACACCCTCGCCAGGCTTCCGCTTAAAGGTTGCCGAGGTACATGACGTGTACATGGTGATAAGGGGTGAGAGCGTGTGTGAAGAAGTACACCCCTGCAGGGTTATCATGATCTATTCGAATAGCTGTGTCCTTGGTTATGGACTTCTTGGATGCTTACGTGGTACATAGACAACTTAAAATGGATACTCTAAAATGCTCAAGACAAGTGTGAGTGCTATGGATGGCCTTCTCGTAAGAAGACGAGGATGAATCCATAGTGGTGTATTGATGTGGTGATTAGTGGACTCGTGTGCGCTTCCTCACCTCAAAGAAGTTTCTCATTGTCGTAGAACAGGATAGCCAGTGAGTCAAAGCTGGCTTGCTGCAACTAAACCCCGCATTACCTTCTTGATACAAATGCATGTATGCTAGGATCTGATGTAAGTCTTGTTGAGTACCTTTGTACTCACGTTTGCTTTATTTATGTTTTGCAGGTGAGACATCTGTCTCACTAGTAGTATCCGCTTGGACTTCGATGAGTAGCTTGCACCTCAGCTAGGATCTTGTGCCCTTGGGAGGGACTTGTAGATAGTCAGGCCTCTTAGCCTCTTCTTTTGTAGTTGTCTGTACCCAGACATGTAATGCTTCCGTTGCTTGTACGCTCTGAATGATGGGTCATGTGACCCCTGTTGGTATTTTATGCTTTGTGGCTCTTCTGAGCTTTTATCTGTATGAGTTTGCATTATGTTGTGATGCCATGTTGTACAGCACATACTTGCATGTTATGCGTACATGTGACGTGTATTGCTATGTGTGGGAGCCGACAATCTAGTTGTTTATCCTTGGCAGTCTCTCTTATGGGGAAATGTAGTCTAGTGCTTCCTTGAGCCATAGTAGTCCGCTACAGCCCGGTTCACCGGACTCCTGCTAGCCCAGCACTACTGCTCAGGACACTTGGCTGGCTGGCATGTGCTTCACATCGTTCCTGTGTCTGTCCCTTCGGGGAAATGTCACGTGGAGACATCCGGAGTCCTGCCTAGCCTGCTATAGCCCGGGTTCCCCAGAGTCCTATTAGCCCAGTGCTACAGCACGGATTCACACGCTGCTGACCGACATGCTCGATGTGAATCATGTATGCCTGTCCCCATCGGTTAGTGCCGCTTTGGGTTCACGATTAGCCATGTCGGCCCGGGTTCTTTGTCATATGGATGCTAGCGACACAATCATATACGTGAGCCAAAAGGCGCAAACGGTCCCGGGCCAGGGTAACACTACAAGAAATATGTCAACTTGTGACCACCACTATTGGTCACTGAATGGTCACAAATTTTCATTTGTGACTGTTTTGTGACCAAAAACATAAGGTCAAAAGCTGGCCGTCGTAAACTGACTATAGCGACCTTTCTTCTGGAATGGTTGTAGACGTTTATGACCAAAATACGTCTACTGTGGCGTTTTGGTCACTAGCAACCTCCCCAGGCCACGTAGGCATCCAGCGTGGCAATCTGACGTGGCACAAGATTCAGCCCGGTCCAATTCGGTTTTCTACATGGGCCTAGCCCAACAATTCAGCCTATTTGTGTTTTTTTGTCTGTCAATTTTTGGTTGGGTTCATGGGCCATGCCCAATATTGCAGCCTTTTTATTTCGAGGGCGTGATCCTTTTTTAGACCATTTATTTTTTGGGTCGCATCTATTTCTCAATTGGGCCTCAGCCTTTTTACAGTCCATTTCCTTAATTTTTAGTTTTTTCCCTATGAATATTATTTGGAAAATGCCCATTTTAGATGCCAAATACTATTAGGTCCCACTTGTCAGGTTCTAATTAAAGACAAACCAGGTTTCAATTTCCACACAATTATTTTAGTCAGAACAGCAAAGAAATGAAAATTTTCAAACCACATGCCAATTTTGGCTAAGAACACAATCTTTACATAATTCATTTCACCATTACATGTGATACTATCACAACATATAACTACTACTACAACTATACTCCTGGCTTCACTTTTAGGCTGGAGCTTCTTAAATGAGAGGAAACACCATTTCTGGATGTGTTCGTACAAACTGAACGAAGGCATCTAACAACAAACCAAAAGAGTTAGAAACAAGATTAAAAAAACATAGAAAGCAGCTACGGACTAAATCATGAAGCATCTCTACATGCAACATGTAACAGTAATAACCACCACCACAACCAAGCTCACAACAGCAAGTCCACAGAAAAAAAAACTCTGTAAAGCAGTAAAGCCCAGCTCTTACTATTTAGCAGGCTGCACCTCTTTCCTTTTCTGCCGCAGCAGCAAGAAGCAGCCACACAAGCACCAGTAGCTCAGCAAGCTTCCAGGAATAGCACAAGGGAGCAGCAGCTGCAGTTCCTCCTCTGTTCAGTAGCACCAACAGAGCAGCTCCCCGCCGCAGCCTGACTCGCACGCAGCCCAAATCCACCGCCGCCTTCTTCCTCCTCTTCTTCACGCCGCAGCCGCCTACACCCTCCTCGGCTGCCCCCTGCGCAGCTATATCCACCCCAGGGACACGAAGCAGGACAAGAGGAAGCAACTCCCTCCCTGCCGCGTCGCAGCTCCTCGAGCCCAGCCGCACCGCCGCCGCCACGCGCACATAGCCTAAAATGAATCATATAAAACATCAAACGAGGAAATAAATGGCAAGTAGTATAAAAATCAAGGTAGCACTAGTATATTTTAACTGAGCTTGCAACCATCAATATAGTTTGCTTATAAGAAAACATACGGTCTGATGCTTATGTGCTACTAGATTACTACAGACAAATTGCAAACTATGCACTCAATTTGATACTTTCTTAACAGTTTTAATGTAAACCAACAGTTAAACCTAAAAAGATGCAAAGCTGAAATCTAACTGATGACTGTAGCAAGAGTGCTCCCAGCACAATATCACAATTCTGCATTTCTAACTTGTACTTGCAACATTTAATGCTAGCAAGAACATATGGAGGCAGATGTAGTTCCAGGAGATAGTACTTTAGCCATTGAAAAAACAAGCAGTTTACTGAGATAGGGTAGTGGTAGAAATACAATCAAAGTTACTCAATCATAAGGCATGTGAGCAGGACATGATGAATATGGCATGAAACACCAGCAATGCAATACTGCAACCAAATTATCATAGTTCAATATCTTTGATGCTCAATGGGAATTAATTAAGGAAGGGTTCAGCATGCCAATGCATTTTGGTGTGGATATTCTGGACTTTGATGCTGCTAGGTTCATTTGTCAAATGAATACATCAGGAACAAAGTGCGAGCAATAGCAATAGAAATGCATGTGTACCTCATGCAGGAGTGGAGGTTGGCGTAGGCGAGGGCGTCGTCGGGGTGGCCGGAGGCGGCGAGGCGGCGCTTGATGGACGAAATGTGTTGACATATACTCAGCTCCGTGTTGAATTCGACCGGCCAATCCCAGCTCTTAAACCGGCTTGCAGATTGACGAACACTTGGCCAATCTGCACAATAATACAGAGACAAAACAATCAACTTGCTGCACACAAGAGGAAGAGGGGATTTCTTTAGAAGAGAAACAGAACTGGACATAGAGCCACATCCCACATTAATAATTTTTTTGCAGCAGTTGTAACATAGAACAAGGACAAATGTTGTATGGACATGAACGACAGGATAAGTGACTACTGGTGAGAAAACTGAAGTTTGCAAGTTCCCTACTAGTCTCCCGACGCGGGTACTGGTTCATCAAACAACATGGATCACAAATTGCTTGAAATAAACTTGCTAGAACAAGTAGTTGTTGGTCCAGTGAATCCTGGAGAGCTTATTTCTCATGAACAGATACTTGCTAGAGAAAATCACAAACAGACAGTGTGCAGGCAGGGTACACAGAGACCAGGAGAAGTAGGGCGTGGGCGGCCGTAGTTTCACAAACACCATACAAGCAAACTCCATTACACAATATGCAGTACATAGGAAGTAATTATCATATTTTCACAAAAACAACATACAATGCAGACATATATACTCACACAAGAAGATCACTGCCTGTAGTTTTATTTAGAAGACATACACTGCAAAAATCTTAAGAGAAAAATACTGCACCGAGCAATTTACTTCATGATTAAGAGACATGCTTGTCCAGCGCATGGCAGATGGACTAAAACAACAACAACAATTATCAGGATCAAAACACCACCTAGATAGATGCTCGTTGTTCATCAAAACTATCAAGCAGTGCACGACCAAACAATCTACACATTCACTAATCAATCCAGATTACTATCCTATGACCGAAGAAGCAAATGCCATACCAGGAAATGATTAAACACATAGTATTAGTAGCATGTCCAAAATCCCAATTTTGACATGCGCTAAAACGGCAATTTGAATCAGATTTGGTTGTCTCATATATAACATGCAGATCAACAATACACATCATACCACATTTACCACTAACTATAACCAAGCTAATTAAGGTAGCCACAGTCATCTAGAAATTAGTTTAACACAGATTCGTAGCGCTGATATCAAAAGGTTGCATCAACTAAGGAGCACATATTGACATATAGATGAACTAAGCGACTGATAGGAGCAATGCAACCGAAATCAAAAGGTTCCAGATCATGTATGATGGTTCTATATTTCTATCAATAGATGAGCAATGCAAAAGAAGCAGTAGGGTCACCAAACATTCTGGATAAACATGGACATCAAGCAAACTATGTACGATAGATAGAAGAAGCTAATTAAGACAGCTACTGCAATTCGAATCCATCATTTTTCCCACAGATAAGATAAGATGCAGATCAACATTGCACTAGTACATTAATTACCCTTGATAGATGGGGCTAAGATAGATATCCACGGCCGTCCAGGAATCAATTAAGCACAAATAGAAGAGAATGGTAGGAGATATATCTGACCAAACTGAACTGAAAGTCTGAAACCACAAGTCTGCATGATGATACAGTACAGTAAAATAAAAAGACTGATAAGGAGAGCACAACTTCAATCAGCAATGCAAAAGAACCCCCTTGGATTGAATCGCTTGGTCAACAGCCTCGCATGGAATCTCGATCGATGAGGTGAAGTCATCAATCAGAATCGGATGATGGATAGGGTCCCTCCTACAGTCAAGCCAAGGAATTGGATTCAGCAGTCAGATCAGATCCATGGAATCATCCTTTTCATGTTGACAGTCAGAAAAGAAGAGAAAGGTTTGGAGTTTGGATAGAGACGGACCTCGGAGATGTAGATGTGGTCGTCGCAGTAGTCGGTGAGGCTGGCGAGCTTCTTGGGGTCGAGGAAGCGGGAGAGGACTGCTACGGCGATGTCGATGTGCTTCTTGGGGTCGAGGATGAATCACCTCTGTTTGGTCGTGCCACGGGTGCACCGCCACTGACCAGCACATGATCGAGGACAGGATCCGCTCGTTCAGGGCCGGCGTCTTGGTCTTGGGGGTGGCGGCCGTGCCGCTGCCGTTGTTGGATGGATCCTTGGTGGAGGCGGCGACCGCGACTTCTTGTGAGGGAGCCATGGATGAGTGGTGGGAGGGAGTGGGAAGGGGAACGAGGGAGAGGCAGATGCATCTCGCTGCATGCACCGGATCTTGCTGGACAGGGGTCTTCGATTCCAGCCCGAGGTCTCCAGGATCGGGCACCGGAGGTGGCAGTGGCAAGGGAGGAGTGGAGCACTAGGGGATTGGGGATCGGGGAGAGAAACCCTAGAGGCGGCGGAGGGAAGAGAGAGAGGGAAGCGGCAGAAGGAAGGGTGGAGATGAAGCTGATCTGGATCGGGGAGGGAGGGTTGGTGGGAGAGGGACGAGAGGTGAGCGAGAGACGCTGGATCGAGGGACTCAGGGAGAGTGTGGACGGCTCAGATCGACTACAGGGGGTGATCTGTGGGCTGCTTCCTGATTGGTTCGAAACATGAGGTATTTATTAAAATTAGCTCTTAGTGCTTAAAACAGGGGGTTTTGTGAAGCAACTAGCAAAATTATTTCGCAAATGGCATCACTAAAAATTTTCACTTAGTTTATACCACATTTTATGGATGATCACCAATTTGTATGCAGCTTCGGTCCTTCTAGATATTTTTATTCATTTATACAAATTTCCACCGATTCGGTAGGAAGCGGGTCAAATGTAAACTGCAGGTGCCTCGTATTTTGCTCTTTAGTTTTAACAAAATTCATTTCTAGGTACATAAGTATCTACTTAATCAGAGAAACACCAAAAAAATTCCAAGATTCAACCACTAGCTAGGAACAGTCATTTCCGTCATTTTGACCGCGTTTTGAAACGGGCATAAAAAATTCAAAAAAAAAATCAAAAAATTGGGAAACATTCGCATTGTGTCATTATATGTGGCCAAGTTCCCAGGAAAAATAACAAACTTGTAATACAACAATTATTTTAAAAAAGTGTTCTCAGAAACGAGCTATCACCTGTGGAGATCAATGGCTTTCAAGCCAAATGATCAATCTCATGGCCACATTCATGGCATAGTTTGTTCAAATGATCTCATATTGTACACAAGGGTGCATATTGGAATGGAAAACAATGTTGCCTAAGGAAGATTTCGTTTTCTTTGGACGAAAAAGCCATTTTCCATTTTTCGAGTGCCCAAAAGGAGGTTTTTTTGTGAAGGACCTACAATATATTTATTGCAAAATTGGACCAAATCATTTTTCTAAAATACTAGGACATATTTAATGCACAATTTATCAAATGGTTGGGTTTCAAAAGTTTTTATCCACCTCTCGTGAAAAAGACAAATTTTCGCCGATTCAGTTGGAAGTGGGTCAAATTTGAACTGTAGCTGCCTTGTAGTTTTCTATTTATTTTTTTCAAAAATCATTTCTAGGTACATAAGTATATATTTAATAATAGAAACACCAAAAAAATTCCAAGGTTCAACCACTAGCTAGGAACGGTCAAGCCCGTCGTTTTGATCGCATTTTGAAACGGGCATAAAAAATTCAAAAAAATCAAAAAATTGGGAAACCTTCGCATTGTGTCATTATATGTGGCCAAGTTCCTAGAAAAAATAACAAACTTGTAATACGGCAATTATTTTAAAAAAGTGTCTTCAGAAACGAGCTATCACGTGTGGAGATCAATGGCTTTCAAGCCAAAGATCAATCTTATGGCCACATTCATGGCATAGTTTGTTCAAATGATCTCATATTGTGCACAAGGGTGCATATTGGAATGGAAAACAATGTTGCCTAAGGAAGTTTTCATTTTCTTTGGACGAAAAAGCCATTTTCCATTTTTCGAGTGCCCAAAAGGAGGTTTTTTGTGAAGGACCTACAATATATTTATTACAAAATTGAACCAAATCATTTTTCTAAAATACTAGGACATATTTAATGCACAATTGATCAAATGGTTGGGTTTCAAAACTTTTTATCCACCTCTCGTGAAAAAGACAAATTTTCGCCGATTCAGTTGGAAGTGGGTCAAATTTGAACTCTAGCTGCCTTGTAGTTTGCTATTTATTTTTTTCAAAAATCATTTCTAGGTACATAAGTATCTATTTAATCATAGAAACATCAAAAAATTCCAAGATTCAACCACTAGCTAGGAACGTCAAGCCTGCCGTTTTGAGCGCATTTTGAAACGGGCATAAAAAATTCAAAAAAATCAAAAAATTGGGAAACCTTCGCATTGTGTCATTCTATGTGGCCAAGTTCCTAGGAAAAATAACAAACTTATAATACGGCAATTATTTTAAAAAAGTGTTCTCAGAAACGAGCTATCACGTGTGGAGATCAATGGCTTTCAAGCCAAATGATCAATCTTATGGCCACATTCATGGCATAGTTTGTTCAAATGATCTCATATTGTGCACAATGGTGCATATTGGAATGGAAAACAATGTTTCCTAAGGAAGTTTTCATTTTCTTTGGACGAAAAAACCATTTTCCATTTTTCGAGTGCCCAAAAGGAGGTTTTTTTGTGAAGGACCTCCAAAATAATTGTTGCAAAATTGGACCAAATCATTTTTCTAAAATACTAGGACATATTTAATGGACAATTGAGAAAATTTTTGGGTGTAAAAAGTTTTGATCCACCTCTCGTGAAACAGACAAATATCCGCCGATTTAGTTGGAAGCGGGTCAAATTTGAACTGCAGCTGCCTCATAGTTTGCTATTTATTTTTTCCAAAAATAATTTCTAGGTACATAAGTATCTTTTTAATCAGAGAAACACCAACAAAATTCCAAGATTCAACCACTAGCTAGGAACGGTCATTCCCGCCGTTTTGACCGCATTTTGAAACGGGCATAAAAAATTCAAAAAAAATCAAAAAATTGGGAAACCTTCGCATTGTTTCATCATATGTGGCCAAGTTCCTAGGAAAAATAACAAACTTCTAATACGGAAATTATTATAAAAAGTGTTCTCAGAAACGAGCTATCACGTGTGGAGATTAATGGTTTTCAAGCCAAATGATCAATCTTATGGCCACATTCATGGCATAGTTTGTTCAAATGATCCCATATTGTGCACAAGAGTGCATATTGGAATGGCAAACAATGTTGTCTAAGGAAGTTTTCATTTTCGTTGGATGAAAAAACCATTTTCCATTTTTCGAGTGCCCGAAAGGAGGTTTTTTTGTGAAGGAACTACCAAATAATTGTTGCAAAATTGGACCAAATCATTTTTATAAAATACTAGGACATATTTAATGCACAATTGACAAAATGGTTGGTTGTAAAAAAATTTGATCCACCTCTCGTGAAAAAGACAAATTTCCGCCGATTCAGCTAGAAGCGGGTCAAATTTGAACTGCAGCTGCCTCATAGTTTGCTATTTATTTTTTCCAAAAATCATTTCTCATTACATAAGGACCTATTTAATCATAAATACATGGTTTGGTGGCGATACGTCGAGGTTTGGGTGGTGGCCGAGGGCCCCAACTCTAGAGCGCGTAAACTCGAATGCCCGTCGCGTGGTCACCGCGTGACTGTAATGTTGCCATGTGTTCTGGGCGGCCTAGGCATGTCTAGTGGGTTGGGCAGTCCCCAGGTTGGCGCTAGGAAGAAAATTACAATATATGATTCTCACGAGGAGACCGATCGATGCTCAAACATGAATTAGCAGCCAAGTGTTTGATTAGTGGTACGGGAAATGCACATGGCCAATGGGTGTGAGTTTTGGCTGAGGTTGATCATCTACTAAGGAGAATGTCTTCACAAATTTTGAGCTCAAAAGGAGGATCCTAGGTGGTACTTGCTTTGCAAAGTACCACGCTGGAAAAAATATGAATGTAGAAGCTGGGCTCAAAATAATGAATGGAGTGAGCTGAAATTTTGTGGAGGATGGTTATTTGGGCATAGGAAAGCATTGTAGAAAATTGATACCATTTGGACATGCCAAAGTAGTACTTCCTTCACAATGCTCTTCTATCGACATAAACTTGGGAAAACTAGTGAGAGAGATTGGATGAATGAAATGAGCTCAAAATTGGTGCAGGTGAGTTACTTAGGTATGGTCATGCGCTGGTAAATTTTCAGATAATTTGGGTAAGCCTAGCTAGTACTTACTTCACAAAGCTTCTCACGAGGTAGAAACTTTAGAAATTTCCCGAGAAAGATTTACTAGGAAAATTGAGCTGAATATTATCATGTGGCAATGATTTGGGTATGGAAGAGTGCCTGAAAAGTTTGAGGGTAATAGGAGGGGTCTATATAACACTTGCTTTGCAACGTGCCAATTTGGCCATAAAATATAAATTGAACCTGGGCTCACATAGATAATTTGACTGAGCTGCAATTTGGAGGAGGGTGATAATTTCGGCATCTGAAGGAACTGTATAAATTTCATGTCATTTAGAGATATAAAAAAGGTACTTCCTTCACAATGCTTCTAGGTGGACAAAAACTTTGGAAATTTGCCGAAGAAGATTTGCTAGGCAAATGGAGCTGAATTTTGTCATGCGGTAATGATTTCGATAGGAAAGAGTGCCCAAAAATTTCGAGGGCAATCAAGAATATATATAAATAGCACTTCCTTCATAAAGTGTTCTTGTGAACAGAATAGGAAAATGAATATTGTTGAATTAGTTTTGAACTAGGCAAGGAAGGATTTTTACATATTTGATGAAAATATGACCCAAAGAATTTATGAGATTTTTTTGGGAATTTTCGGAATGATAGAAATATAGGTTGCTTCACAACCTAGGGCAAAAACTGCCACATGGACATGACACATAGGCAAAACTGATGAGATGGTGCCTAGTCATCACAACCCACCACAATCTACAAGGCTATGACCATCTATATTGGTCATTAACAACTAGAAATAAGGCAGCGGACTAGCACTGTTTGCTTTGTGGCCATTTCGTGTAAGGAAATTACGACCTTTCTGACCAAAATGGTCGCAATGGTTTAGGGTTTGGAGCCCCCTGAATAGCTTTTGACCAATTGGTCTAAAATGGTCATAAATTTATGACCAATTCTTCGAGGGTCACTGACAGAAGGTCATAAGTTGACATATTTCTTGTAGTGTAAGGCGACACCCGTGGGAATACCGTGCGTGAGGCCGCAAAGTGATATGAGGTGTTACCGGCTAGATCGATGTGACTTGGAATCGGGGTCCCGACAGCTTTGGTATCAGAGCCTGACTGCTTGTAGGATTTCCAAGCCAACCTGGTCGAAGTTGAGTCTAGAAATTCTTTATTTATATAAGGGAATGGATTGTGGAAGGGATCATAAGGCTCTTTTTACTCCTTATACCTCATGCCCTTCTGATCTGAGTCATCCTATCTTTCGTACGAGGTTAAGGAACTAGGCTTCCTATCCCGTCTATCAGGATCACGTGTTACTACTCCGTAGTCCCATAGGTTTGGTTGATCTGAGTCATATCCCAGTTTGAGTACCTCCGGTGTAGCCTGTTTAGTAATATCTCAGAACCTTGGGTGATGATGTTGAGTTTGGTGCTACCCCATCATTTGCAGGATGTCTCATTTTGAGCATTTTACTGCCGTTATGCTGCCGAAATTGTCCTAGGAGTTCAAGAGATAGTATTTTCCTCGTATTATATTCTACATCCTTATGATGATGCTGAATCCATCCTTGTTTCCTTGGTTGGTTCTTTAGGATGTCGTCAGTTAACCGAAGTTCTGTTGCTCATAGCCGGAACCACGGAGATGGTAGGGATGAGGATCCTCCCGACCAGTCCTCGTTGGCAGAGTTCATGTTAGAGGTTGAGATGAACAAGCGTGAGACTAACCGCTTGTTAGCACGTATCGAGGAGAACACCGCACCCAATGCAAGGAGTCAGCAACCATCTATGATTTCATTGGTCTGAAACCACCTACCTTCCATCATTCAATCGAACCACTCGATGCAGATGACTGGCTTCGTAGTATCACTCACAAGCTGCATTCTGTGAACGTAGCTGAAAGTGACAAGGTCACCTATGCTACATATCACCTGGAAGGTCCTGCTAGTCTTTGGTGGCAGAACTATGAGGCTATGCTTCTAGCTGGCCAGATAACCACCTGGAGAGATTTCACTGAGGCCTTTCGCGAGCATCACATTCCTCAGGCTCTCATTGACCGCAAGAGAGAAGAGTTCTGAGTTTCACCCAGAGTAAGATGGCTGTTGATGCTTACAGTAGGGAATTTGAGAACCTTGCCCGCTATGCTACAGAAGAGGTGTCCACAGACGCCAAGAAGCAGGCTAGGTTCCGGAAGGGTCTCAACCCCAAGTTGCGTCGTGATCTCCACCTACATCACTGTGATACATTCCACGCTCTTGTGAATAAGGCCATTAATGCAGAGACAACTCAACTCACATACGAGGAGTCTCGTAAGCACACCAGTGATTTGGATTCTTCCTCCAGTTCTAGTTCTCAGAAGTGCCGGATTTGGGTTCTGAACTTCGCTCTTCCACCCGGTTATACACCAAGGCCTTCTTGTGTGGCACCTCACCCAGTTCAACCGTATTCTACACCCATGCCTATTGGTAGACCACTTGTCAACGCGGGTCCTTGTCCTACCTCCAAGATTTGTTACAAGTGCGGAGAGCCAGGCCACATTGCCCGTATTTGCACTCAGACCCGTGTTGCTCCACCCAGCCCGAGAAGTCTGTTGGCCGTGGTAGTAAGCCTTCACACCAGATGTTCAGTGCCAAGTCAGCTCCCACTGAACCTGGACGTGTGCATCACGTCTCAGCCAAAGGCGCTCATGATGATACAGATGTCGTTCTTGGCACACTCCTTGTCAACTGTCATCCAACTTCGGTTCTATTCGATACTGGAGCATCTTACTCCTTCATTTCTGAAAGTTATGCCCGCTTGCACGACATGTCATTTTGTGATATGCCCTCCCCACTACTCATTCAAACTCCTGGATCCAGGTGGCAAACTTCTAGGATAAGTTATGGCAATGAAATACATGTTGACAGACTTGTATTCCTAGCTTCCTTGATATCCCTTAAGTCTTCAGATATTAACATCATCTTGGGTATGGACTGGATGAAAGCTCATTATGCCAAGATTGACTGTTACACTAGGTCTGTTCAGCTCACACACGCCTCTAGCAAGATAGTCACTGTCTCCACCAAAATTGCAAAGCATCAACTCTATTCTGTAAATGCTAGCCTTCTTCCTGACCTTTAAGATATCCCGATAGTCCGCGACTTTCCGGATGTCTTTCTAGAGGAACTGCCAGGTATTCCACCTGACAGAGATGTAGAGTTTGTCATGGATCTTATCCCCGGAACCGCCCCAATTTCTAGGAGACCCTACAAGATGGCACCCTTAGAGCGAGCTGAGCTTAAGAACAAACTTGATAAGTCCTTGCAAAAGGGTTTCATCCGTCCTAGTTCTTCTCCCTGGGCTTGCCCCATTCTCTTCGTCAAGAAGAAGGATGGTACGGACCGAATGGTTGTAGATTATGGTCCCGTTAATTTGGTCACGATAAAGAACAAGTATCCGCTCCCCAGGATCAACGATCTGTATGATCAGCTCGCTGGATCCTCAGTCTTTTCCAAGATGGATTTGAGGTTAGTCTATCACCAAATCAAGATCAGAAATGGGGATATTTCTAAAACGGCTTTTGTCACTCGTTATGGGCAGTATGAGTACACAGTCATGTCCTTCGGTCTAACCAATGCTCCAGCTACATTCTCCCGCTTGATGAACTCAATCTTCATGGAGTACTTAGATAAGTTCGTCGTGGTTTACCTTGATGATATCCTTATTTACTCGAAGAATGAGGAAGAGCATGCCGAACATCTTGGTCTTGTGTTAGAAAAACTCAGAGAACACCGCCTTTATGCCAAATTCTCCAAGTGCGAATTTTGGTTGCTAGAAGTGACCTACCTAGGCCACGTAATCTCTGGTAAGGGCATTGCTGTCAATCCCGAAAGAGTTCAAACCATTCTTGATTGGACTCCACCTAAAACGATTAAGCAAGTTAGGAGTTTCCTTGGCTTAGCTAGTTTTTGCCGCCGCTTCGTTGAGAACTTCTCCAAAGTGGCCAAACCTCTCATGGAACTTCTCAAGAAAGATAAAAAGTTTGAGTGGTCCCCACAGTGTGAGTGCAGCTTTCAGGAACTGAAAAGATGCCTGACTTCTGCTCCCGTACTTGTGCCACCGGATTTCACTAAAGACTTTGTTATCTACTACGATGCCTCACGACAGGGACTAGGTTGCATCCTTATGCAAGATCACCATGTGATTGCCTATGCATCTCGACAGTTGCATCCACATGAGGAGAATTATCCTACACATGATCTAGAGCTTGCAGCCGTAGTCTATGCACTTAAGACATGGTGACATTACCTCCTTGGTAAACGTTGCGAGATTTACACTGACCACCAGAGTCTCAAGTATATCTTCACCCAACCAGATTTGAACCTTAGGCAAAGACGTTGGTTGGAGTTGATCTCAGATTACGACTTAGGAATTACCTACACCCCAGGCAAGGGGAATGTCATGGCTGATGTGCTAAGTCGTAAGTCCTATTGCAACAATATCATGTTGCAGCAGGGCCAGCCACTTCTCCATGAGGAATTATGTAAGCTTAACCTTCACATTGCTCCTCATGGATTCCTTTCTACCTTGGTGGCGAAACCTACCCTTGAGGATCAGATCATTACTGATCAGAAGTTTGATAGGGGTGTTATCCGCATCAAGAGAAACATTAAGAAGGGAGTTGGTGTATGTTTCTCTATGGATGATCGAGGTGTTGTTTTCATTGAGAATCGCTTGGTGGTTCCCAAGAATCAACATCTGCGACAACTGATTCTTAAGTAGGCACATGAATCTCCTCTCACAATTCATCCCAGCAGTACTAAGATGTATCAGGACCTACGCCAGAGGTTCTGGTGGACTAGGATGCAGAGAGGAATTGCTCAGTTTATTGCTAACTGTGACATTTGTCGTCGCGTTAAGGTAGAACATCAAAGACCTGCTGGCACCCTTCAACCTTTAGCTATTCCTGAGTGGAAATGGGATAAAGTTGGTATGGACTTCATCACCCGCTTTCCCAGGACCAAGAAAGGGAATAATGCTATCTTCGTAGTCATTGATCGTCTTTCCAAAGTGGCTCACTTCCTACCCATTCGAGAGAGTATCACTGCTAGTCAGCTCGCTGACTTATATATTTCTCGAATAGTGTCACTTCATGGTGTTCCACTAGAGATCAATTCAGACCGTGGTAGTCTTTTCACTTCTCATTTATGGGAGAGTTTCCAAACTACCATGGGCACCCATCTTTCCTTCAGTACCGGTTTCCACCCTCAATCAAGTGGTCAGGTGGAAAGGGTCAACCAAATTCTCGAAGACATGCTTAGAGCTTGTGTTATCTCATTCGGTATGGATTGGGAGAAGTGTCTTCCCTTCGTCGAGTTTGCTTATAACAACAGCTACCAATCCAGCCTCAAGGAAGCTCCTTTTGAGGTTCTGTATGGACGAAGATGTTGAACACCTTTAAACTGGTCAGAAACCGGTGAAAGACAATTCTTTGGACCGGATATGATCCAGGAGGCAGAAGAGCAAGTTCGCATCATTCATGAGAACTTGAAAACAACCCAATTGTAGGATCGAAAGTATGTCTAGAGGGGGGGGGGTGATTAGACTACTTGACCAAATAAAAACTTAGCCTTTTCCCAATTTTAGTTCTTGGCAGATTTTAGCTATCTTAGAGCAAGTCAAGCAATCATCACACAATTCAAGCAAGCATGCAAAGAGTTTATTGGCAGCGGAAAGTAAAGCATGCAACTTGCACGAATGTAAAGGGAAGGGTTTGGAGGATTCAAACGCAATTGGCGACACAGATGTTTTCCCGTGGTTCGGATAGGTGGTGCTATCCTACATCCACATTGATGGAGACTTCAACCCACGGAGGGCTCCACCCACGAAGGGTCCACGAAGAAGCAACCTTGTCTATTCCACCATGGCCATCGCCCACGAAGGACTTGCCTCACTAGCTGTAGATCTTCACAAAGTAGGCGATCTCCTTGCCCTTACAAACTCCTTGGTTCAACTCCACAATCTTGTCCGAGGCTCCCAAGTGACACCTAGCCAATCTAGGAGACACCACTCTCCAAGAAGTAACAAATGGTGTGTTGATGATGAACTCCTTGCTCTTGTGCTTCAAATGATAGTCTCCCCAACACTCAACCCTCTCTCATAGGATTTGGATCTGGTGGAAAGAAGATTTGAGTGCAAAGCAACTTAGGGAAGGCTAGAGATCAAGATTCATATGGTAGGAATGGAATATCTTGGTATCAACACATGAGTAGGTGGTTCTTTCTCAGAACATATGAGTAGGAATGGAATGTGTGTTCTGATGGCTCTCTCACCGAATGAAGAGGTGGTGGAGGGGTATATATAGCCTTCACACAAAATCCAACCGTTACACCCAATCTACCAATCTCGGTGGGACTGAATCAGAAAACTCGGTCTGACCGAAATAGTAAACCTAGTGACCGTTAGGAATTTCGGTGGGACTAAGATGCAACTCGGTAGGACCGATTCGGTTAAGGTTAGGGCATAACGTAATCTCGGTGAGACCGATCGCACAAACTCGGTGAGACCGAGTTCGGCAATTAGCTAACCAGAGAGTTGGTCAGGCAAACTCGGTGGGACCGACTTGCTCTTTCGGTGAGACCGAAACGTTACAAGAAGGAAACATAGAGTTTACCTTGCATTCTCGGTGGGACCGATTCGCTCTTTCGGTGAGACCGAAAAGTTACAAAAGGGAAACAGAGAGTTTGCAAGCCCATCTTGGTGAGACCGAGAACCTTATCGGTAGGACCGAATTGCTAGGGTTTGGCAGTGGCAAATGACAAGTGAAACTCGGTGGTGCCAGATTGACAAAATCGGTATGACCGAGTTTGGCTTAGGGTTTAGGTCATTTGTGGATATGGAAAGGTGGTTGAGGATTTTGGAGCATATCACTAAGCACATAGAGTAAGAGGCTCATTAAGCAACACCTCATCCCTCCTTGATAGTATTGGCTTTTCCTAAAGACTCAATGTGATCGTGGATCACTAAAATATAAAATGAGGAGTCTTGAACTTTTGAGCTTGAGCCAATTCTTTGTCCTTAGCATTTTGAGGGTTCCACTTTCACATCCATGCCATGCCAATCATTGAGCTTTCCTGAAATAATCATCTTGGAATAGCATTAGCTCAATGAGCTATATGTTGTTATGAATTACCAAAACCACCTAGGGATAGTTGCACTTTCAATCTCCCCATTTTTGGTAATTGATGACAACATATAGATCAAAGCTTCGACAAATGATAATAATCATGAAATACACCGTCGCTTTGAGAAGTATGTGATAAGTAAGAGCTCTAAATTTGTGCATATTTAAAATTTGCTTTGGACTGCAAATGCACATGGAGTTAGAATCATGGGTTACTCTTCCATGTCACATACATCTTGGTGGAGCGCTCAAAAATGATAAGATTGAAATACATGCACTCATCACCAAGAATAGCGAATGATCACAAACGATAGATAGAATGATAATATTTAAGCAAGCATTAAGCAAACATTAAGTGTAGCTTATGATCAAACACTTGATCATCGATGTCTCACGAATAATGACATAGTATCTCACACACAAGCAAACAAAGTTCGAAAAACCACCAAATAAAGCAAGAGAGAAAAGCAACACTCTCTCTCTCGAAGCCTATGATCTATACATCTTCTCCCCCTTTGGCAACAAGTTACCAAAAAGTTCCTAGAAAATGCATATTGCTAAGTCGACGCTCAGGCTTGATCTTCAGGTGGTGGTGGAGTCCGGAGCACGCCAAGGACAAAGCCTTCAATAGAAGTGATCGGAGTCGAGGCTGAAGTGGATGCTGGAGCTGGTGGAACGAAGGCTGTAGCTGGTTCAGACGTTGTGGCTCTGGTGTCAGCAACTGGCAGTGCAGACGACCTCGGACCTCGTGGCACCCTAGCAAAAGCATAAGTTGTGGTCTTGCCTCTCCTCTCATTCATGTCCTCCTGAAGCTGCTCCATGGCGGTCTGTATTTCTGTCACCTTGATGTCCATGTCATAGAATCTCTGTTCCATGATCCTTTCTAGGCTCGCCTGGTTCTGAGTCAGGGTGGAAAGTCCTTGCTCAATACGCAGGGTGAACGCTATCAGGTAACCGAGTTGTTCTTGTTTGGTCTTCAAGAAGTAATCAGATGCCTCTGCTTGAGTAGGCATCCTGGCAGCTTTTTCCTTCCTCGCCTTCTCCTTCTGAGCTTGTGCATGTGTAGATGAGGGTTCATTTTCAGTCATAACCACTTGGTTATCCTCAAAATCTGGACGGATGGGCAGGTGTTCCTTATCCAATAAATACACGCCCGTGCCCATCTTGGAGTTGATGAGCTCCTGAATCTATGGGGCATACCCACAACTCCTCTTCTGGTCTGCAGCTGTCCTCTTGATTGTTTCCACAATGAGACTCATGACCTTGAATTTCTGAGGCACGTCAAAGACATGAAGCAGGTTGATCGCGTGACCTCTGATCATCTTGTGATCTCCAGATTTGGGCAGAAGGGTGTGCCTAAGGATCCAGTTGATTGTAGGCAATCCTGAGAGCAGATAGTGCACAGAGCCAAACTTGAACGTGTCAAGTGCTTCATTCGGGATCTCCTTGTACATGTTGGACATGGAGTTGTGATCCATCTTTTTCTTGGCATAGATGTCCAAGTCATCAGCTTGCTCCTCTGGGGCATTGATCAACTTCGCCCATTCTTCAACAGTGGATTGGTACCTTGTACCCTCAGACATCCATGTGATCCCGCCATCCGGATAAAAGTGTGATGTGGAGTAGAATTGCATGATCAGCTCCTCGTTCCACTTTGTGAGCTTCTGCCCAACAAAGTCTGCAACTCCACATGCACGAAAGCTGTCAAATACACCGGGGTAGTGCTCTTCATTGTCCTTGATGTAGGTCCAGTCGACCCATCTCATGTCACAAACGATTGGCTTCTTGTCAAGCAAAACAGTCTTATAGAAATCCTGCTGCTCCTTCGTATGGAATCTGTAATCCACGGCAGTCCTTCTTCTAGAAGCATACGGATCTGCTTCTCTCCATTTCCTCGGCCCTGAATCTCTCCTGAGCTTCATATCCTCAGCCACATGATGAGCATCGTTGTGGTCTGGGATCTTGGGCTTGAGCTTCCTAAGGACACTCTCTTCCTCTTCTTCGATAACTTCAGGCATTGGGGCCTTGTTCTTTTCTGCAGCTGGGATGCTTTGTGTATTTCTCTTTGGTGCACTCTTAGCCTTAGATGCAGCCTTAGGTGCTTCCTTGGGCTTGGATGCAGCTGTTCCTGACCTTATAGCATCTCCCATGAGTTTGGCTGCCTTGGGTGCTGGTGCAGCAACCTCTTCTTCTTCTTCCTCCTCATCGACCATGATGGAGGCCTTCCCAAGCACTCTGGCTACAGTCTTTTTCACCCTCTCTTTCCTCTTCTTGCCCTCAGCAGCAACGGGCTTAGTGGGAGCAGGCTTCACAGTTGAAGCCCTAGCCTTTGACATGGGCTGCCTGCCTGCTGGCCTTTTGATCTTCAGCCCTGGCTTGGTTCCTTGAGCTGGTTCAGCTCTCTTTGATGTGGCCTCTTCCTCTGCCACATAGTCTTCATCCTCAGAATCAGACGTTCTCTTCTTCCTTTGACGTGTGGCAGCCTTGGGCAGATTGCTGGGGGTGCTCCTGCTGCCATCATCGGAAGAGCTTGAGGGGCTAGTGCCCTCACTCATTACAACTTGCTGCTCAGACACATTCTGGCTGTCACTTTGATCAGACATGTTGCAAACTAACTACTGACCCTGTGAATAGATTATGGATAAGATAGAGTGGATGAGCATCACAAAAAGCAGAGATTTTTGCAAAAGATTAATTCAAAAACTTAGTTTTAGTTTTCCACAGAAAGCATCTCGGATCCACCGATTTTCAAACTCGGTGACACCGATGCAGTTTTGGCACCAGAACTGGTGAACTCGGTCAGACCGAGTCACAGTTCGGTGGCACCGAGACTGCTAGGGTTTCACAGAATTCCAAAATCGGTCGCACCGATAAGTTACTCTCGGTCAGACCGAGTTTCACTTGTGCAATGGCAAAAGCCAGATCGGTGGGACCGAGTTTTTCAACTCGGTGGGTCCGAGATGGTTTCGGCGGAAACCTAACCCTAAAATTTTCAAATTAAACCTATTCTACGAGATCATTGACTAGATAGGAGTGTTTCAATCGTGGCAAGAATCATAATGATCACAATGTCCTAGGAATCGGAGTGGAGAATAGCACAAAGATCGAGTCCATACCCTAGTTCGGTGGAGACTCGCTACGGCGGCAACGGCGGGGCAGAAATCCGTTGACGGCGGCGGAGACCAGCGACTGGAGGCTGCTGGCGACGAGAAGACGATCCGGAGACCACGAAGGCAGAGCAGGCTATCGCGCGGGTAAAGAGGTTTCGGAGAAATTTCCAATATTTTGCCCGTCACTATATATAGCCCGACCCTGTCGGTGTGACCGAGTGGAACAACTCGGTGGCACCGAGATGCAAAACTATGTGCAGTTATTGCAACTCGGTGTGACCGAAAAGTTCAAATCGATTGCACCGAGATCGAAAACCTAGATCAACTTAATGAACTCGGTAGGACCGAAAATGGAGTATCCGTCAGACCGAGATTCATAAAGAGGTTTTGGAAGTTTAAGTCTATGACGAATCGGGGACTCCGAGCGCTCCTCACACAGAGTGGTTCGAATCTGACTTGATCAAGTTTTGTGATGCAGCATGAATAGAGTTGGAGACGAGAAAAGCATAGATAGCTAGAGGAGGTTCTTAGGCATTCTTGCCCATCCACTTGGCAAAAGAAGAAAGCCAAACAATCAAAACAACAAGTGGATGTCCTCGAATAAGTAAAATGTGCAACCAACATGCTCACACAATAAAATGGCAAATGAAATATGTGGCAAAGCATGCACAACCAATTCTAGCATCTATCAAGCAATTTGCGATGACTAGGTCATCTATATATGAGTATATTGACTTAGGAGTCAAGTGAGAACACTTGATCATAGGTCATACTCATCGTTTAAGCTCAAGTGGGGTTACCACTTTTACATAAAGCATTGTTGTATTCACATCTTTATAGTTGCTTTAGCTCAAGTCTTAGAGTAAAGCTCCCCCTAGATGTGATATCCCCCATAAGAGGGATGAACTAACCTTGGGTTTTGTTGATGATGACTTCATGTAGATGTTGAAGATGTGGATGCTCAATGTTGATGTAGATCACTTGGAGCTATCCATTTGAGTGAATTGCACTTTCAATACCTACATGGATTAGTCCCACAAGGAACAAACAAGGATATCCATAGACATAGAGTGATGCACACACAAGATGATGTCCATGAAAACTTTAGGTTACCTTGTCCCTTGTCTTACCAACACGAGGGTTTGTGACTCCTTGAACTAGTGCAAGATGTGGAAGTTGATTGCACTTGTTCTTGCCAAAATGATAAGAGTGAAGTATGTTGGCGGAGTCACCCTCAAGAACTCTCTAGTTCTTCTTCTTTTGGATCCACACCATCTTGATGGGAATCCTTGGAGTTGTAGTCGTACTTGATGTAGTGGAACTTGAAGTAGTCTTGGGAATCCACTTGACTAAGGTCTTGGGAGCTTCTTCAAATGCATCAATCTCCTCTTGAAGCTTGTCCTTGCCTTTTTGCTTGTAGTCTTGTGGTGAAAGATCATCTTGAGCTTGTGTCCCCTCGGAAGAAGTGTCATACTTCTCTTGTTGAGGAACAAACTTTGTCTTGGGGTATTGATCTTCTTCAGATTCAACTCCATTGGCATTGAACTTTCGTTCAAAACCAACACCTTGATTCTTCCGGTGCATTCCTTGCTTGCGCACAATTTCTTAGAATTGCTTACTTCCGGCAAGGCTCTTGTAAACACCTTTCTCTATAATTCCCTTCAATAAGCTATTTTCTTGCTCAAGTGTAACTTGGCTAAGAGAATCATTAGTGGAATCAAGAGAACTACTAGAAGCAACAATATTGGATTTAGCATGATCATTGTTACTACTAGAGGAAGAATCTTTCTTATTCTTGTTACTAGTCTTGACTTGAGGCATGTAAGTGGATAATAGTAAACGCTTGGCAATGTAAGAAGAACTATTCTTGCGGAGATCATCATTGATTGCTTTTAAGAACTCATGCTCTTGCTCAAGATTGAGCTTTTCAAAGCGTAATTTCTCATGAGCTCTTAAAAGTTCTCGATGATCTTCGAAGATAGTTTCATGAGCTAACTTAAGAGTGTTTAGTTCTTTAGTTAGAGCCTCAATCTTCTCCTTATCATTGTCATTCGTTTTAGCATGATTAATTGATATTTCACCATAATATTCTTCACTAGAGTTGTCACCAAGCAAACAAGTCATCTTCATCACTATTAAAATCAACGTACTCGGGGTGTGTTACCTTAGGACCTTTGGCCATGAAGCATCTTCCAATTCCTTCATTTGGTGAGTCAAATATGTCATAGGAGTTGGTTGACACAAGTGCTAGACCGGCAACACCTTCATCTTGAGTATCTTCGGAGTCGGAGTGATAACTTCTCTCGGAGTGGCTGTCGGAGTCGGAGCCGGATACCCATTCACGAACATGAGCTTGATGTCTTCGTTTTGTATAGCTCCTTGATGATTTTTCCTTCCTTTTCGAGTCCTTGCTTCTCCGTGAGTATCTTCGTTCATAACGATCATCTCTACTCCTTCTCTCTCTTGGTGGAGATTCTTTGCTTCTTATTTTTGGAGAATCTTCTCTTCTCTTGTAGGAAGCCGTACACTCATTGGAATAGTGTCCGGGTCTTCCACAATTATAGCAGTTTCGCTCTCGACTAGAAGATCTTTTGTCATTGTAGGACCTTGACTTGAAGCTTCTATCTTTGCTTCCACTCTTGTAGAACTTGTTGAAGTTCTTCACCATTAAGCTCAATTCTTCATTGAAGTTTTGTTTCTCACTTGATGATGTGGGGGCTTCACATGACGCTTTGTAAGCACCACTTGATTTATAGTGAAGTTCCTCTTTATCCTTGAGTGACATCTCATGAGCAACAATCCTTCCAATTACTTCTGTTGGCTTGAGATCTTTGTAGTTGGGCATCATTTGGATTAATGTGCACACGGTATCATATTTCCCATCCAAGGCTCTTAGGATCTTCTTGATGATGAATCTATCGGTCATCTCTTCACTTCCTAAGCCGGCAATCTCATTTGTGATGAGAGCAAGCCTAGAGTACATTTCAGCGACACCTTCACCATCCTTCATCTTGAACTTGTCAAGTTGACTTTGGAGCACATCCAACTTGGATTCCTTGACGGAGTCGGTACCTTCGTGCATATCAATCAAAGTATCCCAAATTTCCTTTGCATTCTCAAGGCGGCTGATTTTGTTGAATTCTTCGGGCCACAATCCGTTAAAGAGAATATCACAAGCTTGAGCATTGTATTGCAACATCTTCAACTCATCCGCGGTAGCTTCACGGTTTGGTTCCCTCCCATCGAAGAACTCACCTTGCAAGCCAACACAAACAATAGCCCATACGGCGGGGTTATGTCCAAGAATATGCATTTTCATTTTATGCTTCCAACTAGCAAAATTAGTGCCATCAAAGTTAGGACCTCTACGGTGATAATTTCCCTCGCTAGACGCCATACTCTCCTAGGTTGTGAAACCAAGGCTATGACCACCAAAAGCTATGGAGATCAAGGCAAATGGAGACCAAAGCTCTGATACCACTTGTAGGATCGAAAGTATGTCTAGAGGGGGGTGATTAGACTACTTGACCAAATAAAAACTTAGCTTTTTCCCAATTTTAGTTCTTGGCAGATTTTAGCTATCTTAGAGCAAGTCAAGCAATCATCACACAATTCGAGCAAGCATGCAAAGAGTTTATTGGCAGCGGAAAGTAAAGCATGCAACTTGCACGAATGTAAAGGGAAGGGTTTGGAGGATTCAAACGCAATTGGAGACACGGATGTTTTCCCGTGGTTTGGATAGGTGGTGCTATCCTACATCCACATTGATGGAGACTTCAACCCACGGAGGGTAACGGTTGCGCGAGTCCACGGAGGGCTCCACCCACGAAGTTGCCATGAAGAAGCAACCTTGTCTATTCCACCATGGCCATCGCCCGCGAAGGACTTGCCTCACTAGCGATAGATCTTCACGAAGTAGGCGATCTCCTTGCCCTTACAAACTCCTTGGTTCAACTCCACAATCTTGTCGGAGGCTCCCAAGTGACACCTAGCCAATCTAGGAGACACCACTCTCCAAGAAGTAATAAATGGTGTGTTGATGATGAACTCCTTGCTCTTGTGCTTCAAATGATAGTCTCCCCAACACTCAACTCTCTCTCATAGGATTTGGATCTGGTGGAAAGAAGATTTGAGTGGAAAGCAACTTGGGGAAGGCTAGAGATCAAGATTCATATGGTAGGAATGGAATATCTTGGTCTCAACACATGAGTAGTTGGTTCTTTCTCAGAACATATGAGTAGGAATGGAATGTGTGTTCTGATGGCTCTCTCACCGAATGAAGAGGTGGTGGAGGGGTATATATAGCCTTCACACAAAATCCAACCGTTACACCCAATCTACCAATCTCGGTGGGACCGAATCAGAAAACTCGGTCTGAGCGAAATAGTAAACCTAGTGACCGTTAGGAATTTCGGTGGGACTGAGATGCAATTCGGTAGGACCGATTCGGTTTGGGTTTGGGCATAACATAATCTCAGTGAGACCGATCGTATAAACTCGGTGAGACCGAGTTCGCCAATTAGCTAACCAGAGAGTTGGTCAGGCAAAGTCGGTGGGACCGACTTGCTCTTTCGGTGAGACCGAAACGTTACAAGAAGGAAACATAGAGTTTAGCTTGCATTCTCGGTGGGACCGATTCGCTCTTTCGGTGAGACCAAAAAGTTACAAAAGGGAAACAGAGAGTTTGCAAGCCCATCTCGGTGAGACCGAGAACCTTATCGGTAGGACCGAATTGCTAGGGTTTGGCAGTGGCAAATGACAAGTGAAACTCGGTGGTGCCGGATTGACAGAATCGGTATGACCGAGTTTGGCTTAGGGTTTAGGTCATTTGTGGATATGGAAAGGTGGTTGAGGATTTTGGAGCATATCACTAAGCACATAGAGCAAGAGGCTCATTAAGCAACACCTCATCCCTCCTTGATAGTATTGGCTTTTCCTAAAGACTCAATGTGATCGTGGATCACTAAAATATAAAATGAGGCGTCTTGAACTTTTGAGATTGAGCCAATTCTTTGTCCTTAGCATTTTGAGGGTTCCACTTTCACATCCATGCCATGCCAATCATTGAGCTTTCCTGAAATAATCATCTTGGAATAGCATTAGCTCAATGAGCTATATGTTGTTATGAATTACCAAAACCACCTAGGGATAGTTGCACTTTCACCAATCTTGTCAAAAGAGCCAGTATGACCGTAGTCATAAGGAAGTGGCTTATGAAATTGGCGACAAGGCTTACCTTCGGGTTACCCCTTTGAAGGGTACCCATCGTTTCGGTATCAAGGGCAAGTTGGCTCCTCGTTACATTGGTCCTTTTCGCATTCTCTCTAAACGAGGAGAGGTTGCCTACCATTTGGAACTACCCCCACATCTTTCTCGAGTACATAATGTTTTCCACGTCTCTCAACTCAGGCGTTGCTTCTCGGATCCCATCCGCGGAGTGGACCACGAAACGCTTGATCTCCAAGATAACCTCACTTATCGAGAGTACCCTGTTCGCCTTCTTGATCAAGCAGAGCGTGTCACTCGACGTCATAACATCTAATTTCTCAAGGTTCAGTGGTCTCACCATTCCGAGAGAGAACCTACCTGGGAGCGTGAAGATCGTCTTCGACTGGAGTACCCCACTTTCCTCCCGCCGACTCCTGAATCTCGGGATGAGATTCTTCTGAGTGGGGGCGAGTTGTCACATCCCTAGTTCTGGTATGACCTAGGCTAGCCCTTCATGTTTGCATCATGTTTAAATTCCATTTTAACCTTGAACTGGGGATTTGTGAAACCCTCAGAATCATTTCTGTAAATGACCCAAGTAAAAATTGCCCCAAAAGGGTCCAAGAAAATGCTCATGTTGCTCTCTGAAAATATTGGACAGAGATAAAAATCAAACCAATATTTTAAAGAGCTCATAAGTATTTATTTTGGGCATTTGGAGTTAATCCAGTATTTATTTGCATTGGAAAAATATTTTTATATATACAAAATATTGTCAAATAATTCTGAATTTTGGTGAGGGGCTTTGCATTAATTCCTTAGGTCCCTGCAAAATTTAGCAGAATTAAATAAAATGATTTGGTATTTTTATCAAATCAAAACAAATGTTAGAAAATTAGAAAAGAAAACAAAAAGGGAAAGCCTACCTGTGCTTACCTGCGGCCTGGCACTATGCAGTCGGCCTGGCCCAGAGGCACAACAGGCCGGCCCAGCCGACTAGCACTGCCAGACGTCCCCTTCCTCGCGCCAGGAGGAAAGGGGCACGTGCTTGCCACGCGTGAGCACGCGCCGGCCACCTCCTGCTTCCCCACTCCCTGCTGGAGGCCCCCAACGACGCCACGCACTCCCCTCGGCCCTCTCTCACTCTCTCTCGCTCTCCTTCCTCCCCTGGATCTCCCCCCCGAACGGCTCCATCGCCATGGCTCGCTGTTGCCGCGCCCACCGCCACGGCCCCGCCCTCGTGTCGTGCCCAGATGCTCTGCGTCGTCCTCCTCGACCTCTCCAACGACTCACGCAAGCCGGGACGCCCTGCAGAGCTGCCCTCGACGCCGTCTTCCTCCTCGGGCTCCACGGTCCGCCGCCGTTGATTCGCCATCACCAGGTCTTCCCCGAGCCCGCTCTGCTGCTCCGCGTAATCGCCGTAAGAATCTCCCCGTTTCCCCTCTCTTCTCCCCCTCGTTCCCACGTCGTAGCTTCATTCCCCACCACGACCGAAGCGCCCCACCGTCGTCCATGTCGCCGCCGTCGCCCTGGCCACCGCAGCCCGTAGCCAAGCGCGTCACCCTGCTCCCGGTGACGCCAGGAGGCCGTAGAGCCTCTTCGCTCGCTTCCCCATGCACCGCAGCCCTCGCCCGCACTTGGCCGTGCTCCGGCCGCCGCCCCGAGTTTCGCTCCGGCGAACTCCGGCCGCTCCGCCTCTCCCACTTGCTCCATTCGGTGCGGACGAGCGCGGGCTACGCCCCGGTGGTCTCCGCCGTCCTTCTGGTCGCCGGAACGGTGATCCTGAGCCCCTCCGCCGCATTCGGCCTCGCCGGCGGCTAAACGCCAGTGGGGTTGACTGGTCTAACCCCCCAAGTTGACCCGGGGTTTGACTACCCAGGGTCAATGACAGGTGGGGCCCGGCCCTGCTAATGTTTCTGTTAGGATTAGTTTAATATCTAATTAACACTGTTAACTAACTATGACACTAACGTGTGGACCCCACACGTCAGGTTTGACCAGTCAGCGCTGTTGACTTGCTGACGCAAGCATGATGAAGTGCTGACGCAATAAGCTATTTTCTGGTTTTAAAATAATTTAAGAAATTCCAGAAAATGATATAAACTTCAAAAATTCATGGAAATTCAACCGTAGCTCAGATTGAAATAATTTATATATGAAAAATGATCAGAAAAATTCAATTCATCCATCTATACCATTTTCATGCATGACAAACCGACCTATACATGCTGTATATATGAAAACACATGTATGGCAGTTATAAGAGCTTATTTTGGAGTTGCATTTGAACCCTTGGTTCGAATGGACCTCAACTAAATAAATGCTAGATGCATTAACTCAACAACATCACTTACTCATGCCATGTTCATGCATCATATTGTTGCATATGCTTGTGTTTGATTTCCGACACCATTCCTTCCGGATAGGTCCTGCTGCGGAGAGTGTTCGAGAGTACCTATCTGAGGAGCAGTGCCCCCCTGTTGATCTACCAGGCAAGCAAACCCCCTTGTTCATTCCGATACAATCCTAGTCTCTCGCTCCTGCTCTCATTTATTGCATTAGGACAACAACGATTCAACTGCTACTTTATCCTGCGGTAGTTGAACCCATTCCTCTGCATGACCTGTCATTGCCACAGTAAATAGCTAAAACCCACTAGCATGTGTAGGAGTTGATTGAGCCATGTTGTGTTCTTGCCATGCCATGCCTGCTATTGCTTAGAGTTGTGTCAGGTCTATTCATCGGGAATGAATTGGAGTGGTATGATATGTTCTGGTGCAGAGAGTTAAGCGTGTGAACCCGATTTGGTAAAGGTAGCGGTGTGAGGCCATGTAGGAGTACATTGTGGGTTGTCTCACTGGAACCGTCCTTAAGCACCGAGTTCCGGGTATGTTTTCCAATGACTAGCTACTACCACACATTGGAATGCTTAAGTGCCCCTCTCGATTTATTAGCCAACTTGATCTCTCTCCAGGAGTCACAAATAGTTTCTGGTGTTTGTAGGTAGTGTTAGTAGTCTACCAAGTGGCACCTGGCCAAGTGGGCTTGGGACAGACTAGGCACAAGTGGCACGGTGTACCAAGCGTAGATCCATCCAGATAAGTTTCTGAAGGACTGAATGATGAGCTGATCAAGCAGTTGATGGTGGCAACTTTTAATAACTACCAGGAGTTGGTAGATAGAGCTCTCTTGATTGAAGGGAAACAGTAGCAGATTGACAACCACAAGAGGAAGTATGGACAAGGGAAGTATAATTATGGACCTCAGCAGAGGCCCCGTTCTACCCCGAACTCCGGAGGGCCCCTTCAGCATAACCATGGAGGTCACAACCACAATGGAGGGATTTCGCACAACCATAGTGGCCCCAGGAATGGGAATGGTAAGGGAGGATGTAACAGTCAGAACTGTTCCAACCCGGGAACGCCTGCTAAGAAGGATCTAAGTCACATTACTTGTTTTGAGTGCGGGAAGAATGGACATTATTCCACGGAGTGTTCTGAAGCAAAGAATGGAAATGGCAATGGAAGCTCTGGGAAGAAGCCCAACCCTCTCAGCAAGGGACAAGTGAACCACATGAACATGGAGGAGGTTGAAGCGCAACCGGATGCAGTAATAGGTAAGTTTATGGTTAAATCATTTACTGCAGTTGTTCTTTTTGATACTGGTGCATCGCATTCATACATATCAAGGGGATTTGTGGATAAGTTTAAACTGCCAACCCAAGCCCTTAGGACACCCATGTTAGTAACCTCGCCAGGAGCAGAGTATATGGCTAGCCTATGGTGTGATCGGTTACCATTAACGATTGGTAGCTACGTGTTCCCCTCAGACCTAATAGTATTGGAGTCACAAGGACTGGATGTGATATTAGGCATGGATTGGTTATCAAAGTATGGAGGGAACATTGACTGGGCCAGTAAGTCGATTCTGCTTACCACCCCAAAAGGAAGAAGGATCAAGTATGTATCCCGACATGTGCCAAATAGGACTCAAGTGAATTCCTTATTAGGAGTTGTACAGGCATGCCACTGGATAGGGACATTGAGTTTTTTATCAAGCTTTTGCCATGGACAGGGCCAATATCTAAGAGATCATACAGGATGCCTGTTAAGGATTTAGAGGAAATTAATAAGCAGATAAAGGAGTTACTGGTTAAAGGCTATATTTACCCAAGCTCATCACCTTTGGGATCACTAGTGCTTCTAGTGGAGAAGAAGGATGGATCGTTGAGGATGGTTGTTTGACCAGCTGCAAGGAGCTAAACTGTTTTCCAAGATCGATCTGCGATCAGGGTACCACCAACTGAACATTTGAGAGCAGGATATACCTAAGACAACTTTTACCACAAGGTACGGGCTATATGAGTATACCTTTATGTCATTTGGTCTGACTAACGCACCTGCCTATTTTATGAACATGATGACCAAGGTGTTTACGGAGTTTTTGGATAAGTTTGTCATGGTGTTCATTGACGATATTCTGGTCTACTCGAAGAATGAAGAGGAGCATATGGAGCATTTGCGTTTGGTACTTGGGAAGCTCAGAGAACATCAGCTATAGGCCAAGTTCAGCAAGTGTGAGTTTTGGTTAAAGGAAGTTGGATTCCTCGGACATGTTATATCCGGAGAAGGAATAGCCGTAGACTCTACCAAGGTTGTCACTATGACAAATTGGGAAGCACCCACGTCAGTTGGAGAGATCCAGAGTTTTCTTGGACTCGCAGGATACTACATGAGGGTCATTGAAAATTTCTCAAAGATTGCAAAGCCCATGACGGAGTTGTTGAAGAAGGACACCAAGTTCAAATGGACTGAGGAATGTGAGGCCAATTTTCAGGAGTTGAAGAAACGCTTGGTTACAGCTCCAGTGTTGATTCTGCCAGATCAACGCAAGGATTATCAAGTGTATTGTGACGCTTCTCGTCGAGGACTTGGAGCAGTACTTATGCAAGAGGGAAGAGTTGTCTCATATGCCTCACGACATCTTAAACCCCATGAGTTGAGTTATGCTACTCATGATTTGGAGTTAGCAGCCATAGTGCATGCGTTGAAGACATGGAGACATTTTCTCATCGGAAACCATTGTGTGGTGTACACGGATCACAAGAGTTTGAAGTATATCTTCACACAGAAGGAGTTGAATCTCAGGCAGAGGAGATGGTTGGAGCTCATTAAGGATTATGATTTGAAGTTGCATTAACATCCTGGAAAGGCTAACGTAGTAGCTGATGCGTTGAGCCGCAAGAGTCATGTCAACACACTCATGACCGGAGGATTAACCAAGGAGTTAGTAGAGGATCTTCATGAGCTATGTTTGGAAATAGTGCCGAGAGGTTATGTAGAAGCATTGGAGATTCAGTCTACTTTGATGGACAAGATCCGAGAAGCTCAGAAGATGTTCAAGGAGATTGCCGAGATAAAGGAAAGAATGAGCAAAGGAAAGGCTAAAGGATTTCGTGAGGATGAGCACGATACCTTATGGTTTGAGCACCGCGTTTATGTGCCTAATGATCTGGAGATCAGGAAGTTGATTCTGCAAGATGCCCATGATTCGCTGTATTTGACTCACCCAGGAAATACCAAGATGTATCTGGATTTGAAGGATAGTTTCTGGTGGACTGGAATGAAGAAGGATATTGCGGAGTATGCAGCAGTTTGTGATGTATGTCAGAGAGTGAAGGAAGAACATCAGAAGCCAGCTAGATTGTTATAGCCATTGCCGATACCCGAATGGAAGTGGGATAAACTAGGCATGGACTTTATCACGGGATTTCCTAGGACTCGTTCAGGCTATGACTCGATATGGGTAGTAGTCGATCGCTTGACGAAGGTAGCACATTTCATCCCAGTTAAGACCACTTACACCAGTGCTAAGTTGGCAAAGATATATATGACCAGGATCATATGTCTACATGGAGTTCCAAGGACCATTGTATTAGATAGAGGAACCCAGTTTGCCTCAAAGTTTTGGAATCAGTTGCATGAGACTTTGGGAACCAGGCTAGAGTTCAGTACAGCTTTTCATCCGCAGACAGATGGACAGACTGAGCGAGTCAATCAAATTATGTAGGACATGTTGAGAGCTTGTGCACTAGACAATGGATCTAGTTGGGACGACAATTTGCCATATGCAGAGTTCTCTTACAACAACAGTTATTAAGCCAGTTTTAAGATGGCCCCTTTCGAAGCATTGTACGGAAGGAGGTGCAGGACACCGATGATGTGGGATGAAGTTCGAGACCGTAAGTTGTTTGGACCAGATTTGATTAAAGAGTCTGAAGAGAAGGTTAAACTAATTCGTGATAGACTCAAGGTAGCCCAGTACAGGCAGAAGAGCTATGCGGATTCTAAACGAAGGTGACAGTTTATGAAGTCGGAGATAGAGTGTATCTTCGTGTATCACCACTTCGAGGAGTGAAGCGTTTTGGAGTTAAGGGAAAGTTAGCACCATGTTTTGTGGGACCATACAAGGTTTAGGAATGTATGGGAGAAGTTGCTTACAAGTTGGAATTTCTCGAAGGATTGTCAGGAGTTCACGATGTGTTCCACGTTTCTCAGTTGAAGAAGTGCCACGCAGAGATGGCTGATATTCCTCTGAGAGATACGGTGCCACTAGAAGTGATTCAGTTGGATAGCGATTTGACCTACGAGGAGAAACCAGTGAAGATTCTCGAGTTTGCTAGTCGAATCACACGCAGCAAGGTTATCAAGTTCTGCAAAGTTCAGTGGAGCCACCATACCGAGGATGAAGCCACCTGGGAACCAGAGGAAGACCTATGGAAGGATCACACTCACCTATTGTCTAGCCAACCTGAATGTCGAGGGCGAGATTCATCTTAAGGGGGTTAGGTTTGTGTAAAACCCCGTGAACCATGCTAAAGTAATCTCCCCTAATGGTGGCTATGTCATCATGATTACTATGCAAATTGCTACTTGAGAAAAATCAAAGTCGTTTTCAAATTTAAATTGCAAGTGAAACGATTATTTTCTTTAAGCCGTAAACCTAAAATGTTCAGATTATTCTATAACTTCCCCTGATGATCTGTCACGTTGAAACTAACTTCATTTGACTCACCAAATAATTCCTAGGAAAATAATAAATGGGATAGCAGCTAATAACTTGACCGTCTCATTTTCTAAAAATGCTTAAACTTTCCAAATGACCCCAAACTTTGTGTGCTAGCTCCTAAAAATATGTAGTATTTATGTGTCACTTTTCATAAATAACATCATTCTTTTGGCAACTATTTAAAATAGTAAATAGATGAAGTAAATAAAACAGTATAAAAAACAAAAAAATAGAGAAGGACCTAATCTACTGAGTATTGAGGCCCATATAAAAAATAGAAGGCCCAGCCCACATCCCCCACTTGTCTCCCTCCTCTCGCCACAGAAGACAGGCCGGGACTCGTGTCGGCCATCCGTCGGCACCTCCCATCGTAGATAAGCACGCACGCGACCCTCGGGACAAACCCTAGCTCAGTTCATCCTCTCCCTCGCGCCGCTCTCTTGTCCCCAACGCGAACCCGGCACCGTCATCGCCATGGCCGCCATCGCCCTCGCGCCCACTGATCTCCCTAGCGCCTAGGAGTTTGTCCGTGTCGGTGTACAAAAAGAGGGGTACACTTTTTGTACCCCTATAACTATGCACGGGCAGTCTGAACCACGGCACCACCACACTGAGAAAGGCAAGGCAGGTGAGCCAACGTAAGGCCGAAGCTCAAGAGAAGCAGAACGAAGCCAAGACCAAGACCAAAAAGAGCAAAGGGGACGAAGCGGACCCCCCCCCGGCAAGATCCTTGCCGGGAGGCGGTTTTAGCAAACCCGGCAAGACCCTTGCCGTGGCAGCTCGCCCCACACCTACGGAGTGAGTCACCATTGAGTCCACTGCCCCCATGGGGCAAGGATTCGGGAGACATCCCCGTGGTGGCATGCAGATCTTTGTGAAGACATTCGAGATCAGATACACCCTTCAGAAGATGATGATCCTTGGTGGGATCCCAGCCACGGAGGACCACAAGGCCCCCGGCAAGAACCTTGCCGGGGATGAAGGCACGCGCCACGGCAAGACCCTTGCCGGGGCCCCGGCAAGGCCTTGCCAAAAACACCCGTTCGGCCTCCATCAGGCCCACGCCAGTCAAACCTCCACCGCCGTTCGCATGTAGCTGCCGACCCAACCAGCTGGGCAGGCACCTGTGTGGCGGCATGCAGATCTTCGTGGAGACCCACCACTGCGCCACCTCAGCTGCCTGCCTACCTACATGGCACCGCGGGCGCCGCTGGCCAGGTCGCGCTTCGACGCGAGAGGGAGTGGCGACGGACGAGACATGGCTCTCCCCCATCCCCTATAAAGCAAGGACACCTGGGCAAGACACATTAAATGTGCCCTGCATGTAATGCGAGGGATAACCTCGCATCACTGTTCCCTTTCCACCTCCTGGTGCTACTGTGGCCACCCCTTTCCTATAAAAGGAGGCCCGAGGCGACCATGAGGAGGATTCGGCTTTTTGGAGCTCCTCACGCCCCATAGCTAGCTCAAGAACACAGATATACAATCCACCAAAGCAGGCGTAGGGTTTTACGCATCCCCGCGGCCCGAACTTGGTTAAACGAGCCGTGTGCTACATGTTTGATCCGCTCTTCTCACGACCCCGCGCCCTGTAACCGTAGTTTGGATTCTTGTGATCCCATAGGTTTCGTTCCCACCGACATCCTTGGCGCGCCAGGTAGGGGGCGCAATTGTGAGAATCGGCTCTAGCAGTTAGCCCGACACTCCTTCATCTTCGTGACCCTTGAAGAAGAAAGGAGGCCAGAAGATCGACACTCGAGCGATCGCAAACAGAAGCTAAGTTGCACTGAACCCTCATTTGTGCTACCCTTCTTATTTGAGGTTATTCCTCCCCAGAGATATTTGCTTTGTATGAGAAACCTGCACGCCAGGGGGCTCTACCACGATCGGCAATGCCCTTGCCCTGTTTCGAGTCCGCTCAACAGCTCAAGCGGTTGCGTCGAGAATGGCAGAGTAGCCTCCGCGATCTGCAACACCCCCGATTCTGACTCGAGTCAAGCTCGACAGTTCGAGCGGCTGCGTTTAGAACGGAAAGGTGGCTCATCCGGTAGCACACGTACCCGGCTGGCCATGGGGATCCGTCCCCAAAACACCGCTAGGGGCTTCCGCGCCGGCAAGCCTTCCCGATAGACGTAGGGCATGCATACAAAGAGGAATCGAACGGGGAAATAACATGCATGAAAATTAAGAGTACTTCAATGTTATATTACATCACATCATAGCTGCGGTTCAAACTAAAGATAATATTTGTCTTGGTCGGGAACCCGCAGCGGCGAAGAAGAACGGGATGCCTAATCCCGGCGCTGGCCTTCCACCCTCTTGATTTCATCAATGCAGTCGGTGATGGGCTTGATGCGCTCCTTAAGCACCGTGAGGTCAGCTCCATCCGGCAAGCTCTTCATCGCGGCCGCGAACTCAAGATCGGGATTCCAATACGTCGTCTTGGTGAGGACCTTGGTCACGACCCTCCGGCAAAGTCGCTGGGCCTCCTCGTCCAGCGTGGCCGTCCTGTTGGAGTGAAGATATGCCAAGGCTCCGAGGACGCCCTTGAAGAACAGGGTCAACTTGGTGTTGACGGTCCCGCTGCGCTCAGGGGCGTACCTCACGTGTGGCATCCCCATGGTGGCCAACTGCGAGGTGACCCTGCTGGCGACCTCCTCCAGGCGGCTGATCCATCTGTTCTCGCCCGCCACATAATCCTGGTGGGAGGCGGCCTCGTTCCCCCGCAACTGCTTCTCCTCCTCCAGGCTCCTGGTCAAGGTGTCCTCCCGAGCCCTGCTCTCCGACAGCATCATCTTGAGATCCTCCAGCTTCAGCTTGAGGTCTCTGACGGAGTTTTGCGCTTCGAAGAGCTCCCCAGCCCTGCTGATGACCGCTCCTTGCACCTCCACCAAGGCGCTGTTGAGCGTGCTCTTCACGTTGGACAGCTTGAGGGCCTGCTCCTTCAGCTCGTCCTGCGCCACCACCAACTCCCTTACCTTACCGGCATGGGCCAGAGCCTGGGCATCGAGTGCCTCCTTGTGCCTCTGCTCCAGCTCGCGAGTCCGCCACGCGACAAGGGCCTTGAGCTCCTCATCCTTGCCACGGAGCGCTGCGGCAAGCTTCGCCTCACACGCGGTGAGGTCCTCTTCCTGGGAATTCAAGGCGGCTTGATGCTAGTTCCGGGCGGCCTCGGCCGCGGCAGCCATGTTCGCCGCCTTTTCCTGGGCCTTCTCGATGTCGGCCATCTTCATGGTGAGCTCCACAGCGTGCTCGGCCAATTTCTCCTGAAAGGCCCTCTGCTCCTCGCGAGCTTGGTGGAACCAGGTCTGCGTCTCGGCAACGCGCACCTTGAAGTCCACCTCCATGTTGTCCACCGTTGCCATCCTGGACCTGACCTTGTCCAGGCAAACACGGTAGAGCACTTGGAGCTTCCGTAAATTGGCCCCCATGGCACGAAAAAGTTGCTCTTTTGGAAAACCATCACCACCAATGCCCGGCTCATCAACCACCTCGAGCCCGGTGGCGGCAAGCACCTCGCCGTCGAAAACTTCCCCTTTGGCGGGCGCCCGGCTTGACGCCCCTAGGAGGTGGACGAAGAGATCGTCGCCCACCTTCAGATACCTGCTGAGGCCCGAGGTTGAGGAGGAGGGAGGCTGGTCACCCACCACCTCTTCCTCGGTGGAGGCCTTGCCGGCCCCGTCGGCAGGTCCACCGCTAGTGCCCTCGGCAGAAGCCTCGCCGGTCGCCTTGGCAGCCCCTGCCGCGGTATCCTCGGCAGCATCCTTGGCGGCCTCCTCAGCAATGTTCCCAGCAACGGTATCCACGTCCTCCATACCTATTGAAGGAGGGCCTGGGCAGCAACGGGAGCAATGAAGCCAAGAAAAGAACAAGGGAAAACAGATACGAAGGACAGGCGACTCACCAGTGCCAGGCTGTGAAGCAGAATTCCCTTCTCCGCCAGCATTTGGCGCCGTGGCAGAGCCACCAGCGCCCAAGTTCCCCTCTTCCTCCATGGGTGTGGGCTCCGTGCCTGATGCCCTTTCCGAGGACGCCCCCCGCGGCGGCGTAGTCGATGGGGGTGGTGTGTTAGGAGTAGCCCCCTGTGGCTCCTCCTGCTGCCGCTCCCCTCCTGCAAACCCGACAAGGTCAACATCATGGCATCGATCACCTACCACATGTCGAGTAAGAAGAGGGTGACGAACTTACGTTGGGGGCTGCGCGGGGGCTGCTGTCCGGGCTGCTCAACACCACCAGTGGTGTCTTTGAAGCCCCAGCTGGGGGCTGACTGCTCGCCGAGGTCCTCGCCCTCTTCACCCTCTGGGCCAACGTCTCTATCTCCCTACGAAAGCCAAAATGGATCAAGACAAGCGACCCAATTCGAGGAAATGGAAATGACAGTAAGGAACGGAGAACTTACTCGTCATCCGTCTCCTCCTCTTCCACCAGTTTGCTTTTCCTCTCCGGGCTGAGAGGCCCGAGCTCAAAAGGGAGCTCCGCATCATCATCCGAATCGACGCCTGTCGGAGGAGGCGAAGGAGGCGGCGGGGTTTGTGCGCGCCCGGATGAGGAAGGGGCTGTCGTCTTCTTCTTCTCAGCGGCCTTCGTCAGCCTCTTAGCTTCCATGGCCCTCGTGTGGCGCCTAGACCCCTCCAGGGTAAATTGAGGCTGCGCAGCCCTGCCGGGCCGGACCGGCTCACCGGAGCCAGCCAGCCGCGGGACTCGCCCTCTTCCCCTGGTTGGCGTCGAGCCCGCCGCCGTGTCCTCCTCCTCCCCCGACGACTCGTCAGCCACGTCTTCGACGAGCGGAGATCCAGTGTTGGCGCTGCTGACCTCCCCGGAGGCCGCCGCCCACCGGGAGAGCTCCTCTTCCTCCGCTGCCGTTGCGGCCATGTCCTTCATGCCCCCGGCGCTGCCGGCCTCCGTGGCAAGCTGTGCCTCCCTCGCCCTGGTGGCGATGTAGTCCAGCTCTGCGTGGGTGGTGTCCATGATAAGCCACCGCTCGGCGTCGGCATTGACGTACACCTCGATCAGGGTGTCGAAGAATTGCTGCACATCCTCGACCTTCGGCTCCTTCCAGCTCGGGACAGGGCCGTGCGCATTACAGTCCAGCAACATGGTGATGACCTCGGACCGACGCGAATTGTTGCACAACGGGACCACCCCCGCTGGCAGCTTGAAAAATGGCCCCTTGAGGGCCTTGCCATCCTTTGAGGCAGCCCTCGCAGCCTTGCCGGTCCGCTCGACCTCGCCATCATGACACACATCAAGCTGGAAAAGCCGCTGGTAGAAGTGGGCATGCGCTAGCACTGTGAAGTTGTGATCGAGGCCGGGGCGGAGTCGCATAATGTCAGCCGGGTTCGGGAAGAGCCAAGCTGGCCTCCCATTGCTGTGCAACGGGGCGATCCGGTGGCGAATGAAGTCTGCCCCGATCATCTCAAGGGTGAGTCCGGCCTGGGTGAGCCGGAGAATCCTGGTGGTGGCGACGGTGAGCCTCCCATCGGCGGCGTCGACATCGCTCCAATCGCTACCGCGGACCGGCGGCACTCGGCGGACCTTGCAGAATTCCGGCGGGGTTTCATCTTCAATACAGCACCACCGGCCAGGCCATTCCTCCCACCTCTCCTTCACGGCACCATCCGGGTATGCCCCCTTGGATCTTGGGATCCAGGTGACGCAACCGGAGACGGCTCCTCCCGGCTGGATTCGAGGGAAGTAATGGCGGAAGAGCGCCGTGTTGGGCTGCACCCCGGCAAAGCCTTCACAAAGATGCGCGAAGAAAGCCATGCATGCCACCGCATTCAGAGTAAAATCCAAGAGGCAAAAGCCGAAGGTGCGCATAATGTCGCAGAAGAAATCGGAGAAAGGAGGGCATAACCCGCAAGAAAAGTAATCAACGAAGAAGGGGTACCGATTTGAGGCAGGATCAGCGCAAGCAGCATGAATGATGCGCATCGCCGGGTGTCCCGAATCCTCTCCCCCCGTCTTCACTCCCCGTAGGGGCTTGAAGGAGGCCTAGAGCTCTTGAACATCAACCGTCGAGGGGAAGAAGAAGGCGGACTTTTTCCGGTCCCCCGACAGCGCGCTCTCCGGTGGCTCCACCGTCCCTGCGCCCTTAGCGACCCCCTTGCCCTTGGCGAATTTGGGAGCCATGGCGGCCAAGAAGTTCAGAGGGCTAAGGAAGGGGGATGGCAAGGCAGCGGCGGTGGGCGACAGCGAAAGCTTAGGAAGGAAGGAAGAAAGGGAACGGCGACTCTGATGATGATCCTTGGCGGGATCCCAGCCAAGGAGGACCACAAGGCCTAGAGCCCACGGTTATTCCTTCTTATGGGGGAAAAACGCGGGCCGCCTCCTTTCACATTAACTGTGATGTGACGCATGCCCGCGGGAAACAACCCCACACATGCCGCCCACGTCACACACGCCTCCCCACGCCGTGCCACGCGCGGGAAGCATGGGAAGCACAGCGCGCGAAGAGACTTACCGTGGTAAAAACCGCCCCGCCTGCCCACGCACCGTTTTTGGGACTAGCCCAACGACGAGATTGCGCTTACGTGTGGCCCAGGCCCGGGGACTCCTGTCGGTGTACAAAAAGAGGGGTACACTTTTTGTACCCCTATAACTATGCACGGGCAGTCTGAGCCACGGGCACCACCACACTGAGCAAGGCAAGGGAGGTGAGCTAAGGCAAGGCCGAAGCTCAAGAGAAGCAGAACGAAGCCAAGACCAAGACCACAAAGAGCAAAGGGGACGAAGCGGACCCCCCCCCCCCCCCACGGCAAGATCCTTGCCGGGAGGCGGTTTTAGCAAACCCGGCAAGACCCTTGCCATGGCAGCTCGCCCCACACCTACGGAGTGAGTCACCCATGAGTCCACTGCCCCCATCGGGCAAGGATTCGGGAGACATCCCCATGGTGGTATGCAGATCTCTGTGAAGACATTCAAGATCAGATACACCCGTCAGATGATGATGATCCTTGGCGGGATCCCAGCCAAGGAGGACCACAAGGCCCCCGGCAAGAGCATTGCCGGGGATGACGGCAGGCGCCACGGCAAGAACCATGCTGGGGCCCCGGTAAGGCCCTTGCCAAAAACACCCATTGGGCCACCATCAGGCCCACGCTAGTCAAACCTCCACCGTCGTTCGCATGCAGCTGCCGACCCAACCAGCTGGGCATGCACCTGTGTGGCGGCATGCAGATCTTCGTGGAGACCCACCACTGCGCCACCTCAGCTGCCTGCCTTCCTACATGGCACCGCGGGCGCCGCTGGCCAGGGCACGTGCCGACGCCAGAGGGAGTGGCGACGGACGAGACAGGGCTCTCCCCCATCCTCGATAAAGCAAGGACACCTGGGCAAGACGCATTAAATGCGCCCTGTCATGTAATGCGAGGGATAACCTAGCATCACTGTTCCCTTTCCACCTCCTGGTGCTATTGTGGCCACCCCTTTCCTATAAAAGGAGGCCCGAGGCGACCAGGAGGAGGATTCGGCTTTTTGGAGCTCCCCACGCCCCATAGCTAGCTCAAGAACACAGATATACAATCCACCAAAGCAGGAGTAGGGTTTTACGCATCCCCGCAGCCCGAACCTGGATAAACGAACCGTGTGCTACCTGTTTGATCCGCCCTTCTCACGACCCCGCGCCCCGCAACCGTAGTAGGGATTATTGTGATCCCATAGGTGTCGTTCCCACCGACATTCCGTCTGCTTCATCTACGTCTCCTACTTCGCCTACAAGGAGCAAATCGACTAGAGCCGCACCAGCGCGAGCAGATCGACCTCGACTTCATCATCGGCCACCAGAGCTCCGTCGTGTCAATCCACGCCTCGGCCGCTCCTAAGCTTTCACTTGGCCGCCGTGTGCCTTCGCGGTGAGCTCATCTCCCGGTTCCCCTATTTCCCTGTTTCGATTCATTGCCTTAGATGCCCCCGTGCACCGCCATCCCGCCATGGCTGAGCTCCCAATGAGCTCGCCCTCACCATGCACCGGCCGCGCCAAGCATACCTCACTGCCTCACGCCCCGGCCTCATGCTTGCGCGCCATGCCCGCACTGGTCGCGCCCACTGCCGCTCGCGTACTGCTGCCTGCGTGATGCTGCTTGCTTCTGTTGCTACCTGCCGCCGCCGCTTGTTATTCGCGTGGCTGCGGCTGTGCCATTGCTTGCTGCTGCTTGATGCTTGTTGGTGTTGCTGCCTACTACATTGCTTGATGTTATTCCCCGCGATTGCATGCTGTTGCCGCTGCTGGCCGTGCCACCATGCACACCGGCGTGTGCGTGCCCAAGAACCATCAGTGGTAGGATTGGGCCATGGCCGCTGGGGCTAATCCCTGTTTAGAATAGATGATAATTAGTGTTTAGATTCCCCTAAAAAGGTGTTTAGATTAGTCTATGCACAGATAACATGTGGGTCCCCTAGAGTCCTAGAGATTAAAATAAATGACCAAAATCAATTTAGCTACTGTCCATGACAGCTGGGTCCCGCTGACACTGTTCACTTTGACCAGTCAACTCTGACTGGGTTGTTGACTGGGTCAACTGGAACCCAGGCCCCACTGTCAGCCTCACGTGCGAAAGTGTGGGTATGCTTTTTGGTACCCATAGCATTTAGATATTCAAATGATTTTCGAATTAAATTAAATCTGTAATTTCAGAAAATACTTAAAACTTTGAAAAATTATATAAATTAATCCGTGGCTCGGATGGAAAAACTTTCTACATGAAAGTTGCTCAGAACAACGAGGCGAATCCGGATACGCATCCCGTTCGTCTGCCACGCGTCTCTAGCATAGCAAACACACAACTTTACCTCTCCGGTTCATCTGTTCAAAAACGCGAAACATAGGGGATAATTTCCCAGATGTTTCCCCCCTTCACTGGTACCACCTCGTACCGCGTTAGGGCACACCTACCATCACGCTTTGTCATGTCATGCATCGTCATGCATTTGTTTGCATTATATTTATTGTTTCTTCCCCCTCTTCTCTCGCTAGACATCGAGACCGACGCCGCTCCTACCCAGTACGACTACGGTGTTGACGACCCCTCTCTCTTACCAAAGAAACCAGGCAAGCCCCCCCCCCTCCTTGATCACCAGATATCACTACTCTTCTCTATACTGCTTGCATTAGAGTAGTGTAGCATGTTACTGCTTTCCGGTAATCCTATTCTGATGCATAGCTTGTCATTGTTGCTACAGCTGTTGATACCTTGCCTGCAATCCTAAATGCTTAGTATAGGATGCTAGTTTATCATTAGTGGCCCTACACTCTTGTCCGTCTACCATGCTATACTACTGGGTCGTGATCACTTCGGGAGGTGATCACGGGCATATGCTATATACTTTACACTGTTACATTACCTGTGATACTGTTCAGAGATGGGGGCTGAAGGGGCAGGTGGCTCCATCCAGGTAGTGGTGGGCCCCCGACTGTTACTTTGAGGCGGAGCGACAGGGCAGGTTGAGGCCACCTAGGAGAGAGGTGGGCCTGGCCCTGGTCGGCATTCGCGGATACTTAACACACCTAACGAGATCTTGGTATTTGATCTGACTCTGGCCACTGGCTTATATGCACTAACCATCTACGCGGGGACAGTTATGGGCACTCGCTGTCGTGGTATCAGCCAAAGCCTTCGTGATGTCAGCGACTGAGCGGCGCGCGCCGGGTTGGACCGCGTAACGTAACTTCCTTTGTAATGGAGGTTGCTAGGTCTGCTCACCGGCCGCGTTCGCAATGTGTAGGTGTGCAATGGGCGATGGGCCCAGACCCCTGCGCCATAGGATTTAGACCGGCGTGCTGACCTGTCTGTTGTGCCTAGGTAGGGCTGCGACGTGTTGATCTTCCGAGGCCGGGCATGACCCAGGAAAGTGTGTCCGGACAAAGGGGATCGAGCGTGTTGGGTTATGTGGTGCACCCCTGCAGGGAAGTTGATCTATTCGAATAGCCGTGTCCCTTGGTAAAAGGACGACCCGGAGTTGTACCTTGATCTTATGATAGATAGAACTGAATACTTCATAAAACACACCCTTCCAAGTGCCAGATACAACCGGTGGTCGCTCTGTCACAGGGCGACGAGGGGAGGATCACCGGTTAGGATTATGCTATGCGATGCTACTTGGTGAACTTACCATCTACTCTCTTCTCCTGCTGCAAGATGGAGGTTACCAGAAGCGTAGCCTTCGATAGTGTCGGTGTTCTGGGAACGGGGGTCCCCAAACTTGCCTGCCTGCGGCCTGCGGCGTAGCTCGAATGGGGGCCCAACATGGCCCATCTTCATCAAGAACAAGACTCAAGACCCTCGCGAGGGGCCAAGCCTCGCGAGGCGGACGACACGGCGCATCCTCAGGCGCAGCCTCCTCAGGCTGGCTCGCGAGGAGGCGGAGATATCAAGGCGGGGTGCCTCGCCAGGTGCCAGTGATGCAAGCCATGACGATCAAGGGCACCAGGCGGGTGCCAGCGCGCAGCGTCCTTCTTTCCTCTTTGGTGCAAAGGGGGCAAGCGCAGCCGCGGAGTACCGAGGCATCAGGCAAAGGTTGCCGTTTCGGTGCAACAAGACCAGGACCAAGCGGACTACGAGACGGAGGTCACCATGGAGCCCAGCGCGGCGTCACCGCGGAGCCTTTCGCAGGCGAAGACCACCTTTTGTCAGGATAGATGTACTTGCTTTCCTCCTTCAAATTAGCCCGCCATTGTTGGCTCCCTTCCCGCTCGATATTTGGGAAGAGGACCAGGGCCTCTATAAATAGGGACCAGCTGCCCACATAGCAAGGGGTTCGGTTCGAGCAGTTAGCGGATCGAAGATCGGAAATCAGAGAGAAAGAGAGAGAGAGAGAAGGGCGACTAAACTCCTCCTAGCAGTTCATCGCCCCAGCCAAGAACAGACCCTCGCGAGGCTGTTCATCCTTGTATTGTTCATCATCACCAGCCCCAAGAGGCAATCCATCCACCACACACTGGAGTAGGGTATTACACCACAATGGTGGCCCGAACCAGTATAAATCTTGTGTCTCTTGTGTGATCCTTTTAGTAGTTTAGATCTTTGTGAGGCTGGGAGGTTGAGGACGTGATTTTCACGCGCACCCCAGTGTTCGAACCTTAAGGGTCTGCCGGAACCCGAGATCTGACAGATAGGACTAGCGATCCCCCTCTTATTCCGGCTTTCTGCAGTTCAGTCCACATATGATGCCCTTATTCCATTTGATACCAATGCATACATATGTAGTGTAGCTCCTTGCTTGCGAGTACTTTGGATACCCGATTGCTGCGACCAGACGTTGGAGTCCAAGAGCGAGATGCCACTGTCGATGACGACTGCTACTACACTGGAGGTTCCTACTACTGCGTGCAGGCCACTGACGACGACCAGGAGTAGTTTAGGAGGATCTTAGGCAGGAGGCCTGCGCGTCTTTCGATCTGTATCCCAGTTTTTGCTAGCCATCTTATGGCACCTTGTTTATCTTATGTCTGTACTCAGATTTTGTTGCTACCGCTGACTCGTCTATGATCGAGCTCTTGTATTCGAGCCTTCAAGGCCCCTGGCTTTTAATATGATGCTTGTATGACTTATTTTATTTGTAGAGTTGTGTTGTGATATCTTCCCATGAGTCCCTGATCTTGATCGTACACGTTTGCGTGTATGATTAGTGTACGGTCAAATCGGGGGCGTCACAGTTTGTAACATCCCACATTTTCAATTTGGAATGTTATACATTATATCATCATTGCATATCATATTTTATTGCATTTTGGCTTGATCCTAGAAATTCTACGCAACTCAAGGACCCATGGAGAGAGTTGGGGATTTCATAATTTTCACATTTGAGTTTTCTCAAATTTTGAAAAAAGGGTTGTTTGATTTTAATTATTTTCTGTTTGAATATTTATTTTATGAAAATAAAAGAGTGGGGATAAAATGACTTCCTCAAAATAAATAAATATTGGAGATTTAATATTAAAATCAAATAAGAATTTTATTCAGAGTTTTATCGCTATTTTGTTTGAATTAGGAAAAATTGAGTTTTTCATAATTGCATTATAGGCCCAAATAAATGTTCACCTTGTCCGCTAAATTTTTAGAGGACGGGGAAAATTTATTTCAGCATTTTTGGAGTCCGTTTAGTATTTCTTTTCCTTGTTTTTCTGCGTGGATTTTTTTAAAAAGCCAACCGACTTAGTCGGGCCGTACCCGACTAGGACTTCCGCCGCCCCAGGCTTTATAAGCCGCCGAGGGAGTCCTGGAATAGGGGGTGTTCGGATAGCCGGACTATACCTTCAGCCGGACACCTGGACTATGAAGATACAAGATTGAAGACTTCGTCCCATGTCCGGAAGGGACTTTCCTTGGCGTGGAAGGCAAGCTTGGCGATACGGATATGTAGATCTCCAACCATTGTAACCGACTTGGTGTAACCCTAACCCTCTCCGGTGTCTATATAAACCGGAGGGTTTTAGTCCGTAGGACAACATACAGAACAACAATCATACCATAAGCTAGCTTCTAGGGTTTAGCCTCTCCGATCTCGTGGTAGATCCACTCTTGTACTAACCATATCATCAATATTAATCAAGAAGGACGTAGGGTTTTACCTCCATCGAGTGGGCCCGAACCTGGGTAAAACTTCGTGTCCCTTGCCTCCTGTTACCATCCGGCCTAGACGCACAGTTTGGGACGCCCTACCCGAGATCCGCCGGTTTTGACACCGACATTGATGCTTTCATTGAGAGTTCCTCTGTGTCGTCGCCATTAGGCTTGATGGCTCCTACGATCATCAATGGCGATGCAGTCCAGGGTGAGACCTTCCTCCCCGGACAGATCTTCATCTTCGGCGGCTTCGCACTGCGGGCCAATTCACTTGGCCATCTGGAGTAGATCGAAAGCTATGCCCCTGGCCGTCAGGTCAGATTTGGAAGCTTAAACTACACGGCTGACATCCGCGGGGACTTGATCTTCGATAGATTCGAGCCACTACTGAGCACGCCGCACTGTCACGACGAGCATGATCTAGCTCTGCCGCCGAATAGTGCCCTGGACCATCGCGACGTTGCGGGAGACGAAATCTCCATAGCGTTGTCCGACCCGCGGACCCACTGTGACCAGCGCCAAGTCCTTCGGGAACGAGAACATGAAGATGCTCGAACCACTATCGAGCACCGGCGCGGAGTGTGCCACTAGTCAGACAGGCGAGCAGGGCCTGCTGTGAACCACCCGGCACCGGAGAGCCCTGGAGGTAGGCTGTCCGGCTTTTACCCGTGAGCTGTGGCAGTTCCAGTGGCCCACTCACCGCACCTTCAAACCTGACGTGGGTGAAAAGTACAGCGGCAATACCCACCCGTCCGAGTTCCTCGGCATCTACACCATTGCGATGCAAGCTGCCGGAGCCCGCGACGATAAGGTGCTTGCGAATTACTTTCCGTTGGCTCTTAAACCCAATGCCATGTCTTGGTTGATGCACTTGCCGGTAGACTCTATTTCCTCCTGGTCGGATTTGTGCCATGAGTTTGTGGGCGCCTTTACTGGAGGCCACCAAGCCCATGGCCAAGCGAGCAACCTGCACGTCATTCCCCAGAAGGGAGGCGAGAGTCTCCGCAAGTATATACAGAGATTCAGCCGGATACATGTCGGGACCCCGATCCTAGGTCACACCGACCTAGCATGTAACACATCATATCACTTTGTGGCCTCACGCACGGTATTTCCACGGGTGCCACCTTACCTGGCCCGGGACCGTTTGCGCCTTTTGGCTCACGTATATGATAGTGTCGCTAGCATCCATATGACAAAGAACCCGGGCCGACATGGCTAGTCGTGAACCCAAAGCGGCACTACCCCATGGGGACAGGCATACATGAATCAACCTCGGGCATGTCGGTCAACAGCGTGTGAATCCGGGCTGTAGCACTGGGCTAACAGGACTCCGGTATCCCGGGCTGTAGCAGGCTAGGCAGGACTCCGGATGTCACCGCGTGACATTTCCCCGAAGGGACAGACATAGGAACAAGGTGAAACACATGCCGGCCAGTCAAGTGTCCTGAGCAGTAGTGCTAGGCTAGCAGGACTCCGGTGATCCGGGCTGTAGCGGACTACTATCGCTCAGAAGCACTAGACTACATTTCCCCATATGATAGGCTGCCAAGGATAAACAACTAGATAGTCGGATCCCACACATACCAAGCATTTCAATCATACACACAATATGCTCGATATGTGTGAATACAACATGGCATCACGGCATAACTCTATAACTCAAGTATTTATTCATTAGGCTCCGAAGAGCGAGATATTACAAGCATGGGTCTCATGACCCAACAATCATAGCATACAAATCAAACACATGCGGAAGCTTAACATGTCTGAGTACAGACATCTAAAAATGAAAAAGGCTAAGAAGCCTGACTATCTACCAAATCCTGTCGAGGGCACAAGATCGTAGCTGAGGTATCAAGCTAAACGTCGAAGTCCACGCGGATCTACTAGCGAGACTGAAGTCTCTCTCTGCAAAACATAAATTAAGCAAGTGTGAGTACAAAGGTACTCAGCAAGACTTACATCAGAACTAAACTACATATCTATCGGTATCAACAAGGGGGGGTGGTGGAGTTTAACTGCAGCAAGCCAGCTTTGACTCGGTGGCTATCCTGCACTACGATTGCAAGCAACTCTTTGAGGTGGCACACACGAGTCCACATATTCACCATTCAATACACCACTATGGATCCGCTCTCGTCTCCCTACGAGAAGGCCATCCATAGCACTCACGCTTATCTTGCGAGTTTTAGGGTATCCACTTTCACTTTTCTATGAACTGTTATAGGCAACCCAGAAGGCCTTTACCGCGGACACGGCTATTCGAATAGATCATTTATAACCCTGCAGGGGTGTACTTCGTCACACATGTTTCCACCACTTAGCGTCTGCACACGACATGTGCTCGGCAGACTTCAAGCGAAAGCCGACGTGGGTGTAGACCACGACCTGACTAACCACACAAGTCTCTAGTCCAGGTTTATCGCCTATTCGGGTTCCATCTGCGAGGAGATCCTGCCGGAGTTTCGCTCACAGCCCCAAACGATGTGTGCAGGGTTCCCGAGACACCAAATGGGCGCCCGGTACACCGTGCCACAGTGTATCTACCGCAACATAGCCCACCCCTAGGGTCAGCGCTACGCACGGCCGCCAACACATATCCTACAAACACCAGAAACTAGTTGCAACTCCTGGACAGAGGACGAGAGGGGTCAGTAAGTCGAGCGGGGTCATATTTCAGGGCCCAACGTGTGGTAGTAGCTGTTTCATGGATCACAAACACAAAACTCAGTTCCTGAGGACGGTTTCAATGAGACAACCCACCATGTACTCCTACATGGCCTCTCACCGCTACCTTTACCAAATCATGTTCACACACTTAGCTCCTAACAGTAGGACATGTTTACACACCTCCGATTCATCCCCGATGAATCGGACCTGACTCAACTCTAAGCAGTAGCAGGCATGACAAGCAAGCATGAATGAGTAGGAACATCAGGGCTCAAACAACTCCTACTCATGCTAGTGGGTTTCATCTATTTACTGTGGAAATGACAGGTCATGCAGAGGATAAGGGGTTCAACTACCGCAACAAGTAACAGATGAATCGTTGTTGTCCTAATGCAGTAAAAGAGAGCAGGAGCGAGAGAGGGGGATTGTATCGGAATGAACAAGGGGGTTTTGCTTGCCTGGCACTTCTGAAGATATCATTGGGTCTTCATCAGTGTCAACGATCACATCGTCGGTACAACGTCTATCGAGAGGGGACAATTACCGGCAACAGAGAAAGAAATACAATCAATGCAATGCACAGTATGATGCATGATCATGACATGTCAATATGCTGTGGTTTGAGCTAATGCAACTAGCTATGATTTAAATGAGGTTGGTTTGAGTGCAAGATCCAAATTCCAACCCCATATATGATTATTTAAATGCCCTTTATTTGTTTTGTCCAAAACAGAGGACAAATATTGTTCAAACATGCATGAAAATGGTACAGATGGATTCCTTGAATTTTTCTGATAATTTTACATATATAATTTATCTCATTTGGAGTTACGGTTGAATTTCTATGATTTTTAGAAGTTTTGGGCATTTTCTGAAATAAATAAATCATTTAAGATTTATTTAAATCCCAGAAAAGGATTACTGCGTAAGCATGACATCGTCATGACGTCAGCAGGTCAACGGGGCAGGGTCCAGGTCAAACCTGACCAGTGGGACCCACTGGTCAGTGACCCAGTGCCGGTTTGTCTCACAGACAGGTGGGACCAGTCAACTGCCACGTCAGCGTGGTCAACTCTGGCTTGTGGGGCCACTGTGTTTAGATTAAACTTAACTATTTTTGTTAGCTGGTTAGTTAGGCAGTGGGGCCCATCTGTCATTGACTCAGGTGGTAGTTAGTTGGGTAATTAGCCCCTAACAGCCGGGTTAGGTCGGCGGTTAGTCGCCGGCGACGTCCAGAGACGGCGGCGTTGCTCGGGCTTTGCCCTCCGGTGACCAAATGGGCGGCACTGGCGGCAACGATGACCGGCGGTTTCTCTCGGGGCTGCTCGAATTTGGCGCTAGGGGAGAGGCAGAGAGCCAGAGAGGAGTGGGGAAGGAGGGAGGAGGCTGCACGAAGTCTCCAGGCACGGATAGGCTCGAGGGGAGGCCGCCAGCACGAAGCAGGAGGTGGAGGCCTCCCGGCGCGCGCGTCGACACGGCGTCGTCCTCCTGGCAGAAGCTAGGAGACGACTGGCAAGGTGGGTTGGTGCCTTGGTGGGCTGGGCCAACAGCTGGGCCGCCAGGTGGGTTGGCCTCTCTGGTGGGCTTCACAGGTGAGGCCAGGTAAGTCTTTCTCTCTCTCTCTGTTTTAGTTTTTGTTCTGTTTTCTATTTATGCAAATGGGTTTTAATTTGGTTTTTTTGAACCAAACTATTTTTTTTACTTCTGATAATTTTTGCAGGGACTAAATGGATTATTCCAAAGCCCCTCGACAATTTATCAGAATTATTGAACATATATTTATTATATAATAAATATAGATCCAATTCAAATATTTATTGGATTAAATCAAAGGCCCAAAATAAATATCTCTGAGATTCCAAAAATATTGTTTTAAGTTTTACCTCTTGCCAATATTTTCAGAGACTAAGAGGAACATTTTCTTGGACTTCTTTGAAAGATTTTAATGTTGATCATTTTTTTTGAAGTGATTTATGAGGGTTTCAGCTAACCTCAATTCAACTTTCAAAAATTTAGACATGATGCATGTTGCTCACTCAGGTAAATAGCTACAAGCAATCTAGGGCTGTGACAACTCACCCCCGCTAAACAAGAATCTCGGCCCGAGATTCAAGTCGTGAGGTAAGAAGACAGAGGGAACGCCAATAAGAATCTTCATGATCCGATTGCCCTTCTCGAAGATGTTGATTCATTGCATCATGTCGATCTTGACATCCTCGCTTTTGAGAACTTCATCCACGTGATGACGACGGAAAGAAACTCAACTAGGATTGAGCTTCTCGAAGATCGAGCTAAACAATATCAACTCGTGGAATGAGATGTTGAAACATCTTAAGTTGAGACACAGAACATATCGAGAGGGATGGAAGAACAACGACGGGGTTTGATTTGTGGGCAGCAATTCCACGCTTAGAAAGATGGTGGATGGTGTTAAGGTGGCGAGGAGATAGTTGCCATGATACCATAATGAGACATCTTAAGGCAGGTGACTCGCAGAAATATTCCCTTAAGTGGCAAAAAGAATTACTTTTGATCCATAAATCATTGAAACTCTTTATACCAGCCTAAGGCAATCACAAACGATCACGGGAAGGAGCTTGAAGAAATGGTATACTCATACTAGAATGGATGATGTAGACTACCTTGTTGAAGACAACACAATGGATGATTTGCTTATCATAGCAAATGGATGGGACCCATGGCAATTCCACTTTTGAAGATGATCCTGAACAACAGCTACTGAGGTGTAAGCTGGGAACAAAATGCAAATGTTGGGAATGATTCTAGTAATTGGGGAAAAGGTTCACCGGCAAAGGTGATTCCACCAATTGGATGGCTATCGAACAACTGAGAGAATGGAGGCACATCCCAGTTAACGACAACAACAGAACCTAGTGCCTGAGCGTGCTCTCAAGAACTTGAGCATTTCCATATTCATCAAGGTTCTACCAATATCCGTGTCAGGGATCCTGGCAACACAACATACCACCATGATGAATGGTGATGGATGATGCAGATGCAAAGGAAGATAACACTTTCTCAGATTTCACCTTAGCGAAGCCAACGGAACAAAATCTGGATGATCGACCGAGAGGTATTTAGCACTCTGCTTCTAATGTTCCCCTTGATGTACTGGTTACCACGGTCATGCTTTAAGCATCGGCATAGCCACCAAGTAGTGGTCGGACTTCGGAATACAATGGATCCATAAGGAACAACTTCTGGAGTAAATCCTACGAAATCCTCATGGGAAGGTGGCCAACTTTCTTCAACCGAGATACTTACAATAATAGGTCTTCCGGCTGGATGTGTTGGCCACGACATCCACTTTACCGTTTATCGAGAGACCAGTATTATAGTTCTTGGGAAGTGCTCCAACCATCATATCTGCCTGAGATTCAGATCTGGTTGGTGACAGGATATTCCAGACTCATCGAGTCTAGAAAGGAAAATGAAGGTTTGCAACACAAATCGACGAGATGACATTGCGAGATTCTCGGGGGAATGAACTACGGTAGTAAGCTCCAAAACATGAGCCGGTTCTGCTACAAGCATGTGAACACGTTGTCCTAGACAAGCATGGTCACCTGGTAGTCTTAAAATGAAACACTACCGAGTTCAGGGGGAACCATCAACGAGGATATCGAAGTCCTTGCGTAGGTCTAACCCTTAAGGAGAAACTTCTTCTCCTTGAACAAATCAATTAGTGGCTTGGTGTGCTAGGGATACGTATAGAATGTAGATGATCAGTCTATCAGACCATAGAATACTTCGCACATGCATGACTGACTTGGGATGATTCCAGAGGAAGCAAAAACAAACTTTCTCGAATTCACGGCGGCAACTTACATCAGATGCACATGAATTAGGGGAAGTCACATCTTTCAACCGGACATATGCTTCATGATCGGGACATGAGGGCAATGCTTATAAAGTTTCCAACACTAGCTGGATGTTCAACACAATCATGGAGGAGACAAAATGCCGCTGATGGGCTCAACAGCAACTCATCGAAATTTCCATATCACTGGACTTCCACCACTATGTGAACAATGTGATAGTATTGGTCAGACCAAGGATATAATGGTGTATGCTCGAGGGACAACCGCAAGTAAGACAACATTACGAACATTGTTGGTTCTGATTTGATTTGACGATAACCCACACTCAAATCAAGGTTTGGACAAGATAATAGATACAACAACTGATCACGAGGACCAACTGGTGAAGATATCATCTTTCTTCAACACACACCCACACAAGGATATCCCTTAGGGATGAACTAAGTCGGACAATTTTTCATCTCCCAACTCTCCAAGTTGTTGTTAAGCTTAACCAACTAGCTCAGGGGTATCCAACACAGATTCTTGGAGAAAAGTGGTTTATCGGAAAACCAACTTGATCACGAACTCAACATAACGGTCAGGTGACAACCTGGTAACACTTCCGAGAAGATATTCGGAAAATCACGAACCACCGGTATGTTACTAAGCTCGAGAACAACCTTGCTTTTCAGGGCAAGATGATATGATCAAAGAGTGAGGGATTGGCACAACCCTAACCCATTGATCGAAGTGTGCACCAGAAATATGGACTAGGTAGCACGTTCAACCTTAGGGTGATGATTCAATAATCAGCATACTAAGGATGAGAATATTGTCCATTAACTACCAAGCAACGGAGTTGCTAGGAGTATTGATTTCACACATCACGGTTCACTTGTCGGCATTCCGGTTGCGACAACACGGGAGCGAGGAATGAAGAATGATGGTAAGAAGTAACACTGCATCAAGAATTCATGAGAGATGTGCAATTCTCACGACGCTCTTGACATAAAGTGGGTAATACTCCGAGGTAGAACAGAACAAAAGCTGGATTGGCATTTTGATCTGCGGAAAACAACCACTTTGACCCGATCCGAGAAATGGATGAGGTACTGGAGTTTGTTTCTCCTAGCCATTCTAGAATAGAACGGCTCGACGGACCACAAGAATAAAAGGCACCGATGAACACAAATGCACAACTATTCCTGACAATCAATTGATAGACGAAGGTCAGAAAACAACTAAAGAGGAACAACTCAAGGAACATATAATTTTCTGAGCTGTGGAGGCATAGATTAGTGTGTCGAACGAGTTCAACATATTTCTTCCGGATAACCCATGCAGAAAGGTAGAACTGGCAGAGCCATAATATAGAATGGAGAACTCATCAAGAGCACTCTGGTTGTGATCCTTTGGTTCGAGAACTTCTGCCATAAGTGGTTCATAGTATTTGGAAGAAGGAAATACTATGGACCTCGAGGATTTTCGCAAAGGTTACTAATATCCTAAAGGAACGAGCAAACACTATCAACATGAAGTAAGTAGGGTGAATCTCGGGTTCAAAACCCAGGAATAGAATGCCTACCAACTAAATGGCATCACGGGATGCTTTTGAGAATAATGGCCAGAATCACACACTGGGAACACAAAACATGGCTAGATTACTAGGTGGCACTCTAAGACATCTAGGGTCATAATAATAATTCCAAAATATATGTCGAGGCAAAAGAATACCCCAACTGACAAGTAGTGTGATTAATCTGGCCCAAATGGACATCAAGAACAGGGGAAGGGTTTGCAAATGCATCAGACTATTTAGAAACCTAGGATGACTCGGACAGCATAACGGCTGTAATTGCTCAAAAAGATTTGAGACATCCTGCAAAATGGTGGCATAACCACTCAGAAGCACAATATCAAGGTTCGAGACCAACTATGAACACACAGAAGTAGTAGAAACTGAACTGGACTTAAATCCAACAATCTTAGGCAACTACGGTTTAGTAACACGTCATCCTGATAGATAGATGAGAAGGCCTAATTCTTAATCCCCGTAGAAAAGAAGAGGTTGACTCGGATCAGATGGGCATGAGGTATAAGGAGTAAAAAGAGCCTTACGTTCCCTTCCACAATCAATTCCCTTACATAACTAAAGCATTTCTAGACTCAACTTCAACCAGTTTGGCTTGGTAATCTTACAGGCAGTCAGGCTCTGATACCAACGCTGTCGGGACCCCGATCCTAGGTCACACCGATCTAGCATGTAACACATCATATCACTTTGTGGCCTCACGCACGGTATTTCCACGGGTGCCACCTTACCTGGCCCGGGACCGTTTGCGCCTTTTGGCTCACGTATATGATAGTGTCGCTAGCATCCATATGACAAAGAACCCGGGCCGACATGGCTAGTCGTGAACCCAAAGCGGCACTACCCCATGGGGACAGGCATACATGAATCAACCTCGGGCATGTCGGTCAACAGCGTGTGAATCCGGGCTGTAGCACTGGGCTAACAGGACTCCGGTATCCCGGGCTGTAGCAGGCTAGGCAGGACTCCGGATGTCACCGCGTGACATTTCCCCGAAGGGACAGACATAGGAACGAGGTGAAACACATGCCGGCCAGTCAAGTGTCCTGAGCAGTAGTGCTAGGCTAGCAGGACTCCGGTGATCCGGGCTGTAGCGGACTACTATCGCTCAGAAGCACTAGACTACATTTCCCCATATGATAGGCTGCCAAGGATAAACAACTAGATAGTCGGATCCCACACATACCAAGCATTTCAATCATACACACAATATGCTCGATATGTGTGAATACAACATGGCATCACGGCATAACTCTATAACTCAAGTATTTATTCATTAGGCTCCGAAGAGCGAGATATTACAAGCATGGGTCTCATGACCCAACAATCATAGCATACAAATCAAACACATGCGGAAGCTTAACATGTCTGAGTACAGACATCTATAAATGAAAAAGGCTAAGAAGCCTGACTATCTACCAAATCCTGTCGAGGGCACAAGATCGTAGCTGAGGTATCAAGCTAAACGTCGAAGTCCACGCGGAACTACTAGCGAGACTGAAGTCTCTCTCTGCAAAACATAAATTAAGCAAACGTGAGTACAAAGGTACTCAGCAAGACTTACATCAGAACTAAACTACATATCCATCGGTATCAACAAGGGGGGGGGGGTTGGTGGAGTTTAACTGCAGCAAGCCAGCTTTGACTCGGTGGCTATCCTGAACTACGATTGCAAGCAACTCTTTGAGGTGGTGCACACGAGTCCACATATTCACCATTCAATACACCACTATGGATCCGCTATCGTCTCCCTACGAGAAGGCCATCCATAGCACTCACGCTTATCTTGCGAGTTTTAGGGTATCCACTTTCACTTGTCTATGAACTGTTATAGGCAACCCATAAGTCCTTTACCGCGGACACGGCTATTCGAATAGATCATTTATAACCCTGCAGGGGTGTACTTCGTCACACATGTTTCCACCACTTAGCGTCTGCACACGACATGTGCTCGGCAGACTTCAAGCGAAAGCCGACGTGGGTGTAGACCACGACCTGACTAACCACACAAGTCTCTAGTCCAGGTTTATCGCCTATTCGGGTTCCATCCGTGAGGAGATCCGGCCGGAGTTTCGCTCACAGCCCCAAACGATGTGTGCAGGGTTCCCGAGACACCAAACGGGCGCCCGGTACACCGTGCCATAGTGTATCTACCGCAACATAGCCCACCCCTAGGGTCAGCGCTACGCACAGCCGCCAACACATATCCTACAAACACCAGAAACTAGTTGCAACTCCTGGACAGAGGACGAGAGGGGTCAGTAAGTCGAGCGGGGTCATATTTCAGGGCCCAACGTGTGGTAGTAGTTGTTTCATGGATCACAAACACAGAACTCAGTTCCTGAGGACGGTTTCAATGAGACAACCCACCATGTACTCCTACATGGCCTCTCACCGCTACCTTTACCAAATCATGTTCACACACTTAGCTCCTAACAGTAGGACATGTTTACACACCTCCGATTCATCCCCGATGAATCGGACCTGACTCAACTCTAAGCAGTAGCAGGCATGACAAGCAAGCATGAATGAGTAGGCACATCAGGGCTCAAACAACTCCTACTCATGCTAGTGGGTTTCATCTATTTACTGTGGAAATGACAGGTCATGCAGAGGATAAGGGGTTCAACTACCGCAACAAGTAACAGATGAATCGTTGTTGTCCTAATGTAGTAAAAGAGAGCAGGAGCGAGAGAGGGGGATTGTATCGGAATGAACAATGGGGTTTTGCTTGCCTGGCACTTCTGAAGATATCATTGGGTCTTCATCAGTGTCAACGATCACATCGTCGGTACAACGTCTATCGAGAGGGGACAATTACCGGCAACAGAGAAAGAAATACAATCAATGCAATGCACAGTATGATGCATGATCATGACATGTCAATATGCTGTGGTTTGAGCTAATGCAACTAGCTATGATTTAAATGAGGTTGGTTTGAGTGCAAGATCCAAATTCCAACCCCATATATGATTATTTAAATGCCCTTTATTTGTTTTGTCCAAAACAGAGGACAAATATTGTTCAAACATGCATGAAAATGGTACAGATGGATTCCTTGAATTTTTCTGATAATTTTACATATATAATTTATCTCATTTGGAGTTACGGTTGAATTTCTATGATTTTTAGAAGTTTTGGGCATTTTCTGAAATAAATAAATCATTTAAGATTTATTTAAATCCCAGAAAAGGATTACTGCGTCAGCATGACATCGTCATGACGTCAGCAGGTCAACGGGGCAGGGTCCAGGTCAAACCTGACCAGTGGAACCCACTGGTCAGTGACCCAGTGCCGGTTTGTCTCACAGACAGGTGGGGCCAGTCAACTGCCACGTCAGCATGGTCAACTCTGGCTTGTGGGGCCACTGTGTTTAGATTAAACTTAACTATTTTTGTTAGCTGGTTAGTTAGGCAGTGGGGCCCATCTGTCATTGACTCAGGTGGTAGTTAGTGGGGTAATTAGCCCCTAACAGCCGGGTTAGGTCGGCGGTTAGTCGCCGGCGACGTCCAGAGACGGCGGCGTTGCTCGGGCTTTGCCCTCCGGTGACCAAATGGGCGGCAGAGGGGCTCTACGTGCAGCTGCGACTCGTCCGCGTCCAACGGTGCGGTTAGCTCGAGCCGGGGTGAACCAGAACGACGGCGGGGAGCACATCCGCGGCGGCGCCCGCACGGGGTTGGCCGGGGCGGCGTTGTGGTGTGCGGGAAGAAGAGTTGGTGGAAGCTACGGGCTCCTGCAGACGCGGGGATAACGATGACGCGTGCGGGGGCGGCTGGTTCGGGCTCTGGCCACGGCGGCGCCATGGCCGGCGGCACGGAGCTCTCGTCTCCGGTGGCTAGACGGCTAGAGGATGGGATTGACCGCGGGGAGAGGGGGAAAATGCTCGGGGGCTCACTATGGTTTGAATGGAGGGGAAGGAGAGGGCGGGGACGCTCTGTAGCCGGCGAATTTGAGGACGACATCCGGCGGCAAAGACGGCGATGGTGGCGCATCTGCAGGGCATCCAGGGACTCAATCTTCGGCGTGGAGATGCGGTGCTCGTCTGCAGTGCTTAAGGCCATGGTGGTTTGGCACGGGAACGGCGGTGGGCGCACTGGCGGCAACGGTGGCCGGCGGTTTCTCTCGGGGCTGCTCGAATTTGGCGCTAGGGGAGAGGCAGAGAGCCAGAGAGGAGTGGGGAAGGAGGGAGGAGGCTGCACGAAGTCTCCAGGCACGGATAGGCTCGAGGGGAGGCCGCCAGCACGAAGCAGGAGGTGGAGGCCTCCCGGCGCGTGCGTCGACACGGCGTCGTCCTCCTGGCAGAAGCTAGGAGACGACTGGCAAGGTGGGTTGGTGCCTTGGTGGGCTGGGCCAACAGCTGGGCCGCCAGGTGGGTTGGCCTCTCTGGTGGGCTTCACAGGTGAGGCCAGGTAAGTCTTTCTCTCTCTCTCTGTTTTAGTTTTTGTTCTGTTTTCTATTTATGCAAATGGGTTTTAATTTGGTTTTTTTGAACCAAACTATTTTTTTTACTTCTGATAATTTTTGCAGGGACTAAATGGATTATTCCAAAGCCCCTCAACAATTTATCAGAATTATTGAACATATATTTATTATATAATAAATATAGATCCAATTCAAATATTTATTGGATTAAATCAAAGGCCCAAAATAAATATCTCTGAGATTCCAAAAATATTGTTTTAAGTTTTACCTCTTGCCAATATTTTCAGAGACTAAGAGGAACATTTTCTTGGACTTCTTTGAAAGATTTTAATGTTGATCATTTTTTTTGAAGTGATTTATGAGGGTTTCAGCTAACCTCAATTCAACTTTCAAAAATTTAGACATGATGCATGTTGCTCACTCAGGTAAATAGCTACAAGCAATCTAGGGCTGTGACAATACAGTACAATATCCCTCATGTTCACCCTACCGCCATCATCAGCGCATTCCATCAGAACGTGCGTAACCGCAAGATGCGCGAAGAGCTGGCAATGAACAAGGTGAAAGATGTAGCAGAACTCTATGTTCTTGTTGGCAGATGTGCCCGAGCTGAATAGGGAGGAAGTACCCCGGCGAAGACGCCGGCGTGGAAACCGACTCCTCAGATGAAGATACTGCCGCCCCGGCGAAGAAGGGCCGGCGCCGCAACAGGAAGCGCAAAGGTAAAGCCGTGCTTGCCGTCGAGGGATCTGGTGACACTGGCTCCACCAAGAAAACCAAGGCAGATGACCCCGGCAAGGAAATTGCCGGATGTGTCGCCTGCCGGGCCTTGGCGGTTGCCGAGAAGCCAGGAAACTCCGACAAGCGATACTGCAAGATCCATCGCACCAAAGGCCATGCTCTCCAAGACTGCTGACAGGTTGAGCTCCTCGCTGAGAAGCAGATGGCTGAATATGAGAGGCGGGACAAGGAGAAGGGCCAAGATGGTTCTGAGGAGTCCGGCAAGAAGCGCGACGGCCAGGAAGGCCGTCGCGGCAAGGATAAACAACAGGAGAGGCCCGCCCGGGGCCGTGACAAAAAGCCAGAAGATGACGATCACGAAGAGGACGACGAATCTGGTGACCAAGAGTTTCAGAAAGCTACAGAGGCCATGTGCATCGACAGCGGCGCCTCGCTGCATACTTCTCACCGCCAGCTTAAATAGTGGGCGCGAGAGATGACAGCGGTAGAGCCGTCGTTTGATGCCCAAAGGCCGCTGAAGTGGTCCGGCACACCTATCATTTTTGACACTAAGGATCAACCTGATCGCACTACTGCGGTCGGGTGCTTGCCATTGTTGGTTTCACCAACAATACGCAACCTCAAGGTGACAAAGATGCTAGTCGATGGCGGGGCCGGTCTGAACTTGATCTCGCCTGCCGTGATCGAGAAACTGCAGATTCCTGATGGAGACCTCGAAGAGACGGGCACGTTTCAGGGGGTCAACCCAGGAAGAAGGCAACCTAAGGGAAAGGTCAAGCTGCCCGTGACTTTTGGAAGCGATTTGAACTACATGACGGAGAGGATCGTGTTTGATGTTGCCAAGATCCCCTTGCCCTACAACGGGATCCTTGGCCGCCCAGCGCTGGCCAAGTTCATGGCGGCGTCACACTACGCCTACAACACCCTGAAGATGCCATGACCTGTGACGATCATCACCATCCCCTCCGATAAGAAAGATGCGCTGATTTGCGCTGACCAGTTTATACCAACAAGCAGTTGCAGCAGCTGCCGCCACTAGGGCACTTGCTCCTGCCGCTGGGACCCCGGGAGGGAAGAAGAAGAAGAAGACCGGTGAGACCTCGGACACCCACTCCGGCAAGCGCACCTCTTCGGAGTGTAGCGCTCCCGTCGAGGACGTGCCAGAGAGCTCCACCGGTGGAAACAAGAAGCCCAGGGCCATACCGCCGGGAACCAAGAAGGTTTCTGTCAATGAGGACGGCACAGGAGGGGCTTTCAACATAAGCTCCACCCTCGATGAAAAATAGGAAGACACGCTCGTCACCTTCCTGCGGGCAAATGTCGATGTGTTTGCATGGCAAGGTTCCGACATCCCCGGCATTCCCAGGGAGGTGATTCACCACCACCTTGTTGTCTGTCCTCATGCGCGGCCCGTCAAGCAGAAGGTCAGAAAGCAAGCTTTGGAACAACAACAGTTCATCACAGAGTAGATCCGGAAACTGGAAGCAGCGGGTTTGGTAAGAGGAGTGCTCCATCCAACGTGGTTGGCCAATCCGGTCGTAGTGCGCAAGGCTAATGGGAAGTGGAGGCTGTGTATTGATTACACAGATATCAATAAGGCTTGTCCTAAGGACCCCTTCCTGTTGCCGCGCATCGACCAGATTGTTGACTCCACAGCTGGGTGTGATGTGTTGTCATTCCTTGATGCCTACTCCGGCTACCACCAGATCTTCATGACAAGAGAAGACGAAGAGAAAACATCATCCATCACCCCATGTGGTACATATTGTTTCATGCGGATGCCTTTCGGGCTGAAGAGTGCTGGTTTGACGTTTGCAAGGGCGGTCCAGATTGGTTTTGAACCCCAGCTCCATAGAAATCTGGAAGCTTATATGGATGACATAGTGGTAAAAACCAAGGACAGGGCAACCCTCATACCAGATTTGCAAGAAACATTTGCAAACCTGCGCAAGATCAATCTTAAGCTGAACCCTGAGAAGTCCGTCTTTGGCGTCCCGTCCGGCAAGCTTCTCGGGTTCTTTGTGTCACAGCGTGGGATAGAGGCCAATCCGGACAAGATCAAAGCTATAGAGCAGATTGAAGCACCCAAGTGAATCAAGGATGTGCGTCGGCTTGCTGGTTGCATCGCCGCCATGGGTAGATTCATTTCCAAGTCTGCCGAGCGCGCCCTTCCCTTTTTCAAGATCTTGAAAAAGGCAGGCCCGATGGAGTGGACGCAAGAAGCCGAAGCAGCATTGCAAGATTTGAAGAAGTACCTCTCCTCTGCGCCAATACTAGTTGCGCCTAGGCCACAGGAGCCGTTGCTGCTATACCTGGCGACAACGAACCAGGTGGTCAGCGTCGCACTAGTGGCGCAGAGAGAGGTCGACGACGAGGTAATGGCAGCGACAGAGCCCGACACCACCAATGCAAAGAGGAGACAGCCAGTTGAAGTGCCGCCGAAGAAGAAAATGATGCAGCACCCGGTCTACTTTGTTAGTTCCCTTCCTGTAGGGAGCTAGATCAAGGTACTCCGGCATGCAGAATCTGCTCTTCGGCCTTCTTATGGCCTCGAGGAAGCTGCGTCACTACTTCCAGGCACACGAGATCACTGTCGTCACTCGCCTCCCTCTGCAACGGATATTGCACAATCCAGATGCAACGGGAAGAATTGTGGAATGGGTACTGGAGCTGTCCAGCTTTGGCCTTAAGTTTGAAAGTACTTCGACGATTCAGAGCCGAGTCCTGGCGGAGTTCATTGCAGAATGGACCGCAACGCCTGATGAAGAAGCCGAAGAGACTGCTCTCCCCGGCAAGGAGGCAAGTTGCAGTTGGATCATGTACTTTGATGGAGCTTTCTCCTTACACGGCACCAGGGCTGGCGTACTGCTTGTCGCACCCACCGGAGAGCACCTCAATTACGTGATCCAGATGCACTTCCCCAGGGAGGTGTCAACAAACAATACGACAGAGTACGAAGGGCTGCTTGCCGGTCTTAGGATCGCGGCGGACCTCGGAATCAAGAAGCTCATCGTCAGGGGCGACTCGCAGCTCGTCGTCAAGCAAGTCAACAAGGACTACCAGAGCCCGTTCATAAAGGCCTACGTCGATGAAGTGAGAAAGCTGGAAGAGCGTTTCGACAGTATACATGCTGAATACGTTCCCCGAGCGGAGAACGATATCACCGATTACCTGTCAAAACGCGCTGCCCTCAAGCTACCTGTGGAACCAGGTACCTTTGTGCTCCAGCTAACTCAGCCATCCGTTGATCCATCAATAGAGCAGAACAAGAGGAGGAAATCAGGACCCGGCAAGTACTTTCCCACCGAGCTCCCCGGAGCCGCTGGCAAGGATGTTGTCGGGGACACTGAGCCCACCATGGGACGGCTAGCTCCGGCAGAGCGTCAAGCTCTTGCCGTCGAGACAGCCGCTCCTATAGCAGAGGAAATGCCTTTAGTCCTCGCCGTCGAGCCTCAAGCTCCAGCGTGGGCACATCATACCGTCTGATTCCTCTAAACAGGGGAACTTCCTGAAGAGCGAGAAGAAGCAGAAAAAGTAGCTCGTCGCTCTACCATGTACCAGTTCGTCGATGACGTCCTGTACAGAAAGAGGCCGAACGGTGTGAAATTGAAGTGTATCCCTCGGGAGGAAGGACTAGAGCTGTTGGCGGAGATACACGGAGGCACATGTGGATCCCACATCTGGTCAAGGGCCCTTGCCGGCAAGGCATTTCGGCAAGGCTTCTTCTGGACCACCGCCCTCGAGGATGCGACGATACTAGTCCCCAGGTGTGAGGCGTGTCAGTTCCATTCAAAGAAGCTTCATCAGCCAGCTCAAGCTCTTCAAACCATTCCTCTCTCTTGGCCCTTCTCGGTCTGGGGGCTCGACATACTGGGCCCTTTCCCCCGCGCTGTCGGGGGCTTTGAGTACTTGTACGTTGCAATCGACAAGTTCACAAAGTGGCCAGAGGTGGAGGCAGTGAGGAAGGTCACAGCTCAGTCAGTCGTCAAGTTCTTCAAGGGACTAGTGTGCCGTTTTGGTGTACCCAACAGGGTCATCACCGACAACGACACATAGTTCACAAGCCACACCTTCATGCAATATATCCAAGACCTCGGCAGCAAAGTCTGTTTCGCTTCCGTTGCTCACCCACGAAGCAGTGGTCAAGCTGAGAGGGCAAACGCTGAAGTACTGCGAGGCTTAAGGACCAAGACCTTTGACAGGCTGCACAAGAGTGGAAGGCGCTGGATTGATGAGTTGCCAACGGTTCTTTGGTCGATCAGGACGACGCCAAATCAAGCCACCGGCCAGACACCTTTTGCCCTGGTATACGGGGCAGAAGCAGTTCTCCCCACTGAACTCATATACGGGTCACCTTGAGTACTCGCTTATGATGAGCTTGTGCAAGAGCAACTGCAGCAAGATGACGCAATGCTCCATGAGGAAGATCGTCTTCGGGCGGCTATGAAACCAGCATGCTACCAGCAAGCCTTGCGCCGCTACCATAGCCGCAAGGTTCATGCCCGAAGCCTTGAAGAAGGCGACCTTGTCCTTTAGCGCGTTCAATCGGCCAAGAATTCCAACAAGTTGACGCCAAAGTGGGAAGGCCCTTATCGGGTAATACAAGTCACCAGGCCTGGCGCAGTCCGCCTGGAGAGCGAAGATGCCATTCCGGTGAGTAACTCTTGGAACATTGAGCATCTTCGCAAGTTTTACCCATGAGGCGCGGCTTGCCGGGCCCCCCGGCAAGCCACCTTTTGTACAAGCATTGCCGATGATGCATGTAAACCTTTGTACAAAGCCAGGTGCAGACCCTGAGCATAAATAAATGAAGCACTGGCGCCCTAAGTTATAGCATGCATGCTAGGTCGAGTCTCGTCCTTGGTTAGGCTTGATAGTGCTTAGCGGTGACTAACCCCTAGCTTAGAGGTCGAGTGTGCGTCTCTTTGTCGTTCTTTCGTCTTCTTTGGTTCCCAGGACTCACAGGTATCCTTGCTGGATCACTTGATGACGAAAAAGAGAAGAGGGACAAACCAGGATCTAGACCCCGGCAAGCCAGTATTGCCGGGGGCTGCAAGAGCAAAGGTTCACCCACGGCAAACCAGAGTTGCCGGGGGCTACAGCTTTAGATAAGTTCTTCATCCCTTATCATGCATTCCCTTATGGACTGAGGTATGTGAAACCTCATTTTTTTTCCTAAAACTACCGTGGTGCCGTACCTCTAGGCCCTAGGGCTCGTTCCTGGGGCTAGGTTTGGTAGTAGTCGCGGCAGCGAGAGGATGAAACAAGGAGCCTAAACCCACCTCATCCCTGCCTCCGCCAAAGGTGTGTGAAAGGTCGAGCGAAGTGGGGAGATGGCAAGGCCTGTTGCCGGGCAAGGAAATGTTTATCTTAAGGATATCAAGGATTTACTCCTTGTCATGGGTTCTACCCACAAACAAATGACCCGGCAAGCATCCCTTTTTCATTAAAAACATTCCACTCAGGTACAGTCTATAGGGAATGAAAAACATGAATGATGGGATTACAAGATTTAAATTCAGCTAAGGCCCGAAGGCTTACAAACTAAAAAGAGATAAGGTGCCCGTAATCCGTTTCTTGTCCCTCTCCTCAGGAGGCAGGTCAAGGAGGCGAAAAGGGCAAAAGGGGCGCCTATGCGAGCTACAGGTGGCAGAAGACACCAAGAGAACATCTCGGTGGCCGGCCGAAGGCTGGATGGTGATGGCGGCGCCGGAAGCAGAGCTCGAAGACGAGGCGGTAGGATGTTAGCACGCGTCGAAGGCGTCGATGCCCACGTACTCTGACTTGATGGCCTTGCTGCCCGCCCTCTTCCTCTTCGGCAGCTTCCCAACGCCAGCCGCTCAAGGAGACGACCCCGAGAAGTTCAGGGAGCCGGCGACGCGGATGATGGGGTCGTCGGTGCCGCACGGAGCGGTGCCCGACACCTAATCGGACCCGTCCTCCTGCCGCCTACTACCCTCGCCGTCGTTGCCGCTGTCCTCCTCGTCACTCCCGCCCGAGGAGGAGTCTTCACTATCAGAAGAGCTCTCCACGCAACACCTTGCACGGGTCCCAAAGCACCCGAAGACCTTGACGGAGAGAAGGCCACCCTCCATCAACTTAAAATGGAGAGTGAGCCCCTCCGTCAAGCGGTGGATATGGACAAAGGTCTTCCATCCCCGACGGAGATACATCACGTGAGGGGCGGGGAAGTCGACGCGGGCCCGCGTGCCACTGATCCCGCAGCCCCTCATGTGCAGCCACAACGACTCCGGCGGATCCAGCTCCATCTCCCGTGCGAATGGGGTCGGGAGACGAAGGCGACGGCGACAGTGAGGCGGCCGGCGCAGCCTGACGAAGAACTCGCAAGGGTCATCCCCAATGTGGCCCTCCATGGGGGGAAGAACTGCTGGCGGAGGCGAGGTCGGCGGAGGCGAGGCCGGCGCGCCGCCCCGTCCTCCTCTTCCCCGAGCGTCTCGACCTTGCCCACGACCTCGCCCCCTCCCCCTTCCCCTCGCGGCTGGCTCTGCCACCGCGGGTGCAGGAGAAGCAGGGACGCGTTGTCGAGCGGCGACCCTCCCCGCGACCATTGAAGGACCAGGATTCCCTCTCTCCATGGCGGATGGAAGGGGGGAGCAGAAGCTGAAGGAATGAGGAGATGAAGGAATGCGGGACGCCATCCCCCCCTCCCGCTCCTTATAAAGGAACGGGGTGGGGGCTCGACCGCCCCGCTCAGCCAATCAAGGCGTAGAAGGCACAGGGAACTGGGACCGCCCCGCCGCCCCAGCCCGCGGCGGCCCGGTTTCCTGCCTCCACCGTTCGCCGTCCCAAGCGCATGAGAGCCAGGTGGCAGGCGTGCAGGCCCGAGGCGACGGGTGAGGCGACCTCTCCCCACCCCGTGATCGTGGGGAGTGGACGCCTTGAAGACCATGGCTCGGCCCCATTCAGTAAATGGGTCGCGCCTCCGTGCCTCCCTCCGTTTATGGTGAAGGCGCGAACCGCCCCCTATACTACGACATGATGCATGCATGCAGAGCTCAGCCCCACGCATGCCGCCCACGTCACACACGCCTCCCCACGCCGCGCCGCGCACGGGAAGCATGGGAAGCGCAGCGCGCGAAGAAACTTACCGCGGTAAAAACCGCCCCGCCTGCCCGCGCACCGTTTTTGGGCCTAGGACCGGGGGCTCCTATTGGTGTACAAAAAGAGGGGTACGCTTTTTGTACCCCTATAACTGTGCACGGGCACCACCACACTGAGCAAGGCAAGGGAGGTGAGGCAAGGTAAGGCCGAAGCTCAGGAGAAGCAGAACGACGCCAAGACCAAGACCACAAAGAGCGAAGGGGACGAAGTGGACCCCCTCGGCAAGATCCTTGCCGGGAGGCAGTTTTAGCAAACCCGGCAAGACCCTTGCCATGGCAGCTCGCCGCACACCTACGGAGTGAGTCACCCTTGTGTCCACTGCCCCCATGGGGCAAGGATTCGGGAGACATCCCCGTGGTGGCATGCAGATCTTTGTGAAGACATTCAAGATCAGATACACCCTTTAGAAGATGATGATCCTTGGCGGGATCCCAGCCAAGGAGGACCACAAGGCCCCCGGCGAGAGCCTTGCCGGGGATGACAGCAGGCGCCTGTCAGATTTCGGGTTCCGGCAGACCCTTAAGGTTCGAACTCTAGGGTGCGAGCAGAGATTACGCCTTCTACCTCTCCGTCTCGCAAAGATCTATACTACTGAAAGAACTGCACAAGAGACACAAGGTTTATACTGGTTCGGGCCACCGTTGCGATGTAATACCCTACTCCAGTGTTTGGTGGGTGGATTGCCTCTTGGAGCTGATGAAGATGAACAATACAAGGAAGAACAGCCTCGCGAGGGTCTACTCTTGGCTGGGGCGATGAACTGTTAGGAGGAGTTCAGTCGCCCTTTTCTCTCTTTCTCTCTCACTTACTCTCACTCACCGCCCCTAATCCTCACTCACTCTCACACACTCCTTCTGCCTCCTGCTCACTGCCTGCTCACTACCTGCCGCCCCTTGCCTATGCGGGTGGTTGGTCCTATTTATAGAGGCCCTGGTCCTCTTCCCAAATATCGAGCGGGAAGGGAGCCAACAATGGCGGGCTAATTTGAAGGGGGACAGCAAGTATCAGCTATCCTGACAAAAGTAGTCTTCGCCTGCGCAAAGCTCTGGTGATGACACCGCCTTGGGCTCCACGGTGACCTCCGTCTCGTAGTCCTCCTAGTCTTGGTCTTGTTGCACCGAAATGGCAACCTTTGCCTGATGCCTCGGTACTCCGCGGCTACGCTTGCCCCTTTACACCAAAGAGGAAAGGAGGACGCTGCGCGGGCTGGCACCCGCCTGGTGCCCTCAGTCGTCATGGCTTGCGTCACGGGCTCCTCGTGAGGTACCCCGCCTTGATCTCTCCGCCTCCTTGTGAGCCAGCCTGATGAGGCCGCGCTTGAGGAAGCTCCACGTCATCCGCCCCGTGAGGCTTGGCCCCTCGCAAGGGTCTTGAGTCTTGTCTTGATCAAGATGGGCCGTGCTGGGCCCCCTTTGAGCCACGCCGCAGGCCGCAGGCAGGCAAGTCAGGGGACCCCCGTTCCCAGAACGCCGACAGTAGCCCCCGGGCCCAAGGCGCGCCCGGACTTGGCCGTGCTGAGAGGCGAAAGGGCAAGGGCGAAGCTCCTTGGGCCCTAATAGCCTGCGGCCTTGGGCGCCGCGTGGCGGTTGATTGGACGCAAGTGCTTCAGCAACCGTGCAGGTTGATAAAGGAGCGACATCTGCCCAGACTTTGCCTTTTGCTTTCTTCGGTTGCTGCTCAGATCCCCTTTCTTGCGCCTCCCCTTTCTTTCTCCAAATTACCAGACCTACTCCGGCCGCGTGACCTAGGAAGCCATGGCGCCTTGTCAGTCTCTGGCCGAAGCTTGGTACTCGCCTGCTCTGGACTTGCCGAGCATGCCCGAGGCGGGCCTTGCCCGGCTGCGCCGGATGGCGGCGGCGCAGGGCATCGACGTGGTGCAGGTGTTCAAGGCCGGCTCCGCCACCCCTGAGGGCCGAGATAGCACCTTTTATCCTCTCTTTCTAAGCTCCATTGCTGCGAGCCTGGTGCCTCCCTTCTCCGAGTTTTTCTTCTCTGTCCTCCGCCATTACAACTTGCAAGCTCTGCATCTCCTCCCCAACTCCGTTCTTCTCCTGGCGATCTTCGCTTATTATTGTGAGGCTCACGTAGGGGTGCAGCCCTCAGTGGCCTTGCTGCGCCACTACTTCTCCCTCTGGGTCTCTCGCGGTTCTCCTTCCACGTGCGCGAGCTTCGTCGCGTATGGCGGCACCATTGCCATCTCGAATCCCGGGAAGAGGATTGAGGGCTTTAGGAGCAAGTGGGTCTTGGTAGATGCCGGGCGCATCCACCCTCGGTTGATCTTGCCCGCGGAGCAGCCCGCGAGCTCCAGCGACTGGTGCCGGGCGGAGCTCATGGACCCCCGCGTGAAACTGGTGTTGGAGAAGATGGACGCGGACCTGAGGCCGGTCAACACGGCGGCGGCGAAGTTGACCGGTGTGTTGCTGCTGAGGGAGTTCCTGGAGCACCAGCTGGCTCCACTCCGGCAGTACTCACCTCTGATGTGGAGGCCTCATCCGAGCCCCGCGGCCTTGGGCGGCGAAGATTTGGCCGCGGTCCTCCAATCTCTGGTCGGGGGCGAGGTGGCAAGGTTGGAGGACGCTCCCAAGCCCGTGTTCCTTCGCGACGACTGGAAGCAGGTGGTGGAGTCGATGCCCGTTTTTAACGGGGACGGGCCCGTGCCCGTGGCGGCTTCCGAGGGACTGGTGGACGTGTCCTCCGGCGACTCCAGCAAAGAGGAGGACGAAGAGGAGCGGGAAAAGGGGCCTGACTCTGAGGCGACCGACGGAGAGTCCAGGGCTCCCCTTCCCCGGCGCAGGCCCCGCAATCCCCTCCTTTCTTCGAGCGACGATGACGAGGATGGAGACGGGCAGGTCAGCGGGAGCTTGCCCCTAATCCCGAAGAAGGACAGGACCGGGCTGATCTCCCGCGGGTCTGTCCCTGCCCCGAGGTAGTCTGCAGACGCGCCTTCTGCTTCCGAGGTTGACCCTTCCAGCCGGCTGTCAGGCTTCAAGTTTGGCCGGAGGCTGCCCGAGCTCACCGGCGATGACCCGTAAGTGCTTGACCCTTGTCTTTATTTCTTGTTCTGCTGCCGAGGCTTGACATTCGCATCTCTTGAATAGGCTGGCACCCGCGGCGAAGAAGCTGAAGGGGGCTCCTGAGGCTCCATCCGCGGCAGCGCCTCCGCGTGTGGAGGGGGGTGACCGCGGCGCGCGGGCTTCTCCTGCCCGGTCGTCCTCGTGAGGCCTGGCCAAGCGGGCTGGGGCGAGCTCAGCCCCCATGGCCCAAGTGACTCCTGTGGTGCCTTTGCCCACTGCCGCCACCACAGCTGCTGGGGCGCAGCAGGCTCCACCTCAGGACGCTGTGGTCTTGCCGTCGCCGCCTTCTTCCCCCGTTCCGCCGACTGTTGTTTCTCCAACTCCTCCTGCCATCCTGGAGCAAGTTGTTGCTGGACTGGACCGGCTGCGGCAGGATCTTCTTGGCGCCGACCCTCGCCTGGTGGCTGGGCGCTTGGAGCTGGCTTCAGGATGGATTCGCTCCGACGCCTCGATCCGGGCGGCGCTGGTTCAAGCCTCGACGGCCTGCCACGAGGAGAGGCATGCCGTCCTTGAGACGAAGGCTGCTCGTGACGCAGCCCTGGGGGAGGTGGTTGAAGTCCGCGATCGTTGCAAGGCGCTGGAGGACGAGCTGCAAGGCCTGCGGGACCAGCTCGCGAAAGAGGTTCATCTTCGCCAGGAGCAAGAAGAAGGCATGTAGGCTAGCGAGGTGGCCATCGAGGGCCGAGAGGCCAAGCTCAAGAAGCGCCGCGACTGCCTGGGTGCGCTGGGGAAGGAGTTGGAGGCGACGAAGGTCGAGCTGGACAGCAAGGCCCATGTTCTCGCCGAGGATCGCGTGGCCTTCACAGACATGGAGAAGAAGGCTCGTGCTTCGCTGAAGATGATCTACGCCAGTGGCCTGGAGAGCCCGCTGGCCGGCGCCGAGGACGGCCCCGCCAAGCTGCTTCCCTTCCTGGTTCGTGCTCTTGAGGATGTCGCCCTTGGCCTTGGCCCCACGGCTGAGGCCGAGGCGCATGTCCTGTCTTCTGCTGCGCTGACGCGGGTCTTCACCCACATCTACCTTCGCGACCCCAGCGCCAACCTCGACAGCCTGTTGGAGCCAGTATGCGGCAAGGGTGCTGCCGCCGCTGTGAAGGCCATGAAGGGTCGCGCGGAGGCTCTGCTTGGGAAGTTCCGGGCCTTCAATACCAAGTCGAAGCAGGATGCTGCCGGTCCTGCTGCTCCATGAGGCGGGGCCACACGCGCTGCTCCACCGCCGCCAAGTGACTCCGCTACTGCTCCTGTCCTGCTTTTAATTCCTGCACATGCATCATGCCTCGGGGAGGCGTTTAAACTCGCGTTTGGTATTGAGACGATAGTATGGACTGTCATATTTGCTTTTAAATTCCTTGAATTTTATGCTTTTCTTCCCTACTTGCTTGTGTTCTACGTCGGCAGAGCCCGGCCCCGCGCGTACCTCACCCAGCATTAGCCCGACCGGAAACCAGGACGGGACCAAAGGAGTGAGGGGCTACGGAGCCAGTTAGGCTCCTGAGTCACGATACTCAGGAGTCCCCCTTAGCGCACGAACAACAAGTAGGAAGGTGTGATGTAGGTGGATCTTCCGTTTTACGTCTGCATAGCCCGACTCCGCACGTACCTCACCCAGCATTAGCCCCGACCGGAAACCAGGACGGGACCAAAGGAGTGAGGGGCTACGGAGCCAGTTAGGCTCCTGAGTCGCGATGCTCAGGAGTCCCCCTTGACGCGCAAACAGCAAGTGATGAGGTGAGATGCAAGTGGGACCACCGTTCTACGTCCGCAGAGCCCGGCCCCGTGCGTGCCTCAGCCAACATTAGCCTTTCGGAACTAAGGAGTGAGGGGCTACGGGACCAGTTAGGCCCCTGAGTCACGATGCTCAGGGGTCCCCCTTGACGCTCAAACGGCCTTCATACCTTGGTTCCGCTCGGGGAGAGACGCGCGACGAACCAGGCCCGAGGGGCCTGGTTGGGTGGCGTACGTCTGGGCGTGACCCAGGCGCAGCCCCCATGCCCATCCCCCTCGCGCGGCGCTCCCGAGGGGAGGCGTTGCGATGAGGCTAGACACTGAGCTCTGGGCTCCCTGAGGTTGATGCGGCCCGGGGGCCACCCTCAGTTGTTTATCACCAGCGCGGAGCATAGCACTTCCGCATGTGTACGGGCATAGCCGCTCCTCGGCAGTGTCGTCAGCCAGCGCGGAGCATGGTGCTTCCACTGGTACGTGGGAGGGGGCTCCCCTCCGGGAGGAGCCCCCGGGGCGTGTACAGCCCCGCCCGGACACGTGGCCGGCACGGTAGGGCTAGGTGAGGTGTATCTGGGCACCCGTGAGCCAGCGCGGGACTCACGTGGCCCTACCTCTAGGCGGGTTGCGCCTGGCACTGGGCCTTATATTGTGCTGTGTTCCTGCAATTTTGGTTAGATGCCGACACTCTACGTCCTTGGGTCCCGGCCCTCGAGCTTGTCTCAGCCATCGCTGGTATGCCAGGTCACGATGGCATGGACATGGCCAGACGGTGAGGGCTGGAGAGCCAGTAAGAGCCCTGAGTCGCGATGCTCAGGTACCCCCCCTTTAACGTGCAAGTGGTCGACATGGAGAAGAAGTGGTGCCGTGGACAGGCATCAAGTAATCAAGCATGATGGGTGAATGCATAGCCGGAAATAAACACAAGGGAGATACATGCCGCTGGGCCTGGCCCGAGCAACTTGGGGATGATGCAGCCCGAGGGGCGCCCCCAACAAAGCAAGCTAACGACATGAAATAAAAGGGATACATACCGCAAGGACGGACCCACGTGACCTGGGAATGATGCAGCCCTGGGAGGGCGCTCCCAGCTGGAAATGAAACTTGTAAGATGTCACCTGAAGGTGTCAAGGGAGAAGGGGTGTTGGTGCAGCAGACTCGGTGGCCTGCGGAAGCCGATCCTCACGATCCCCCAGGCCCAGGGGCCTCGGGAGGCTCCGGAGGCACTGGTAGCTCTTCGCGAATCATCTCCATCTCCGCCAAGGCTGTGGAACGCCTGTCTTCTTGAGCCCCCATGATGCCCCTCATGAGGCGCTGGCACGTAGCAACCGCGCTCGGCAAGGCGTAAGGCATGCGAACGTAGCTGTGGGGCAGACCTCCACAGCGCCCCACTCGCGAGGGCCAGAGGCGCTCCATCGTAGCAACTTGGTTGAGCCCTGGTACGTCGATGCAAACGCGCAGCCCACCATCCTCGCCTAGATGGGGAGCTACAGCCGGTAGACGGCGGCAACCCCTCATGATTCTTGATTCCTATAGTTCTTGAATGGCCTTGTCGATGAACTCCTGCGGGTCTGACCTTCCTTGCCTTTCTCCTTCTTGAGGGAAACGTGCTTCGAAACAGGCCTCCATGTGGTGCCCAAGCGCCTCCCTTGTGACCCTGGCCAGGTCGGTGGCCCTCCAGGGGAGAGCCCCCGATCCCTGCCTGAGGAGGGCGCCGGGCGCGCTTTCCTATGCAATGGAAGGAGGTTCCCCCTAGGCAGATGCGGGCCCTGAGGGGCCTGCCTCCCGAGGGGCCGGTCTGGACGATGTCTTCTTCTTCTTGGGGGTGGTCCCGGGAAGCCTCCTGCTTCCGCGGTCCGGGTCTTTCAGTGACGCGGCCTAAAAGGCTCGCTCCAGGGAACACACTGCATCCTTCTCTTCACAGGGCACCGTGATGACTCCGCCACTCCCTGGCATCTTGAGGATGTTGTAGCCATGGTGAGTTATGGCCATGAACTTGGCCAGCGATGGGCACCCGAGGATGGCGTTGTACGGCAGGCTGATGTGGGCAACGTCGAAGTCGACGAGCTCGGTGCGGTAGTTGTTGCGTGCCCCGAAGGTGACAGGGAGGCGGACCTGCCCAATCGGGACCGTGGAGCCGTCGGTGACTCCGGAGAAGGGCTTGGTTGGCTGAAGCTGGTCGTAGGGCACTTGGAGATTGTTGAACGTCTCCACGGACAGGCCATTGAGCCCTGCCCCACCATCAATGAGGGTCCTGGTGACCAGTACATTGCTGATGACTGGGGAGCAAAGCATCCGGAGGACTCCGGCTGTGGCCGCACACTTGAGTTGATCCGCTGAGCTGAATGTGAGGGCGTATGCCGACCACCTGAGAGGGAACATTGCCTCAAGCCTAGGGAGGATTGCATTCACTTCGCGGGCAAACTGCTTGAAGATGCGTTGGGAGGCTAGGGCTTGAGCTCCGCCCAGGATGCAGGCGATTGTGCGTGGCTCCTGGAAGCCCCCAGCCCCTTTGTCTTGATGGCGGTCCTCGTTCCTCCTTGGCTGAGGCGGCAGTGGAGGGAGGCCTGCGTTGCCCTGTGGGCGGTCCTCACAAGGCTGATCCCTCCAGTCCCCCTCGCGAGGCAGTTCTCGCCAGCGATCCTCGCGAGGTTGATCGCGCCACCCTTGGCGCGGGCCACGGTCTTCCCAGCGTCCTGTGTTTCTTCCTCCTCCTCGGTCGTAGCCCCGATCGGCGCGGTCGGGACGACGGCCTATCCTTCCTTCTCGCACGGCGCAGAGTTCTTGGCATTCGTTGGTGTTGTGGGTGTGGAGGTTGTGGTACACACAATACCGGCCGCCCCTGGAGGACTCAGGCAGATCTTTGCCCCGCTTGGTGTCTGGTTCTGCCGCGAGCACGGCAGCCCCCTTGCGCTTCACATCCTTGGCCTTGGGCTTCTTCTCTTCTGGGCCTGCGGCAGGCAGCTCGAGCAGGGAGAGGCGTCCCTCCTCAGCCCTGGCGCACTTGGTCGCCAAGTTGAATAGCTCCAGGGAGGTGCACGGGTCTTCATGCATCGCCAGCTCCTCCTTCATCTTGACGTCGCGCACACCATCGGAGAAGGCCGAGATGATGGCCTCCTCGGACACCTTGGGGATCTTGAGGCGCGCAATGTTGAAGCGCTGGATGTACTTTTGCAGGGTCTCTCCGGGTTGTTGCTTGATGCGGCGCATGTCACTCACGGCGGGTGGCCGGTCGCGAGTACCTTGGAAGTTGGCGATGAAGCGGGTGCGCATCTGGTCCCAGGAAGAGATCGTGCCTGGAGCCAGATTCAGGAGCCAGGTGCGAGCTCCTTCCTTGAGCGCCATGGGGAACTAGTTCGCCATGACCTTCTCGTCCCCGCTGGCAGCTTCGATGCCCAGCTCATAGAGCTGGAGGAACTCTGTAGGGTCAGTCGTGCCGTCGTAACGAGGAGGCAGGTCTGGCTGGAACTTGCCGTGCCACGCGACGCTACGTAGCTCGGTGGTGTAGGCACGGCAGCCTGTGGTGGCCATGAAAGGCTTCCGCTGGTGGAGAGCTTCGTCTTGAGGGTCCCCACGCGTTGCAGCTAGGAGCAGCGCGGGGTCTTGGCATGGCGGAGCTGGAGCAGGGTGGCGGCATGCAGGAGCAGGGAGCGCCCGGGCAGCTCCTCGCGGGCGAGGGACTTCTTGGCAGCTCCGTTTTTGCTGCGCTCGCACCTGACGGAGCGGGTTCCGCCCAGGGGCCACACACCTTGGAGCCATGGCGTCTTCTTGGAGAGGAGGCGGCTGGTACGCCCCCGGAGCTTCGTTGCCCGCGTGGGGCGGGGTGCAGCGCAGCGGAACGGACGGCGCAGGAGAGCCCCCCGCGGCGCGGACGAGCTCGACGACGCGGTCGAGCCAGTCTTCGTAGACGTCGTCGATGGGACGGTAGCACAGGAGCTCGTTTGCCGTGATGAGCGCAGCTCGAGCCTCCAAGGGTGCGCGGAGCGCCCAGGACGAATAACCAGCTGGTGTGAGCGATGGAGTAGCGGTGCGGTTGTCTTGCCACACAGATGGATGCTGAGACGACGCTTGCTGCTCGCCCCCTGCCGGGTCGGTGGCGGCGTTAATGGCGGGTGACGGGGAACGACGAGGACGTCTGCCGAAGGGCGCTGTCGGGGCGACCCGGGAAGCGATGGCGGCCCGGCGCTTGGCGCGGGCTCGACGAGCGTCGGACATGGACGCGACGGTCGGAGGAGAATGGGGCGGTGGAAGACGAATTTCGGCGCACCCCTACCTGGCGCGCCAAATGTCGGATTTCGGGTTCTGGCAGACCCTTAAGGTTCGAACTCTAGGGTGCGCGCGCAGATTATGCCTTCTACCTCTCCGTCTTGCAAAGATCTATACTACTGAAAGAACTGCACAAGAGACACAACGTTTATACTGGTTCGGGCCACCGTTGCGGTGTAATACCCTACTCCAGTGTTCGGTGGGTGGATTGCGTCTTGGAGCTGATGAAGATGAACAATAGAAGGAAGAACAGCCTCGCGAGGGTCTGCTCTTAGCTGGGGCGATGAACTGTTAGGAGGAGTTCAGTCGCCCTTTTCTCTCTTTCTCTCTCACTTACTCTCACTCACCGCCCCTAATTCTCACCCACTCTCACTCACTGCTTCCGCCTCCTGCTCATTACCTGCCGCCCCTTGCCTATGCAGGTGGCTGGTCCTATTTATAGAGGCCCTAGTCCTCTTCCCAAATATCAAGCGGGAAGGGAGCCAACAATGGCGGGCTAATTTGAAGGGGGACAGCAAGTATCTGCTATCCTGACAAAAGTAGTCTTCGCCTGCGCAAAGCTTTGGTGATGACGCCGTCTTGGGTTCCACAGTGACCTCCATCTCGTAGTCCTCCTGGTCTTGGTCTCATTGCACCGAAATGGCAACCTTTGCCTGATGCCTCGGTACTCCGCGGCTGCGCTTGCCCCCTTTACACCAAAGAGGAAAGGAGGACGTTGCGCGGGCTAGCACCCACCTGGCGCCCTGAGTCGTCACGGCTTGCGTCACGGGCTCCTCGTGAGGTACCCCGCCTTGATCTCTCCGCCTCCTCATGAGCCAGCCTGATGAGGCCGCGCCTGAGGAAGCTCCGCGTTGTCCCCCCCGCGAGGGTCTTGAGTCTTGTGTTGATGAGGATGGGCCGTGCTGGCCCCCCTTTGAGCCACGCCGCAGGCCACAGGCAGGCAAGTCTGGGGACCCCCGTTTCCAGAACGCCGACAGCGCCACGACAAGACCCTTGCCGGGGCCCCGGCAAGGCCCTTGCCAAGAACACCCATAGGGCCTCCATCAGGCCCACGCCAGTCAAACCTCCACCGCCGTTCGCATGCAGCTGCCGACCCAACCAGCTGGGCAGGCACCTACGTGGCGGCATGCGGATCTTTGTGGGGACCCACCACTACACCACCTCAGCTGCCTGCCTGCCTACATGGCACCGCGGGCGCCGCTGGCCAGGGCGCGTGTCGACACGAGAGGGAGCGGCGATGGACGAGACAGGGCTCTCCCCCGTCCCCGATAAAGCAAGGACACCTGGGCAAGACGCATTAAATGCGCCTTGTCATGTACTGCGAGGGATAACCTCACATCACTGTACCCTTTCCTCCTCATGTGTGCCACTGTGGCAACCCCTTTCCTATAAAAGGAGGCCTGAGGCGACCAGGAGGAGGATTCGGCTTTTTGGAGCTCCTCACGCCCCATAGCTAGCTCAAGAACACAGATATGCAATCCACCAAAGCAGGAGTAGGGTTCTATGCATCCCCGCGGCCCGAACCTGGATAAACAAACCGTGTGCTATCTGTTTGATTCGCTCTTCTCACGACCCCGCGCCCCATAACCGTAGTAGGGATTCTTGTGATCCCATAGGTGTCGTTCCCACCGACAGATGCAAAGTTGATAATGATAGTGCAACATACTAGTGCCGCTGCCGTTTAGGTCATATTAGTGTAAAGCGCATGAAGAAACTCTATGTGGATGGACTTTTGGAATCACTTGATTATGAATCATTTGATGCTTGCGAACCATGCCTCATGGGTATGATGACTAAGACTCCGTTCTCTAGAACAATGGAGCAAGCCACAGACTTATTGGAAATAATACATACTGATGTATGTTGTCCAATGAGTGTTGAGGCTCACGACAGGTATCGTTATTTTCTAACCTTCACAGATGATTTAAGCAGATATGAGTATATCTACACTGGTAGAAAAAGGGCCTATAGTCCCGGTTCGTAAGGGCCTTTAGTCCCGGTTCCTGAACCGGGAATAAAGTGTCGGTACTAATGCCCCGACCCTTTAGTCCCGTTTCAATCCAGAACCGGGACTGATGGGCCTCCACGTGGGCAGTGCGCAGAGCCCAGGCAGGAGACCCTTTGGTCCCGGTTGGTGGCACCAACCGGGACCAATAGGCATCCATGCGTCAGCATTTCTGTGGCTGGGGTTTTTGTTTTTTTTGAAGGGGGGGGGTTGGTGGTTTTGGGGGGTTAATTTAGGTGTTTCATATATTGTGTTAGCTAGCTATAATTAATAGAGAGAAGTGTCCTCTCTTATGTCCGTGCTTGGTCGACGCTACATACTATACATACGTATAGAGAGGACTAGACACGCTGGCTAGCTAGTAAGCAAACGAAGGAAACAGAAGATCGTCATGAAGATATATGCATACAGAGAGAAGTGATATCGACCACCTCTCCTTCTCCGAGAGATTGGTCGAACAACAAGTTCTCGTATATCTATCTAACACTACCGGCTACATATATACAATAATTATCTCTTACAAATATAATCATACGGACTCAGGGTCAACATAGAATTCTCAGTCTTCAGGGATCTCGTATATATATCTGACACTACCGGCTACATATATACAACAAGTTCTTGAATTGCTCGCATGCAAGCTGGTGCTAGGAGTTCATCCCGCTTCCGAAACATCTAATTTAAAGAAGGGGGTCAATACATATATATATATGAATGAATGAAACTCAACACAAATGATGGTAATAAAATAAAATTGTGAATGTTGTTATTTACGTACTTCATATTGTTCGTCAGTGTAGCCCCGCTCACAGGTCGTGTGGCGGATGGACTCGCAAACATAGTATCCACAGAAATCATTCCCTTGTTCCTGCCACAACCACTTTACAAGAAATAGAGGTTAATCAAACTGATAAGCAAGAATGCCAAATGGTATTGATGAAACTAGCGCTTGAATGACTAGTAGATGCGCTTAAAATGCTACTATAGCTAGTACTTACTTTCGGGTGTCTAAATTGCAGCTCCTTCGGCAGTCCCGGAGCTTTTCTGGTGAATTTTCTCCAAACCCTACCGGACAAAGAAAACAATTACTTGATATATCAGGAAATGAACAAAGTTGCTGATATGGTGGAGAATGATCGATTTAACTTACTTCTCGAGTATTTGAGTCATGTCTGCATAGTCCTTGGGATCTTTTCGTCTTGAGTCTAAGACAGTTACTAGTCCCTGCTCAAGCTTAATATGTACAAGAATATAGTGGAAACTGCACACGCATGCATAACTCATCAATTACATTACTATAACCTTGACTAATATATAAGGGAAACCGAATACGCAGAAGACAGTAACACTCACTTGAAGTTGTAAGGAAAGAGTATTATATCTTCGATTTGATTTATTATCAATGATTGTAGCATGCTGGCCTCGGTTTCTGCGGCATGAAATTTAACCTGAGTTGCATCTATGAGATATGTGTTAATGAACCCAATATCACCGACTTGTCTTTTCTCCAATTCGACGATCTTCAATCTGCATAATATAGTGAGGATGATTATAAATACATGCAATGACAGAGCTAAGCTATATAGAGAAACTTAATGACAGAAGTAGTACTACTTACAGACAGTAGCAGGCGACCGTTGTTTTATCGAGGGCCAATTGATTGAAAAACTGATAGAACTCCTCAAATGGAATAGGCAACAGATCAATTCCAACGAGGTCATGCTCCTTTTTAACTTTCACATACAAAGTACTCCTCCCCCTAGAGTCTCTGCAGATTTTCAAGTACCAATCATGCAATCTTCGCATCATCGTTGATAGAGATCTTTCATCTTTGACGAGAGGCTTCCCGTACTCGTATCTTTGTATCTGCATGTCCATGGGTTCATAATGTACTTCGTCGGGCAGGTAATCTGCAAGATTGCTATAACCGGGCACCATCCTTGGATCATTAGCGATGTTGTGGCTAGGCACCTTGAGCGGGGGGCATGATTTCTTCGCTTGTTCACCGAGCTGGGCAATTTGTTTCCCAGCTCGTCGTTCTTTCAGCCTTTGATCACTGACAGTACTTCCCGACCGCTCCGCTTCAGCAAATTCCTTTCCAATAATGCGGTCATAGTTTCCTTTCGGCGGATCAGACTTCAGTGGTTTTGTTAGGGAAGCCAGAGTGCGCTTCACTTTCACCCGATCTACCTTCTCCTCCGGAGGTGGATGTTTCTTTGCTTTCACCCCTTCAAAGAATTTCCTCACTTCTTCTCGCGCGATCTCGGCGTTCTCCTCCTAGGTCCTCTCGTATGGTAACTTCTCTGGAGTCTTTAGAGAAGGACCGAATCTGTATGTCCTCCCACCTCTGGTTGTACTGCTAGACGCCGACCGAGCAGACAAATCGGTTGTCTTCTTTACTTGCGTAAGAGGCGGAGGAGAAGGACTACGACGCGCCGGAGCAGAAGGAGGAGGCTGGCTGCTCGGGCGCGTCGGCGCAGGCGGAGAAGGAGGCGGAGTGCCACCACGCGCTGGAGAAGGAGCCGGCCGAGGGCCCTGATCGTCACTCGCCAGAGGAGGAGGCGGTGGAGGAGGCGGAGTGCCTTGACTCACCGGAGGAGGAGGAGGAGGCGGAGGCGTCCAGTTCGAAAGGTTGATGAGCTCCTTCCGCCATAGGCATGGAGTCTTCAGAGCAGACCCCAGCCAAGTCTCCCCTTCACCGGTAGGGTGGTCAAGCTGGAGGTCCTCAAATCCCTCCGTTATCTCATCCACCATCACCCTAGCATATCCTTCTGGAATCGGCCGGCAGTGAAAAGTTGCGCCGGGTTTAGTAGGATAAATAGAGCCAACAGCCGCCTTGACCTTCAAATTCATACATTGCGTCGTAGGGTGGCAATTTTGAGACTCTGTTATAGCATCCACGGGATAGCTGGTAGGAGCCGTCAAGGCATGCTCCAGCTGAAGCAGCTCGGTGCAAGCCACGCTGCTTCTGCGCTGAGATGGCGGGGTAGCTTCGGGGGAGGCTTCGGCAGTACGTTTGCTGCGATTTGCTTCTCGTTCCTCTATCGCGTCTACCCTTGCTTGCAGCGCCTACATTTGGGTCTGCTGCACTTTTTTCCTCCTCTCATGGGATTTGTAACCGCCTGCGTCCGGAAACCCAACCTTCCATGGAACGGAGCCTGGCGTGCCTCGTGTCCGTCCAGGGTGCTCAGGATTCCCGAGGGCCATTGTGAGCTCGTCGTTCTCTCTGTCTGGAAAGAACATCCCTTCCTGTGCTGCTTCGATATACTGCTTAAGCTTACTGACTGGTATGTCCATTTGATCGTTCGTCCAAATGCACTTCCCTGTTACAGGGTCCAAGGTTCTGCCAGCCCTGAAGAACCAAGTACGGCAATGGTCTGGCCAGTTAATTGTCTCTAGTTCGATCCCTTTATGAACCAGATCATTCTCAATCTTGGACCACTTAGGCCGGGCTACGAGGTAGCCACCTGACCCCGTGCGATGGTGAAGCTTCTTCTTCGCAGCATTTTGCTTGTTTGTCGCCGACATCTTCTGACTCTTTTCCGATGTCTTGTGGGCCACAAATGCGGGCCGGTGATCTCTGATCTTCTCATATCTTCCCTTGAATTCTGGTGTCTCATTATTTTCGACAAACTTATTCAGCTCTTTCTTCCACCTCCTGAATAGTTCTGCCATCCTCTACAGAGCAAAATTCTTGATTAATTTCTCTTTAACTGGGTTCTCTGGATTATCCTCAGGCAGTAGGGTGAAATTTGACTTCAGCTCAGTCCAAAGATCATTTTTCTGCATATCATTGACATAAGACACCTCAGGGTCTTCTGTAGCCGGCTTAAACCATTGCTGGATTCTTATCGGGATCTTGTCCCTAACCAGAACCCCGCACTGAGCAACAAATGTGCTCTTTGTCCGGAGGGGTTCAAGAGGTTGGCCGTCGGGCGCGGTTGCTATGATCTCAAACTTTTCATCTGAGCTCAACTTTTTCTTCGGGCCTCGTCTCTTTACCGAAGTTGTGCTCGATCCGGAGGGCTAGAAAAAAAGAACAAAGACTTAATTAATATATGTACATACCAAAAAAATGAATGCATCAATCAGCTAGTCAGCATAGGCTTAACTAATATATATACCTGGCCGGACTAGGTTCGGTCACCGGAGCCGTCATCACGGTCTCCTTCTTGCACCGGCATTGGGTCACTGGAGCCGTCCTCATGTTCTTCTTCTTGCACCGGCATTAGGTCACCGTAGCCAGCTTGTTCACCCTCTCCTTCCAGACCATCGGTTTCGTTGAGAAACAACGAGATGGCATCACTTCCTTCTGCGATTATTTCCCTCAACAACGCTTCTTTTGTTGCTTCGTCTAGGGCGGTGTCCATAGTTTCTACAAATATTTACAACATGGCAATTATTATTCAAACATGACAGATGCATATATTAGTGCCAAACGTAGAACTAGCTACCTAATCATAGTAAGCTATCGGGAGGGGGTATATATCGACAACGACGACACTACATCTATGTCCCTCGACGACCCTCATTCCTGATAAAAAAAAGAGGAAGAAGAAGAAAAAAAGAGGAGAAGAAAGAATAGAGGAGAAGAACCCTCGAACCCTCGACACCTAGACGACCATCTTCTTCCTCTCATGTTCGAGAGGATCGCCGAGGGGTCGGGAGGTTGCCTAGTGTCAAAGGATTCAACAAAACCATGTCTTCATCATTAGGCGAAAGTAACATGTGCATGATGGTACGAAGCTCTTCAAAGTTGTTCTGGAACGGAGTCCCAGATAGGATAATTCGCTTTTTCGTACAAAGTTCAGAAAGAGCCTTCCGAATATCGCTATTTGGAAGGCCTTTGCTGAATTCGTACCAAAAGGCGGATTATTCTATTCGGGACTCCATTCCAGAACAACTTTGCAGAACTTCGTACCAACATGCCCTGGTTACTTCCGGCTAATGATGAAGGCATGGATTTCTTCAATACTTTGACACTAGGAAACATCTCTCGACCCCTCGGCGATCCTCGACCCCTCAAACCCTCGACGACCTTGAAACCCTCGACCCCTAGACGACCCTCTTCTTCCTCTCATGTTCGAGAGGATCGCCGAGGGGTCGGGAGGTTGCCTAGTGTCAAAGGATTCAACAAAACCATGTCTTCATCATTAGGCGAAAGTAACATGTGCATGATGGTACGAAGCTCTTCAAAGTTGTTCTGGAACGGAGTCCCAGATAGGATAATTCGCTTTTTGGTACAAAGTTCAGAAAGAGCCTTCCGAATATCGCTATTTGGAAGGCCTTTGCTAAATTCGTAAAAAAAGGCGGATTATTCTATCCGGGACTCCATTCCAGAACAACTTGGTAGAACTTCGTACCAACGTGCCCTGGTTACTTCCGGCTAATAATGAAGGCATGGATTTCTTCAATACTTTGACACTGGGAAACCTCTCTTGACCCCTTGGCGATCCTCGACCCCTCAAACCCTCGACGACCCTGAAACCCTCGACCCCTAGACGACCCTCTTCTTCCTCTCATGTTCGAGAGGATCGCCGAGGGGCGGGAGGTTGCCTAGTGTCAAAGGATTCAACAAAACCATGTCTTCATCATTAGGCGAAAGTAACATGTGCATGATGGTACGAAGCTCTTCAAAGTTGTTCTGGAATGGAGTCCCAGATAGGATAATTCTCTTTTTGGTACAAAGTTCAGAAAAAGCCTTCCGAATATCGCTATTTGGAAGGCCTTTGCTGAATTCGTACCAAAAGGCGGATTATTCTATCCGGGACTCCATTCCAGAACAACTTTGCAGAACTTCGTACCAACACGCCCTGGTTACTTCCGGCTAAGGATGAAGGCATCGATTTCTTCAATACTTTGACACTAGGAAACCTCTCTCGACCCCTCGGCGATCCTCGACCCCTCGAACCCTCGACGACCCTAGAACCCTCGACCCCTAGACGACCCTGCTGGAACCCTCGACCCTCGACCCTATAGAACCCTCGAACCCTCGACCCTGAAACCCTCGACCCTTGACCCCTTAACGACCCTCGACCCTCTACCCTAGTTCCGGACCCTCGAAGAAAAAAAAGAAGAAAAAAGAGGAGAAGAAGAAAGGAATAGTGGAGAAGAAGAGAAAATAGAATATATTCTATTTTCTCTTCTTTTCCACTATTCCTTTCTTCTTCTCCTCTTCTTTTTCTTCTTTTTTCTTCTTCTTATTTATTTCTCCTCTTCTTTTCGGTAGAGGAAACCCTAAATAGCAAGTATCGTGGGTGTGAGATACATGTGGCCGTCGGTGTCGGACACTACATCCACACCCCATAAGTGACGTGGGCGTCGAAGCCCGCGCCACTTGTGGGATGTGGATGTAGTGTTCGACACCGACGGTACATGTATCTCACACCGACGATACTTTCTATTTAGGGTTTCTCCTCTAGCGCTCGGCGACCCTCGACGACCCTCATTCCCGATAAATAAAGAGGAAGAAGAAGAAGAAAAAAGAAGAGAAGAAATAATAGAGGAGAAGACTTCCTCTTCTTCCTCTCCTCTTCTTCTCCCTCTTCTTCCCCTTCTTCCTCGCCTCTCTCATGAATATCCGACGTTCTCGACCCGCCCCCCCCCCCACACGTCGAAGAAAAAATAGAAGAAGAAAAAATAGTAGAAGAAGAAAGGAATAGAGGAGAAAAGAGAAAATAGAATATATATTCTATTTTTCTCTTCTTATCCTCTATTCCTTTCTTATTCTCCTCTTCTTTTTCTTCTTTTTTCTTCTTCTTATTTATTTCTCCTCGTCTTCCTCTCCCCTCTCGGCGACCCTAGACCCCCTCTCGACCCTCGACCCCTAGGCGATCGTCGACCCCTCTCTTTTTTTTCTTCCTCTTCTTTTTTATCCTCTTCTTCCTCTACCGCTCGGCGACCCTCGACGACCCTCGTTCCCGATAAAAAAAGAGGAAGAAGAAAAAAAAGAGGAGAAGAAAGAATAGAGGAGATCTTCTCCACTATTCTTTCTTCTCCTCTTTTTTCTTTTCTTATTCCTCTTCTTTTTTTATCCTCTTCCTCCTCTCATGTTCGACGACCCTCGACCCCTCGGCGACCCTAGACCCCCTCTCGACCCCCTCTTCTTCTCCCTCTTCTTCCCCTTCTTCCCCGCCTCTCTCATGAATGTCCGACGTCCCCCCTCCCCCCCCCTCATCATCATCTATCATCCCCCCTCTCATGTTCGACGACCCTCGACCCCTTGGCCGCCCTCTCGACACACTCACGACCTAAAATGACCTAAAATGAAAATAACCTAAAATTCACTAAAGTTATCGATGACCCTCTCGACACACCCATGAATAAGAAAATATATCATCTTCTTCATCTCCTCTTCTTTGCATATTCACATAGCCACATACACATACATAGCCACATACATATAGAACTTTTCTAAACATATATATATAGCCACATTCATATAGAACTTTTCTGAACATATATAAATGATTTTCTAAAAATGTAACTTTTGCATATATGAACAGAGAGCAGCGGCGGCAATGCGTGGCATCGTCGGCGACGGGGATGGGAAAGGGGGAGCTCACTGGGGGCGGGCGGCGACAGGGAGAGAAGGCCAGCGACGGGAAGGAGGACGGTGGGCTCGGGGATGCCGGCGACGGGGACGGCATGCGCGGGGCGGCACGTGGTGACGGGGACGACGGGCTCGGGGTGGCACACGGCGACGGGGACGGCCGCGGGCTCAGGGCGCCACACAGCGATGGGGACGAGGAGGCGGGGCTCGGGGCAGGGCGGACGGCAGCGAGCTCGGGGCAGGGCGGCCGGTGACGGGGACGAGGAGGCGGGGCTCGGGGCAGGGGGGACGGCAGCGAGCTCGGGGTAGGGCGGCCGGCGACGGGTAGGAGGGCGCGACGACAACGACAGCGACAGGGCGCGGTGACGGCGATGGGGCAGGGCGCGGCGACGGCGACGGGGCAGGGCGCGGCGACGGGGACGGGGCAGGGCGCGGCGACGGCGACGGGGCAGGGCGCGGCGACGGCGACAAGGAGGACGAGCAGCCTGGCGGCGTCGGTGATGGGGAATGGAGCAGTTGGCGAAAATTTCCAAAGTGTGGGCTTATATAGAAGAGCCTTTAGTCCCGGTTCGTGGGAGCAACCGGGACTAAAGGTGGGCATTAGTCCCGGTTGGTGCCACCAACCGAGACCAAAAACCTCTTTTCAGCAGCCCAAAGGGCGGGAAGCGGCGGCCTTTGGTCTCGGTTGGTGGCACCAACCGGGACTAAAGGGGGGAATTGGTCACGGTTGGTGCCACGAACCGTGACCAATGCCCCCTTTAGTCCCGGTTGGTGGCACCAACCGGGACCAATGGCCTTGTGCTGCCCCGCGCCCAAAAGTTTAGTCCCACATCGCTAGCTGAAGGGCGCCGGCACTGGTTTATAAGCGCTGGTGTGCCTCCCCATTCGAGCTCCTCTCTAATGCAGGCTTTCGGGCCTAAACTTGCTACTGCCTATGGGCCTATTGGGCCTTCTGCGGGCCTGAATCCTGGCCCATGTATTCAGGCCGTGGAGGACCAGTAGGAGGCATTTTTTTGGTTTTTTCTTTTTTATTTCTACATTTTTTTGGTTTTTTATTTTTTTTATTTCTACTTAAAACTAAATACTTACAGTTTTTTAGTAATTTCTTTTTGCTTTTAGGTCACAAAAATTATAAACTTTCTGTTAGTGCCATTAGTTTTAAATTTTGAATAGTTTAAATTTGAATTTTTAAAAATTTGTGTGAATCCCTAGTTTATGAATAACTTTACTATAAAAATAGAATTTCTTTTCTATTTATTTTTTATTTATACTTACAACTAAATACTTATAGTTTTTTAGTGATTTATTTTTGATTTTAGGGCACAAAAATTATAAACTTTCTGTTAGTGCCATTAGTTTTAAAATTTTGAATAGTTTAAATTTGAATTTTTAAAAATTTGTGTGAATCACTAGTTTATGAATAACTTTACTATAAAAATAGAATTTTTTTCTATTTTTTTTATTTATACTTAGAACTAAATACTTATAGTTTTTTAGTGATTTCTTTTTGATTTTAGGTCACAAAAATTATAAAGTTTCTATTAGTGACATTAGTTTTAAAATTTTGAATAGTTTAAATTTGAATTTTATAAAATTTGTGTGAATCACTAGTTTATGAATAACTTTACTATAAAAATAGATTTTCTTTCTTCTTTGCTATTTATTTTTTATTTATACTTACAATTAAATACTTATAGTTTGATTTTAGGTCACAAAATTATATTCTTTTTGCTATTGAAGAATATTATAGTTTTATTTTAGTTGATCATAACATAATATTTTAATTGATTGTTTTTATTTTCATAAAAGTTTTGTAGTTCATTCTGTTTGCTATTAATTCATTCTTTGAGCTAAATGACTCTGAAATTGGAAAGCATTTCAAAATGAACTCTGAAAAGGTTGAAAGTTGGCATGGTATCATCATTTCACCCACATAGCATGTTCCAAAAAGTAGAGAGGGTTACGACAAAAACTTGATGCACTTCGTGTACAAAATGGACAATCACTTTCGAAGTATCAAAGTTTCGAACCATAAGACATGAAAGGATTTCAAATGAACTCTGAAAAAGTTGAAAGTTGGGATGGTATCATAATTTCACCCACATAGCATGTGCATGTACAAAACGGACAATGGTAGCATGTTCGTCTGTTACAAATTTGGCATGGTATCATCATAATAGTTGCGGGGGAAAGTCTTCACTTTTTCTTCGCTTGTGTCATTTGCTTATTACGTCGTAACCATGGATAATCTTCATTATTTATCAGGATGCTTGGGTCAGCCTTGACATTGAAGGGAGGAATTTCATGAAACTTTTCATAATCTTCAGACATGTCTGTCTTGCCGTCCACTCCCAGGATGTCCCTTTTTCCTGAAAGAACTATGTGGCGCTTTGGCTCATCGTATGATGTATTCACTTCCTTATCTTTTCTTTTTCTCGGTTTGGTAGACATGTCCTTCACATAGATAACCTGTGCCACATCATTGGCTAGGACGAACGGTTCGTCAGTGTACCCAAGATTTTTCAGATCCACTGTTGTCATTCCGTACTGTGGGTCTACCTGTACGCCGCCGCCTAACAGATTGACCCATTTGCACTTAAACAAAGGGACCTTAAAATCAGGTCCGTAGTCAAGTTCCCATATGTCCACTATGTAACCATAATATGTGTCCTTTCCGCTCTCGGTTGCTGCATCAAAGTGGACACCGCTGTTTTGGTTGGTGCTCTTTTGATCTTGGGCGATCATGTAAAATGTATTCCCATTTATCTCGTATCCTTTGTAAGTCAATACAGTCAAAGATGGTCCCCTGGACAACAAGTACAACTCATCACAAACAGTGTTGTCACCTCTGAGACGTGTTTCCAACCAACTGCTGAAAGTCCTGATGTGTTCACATGTAATCCAGTCGTCACATTGCTCCGGGTGTTTGGAGCACAGACTGTTCTTGTGTTCATCGACATACAGGGTCACCAAGGTAGAGTTCTGTAGAACTGTGTAGTGTGCTTGAGACCAAGAATATCCGTCCCTGTATATTATTGAGTCTCTTCCAAGAGTGCCTTTTCCAGTCAGTCTCCCCTCATACCGCGATTTAGGGTGACCTATCTTGTTAAGGCCAGGAATGAAGTCAACACAAACCCCGATAACATCCTCTGTTTGATGGCCCATGGATATGCTTCCTTCTGGCCTAGCGTGGTTACGGACATATTTCTTTAGGACTCCCATGAACCTCTCAAAGGGGAACATATTGTGTAGAAATACGGGCCCCAGGATGAAAATCTCATCGACTAGATGAACTAGGACGTGCGTCATGATATTGAAGAAGGATGGTGGGAACACCAGCTCGAAACTGACAAGACATTGCGCCACATCACTCCTTAGCCTTGGTACGATTTCTGGATCGATCATCTTCTGAGAGATTGCATTGAGGAATGCACATAGCTTCACAATGGCTAATCGGATGTTTTCCGGTAGAAGCCCCCTCAATGCAACCGGAAGCAGTTGCGTCATAATCACGTGGCAGTCATGAGACTTTAGGTTCTGAAACTTTTTCTCTGGCATATTTATTATTCCCTTTATATTCGATGAGAAGCCAGTCGTGACCTTCATACTGAGCGTAGCTGGCAGGACCTTTATACTGCTTCGGAGGCATGCCGTCTTTTTCATGCAAACGTTGCAGGTCCTCCCGTGCCTCAGGTGTATCTTTTGTCTTCCCATACATGCCCAAGAAGCCTAGCAGGTTAACGCAAAGGTTCTTCGTCACGTGCATCACGTCGATTGAGGAGCGGACCTCTAGGTCTTTCCAGTAGGGTAGGTCCCAAAATATAGATTTCTTCTTCCACATGGGTGCATGTCCCTCAGCGTCATTCGGAACAGCTAGTCCACTGGGACCCTTTCCAAAGATTACGTAGTGTAAATCATTGACCATAGCAAGCACATGATCACCGGTGCGCATGGCGGGCTTCTTCTGGTGATCTGCCTCACCTTTGAAATGCTCGCCTTTCTTTCGACATTGATGGTTGGTCGGAATAAATCGACGATGGCCCAGGTACACATTCTTCATGCATTTGTCCAGGTATATACTTTCAGTGTCATCTAAACAGTGCGTGCATGCGTGGTATCCTTTGTTTGTCTGTCCTGAAAGGTTCAAGAGAGCGGGCCAATCGTTGATGGTCACGAACAGCAACGCCTTAAGGTTAAATTCCTCCTGCCTGTGCTCATCCCATGTACGTACACCGTTTCCATTCCACAGCTGTAAAAGTTCTTCAACTAATGGCCTTAGGTACACATCAATTTCGTTGCCGGGTTGCTTAGGGCCTTGGATGAGAACTGGCATCATAATGAACTTCCACTTCATGCACATCCAAGGAGGAAGGTTATACATACATAGAGTCACGGGCCAGGTGTTGTGATTGCTGCTCTGCTCCCCGAAAGGATTAATGCCATCCGCGCTTAAAGCAAACCATACATTCCTTGGGTCCTTTGCAAACTCATCCCAGTACTTTCCCTCGATTTTTCTCCACTGCGACCCGTCAGCGGGTGCTCTCAACTTCCCATCTTTCTTTCGGTTCTCACTGTGCCATTGCATCAACTTGGCATGCTCTTCATTTCTGAACAGACGTTTCAACCGTGGTATTATAGGAGCATACCACATCACCTTCGCAGGAACCCTCTTCCCGAGGGGCTCGCCGTCAACATCACCAGGGTTATCTCGTCTGATCTTATACCGCAACGCACCGCATACCGGGCATGCGTTCAGATCCTTGTATGCACCGCGGTAGAGGATGCAGTCATTAGGGCATGCATGTATCTTCTCCACCTCCAATCCTAGAGGGCATACGACCTTCTTTGCTGCGTATGTACTGTCGGGCAATTCGTTATCCTTTGGAAGCTTCTTCTTCCATATTTTCAGTAGCTTCTCAAATCCTTTGTCAGCCACAACATTCTCTGCCTTCCACTGCAGCAATTCCAGTATGGTACTGAGCTTTGTGTTTCCATCTTCGCAATTGGGGTATAACCCTTTTTTGTGATCCTCTAACATGCGATCGAACTTCAGCTTCTCCTTTTGACTAATGCATTGCGTCCTTGCAGCGACAATGACCCGGCGGAGATCATCATCATCGGGCACATCGTCTGGTTCCTCTTGATCTTCAGCAGCTTCACCCATGGTAGCATCATTGGGCACATCGTTTGGTTCCTCTTGATCTTCACCAGCTCCCCCCGTTGCAGAATCACCATATTCAGGGGGCACATAGTTGTCATCGTACTCTTCTTCTTCGTCGTCTTCCATCATAACCCCTATTTATCCGTGCCTCGTCCAAACATTATAGTGTGGCATGAAACCCTTGTAAAGCAGGTGGGAGTGAAGGATTTTCTGGTTAGAGTAAGACCTCGTATTCCTACATTCAGTGCATGGACAACACATAAAACCATTCTACTTGTTTGCCTCAGCCGCATCGAGAAACTCATGCACGCCCTTAATGTACTCGCGGGTGTGTCTGTCACCGTACATCCATTGCCGGTTCATCTGCGTGCATTATATATAATTAAGTGTCCAAATTAATAGAAGTTCATCATCACATTAAAACCAAAGTGCATACATAGTTCTCATCTAATAACATATAGCTCTCCAGAGAATATAATTAATTAAACCATACATTGAAACTATGTAAAACATTTCAATCCGAAAACAAATGCGATCATAATCGCAACCAAGGTAACAATTGATCCACGGCATAATGATACCAAGCCTCGGTATGAATGGCATATTTTCTAATCTTTCTAATCTTCAAGCGCATTGCATCCATCTTGATCTTGTGATCATCGACGACATCCGCAACATGCAACTCCAATATCATCTTCTCCTCCTCAATTTTTTTTATTTTTTCCTTCAACAAATTGTTTTCTTCTTCAACTAAATTTAACCTCTCAACAATAGGGTCGGTTGGCATTTCCGATTCACATACATCCTAGATAAATAAAATCTATGTCTCGTTGTCGGCATAATTTTCATAAATAATAAATGAACCAATAGTTATAAAGATAATATACATACCAAATCCGAATCATAGATAGGACGAGGGCCGACGGGGGTGGATACCAAAACCATCGCACTATATAAGATGCAATAATAAATGTAAGAAAATGATACAAGTATCTATCTAAACATACAAGTAAGAATATTTTTCCTTTCAGAAAGAAGATAAGAACAAGAGGCTCACCACGGTGGTGTCGATGATGAGATCGGCGCGGGTGATCGACGGTGGTGAAGACGGGGACGGGGTGTGACGGACCGCTAAATCTAGACAAATCTCGAGGAAAATGGAGCTTGGAGGTCGAGCTTCAAGAGGAGAAAGCTTAAGTAGTGTGGCTCGGGCAGTCCATCGAACACCTCATGTGCATAGGAGGTGAGCTAGAGCACCACAAAGCCCTCTCACCCTCGGCCAGAAAAAAACAGAGCACTGTGCTCTGCTCTTGCGCGAGGGGGTATATATAGGCACCTCATTAGTCCCGGTTGATGACATGAACCGGGACTAAAGGGAAGCCTTTGGTCCCGGTTCAAGCCACCAACCGGGACCAATGGTGGTGGGCCAGGAGCGAGGCTCGTTGGTCCCGGTTCATCCCACCAACCGGGACAAAAAGGTCCAGACGAACCGGGACCAATGGCCTACATGGCCCGGCCGGCCCCCTGGGCTCACGAATCGGGACCAATGCCCACATTGGTCCCAGTTCTAGACTGAACCGGGACTAATGGGCTGAGCCGGCCTGGACCATAGCCCTGTTTTCTACTAGTGCTACTTAATGAAACAAAAGTCTAAAACATTTGAAAAGTTCAAAGAAATTCAGAGTGAAGTTGAGAATCATCGTAACAAGAAAATAAAGTTTCTATGATCTGATCGCGGGGGTATTTGAGTTAAGAGTTTGGCCTTCATTTAAAAACAAGGTGGAATAGTTTGATAACTCATGCCACCTGGAACACCACAGCGTAATGGTGTGTCTGAACGTCATAACCGTACTTTATTAGATATGGTGCGATCTATGATGTCTCTTACAGATTTACCACTATCGTTTTGGGGTTATGCATTATAGACAGCTGCATTCACATTAAATAGGGCACCATCTAAATCCGTTGGGACGACACCATATGAACTGTGGTTTACCAAGAAACCTAAGCTGTAATTTCTTAAAGTTTGGGTCTATGATACTTATGTGAAAAAGCTTCTACCTGATAAGCTCGAACCCAAATCAGAGAAATGCATCTTCATAGGATACCCAAAGGAAGCTGTTGGGTACACTTTCTATCATAGATCCGAAGGCAACATATTCGTTGCTAAAAATGGATCCTTTCTAGAAAAGAAGTTTCTCTCAAAAGAAGTGAGTGGGAGGAAAGTAGAACTTGATGAGGTAATTGTACCTTATCCCAAATTGGAAAGTAGTTCATCATAGAAATTAGTTCTAGTGATTCCTACACCAATTAGTGAGGAAGCTAATGATAATGATCATGAAACTTCTGATCAAGTTACTACCGAACCTCGTAGGTCAACAAGAGTACGATCCGCACCAGAGTGGTACGGTAATCCTGTTCTGTCGGTCATGTTACTTGATCATGACGAACCTACAAACTATGAGGAAGCGATGGTGAACCCAGATTCCATGAAATGGCTTGAGGCCATGAAATCTGAGATGGGATCCATGTATGAGAACAAAGTATGGACTTTGATTGACTTGCCTGATGATCGTCGAGCCATTGAGAATAAGTGGATCTTCAAGAGCAAGAACAACACTGATAGTAGTGTTAATATCTACAAACCTCGAATTGTCGCAAAAAAGGTTGTCGACAAGCTCAAGGTGTTGATTACGACAAGATTTTATCACTTGTAGCGATGCTTATGAAATCTGGCAAATGGATGTCAAAACTAAATTCCATAATGGATTTCTTAAAGAAGAGTTGTATATGACGCAACAAGAAGGTTTTGTCAATTCTAAAGGTGCTAACAAAAGTGTGCAAGATCCAGCGATCCATCTATGGACTGGTGCAAGCATCTTGGAGTTGGAATATACGCTTTGATAAGGTGATCAAAGCATATGGTTTTATATAGACTTTTGGTGAAGCCTGTATTTACAAGAAAGTGAGTGGGAGCACTACAACCTTCCTGATAAGTATATGTGAATGACATATTGTTGATCAGAAATGATGGAGAATTTTCTAGAAAGCATAAAGGAGTGTTTGAAAGGAGTTTTTCAAAGAAAGACCTCGGTGAAGCTGCTTACATATTGAGCATCAAGATCTATAGATATAGATCAAGACGCTTGATAAGTTTTTTCAATGAGTACATACCTTGACAAGTTTTTGAAGTGGTTCAAAATGGAAAAGTCAAAGAAGGAGTTCTTGCCTGTGTTGCAAGGTGTGAAGTTGAGTAAAGAATCAAAACCCAACCACGGCAGAAAATAGAAAGAGAATGCAAAGTCATTACCTATGCCTCAGTCATAGGTTCTATAAAGTATGCTATGCTGTGTACAATAGTGATCCAGGAGTGGATCACTGAAATTGGTCAAAATTATCCTTAGTGGAATAAGGACATGTTTCTGAGTTATGAAGGTGACAAAAAGTTCATCGTGAAGGGTTACGTCGATGCAAGCTTTGACACTAATCCAGATGACTCTAAGTCTCAATCTGGATACATATTGAATGTGGGAAAAATTAGCTAAACTAGCTCCATGGAGAGCATTGTAGACATAGAAAATTGGCAAAATACATACGACTCTGAATGTGGCAGACCCGTTGACTAAACTTCTCTCACAAGCAAAACATGATCACTCTTTGGGTGTTAATCACATAGAGATGTGAACTAGATTATTGACTCTAGTAAACCCTTTGGGTATTAGTCACAGGGAGATGTGAACTAATCACATAAATATGTGAACTATTGATGTTAAATCACATGACAATGTGAACTAGATTATTGACTCTAGTGCAAGTGTGAGACTGAAGGAAATATGCCCTAGAGGCAATAATAAAGTTGTTATTTATATTTCCTTATATCATGGTAAATGTTTATTATTCACGCTAGAATTGTATTAACTGGAAACTTAGTACATGTGTGAATACATAGACAAAAAGTGTGTCCCTAGTATGCCTATACTTGACTTGCTCGTTAATCAAAGATGGTTAAGTTTCCTAGTCATAAACATGTGTTGTCATTTGATGAACGGGATCAAATCATTAGAGAATGATGTGATGGACAAGACCCATCCGTTAGCTTAGCATAATGATCATTTACTTTTATTGCTATTGCTTTCTTCATGAATTATACATGTCCCTCTAACTATGAGATTATGCAACTCCCGAATACCGGAGGAACACCTTGTGTGCTATCAAACGTCACAACGTAACTAGGTGATTATAAAGATGCTCTACAGGTGTCTCCGAAGGTGTTTGTTGGGTTGGCATAGATCAAGATTAGGATTTGTCACTCCATATATCGAAGAGGTATCTCTAGGCCCTCTCGGTAATGCACATCACTATAAGCCTTGCAAGCAATGTGACTAATGAGTTAGTTACGGGATGATGCATTATAGAATGAGTAAAGAGACTTGTCGGTAACGAGATTGAACTAGGTATGAGGATACCCACGATCGAATCTCGGGCAAGTAACATACCGATGACAAAGGGAATAACATATGTTGTTATGAGGTTTGACCGATAGAGATCTTCGTAGAATATGTAGGAGCCAATATGAGCATCCAGGTTCTGCTATTGGTTATTGACCAGAGATGTGTCTCGGTCATGTCTACATAGTTCTCGAACCCATAGGGTCCGCACGCTTAACGTTCGATGACTATTTGTATTATGAGTTATGCCAGTTGATGACCGAAGTTTGTTCTATGTCCCGGATGAGATCACGGACATGACGAGGAGTCTCAAAATGGCCGAGAGGTAAAGATTCATATATTGGAAGGCTATATTTGGACATCGGAAAGGTTCCAAGTGATTCGGGTGTTTTTCGGAGTACCGGCGAGTTACGGGAATTCACCGGGAAAAGTAATGGGCCTTATTGGGCCATACAAGAAAAGAGGAGATAGGCCAAGACGAGGTGGCGAGTGCCCCCCCCCCATGGGTCCGAATTGGACTAGGGGAAGGGGGCGGCGCCCACCTTGCCTTTCCCAACTCTCTCTCTCTCTTTCTCTCTCTCTTTCTCTCTCTTTCTCTCTCTCTCTCTCTCTCTCTCTCTCTCTCTCTCTTTAGATCTCTCTCTCTCTCTAGATCTATCTCTCTCTATCTCTCTCTCTCTTCTCTCCTACTCCGAAAAGGAAAGGGATTCCTACTAGTCCTAGTAGTACTCCATACTCTTGGCACGCCCCTAGGGGGTCAGCCTCTTTCCCTCCCTCCTTTATATATGTGGGTAGGGGCACCCCAAAGGCATACCAAGTCTTCTCTTAGCCGTGTGCGGTGCCCCCCACCACTGTTACACACCTCGGTCATATCGTTGTAGTGCTTAGGCGAAGCCCTATGCCAGTAACATCATCATCACCGTCGCCACACCATCGTGCTGACGGAACTCTCCCTTGGCCTCAACTGGATCAAGAGCTCGAGGGATGTCAATGAGCTAAATGTGTGCTAAACGCGGAGGTGCCGTACATTTGGTGCTTGGATCGGTTGGATCGCAAAGACGTTCGACTACATCTACCGCGTTACTAAATGCTTACAATTTCGGTCAACGAGGGTATGTGAACACACTCTCCCCTCTCGTTGCTATGCATCTCCTAGATAGAACTGGCATGATCGTAGGTAAAAAAATTTGAAATACTGCGTTTCCCAACATAAATCAGTTAGAGACATCATAGATCACACCATATCTAATAAAGTGCAGTTACGATGTTCGGACACACCATTATGCTATGGTGTTCCAGGTGGCGTGAGTTATGAAACTATTCCACATTGTTTCAAATGAAGACCAAAATTCATAACTCAGATATTCACCTCCACGATCAGATTGTAGAAACTTAATTTTCTTGTTACGATGATTTTCCACTTCACTCTAAAATTCTTTGAACTTTGCAATTGTTTCAGACTTATGTTTCCTCAAGTAGATATTCCCATATCTTCTCAAATCATCTGCGAAGGTCAGAAAATAATGATACCCGCCGCGGGCATCAACACTCATCGGACCGCATACATCAGTATGTATTATTTCCAATAAGTCTGTTGCTCGCTCCATTGTTCCAGAGAACGGAGTCTTAGTCAACTTGCCCATGAGGCATGGTTCACACGCATCAAGTGATTCCAAAAGCCCATCAGGATGGAGTTTCTTCATGCGCTTTACACCAATATGACATAAACTTCAGTGCCACAAATAAGTTGCACTATCATTATTAAACTTATCAATACAACGAATATGTGTATCACTACTATCGAGATTCAATAAAAATAGACCACTTGATACGTCTCCAACGTATCTATAATTTTTTATTGTTCCATGCTATTATGTTATCTGTTTTGGATGTTTAATAGGCTTTAATATGCCCTTTTATATTATTTTTGGGACTAACCTATTAACCGAAGGCTTAGTGGAAATTGTTGTTTTTTTCATATTTCAGTGTTTCGCAGAAAGGGAATATCAAACGGAATCCAAACGGAACGAAACCTTCGCGATGATCATTGTTGGAACAAACGCAATCCAAGAGACTTGGAGTGGAGGTCAAGGAAGCAACGAGGCGGCCAGGAGGTAGGGCGGCCCGCCTTGGGGGTAGGAGCGCCCCCACCCTCGTGGGCCCCTCATAGCTCCCCCGACCTACTTCTTATACCCTGAAAACATCCGAAGGAGCCAGGAAACCACTTTTCCACCGCGGCAACCTTCTGTACCCGTGAGATCCCATCTTGGGGCCTTCTCTGGCGATCTGCCAGAGGGGGATTCGATCACGGAGGGCTTGTACATCAACTCCATAGCCTCTCCGATGATGTGTGAGTATTTTACCATAGACCTTCGAGTCCATAGTTATTAGCCAGATGGCTTCTTCTCTCTCTTTTGATTTCAATACAAAGTTCTCCTCGATGTTGTTGGAGAGCTATTCGATGTAGTACTTTTTGTGGTGTGTTTGCTGAGATCCGATGAATTATTGGTTTATGATCAAGATTATCTATGCACAATATTTGATTCTTCTCTGTATTCTTATATGCATGATTTGATATCTTTGCAAGTCTCTTCGAATTATCAGTTTGGTTTGGCCTACTAGATTGATCTTTCTTGCAATGGGAGAAATGCTTAGCTTTGGGTTCAATCTTGCGGTGCTCGATCCCAGTGAAAGAAAGGGAACCGACACGTATTGTATTGTTGCCATCGAGGATAATAATATGCGGTTTATATCGTATTGCTTGCGTTTATCCCTCTACATCATGTCATCATGCTAAATGTGTTACTCTGTTCTTATGAACTTAATACTATATATGCATGCTGGATAGGGGTCAATGTGTGGAGTAATAGTAGTAGATGCAGAATCGTTTCGGTCTACTTGACACGGACGTGATGTCTATGTTCATGATCATGCCTAGATATTCTCATAAGTATGCGCTTTTCTATCAATTGCTCGGCAGTAATTTTTTCATCCACCGTAATATATGCTATCTTGAGAGAAGCCCCTAGTGAAACCTATGGCCACCGGGTCTACTTTACATCATATAAGTTTTTGATCTACAATACTACTTCACTATTTATTTTATTTTTGCAATCTTTACTTTTCAATCTATACAACAAAAATACCAAAAATATTTATCTTATTATCTTTATTAGATCTCACTTTCGTAAGTGACCGTGAAGGGATTGACAACCCCTTTATCGCATTGGTTGCGAGGTTCTTGTTTGTTTGTGCAGGTACTAGGCAATTTGCGTGTTGTCTCCTATTGGATTGATACCTTGGTTCTCAAAAACTGAGGGAAATACTTGTGCTACTTTGCTGCATCGCCGTTTTGAAAGTGCAACTATCCCTGGGTGGTTTTGGTAATTCCTAACAACATATAGCCCATTGAGCTAATGCTATTTCAAGATAAATATTTTAGGAAAGCTCAATGTTTGGCATGGAATGGATTAGAGAATGGACCCTCAAAATACTAAGAACACATGTTGGCTCAAGCTCAAGACTCTAGATTTTACTTTTAGTGATCCAAGATCACATTGAGTACATAGGAAAAGCCAATACTATTAAAAAGGGATGAGGTGTTGCTTAATGAGTTACTTGCTCAAAAAGCTTAGTGATATGCTCCAAAACCCTCAACTACTTTCTCATATCCACATATGTCCCAAACCAAAAGTCAAACTCGGCCCCACCGAAATTTCCTACCCGGCGCCACCAAGTTCACTTGACATAGCCACTGCCACAAAGCCTAGTCATTCTGTTCTCATTGATAGGGACCTCGGTCTCACCAAGATGGGATTGCAACCTCTCTGTTCCCCTTCATAACGTTTCAGTCCTATCGAGATGAGCGATCGGTCCCACCGAGATTGTAATGCAAACTCTCTGTTTCCCCTTTGTAACGTTTCTGTCTAACCGAGATGAGCGAATCGGTCCCACCGAGTTTGCCTGACCAACTCTCCATTTGCCTATTACCAAACCCGGTCCCACTGAGTTTGTGTAATCAGTCCCACCGAGTTTGTGTAATCGGTCTCACCGAGATTACATTATGCCCTAACCATAATGGAATCGGTCCCACCGAGTTGACATGTCGGTCCCATCGAAAATCCTAACGTTCACATTTTGAACTAAATTGGTCTAACCGAGTTTCATGATTCGGTCCCACCGAGTTCGGTGATTTGTGTGTAACGATTATATTTTGTGTGGAGGCTATATATACCCCTCCACCCACTCTTCATTCATGGAGAGAGCCATCAGAACATGCCTACACTTCCAACATATATTTTCTGAGAGAGAACCACCTACACTTGTGTTGAGGTCAAGATATTCCATTCCAACCACATAAATCTTGATCTCTAGCCTTCCCCAAGTTGCTTTCCACTGAAACCCTCTTTCCACCAAATCAAACCTATGAGAGAGAGCTGAGTATTGGGGAGACTATATTTGAAGCACAAGCGCAAGGAGTTCATCATCAACACACCATCTATTACCTTTTGGAGAGTGGTGTCTCCTAGATTGGCTAGGTGTCACTTGGGAGCCTCCGTCAAGATTGTGGAGTTGAACCAAGGAGTTTGTACATGTAAGGAGATCGCCTACTTCGTGAAGATCTACCCTAGTGAGGCAATATGATGCCCCGAGTCCGACGCGCCAGGTCTCTTCCAGTTATTCGCTGTTGTTGCCTTGTCATTCGCTTGCGTGTTGCATCTTGCCATGTCATCATGTGCATTGCGTCATCATGTTTTAAAAACTAGCATCCGTCCGGGTTCCCCCAGTTCCGTCCCTTGTCCGTTCTGAGCCCAGACACACTTGCACGCGCCCGCGGCACGTCCGCAATATTATTTTATAAGTGGCCGAAAAATGTTCTCGGGATGGGATGAAAGTTGGCATGCGGTGTTGTTATGTTGTCGGTAGACAGCGTGTCATTTTTTGTCGCATTCAGAGCTCGTTTGATAGCCCAACCGTTAAATATAGCGACATTATAGCCGGTCTTTTTGTCGGACGTTTTCATTCTCTAGAAACCTTGTCGGGCTGCACTTCTCCCCTCTCCTCTCAGCCCAACCACCCCTACACAGCCCAGCTAAGGCCACCTAGCCCCCCTTGCGACCGGTGTCATCCGATCGTCATCGGAGGATCCTGAAAACCCCATAACCCTAGAAAACCTACTATATAAACGGCCCTCCTTCCTAATTTGGACAACCATAGTCTAAACCTACCCCTAAAGCTTCCCCTACCTCTGTCCCGCAGCTGCAGCCGCCGCCACCCCATAGTTTTCCGTGCCGAGCCCCTCCTCCTCCGCCACTTGTCGACGTCCTAGTGACCGCGCCGCCACCTGATCGCCGTTTCGGCCAACCAGGCGCTGCCATGCGCCCCCTGCCCTGCTCCCACCACCGCATGCCCGCCCAGGCCCAGGCAAGGCCCGCCAAGCCCATCGGGGCCCGTCCCCGAGCCCGCGCCCCGTCGCCCGCGGCTCCCGCTACTCCGCCACTAGCAGCTCCCCGCCCTCGTGGTGCACCGCGCCGGAGTGCCGCCTCCCGTCGAGTTTGACTCGCCTCCTTCGTGTCGCCGCCCGTCGTACCCTGCATTCCCCATCGTCGCCAGCCCTGTGTCGCAATGCCCGCTGCAAGAGCTCACCGCCCGCCGCCCGCCATGCTCATCATCTCCGCCTTGATCCGGCCTAGAATCGGCCTCGGTGACGTCCCTCGTTCCGGATCCGGGCTGTCCCCGCCGCATTGACCCACCTCCGATGCCCTTCGCTCGGCCCCGCCGCCACCTGCTCGCCGGAGCGCCAGAGTCGCGACCACCTCGCTCGATCGGGAGGGCCCCGATCCGCACCTGCGCCCATTGACCAGCACCTGGGCCGCGTCCAGCGAGCCGGCCCAGCAACCGCATCCAGCAAGCCTGCCTCCTCTTCTCCGAACAGGCCGAAGCGCATGGGTGTGCTGCCCCAGTGCCTGCCCTGTTCGGCCCCTGTTCCAGATCCAGCCCGTGTAGTTTTTTTAGGTTCTGCAATTTAGCTATTATCCTAGGTTATGCTATTTTAGAGAAAACCCCCTAAGCTTCATGCATATCCTAACTCGCCAACCATGCATCACATGTAAAAACATTATATATGTAACTTGCTTAGATTTTTCATCTAGTTTCATAATATGCCACTTTAATGCATGTTAAAAAAATAAAAGGCTGTTGGTGTAATTTTTCTCATATGCCATGTTAAAATGCTTTATTTCATAACTAAATAACCATAGCTCCAAATTTAATAAACTTTAGATGTAAATGGGGTAGAAAAATGCATAGATTAACATGGTGCACTCTTCTTGCATGCTTAACAACTCTGAAATTGTGTGTAGGGCGGAACAGTACCAACTTTAAAATATGCACATGAGGATTTTTGTGGACTTGTTGCTTGTTGTTCCGGCCTCATTTAAACTTTCCTAAAATGTGTAGTTTAATTATGCTTCACCTCTTGCCAGGTTTAACAACATTTAATATTGTTGTGTACATAAACGAGAGAGAACTAAATAATTGATGTGGTGTTTTGTCAATATGCATCCTGTTGCATATTGAGCTCCACTTAACTTGTAGTTTTGTTTGTGCACTTTGCCATGCCATGCCTCATTAAACTGGACATGCATCATACTTGATTGTGCATCATGCCATGCTATGTGATGGTTGTTTACTATGTTGCTTGCTTCTTTCCACGTTGCTTCTGTCGTTAGCTTCGGTTTCGTTTCGGAGTTGTGAGGATTCGTTTGACTACGTTGGGTCGTCTACTTCTTGGACTCGTTCTTCTTCCTTGCGGGACCCTAGGCAAGATGACCATACTCTCGAACTCACTTCTATCTTTGCATGCTAGTTGTTCGTTCTATCGCTATGTTGCGCTACCAACCACTTGTTATATCAGGCCACCCATATTACCATGTCAAGCCTCTAACCCACCTGTCTAGCAAACCATTGTTTGGCTATGTTACCGCTTTCGCTCAGCCCCTCTTATAGTGTTGCTAGTTGTAGGTGAAGTTGAAGTTTGTTCCATGTTGGAACATGGTTATGTTCGGATATCACAATATCTCTTATTTAATTAATGCATCTATATACTTGGTAAAGGGTGGAAGGCTCGGCCTCATGCTTGGTGTTTTGTTCCACTCTTGCCGCCCTAGTTTCCGTCATACTGGTGTTATGTTCCTTGATTTTGCGTTCCTTACGCGGTTGGGTGTTATGGGAACCCCTTGACAGTTCGCTTTGAATAAAACTCCTCCAGCAAGGCCCAACCTTGGTTTTACATTTGCCTAACAACCTATAACTTTCCCTTGGGTTTTCCTGAGCCTGAGGGTCATCTTTATTTTAACCCCCCCCCCCCCCCCCCCCGCCCGGGCCAGTGCTTCTCTATGTGTTGGTCCGAACTGGGCGATGTCCGGCGCCCCTTGGGCAACCAGGGTCTATGCCAACCCGACGTGTTGCCCATCCGGTGTGCCCTGAGAATGAGATACATGCAGCTCCTATCGGGATTTGTCGGCACATTCAGGCGGTCTTGCTGGTCTTGTTTTACCATTGTCGAAATGTCTTGCAATAGGGATTTCGAGACTGATCGGGTCTTCCTGGGAGAAGGAATATCCTTCGTTGACCGTGAGAGCTTGTGATGGGCTAAGTTGGGACACCCCTGCAGTGTATAAACTTTCAAAAGATGGGCCCGTGGTTATGTGGCAGATGGGAATTTTTTAATGTCCGGTTTTAGAGAACTAGACACTTAACTTAATTAAATTGCATCAACCGTGTGCGTAGCCGCGATGGTCTCTTTTCGGAGGAGTCCGAGAAGTGAACACGGTCTTGTGTTATGCTTGAACATAAGTAGTTTCAGGATCACTTCTAGCTTCTCGACCATTGCGTTGCTTATCTTCTCACTCTTATTTTCGTATGATAGCCACAATATATGCTTAGTGCTTGCTGCAGCTCTACCTCAGTACCTTATCCTACCCATAAGCTTTAATAGTCTTGATCTTGCGGGTGTGAGATTGCTGAGTCCTCGTGACTCACGGATACTTCCAAACAGTTGCGGGTGCCGATGATACAAGTGCAGGTGACGCAACCGAGCTCAAGTGGGAGCTCGATGAAGATCCTGGTCGTTGTTATTTGTCTTTTCCGGTTGATCAGTAGTGGAGCCCAGTTGGGACGATCGGGGATCTAGCATTTGGGGTTGTATTATTTTATTTTGGTTCCATAGTCGGACCTTGATGGTACTCTGGATGATGTATGTTTACCTTGTTAATTGTGTCAAGTGGTGATTGTAAGCCAACTCTTTATCCCTTTCTTATTTAGTACATGGGATTGTGTCAAGATTACCCCATTTGCGACTAAACCACCATGCGGTTATGCCTCTAAGTCGTGCCTCGACACGTGGGAGATATAACCGCATCGTGGGCGTTACAAGTTGGTATCAGAGACATCCCCGACTTAGGAGCCCCATGCTTGATCGAATCGCTGACATTGTTTAGTCTTGAACAAAATGTTTTGAGTCTTAGGATTATATATATTGGAGAGTAGGATTCTTTTTAATCCTCAGTCCCTTCGTCACTCTGGTGATGGCTCGTAACGTAGAAGTTTTGACTTTTCTCTCCTCAAATTTCATGATTTTTTTAGGATCACACGGGTATCTTGGAATCGTTCCCATATTCTTGTGATGAGAACATTGTTCTTGGTGCCTCCTGACATTTAGGGGTTGTGGCAGTGTCCCAGGGAGTTGAGCTTCGAGGTGTTGTCATCACAATTTTATCGTTGCAGTTCTAGAATACCCGAGTTCGCCGACATCGAAAATCTCTTTTATGCAGTTGTTGGTGAGATAACCCCGACGCCACCCAGTACTGGGGCGGGAGTTCGGGAGTATTGCCATAACTCGTATAACGGATGCTTTTCGAAGGTTGAGGTACATGATTTCCAAAGGTTTCTCAGTTATGTGTTGAAGGATGGATACAACTGGATGTAGGGATTGTCAGTTTTGGGTGAGATATTATGCTTCCCCTGTATCCCCAACACCTGATTGCATATCCAGAAAGTTTCAGGAGTTTATAAGTGGGAATTCAAGTATCTCGTAGGATATCTTTCCAACAAACATATGATACGATATTGGATCTATCATATGTTTGTTTCCGGCTTATTTTGCAAGTCAATCATTTGTTTTGTTTTGGGTTGTGGTATTCGAGTTGCTTCAATGTCAAGTGTGGATTCCATACCTTTGCTAAGCGGTGTTCTCATATTCCTATGTGAATACTAACCCTTCTTATTTATCAGGATTGTCATCTCAATTCTATTTACAACCGGTGCGATTCTCTTCAAGATGATCCTATTTTTCCGATTTGCAAGATCCAATCTCAGTTTTCTCATCGGTGTTTGTTTCATCCGTCCCAAGTTGTCTTTGTTTTTCCCGCCCTCCCACCCTTTTTCTTCAAGGAATCCGATATCTTAATCAAGTATACTTTTATTGATGGGAAGTCTCTTCATTTTTGTTCAATCAATGTTCTTATCCGGTTATTCTCAGTAAGATACTAAGGAAGCTTGAAGTTCGTCAATATTCACTCGTTTTCTTCTCCGGTGGATTCAATTCAAGCTTTCGGTGTTGATCATGTCCCTTTTCCTCTTTTCAACTACTTTATCATTCCGGTGCACCTCTTGATCATTCACTTCTCACTATTCATTTGTTCTAGAGTGCTGGAGATATCTCAGAAGGATCGTTTTTTCATTCAAGGTCGGTTCAACCTATTTCAAGGTTGTTATCTCAGTCAAGCCATTTGATGCAACCGACGCAATCTCTCTTTTAAATGGCTTGATGGCTCCTTCAATCATCCATAGCGGTGCAGTTCAGGGTGAGACTTTTCTCCCCGGACAGATCTTTGTGTTTGGTGGCTTCGCACTGCGGGCCAACTCGCTTGGCCATCTGGACCAGATCGAGAGTTATGCCCCTGGCCACCAGGTCAGGTTTGGAAGCTTAAACTACACGGCCGATATCCGCGAAGACTTGATCTTCGACGGATTCGAGCCCCTGCCTTGTGCGCCACACGGTCACGATGAGTATGATTTAACTCTACCATCGGACAGTGCTCAGGAGAACGTACCGGCAACCGCTCCGACCCTCAATTTGGAATCTGTTGAGCCATCCATGGACGGGTGGATAGACCCCGTCATGGAGGCCGTATCCTCAGCGGCGATCGAGCCGAATATCGACCTTACCCTTCAAGAGAGCCGTGATGCCAAATTGCCAGATCCTTCTCTGACCACGAACTCCGAACCGCCTGCGCCCGTGCATATCGAATCCGACAGGATTGGGATGCGGATGATGAAGAAATTCGCCGCCCACCAACCACCCACTTAATAGCCACTGTCGATGATTTAACTGACATGCTCGACTTCGACTCCGAAGACATCGACGGCATGGACGACGATGCAGGAGGCGAACAAGAACCACTTACCATAGGGCACTGGACAGCCACCTCATCATATGACATATATATGGTGGACACACCCAAAGAAGGCAATGGCGATGGGACAACGGAGGATGACCCCTCCAAGAAGCAACCCAAGCGCCGATGTCAGCGGCGCCGCTCTAAGTCTCGCCAAAGCAAGAGCAGTGACACCAGCACAGGAGATAATAGCACTCCGGACAGTGCCGAAGACGACAACAATCCCCTCAAGCAAGATTTAGGGCAGGAGGATGGAGAAGCCAGCCCTCCCAAGAGAGCGGCAGATGGAGAGGCGGAGGATGATACTTACATGCCTCCCTCCGAAGACGAGGCAAGCCTCGATGATGACGAATTCGTCGTGCCTGGGGATCCCGTCAAACAAGAGCGCTTCAAGCGCCGGCTTATAGCCACGGCAAATAGCCTCAAGGGAAAGCAACAACAGCTTCAAACTGATCAAGATATGCTAGCCGACAGATGGACTGAAGTCCTTGCGGCCGAGGAATATAAACTTGAACGTCCCTCCAAGAGTTACCCAAAATGCAGGTTGCTAACCCGACTGTAGGAGGAAGCACCAAAACCTACATCTCCAGCATATGACGCGGCCGATCGGCCACCTCGTGGCCGCGGCAGAGAGGCATTTCAGCCAAAAGCTCAGCCCGCACTCCGACGCCACTCAAATAAAAATTTCAAGGCATGGGGAAATACGCCAGACCTACAAGACGTGTTGGAGGACAAAGCAAAGCACGCAAGATCAATCTACGGATCACAAGGGCGCGCCACTATGCGAGACGATAACCGTCACGCCGGATACAGTAAAAGTAAATCCGACTGGGCCGAACATAGCGGGCAAGACTTATTTGAGCTGCGTCGCGATATAGCCCAGTACAGAGGTGCCGCACACCCCCTATGCTTCAAAGACGAAGTAATGGATCACCAAATCCTAGAGGGTTTCAAACCCGTAAATATCGAATCATACGACGGCACAACAGATCATGCGGTATGGATCGAGGATTTCCTCCTGCACATCCACATGGCCCGCGGTGACAATCTACACGCCATCAAAAACCTCCCACTCAGGCTCAAAGGACCAGCTCGGCATTGGCTCAACAGCTTGCCAGCAGAGTATATTGGCTGTTGGGAAGATCTGGAAGCCGCATTCCTCGACAACTTCCAGGGAAATTATGTGCGACCACCAGATGCCGATGACCTGAGCCACAGAATTCAGCAGCCAGAGGAATCGGCCAGGCAATTATGGACATGGTTAATAACAAAGAAAAATCAAATCGTCAACTATCCGGATGCAGAGGCCCTAGGAGCTTTTAAGCACAACATCTGCGACGAGTGGCTCGCCCGGCACCTTGGCCAGGAAAAGCCGAAATCTATGGCAGCCCTCACGACACTCATGACCCGCTTTTGTGTGGGAGAGGACAGCTGGCTGGCTCGCAGCAATAACATATCAAAGAACCATGGTACTTCGGATACCAAGGACGACAATGGCAGGTCACGTCACAAAAAACATAAGCGCCGCATCAACAATGACAATACCGAGGATACGGCAGTCAATGCCGGATTCAAAGGCTGTAAACCCGGTCAGTGGAAATAGCCATTCAAAAGAAGCACTCCGGGCCCTTCCAGTTTGGACCGTATACTCGATCGCTCATGTCAAATACACGGCACCCCCGACAAGCCAGCCAACCACACCAACAGGGATTGTTGGGTGTTCAAGCAGGCCGGCAAGTTAAATGCCGAAAACAAAGACAAGGGGTCACATAGCGATGATGAGGAGGAGCCCCGATAGCCGAACACCGGAGCACAGAAGAGGTTCCCCCCACAAGTGCGGATGGTGAACATGATATACGCAACACACATCCCCAAGAGGGAGCGGAAGCGTGCACTAAGGGACGTATATGCGTTGGAGCCAGTCGCCCCAAAGTTCAACCCATGGTCCTCTTGTCCGATCACCTTCGATCGCAGGGACCACCCCACTAGTATCCGTCATGGCGGATTCGCCGCACTGGTCCTAGACCCAATCATTGATGGATTTCACCTCCCTCGAGTCCTTATGGATGGCGGCAGCAGCCTGAACCTGCTTTATCAGGACACAGTGTGCAAAATGGGTATAGACCCCTCAAGGATCAAACCCATAAAAACGACCTTCAAAGGCGTCATACCAGGTGTCGAGGCCCATTGCACAGGCTCAGTGATAGTGGAAGTGGTCTTCGGATCCCCGGATAACTTCCGAAGCGAGGAGTTAATCTTCGATATAGTCCCGTTCTGTAGTGGCTATCATGCAATGCTCGGGCGAACCTCATTTGCGAGATTCAATGCGGTACCACATTATGCATACCTCAAGCTCAAGATGCCAGGACCTCGGGGGGTCATCACAGTTAATGGAAACACAGGGCGCTCTCTCCGTACGGAGGAGCACACTGCGACCCTCACAGCTGAAGCGCAAAGCAGCCTCTTAGGGCAATCCACCAGTTCGGCGATTAAAGACCCGGACACCTTTAAGCGCACCTGGAGTAATCGGCAACAAGACCGCCTGGCACGTTCCGAGCTCGCATAGCAATGCGGCCCCTGCCCCAGTCCTAGCCAAATGGCGAAATCCGTGCCACGCATACACACTTACGCATTGAAAATACCATGGGAACAGTTGGGGAGGGGGCACGACTACGACACGCCCCAAGACGTGTCTCAACCGCACTAGGGGCTTCCTACTTTGTTATTTTTCTCTCTTTCAGGACTTTAATCTCTGGAAACCCTGTCCGGTAGTATGATTGCCGGACACATGATGCAGCAACCAAGGAGGCAGAAAGCTACGTCGCACCACTGATCTCCCAGGTGGATTCCGATAACGAGTGAAATACGTGCTTTAAATACCATTCCTCAGCTTGCCCTTGGAGGGGACATGTCAAATAGTCCTACTTTCTGCTTATCGCACTACTTGTATCATTCTGCTTTAACGCACCTTTTTGAATAAACAATGCATAGCACTAGACTATTATCGCATTCTCTATTCTTCTTATATATGTTCATTCATGACATCCAGCACCCGTACACTATGGTACGACCAGTACGCTAGGGGCTTAAGCATACCCCATAATACGGCGTGAGAAGTCCGAACACTTTCGACAGTGCGGCACCCCGAACTTATAGCATTATATGCATTAGCTCCAAATCATGTCTTCGGTCAATAGTTGGGTTTGCCAGGCTCCCATGTTTTGGTACCTTACGTTCCACTATATCGGCTAAGGTACCACTAGGAGAACTACTGCGATTGTGCCCCGGTTCAGCTGGGCTAAGCACCTCAGTAGAGAAAGCTAAAACTGACTGTCATGATAAGGCGAGAGCTGGTCGCTCTTCGAGAGGTTTCGAGTCCCTAAAGACTTATGCCGCTTAGAGCGAGGAGTCGGCTTTGTCCGGCTTAAAGGCGTGTATAGCGCCCTGAATTCGGCCTTCCAAATACTAGGGGCTTCACCAAAATTTAAAATTATAGAATTCTATGGCTAAGTGAGAGTGATAAAGCATTATAGTCCGATTGCCTTGTTCGTTGAGCTCAGCACCTCCCTCGAAGGACCCAAAAATGGGAAAAAGAGTGCTCAGGTTTATCCCGAACACCCCAGCACTCGTGGCATGGGGGCAGAAGCCGACGACTAGCCATCTCTCAGATTTGATAAACAACCGAACAGAAGGTAATATTTTAAATTCAACCAAGCGTTTCATAGCGCATATGAACAAGTTTTCATAATACAGGATCACACGAGCAAGTTCATTCAAATATTACATCTTTCGCACACTTGTCCGCTACAAGACGGGCAACCTTCAGGACACCCTCATAATACATCTCGGGGTGGCGATGCTCCTTGCCCTGCGGCGGCCCCTCCTTCACCAGCTTCTCAGCGTCCATCTTGGCCTAGTGCACCTTTGCACGAGCAAAAGCCCGGCAGGCACCTTCGATATAGAGGGACCGCTTGATGACTTCCAGCCGTGAGCAGGCATCCACAAGCCGCCTCACCAGGCCGAAATAGCTGTTGAGAAGGGAGTCGCCAGGCCACATTCGGACTATAAAGACCTTCATGGCCTGTTTGGCCACCTTGTGCAGCTCGACCAGTTGCTTCAGCTGGTCGCTCATGGGCATCGGGTGTTCAGTCCCAGTATACTAAGACCAGAACAACTTCTCCATTTAGCTTTCCTCCTCGGCCTGGTAATATCTCGCGGCATCCTACACGCTGCGAGGCAAATCTGCAAATGCTCCTGGAGAGCTCCGGACTCGGGTAAGTAACAAGTAATTTACTTTCACATGCTTGCTTTGCATATTGAATGCCTTACTCGCCGCTATCTTCCTCATCTCCTCAATCTCCTGGAGGGCCTTTTGGGCTTTAGCCTTGGCATTCTTTGTGCTCTCGAGGGCCGCGACAAGCTCGGACTCTCGTGTCTTTGAGTCAAGCTCCAAAGCCTCGTGCTTCTTCACGAGAGCCTGGAGCTCTTGCTGCACCTCGCCCACCCATGCCTCTTGCCTTTCCCGCTCGGTGCGCTCCTTGGCCGCTTTGTTTTTGGCCTCGGACAACACTTGCTTCAGGGTCGCCACTTCGGTCATGGCCCCTGGCACATTCATGATGATCCTGTCATTTCGCAATCACATTTTCTTTTATATATAGACAAGGTATTACTTACCTTTGTTATCCTCGAGCTGCCTCTTGGCAAGGCCGAGCTCTTTCTCGGACCCCTCGAGGTCCTGCTTCAGTGCGGCGACCTCCGCAGTCAATGCGGCAGAGGTCAGCAGCGAAGCCTGCATACACATACAGACATACTTATTTTAGACTCCTGTGGATATTATTTGATCCTCTATTCGGCTTTTCTTCGTGAACACCAAACAGACCATCAGGGGCTACTGTCTATGCGGTAATATTTTCCTATATTCTAAATACTTACCTCAAAGCCTGTTAGAAGGCTGGCACAGGCTTCAGTCAATCCGCTCTTGGCGTACTAAACCTTCTTGATCACCGCACTCATAATAGTGATGTGCTCTTCGTCGATGGAAGCGCCGCGAAGCGCTCCCAGCAGGTTGTCCGGTGCCTCTGGATGGACAGAGGTCACCGACACGGGCGGCTTGCCCCTCTTGGAAGAGGGCCGCCTGCTCGAGTCCAGAACCATTGGAGGTTCCGGTGTGGTGTTCGGCTGAGAGCCGAACTTGGAGCCCCCGGGAGCCTTGCTCCCTTTTCTCCTGGAGTCCGTGAGGTTGCCATGAGGCGCCTCCGGGACCGTCTCCCCCTGGCTCGGTGCCCCTTGATACAATACCTCGCCATTGTCCGTAGGGCAAGGGGAGGAGGCGGTTGGAAGTGTATCACTATTCATGTCCGACGAGTCCAAGGAACCGTTCAACGATGATACATCAATACGGGCTTGGGGCGGACTGCATAATCATATTCGACGTTAGGAGAAGCAGTGCAACAAAGGTATACTATGAGTTAATCTGGTATCCGAATACTTATGACTTCTCCATGGGCTTGGCCCTGAGCAGCCACTCGTCTTCGCCATCGGCGGCGGTGGTGGAGCAGTCCGGAAGGAGAGTCCTTCCCTTCCTGGACCCTTCGGCCCCCCTAGTTGGGGCGGCTTTCCTTTTCTTGTCTCCCCCGGCTAGAGGGGGAGAATATTCATCATCCTTCTTCTCGTTTTCACGGGAGGAGGGTGTCTCGGTGTTGTCGGATGATGAGTCCGATACTACCTGGTGCCGGGAACTCTTTCGGGTTCCCTTGGCCTTCTTCTTGGTCTTGTCCGGCACCTCATAAGGAGCCGGAGTCTGCATCTCTGTCGGGAGAGTGTCCGCAGGGTCTTCGGGCAGAGGGGCCAGACAGTTGATCTACTCTGATGTCTTCACCCAGTCCTATCAAAGGCATGGGAGCTCAGACCCCGCACATGGTTAAGATATGGGAAATAAATACCCTGCCAGATCTACAGAACTTACCGGATTCGCATGGCGCTTTGCGCTTAGCCCGCGGTCCTCGGTAAGAGAAGGAGGGACCTCGGCGCCCTTGAACAGCACCCTCCAGACGTCTTTATGCGTCGTGTTGAAGAGCTCGCTGAGAGTCTGGTGCTGGGCCGGGTCGAACTCCCATAAGTTGAAGTCCCGTTGTTGACACGGGAGGATCCGGCGGAAGAGCATACCTGGACTATGTTGACAAGCTTATGTTTCTTGCTTGTCATGTTCTGGATACACTTCTGGAGTCCGTCCAGCTCCACCAATGAACCCCAGGACAGGCCCTTCTCCTTCCAGGAAGTGAGCCGCGTGGGGATTCCGGATCGAAACTCGGTGGCCGCCACCCAGTTGGTGTCGCGCGGCTCGGTGATGTAGAACCACCATGATTACCACCACTTTATGGTCTCCACGAAGGAGCCCTCGAGCCATATAACGTTGGGCATCTTGCCCACCATGGCTCCTGCGCATTCCGCTTGTTGGCCACCCACCACCTTTGGCTTGATATTCGAGGTCTTCAGCCATAGGCCAAAGTGGGGCCGGATGCGGAGGAAGGCCTCGCACACGACGATGAATGCCGAGATGTTGAGGATGAAGTTCGGGGCCAGATCATGAAAGTCCAGCCCACAATAGAACATGAGGCCGCAGACAAATGGATGGAGGGGAAACCCTAGTCCGCGAACAAAGTGGGGGAGGAAGACCACCCTCTCGTGAGGTTCTGGGGTAGGGATGACCTGCCCCGCGGCTGGCTGCCGGTGCACGATATCGGTGGCAGTATCCGGCTCCATGTAGCTTTTTGATGTGTCCCTCCGTGACGGAGGAGGCCATCCACTTGCCTACCGCTCCGGACAAGTTTGGAGTTGAGGAGAAGGATGTGGACTTGGGCGTTGGAGCTCGAGTGCGCGAGAATGGATGAGCAAGGAGGAAGAAGGCATGGGAAGAAAAAAAAAGGTGAGATCTTATCCCTTTATAAGGGCGGACTAAACAATGCGCCCCCACTAGCCTGGTAAAACTCGCTTATCCCCCAAGCGCCGTAATTGATGGCGCGGTTGGGATACCCATGTCCGTATTGATGAGAATCTCATAATAAGGGGAACACGATCTCTGCTTTGACAAGACATGTCAAGAAACCTCCTCGCGTTATGTGCGGGGCTTGTTAAGGAAAAATGGTTTGAATAATTATCGGGCCATGGCACGATGTCATGCTGCCAAAAATGTGTCAGCAGATTAGATTTGTGGAACTATTATTCTCTCTACGGTGGTATGTGGAACTTATTTTGCAAGGTCGGACACTATCCTTGTATTCAAACTCTTCTGTGGTGTATTCGGAGGAGGAACCCGCCTTGCAATGCCGAAGACAACACTGCGCGTCGGACTCATCGTCATTGAAGCCTGGTACAGGGGCTACTGAGGGAGTCCTTGATTAGGGGGTCTCCGGACAGCCGGACTATATCCTTTGGCCGGACTGTTGGACTATGAAGACACAAGATTGAAGACTTCGTCCCGTGTCCGGATAGGACTCTACTTGGCATGGCAGGCAAGCCAGGCAATACGGATATGTATATATCCTCCTTTGTAACCGACCTTGTGTAACCCTAGCCCCTCCGGTGTCTATATAAACAGGAGGGTTTTAGTCCGTAGGACAACATACAATCATACCATAGGCTAGCTTCTAGGGTTTAGCCTCTTTGATCTCGTGGTAGATCAACTCTTGTACTAGTCATATCATCAAGAATAATCAAGTAGGATGTAGGGTTTTACCTCCAGCAAGAGGGCCCGAACCTGGGTAAAACATCGCGTCCCATGCCTCCTGTTACCATCCACTTTAGACGCACAGTTCGCGACCCCCTACCCGAGATCCGCCGGTTTTGACACCGACATGTATCACACCCCAAGTATGTTGATCTCAATAGTGATGAAGATGATTTGCTAGGTGATGATGATTTACTTGTTGACAACTCTAGTTATCAAAACTATGATGAACTTGCTATTAATCATGCTAATCAAGATAAAACAAATGACAATGATAAAAGGAGATTGAGCGTCTAACTAAAGAACTAAACACTCTTAAGTTAGCTCATGAAACTACCTTGGAAGATCATCGAGAACTTTTAAAGACTCATAAGAAGCTACGCTTTGAAAAGCTCAACCTTGAGTAAGAGCATGAGTTCTTAAAGGCAGTCTGTGATGATCTTCGCAAGAAAAGTTCTTCTTACATTGCCAAGCGTTTACTCTTGTCTACTTACATGCGACAAGTTAAATCTAGCAACCAGAACAAGAAAGATTCTTCTTCTAGTAGTAACAATAATCATGCTAAAACCAATGTTGTTGCTTCTAGTAGTTCTCTTGGTTCCACTAATGATTCTCTTAGCCAAGTTACACTTGAGCAAGAAAATATCTTATTGAAGGGAATTATAGAGAAAGGTGTTTACAAAATTCTTGCCGGAAGTAAGCAATTTGAGGAAATTGTACACAAGCAAGGAAGACACCGGAAGAATCAAGGTGTTGGTTTTGAAAGAAAGTTCAATGCCAATGGAGTTGAGTGGGAAGAAGATCAATACCCCAAGACGAAGTTTGTTCCTCAACAAGAGAAGTATGATTCTACTTCTTTCCAACGAACACAAGCTTAAGATGATCTTCCACCACAAGATCACAAGATAAAGGGCAAGGACGAGCTTCAAGAGGATATTGATGCATTTGAAGATGCCCCTAAGACATTGGTCACGTGGGTTCCCAAGACTACATCAAGTTCTACTTCATCAAGTACGACTACAACTCGAAGGATTCCCATCAAGATGGTGTGCATCCCGAAGAAGAAGAACTAGAGCATTCTTGAGGGTGACTCCGCCAACAAACTTCACTCATATCATTTTGGCAAGGACAAGTGCAAACAACTTCCATATCTTGCACTAGTTCAGGGAGTCACAAACACTCTTGTTGGTAAGACAAGGGACAAGGTAACCTAATGCCTTCATGGACATCATCTCATGTGAATATCACTCTATGTCAATGGATATTGTCAAGGAGTAGCCGTGTTAAGTTTATGAAGATTAGAAGCCCATGAAGACATAAGAATGATGGCCCTTTATGAAGGCCCAAGGCCCAAAGGGGAGTTAAGGCCTGTAGATGTAAATCGACCTTTTTATGTAACTTGCATTGCAAGATAGGAAGGATAGAGACCAAGCCAGACACGTTTATGATCTGGCCTCGGGACTCTGTAAACCGGTGGGCGTAAACCTATGTATATAAAGGGACGACCCGGCAGCAGCTTAGGGACAACACACAACAACTCGAGAGCCACGCAAAGTGGATTTGTTCCCTGGTCATCGAAACCCTAGCAATACCAACACAACTAGACGTAGGCTTTTACCTTCATCGAAGGGGCCGAACTAGTATAAAGACCCACATGTCCCTTGTCCGGTTTAACCCCTTTAAACTAATTTGTAGCAATGGCTCCACGACTAAGTCTTTCACGAGGACATCTTCCGTGACAAAACCACGACAGTTGGTGCCCACCATGGGGCTATCGCACGATGGTTTCGACTTCTTGAAGGGCAGCTTCGAAGGACTCAAGGGATACGCCGTGGGCCGGATGACGAAGAGTCGTCGCGGCAAGCTCTACATCGATGATGCAGGATGGGGCCCCGAGGCCGGTTCAATTGAATACGGGTACCGGGTCCCCTTTGGTGGGATTCACGTCTTCATCGGCAAGATCGGCGAACCGTGCCCTGAGCCGGACACCTGCACCGACATCATCGAGATGGCTCAGCATGCAAGCCCTGCCCAGGTTAAGCCCGCAGCAAGGCATGTTTTTGTAGGTATCATCCATGGAGCGGAATATGAGGATAGACCGGCATCTGATGAGGAAACCACTGTCTGTTCTGATGAAGAGTCTTCAACCGGAGAGACCGAGTCGTTGTATCAGCTGCAGGACGGCCGGATTAGTGGTGGTTCCGATGGCAACTGTATTTCGGACCCTCTCGATCTGCCAAGACGGGTCGTGGTCATCATGGCCGGTACACAACCAGCGCAACACTCTTCTACCGCCGGAGCAATGCTCTCTGGTTCAGCAACAGCAACGCCAGCAGGAGCGGGGGGCTCTGCGCCGCCTCTGGCTCAGGTTTTGTCTGATTTGTTCGACGCTTTGGCAACATTGATGGCAGCAGAAGTGGACGCAGCAACCCGAGATCAGCACAATGTGGAGATTGTAAAGGTGAAAGATCAGATAAATCATGCTAAAGCGGACCTGGCAGCAGAGAACGCCAGGATGGCTACAGAATGGACCGAGTTGGAAGCTCAGGCCTACCGGCTTAGGCTGGACTAGAGTGCCTCAGATGGAGGTAATGAGGAGGAGATACTGGTCACACCTCCCGCCGGGTTAAGAGCCAAGCAATCTCTTCAACATGCCAGGAGCCGGAACCAGTAACCAGCCGGTGGGGAACCGGACTGAGGCACCGGTAACAGGAGTGCCGGCTCAGCCGCGCGCGATGAACCTGCCTCGTCAGAACAACATTGTGCCACAGTACGTTCCGACGCCCTCGGGGAATTACTCCAACCCGTTGGATAACATTGTGGCCGCCACTTCATGATTGGCCGCGCTCCCAATGGACGGCGATTCACCAGTGGCGATTGAGACACGACGGGCCAGAGAGCTCCTTCAAATAGCTTTCGACCAGCAGTTGGCTTATTCGCATAGTCGCGAGAGGATTCATTCCACCCCGCCATCCTAGTCGGAGCTACAGCAGGCATGTTGAGGATGAACCGGCCGTGTCAAGCAGTGCACATCACTGTAACTCGCCACAAGGGCATAACCCGGCAGGTGGCGGTGCTAATGCGCAAGATATGGTGGATCATGGTCGTACACGTCGAGAACCGAGTTGGCAGCTTAGCACGCAGCTCGTCAGCCTACTCCGGCATTGTGTAATGTGCGACTGCCCAAGGATTTTAAAGGCCCTCGTAAGGTCCCCAATTACACCGCCGATTTGCAACCAGAGTCATGGGTTGAAAGTTATGAGATGGCAATGGAGATGCTGGATGTGGATGAAGCGGTGTGTGCTAAATACTTCACCATGATGTTGGAGGGGACAACTCGTACTTGGTTAAAGAGCTCACCAGCTAACTCTGTCGGGTCATGGGCGGAGTGAAAACACTGGTTTATCCAGAATTTTAAAGATACTTGTAAGTAGCCTATGTCGATTGTGGACCTGGACGCTTGTGTTCAAGAGGATGGGGAGTCTACAACTCATTGGGTGAAGCGAGTCTCAGCTATTCTGCATTCGTCGGACCACATGAACGCGGAACACAATGGTTTTGATGTTGGAGGGTAATTGCCGGTTTATGCCATTAAAACTGAAGCTAGGGAGGCTCAAACGTCACTGCAATGACATGTCAACCCTTATGGATGCTTTGGTGAAATATGCCGATTCAGATAGTACCAAAGACCCTGAGTCTGAGGATAACAAACCGGGGAAGGGGAAAAAGAATGGTAATACCAAGGGGCAGCAACACAACCCGACAGGTCACGGGAATAATGGTAAGCGCAAGGCAGACAATAGTTTGGACTTTGTGTATAAGACCAATGCTCAGGACAACGGTCAGCGTCGTAAGGGTAAACAGCCCCAGAGGGGCGGAGGGTCAGGACCCAATCTGGAGCGCCTGCTAAATCAACCTTGCCCAAAGCACAGACTGAACGAAAGGACAGCTTCACATCTTTGGAAGGATTATTTCATCATGCGGGAGTTCAAGAATTCCAATATGTTCCAATAAGACAATGGCCCGCCCGGTGGTTCAGGAGGCAGTTTTCATGGGCTGGGTTATGGAGGTGGCAGCTCTGGTTTAGGATTCCAAGGCAATCAGACCAGACATGGTAATCAAGGTAATCAGGGCAATCAGGGAGGTTACAACCATCAGGGGAGTCAGCAGCAACAGCAGTCGGGTTATCAGAGCAATCCGAAGCAGTTGAATAGTTGGCAGTATCATGTCTTCACCACTAGCTTGTGCAAGCGTGACCAGAAGCTTCACAAGAGGGCCATGAACTCTACTGAACCGGCAGTGCCTCAGTATTTGCGCTGGTCTAGGCAACCAATTTTATGGAGTCGAGAGGATTACCCACCCAGGGTTGATAATCCGGGTCATCTGGCCTTAGTGATTGCACCTCAAGTTGGGGGGTATAAGTTCACCAAGGTGCTTATGGATGGTGAAAGTAGTATCAACATCCTTTACTATGATACCTTCCGCCGTATGGGATTCACAGGTAAGAATCTCAAATCACCGAACACTGTTTTTCATGGTGTGGTGCCTAGTAAGTCTGCATATCCAATGGGCAAGATAGCCTTAGAGGTGGCTTTTGGAGATGATCATGACTAAAGGTCAGTAACGTTGACTTTTGAGGTGGTGAAAATCAAGAGTCTGTATCACGACCTGTTTGGACGACCGGCTTATGCCAAGTTCATGGCGAGGCCGTGTTATGTTTATCTACAGCTTAAGATGCTAGGTCATAAAGGGACCATCACAGTACATGGGAGCATGAAGATTGCTTTGGAATGTGAAGAGGGTGATGCGGCTTATGCTGAGTTGGTTTGTGCCACAGAGGAGCTGAAGTTTTATAAAGACAAGGTTGATCCGGCCGACATGACTTCTTTGAAAAAACCAACTACAAAGCATGATCCGACATTGAAGTTTAAATCGGCTACAGACACTAAGATGGTTGATTTTGTTCCTGCGATTCACCCAAGCAGTTCAGCACCAGCGCTAACCTGGATCCCAATGTCAGGACCCCGATTCTAAGCCACATCGATCTAGCCGGTAACACCTCATATCACTTTGCGGCCTCACGCACGGTATCCCACGGGTGTCGCCTTACCATGGCCCGGGACCGTTTGCGCCTTTTGGCTCGCGTATATGACAATGTCGCTAGCATCCATATGACCGAGAACCCGGGCCGACATGGCTAGTCGTGAACGCAAAGCGGCACAGACCTATGGAGACAGGCATACATGAATCACAACGAACATGTCGGTCATCAACGAGTGATTCCGGGCTGTAGCACTGGGCTAACAGGACTCCGGGGAATCCCGGGCTGTAGCAGGCTAGACAGGACTCCGGAGATCACCGCGTGACATTTCCCCGAAGGGACAGACATAGGGACGAAGTGAAACACATGCCGGCCAGTCAAGCGTCCTGAACAGTAGTGCTGGGCTAGCAGGACTCCGGTGAACCGGGCTGTAGCGGACTACTATGGCTCGAGGAGCACTAGACTACATTTCCCAATAAGAAAGGCTGCGAAGGACAAACAACTAGATTGTCAGATCCCACTCATACCAAGCATTTCAATCATACATACAATATGCTCGATATGAGTACATACAACATGGCATCACAACAAAACTCTACAACTCAAGTACTTTATTTAAAGGCTCCAGGGAGCCATACATAACCTATCCATACAGGTAGGGGTCACATGACCCGACACTCAAGTCATACAGTCATACAAGCACATGCGGAAGCAACTAGTCTGAGTACAGACTCTAGAAAGAAAGAAGGCTTCTCGAAGCCTGTCTATCTACATAGGGCCCTCCATGGCCTGGATCACCACCTGGGTGGCTAGTCACTCGTCGATGTCAAGATCTACGTAAAACCCATCGGAGGGGGCAGTGTTGTCGTCTGAAAACAATAAATAAGCAAACATGAGTACAAAGGTACTCAGCAAGTCTTACATCAGAACCTACTGTACATGCTCATTCTCAAGAAGGTGGTGGGGTTTATGCAGCAAGCCAGCCTTGACTCTTGGCTAAGCTATCCTACGGAATCTTTTAGCAAAATAGTTTTCGCACACGAATCCACTACTCACCATCACAATACTCCACCGTGGATCCTCCGTCGTATCCTGCGAGGGGGCCATCCTTGGTACTCACACTTATCTTGAGTCTTTTAGTAGTATCCATTAACTTGTCTATGAACTGTATAGGCAACCAAGTAGTCCTTTACCGCGGACGCGGCTATTCGAATAGTTTTATACCCTGCAGGGGTGTACTTCGTCATACACGCTTTCACCGCTTACCGCCGTCTACACGACATGTACTCAGCAACCTTCAAGCGGAAGCCCAGCGAGGGTGTCGGCCACGGCCTACCTAAACACCTAAGCCCCTAGTCCAGGTTATCGCCTATCCAGGTTCCATCCGTAGGGAGTCCGGCCAAGGTTTCCACATACGGCCCCGAACAATGTGAACAGGGTTCCCGAGACACCAAACGGGTGACTCGGTACACCGTGCCACGGTGTATCTACCGCAACATAGCCCACCCCTAGGGTCAGCGCTACGCACGGCCGCCAACACATATCCTACAAGCACCAGAAACTATTTGCAACTCCTGGACAGAGTACTAGGGTGGCTAAGAAGCCGAGAGGGTCCATTTGTTTCGGGCCCAATGTACGGTAGTAACTGCATCTTAAATCACACATACAGATCTCGGTTCTTATGGACGGCCTCAATGAAACAACCCACCATGTACTCCTACATGGCCTCTCATCGATACCTTTACCAAAACATGTTCAACACATCCCTCATATTACTGGCACAAGCATTTCACTCTAGCCCATCACCCAGATGAACCAGACCTGACACAACTCTAAGCATAGCAGGCATAGCAAGGTAGGAATCACAAAACATGGCTCAATCAACTCCTACACATGCTAGTGGGTTTCATCTAGTTATTGTGGCAATGACAGGTCATGCAGAGGATAAGGGTTCAACTACCGTAGCACACAGTAGTTTGAATCGTGTTGTCTTAATGCAGTAAACAAGAGCAGGAGCGAGAACATGGGTTGTATCGGAATGATCTATGGTTGCTTGCCTGATGGAGTGGTGACGGGATACTGCCCTTCAGTTGGATACTCGTGAATATCCTCGGAGGCAGAACCTACCACGAAGAACACAACCGAGCACAATCAACACATGACGATATGCAACAATATGATGCATGCTATGACATGGCAATATGGATGTGTCTTGAGCTAATGCAACTAGCTATAATTTAAATGGAGTTGGTTTGAGTACAAGATTCAAATTCCAACCCCATATATGATTATTTAAATGCCCTTTATTTGTTTTGTCCAAAACAGGGGACAAACATTGTTCAAACATGCATGAAAATGGTACAGATGGATTCCTTGAATTTTTATGATAATTTTACATATATAATTTGTCTCATTTGGAGTTATGGTTGAATTTCTATGAATTTTTGAAGTTTTGGGTATTTTCTGGAATTTCCTGAATTATTTTTAAACTAGAAAATGGTTTACTGCGTCAGCCTTGCGTCAGCATGACATCAGCAAGTCAAAGGCGCCAGCCAGGTCAAACCTGACTGGTGGGGCCCCCTGGTCAGTGTCTCTGTGCACTAATCGCGCTTAGTTAGCCTAATTAACAGGCGGGGCCCACTAGTCAGTGACTATACTAATTAACTAATCTATTTAGTTAGTACTAACAGGGTAATTAGCCGGGCAGGGCCCGCATGTTAGTGAGAGAGGGGGGAGTCAACCCACGTCAACAGGTCAAACCTCCCCGGTCAGCGGGTCAAGGCCTTCCGGCGTTTAGCCGCCGGCGAGGCCAGACGCGGTGGCGCGCTGCGGAAATCGCCCACGGGGCACCATTTGGGGCGTGGAGAGCATCTACGAGCTCCTGGGAACGAGCCGCAGCTCTTGGTGGTGGTGGTGGAGCTCGGGGTGGCCGGGGACGTCGCCGGCGACGACTTTGGCGGTCGCCGGAGTTCGGGTGATCGCGGGATCACGTTTTGGTGCGTAGAAGAGCGGGGCAAAGGGGCTAGGAGGGCGCTACGCACCGCGAGGAGTAAGTTCGACACTCCAGGGTGACCATTTGGTCACCGGAGCATCGTCGACAGCGAGCTCAGGCGGCGGCGCACTTCGGTCATCACGGGGGTGACGGCTACGGCAACCAATTGAAGCGGGGAAGTGGGGGAAACGGTTGCGGAGCTCACCGCGGTGCCGTAGGGATGGTTAGCGGGCTCGGGGGCGTCCTGCGTGCGGCGAATCGATGATGAAGGTGGCCGGAGCCCGAGGTGGAAGACGACGGCGATGGCGATGTTGCTGGCCTCCCGGGGTCACGTGCCTTGGCGTACGGCTCTACGGCGTCGAGGCGATGCTCATGGGGGCGCTGGCCGGCGTGGGGGGTGCTGGTGGCCACGGTAACGACAAGCGACGGCGACGGCGACGGCGACTCTCGGATGAGCTCGAGGAAGAGAGTCAGGGGAGCGAGAGAGAGTGGAGCGAGTGAGGGAGAGGAGCGACGGGACACGGGACATCGTCATGGCGTCGCTAGGAGGGCCGGGGGGAGCAGGAGGTGGAAGCAGGAGGTGGCTTCGCCTCCTGTGCGCGCGCCATGCCGTCGTCCTCCTGGCAAAGGAAGGAGACGGCTGGCGTCGCCTGGTGGGCTGGGCCGTGCTGGGCCGGTTGGTGGCGCCAGGTAAGTGGCCCACTGGCCTAATCTCTCTCTCTCTCATATTTTATTCTGTTTTCTATTTTTGCTATTTTGTTTTGATTTAGTTTAAATACTAAATCATTTTATAAAATCCTGAAAATATTTATGGACACTTTCTGAATTATTTCAGTGGCCCAAAAATAATTCCAACATTATTTGAGCATTTGAATTATTTAATAGTATTTAAATGCCCAAATTCAAATATTTATGAATTAAGTCAATGCCCCTTTTGTTGACCTAAAAATATATGCATCATTTTTCCCAAGGGTTCTAACCCAAGGCAAAGAGGGTGAACATATCTGAAGGGCATTTCAGGTTCATTGAATTTATTTTTAGTAAACCCTAGTTGATTTCAGGGGGGTGCTGGGGGTTCTGCTTTCCCCATTTCAATTTTCTGATGAAGGTAAGCATGATGCACACTCTAATGCATAACCTAGCTAGGGTGTGACAACTCACCCCCACTCAATAGAATCTCGTCCCAAGATTTAGGATCATCTGGGAAGAAGGCGGGGTACTCGAGTCGAAGACGATCCTCCCTTTCCCAAGTGGCTTCTTCCTCGGAATGGTGTGACCATTGAACCTTGAGAAACTTGATATTATGACGTCGAGTGGTACGCTCGGCTTGATCAAGGATACGAACGGGTTATTCCCGATAAGAAAGGTTATCTTGTAAATCAAGCGTTTCGTGGTCCACTCCACGGATAGGATCCGCGAAGCAACGCCTGAGTTGCGAAACGTGGAAGACGTCGTGAACTCTGGAAAGATGCGGAGGTAGTTCCAATTGGTAGGCAACTTCTCCTCGTTTGGCAAGAATGCGAAAAGGTCCAATGTAACGAGGAGCCAATTTGCCTTTGATACCGAAGCGATGGGTTCCCTTTAACGGGGTAACTCGAAGGTAAGCTTTCTCGTCAATTTCAAATGTCATAGGCTTATGCTTACGATCATATTGACTCTTTTGGCGAGATTGGGCCGTTTTCAATTTCTCACGAATAACGCGAACCTGCTCTTCTGCTTCCTGAATCATATCTGGGCCAAAGAGTTGTCTTTCCTCAGTTTCTGACCAGTTAAGAGGCATTCGACATTTTCGTCCATAGAGAACTTCGAAGGGAGCCTTGCCCAAACTAGCTTGATAGCTATTGTTATAGGCAAACTCCGCGAATGGAAGGCATTTCTCCCAACTCATTCCGAACGAGATAACAGAAGCTCGGAGCATATCTTCCAGAATTTGATTTACTCGCTCTACTTGACCACTTGATTGAGGATGGAAGGCGGTGCTAAAGGAGAGATGAGTTCCCATAGCATTTTGGAAACTTTCCCAAAATCGAGAGGCGAAGAGACTTCCACGGTCTGAGTTAATTTCCAACGGGACACCATGAAGAGACACTATTCGGGAGATGTATAAGTCAGCTAGCTGGCTAGCGGTGATACTCTCACGAACAGGTAGAAAATGGGCTACTTTGGAAAGACGGTCGATCACGACGAAGATGGCATTATTTCCCCTCTTGGTCCTGGGAAACCCAGTGATGAAGTCCATACTGATTTTGTCCCATTTCCATTCAGGAATAGCCAAAGGTTGAAGGGTGCCAGCAGGCCGTTGATGCTCCGCTTTAACACGACGACAAACGTCGCAATTAGCAATGTATTGAGCGATTTCTCTCTTCATCCTAGTCCACCAAAACCTCTGGCGTAGGTCTTGATACATTTTGGTACTACCGGGATGAATGGTGAGAGGGGATTCATGAGCTTCCTTAAGGATTAGTCGCCTCAGGTTTCGCGCCTTCGGAACCACTAGGCGATTCCCAAAGTATACAACACCTTGGTCATCAATGGAGAAACAATTCACGACTCCTTTTCTAACGTTTCTCTTGATACGGGAAATTCCCGGATCTATCTTCTGCGCCTTGATGACCTGATCCGTAAGGGTAGGTTCCGCTACCAGGGTGGATAGGAATCCTTGAGGAACAATGTGAAGATTAAGCTTGCGAAATTCCTCATGGAGAAGTGGTTGACTTTGTTGTAACATCAGGTTGTTACAATAGGACTTACGACTTAATGCATTGGCCATGACATTGGCCTTGCCAGGGGTGTAAGTTATTCCTAAGTCGTAATCCGAGATCAACTCGACCCAACGTCTCTGCCTGAGATTCAAATCTGGTTGGGTGAAGATATATTTCAAGCTTTGGTGATCGGTGAAGATCTCGCAACGATTACCAAGGAGGTAATGTCGCCAGGTTTTGAGTGCATGGACTACAGCTGCAAGCTCTAGATCATGTGTGGGATAATTTTCCTCATGTGGGTGTAATTGCCGTGAAGCATAGGCAATTACCTGACGATCCTGCATGAGTATGCAACCTAGTCCTTGTCGCGAGGCGTCGCAATAGATAATAAAGTCCTTGGAGAAATCTGGTGGTACCAGTACGGGAGCAGATGTCAGGCGTCTTTTCAGTTCCTGAAAACTGAACTCGCACTGTGGAGTCCACTCGAACTTTTTATCTTTCTTGAGGAGTTCAGTTAGAGGTTTAGCAACCCTGGAGAAATTCTCGACGAAGCGGCGGCAATAGCTCGCTAGGCCAAGGAAACTCCGAACTTGCTTGATCGAAACAGGTGCAGTCCAATCAAGGACGGCTTGAACTCGCTCGGGATTGACAGCAATACCCTTACTAGAGATTACATGGCCTAGATAGGTCACTTCTGACAACCAAAATTCACACTTGGAGAATTTGGCATAAAGGCGATGCTCTCGAAGTTTCATCAATACCAGCCTTAGATGTTCGGCATGTTCCTCTTCATTCTTGGAGTAGATGAGTATGTCATCGAGGTATACTATGACGAATTTGTCCAAGTACTCCATGAAAACCGAGTTCATTAACTGGGAGAAAGTGGCCGGGGCATTGGTTAAACCGAAGGACATGACGGTGTACTCGTATTGGCCATAACGAGTAACAAAAGCCGTTTTGGGAATGTCCCCGTTTCTGATTTTGATTTGATGGTAGCCCAACCTCAAATCCATCTTGGAAAAGATTGAGGATCCAGCGAGCTGATCATACAGGTCGTTGATCCTGGGAAGCGGGTATTTGTTCTTGATGGTGACCAGATTGACAGGTCGGTAATCCACAACCATTCGATCCGTTCCATCCTTCTTCTTGACGAAGAGGACGGGGCAAGCCCAAGGAGAGGAGCTAGGACGGATGAACCCTTTGTTCAAGGACTCATCGAGTTGGTTCTTAAGCTCGGCTAGTTCTAAGGGTGCCATCTTGTAGGGTCTTCTAGCAATTGGAACTGTTCCTGGAACAAGGTCTATCACAAACTCGACATCCCGGTCAGGTGGAACACCTGGCAGTTCTTCCGGAAACACATCCGGGAAGTCTCGGACTACCGGAACGTCCTCAAGGTCTGGAAGGGGGTTGGCATTGAGAGAGTAAAGTTGGCGCTTGGCCACTCGAGTTAAGACATTAACTGTCTTGCCCGAGGGATGGGTAAGTTGAACGGTTCTAGTGGCACAATCGATCTTGGCATAATGAGCCGACATCTAGTCCATACCCAAGATGATGTTTATGTCGGAGGACTTGAGAGCTATTAAAGATGCAAGGAAGACAAGCCTATCGACAAGAATTTCGTTCCCATGGCTTACCCTAGAAGTTTGCCATTTGGAACCCGGAGTTTGATTACCATGGAAGTGGGCACGTCACAGAATTTCGTGCTATGCAACCGAGCATAATTCTCGGATATGAATGAATGAGATGCTCCAGTATCGAAAAGAACAGATGCCGGATGGCAGTTAACAAGGAGCGTACCAAGGACGACGTTGGGATCCTCATGAGCCTCTTCGGCTGAAACATAGTTGACATGGCCACGTGCAGTAGTGGCCGGCTTGGCGTAGAAAGTCTTTCCCGCGGGCTTACCACGGCCAACGGACTTTCCAGCTTGATTGGGGTTGTTCTGGGACACTCTCGACTATAGTGACCCGGTTCTCCACACTTGAAGCATGTTACCACAGTGGGGCGTGGAGCAACATTAGCAGCGGGGCCACCATAGGACTTGGATGGTGCAATTTGCTGGTTGGGACGAGGCGCCTTAAAGGATGGCCTCGGGGTGAATCTGGGTGGCAGTGCGGTGCTTGGAATCCACACCCGGCGCTTCTGAGCTCCAGAGCCGGATGAAGACCCAAAATCACGAGAATGCTTGCGTGAAGCGTCATAATCAGTCTGGCCTGTCTCAGCACTGATAGCTTTATTGACCAGCTTCTGGAAGGATGTGCACTCATGCAGACGGAGATCGCGGCGAAGCTCAGGGCTAAGTCCCTTACGGAACCTTGCCTGCTTCTTGGCGTCAGTAGAAACCTCTTCAGGAGCATAGCATGCCAGGTTCCCAAATTCTCGGCTATATGCATCCACAGTCAGCCTTCCTTGGGTGAAGTTGCAGAACTCCTCCCTCTTGCGATCCATGAGACCTGCCGGAATGTGATGCTCACGGAAAGCCTCGCTGAACTCAGCCCAGGTAGTGATTTGGCCGACCGGGCGCATAGCTTCGTAGTTTTCCCACCAATGGCTAGCGGGGCCCTCAAGATGATAAGCAGCATAGGTAACCTTGTCGGCTTCAGCTACGTTGGCAGAACGTAGCTTGTGGGTGATGCTGCGAAGCCAATCATCCGCGTCGAGGGGCTCGACAGAATGGTTAAACTTTGTTGGGTACAGCTTGATAAAGTCGTTGATTGACACCAAGTCATTTCGTGGGTGGCGTGTAGTGTTCTGCTCAATCCGCTCCAACAGGCGGTTGGTCTCACGCTTGTTCCTTTCCACCTCCAGCATCACTTCGGCCAGGGAAGGTGGGTGAGGCAAATTTTCACCTCTAGCTGCATTGGCTTCCCCCTGCGCCGGGGCAGCAGGGTTTCCACGGGTGTTGACCATCCTAGGAGGAAAAACAAGACAACGGTTTAGACAAGGATGGCTCAAACTTAACAGGGAAGTGCAGAATGTAAAGGATAACGCGGAATGCAGAGATGCTCATTCGTATGCCTTGGTAATATAAAACTGCCATATATACACCAACGGTCATACTCGTCATACATAGTTTAGTACAAGCCCATGCTACAGTACAACTATGAAAGTAGACGTTACATCTCATCGGAGGCATTCCGAGTCCCTATACATTATTTGTCTACACCTCCGGAATCGATTACACACCAAGTCATATTCCACAAGTCACACAGGACAGTGGAGATACAACTACTACAATACTAGTGGTACTACTACTAACTCAGATAGCTCCGTAGTAGTCCTCATAGAAGTCACCTCCATAGCCTGGAAGTTCAACGTGATCATTCGGAAACAGGCGGTCCTGAGGAGCCTGTGGACCATAGGGGCTAGGATAATGTCTTGGACCAACAAACGGTGGCCTGCGGGGACCAAGGGGTGGGGTGATGCCTCCCACATCACGCCAATCCACCATGTCTGGCAGAGCTGCTCTCACAGGATACAGATCCCTGGTATCCATACATCCAGCTTGCACCGCGGGTGCAAACCGAGTCAATGTGGCCCAATGATCAGCACGGGTATTGAAGAGCTCCAGCCTCAAGGCCCGATTCTCTCGGTCCTTATCTTCGAGCATCTCAGTGGTGGTACGAGTTAATGAGTCCTCCTGAGTGGAGTCAGCATAGATAGCCTGAAGATACCCCTGCGCTCCCGGAAGTGAAGCTGGCATGTAACGGAAGTCAGTGTTCCGAAGCAGGCCAGTCCGGACTCGCAAGATGGTCATCATGGAATAGGCAGCATCCTGCACAGCCATCTCAATGGTAACTCCGAGTCCATAGGAACAGTGAAGGGGCTCGGTAGATCCAGGATAGGAAGGAAATATCCTGACGGTGCATAAATACTGGCTTTGATTAAAGTCACGGAACTGCTCTTCAACAGTGTATTCGGGATACCAACGGTATCCTATCTCGATCATGACCCGGACCAACATAGCAGTATGACTGGGCACGTCGAGGCACCTGGTCAGGCGAACCACTTGATTTTGAGACTGATTGGCCATCTGAAAGCACAACCACAAGACAAAGACATCAGAATTCCTAGGGAAAATTGGGCAGCATAACGGCTGTAAATGCTCAGAAAAAGATTTGAGACATCCACAACAGTTCACAATACCGCTTAACAGCATCATATCAAGGTTCTGATTCAAATAGCCACGTACTAAAATGGTAGAAACTGGACTGAAACTCGTAGCAATAATCCTATGAACTACTACGGATTAGTAACACGTGAACCTGATAGAAGAAGAGAGCCTAGTCCTTACCCACGTTGAATGAGAAGAGAATGACTCAGATCAGAAGCATAGGGTAAAGGAGTAAAAAGAACCTTACGTTCCCTCCCACAATCAATTCCCTTACATATAACTAAAGCATTTCTAGACTCGACATCGACCAGTTTGGCTGAACGAACCTACAGGCAGTCCAGCTCTGATACCAACGCTGTCAGGACCCCGATTCTAAGCCACATCGATCTAGCCGGTAACACCTCATATCACTTTGCGGCCTCACGCACGGTATCCCATGGGTGTCGCCTTACCATGGCCAGGGACCGTTTGCGCCTTTTGGCTCGCGTATATGACAATGTCGCTAGCATCCATATGACCGAGAACCCGGGCCGACATGGCTAGTCGTGAACCCAAAGCGGCACAGACCTATGGAGACAGGCATACATGAATCACAACGAACATGTCGGTCATCAACGAGTGATTCCGGGCTGTAGCACTGGGCTAACAGGACTCCGGGGAATCCCGGGCTGTAGCAGGCTAGACAGGACTCCGGAGATCACCGCGTGACATTTCCCCGAAGGGACAGACATAGGGACGAAGTGAAACACATGCCGGCCAGTCAAGCGTCCTGAACAGTAGTGCTGGGCTAGCAGGACTCCGGTGAACCGGGCTGTAGCGGACTACTATGGCTCGAGGAGCACTAGACTACATTTCCCCATAAGAAAGGCTGCGAAGGACAAACAACTAGATTGTCGGATCCCACTCATACCAAGCATTTCAATCATACATACAATATGCTCGATATGAGTACATACAACATGGCATCACAACAAAACTCTACAACTCAAGTACTTTATTTAAAGGCTCTAGGGAGCCATACATAACCTATCCATACAGGTAGGGGTCACATGACCCGACACTCAAGTCATACAGTCATACAAGCACATGCGGAAGCAACTAGTCTGAGTACAGACTCTAGAAAGAAAGAAGGCTTCTCGAAGCCTGTCTATCTACATAGGGCCCTCCATGGCCTGGATCACCACCTGGGTGGCTAGTCACTCGTCGACGTCAAGATCTACGTAAAACCCATCGGAGGGGGCAGTGTTGTCGTCTGAAAACAATAAATAAGCAAACATGAGTACAAAGGTACTCAGCAAGTCTTACATCAGAACCTACTGTACATGCTCATTCTCAAGAAGGTGGTGGGGTTTATGCAGCAAGCCAGCCTTGACTCTTGGCTAAGCTATCCTACGGAATCTTTTAGCAAAATAGTTTTCGCACACGAGTCCACTACTCACCATCACAATACTCCACCGTGGATCCTCCCTCGTATCCTGCGAGGGGGCCATCCTTGGTACTCACACTTATCTTGAGTCTTTTAGTAGTATCCATTAACTTGTCTATGAACTGTATAGGCAACCAAGTAGTCCTTTACCGCGGACACGGCTATTCGAATAGTTTTGTACCCTGCAGGGGTGTACTTCGTCATACACGCTTTCACCGCTTACCGCCGTCTACACGACATGTACTCGGCAACCTTCAAGCGGAAGCCCAGCGAGGGTGTCGGCCACGGCCTACCTAAACACCTAAGCCCCTAGTCCAGGTTATCGCCTATCCAGGTTCCATCCGCAGGGAGTCCGGCCGAGGTTTCCACATACGGCCCCGAACGATGTGAACAGGGTTCCCGAGACACCAAACGGGTGACTCGGTACACCGTGCCACGGTGTATCTACCGCAACATAGCCCACCCCTAGGGTCAGCGCTACGCACGGCCGCCAACACATATCCTACAAGCACCAGAAACTATTTGCAACTCCTGGACAGAGTACTAGGGTGGCTAAGAAGCCGAGAGGGTCCATTTGTTTCGGGCCCAATGTACGGTAGTAACTGCATCTTAAATCACACATACAGATCTCGGTTCTTATGGACGGCCTCAATGAAACAACCCACCATGTACTCCTACATGGCCTCTCATCGATACCTTTACCAAAACATGTTCAACACATCCCTCATATTACTGGCACAAGCATTTCACTCTAGCCCATCACCCAGATGAACCAGACCTGACACAACTCTAAGCATAGGAGGCATAGCAAGGTAGGAATCACAAAACATGGCTCAATCAACTCCTACACATGCTAGTGGGTTTCATCTAGTTACTGTGGCAATGACAGGTCATGCAGAGGATAAGGGTTCAACTACCGTAGCACACAGCAGTTTGAATCGTGTTGTCTTAATGCAGTAAACAAGAGCAGGAGCGAGAACATGGGTTGTATCGGAATGATCAATGGTTGCTTGCCTGATGGAGTGGTGACGGGATACTGCCCTTCAGTTGGATACTTGTGAATATCCTCGGAGGCAGAACCTACGACGAAGAACACAACCGAGCACAATCAACACATGACGATATGCAACAATATGATGCATGCTATGACATGGCAATATGGATGTGTCTTGAGCTAATGCAACTAGCTATAATTTAAATGGAGTTGGTTTGAGTACAAGATTCAAATTCCAACCCCATATATGATTATTTAAATGCCCTTTATTTGTTTTGTCCAAAACAGGGGACAAACATTGTTCAAACATGCATGAAAATGGTACAGATGGATTCCTTGAATTTTTCTGATAATTTTACATATATAATTTGTCTCATTTGGAGTTATGGTTGAATTTCTATGAATTTTTGAAGTTTTGGGTATTTTCTGGAATTTCCTGAATTATTTTTAAACTAGAAAATGGTTTACTGCGTCAGCCTTGCGTCAGCATGACATCAGCAAGTCAAAGGCGCCAGCCAGGTCAAACCTGACTGGTGGGGCCCCCTGGTCAGTGTCTCTGTGCACTAACCGCTCTTAGTTAGCCTAATTAACAGGCGGGGCCCACAAGTCAGTGACTATACTAATTAACTAATCTATTTAGTTAGTACTAACAGGGTAATTAGCCGGGCAGGGCCCGCATGTTAGTGAGAGAGGGGGGGGGAGTCAACCCACGTCAGCAGGTCAAACCTCCCCGGTCAGCGGGTCAAGGCCTGCCGGCGTTTAGCCGCCGGCGAGGCCAGACGCGGTGGCGCGCTGCGGAAATCGCCCACGGGGCACCATTTGGGGCGTGGAGAGCATCTACGAGCTCCTGGGAACGAGCCGCAGCTCTTGGTGGTGGTGGTGGAGCTCGGGGTGGCCGGGGACGTCGCCGGCGACGACTTTGGCGGTCGCCGGAGTTCGGGTGATCGCGGGATCACGTTTTGGTGCATAGAAGAGCGGGGCAAAGGGGCTAGGAGGGCGCTACGCACCGCGAGGAGTAAGTTCGACACTCCAGGGTGACCATTTGGTCACCGGAGCATCGTCGACAGCGAGCTCAGGCGGCGGCGCACTTCGGTCATCACGGGGGTGACGGCTACGGCAACCAATTGAAGCGGGGAAGAGGGGGAAACGGTTGCGGAGCTCACCGCGGTGCCGTAGGGATGGTTAGCGGGCTCGGGGGCATCCTGCGTGCGGCGAATCGATGATGAAGATGGCCAGAGCCCGAGGTGGAAGACGACGGCGATGGCGATGTTGCTGGCCTCCCGGGGTCACGTGCCTTGGCGTACGGCTCTACGGCGTCGAGGTGAAGCTCATGGGGGCGCTGGCCGGCGTGGGGGGTGCTGGTGGCCACGGTAACGACAAGCGACGGCGACGGCGACTCTCGGATGAGCTCGGGGAAGAGAGTCAGGGGAGCGAGAGAGAGTGGAGCGAGTGAGGGAGAGGAGCGACGGGACACGGGACATCGTCGTGGCGTCGCTAGGAGGGCCGGGGGGAGCAGGAGGTGGCTTCGCCTACTGTGCGCGCGCCACGCCGTCGTCCTCCTGGCAAAGGAAGGAGACGACTGGCGTCGCCTGGTGGGCTGGGCCGTGCTGGGCCGGTTGGTGGCGCCAGGTAAGTGGCCCACTGGCCTACTCTCTCTCTCTCAAATTTTATTCTGTTTTCTATTTTTGCTATTCTGTTTTGATTTAGTTTAAATACTAAATCATTTTATAAAATCCTGAAAATATTTATGGACACTTTCTGGATTATTTCAGTGGCCCAAAAATAATTCCAACATTATTTGAGCATTTGAATTATTTAATAGTATTTAAATGCCCAAATTCAAATATTTATGAATTAAGTCAATGCCCCTTTTGTTGACCTAAAAATATATGCATCATTTTTCCCAAGGGTTCTAACCCAAGGCAAAGAGGGTGAACATATCTGAAGGGCATTTCAGGTTCATTGAATTTATTTTTAGTAAACCCTAGTTGATTTCAGGGGGGGTGCTGGGGGTTCTGCTTTCCCCATTTCAATTTTCTGATGAAGGTAAGCATGATGCACACTCTAATGCATAACCTTGCTAGGGTGTGACACCCAAATAGGATAGCACGCTCATCGAGTTTATCCGTGAGAACCGGGACATCTTTGCATGGAAGCCTTCTGACATGCCAGGTGTACCGAGGCAACTCGCTGAGCACACACTTAATATAGATCCTAAGTTTAAACTGGTCAGGCAGTTTCTCCACCGCTTTAACAAAGAAAGGCGTAAGGCTATTCATGAGGAGGTAGCTCGGCTGTTGGCCGCAGGGTTTATCGTAGAGGTCTTTCACACGGAGTGGCTGGCTAATCCGGTGCTGGTCCTTCGGAAAAACGGCACTTGGCTATGTGTGTGGACTACATAGACTTGAAGAAGGCTTGTCCAGCTGATCCCTTTGCCCTCCCTCGTATTGATCAGATTATTGATGCTACGGCGGGTTGTGACCGTTTGTGTTTTCTGGATGCTTATTCTGGTTATCATCAGATCAAAATGGCAGTCAAGGACCAGGAGAAGGCAGCTTTTATAACCCCCTTTGGAGCCTTCTGCTATGTTTCTATGCCTTTTGGGCTCAAGAGTGCCCAGGCGACTTATCAGCGCTGTGTTCAGAATTTTCTTCATAAGCAGATTGGGCGCAATGTTCATGTATATGTGGATGATATTGTGGTGAAGTCCAAGAAGGAGGAAACATTGATAGATGACTTGAGGGAGACTTTTGACAACCTTCGGGTTTATACGATGATGCTTAATCCGGACAAATGTGTCTTTGGTGTTCTGGCAGGCAAGCTCTTCGGTTTTCTGGTGTCTAACAGGGGCATTGAGGCTAATCTGGAAAAAAATTCCAGCTATCACATCCCTGGCTAGACCGGCGTGTATCAATGATGTTCAACATTTAGCAGGCCGGATTGCGGCTTTGAGCCGGTTTATCAGTCGTCTTGGGGAGAAAGCTATCCCTTTATATCAGATGTTAATGAAAACGGATGACTTTGTCTGGAGTGACACGGCTGATAAAGCGTTTGAGGATTTGAAGAGACGGTTAGCTGAATCGCCTGTCCTTGCGGCTCCGGTCGATATGTGGCTGCTAATGCCCGGGCTGTCAGTGTGGCTATTGTTGTGGAGCGCAAGGAGGGTGGAAAGGACTATCCAGTTCAATGGCCAGTTGATTATATCAGTGAGGTGCTTATCCAATCAAAGCAAAGGAATCCGCATTGGCAGAAGCTGGTGTATGGAGTTTTTATGGCAAGCTGGAAGCTCAAGCACTGTTTTCATGGTCATCCTATCATAGTGGTTAGTTCAGCCCCTTTGGGAGATATTATCCAAAACAAGGAGGTGACTGGCCGGATTGCCAAGTGGGCTATTGAGCTTGGACCTCACGGTCTCAAATATACACCTCGCACAGCGATCAAATCACAAGCACTCGTGGACTTCATCAATGATTGGACAGAGTTGCAAGCACTAGAGGAAAAGCTAGACAAGACTTATTGGACTATTCGCTTTGATGGGTCCAGGAAATTGGAGGGCTCGGGGGCTGGAGTCATATTAACTTCCCCACAAGGTGACAAGTTTTGTTATGTTCTTTGCTTAAAGTTCCCTTGCACTAACAATGCAGCTGAGTATGAGGCCTTTCTCCATGGTCTACGGATGGCTAAGGAGATGAACTTAAGTCGGGTTAAGTGCTTCGGTGACTCGAACTTGGTGGCTCAGCAGGTATCTGGCACTTGGGATTCTAAGGATCCACTCATGGCTACATATCGACGGGAGGTGGACATAGTGGCTGGTCATTTCAAATGTTATCAAGTTGACCATATAGACCTGTAAAAGAATGAAGCGGTGGACGCTTTAAGTCATCTAGGCTCTCAGCGTAAACCGGTGCCACCTAATGTGTTCCACGTACTTCATAATCCGTCGGTCAAGATACCCACAAATGAAGAGTTGGCTCTTCCTGACCCGGAGGCTTAGTTGGTGGCAGCTTTGCATGTTATACCGGATTGGATAGTCCCGTGCCTGGCTTATGTGAACCGGGGCGAGTTACTGGAGGATGAAACCTTGGCCCGGCAGATAATCCGGTGATCCAAGTCAATGACTATTATCAATGGGGAGTTACATCGTTACAACGTCAAAGGAGCAATTCAGCATTGTGTGTCTCCTCAAGAGGGTTGTGAAATTTTGCGAGAAATCCAAGAAGGAGATTCTGGTCACCACGCCGGTTCAAAATCCTTGGTGGCTAAGGCTTTTCGTCACGGTTTTTATTGGTTGACGGCTCATGCTGATGCTGAGGATTTAGTCAAAAGGTGTGACGGTTGTCACAAATTTGCACGCCGCGCTCATGTTCCGGCTCAAGAGTTGAGAATGATTCCAATCACTTGGTCATTTGCAACTTGGGGGCTCGATATGGTTGGACCCTTTAAGAGATCCAAGGACAAAAAGACCCACCTGTTAGTGGCAGTAGACAAGTTTACCAAGTGGGTAGAAGCAGAGCCAGTCAGTAAGTGTGATGCAGCCACGGCGGTTCAATTCATCAAAAATGTGATATTCCGGTTTGGTTTTCCACACTGTATTATAACTGATAATGGTACTAATCTGTCCAAGGGTGATATGGAGGAATTTTGTGAACGTGAGCACATCCGGATTGATGTAGTGTCAGTGGCTCACCCCCTGTCTAACGGTCAAGCAGAGAGGGCAAATCAAGAAATTTTGAGAGGTACCAAACCCCGGCTTATGGTTCCTTTAAAGCGGACGCCGGGTTGTTGGGTGGAGGAGTTACCTTCTGTCGGATTTCGGGTTCCGGCAGACCCTTAAGGTTCGAACACTGGGGTGCGCGCGGAAATCTCGCCTTCAACCTCTCCGTCTCGAGGGGATCTAAACTACTAAAAGCACTGCACGAAAGACACAAGATTTATACTGGTTCGGGCCACCGATGTGGTGTAATACCCTACTGCAGTGTGTGGTGGATGGATTGCCTCTTGGGGCTGGTGTGGATGAACAATACAAGGAAGAATAGCCTCGCGAGGGTCTGTTCTTGGCTGTGGTGATGAACTGTTATGAAGAGTTCAATCACCCTCTCTCTCTTCCTCTCTCTCTCTACTTGCGAAGCGAATGAACCAACCCGAACCGAACCGACCCCACCGAACCCCTTGCTATGTGGGTGGCTAGTCCTATTTATAGAGGCCCTGGTCCTCTCCCCAAATATTGAGCGGGAAGGGATCCAACAATGGCGGGCTAATTTGAAGGGGGACAGCGAGTACATCTATCCTAACAAAAGCAGTCTTCGCCTGCCAAAGGCTTTGGTGATGACGCCGTGCTGGGCTCCATGGTGACCTCCGTCTCGTAGTCCTCCTAGCCTTGGTCTCGTTGCACCAAAGTGGCAACCTTTGCCTGATGCCTCGGTACTCCGCTGATACGCTTGCCCCCTTTTGCACCAAAGAGGAAAGAGGGACACTGCGCGCTGGCACCCGCCTGGTGCCCCGCCTTGAACTCTCCGCCTCCTCGCGAGCCAGCCTGAGGAGGCTGTGCCTGAGGATGCGCCGTGTCGTCCGCCTCGCGAGGCTTGGCCCCTCGCGAGGGTCTTGAGCCTCGTGTTGATGAAGATGGGCCGCGCTGGGCACCCACTCGAGCCACGCCGCAGGCCACAGGCAGGCAAGTCTAGGGACCCTCGTTTCTAGAACGCCGACAGTAGCCACCGGGCCCAAGGCGCGCATGGACTTGGTCGTGCCGAGAGGCGAAAGGGCAAGGGCGAAGTGCCGCGGGCCCTAACAGCCTACGGCCTCGAACGCCGCGTGGCGGTTGATTGGACATGGCGCCTCCGCTTCCCCTCGACGCCTTGGTGATCGTGCAAGTTGGACAAGTCCCTGCATGCAAAACGTGTTATGATTCCCTGTGATCATGGAGACCGGCGGTTGGCCTTCGTCGGCTATAAGTACGGCACTGCTCGTGCCTGTCCAGTCCATCTCCTCTCGCTCTCTCCTTCGCCTCAGTTCTTGCTCCGTCTTGGTGTGATGGCTCCGATTCGCCGATTCTCTGCAGCGGAGAAGGGAAAGGCTCCTCGAGAAGGGCCAGACCCTCTCCCGCCGAAGAAGCGACTCGCCCATTGTAGCCGGGACGATGAGGACGATCCGGTGGTGGCGAGGCCCCGGGGCGAGCGGGCTCTGCCAGGGTTCCCGCTGCCTTTGTACGCCCACATCGAGGGCCCCGGAGGTGTTGATGCTGATCCCCGCGGTCAGCGCCGTCGTCGGCGCCGTCGGGTTATGAAGGCATGGGTGGTTCCTCCTGGAGTCCATGCCGAGGGCTCCTCCCATGAGTTCGTGCTCCACGTCGTCACTCCTCTTCAGTCCTGGATCCGCCTTCCTCCCTTCTTCACCTCCGTGGTTCTTCCAGAGGGGCCGATGGAGCTCCAGCTGCAGCACGCCGACTGCGGCGCCCCCGCGACCGAGGCTGAGGTCGTCGTCGCTGCCCTGGGCGCGGTCTACATGTCCCGCGGCTGGAGGGAGATCACCCGGGTCTGCAGGGAAAGAGGCTCCTTCACGGTCCACCTGGAGTATGACGGCGCGGTGGTGATGTTCCTCAAGGTCTTCGACGCGATCGGGCACCGGCTGGAGTGCTGCCGCGGGAGAGGCAACCAGGACCTCGCCCTGGTGAGGGCTAGGCCCGTCGACCGCCCCCTTGGCAGTGGCGCCCGAGGGTCCAGCGGCTCCAGCGAGATCTTTGCGACTCCGGAGACGAGCGACGACAGCTACGAGCCCCCGAGCTGGCGCCGCTCCCGGAGCAGGGCGGGCTCGTTAGGCCGTCGCCGACCCAGATCTGGATGTGGTTGGCGTCGGTGCCTGACGGCCCACTGTTGACGATGGCATCTTCTGCAGGAGCCCATGTAGTTAGCACTCCCTAGGATCCGTTCCCTGCGAGGAATCGAATTGCGCCCCATGGGGGCTTGTAAGGTGTGAGTTAATATATGACCTTTGCTATGACCTTTGCTATGGATTCGTGTGAGTTGTTGATTCCGTCATAGCTTAGTTAATATATGACCTTTGCTATGGATTCGTGTGAGTTGCTGATTCCGTCATAGCTTAGTTCTCCCTTTCGAACCTCACGAGGGCTTGGTGCTCTACGCCGACAGGTCCCAGTCCCAAGGCGGCGTCAGCCGTCGCTGGTATGCCAGGTCGCGATGCCGTGGTCAAGGCCAGGAGGTGAGCGACCCGAGGTCCAGTAAGAGCCCCTGAGTCGTGATGCTTAGGAGGTCCCCTTTGGCGCCCAAGCAGCCATCACTTAGTGAGAAAGGGAAGCAACGTCGCTAGTACGGAGTTGCTTTAGGTGCGGGGGGTAGTGTTGCAGAAGCCAGTGCCGTGGGTGGTAACTTATCTTGAGGATCAGGGGCCGCTCCAGGTGTGCCATTGGGTCCGTGTGTGGATAGGAGCGGAAACGCTCGGCAAGGTCCTCGCGAGGCCCCTTCTTCCTCGCCTCTGCTCCCCTTTCTGCTCTACGTCCTTGGGTCCCGGACCTCGATCTTGTCTCAGCCGTCGCTGGTATGCCAGGTCGCGATGCCGTGGACAAGGCTAGAGGGTGAGGGCTGGAGAGCCAGTAAGAGCCCTGAGTCGCGATGCTCAGGCACCCCCCCTTTAATGTGCAAGCGGTTCGCGCCGGCGAGGGCGAAGGAAACCTCGTGAGGGCCTCGGCTTGCGCGGTTCCCTCCAGGGATCCTACAGGGTCATCACAGAGAGAAGATGGTGTTGCCACGGCGGCCATTAGTTGATCGTTAGTCACTCAAGAGCTTGCTGGCTGAGGTAGGCGAGGCGTATCTGGGCACCCGTGAGCCAGCGCGGGACTCCCGAGGCCCTACATCTGGGCGGATTGCGCCCGGCACTGGGCCGTATCTTGAGATGTGTCCCTGCAAAATTTGGTTAGATGCCGGTACTCTACGTCCTCCGGTCCCGGCCCTCGAGCTTGTCTCAGCCGTCGCTGGTATGCCAAGTCGTGATGCCATGGACAAGGCCAGAGGGTGAGGGCTGGAGAGCTAGTAAGAGCCCTGAGTCGCGATGCTCAGGCACCCCCCCTTTAACGTGCAAGTGGCCGACATGGGAAGAGAAGATGCCGCGGACGGGCACCATGCAGCTAAGCGTGATAGGCAATGCATAGTTGGAAATAAACACTACGGAGATACACGCCGCTGGGCCTGGCCCCAGCGGCTTGGGGATGATGCAGCCCGAGGGGCGCCGCCAACAAGGCGAACTAACGACAGAAAGGTAAATGCAGATACATGCCGCGGGGATGGACCCACGTGGCCTGGGAGTGATGCAACCCTGGGAGGGTGCTCCCAGCTGAGAACGGAACTTGAAAGATGTCACCTGAGGATGTCGTCGGCGTAGTGGCGTTGGTGCGGCAGACTTGGCGGGCTGCGGAAGCCGATCCTCATGAGCCCCCAGGCCCCGGGGCCTCGGGAGGCTCCGGAGGCGCTAGTGACCCCTCGCGAGCTGCCTCCATCTCCGCCAAGGCCGCGAAACGCCTGTCTTCCTGAGCCTCCACGATGCCCCTCATGAGGCGCTGGTACGCCGCAGCCATGCTCGGCAGGCCGTAAGGCATGCAAACATAGCTATGGGGTGGACCTCCGCAGCGCCCCACTTGCGAGGGCTAGAGGCGCTCCGTTGTGGCGATCCGATTGAGCCCTGGTACGTCGACGCAGATGCGCAGCCCACCATCCTCGCCTGGATGTGGGGCCACGACTGGCAAGCGGCGGCAACCTCTCATGATCCTTGTCTCCTGTAGCTCTTGAATGGCCTCGTCAACGAACTCTTGCGGGTCTGATCTTCCTCGCCTGGCTCCCTCTCGAGGGAAACGTGCTGCGAAGCATGCCTCCACATGGTGCCCAAGCGCCTCCCTCGTGACTCTGGCTAGGTCGGTGGCCCTCCAGGTGAGAGCCCTTGAGCCCTGCCCGAGGAGGGCGCCGGGCGCGCTTTCCTATGTGATGGATGGAGGGCCCTCCTGAGGAGGCACGGGCCTTGAGGGGCTGAGCCGGACGACGTCTTCTTCTTCTTGGGGGTGGTCTCAGGAAGCCTCCTACTTCCGTGATCTGGGTCTTCTAGCGACGCGGCCCGAAAGGCTCGCTCCAGGGAACACACTGCATCTCTCTCTTCATAGGGCACCGTGATGACGCCGCCACTCCCTGGCATCTTGAGGACGTTGTAGCCGTGGTGGGTCACGGCCATGAACTTGGCCAGCGCTGGTAATCGAGGATGGCGTTGTACGGCAGGCGGATGTGGGCGACGTCGAAGTCGATGAGCTCGGTGCGGTAGTTGCTGCGGGCCCCGAAGGTGACAGGGAGGCGGACCTGCCCGATCGGGATTGTGGAACCGCCGGTGATCCCAGAGAAAGGCCTAGTTGGTTGAAGCTGGTCATAGGGCACTTGGAGGTTATTGAATGTTTCCACGGACAGGACGTTGAGCCCTGCCCCGCCATCGATGAGGGTCTTGGTGAACTGCACGTTGCTGATGACCGAGGAGCAGAGCATCGGGAGGACTCCTGCAGTGGATGCGCACTTGAGCTGGTCTGCCGAGCTGAACATGATGGGGCACGCCGACCACCTGAGGGGGCGCGTTGCTTCGAGCTTGGGGAGGGCTGCATTCACTTCGCGAGCAAACTGCTTGAAGATACGTTGGGAGGCTGGGGCTTGAGCTCCGCCCAGGATGCAGGCGATCGCGCACGGCTCCTGGAAGCCCCCAGCCCCCTCGTCTTGATGGCGGTCTTCGTTCCTTCTTGGTGGAGGCGGCAGCGGAGGTAGGCCTGCATTGCCATGGCTCACAAGGCTAGTCTCTCCAGTCCCCCTCGCGAGGCCGGTCCCGCCAGCGGTCCTCGCGAGGCTGGTCGCGCCACCCCTGGCGCGGGCCGCGGTCTTCCCAGCGCCCTGGGTTTCTTCCTCCTCCTTGGCCATAGCCTCGGTCAGCATGGTCAGGGCAACGGCCGATCCTTCCTTCCCATACGGCGTGGAGCTCTTGACATTCGTTGGTGTTATGGGTGTGGAGGTCATGGTACACACAGTACCGGCTGCCTCTGGAGGGTTCGGGCAGATCCTTGCCCCACTTGGTGTCTGGTTCGGCTGTGAGCACGGCAGCCCCCTTGCGCTTCACGTCCTTGGCCTTGGGCTTCTTCTCTTCTGGGTTCGCGGCAGGTAGCTCAAGGAGGGAGAGAAGTCCCTCCTCAGCCCTGGCGCACTTGTTCGCCAAGTTGAACAGCTCCAGGGAGGTGCAGAGGTCTTCGTGCATCGCCAGCTCCTCCTTCATCTTGACGTCACGCATGCCGTCAGAGAAGGCGGAGATGATGGCCTCCTCTGACACCCTGGGATCTTGAGGCGCCCGTTGTTGAAGCGCTGGATGTACTTTTGCAGGGTCTCTCTGGGTTGTTGCTTGATGCGGCACATGTCGCTCACAGCAGGCGGCCGGTCGCGAGTACCTTGGAAGTTGGCGATGAAGCGGGCGCGCATCTGGTCCCAGGAGGAGAATGTGCCTGGGGCCAGATTCAGGAGCCGGGTTCGCGCCCCTTCCTTGAGCGCCATGGGGAACCAGTTAGCCATGACCTTTTCATCCCCGCCGGCAGCCTCGATGCCCAGCTCATTGAGCTGGAGGAACTCTGCGGGATCGGTTGTGCTGTCGTAGCGAGGAGGCAGGTCGGGCTTGAACTTGCCGGGCCACGCGACGCTGCGCAGCTCAGTGGTGTAGGCGTGGCAGCCTGCGGTGGCCACAAAAGGCCTCGGTTGGTGGAGAGCTTGGTCTTGAGGGTCCCCACATGCTGCAGCTAGGAGCAGGGCGGGGTCTTGACGTGTCGGAGCTGGAGCAGGGTCGCGGCATGCCGGAGCAGGGAGTGCCCTGGTAGCCCCCTGCTGGCAAGGGATTTCTTGGCAGCTTCGCTCTTGTTGTGCTGGCGCCTGACGGAGCGGGTTCCGCCCAGGGACCAAGCGCCTTGGAGCCACGGCGTCTTCTTGGAGAGGAGGCGGCTGGTGCGCCTCTGGAGCTTCGTTGCCCGCGTTGGGCGGAGTGCGGCGCAGAGTGACGGACGGCGCGGAAGAGCCCCCTACGGCGCGGACAAGCTCGGCGACGCGGTCGAGCCATTCTTTGTAGACATCGTCGACGGGACGGTAGCGCAGGTGCTCGTTTGCCGCGAGGAGCGCAGCTCGAGCCTCCAAGGGTGCGTGAAGCGCGCGGGACGAAGAACCAGCTGGTGCAAGTGACGGGGTGGCGGTCCGGCCGTCTGGCCGCACGGACGGGTGCTGAGATGATGCCTGCTGCTCGCCCCCACCGGGCCGATGGCGGCGTTGATGGCGGGCGACGGGGAACGACGAGGACGCCCACCAACAGGGGCCGTCTGGGCGACGCGAGAAGCGATGGCGGCCCGGCGCGGGCTCGACGAGCGTCTGACATGGATGCGACGGTCGGAGGAGAGCGGAGCGGTGGAAGACGAATCCCGGCGCACCCCTACCTGGCGCGCCAAATGTTGGATTTCGGGTTCCAGCAGACCCTTAAGGTTCGAACACTGGGGTGCGCGTGGAAATCTCGCCTTCAACCTCTCCGTCTCGAGGGGATCTAAACTACTAAAAGAACTGCATGAAAGACACAAGATTTATACTGGCTCGGGCCACCGATGTGGTGTAATACCCTACTCAAGTGTGTGGTGGATGGATTGCCTCCTGGGGCTGGTGTGGATGAACAATACAAGGAAGAACAGCCTCGCGAGGGTCTGTTCTTGGCTGTGGTGATGAACTATTATGAAGAGTTCAATCACCCTCTCTCTCTTCCTCTCTCTCTACTTGCGGACCGAATGAACCAACCCGAACCGAACCGACCCCACCGAACCCCTTGCTATGTGGGTGGCTAGTCCTATTTACAGAGGCCCTGGTCCTCTCCCCAAATATTGAGCGGGAAGGGATCCAATAATGGCGGGCTAATTTGAAGGGGGACAGCGAGTACATCTATCCTGACAAAAGCAGTCTTCGCCTGCCAAAGGTTCTGGTGATGACGCCGCGCTGGGCTCCATGGTGACCTCCGTCTCGTAGTCCTCCTGGCCTTGGTCTCGTTGCACCGAAGTGGCAACCTTTGCCTGATGCCTTGGTATCCGCTGATACGCTTGCCCCCTTTTGCACCAAAGAGGAAAGAAGGACGCTCCGCGCGCTGGCACCTGCCTGGTGCCCCGTGTCGTCATGGCTTGCGTCATGGGCACCTCGCGAGGTACCCCGCCTTGAACTCTCCGCCTCCTCGCGAGCCAGCCTGAGGAGGCTGTGCCTGAGGATGTGCCGTGTCGTCCTCCTCGCGAGGCTTGGCCCCTCGCGAGGGTCTTGAGCCTCGTGTTGATGAAGATGGGCTGCGCTGGGCACCCACTCGAGCCACACCGCAGGCCGCAGGCAGGCAAGTCTGGGGACCCCCGTTCCCAGAACGCCGACACCTTCCGTACTATGTAGTATCAACACCACACCAAACAAATCTACGGGTTACACGCCTTTTTTCATGGTTTACGAAGCAGAGGCGGTTCTCCCTAGTGACATCCATCATGATTCGCCCCGTGTGGCGGCTTACGTTGAAGCTGACAATGAGAAGGCACGTCAGGACTCACTGGACCTGTTAGATGAGGAGTGTGATCTCGCAGCAGCGCGGTCGGCGATTTATCAACAAGATCTCTGACATTATCACAGCCACCGGGTTAAGACCAGAACTTTTCAAGAAGGCGATCTGGTGCTCCGGCTCATCTAGGATCAGACTGATATGCACAAGTTATCCCCACCTTGGGAAGGACCTTTTGTGGTCAACGAAAACCTGCACAACGGGTCATACTACCTTATCGATGTTCAAGCACACAAAGACTCACGCAAATAAGAGGAGGAGACTCAGCGGCCATGGAATATAGCACTTCTTCGGCCTTACTATACTTGAGACACAGGCTCTTCTTATGTATATACTTATGACAATGTATATATTATATAATAAACTGGAGCCTTAGCTAAATCGGGGTCTCTGTTCTTTTTTACATCATGTGTGGTTCCATAGGGGTTTCTACTTACAAAGTGGAGTTCTATTAACCCGGCCTATAAAGCCACACAGATATGAAGGAAATCACTATGGGGCTTGGTCATATCCAAACCATAGCTACACCTCTTGATTGGTTTAAAACCAAAAAGGGAAATCACTAGGGGGCTTGGTTGTCTTTACACCATAGCTACACCTTTTGGTAGGCTTAAAGCCAAAAGAACATTATGTGGAACCAAAGAGAGTCTGTTGCATAAAGCACAACTCAAACATAGGTCACCACTAAGCATAGCTCAAATATTACCTGGGGGCTCCTTGCTTCTCAAAGAACAACGAGCTTGCACCCTTGTAATAGGATATCAAACCAGGCTTGGAAGCCAGGTGTATTCACCTAAAACCCCGGGTTATCCTGTCTCTTTAAGTAAGCCACTCCGGCCAGGTAAACCTGGTATGACCCATCGAACGTTTGACAAGTCAATCTCATAGACCCTAAACTTGTCAAAGATAAAATGGTGATTGGTTAAATATTGAGGTCCATCTTAAAAGGCTTTGCAAAATGGTTTAACTCAGCGGCCTGGCAGCCCATCAAAAGCCTCGATTTAGGGCCTGGCAGCCCATGAAAAGCCTTGCATATCTCTTTTGGCTTTGCTGTTTTTAAACATCTTTTGATAAGGGATTTATGAATATTTTCTGATAAACCGGTGTTTATTACAACCCGGCGTGGCTTTCAACGCTCAATTGTCAGTACATGATCAGTTCTAAACCGGCAGTAAGTTGCTCCAGTCTAGTTTTGACTAGATGTCACCAGCATTATACGAACAAATCGGTGGCTATTATAGCCCGGTATGGTCTTTATATGAACCGGCAAAAGGGCAAGGAGTCATCAACACTCCAGATTGGTGTTTTTTCACCCTTACTATACAAACAGTTGGTCAGCCAATGAGGTATATCATAGGTATCTTCTATTTTATATCTGGTTATTACAATATTGGCTATCCATCCAAGTTATGTATATATTTTTGGGGCATTATGACCCATCTAGTGGTAAACCTCTAGGACACTTTTAAGTTATTATATGCAGGAACAAAAGCCATAATGGACTATGCATATCATAACTCCCAAAGGGCATGGCAAGTTTTCAGTAACAAGCAAGACATAAATGCTCGATGGCATGGTAGATAAGGTGTTCATGCTGTCCTATTACAAGGCGTTTAAATAGCCCAAATTGAATAATTGTTTTAAAGAGTGGCAGACTACAACTGATAAACCGGCCTCCAGTTTACGATTCCTCATCTAGACGGCTTGATGATTGAGGGTCATCTTGAGCGATCACATTCTCTTCATCTCTACCCAGTTGCTGGAAATCAATCGTTGACCAATCGATTCCAGTTAAGGCTTGAAAAATGGCTTCTTCATGAATAAGGGTGGAAGGGTCAATATCAGGAGCGTAAGTATGCTTACGGATTGGCGACACAAGATCTTCTACATTATGAATCAGTGTGGGCTATCTTTTCCCTTCAGCATCGGAAACCGGTAGAAAATGAGATAGATCTGTGTCACCTGCCAATTTGTTTGCTATAGGCCGCATCTCCTTTGTCAGCCTTCGAAGATCGTCGTTATTGAAGTTAGTGCCATCTTCCTTCATGCTGGGGTAGCCTTGGCCGATATCTGCCGGTTGAAGATCTGGAATCCATGCCTTGGCCTGGATTAGCGCGCTTAGCGACCTGACCTTGCGGCTGATCTTTTTAGTTCATCCAACTAGGCAGGTAGCATGGCCAGCTTTTCGATGTTTTGTTTGATCAGCGTTGGCGGGGGCTTGTTATAAGCTGCAGTGCAAATGGCTAGCTGGGATCCAGAATACAACTATTCTATCAAAGCATAGGCCGCTCTCAGCTTCATCCGCATATCGGAGCCCAGATGAGTAATGCGGGTCCCTATCATGGTAAATCATCAGTAAACCGGCTTTTGATAAGATCTTATGGATTGGAAAAACTTCATATGCAGATACTTACTGTCGGTGTCAAAACCGGCGAATCTCGGGAAGGGGACCCGAACTGTGCGTCTAAGGCAGATGGTAACAGGAGGCAGGGGACACGATGTTTACCCAGGTTAGCGCCCTATCGATGGAGGTAATACCCTACGTGCTGCTTGATTGATATTGATGATATGAGTATTACAAGAGTTGATCTACCACAAGATCGTAGAGGCTAAACCCTAGAAGCTAGCCTATGGTATGGTTGTTGTTGTCCTACGGACTAAATCCTCCGGTTTATATAGACACCAGAGGGGGCTAGGGTTACACAGAGTCGGTTAGAAGGGAGGATATCTAGATATCCATATTGGCAAGCTTACCTTCCACGCCAAGGAAAGTCCCATCCGGACACGGGACGAAGTCTTCAGTCTTGTATCTTCATAGACCAATAGTCCGGCCAAAGGATATAGTCCGGCTGTCTAGAGACCCCCTAATCCAGGACTCCCTTAGTAGCCCCTGAACCAGGCTTTAATGACGATGAGTTCGGCATGCAGATTTGTCTTCGGCATTGCAAGGAGGGTTCCTCCTCCAAATACTCCATAGAAGATTTTGAACACAAGGATAGTGTCCGGCTCTGCAAAACAAGTTTCACATACAACCGTAGAGAGAACAATATTTCCACAAATCTAATCTGCTGACACGTTTGACAGCCTGACATCATGCCATGGCCTGGTCATTATTCAAACCATTTTTCTCAACCAGTACTGCACATATTGCGTGGCGGTTTTCTTGACACGTCTTGTCAAAGCAGAGATCGTGTCCCCCTTATTACAGGATTGTCATCAATACGGACGTGGGTAACCCAGTCGTGCCTATTGGTATGAGTCCTCGATTTTAGGCAAGTCCCAAACGGCCACGAGGAGGACGCTTGATATTCACCCTCTTTATAAAGAGGCCAAGGCCTGTCTTTTTTTCCCTCTCGTGCTCAATAGAATCCTTCCCCCGCCTCGAGTTCCAACACCCAAGGCTCAGGTCAGGCGCTTCGGACCTTCAACCATGTCCAGATCCAACCTTCAAGGTTGGTGGATGCACTCCTCTGTCACAGAGGAAGACATCAAGAAGCTAAGAGAGGCCAGGTAACTGACCGCCGAAATCTCGCACAGGCTGCCTGCCCAAGGGCAGGTCATCCCCACTCCCAAACCCAACGAGAGTGTTGTATTTGTCTCTCACTTCCTCTGAGGGCTAGGCCTCGCTCTGGGTCCCTTTGTTAGGGGGCTCATGTTCTATTATGGGCTAGATTTCCATGACTTGGCCCCGGATTCCCTCCTTCACATTTCGTCGTTCATCGTCGTGTGTGAGGCCTTCCTCCGCATTACCCCACACTTCGGCATGTGGCTCAAGACCTTCAATGTGAAGCCGAAGATGATCGAGGGGCGGCACGCAGAGTGCGGAGGTTCTACAATAAGCCAAAGCGCTAATGCTCCATGGCCAGAGGGTTCCTTCCTAGAGGTGTCCAGTTTGTGGCAGCAGGAGTGGCTTTATATCACAGCTCCCCGGAGTACCAAGTGGGTAGCCGCCCCTGCCTTTCGCTCAGGCCCCCCACCACAACTGACGTCATGGATCAACAAGGGGCTGAACTGGGGCCAGTAAATGATGTGCCGATATTGCAGAGTCGCATCCGAGATCTCCTTGAGAGAGATGTCAGCCTGGCCATGGTAATGCAAGTCATGCTAGTTTGTCGAGTCCCGCCTTGTAAACGTCGACCCCTCCGTACGTGCGAATTCAACCCGGAAGGACCGCGAACTATTCAGTAATTCCTCGGCATGACACTCGAGGAGATGTACAAATGTTGGGACCCGATCCCAAGTCACATCAATCTAGCCGGTAACACCTCATATCACTTTGCGGCCTCACGCATTGTGATAGCCTGGCTTATTAGGGATGGTAGACTACTCATATCAATAAGGAATTCCTTCTTTTCCGGGAGCCTATTCGGACAGAACTCCAAAGTTAAGCGTGCTCAGCTTGGAGTAGTGTCAGGATGGGTGACCGACCGGGAAGTTGCTCCCGGGTACGCACGAGTGAGGACAAAGTGCGCAGAAAAGACTAGTATTGATCTATGGGGCCAGTCTAGATCCCACCAGGAGTAACGACCACCGACGGGTGTGTCTGGGGCGTTACAAGTTGGTATCAGAGCCGACCCTCGCGGTTACACGGATGGTTGCGGACAGGTGCGTGGTCATGTTGTTCATGACGTTTGTGACCCGTCGTGGCACCCGGCATGGCACATGTACCGGACTGGAAGCACAGACGTTTGTGCCAAGAGGGAACGTTCCTATGGCCCGACGAGGACGTCGGTTCCTCTGAGTGGGGGTGTATGTGATAGCCTGGCTTATTAGGGATGGTAGACTACTCATATCAATAAGGAATTCCTTCTTTTTCGGGAGCCTATTCGGACAGAACTCCAAAGTTAAGCATGCTCAGCTTGAAGTAGTGTCAGGATGGGTGACCGACCGGGAAGTTGCTCCCGGGTGCGCACGAGTGAGGACAAAGTGCACAGAAAAGACTAGTATTGATCTGTGGGGCCAATCTAGATCCCGCCAGGAGTAACGACCACCAGCGGGTGTGTTCGGGGCGTTATACGCATGGTATTCCCACGGGTGTCGCCTTACCCTGGCCCAGGACCGTTTGCGCCTTTTGGCTCACGTATATGATTGTGTCGCTAGCATCGATATGACACAGAACCCGGGCCGACATGGCTAGTCGTGAACCCAAAGAGGCACTAACCTATGGGGACAGGCATACATGGTTCACATTGAGCATGTCGGTCAGCAGCGTGTGAATCCGGGCTGTAGCACTGGGCTAACAGGACTTCGGATGTCACCGCATGACATTTCCCCGAAGGGACAAACACAAGAATGTGAGTACAAAGGTACTCAACCAGACTTACATCAGATCCTATCGTACATGAATTTGTATTAAGAAGGTAATGTGGGGTTCAGTTGCAGCAAGCCAGTCTTGACTCAGTGGCTATCCTGTTCTACGACAATCAGAAACTTCTTTGAGGTGAGGCAGCGCATACGAGTCCAGTAAACACCACATCAAATACACTACTATGGATTCATCCTCGGCTTCTTACGAGAAGGCCATCCATAGCACTCACACTTGTCTTGAGCATTTTAGAGTATCCAATTCAAGTTGTCTATGTACCACACAAGCATCCAAGAAGTCCATAACCAAGGACACGGCTATTCGAATAGATCATGATAACCCTGCAGGGGTGTACTTCTTCACACACGCTCTCACCACTTATCACCATGTACATGTCATGTACCTCGACAACCATCAAGCGGAAGCCTGGCATGGGTGTCGGCCACGACCTGACTAACCACACAAGTCTCTCATCCAGGTTTATAGCCTATTCGGGTTCCATCCGCAAGGAGATCCGGCCGGGGTGTCGCTCACGGCCCCAAACGATGTGAGCAGGGTTCCCAAGCCCACCATCCGGGTGCCACTTGGTACACCGTGCCACTGTGCCTAGTCTGTCCCAAGCCCACCTGGCCGGGTGCCACTTGGTAGACTACTAACACTACCTACAAACACCAGAAATTATTTGCAACTCCTGGACAGAGATCAAGTTGGCTAATAAATCGAGAGAGCTTGGAGCGCCCGGAGCCCAATGTGTGGTAGTAACTAGTCATTGGACAACTTACACAGAACTCAGTTCTTATGGATGGTTCTAGTGAGACAACCCACCATGTACTCCTACATGGCCTCTCACTGCTACCTTTACCAAATCGTGTTCACACGCTTAACTCTCAGGACCAGAACATATCGTACCAATCCAATTCATTCCCGATGAATCAGACCTGACACAACTCTAAGCAATAGCAGGCATGGCATGGCAAGAACACAACATGGCTCAATCAACTCCTACACATGCTAGTGGGTTTTAACTATTTACTATGGCAATGACAGGTCATGCAGAGGAATGGGTTCAACTACCACAGCATAAAGTAGCAGTTGAATTGTTGTTGTCCTAATGCAATAAATGAGAGCAAGAGCGAGAGAGTAGGATTGTATCGGAATGAACAAGGGGGTTTGCTTGCCTGGTAGATCAACAGGGGGCCACTGCTCCTCTGATAGGTACTTTGGATCGGTCTCCGGAGCAGGACCTATCGAGAAGGAACGGTGTCGACAATCAAATGCAAGCATATGCAACAATATGATGCATGATCATGGCATGAGTATGTGATGTTTGTTTGAGTTAATGCAACTAGCATTCATTTGCATGAAGTCCATTTGAACCAAAGTTTCAAATGCAACTCCAAAATAAGCTCTTATAAATGCCATTCATGTGTTTTCGTATGTACAACATGTATAGGTTGGCTTGTCATGCATGAAAATGGTACTGATGGATAGATTGAATTTTTCTAATCATTTTTCATATATAAATTATTTAAATTTGAGCTATGTTTGAATTTCTATGAATTTTTGAAGTTTATACTAATTTCTGGAATTTTCTGGGTTATTTTAAATCCAGAAATGTTAACTGCGTCAGCATGACGATACAGAGGCGTCAGCAGGGCTGACCAGGTCAAACCTGACGTGTGGGGGCCACACGTCAGTGACACCGGGGCTAAGCCCGAGTCAAACCCAGCTGACCAGGGTTTGACCGAGCCCTGGGGCCCATAGTCAGTGGCTTACGGGGTGGATTAAGTGGCAGGGTTAGCAGCTAATCACGCGCCACGTCAACTGCCGGAGTTTCGCCGGCGACGACCTCGAGCCACGGTGGAAGTTCGCCGGAACGAGCGGGAGGCCACGGTTTGGCACACGGAGGCCACCGGCGGGTAGCCTGTGCACGGGCGCATCCAGCCGCGCTCAGGGGAGGCCGCCGGAATGGCGGAGCTCACCGGAGCAGAGCTCGCGACGGTGGCCGGAGTCGGGCGTCGAATGAGTCGACAGTGCAGAGCATGGCAGGAGCCGCGGTTAGGCGCGTCGGACTCGTGGGGGGTGCGGGGAGTGCGTTAGGCACCAAAGGTGACCAAAAGGTCACCGGAGTGACACCGGCATCGAGCTCGTGCAGCGGAGCGGCTCGGCTCCGATAGAGGAGGCGGCTAGAGGATGCGTAGCGCGGGTAGCCGGGGAGAAGATGGCCGAGCTCACAGCGGGGTCAGAGACGGTCTCAGCGAGCTCGGGGAGGTGGAGACGACGGCAAATCGGCGCGTGTGGCTTCCGGCGACCGAGGAGGAAGAAGGCGACAGCGACGGCTCCACGGGGCGTCCGGCGATGCACGGCTTGGCGGAGAGGTAGCGGACGAGGTGGCGGAGCTTTTGGGCATGACGGAGGGGCGAGGGGACTACGGTGGGCACGTCGAACGGCATCAGTGGCGGTGGTGGCGCTCGGGCAGCAGCGGGGAAGAGAGAAGAGGAGGAGAGGGGCAACCAGAGGGGAGGAAGAGAGGGTCGAGGGGTTTTCGGGGGGGGTGCGTGTCGCCCTCGGATGCCTCCAGCGGCGAGTGCTCGCACACGGCGGCCACGCGCACGTCCTCCTGGCGGGAGGAAGACGACAGGGGAGGGGGGCAGGTGGGCTGGGCTGGCCAGCTGGGCCAGCACTAGAGTTGGCCGCAAGTAAGTTTCTTTTCCATTTTTGTTTTGTTTTCTATTTTCTGACATTTGTTTCTGCTTAAAAATAATACTAAACTAATTTATTTTCTTATGCCAATTTTTTAGGAGCTAATGGTATTATTCCAGAGCTCCTCAACAACTAGCATAAGTTTTGGACATATATTATATATATAACATATATATATCCAATGCAAATAATTATTGCATTAATTACAAATGGCCAAAAAAATACTCATGAGCTCCTGAAAATATTTGTTTGAATTTTACCTCTAACCAATATTTTCAGAGAGCTACATGAACATTTTCTTGGACCTTTTTTGAGCAATTTTTATCTGAGTTATTTCCAGAAATGATTATGAGGGTTTCACAGATCCCCATTTCAAATTTAAATGGAATTTGAACATGATGCACAATTGACTAGCTGGTCTAGGTCATACCAGAACTAGGGATGTGACAACTCGCCCCCACTCGAAAGAATCTCGTCCCGAGATTCAGGAGTTGGCGGAAAGAAAGTGGGGTACTCAAGTCGAAGACGACCTTCACGCTCCCAGGTAGCTTCTCTCTCGGAATGATGAGACCACTAAACCTTGAGAACCTTGATATTATGACGTCGAGTGACACGCTCTGCTTGATCCAGAATGCGGACGGGGTACTCTCAGTATGTGAGGTTATCTTGGAGATCAAGCGTTTCGTGGTCCACTCCGCGGATGGGATCCGAGAAGCAACACCTGAGTTGAGAGACGTGGAAGACATCATGAACTCAGGAAAGATATGGGGGTAGTTCTAACTGGTAGGCAACCTCTCCTCGTTTAGCGAGAATGAGAAAAGGACCAATGTAACGAGGAGCCAACTTGCCCTTGATACCGAAACGATGGGTACCCTTCAAAGGGGTAACCCGAAGGTAAGCCTTGTCGCCAACTTCATAAGCCACTTCCTTATGACGACGGTCATACTGGCTCTTTTTGACGAGATTGGGCTGTTTTCAAATTCTCACGAATGATGCGAACTTGCTCTTCTGCCTCCTGAATCATGTCCGGTCCAAAGAATTATCTTTCATCGGTTTCTGACTAGTTCAAAGGTGTTCGACATCTTAGTCCATACAGAACCTCAAAAGGAGCTTTCTTGAGGCTGGATTGGTAGCTATTGTTATAAGCAAACTCGGTGAAGGGAAGACACTTCTCCCAATCCATACCGAATGAGATAACACAAGCTCTAAGCATGTCTTCGAGAATCTGGTTGACCATTTCCTCCTGACCACTTGATTGAGGGTGGAAAGCGGTACTAAAGGAAAGATGGGTGCCCAAGGTAGTTTGGAAACTCTCCTTGAAATGAGAAGTGAAAAGACTACCACGGTCTGAATTGATCTCTAGTGGAACACCATGAAGTCACACTATTCGAGAAACATATAAGTCAGCGAGCTGACTAGCAGTGATACTCTCTCGAACAGGTAGGAAGTGAGCCACTTTGGAAAGACGATCAATGACTACGAAGATAGCATTATTCCCTTTCTTGGTCCTGGGAAAGCCGGTGATGAAGTCCTAACAACTTTATCCCATTTCCATTTAGGAATAGCTAAAGGCTGAAGGGTGCCAGCAGGTCTCTGGTGCTCTGCCTTCACACGACGACAAACGTCACAGTTAGCAATAAACTGAGCGATTTCTCTCTTCATCCTAGTCCACCAGAACCTCTGGCGTAGGTCCTGATACATCTTAGTGCTACCGGGATGAATCGTGAGAGGAGATTCATGAGCCTCCTTAAGAATCAGTTGTCGCAGATGTTGATTCTTGGGAACCACCAAGCGATTCTCAAAGAAAACAACACCTCGATCATCTATAGAGAAACATCCACCAACTCCCTTGTTAATGTTTCTCTTGATCCGGGAAATTCCCGTATCCTTCTTCTGAGCAGAGATGATCTGATCCACAAGAGTAGGTTTCGCCACCAAGGTAGAAAGGAATACGTGAGGAGCAATGTGAAGATTAAGCTTACAGAATTCCTCATGGAGAAGTGGTTGGCCCTGCTGCAGCATGAGATTGTTGCAATAGGACTTACGACTTAGCGCATCAGCCATGATAGTCCCCTTGCCTGGGGTGTAGGTAATTCCTAAGTCGTAATCTGAGATCAACTCCAACCAACATCTTTGCCTAAGGTTCAAATCTGGTTGGGTGAAGATATACTTGAGACTCTGGTGGTCGGTGTATATCTCGCAATGTTTACCGAGAAGGTAATGTCGCCATGTCTTAAGTGCGTAGACTACGATTGCAAGCTCTAGATCATGTGTAGGATAATTCTCCTCATGTGGATGCAACTGTCGAGATGCATAGGCAATCACATGACGATCTTGCATAAGAATGCAACCTAGTCCCTGTCGTGAGGCATCACAATAGATAACAAAGTCCTTAGTGAAATCCAGTGGCACAAGTATCGGAGCAGAAGTCAGGCGTATTTTCTGTTCCTGAAAGTTGTACTCACACTGTGGGGACCACTCAAACTTTTTATCTTTCTTGAGAAGTTCCGTGAGAGGTTTGGCCACTTTGGTGAAGTTCTCAACAAAGCGTCGATAGTAACTGGCTAGGCCGAGGAAACTCCTAACTTGCTTAACTGTTTCAGGCGGAGTCCAATCAAGAACGGCTTGAACTCTCTCGAGATTGACAGCAATGCCCTTACCAGATATCACGTGGCCTAGATAGGTCACTTCTGGCAACCAAAATTCGCACTTGGAGAACTTGGCATAAAGGCGGTGCTCTCTGAGTTTTTCTAACACAAGTCTAAGATGTTCGGCATGCTCTTACTCGTTCTTCGAGTAAATAAGGATATCATCGAGGTAAACCATGCCGAACTTATCTAAGTACTCCATGAAGATCGAGTTCATCAAGTGGGAGAATGTAGCTGGAGCATTGGTTAGACCGAAGGACATGACGGTGTACTCGTACTGGCCATAATGAGTGACAAAAGCCGTTTTAGGAATCTCCCCATTTCTGATCTTGATTTGGTGATAGCCTAACCTCAAATCCATCTTGGAAAAGACTAAGGATCCAGCGAGCTGATCATACCGATCGTTGATCCTGGGGAGCGGATACTTGTTCTTTATCGTGACCAAATTAACGGGACGATAATCTACAACCATTCGGACCGTACCATCCTTCTTCTTGACGAAGAGGGCGGGGCAAGCCCAGGGAGAAGAACTAGGACGGATGAAACCCTTTTGCAAGGATTCATCGAGTTGTTTCTTAAGCTTAGCTAGCTCTAAGAGTGCCATCATGTAAGGTCTCCTAGAGATTGGAGCGGTTCCTGGGATAAGATCTATGACAAACTCTACATCTCTGTCAGGTCAAACACCTGGCAGTTCTTCTGGAAAGACATCTGGAAAGTCATGGACTACCCGGATATCTTCAAGGTCTGGAAGAGGGTTGGCATTAAGAGAATAGATTTGACGCTTTGCAACTCTAGTGGAGACAGTGACTATCTTGCCAGATGGGTGTGTAAGCTGACCAGACCTTGTGTAACAATCAATCTTGGCATAATGAGCTTTCATCCAGTCCATACCCAAGATGATGTTGATATCTGTAGACTTGAGGGCTATAAGTGATGCAAGGAATACAAGTCTGTGAAACAAGGATTTCATTACCATGGCTTACACTAGAAGTTTGCCATTTGGATCCAGGATTTTGAATGACTAGTGGAGAGGGCATATCACAAAATGAAATGTTGTGCAAGTTAGCATAGCTTTCAGAAAAAAGGAGTGAGATGCTCCAGTGTCAAACAGAACCGATGCTGGATGACAATTAACAAGGAGTGTACCAAGAACGACATCCGGATCATCATGAGCATCTTTAGCTGAGATGTGATGCACACATCCACGTTCAGGGGGAGCTGAATTGACACTGATCATCTTGCGTGATGGCTTACCACGAAGAACAGACTTCTTAGGCTGGGGTGGAGCATAGTTGGTTTGAGAGCAGTCATGTGCATAGTGTCCTGGCTCTCCGCATGTGAAGCAAGTACCTGAAGTAGGACGTGGACCCACATTGACAAGGGGTCTACCAGTAGGCTTGGATGGAGCATGTAACTGAACTGGGTGAGGCGCCACATAAGAGGGCCTCGGTGAATAACCGGGTGGAAGAGCGGAGTTCGGAACCCAAATCCGGCACTTCTGCGAAGTAGAACCGGAAGAAGAACCCAAATCACGGGTGTGCTTACGAGACTCCTCGTATGTGAGTTGAGTTGTCTCTGCATTAATGATCTTGTTCACAAGAGCCTGGAATGTATCACAGTGACGCAGGTGGCGATCACGATGCAACTTGGGGTTGAGACCCTTCCGGAACCTAGCCTGCTTCTTGGCGTCTGTGGACACCTCTTCTGTAGCATAGCGGGCAAGGTTCTCAAATTCCCTACTATAAGCATCAATAGCCATCTTACTCCGGGTGAAACTACAGAACTCTTCTCTATTGCAGTCAATGAGAGCCTGAGGATTGTGATGCTCGCGAAAAGCCTCAGTGAAATCTCTCCAGGTGGTTATCTGGCCAGCTAGAAGCATAGCCTCATAGTTCTGCCACCAAAGACTAGCAGGACGTTCCAGGTGATATGCAGCATAGGTGACCTTGTCACCTTCAGCTACGTTCGCAGAACGCAGCTTGAGAGTGATACTACAAAGCCAGTCATCTGCATCGAGTGGTTCAATTGAATGATGGAAGGTAGGTGGTTTCAAACCAATGAAATCATAGATGGTCGCTGACTCTTTGCACTGGGGTGCGGTGTTCTCCTCGATACGTGCTAACAAGCGGTTAGACTCCCGCTTGTTCATCTCCATCTCTAACATGAACTTTTCCAACGAAGACTGATCGGGAGGATCCTCATCCCTACCATCTCCGTGGTTCCGGCTACGAGCAACAGAATTTTGGTTAACCAGCAACATCCTGAAGAACGAAACCAAGGAAAACAAGGATGGATTCAGCATCATCATAAGGATGTAGAATATAGTACGAGGAAAATACTATCTCTTGAACTCCTAGGACAATTCCGGCAGCATAACGGTAGTAAAATGCTCAAAATGAGACATCCTGCAAATGATGGGGTAGCACCATACTCAACATCATCACTCAAGGTTCTGAGATATTACTAAACAGACTCCACCGGAAGTACTTGAACTGGGATAAGACTCTGATCAACCAAACCTTAGAAACTATGGAGGAAAACACAAAGAACACGGGGAAGAACGGAAGGAAAACATAAGAGGAAATCACTAAACCGACACGAATAAGTCACACATGGGCTAGATCCTCAAGTACATAGGTAGAGATACACGAATCCACGGACAACTAAGGACAATACACGGTAACTGGTTCTTCTCCGTGAGGAGGTCTTGATGGGGCCGCCCAAGAGGGGGTCTTGATGATCTTCTCCGAAAGGAGGTCTTGAATCCGCTTGGGGGATCTTCTCTGGTGGAGGCTCGAATCTCCGAGGAGAAGGTAACCAAGTGGATGAGCAAACCTCTCTGTCACAAATATGAGCTAAACATTTGCTAACCCTAGCTAGGATGAATGGGGGGTCTATTTATAGTCTAAGTGCAAATGGGGGCGAAGTGAAGGGGTACATGGGCCTCGGGCCCGAACACTGTGCGTAGACAGGTACCGCATGTCCGCTGGGGACCGGTCGTCCGGTGTCTCAGGAGCTGCCGGACGTCCGGTGTCCTCCGGTCCTCCGCTGGTTCTGTTCTGTGATGGGGGTGCCGGACGTCCGGTAGGTCCGGACCTCCGCTGATGTTGGCTCAGGTGCTGGGGCGCCGGTCGTCCGGTCCAGACCGGACGTCCGCTCGTTTGCTTCGGGTGCAGGGGCACCGGTCGTCCGGTCTGGACCGGATGTCCGCTCGCTGGGGTTCGGCTGAGGCTCCAGGCGCCGGACGTCCGGTCCCGGCTGGTCGTCCGGTGGCTGGGAATTTTCCTTCAGCCCTCCTTCTTCTCCGTCTTCTCGTCCATCTTCCTCTTCTTCTTGTCCTTGCTCCTTAGCTTCTCCATGGTACCTAAGTATGCACAAAGTATCTATATGAGGTAGTAGCCATGCTTCATGTGCATAGAAGTGGAATTGTGAGAGGACAGATGTCACCTCGGTTTCAAGAGCTCTTGCACGTGATTGTATCATGGATCCACTAGGCACTCGATGAGACAATGGTAGGTCCATGGGTATGACCTTGGGATGCTCCGCATCATCTCCCCTCCCTTGGGGAAGATCTGACCTCGGATTGAAATCCTCATCACCATGGTACGGGGAGAGATCTTTGACGTTGAAGATGTCGCTCACGAAGTACTTGTCACGTGGGATGTCGATCTTATATGCGTTGTTGTTGTAGCAGGCCAGCACCTTGAATGGTCCATCGGCTCGTGGTAGTAGCTTGAACTTGCATTCATTGGGGAAGCGTTCCTTGCAAAGGTGTAGCCACACAAGATCTCCAATGTTGAATATCATGTGATTCTTGTTGACGTTGAGCTTGGTCGCGAGTCGTTGTACTTGGAGCTCAATGGTGTGCCTTGTATCTTCATGCATCTTCTTGAGGTGGTTGGCTCGGTCACTCGTGTCCATGTTTGTGCGCTCGCGGAGTGGTAGAGGTAGGATGTCCAATGGGGACAACGGGTTGAAGCCATAGACAACCTCGAAGGCGGACTTCCCGGTAGTCGAATGTCTTGCGCGGTTGTAGGCGTACTCGGCGATGGGTAAGCACTCCTCCCACTCCTTGATGTTCTTCTTGATTAGCACAGGAAGAAGGGTGGAGAGCGTGCAGTTTGTCACCTCCGTTTGGCCGTCGGTTTGTGGATGATAGGCCATGGAGAATAGAAGCTTGATTCCGAGCTTGGCGCATAAGGTCTTCCAAAAGTAACTCAAGAACTTGACATCGCGGTCTGAGACGATAGTCTTTGGCACACCATGTAGACGCAATATTTCCCTACAAAAGAGATTAGCAACATGTGAAGCATCGTCTATCTTGTTACAAGGAATAAAATGTGCCATTTTTGAGAAACGGTCCACAATGAAAAATATAGAATCTTTCCCATTGTGAGTCCTAGGCAAACCAAGTACGAAGTCCATGCTAATGTATTTCCATGGTTGGTATGGAATCGGTAGAGGCATATACAGGCCATGAGATTGAGCTTTGGACTTAGCTTTGCGCCATGTCGAACATTGGTTGGTGAAGCGATTGACGTCCCGAAACATCTTTGGCCAAAAGTAGCTCTTGGAGAGCGTGGCGAACGTCTTGTCGCGTCCGAAATGTCCCATTAAGCCTCCTCCATGCGATTCCTGCAAAAGCAACAAACGAAGGGACGACTTGGGGATGCAAAGTTTGTTAGATCTCATAAGATAGCCATCTTTGATGTAATAGCGTTCCCAAGATGTATTTGACAAACACTTGGCATAAGGAGTGGCAAAATTTTCATCATGCTCATACAATTCTTTGATATGCTCGAAGCCAATGACATCTAACTCAAGTTGCGTGACTAGCATGCATATGCGGGAAAGAGCATCCACTATGATGTTTTCTTTACCCTTGATGTACTTGATGACATAGGGAAAAGACTCAATGAATTCACTCCATTTAGCATGACACTTGTTCAACTTGGTTTGACCCTTAAGATACTTGAGAGTCTGATGATAGGTATGAATGATAAACTCATGGGGACGAAGGTAATGTTCCCATTCATGTAAAACGCAGACTAAAGCATATAGCTCTTTGTCATAGATGGGATAGTTGAGTTGCGCTCCAGAAAGTTTCTCACTAAAGTAAGCTATGGGGCGCTTCTCTTGTGTTAACACACCTCCTATGCCATTACCGCTAGCATCGCAATGAATCTCAAAAGGCTTGTCGAAGTTGGGTAAAGCAAGCATGGGAGCATGAGTAAGCACATTCTTAAGCTCATTGAATGCGGTATCTTGGGATGGTCCCCAAACAAAAGGTGCATTCTTCTTGCTCAAAGCATGCAAGGGTGAAGCAATGGTGCTAAAATCCTTCACAAAGCGACAATAGAAACCCGCAAGACCAAGAAAACTATGCACTTGATGCAAGTTGGTTGGTTGCGGCCAAGTCTTAATAGCATTGATCTTGGACTCATCTACATGAACACCCTTATAAGAAACCACAAAAACCAAGAAAACGATCTTATCAACACCAAAAAGGCATTTCTCGATATTAGCATAGAGTCGCTCTTTTCTAAGAGTTTGCAAAACAGTGCAGACATGGGTGACATGCTCTTTGATAGATTTGCTAAACACAAGAATGTCATCGAAGTAAACCACAACAAATATACCAATGTAAGGGTGAAAGACATGATTCATAAGGCGCATAAAAGTGCCCGGTGCTTCCGAGAGACCCATAGGCATGACTAACCACTCATACAAACCAAACTTGGTTTTGAAGGCGGTTTTCCATTCATCGCCCTCTTGTATGCGGATTTGATAGTAACCACTCTTAAGATCAATTTTGGAAAATATAGTGGCACCGCTAAGTTCATCAAGCATATCATCTAGGCGTGGAATGGGGTACCTATAGCGAATGGTGGTAGCATTGATAGGTCTACAATCGGAGCACATGTGAAAGCTACCGTCATGTTTTGGCACAAGAATGACCGGTATGGCACAAGGGCTCAAACTTTCACGCACATGACCATGGTCTATGAGATGCTTTACTTTCCTTTGAATTTATTTGGTTTCTTCGGGGTTGACGCGGTAGGGAGCTTTGTTCGGAAGCGGTGCTCCGGGGATGAGGTCGATGCGGTGCTCAATGCCTCGTAGTGGAGGTAGTCCCGGAGGTAGCTCATTGGGGAAACATCTTGAAATTCCTGCAAAAGAGAAGACAACACTAGAGGAAGAGTGTGAGAAGTGTTAGTTTGTGGTGCATTGTCCTTGCACACGAGGACGTAGTGCAGGACACTAGATGGCTTCTCACACACTTCTCTCATCTCACGTTTGGTGGCAAATAGAAGTAGGTTCTTGTTTTCGCTCATCGTGGAGGCACTCAATTTGGGCTTGTGGCCCTCACTCTCTTTTTGGTGGCTCACTCTCTCACCATTCTCTCCATGATGGGTGGCATTCTTATCGGCGATCACTTGGCTTGGAGATATAGGTCGTAACACAAACTCCTTTCCTTGCATCTTGAAGCTATAGTGGTTTGTACGCCCATTGTGGATGACTCCCCTATTGAATTGCCATGGCCATCCAAGGAGAAGATGACAAACGGTCATTGGGATGATGTCGCACTCCTAGGTGTCTTCGTAGGCGCCGATCTTGAAGAAGACTTGCACTCGGTGCTCGACTTGGATAGTGCTGGAGTCACTAAGCCATTGCACTTTGTATGGATGTGGGTGCTTCGTCTTGGGCAATTGGAGCTTGGAGCAAAGTTCTTCACTTGCGAGATTGTGACAACTCCCTCCATCGATGATGACGTTGACGGATCGTCCATTGATGCCGGCCTTGGTGTGGAATATGTGGAATCATTGGTCTTCTTCTTGGTGATGTTGGAGAGTCAAGACTTTGGAGACAACAAGTGCGGGACTTGAGTCTTCATCACAAAAGACTTGTTCTTCTTCATTGTTCACTTGGCGGTGCATGGCGACTTGATCAAGGGCTTCCATTTCTCCTTCGCTCATGGAATCATAAGTGCCATCGTGGTTGAAGATCATGGTGCGCTTGTTGGTGCACTCATAGGACTTGTGGCCTCGGTCGCCGCAAGTGAAACACTTGAAGGAACTCGTCTTGACGGTCTCATCGGTAGGGGTTGATGATGATGAAGCTCTCGGCTTGAAGTTGCTCGTATTAGGATTGCTTGTAGCTGACGAGGCTTTCTTGGAAGTCGACTTGTCGATGTTGGAAGTAGAGGGTCTTGTAGTCGGTGTTGGGGTCGTTGAAGCTTGGTTATTGGAGAAGCCATAGGACTTGCATGAGAACTTGGCATACTTAAAATCATCTTGCACTTGGCGTTCCACTTTGGTAGCTTGGTGCACTAGCTCGATGAGATTTGAGTATGGTTGGAAGTTGGTGATCTTCTTGATAGGATGATTGAGTCCATCCAAGAATCGTGCCATTGTTTGCTCATCATCTTCCGTCACATTGTCTCTTATCATTGCAATCTCCATCTCCTTGTAGTATTCTTCAACGCTCTTGGTTCCTGACTTGAGTTGTTGGAGTTTCTTGAAGAGGTCACGGTTGTAGTAGTTAGGCACGAAGCGTGCTCTCATGACATCCTTCATTTGCGCCCAAGTAGTGATGGGTGGTTCACCTCTTGCCTCGTTGCACTCTATGATTTGTTCCCACCAAATGAGGACATAGTCTTGGAACTCAAGGGATGCCATTGCGATCTTCTTCTCTTCTTCATAATTGTGCAAACGGAAGATCTTGTCAACTTTCAATGCCCATGAAAGGTATTCTTCGGGATTGTTGCTTCCGTTGAACTTGGGCATGGTGAACTTGAGCTTGCCATAGCGTTGCTCTTCATTGTGTTGGGGTCAACGATGATGACGCCCATGTTGTAGATGATTGTTCAACTCATGGTGCTCTTGACGCAGAGGGTTTTCAACCTCGTGTTGCTCTTGTCCGGAGGATTCCCATTTTCTTCATGCTCTTGACGAACTTGATGGTCTTGGCGAGCTTGTGGAGGAGCACGTCGAGCTCAAGGAGGGACTAGACGATGCATGTGATCTTGAAATCGTCGTTCAAGAATTTCTTCGCGAAGTGCTTCCTCTTGTTCACGGGCTTGTCGGCCTCGGTCGGCAACGTCTCGACTCGAATCGCTTAGAGCTTGTTGTGCCAAAAGTGCTTGAGCATCACGGAGTTGTTGTCCTTGAAGTTTAGCCTCGGCATCTTGTGCATTTTGGTGTAGATGCGCGCGTTCTTCCTCTTCATGTTGGCGTTGTTGTTGCCATTCGCCAGCTAGCGCAAAGGCTTATTTGGCTTGACGTCGTCGATGTTCTTGCGAGTCGGTGTATCAAACTAGATTGAGATTTGCTTGACGCTCATTGCGTGCGGCACGTCGAAGAGTGTTTGAAAACGGTGTACTTGAGCCGGAGAGGGTAAAGTCGGAATGGCGGCTTGAACGGCTCCTTCTTGAAGTGGAAGAAGAGTGGTTCAGTAACAAAGCGCGAATCTCGTCCATCCTTGCGTCATTCTCTTGCTTGTGATCGTCGAGCTTGTGGTCGATGTAGTCCCTTGTACGTTGCTCGGAAAGTCGCAAGTCGGCGGCAAGGTTGTCGATGCGTTCACTCTTAGCTTGTTGCTCTTGATGCAAAGCACGTTATGCACCAAAGAGGTGACTCTTGGTGACGAAGGACTTCATGTCGTCGTCTTGCTCCATGAAGAGTGGGTTGGTAGAAGTACTTGGCCTATCCATCATTCCAAGACAAATGTGAGTGGTAGAAAGAGAAGAACAAGTACCAAATGTACCTTGACCGAAGTTGAAAGCGAATCAATGATCACTCCAATGTAGGACAAGGAAATAGCCCAATTGGTACGAATTCTCATCGGTTTCTCACACCTACACAAGTAAAAGCTTATGGTGGAGCTTGGTTAGGATGGTGGCACAATTTTTAATGTGAATGTAAGCAAGATTCAATAATGTTAAAGAAGATTCGCAAGATGCAATGTAACAAGTAGACCAAGCATATACGATACACGGAAACACACGCGCAAAAAGATAAGTGGGGTTGTGCAACCAAGGGTGAGCCAAAATGTGGAATCCACAAAAATGCTCTTGTTGCACAACACTTGATAGATGCTAGCACGATTGCACGATAGGCGGATACAAGAACTTGTGCACAACCTACTTAGCAAAAATGCAATGACTTCTATCCCAAATATGTTCTATGCAAGGTGTTGCTATGATATGATCCAAGATGATCGAGTATGACAATCTTAATGTTCTATGATGCTATGGTTCTTGCTTAAAAGCTCTTTTCTTATCTTTCCTCTTTTCTTAAAAGCTTGGTTAGCTCTTTGATGTCTGAGCTCTTTTCTCATGCAATGCTTGACGAACCAAGATAGCAAGTGAGTATGCGATGACAACTTTGTGACACAAGAGACGATACCAATATAGGCAACAATGATGTATGTATGTATGCAATGGGAAGTATGATCACTAATGTGCACAAGTCTCGTTGCCGGCAATACTCAATGGCTAGTCTCAATGGGTAAGCAACGCAAAGGAGTAAGGCTGTGATGGCTATCAATGTAATGGCAAGAGTGATATGTCCAATACCAAGATGAGGTTACCGGTCTTGCTTCCGGTATGGTGTCAAAATGGTGGCATGAATACCAAGTCGTAGTCGAGGTGATCGTTCTTGATGACGCATCTGTGGCGAAAATGAGCGGCGGTGATGTCGAAGTCGAACCATACCTAGATAGCTGAAACACAAAAGGATACGGTACCGTAACTCAAATTCTCAAAACCAAGTGCGACAAAAAGCGTCGGAGTAGGTAGCGGGTAAAGGGTGGTGTGGGTTGGGATACTGGGAATGTTTGCGGAAGTCGGTGGTGGCGTAGCGGATGATGTGGTGGAAGCCGAAACAGAAATTTGAGCGAAATCAGTTTCAGAGTAGCGGTCGTCCGGAAATGGACGGATGTCCGGTCGCCGGTCGTCCGGTAGGGTCGGAAATCCGCTAATTTTCGCTTGGTTTAGAGGTTTCGGTCGTCCGGTAAGGTCGGACGTCCGGTAGGTTGCGGTCGTCCGGTGGGTCGGGGTCAAAAATGATATGATTTCGTGGATTTTGGATGGATTTCGAGCTGGAGATGGTGGGGGATGGCTAGATCCACTTGCAACACAACAAATTCTCGGATCAAAACCAACAAAACATCATCAAAACTCACAAAACACAAGAAAACATTTTGGGGCTATTTTTGTGGGGATTTTCGGATTAGGACGAAAAACAACAAAATCAAGCTAGAAAACGAAGAGGGAGGCTCCTAAATCGTGATCAAAGTTGCTCTAGATACCAAGATGATGTAGGGTAGAACCCTAATCGCCCGATCTTTCATGAAAGGAGCGGATCCCAGGGAAAACACGAAGAACATGGGGAAGAACGGAAGGAAAACACAAGAGGAAATCACTAAACCGACACGAATAAGTCACACATGGGCTAGATCCTCAAGTACATAGGTAGAGATACACGAATCCACGGACAACTAAGGATGATACACGGTAACCGGTTCTTCTCCGTGAGGAGATCTTGATGGGGCCGCCCAAGAGGGGGTCTTGATGATCTTCTCCGAAAGGAGGTCTTAAATCCGCTTGGGGGATCTTCTCCGGTGGAGGCTCGAATCTCCGAGGAGAAGGTAACCAAGTGGATGAGCAAAGCTCTCTCTCTCACAAATATGAGCTAAACATTTGCTAACCCTAGCTAGGATGAATGGGGGGTCTATTTATAGTCTAAGTGCAAATGGGGGCGAAGTGAAGGGATACATGGGCCTCGGGCCCCGAACACTGTGCGCAGACAGGTACCGGACATCTGCCAGGGACCAGTCGTCCGGTTTCTCAGGAGCTGCCGGGCGTCCGGTGTCCTCCGGTCGTCCGCTGGTTCCGTTCTGTGATGGGGGTGCCAGACGTCCGGTAGCTCTGGACTTCCGCTGATGTTGGCTCGGGTGCTGGGGCGCCAGTCGTCCGGTCCGGACTGGACGTCCGCTCGTTTGCTTTGGGTGCAGGGGCACTGGTCGTCCGATCTGGACCGGACGTCCACTCGCTGGGGTTCGGCTGAGGCTCCAGTCGCCGGACGTCCGGTCCCGACCAGTCGTCCGGTGGCTGGGACTTTCCTTCAGCCCTCCTTCTTCTCCGTCTTCTCATCCATCTTCCTCTTCTTCTTGTCCTTGCTCCTTAGCTTCTCCATGGTACCTGAGTATGCACAAAGTATCTATATGAGGTAGTAGCCATGCTTCATGTGCATCAAAGTGGAATTGTGAGAGGAGAGATGTCACCTCGGTTTCAAGAGCTCTTGCACGTGATCGAGTCATGGGTCCACTAGGCACTCGATGAGACGATGGTAGGTCCATGGGGATGACCTTTGGATGCTCCGCATCAGAGTGGAAAGAGCCTACGCTTGGGGATGCCCCGGAAGGCATCCCCTCTTTCGTCTTTGTCTATCAGAAACTTTACTTGAGGCTATATTTTTATTCACCACATGATATGTGTTTTTCTTGGAGCGTCTTGTATGATTTGAGTCTTTGCTTTTTATTTTACCAAAATCATCCTTGTTGTACACACCTTTTGGGAGAGACACACATGAATCGGAATTTATTAGAATACTCTATGTGCTTCACTTATATCTTTTGAGCTAGATAATTTTGCTCTAGTGCTTCACTTATACCTTTTTAGAGCACGGTGGTGGTTTTATTTTATAGAAATTATTGATCTCTCATGCTTCACTTATATTATTTGGAGAGTCTTTTAGGCATGGTAATTTGCTTTGGCTATAAAATTAGTCCTAATATGGTAGGCATCCAGGATGGGTATAGTAAAAACTTTCATAAAGAGTGCATTAAACACGATGAGAAGCTAGATACCTGATAATTGTTTTGAGATGTAAAGGTGGTAATATTAGAGTTGTGCTAGTTGAGTGATTGTGGAATTGAGAAATACTTGTTTTGAAGTTTGTGAGTCCCGTAGCATGCATGTATGGTAAACTTTGTGTGAAAAAATTGAAGCATGAGGTGTTCTTTGATTGCTTTCCTTATGAGTGGCGGTCGGGGACGAGCGATGGTCTTTTCCTAGCAATCTATCCCCCTAGGAGCATGCGTGTAGTGCTTGGTTTTGATGACTTGTAGATTTTTGCAATAAGTATGTGAGTTCTTTATGACTAATGTTGAGTCCATGGATTATACGCACTCTCACCCTTCATCATTGCTAGCCCCTTCGGTACCGTACATTGCCCTTTCTCACCTCGAGAGTTGGTGCAAACTTCCCCGGTGCATCCAAACCCCTTGATATGATACGCTCTATCACACATAAGCCTCCTTATATCTTCCTCAAAATAGCCACCATACCTACCTATTATGGCATTTCCATAGACATTCTGAGATATATTTCCATGCAACTTTCCACCGTTCCGTTTATTATGACACGCTCCATCATTGTCATATTGCTTTGCATGATCATGTAGTTGACATCGTATTTGTGGTAAAGCCACCTTCATAATTCTTTCACAAGTCGGGATGAGATTTCGGACAAAAAAAACAGGCCATAAAAAAAGAGAAAAGGGCCCAAATAAAAAATGAGAGAAAAAGAGAGAAGGGGCAATGTTACTATCCTTTTTCCACACTTGTGCTTCAAAGTAGCACCATGATCTTCATGATAGAGAGTCTCTTATGTTGTCACTTTCATATACTAGTGGGAACCTTTCACTATAGAACTTGGCTTGTATATTCCAATGATGGGCTTCCTCAAAATGCCCTAGGTCTTCATGAGCAAGCAAGTTGGATGCACACCCACTTAGTTTATTTTGTTGAGCTTTCATATATTTATAGCTCTAGTGCATCCGTTGCATGGCAATCCCTACTCCTTGCATTAACATCAATTGATGGGCATCTCCATAGCCCGTTGATTAGCCGCGTCAATGTGAGACTTTCTCCTTTTTGTCTTCTCATACAACCTCCATCATCATATTCTATTCCACCCATAGTGCTATGTCCATGGTTCGCGCTCATATATTGCATGAAAGTTGAAATAGTTTGAAAAGGCTAAGTATGAAACAATTTCTTGGCTTGTCATCGGGCTTGTGCATGATGGGAGCATTTTGTGTGATGAAAATGAAGCATGGCCAAACTATATGATTTTGTAGGGATAAGCTTTCTTTGGCTATGTTATTTTGATAAGACATAATTGCTTGGTTAGCATGCTTGAAGTATTGTTATTTTTATGTCAATACTAACCTTTTGTCTAGAATCTTTGGGATCTAAACATTCATGCTGCAATAAGGAGAATTACATTGAAAATTATGTTAGGTAGCATTCCACATCAAAAAAATTGTTTTTATCATTTACCTACTCGAGGATGAGTAGGAATTAAGCTTGGGGATGCTTGATACATCTCCAATGTATCTATAACTTTTTATTGTTCCATGCTATTATATTATCTGTTTTGGATGTTTAATGGGCTTTAATATGCATTATATTATTTTTGGGAATAACCTATTAACCGAAGGCCCAGTGCAAATTGTTGTTTTTTGCCTATTTTAGTATTTGGCAGAAAAGGAATATCAAACGGAATCCGAACGGAACGAAACCTTCTCGAGGATCTTTTTTGGAACAAATGCAATCCAGGAGACTTGGAGTGGAGGTTTTGGAAGCAATGAGGCGGCCACGAGGTAGGGCGGCGTGCCTAGGGGGGTAGGCACGCCCCCACCCTCGTGGGCCCCTCGTAGCTCCACCGACCTACTTCTTTCGCCTATATATACTCTTATACCCTGAAAACATCTAGAGGAGACATGAAACCACTTTTCCACCGCCGCAACCTTCTGTACCCGTGAGATCCCATCTTGGGGCCTTCTCCGGTGTTCTGCCTGAGGGGGATTCGATCACGGAGGGCTTCTACATCAACACCATAGCCTCTCTGATGATGTGTGAGTAGTTTACCACAGACCTTCGGGTCCATATTTATTATCTAGATGGCTTCTTCTCTCTCTTTGGATCTCAATACAAAGTTCTCCTCGATGTTCTTGGAGATCTATTCGATGTAATACTTTTAGCGGTGTGTCTGCCGAGATCTGATGAATTGTGGGTTTATGATCAAGATTATCTATGAACAATATTTGATTCTTCTCTAAATTCATATATGCATGATGTGATACCTTTGCAAGTCTCTTCGAATTATCAGTTTGGTTTGGCCAACTAGATTAATCTTTCTTGCAATGGGAGAAATGCTTATCTTTGGGTTCAATCTTGTGGTGCTCAATCCCAGTGACAGAAAGGGAACCGACACGTATTGTATTGTTGCCATCGAGGATAATAAGATGGGGTTTAGATCATATTGCTTGAGTTTATCCCTCTACATCATGTCATCTTGCCAAATGCGTTACTCTATTCTTACGAACTTAATACTCTATATGCATGCTGGATAGCGGTCAATGTGTGGAGTAATAGTAGTAGATGCAGAATCATTTCGGTCTACTTGACACGGACGTGATGCGTATGTCCATGATCATGCCTAGATATTCTCATAACTATGCGCTTTTCTATCAATTGCTCGGCAGTAATTTGTTCACCCACCCTAATATATGCTACTTTGCCGCATCACCGTTTCCTCTTGAAGGGAAAACCAACGCATGCTCAAGAGGTAGCACCACTCATTAAGGGTGCATGACCATAAAAGATATTAGTCATAAAAATAGAACAACCATTATTCTCTGATTTAAATGAATAACCATCTCGCATCAAACAAGATCCAGATATAATGTTCATGCTTAACGCTGGCGCCAAAGAAAAATTATCTAGGTCTAAAACTAATCCCGAAGGTAGATGTAGAGGTAGCGTGCTGACCGCGATCACATCGACATTGGAACCATTTCCCACGCGCATCATCTCCTTGTCCTTAGCCAATCTTCTCTTAAGCCATAGCCCCTATTTCGAGTTGCAAATATGAGCAACAGAACCAGTATCAAATACCCAGGCGCTACTACGAGCATTAGTAAGGTACAAATCAATAACATGTATATCAAACATACCTTTCACTTTGCCATCCTTCTTATCCGCCAAATACTTGGTGCAGTTCTGCTTCCTGTGACCAGTCCCTTTGCAGTAGAAGCACTCAGTCTCAGGCTTAGGTCTAGACTTGGGCTTCTTCACTTGAGCAGCAACTTGTTTGCCGTTCTTCTTGAACTTCCCCTTCTTCCCTTTGCCCTTCTTCTTGAAACTAGTGGTCTTGTTGACCATGAACACTTGATGCTCCTTCTTGATTTCTACCTCCGCAGCTTTTAGTAGTGCGAAGAGCTCAGCAATTGCCTTATCCATCCCTTGCATATTATAGTTGTAGAGACCTGATCCCAATGGACTGTAGTATCTGTGCTTAAGTGTCATCCCTGGATTGGTATTGCTAACACACACTCTACTCAAGGATTTATAGCATAGTTCAATCACACACTTATTACATCGAGTGTCTCAAAAAGAGTACTTATTACAATAATATGGTTGAAGGCCAGCTAAATTAAGATAACTGTGGAAGCATCAAAGGTATAGGACTCCATCCAACTCCACGGCAAAACTGAGTGCATGAAAACGACCTAGCGCACCTTACTCTTCGTCTGAAAATTTCTTGTAACATGATACATTGCAGCCATGTAGGTCAGCACATGGAATACACTGGCAAGATAACACTATAGAGCAATGAACAAATAACATCTATCATCACTACATGCATATATGGCTGGTGGAGGCTCTAAGGTTATCATTTGCATAAAGCTAATTTTTCCCTATAACAAAGGAATAGATTTTATTTAACTACAAAGTTTAAGTCTTTATTGAGAAGGTACCCCCAACTCAATCCCAAAATAATATTAATAACCCAATAAATTCATTAAGCTAAGCGATGAGATCAAACAATAATTTAAGTACCAGGTACTCAAGACGTCCATAACCGGCGACACGGCTAACCATGATTAGTTTGTACACTCTGTAGAGGTTTGCGCACTTTTCCCCACAAGACTCGATCTCCTCCATTGGATTTCTCACACTACATGATGTTTGAGAAACGGATGAACGAGACACGGTCTTTCCGAAGAGGTCCCCTTAACCGATAGATAGGTCGGTACACCTACAATTCCCCTACATCTGCTAGCCCATCATGGAAAGGATTCCCACAACTTACTCAACTATGTCAGAGCCCATAATGGCATGTGGCTGCACACGGGATTTCTAGCATGAATAATCTTATGATCCCTTTGAGCCTGGGTGGCATTCCATAGGATGATCACACGGGTACCCCGGGATCTCCTAGGACAACACTGGATTCCCAGGTGCCCACAACCAATCCACCTATATTTGTGCTAACGTAGCCACCTTAAGTTTCCCTTAGTTAAATATAACTCTCACATCTTTCATGAATCTCACATACCAATCCACATCTATGAGCATAGCAAAGCAGTATGAGAATAACGTATAATACCCGGGGTTTGATAAAAGACAATAGGTTCCTACCTCAACAACTACTTCCCACACCCACATGTTACCAAACCTACTCATGCAATGTTTGAGGGTTGAAACTAATGCATAAAACTGGGTAATAAAGGGATATGATCAAAGTGTTACTTGCCGTGCTCATGATCGGAAAACCCTAGAGATTCATAGTAGCAAGCCTCGCACTCCGGAAACTCTATCGTGAACAAACAATAGCATACATAAGCACTCAAGCATAAGATGCAAAGGTAAAACAAAAAGAAAAGACCTAAACAGAAAGTTCAAGTGAAGTGCTTCGATTTGCAAAAAGAATCATTCAAATCAGAGCTACGAACCACAAACTACGATAAAAAAAGTTCAAATTCGAATATGCTTGAAACCAAAATTTAAATTTTCAAAATCATGTTCAAGTTGTTTATCTGGACAGAGGGAAACAAGACGAAGAATTTGGCGTTGGTTTCGTTGGATTTGGATAAACGAGGAAAAAGTAGTGAGGGTTTAAAGATCAGGGACTAATTTGTAAGAAAACTAATTGTGGATAGGTCCTTGGCCAAAAATAAAACTAAAAAGAATAATCTAACGAACCAAAACGTTCACTAACAAATCTAAATGAACAAACGTTCGCTAATTAAACTAACCTAATAAAATTAACCGATCTAAAAATAAAAATTGAAACTAAAAAAACCGGGGTGGATTTTTGGCGGTTATACCGGTTCGCGAAATAAAACCGGCGGCGACGGCGGTGCTCCGGCGCGGGATCGGCAGCGTGGGGCAGCGGCGTGCGGCGCGGCAACGAGCAGCGGCGGCGGCGGCTTGGTGGCGGAGAGGCCGGGGGCGGCGGCTTTAAAGGAGGATCGGGAGGGGCTTTGACTTGGGGAGGGGGACGGGCAACGGCATCGGCGGCTCGGCCACACGCTGGGGAGGCAGCGGCGCTGACAGGCCGGCTAGGCCTTCGGCCCTATTCGGCCCAGAACTTTTTTTAAATAAATTTCGCTCGAAAGAAAATTCAAAAAAAATCCTAAAATTCCAGAAATAATTTTCACCGTCCTCTCCTAATATTTCGGACCAAGTGAACATTTTTTTGGGCTATATGCAATTTTAAAAAATGCATATTTTTCCCTAATTTAACCAAATCAAATCTCAAATAAAATATATTTTTATTAAAAATTAAATTTCCATTATTTCCTCGCTGTTTTGAAGAAGTCATATTATCTTCTCTCGTTATTTTATTTTATTTAGAAATAATTGGAAAAAATAATTTCAAATAAAACTTCACTTTGATCCAAAATGCCAAATTTTGAAAATTCAACAATGGATTTTTATGAAAACCCCCAACTCTCTCAAATGGTCCTTGAGTTGCTTAAGGTCTCTAGGATCAAAATGTCCAAAAAAACCAAATTCAAAATGCACAAATCATGGAAGCATATGATGACCTAATGGTTAACATCCAAATTGAAAATTGAGATATTACAAACCTACCCCCCTTAAGATGAATCTTGCCCTCGAGATTCAGGTTGGCTAGCAAATGGTGTGGGCGGTCTTTCCGTAGGTCTTCTTCTCGCTCCCAGGTGGCTTCTTCCTCGGTATGGTGGCTCCACTAAACTTTGCAAAACTTGATGACCTTGCTGCGTGTAACTCGGTTGGCAAACTCGAGAATCTTTACGGGTTTCTCCTCGTAGGTTAGGTCACTCTCCAACTGAATTGCTTCCAAAGGCACTGTATCTCTCGGAGGAATATCGGCCATCTCTGCATGGCATTTCTTCAACTGGGAAACGTGAAACACATCGTGAACTCCTGACAAACCTTCAGGTAACTCCAAGTTGTACGCAACTTCATCCATACGTTCCAAAACTCTATATGGTCCTAATCTTGGGGTTAACTTTCCTTTGACTCCAAATCGTTTAACTCCTCAAAGTGGTGACACACGGAGATATGCTTTGTCTCCGACTTCATAGGCTACCTCCTTGTGTTTAGTGTCGGCATAACTCTTCTGCCTAGACTGAGCTACCTTTAGTCTATCACGAATCAACTTAACCTTCTCTTCACACTCTCTGATTAAATCTGGTCCGAACAATTGTCGGTGTCCAATTTTATCCCACATCAATGGTGTCCTGCACCTCCTTCCATACAAGGCTTCGAACGGGGCCATCTTCAAACTGGCTTGGTAACTGTTGTTGTACGGGAACTCTACATAAGGCAAATTATCATCCCAACTAGTTCCATGATCTAGCGAAGCACTCAACATGTCCTCTAGAATCTAGTTGACTCTCTCAATCTATCCATCTGTCTATGGATGAAAGGATGTACTGAACTCTAGCATGGTACCCAAAGTCTGGTGTAACTGATTCCAAAAGTTTAAAGTAAACTATGTTCCTCTATCTGATACGATGGTCATGGAACTCCATGCAGACATACGATCCTGGTCATATATATCTTGGCCAACTTCGCGCTCGTCTAAATGGTTTTCACGGGGATAAAGTGAGCCACTTTGGTCAAGCGATCAACTACTAGCCAAATGGAATCATATCCTGATCGTGTACTGGGTAATTGGGTAATGAAATCCATGCCAAGCTTATCCCACTTCCATTCGGGTATCAACAAAGGCTCAAGTAATCCTGCCGGCTTCTGATGCTCCGCCTTAACTCTCTCACATACGTCACATACAGCTAGATACTCGGCAATATCCTTCTTCATACCTGTCCACCAGAAATGTTCCTTCAAATCCAAATACATCTTGGTGTTTCCTTGGTGAATCAATTATGGCGAGTCATCAGCCTCCTGAAGTATTAACTTCCTGATCTCTGGATCTTTTGGCACATAAATATGATCCTCAAACCATAATGTTTTGTGTTCATCCTCACGAAAACCTTTGGCCTTTCCTTTATTCATCCTTTCCTTTATCTTCGCAATCTCTTTGTCAATCTTCTGAGCTCCTCGAATCTTTCCCAACAACGTGGACTGAACTTCCAACGCTGCAACAAAACCTCTTGGAACTATCTCCATTCGAAGTTCTCTGAGATCGTCGGCTAACTCCTGAGGTAATCCTCCGGTTATGAGGGCATTAAAATAACTCGTGCGGCTCAAGGCGTCTGCTACAACATTGGCCTTTCCTGGATAATAATGCAGCTTCATATCATAATCATTTATGAGCTCCAACCATCTCCTCTGCCTGAGATTCAACTCCTTCTGCGTAAAAATGTACTTCAAACTCTTATGATCTGTGTATACATCACAACGGTTTCCAATAAGAAAATGTCTCCAGGTTTTGAGAACATGCACTACGGCTGCTAACACCAAATCATGTGTGGCATAATTCAACTCATGAGGTCGAAGCCTACATGAGGCACATGAAACAACTCTTCTGTCTTGCATAAGTACGCCTCTAAGTCCCTGGCGAGAAGCGTTGCAATATACTTGGAAACCCTTGCATATATCCGGAAGAATTAGCACTGGGGTTGTAACTAAACATTTCTTCAACTCCTAAAAACCGGCCTCACATTCCTCGGTCCATTTAAACTTGGTGTCCTTCTTCAATAACTCTGTCATGGGCTTCGCGATCTTGGAAAAATTCTCAATGAATCTCCGGTAATATCCTACGAGTCCAAGGAAACTGTGTATCTCTCCAACTAAGGTGGGTGCCAAACACTCTGTGACAGATTGAACCTTAGTAGGGTCTACTGCTATACCTTCTCCTAATATAACATGTCCGAAAAATCCAACTTCCTTCAACCAAAAATCAAATTTGCTGAACTTGGCATATAACTGATGTTCCCTGAGCTTCTCGAGAACCAAGCACAAATGTTCATTGTGTTATTCTTCATCCTTCGAGTATACCAATATATCATGACTGAACACCACAACAAACTTATCCAAGAACTCCATAAACACCTTATTCATCAAACTCATAAAGTAGGTAGGGGAGTTAGTCAAACCAAAAGACATGACAATGTACTCATATAGCCTGTACCTTGTGGTAAAAGTTGTCTTAGGTATATCTTGTTCTCGGATCTTCAGCTGGTGGTATCCTGATCGAAGATCGATCTTGGAGAATACTTTAGCTCCCCGCAGCTGGTCAAACAAATCATTGATCATCGGTAGTGGGTATTTGTTCTTGATCGTCACCTCATTCAGGGCACGATAATCAACAACCATTCTCAAAGATCCATCCTTCTTCTCAACTAAGAGCACTAGGGCTCCCCATGGTGATGAACTTGGTCAAATATAACCTTTCTCCAATAACTCCTTCATCTATTTCTTAGTATCCTCCAGATCATTTGCGGGCATCCGATATGGTCTCTTCAATATTGGTCCGGTGCCTGGTAACAGCTCTATCAAAAATTCTATATCTCAATCTTGTGGCATGCCGACTAATTCCTCTAGAAATACATTAGGATAATCCTTCACAACTGGCACTTCCTCCTGAACAAATCCCGAGAGTGAATTTACTTGGGTCCTCCTTGGCGCATGCCTAGACACATACTTGATCATTTTTCCTTCTGGGGTGGTGAGAAGAATTGACTTACTCGCGCAATCATTGTTTACCCCATACATCGATAGTCAATCCATGCCTTGTATCACATCCAATCCATGATTCCAGAATAATTAGGTCTAAGGGGAAAACATGCCTACCTATGGTCAATGGCAAATGAAAACATCCTCTGCTAGCCATATACTTCGGTCCTGGTGAGATTACTAACATAGGTGTCTTAAGGGCTACGGTGGGCAACTTAAACTTATCCACAAATCCCCTTGATATTTATGAATGCGATGCACCAGTGTCAAAAAGGGCAATGACTGCAAATGACTTAACCAAAAACACACCAATAACTGCATCAGGCTGCTCTTCAACTTCCTCCACGTTGACGTGATTCTCCTGACCTGTGGTGAAGGGATTTGGTTTCTTTCCAGAGCTTCCATTGCCATTACCATTCTTTACCTCAGAACAATCATTGGTGTAGTGTGGAGTCTTCTCGCACTTGAAACAGGTAACGTGACTTAGATCCTTCTTGGCGGTGGTTGCTGGGTTGGAATGGCTCTGACTGCTGTTTCCTCCATTCCCATTTCCATTCAGGGACACTGTGGTTATGTGAACTTCCTCCATTGTGAGGATGGCCTCCATGGTTATGATGGGTATGTCCTCCCGAGTTCGGGATAAAACGAGGCTTCTGCCAAGTTCCAGAGTTGTACTTCCCCTGTCCATACTTCCGTTTGCGGCTCTCTATCTGCTGCTGCTTGCCTTCAATCATGAGGGCCCTGTCTACCAGTTCCTGATAGTTGGTGAATGTTGCCACCATCAACTGCATACTCAGCTCATCATTCTGTCCCTCAAGGAACTTCTCCTGCTTCGTGGCATCTATGGCCACATCATCCGGGGTGTAGCGTGCTAACTTGCTGAACTCATCCACGTACTGTGCCATGGTACGATTCCCTTGGCGTAAGTTGCGAAACTCACGCTTCTTCATACTCATAGCTCCAGCTGAGACATGTGCGGTGCAGAAAACCTACTAAAATTGATCCTAAGTCACATTGGTCACAGGGAAAGTGGCAGTGTAGTTCTCCCACCATGAGGTTGCAGGTCCATCCAGTTAATGTGCGGCAAAGCGCACCTTCTCAGCATCTGTGAAACCTGCAGTGGTCAGCTCCCTTCCAATCTTGCGGAGCCAGTCATCAGCAACAATCGTCTCGGTGCTACTAGAGAACACCAGCAGGTTCAACCTGAGAAAGCGGGCTAAGTTGTCAACCGGGGGTGGTGGCAGTGGGTTGTTGTTGTTGTTGTTGTTGCCTTGGTTCTGGACTAGCAACTGCATCAAGGCATTCTGCTTGGATCAACTGAGTGAGCTCCGTTGGGAAGGCGAATCAAAGTAAGACATTGTTGGTAAGCAGTATGACTACTATCGCCCACAACTCTTTGTGCTCTACTCGTGCATATAACATCTACGCATAGACCTGTGGCTCGGATGCCACTGTTGGGGAATGTAGTATTTCAAAAAAAATCCTAAGATCACGCAAGATCTATCTAGGAGAAGCATAGCAACGAGATGGGAGAGTATGTCTACGTACCCTCGTAGACCGAAAGCAGAAGCGTTTAATAATGCGGTTGATGTAGTCAAAGGTCTTCGTGATCCAACCGATACAAGAACCGAACGTACGGCACCTCCGCGTTCAACACACGTTCAGCTTGATGAAGTCCCTCGAACTCTTGATCCAGTTGAGGCTGAGGGAGAGTCCCATCAGCACGACGGCGTGGCGACGGTGATGATGAAGTTTTCGGCGTAGGGCTTCACCTAAGAACTACGACGATATGACCTAGGTCTGTAACTGTGGAGGGGGGCACCGCACACGGCTAAGAGATTATTTTTTGTGCTATTGGGGTGCCCCCTGGCCACGTATATAAAGGAGGGAGGGAGAGAGGAGGCCGGCCAGGTTGGGCGCGCCAAGGGGGAGTCCTACTTGGACTCCTAGTCCAAGTAGGATTCGCCCCCCCCCTTTTCCTTTCTTCCACCGAAGGGAAAGGTAAAGGAGAGAGAGGGGGAAGGAAAGAGGGGGCCGACACCCTCCCCTAGTCCAATTCGGTTTGGGCAAGGGGAGGGTGCGCCCCTCTCTTTTGGCCCTTTCTCCTCTCCTCCAATAAGGCCCACTAGGCCCAATACTTCTCCCGGGGGGTTCCGGTAACCTCCCGGTCACTGGTGCGCGTCGGTCTTAAACAAACGGTTTTAACCCCTTTCCGCGACGGCATTTGGAACCGTCGCCAAGTGAGTATGGGCGATAGGGGGTCCTTCCCACACGACCCAGAAACCGTCGGGGATATGCCCTCCTGGCACACACGGTCAACAAAATGAGGTGGTGTGCGAACGACGAGCGCTCAAATACGGAAATACATACCGTAGAGCTAAAAAATACAATAATATGGCAAAATTGTTTCCGGTCGCAAGTACATCCCACACAGTCAGTCCCCGCTAAACGTTTCCATTCATATGTACATCCCACATAGTCGCTCCAAGGAAAACGTTTCCGTTCACAGGTACATCACACACAATTTTTCCCATTAAATTGTTTGCGTTATTGAATGTATCACACACGATCCATAGAAGAAACAGTGTGGCAAAGGTTGTCCATCACACATAGTTTTTATGTGGTAACCATTTGTGCAAGGTGACCTAACACAAACATTTTTCAAGAGAAAGCCGTGTGTGATTGTTCATTGAACCAGCATGGTTTATTCCTAGAAACTGTTTGCGTTGCCTGAGGTCATCACCCACAGTATTTTTTCAACAACCATTTGCAATAGCAAAACCCAATTAGCAGGCTAATTCGCCATTAGCAGGTTAATTGCCCTATTATTAATAATCCATTTATTAATCTAATTTACATTAATATTAAGAACATAATATATTTCATTTCCATATTAAGGAAGCGAATTTCATAGTTGAAATACATCAGAGTACAACATGATATAACTTCAGCACTCAGCTACCCCGTTACACAACTACCAGCAGCAAGTTTCACATGCAACATGTAGAACCTTTCGAAATTAGCATCATAGATGGTATATAGACAGATGCATCTCATCTGGAAAACTGCTGAAGCGCAAGGCGAATATTGAGCCTTTATTCATGTTGAAGGTCTTTGCAACTTTAGGCCAGTGCATGTGGATGATTGACCGTCTGTCCTTCGTCCTCTTCAGGAACACTTCAATATTGAACTGTGGGTGTTGTATGAAAACCTTCCTCACCTCCTGATCATAGAGGTGGGTTGAGAGGTAATCATTAGTGAACTGCTTTGGAAAGGCCTGAAAACAAGGATGTGCATAAATATCTTCTCTATATTGGAAATGGGGCAAAGGAATAAAAAGGCAAGGTATAATAGTTAGTACCATCTTGTAGTGAACTGATGTCTTCTTCATTGTGCAGACAAAGATCTTGTTCTTTTTTGTCGCTAATTTCTTTATCCTAACAATCTTTCTGAGTTTCTTGATTTTATTGATATTAATGGACAACTCATTTCCCCATATGCAAAAAGGGTCGAACAGTGGGTCAAAACCTCTGACAGCAGAACCTACATGTGCAAGACCAAACTGTTAAAAACCAAAATATTAGAATGGTTCCTGCAATTGCACAATAATGTGCTATTAGACAACGGACCATGCACATGCTAACCTCGATTGTAAACCTCAGTGCTTCCCATTGTTTCCCTGCAACACATATAACGTAGTTAGTCATCAGGTTGAGTATTTACTACAGCCAAATTCAATTTATTCCTCACATGGTATACAATAACATGATGCACCACTACAACAAAATACACTTTTGTGATGATACGTGTTTGTCACAGTAGGTCACTTTTTTTGTCATGCATGTACATCCATGACAAATTTATGATAGAATCAAGATAGTCATACCTGTGCTGTCGTAGAAGTGTTCCATGACATTACCAAAATTATCATCACGGAAGTGTCCACTTCCATGACAATAAATCGCGCGTCACAGAAGTGCTTTCGTCAGGGGTGACCGACATGTGGCATCCACTGTAACGGAATGCCGTTAAGCTATCGGGTCGGGTTTTTGATCCGATAACCCATTAACAGCCCCGGCCAATGGGAAATTTCCATGTGTAAAATTCTTATTGGCCGGACGAAACACGTGTCAAATCGTCAGTGGGTCAGATAGGCTCCTATGATATGTCGACACGTGGCACGGCCCAACAGAGGCGCATTCCTGTGAAAAGGCCGGCCCGTTTGACTTGGTCAAAAGGTGGCGAGCCGGCCCATGTAAAGCCTGTTAACGGCCTGTTCGCATATAGCCCATTTACAACCCGCTAACCCAAGGCCCGTTACGCCCTATCCGAATTAGGCCCAGTAGAGTCATCTAGGCCATCCAATATGATTCTAGCCCGTTTTCACTTCTGGCCCATGACGTCTTTCGGCCCATATGAGGCCCTATGTTACTCTTGGCCTATTAATGACCCGTGGTGAAACTGGCCCGTAATGAACAGTGTATCACTTTACACCCATTAACGGCCCGTGGTGAAACTGGCCCGTAATGAATAGTGTATCACTTTATACCCATTAACGGCCCGTTATTCCGTTGGGCCATTTCTAGCCCATGTTATCTTTCAGCCTTCTCAAAGCCCATTTATTCTTGGGCTCAATTCCAGCATTCGTTTACTTACGGCCCGTTACTTTCATTTTCTGCTTGTGGGCCAAATTCAGCCCGTGGTTACAGTCGGCCCATTTGTGGTCCGTTAATACGTTGCGCCATTTTCATAGCGTCATCAAATAGAGCCTATTAACGATGGGCCGTTACGGTTGGCCCATGAACGAACGATTCCAACTCTAGCCCGTTTACGGCCATAATGCGGCCTATTATTGGCCTATGTTTGTCCAATCGATCATACGGCCCCGTATAAGGCCCATTGATGATACGGCCCGTAGAAGGCCCATTGTTTCTACGGCCCGTAGAAGGCCCAGTGTCACTACAGTAAATATTAGCCCATGGTTATTGTGGCCTAGTTTTAAAAAATAGGTTATTGTAGCCACTAGTTATCCGCGGGAAAAGAACTGCAATGACTACAAGCAAACAAATAAACAAGACAACAAGGAAATAAATAAGCAAGCAACTAACGCTAGGCTATCACGACTATTACACATATTACATCCACTGGCTACAAAGTTCGCCACCAGTGCAAATATAGGGAACCAAGCAGCATATCATATACACTGGCCATCAAAATTGGCCACCAGTGCAAATAAACGCAGCAGCAAAACAAGAGCATAACTGAAACAACTTCAGAAGAGCTCAAGAAACGTTATCCTGGGTATCCACCATGCTGGCAATAAGCTTAGCAAGCTGATTAGCTTTGTCCTGTTTGGCGCTAAAATCCTCCAATGCTTGCTGTTGCACCAGAAAGTATGCATCTGAATGCTCCAGGGACTTCCGCAGTCCTTCCGCTTCTTGTCGCAGCACAGTTGATCGATGTCTTTTAGCTTGTAGTTGAGACTCAAGAAACCGAACTGATTCAGACAGTGAGTTTGAATAGCATGTGCAAGTGGTAGTAGCCAGTAACTCCAACACTAAACCAAGATAGGATGTGTCACTATCCTGAACCTTATCTGCATTACTTCCTTTACCGTTGCTTAATAAGGCACTCTTCCCCAATATTTTGTCAGCATTCTAAAAGAAGAAACAAGCAGACACATAACAAGTTTAGCATGTACTAGTATATGAAACTCATTTCGGTGAACCGGTTCATTAGTAAGGTGGACAGGATTAAACCAAGTCTTCTATTGCCAAGTACTAGTACATAATAAAAGCATCAAACAAACATATATCTATGTCCTGTGGTAGCAATGGAATCTTAAATTAGAACAGTTGTTCTTCAGGTTTAGGCACTTGTTCTACATGAACAGAGTACAGTAAGACACAAGAATATAATACTTAAAAATAGAAAATGAGCTCATAGATCTTACTACATTCTTGGTTTGGGACCAGTACAGAACAAGGCATTCCCAGTCATTGTCCAGTAAATGTGTCTCAGGAGAACGTAAGGGAATCTGATGAGTTTCTTTGCCGATGAAGTACGTTTTCTTCAGGTAATTCCGATACTGCCACCAAGCATTCTTGAAGATAGCAGAGGTATTAGCACAGGCTACCTCATCCTGAGTTTCCAAATCGGTCCTTCTCTATAGAGAAAAATGGGAAAATTTTCTGTATTATAACCATCATGGAGGTAGGATGAATGGGACGAAGCAAAGTAATTGCCATGAATAACATTACTTACACATAACTCCTGGACAAACACCTGCAACTAGCATTTTCCTTCATCTTCAGTATAATATTTCCAAGATGGGAAGATACGCACATACGATTTAACAACGTCAAATGCGATATATGCTAAACTATGACTAGTTGGTTGTGCTTCCTCCACAGGAATAGGCGTACTAACTGGTGGAGTTGGGGTTCGCCATGATAGTACTGGCCCTTTGGGCACTGGAGCTGCCTTACTAACTGCTCTTGTTTGGGAGCTCCGTGGTGGAGATGGTGCTGTGTCAACAAGAACTGGGTTACTATCGGTTGGGGTTGGGGTTAGATTGCGTGAAGCTGGTTCTCTGTCCATCGTAGTAGGGGTACAATCTGCGAGAGTTTGGGTTATGTGTGGTAGGGCTGGTTCTTGTGCATGTACAACCGGGGTGCTGTCTCCACCAAGAGGTAGCACTGTTTTATTTGAAGACCGTGTTTTTAGTCCGCTAGATACTGGCAACACCCGCTCCAATTCAAATGGCTGATAAACAGGAAACATAGTTGAATGTACGGACATTGTATGAGAGACAGATGCAATAGATAGTGTGGAAAAAAGAGGGCATGAAATAGTTGACATGTATATTGTTTAACTAAAACGGATAGCATGACATAATTTCACATATATGATGTCTATCTAAACTGGATAGCATAGCATAACATAATTCAAAGATATGATGAATAACTAAACAGGATCGCATGACATAATTCACCTACATGTTATCTAAGTAATCAGGATCGCATCATTTAATTCACATATGTGATTTATATGCTAAATAGAGGGCATTCGATATGAGATCTGAACTAAGAACATGGTGTTGAATATTGTGTATATAATGTCTAAACTATGCAATGCAAGACACCGTATCCATGATATGAGCAGTATAACCGTGCCAAGTTAGAGCATACACCTCAGTGGGGGAATAGGACTGGTCATCTGTCTCTGAATCCATCTCTGAGGAGCTATCGGGACCCAACAAGAGATCTGCTTCGACAGGTAGCACTGTCTGCTCTGAAGGCCTTGCTTTCACTCCAGATTTTTCCATCTCACACCCAAATGGCTGATTCACAGGAAGAGTAGTTTAATGTACAAACATTGTCGACAAATGGAAATGTAATGAAGAAAAGGATGGGCAAGATATCATTCAAATATATGATGCCTGGTTAAACAGGATGGCATTGCACATTTCACATATATTATGGCTAGCTAAAAGACATGAGACTGCATAATTCCCATATATGATATAGAAACTAAACAGGTGGCATTAGAGAACATGTCTAAACTAAGCAGATGACATATATGATATCAAAAGTAGGCACTGCAAGGCAACATATGCATGATATGACTAACATCATCATGCCAAGGTAGAGCAAACACCTTGGGGGGTAAATAGGAGTGGTCAGCGGCGTCCGAATCCGCCTCAGAACAGATATCTTCCTCTAGATTACAATCTGGAGAGGGGTGGGGAGGGTTTGCCATTGAACCCACCATGGAGCAATGTCTGCATGACATTGTATTGCCGCGCAAAACACTTCTCTTTTTCTCTACATGTTCAGGATGACTGTGTACAATATCTGACATGCATACAAAAAAATGGTGAGATTATGTAAGGAGAGCATGCAGAAATTTAGAGTGATGGTAACAACCAGTGGATCGATGTTTTTTCATTGAACCAAAATAGCCCTAATGGATCGACGTGAATGTATAGTAATAAGTGATGCAACAAGTGTACAACCACTTTGCCATAGCCGTGTCGACCTCAGCATCATTGGGTTGGTCGCTGAAGCAGATGAGGTAGAGGTGGCTGTCGGAGGTGTGGAGGAAGATCTTAGGAATCTTTAGACGGCGTCCAGGGCACTGCTATGTTGTGATGGATCGTTCTGTCGTTGGAGCAGCTCCGGTGAGCCGTAAGACGTCAAGGCTGAAGCAGCACAAGACAGACATTGTCAATCTCAAGTGGGATTCTAATAGCATCTCCAATAGATGATGTAAAATGTATGTACAATTAGCATCACCAAAAACCACCTGACTACAACAGATGAGGTAAAAACTATTGACTCTGAACTTAACTGTCGAAACTAAAATTTATTGTGGAATCTGAATGCTATTGTTGAAACTACGCAATGGTAGCAGGGAGGCACTTGACATGTAGTTTAGGGAGGGCCTGCAGTTCATCTTCAACCTACACCCCCCTGAGCCGCCAGCCACCACCGGCCGAACCGCCGGCCCCAGCGCCGCCTCGCCGGCCCGAAACAACTCGCCACCGCCGCCCCGGCCAGCCCTCTAGGCCCCCCGCCCCCTGAACCCTAAGATAGATAGTGGGGTACCTCTCCGGCGAGCCCCCGTCCCCGCTACAGGTGGTTATTCCTTAACTCCGGCGAGCCCCCCCCCCCCCAACCCCTGAAAATCGACTGACCCAAAAGTCGATTCAGTCGACTAAAGTGTGGCTTAATCAGAGTAGAGCAGCAGCACGAGCGAGGGGGAGAGCAGCAGCAGCAGCTGGGCGAGCGAGCGATCGAGCGAGAGCCGGAGCAGCAGCAGCAGATCCGGCTGGTATGGATGCCGCTGTCGAAGGGGCCTCACACTAGGGCAGAGCCGTCGTGGAGATGTCGCCCGCGGCGCTGGCTTCAAGGTAGCCGCTCCATGGGGGTGCGAGATGGAGCACCATCGGCGCTAGGAGGTCGAGTTAAGGAGAAGGTGCGATGCGATGAGTGTACAACCTCTTTGGTGGCACCGAGTAGGCCTCGGCTTCGTCTGAGGAGTCGGTGAGGATGCTGCGGTTCGGTGGAGTAGGTTAAGGCGGCGCTGTGGGGATGGAGCAGCCGTGATAGACGAGGAGATCGTCGGAGCAGCTCCTTGGGGGTGGAGGACGGGGCGGCTGAACCGGCAGGACGGCGAGATGGACGACGGATCCTCATCCGGGGAGGTGGACGAGGGACGTCGAGCTTCTGCAGTGGACGACGTCGTCGGGGAAGAGGCTCCGGCTGGGCAGCGATGACGTGGCGGACGGAGGAGGGTGGGGTTTCGCGGCTGGAGCGGAGAGGTTATGGCGGCCTGGGATTTCGAATGGCGAAAAGGGGGCGATGGGAGGGGGTGAAGCATGACTTAGGAATGCGCTTGTCCAAAATGTAGGGTGTGTTACAAAAGTACCCCCCACCAATTTGAACTAGCGGCCCTTCTGGCTCAGGGTTAGAAGGGGGATTTCGCGTGTCGGGATTTGGCAGCTGGAGGGAGTTTTCGCACGCGTTGTAATTTTGGGATAGCAAGGCGCGGGTTTTGAAGGCGCCAGTTTTGGGAGCTCGATATCTGAATTTTCGGGATATAACAAGACGCGGGTTGAATTTTAGGGACAAGCCTAACATGTAGTAATATTGTACTTGTACGTACCAAATCAATTCGCACTTCCCTCAACCAAAAAGAAAACGAAAAAAATAAAACTATTCACACCACACAAAGAGAGAGTCTTGCCCCGTTTTACTATACAAATGCTATTCAAAGCTACTCCCTCCTTCCATCTATATAGGGCCTAATGCGTTTTTCGATGCTAACTTTGACCAAATATTAGAGCAATGATATATGACATGCAACTTACACAAAGCACACCATTAAATTTGCCTGTGAAGACCAAGAACAAGAAAATCAGCAGGAATTGGATAGAATGACGTCTCCCACCTCCCACCTCCCACCCCACCTCCGGCGATCTCCTCCCACCACCACTAAAACCCTAATCCTTCCCTACCAAACTCTCCGGCGTCTCCCCCTCACCCAGGGGTCATGGTTTTCTCATCGGGGTCAACCCTTGGTTTGGACTTCTCCAAGGGTTTGGAGTTTGCGGATAAAGTTTTCAGATCTACTGGTTTTTCGGTCCACCCTACGGAGGACACAAGCCACTTCACGTTGGTGGTGTCCTTTAGCCGTCATGTTTTCAGGCTTGATGATCATTCTATGGCGGCGTCTCTGGAGGCTGCTGTTGGCGGATCTGCGATCGAGTTGGGTGTCTCATGCTTACGTGACAAGGTTTATTCCTTCAACATTTCCTCCAAGCAAGTTGGTTTCTATATTGTTGATCTTCGATCTTTTGCTTGCCTGCGATTCAAATGTTATTTTAATCTTTGGGGCCGTGGAGGACCAAATTGGGTTTGTGAGTTTAAACTATGGAAGTTACAAAGTGATGCGGAATGGATCTTAGTTAGTCCATCTAAGAGACGGGCGGCGCTTGGGATGCTCGCTATGCATAAACCACCGTCTAAGTCCTGTTTTAGATCTTCTGGTTCTGTGCGAAAGAAACTTTCTTTTGCAACATTCCACAATTATGATGCATGCAAGGGTTATAGATATCCGGCCACTCAAGCTTGTATTGATACAGTTTCTGATGCTTGATATGTAGTCTCGGCAAATGAGCGTCTAATCATTCGACCCTCGCCGCCGACGAATCTCCAGTGGACTGTTGCTTCTCCGCCGATTGTTTTTGGTTCTTTTGACTCGCCATGGATCCAATGGTCTAATTTTCCGGCTGAGATTTCTCACTTGCCCTGCGATCCACCTGAGGCTGTTAGTTTGGTTACGTCCGCCCTCGATTCTCCTGCTTCCCATGTTGGGCCAGTCCTCCATGATGGGCTATAGCCCACCACCCAGCCAATGAATATCCCATCTACTCAGGAAGCTGCTGATCTGTTTGATGAGATGGTCAATGACATGGTGGACCGTGTTCTAACTTCCTCCAAATGTCACCAGCAGGGCCACTTGTCGGTCTCTTGACCTCTCTGCCTGGCTTGCTCACGTTATGGACATTGTCGTCGGGATTGCATTAATTGGGCAAAGGATAATGGTTACATTTGGAGAGTTAAACAAACAAAACAAAATCCAAAAAAATCTCCACTATTGATTCCCATGCCCGCCATGAGTCAGCCTCCTACTCCCTCGCCTAGGGACTCCTCGGGTATAGAGACGACCCACGCGCCGGTGCAGATGAGTCCCATCACGTCTTCACCTCTTCCCGTGCACCACCAGCCTGCTCCACCTCCACCAGAGCAAGACATGGCAAATTTTCCCCTGGATCCCCTCGAGTTCCTTCTGCCGGGGTTCGAGATCATCGATGGAGGACCAACCCGCGTGCCTCGGACGTTCTACTCTCCAGCCATTGCGCCGGAGAGTCGCCATGAGCAGTTCGCCATTGGCTTTGTTGAGACTCTGCCACCACCTGGACAGATTCATCACTTCCGCTAACTGGTTAGTGATTTTGTGATGACTTAGCTTCACCGTGACGTTCTTAGTGATCAGCAATGGATTGCGGGTGTTTCTTTGTTTGAGTTTCGATCTCCTGCATCTAGGCATGCCATTATAAATCATCCTCCGTATGATCTTGGCAATGGTCACTTTGTTCAGTTCGTTCCTCATGATCAAGGCATCAATCACAGAGCTATTCAGGGTTTTCGTAGGGGCTGGATTATGATGTTAGGTGTTCCTTTGGATTACCGCACCACACAGCATATTTCTGAGGCAGTTAGCACTTTTGGTCGCTTTCATATCTGGCATCAAGATGATCCGCGGCGGGCCAGGACTCTGGTTTATGTTTCTTTCCCAAGCCCTCAACAAGTGCCTAGAGATGTAGTCTATCATGAGTATGCAGACTTTGGAGCTACACGTCTTTCTTGGACAGCACCTATCTATGTTCTCTCTGCAGAATTTGCTGACATTATGCCAGCTGATGAGGATCCGATGCCTTTCAATGGAAACCCTCATCCGCTGCCCGGGAACATGCCTTTTGATGATGTTAACTTTGTCATGCCTAAGTTTCCAGAGCTGGGTTGGAATGAGGCCCCTCATGCTCACAATGATGATCCGCAGCTTCATAACCACCATGACAATGTCATTATTGAGGAGATTCATGAGGATGAAGCACAACTTGCTTCTCAAGAGCCAGTGGTCTTGGAGAACTCGGGGCCTGTTGATTCTGCTGAGGGATCCGTCAATGATCAGCAAGGTGTTGTGGCAGCCTATGTGCCTCCTCTGATCCAGCCTCCTGTTGTTATTGGTCAAGTACTGACAGTTTTCAGACCTGAGCTTCCTCCGGTAATGCAATGGATAAGATCTTTTCAGCGTATGATGCCGGTCTTTGATATAATACACATTCCTCGAGGGTTGCAGTTCTTCAGTCCTTTTAAACCAGTTTTACTGTCTAAACGCTCTTGGGAAGTATCTTTATCTTACTCTGCTATGAAGAACAAACTGGTTTTTCATCCTTCACCTGTTCGTCGGACGGTGAATGTTCCAAGGAAGCCTCCTATTGCTCGTGCTCTTTGTTTTGACACTGTTGCTGAGGATTGTGCCATGGATGATCCAGCTTTGTCTGCTGTTGAGATGTCTGCATTCAACTTCTCTGCTACTACAAGTCAGCGTCCAGCTCGTGCTCGTAAACCAAAGTCTGTGATTGTTGAGTCTGAGGTCAGGCGCAGTGCCAGGCTTTCAGCCCTACGTGATGGCTTCAGGCATTCTACTCCAGCCAAGTCCCCTCTAAAGAAACCTGCAGCAAAGCCTCAGAAGAAGCACAAGGTTACTGTGGATGGTCAGCTACCACGGGCTCCTCCTCAAGATGCAGATCAACTTGCTGTGCCGCTGCCCACGCCAATCAATGTGCTGCAGCAGGTTGGCCTTCGTCTCGGCATTGGACCTGAAAAGCGCACTAAGGAGAAGCTTGAGGCTTCTTCTTGAAAGCCTTCGGCTTCTTCTAGTTCCAATGATAGCTGATCGTTTCAAATGGTGGGGTTTATGGTTAACCCTTGTAAAACCCATTTATCTGCTCTTATTTTTTAGGCTTCATCTGAACTTTTATGCTATCCCTTGGCTGAACTGGTACAGTCATTATGTGGCAGTCTTTTGCTGTTACTTTATTATGGTCTGTAATGAATCAGTATGATGTTAGAGATTGGAAAGTTCTTTGCTGGAATGTGCGAGGTCTGAATTCAGATGACAGAAAGCGTGCAGTTCGTCAGAAAATCGATGAAAGTGCCTGTTCCATTGCTTGCCTCCAAGAAACAAAATGTGAGATCGTTGATCAGCGTTTCATTCGTAAGTGTTGTCCACGACGTTTTGATCAGTTTATCCATGTGCCTTCGTCTGGAGCTTCGGGTGGGTTGTTAGTCGTATGGAATACTGCTTTGTTCGCTGGAAAACTAATTGAGTCCAATAGCTTTGGTACTTTGGTGGAGTTCACGTCTGTTCATAACTCCCAAACCTGGACTCTAGTTTTAGTATATGGACCCTGTCAAAACCCAGCTAGAGATAATTTTATTAATTGGTTGCATGATATAATTATCCCTAATGATGCTAACTGGTTGTTACTAGGTGATTTCAATTTCATGCGCTTGATGGAAATTAGGAATAAACCAGGTGGTGATATTAATGACATGTTTATCTTTAATGAGGTTATTGGGCACCTCGGCTTAATTGAATTACCTCTCAAAGACAGAAAGTATACATGGACAAATATGCAAACTGCTCCTTTGCTTGAACAGATTGATTGGTTTTTTACAACTCCTTCATGGACATGTTCTTATCCTAACACTATGGTCCTACCTCTGGCTAGAACCGCTTCATATCATGTGCCATGTGTGGTGCAAATCAAAACCTCTATTCCCAAGGCCAAATATTTTAGATTTGAAAATTACTGGACTAATTTTCCTGGTTTCCTTGATTGTGTCAGTGAATCTTCGAGTAGGCCAGTTCATAAGAGATCTTCTGCTGCTACAATATCTGCAAAGTTCAAAGCTCTCAGGCACGCACTCAAACAATGGCACATTAGTATTTCTACAGTCAAGGCTCTAATCTCCAACTGCAATAAAGTAATTCTTTGTTTGGATGGTCTTGTGGAGTTAAGGCCTTTGTCTGGGCCTGAGGAAAATTTCAGGAAAATTGTAAAGTTGCATTTAGAGGAAACTCTAAGGTTGCAATTTATCTACTGGAAGCAGAGATGTACTATTAGAAACATTAAAGTGGGAGAGGAAAACACCAAATTTTTCCATGCCATGGCCACTCAGAGATACAGGAATAACTCTAATTCTAGTATAACTTCTGATGATGGGCAAGTGACCTCTGATCATGCATCAATTGCTGGACTATTTTTGCAGGAGTTTAAGCAGAGGATGGGATGCACAAATAATACACAAATGGGTTTTGATATGCCAAATATTATCAAGAAGGTTCAGGGACTTGATGAATTGACCAAGCCCTTTTCTAAGCAATAAATTGATTGTGTTATTAAGGAAATGCCTCCTGACAGAGCACCTGGACCAGATGGTTTCACTAGCCTTTTTCTTAAGAAGTGTTGGCACATAATTAAAGATGACTTTCATCAACTGGTCAAAGAGTTTTCTGAGGGGCACCTTGATTTGGAGTGTATCAACAGTTCCCTCATAACCTTGATTCCAAAAAAGCTTTCACCTGAGGGTTTGAATGATTACAGGCCAATATCTTTGACAAATACCTGTTTGAAATTCCTCACTAAACTTCTGGCCAACAGGTTGCAGAAAGTTATTCTTTCCTGTACTCACAAAAACCAATATGGATTTATTAATCCAGGTCTATTCAGGATTGTCTATCTTGGTGCTTTGAGTACATCCACCAGTGTAATGCTTCAAAGAGACCAATAGTCTTGCTGAAATTGGATTTTACTAAAGCCTTTGACACTATTGAGCATGATGCCATTCTTAGAATCTTAAGATACAAGGGTTTTAATGACAAATGGATTTCCTGGATGCAAACTATTTTGTCTTCTGGTTCTTCTTCTGTGCTTCTTAATGGTGTCCCTGGCAACCATTTTAAGTGTAAGAGGGGAGTTAGGCAAGGAGACCCAATGTCACCTCTTCTTTTTGTCCTTGCTGCTGACCTGCTTCAGTCTGTTGTGACTGACATGTGCAGTAAAGGAATTCTGACTTTGCTAATCCCTTCTAATAGCCAGGATTATCCCATAGTTCAGTATGCTGATGATACACTAATTGTGTTGCCTGCTATTGATCACCAACTGCTTACTCTTAAAGACATGCTTGATGTTTTTGCTGCCACAACAGGATTATCTGTGAATTTTGCAAAATCCCTTATGGTGCCTATGAACATGTCATCTGATGAAGCTAACAGGTTGGCCTTAGTTCTTGGATGCAATGTAGGAGACATGCCTTTTACCTACTTGGGTCTGCCCATGGGGACTACAAGGCCCACAATCCAAGACCTCATGCCTCTTGTGCATAGGATTGAAAGAAGACTGTCTGCCACTTCATGCTTTCTGAATCAAGGTAGCAGGTTGCAGTTGCTCCAGTCTGTTTTAACATCAATGCTCATATATTTCCTGTGCACACTTGTCATCCCACCTGGAATTCTGAAACAAATTGAAAGGATTCAAAGACAATGCCTATGGAGAGGGAACTCTGATACCCCAAGACAATCCCTGGCTACTTGGGACTTGGTATGCTTACCAAAAAACAAAGGGGGTCTTGGTGTGCTCAACCTCAAGGTGTAGAATGAGGCCTTGCTTATGAAGTTCTTGCACAAGTTTTATAATCATGACGACATCCCCTGGGTTGGCCTTATTTGGAATGCATACTATGCCAACTCTCTCCCTCATACTACCACACTCTGTGGATCCTTTTGGTGGCGTGATGTGTTTAAATTAGCTAACAAATATTGTCAGCTGGCTACTCCAATGTTGGGTGATGGCAGGTCCATTCTCTTTTGGTCTGACAGATGGGTGGGTGAGCTTAAGGGTCCCTGCCTCAGTGAAAAATTTCCCAGGCTCTTCTCCTTTGTTATTGATGAGCATCTTTCAGTGTCTGATGTGCTTTCCCAGGAGTTTTTGTCAAATTTGCATTTGCCCCTCTCTACACAAGCCTTTGCTGAGCTTGAATGTCTTCAACAGCTGACGAATGCTTATTCTTGCTCTGCAACTCATGACACATGGATTTGGCCTTTTCATAAGGGTTGTTTCAGACCCAAATCCTTTTATGTGTATGAGCATCAACATATTGTTGTAGATCCAATCTTCCAATGGATTTGGAAATCTTCATGTACATTGAAAATCAAAATTTTTGGATGGTTACTGCTGAGGGATCGTTTAAACACAAGAGACATGCTACTCAGGAGGCATTGGCATGTGGAAGATCATACTTGTGTCCTATGTCCATATCTGATCCATGAAGATTGTGCACATTTGTTCTTCTCTTGTAATTTTAGCATTAGAGTCTGGAACTACTTGCAGATTCTCTAGGACCCATAGCCTGGGATGACAACATAAAACATGGTAGTAAAGGCTAGGAAGGATTTTTGGGCATTCTTTCTTCACTGAAGTGGTCTTTACAACAGCTTGGAACATTTGGATCTTGAGGAATGGCAAGGTTTTCAGGAATGAGACACCTTCTTTCAGAGTCTGGAGGCACAACTTTATCCATGACATAACCCTTCTTTCTCATAGGATAAAATGTAAATACAAGGATAGCCTTCTAACTTGGATCTCTAACCTCCCTTAGTTAGTGTTTTCTTTTACCCTGCTAGGGTTGTAAGTTTGTAAGTATTTCTATCTTCTTCTTTTCTTTACTTGTATGGACTTGTAACAGGACTTTGTTACTTTGTTGTTTTCAATAAAGAGCTGTGAGGCTGTTGCCTTGCAGTACATATTCAAAAAAAAATTGTCTGTGAAAGGTTCTTTCAATGATATAATTTTCACATTGTGCATGTCATGTACTATTAATCTTTTCAATAGTCAAAGGCGGTCTTAAAAATCTCATTACGCCCTATATAGATGGAAGGAGGGAGTATGAATCCATGTTATGTCCGATTAAATTTTTTCGCTTGCTGTATAATGCGTGTAACCTACTCATACCAACATTTTAGTGCATTCCAAATGTCTATACTACCACTGCAATTCGAACTAAATTTGAATTCGTTTATCTATTTCAATAAGAATCTACAATCATGATTGTTGCCAACTTCAACCATCATAGTTTCCTTGCTATCCGCCAGATATAAATCAGACGGCCTATAATGCAGGATGGCAGGCACACCATCATCAACAACTCCGTTTTTTATAAGAGTAGAGATAAAATATATTAAATTTAGTATACCATGTTCATAACCACACCATGCGTACCACCGTTATATATATTCACACATCCGTCGGTTTGAAACACTATGATAAATTCTTCAAATATCCGCATTCGCTTTTTATAATGAAGTATATATGATCTCTATTCGTCTTTTACACCCACACAACCCTCTTATCTTTGTAGCTAGCGCTAACTTTCTCTTGTGCGTGCACACGCCCGCATCCCTCTCACCCTTCCTCAGCATTCTCTAGCTCCATCGCGAAAATTCATCTTTTCACTTTAGGTCGTTCACACACGGTGCGTGTAGGCCCCCCAGCTCCTTCTTTACGGCACACATCGATCGATATGCCTCTCTAGCCAGGTGTGCCTAGCACAAACACAAGCTTCCCCTCTTCTCTTGTCACCGTCCATGCCTCACTCCCACCACTCTTTTCATTGTTCTCGTACTCGCACACTCCTCCCCCTCGATATAGTATGCCTCTCGTACCACCTCCTACATGCATCCATCTCTCTCTCTATCCTTCTCCTCATGCCTCATTTGCTTCTAACACACACATGCATGTATATCGACCGATCTCCCAACATATACCTAGATCGACTTTAACTAACCCACCCCCATCGATCGACGTACCTCACAAGTTATGTCTCTCCTTTCTCTTACAAAGGGCGATTGATCTTCCTATGTAGTTACATCTGCTTACCACGGCCACATCGTCCCCCCTCATCATTCGTGCATGCCTCCTGACCCATCTCTCACACGCACGTGCACAGACAACAAGTAGCCATCTTCTCTCTTATTGATATTGCGGGCGTGCCCTCCGTTTGTCTAGCAAGCCTATCCCACCATTTGTTAGAAGCAACTCCACTACCACCCCCTCCAACACTCTAGCTCTGTCTCTCTCCCAACCTTATTCATCTCCTGCACATATGCATGGATGCCGATCGATCTCCCTTAATACATGAGGCAGATCGATCTCCTTAATACATGAGGTAGGCCTCTCTCCTCCTCCACACATATACCAACCATTGTACCTCTATAGTTAATTGGGCCTCCCTCTTCCCCCACCACACACCGATAGTCGAGCGCTGCAGGTAGGTATCCATGCCACAGAGACAAACTGCACATGTCCCATCTCATGTTCCAGTAGGCCAGCCACTCTATATCTTTGACGTGGGCACACACAAATTCGATGGCACTCTTTATCGATCGCGCGCACACACACACATCATCATCCCTCTCTTCGATTCTATGGACACCTCAAGCCGATGATACCTCCACTCTCTTCTCGTGGATCGCCCCCTCTATATATATGTTATATCCAGGACTCTATTTCACACACATTGCATATGTTAAATTTTTTGATTTACCACCCCCCCCCCCACAAAGAAAACTCTCAAGAACCCACACACTATATCTCTCTAGGTTTGTATCTCTCTCACACAACCCCACGTAGGTGGTGTACGTATACAAGAAGAGAATAGGTGCACCGTGCATGTACTCACGCTTCGTGCCCAGCCACACCCGCGCGGGTACACGGTGGAGCTCATTTCTCCGCAGAAGCTGGATTTGTTTTTGAAACATCAAGTGGCCAGAGACTCGAAAACTTATTTGCCCATTAGTGAATTTTCAGGGCGGTGTATTTTAGTTTGTACGATAATGCTGCATCCACCTAAAGTAACAAAAGTTCTTACGTAAACTTCGTAGTAATTCCCTCTTCGTAGGCGCAGCATTCCTCCTAACATTTGTAATATCAGTTTGAAACTTGTAATATTGCCGTGTCCTATTCCCGCGTTTTCAAAATCCTGCGAATCAAACAGGTCCTGAGTTGGTGATGATGTTGTGCCTCCCGTCTTTCACCAATAGCCGTCAGATCTAGATCTGACGCATACAAACCAAGCTTCTCCATTTTTGCAAAAAGATGCCCGCACCTTTTCCCTATTTACAAACAACTCCTTGTCTCTCACAATTAGCCTCATCTCCTCCCCACCACATCTAGGAGTAGAAGGCCATGGAAAAATCTGGCGCGATGGCCGCTGCCGGAGCCGTCCACCCCCAATCTTGATGTTCCGTGCAATGCACGGGCATCTACGCATGGGAAATTATGTCGAACAGGGCTAGTTGTAAGCAGGCTAGCTCTACAGCCATGATGATAGTGACTGCAAACGGTGAGGCTGACTATGGTATGTCGAACACGGCACCTATACTCAGGTGTCATCTCCGGCGTAGGATCTTGTCATTTCACTCTAAGGAGCAGCACGTAATAATTTGACCAACGGATAGTACAGTGCTAGTACTCCTACTACTACTCCTACATTGGTAGTACTACTACTAGTACTAGTAGCACCACCGTCTGGATTTAGTATTTGACTAGCAATATCTAGTATACATGTCACCAAAAATGTACTACTCCCTCTATAAATAAATACATGGTGTTTTATTCCTATCGGCGAGAGAACTTAATGTTTTTTTGCTACTCCTAACTAGAGTACTAATAGGATTACATGCAATAAACTAAACACTGCATGTCATGTTTGGTAGTCTCAAGTCATTGAAAGCATGCACAGCCCACATCTCTCATTGGTTGATATGTCACAAAATAAGAAACAAGGAGGGAGTTAATGCACCGTGCCTAAGTATTTTGGGATTATTTGGTTTTTGTAAGGTGACTTACACGACATTTTTGTTTACATGCATTAACATTTTATTAGTTAAATCAAAGGTCAAAACTTGGCGCAAAATGCAAAGGGGACCAATAAACCAGTAAACATCAAACTTCTCTTGTTTGGCCCCAACTAGAGGTCCGGTGAGATGACTATACTGCACCGGCACAGAGGGGGCGCAGCTTCATTGACTTACGGCAACTGCCTTTGGGTGAATGAAACGTGGCCCCAGGGGGTAGCTGGCCCACCTATCATACAGCCAAAGGCAGGTGCAGTAGAGGGCCGAGGAGTAGTACAAAATCCTATGCACCTACGCACGCTAACCAAGGGCTGAGTGATCACTCGAATTGCAAGATCAGTTGACTAGAAGCTACGCTAGACCCATGGAGGCGATGAGGGCGAGCATCAGCCAGCTATGCCAGATGGTCCATGACGCCGGCCTGCGGCCCGGCACCGAGGAACGTCTCCAGGTAGCATTGCTTGAGGTCGCCAGGGCAAGGGGCCGCTTGGACGACAGCTTCGTCTTCTTGTTCGACGAGGTCCTCGTCGGTTTCCTCGACAAGTTCACCGTCGTCAAGTAGCTTGCGGACGACTTTGACGTAAGCCTCCAGCTGACGCGCCCAGGCTTTGTGAGGCCCACCACCCTCAACGGCCACTATGGTAACAACCTCTTCGACGCACTGGTGGCCCTGCGACTGCCCGCCGTCGTGCCGGAAAATGTCCACCTCGAGGTCGCGCTCACCGCGCAGCGCCTGGCGCAGCAAGACACCATCGACATAATCACCCACATCTACGCGCAAATCGTCCACACGGACTACTACATGCAAGAGGAGGACGATAGGACGCTGACCTTCTTGGAGCGTAGGGTAACCTTGGACGGCACTGTTCAGAAGCACGTTGAGCTCGCCGCCAACGTCGCTGCTCCTGACACGTCGGTTGGTGACCCGGCGCACTAGGGCGTGAGGATGTCGTTGAACGTTGATGGATCTGTATGTATTTTTATCTTTCCATCAAATCCATGTACTCCATGCATGAATGGCGCCAGAACCAAACTTCTCATTACTCTAGGCAAAATTGTTATTTTCTATCTATCGGTCGCTCCATGGAGCAAAATCAAATTTTACAAGTTACGAGTCCAAAAGGAAAAGCCTGCCGTGTTCGCGTCGCACCCCCACATGGTTGGTCTGGCACGCCGCTCAAGAGGGAATGCGTGCAGTGTTGCATTTTCACTTACAAGTGGGACCGCAGTTGAGCAAACCGACTATCGGCAAACCCCCACCCCGCCCACTGCGCGATGGCTGAGAAAACAGGAGGGAGAAGAGATGGTTGTAGCACGGACTCCAAGAAAATTGGTGTCGGATGGGACTCGTGTGGGTGGCGTGTGCCGTACTGCTAGATGTGAATGCTAGTTATGGCCCATGCCACCCCACTATATCGAGCCTATATCGAGGTACGTAGAACAAATTTCCTGCAGTCCGTGCTCAGCCCTCCTCTATCTCTCATCTTAGCCAGCCAGCGGACGTGCGGAGCCCATCGTCTGTTTGCTCACATGCGGCCCCACATGTCAGTGAAAACGCAAGAGGACCCACTGAACCTGCACATCTTTCACGTCGACGTGCTGGTGATGAAAAAACAAATCCTATAAAGATCTTCGGTGGCCGCTTTTGGAGTTACTCAAGAGTAGTCAGATTCTATTTGCAATTTAACCCAAGATGCACATCTCGTGGCTTCAACTACCACTCTATTTTCTTTCATGACACGACCTGGATGCTGGATGTCCGACGTGTCGGCAAAAGGAGGAAGAACCCAACCAAATCTTCGGTTCTGCTCTTGGATTAGACGAGTTGTGCTAACTAAAAAAATTTATTGTGTACTCCCTCCGTTCAAAAATACTTGACTTCCATTTGTCCAAAAATGGATGTACCTATATAATAAGACATGTCTAGATACATATATATTTTGACAAATAGAAGGCATGTATTGTGCAACAGAGGGAGTAGAATGGATGCAAGTTTTTGTATTAGGAAGAAGAGTACATCCATATATTGATAGAGCGCAATTTAGTAGATGTTCTATCACTTTTAGCTAGCACTGACGCAAGATCGAGCCTCCGTAGATCAACAATGAATGCATCAAGAAGGCACTAATCCAACTTACAAGAGTATTAAAATGTATTCTTGTGGTTCTTGTTTTCTTTGGTCTTGCTTTTCTAGTCAAAATTATCTTTGGAGTTCGTGCAAAACGGAGGTGCGTCTGGGGTCGTGCGTTGGAGTTGGCCTTACAAGTGGGACCGCAGTTAAGGAAACCGACTATCGGCAAACCCTCACCTCGTTCGCCGCACAATGGCTGAAGTTAGAGAAACGACGAGGTTGAAGAGATTGCTCTAGCACGGACTCCAAGAAATAATATGGTGTCAGATGGATGTCGTGGTGGTGGCGTGTGCCGTACTCCTGGACGTGAATGCTTGTTCTGGCCCACCCCACCTTACTACTCCTACTACTTACTCCTACTAGTATATAGTATACTAGTATCGAGGATTCGAGGTGCTGGTTACGTACAACGAACACATTAACATATGGCTATAGTAAAAACACCCGCCCGACGCGCGAAGCATGTGAAGCTCGTACAAATTTAGAGAAGCGACTCAAAAGCCATTCATAAACTTAGTAAGTTTATCACACGCATATCATTTTATTACATACAAAAGGTCACCAACCCACATTGACAACGAGGATACATTATAAATACTAAAGTTTTCACCACACAACAAATAACAAGCCATGAAATGAACTTCAACTCAACCATTCCACGGTGTTGGAAACGCTTGCTTTGAACCACAAGTGATTCTCTGGGACGGGCCATCCGTTGTCGATCTGGAGACCAACGCAGGACCGATCATCCAGGCTGAAGCGGCCTACTATATCAGTACCAGGGTAGGGAACCACCCAAATGTCCAAGGTATAGACACAGTTGCTTCTCATAAATGTGTCAACAACAGTTGGATCGCCTTTCACCGTCATTGGATAGTTTTGTACAAGGAAGAGCGAGTTTTCTCCAAGATTATCAATTATGTGCCAGGGAGAAGGAGTTGGCGCTAGCACACTAGTATCCATCCCGAATACCATGCAACGGGTGTTGGAATAGGTCCGGAGAGTGCGACCATGGGAGACACCTACTTCCTTAGCAGTAACATCATCAGTGGGTTGTATACACACAAGAAGAGGTGATCCATCGGAATTAGTTGCCAGGCGCCACAGAGTATATGGGCGCTGCTCGTGATCATCACCATCGGCATCTCCCCCTTGGTTATAAAAATTTTCAAGTATAGGTGGTGGGATGTTCACAGGACCTTGGAAACACAAGAAGAAGGTTAATTAGTAAAGGGAAACTTGCTAACCCGCATGCATGTGGATGAAACAATTCTAATTACGGTGGAACACAAACGTACCGAAACTACTAGGATTCCATGCAAAAACAGTGCCACGAGTGGTGGCAGCAAACACAAGGCCCTCGTATTGAATTGCATCACAGTACTCATCCGTGTACAGAAACTGATTTTTGAGCAATATCCATCGAGTCGAACCATGAAGGACGGCAACAAGCTTGTCGAAGATAGCAACAACTTGATAGTTGTTGTAATTCCGAGAGCGGTTGGGAACTCAAAATATTGCTATCTTCCGTAGAAGACAGTCACCATGATCGTATTTGAACGTGCGTACATTACCGTTGTGCTCAACCTCTGGGCAGTGTGCTGAGATTTTTGGAAGTCGAACCCGGTGACGAGTGTACAAATTCACAAGTTCCCACTCATAGTTGGACCCAATGTAAACAACCCAATCTCCATTTGCGCCCGCCCAAGCCTTGCCCTCAAGCGATGGCATCTTAACATCATACGTATCATTATCAAGCGGCATTAACTGGCACAGGGCGAGGCCTCCGTTGTGTCGGCGCCAGTCATCAGGGTCACGACGAAGAAGATAGGGGAGATCAAACCGCTCCTTGACTCATGGGTTTTTTGCAATGATGTTATTAGTTGAGTTGATAATGGGCTTGAACGAACCTGCCATGCTAGCCAAGGTGATGACGTCGCACCGATGAATGAGTTCCTCCACCACGTCATCTATCAGATCGGGGCAGGAATAACGGGGTCGTTTCCGACATGTTCCCTCCATGGAGAAGACGATCGAACAATGGCAGAAGAAAGGGTGGAGGGCTGAAGGAAAATGGAGGAGGGGGAGGAAGAGCGTGCGACAGCAGTTCCAAATCAAGAGGGAAAGGCGAAGAGCATGCGACACGTCCGTTCGGAAATACTCCTACTACTCGCCGTCGTCTCACTGATATGTTGGAACGGGACCACATGTCAACGAAACATGGTGTGTAATTTCTCGTGCAAAATGCGATCTGGCCGCATTGGCCCGAGGTGCCCCATTAGTTATCGACCTTTATTTTTTTAATGGCGTGCTGATCAGTTTTGAAGCACGACTAACTGGTACTGTACATGGCGAGGATGACAGCAGGGACCCGCCAAGGTCATGGCAGTACGCAAGCAAGTGCCTCCTTAATTCAAGCCAATAAAAAATGGCTCCTCCTAGTGGATTTCTGACATCTTGGTCCCATGCCATTGTCAACGTAGTCAATAAACGAGAGAATTGCACAACGAGCGACTGACACCAAGGACCCAGCAGCTCGCCCAGTTATTTTTGTTTTGAGTTAATTTGATAAATGCCACTCCAAATCTTGTGTATCCGAGAAATGCCACTGCAATTTCCAGACTTTGAAAAATGCCATTTCATGCCATTTCTAGTGGCATTTTTCGAAGTCTGGAGTGGCGTTTTTCAAAGTTTGTAAACTACAGTGGCGTTTTTCAAAGGTTGCAAAAATTGCAGTGGCATTTTTCAAAGTTTGGAAATTGCAGTGGCATTTTTATGAATCGCCATAATTGGAGAGGCATTTATCTAATTTGTTTTTGAGACGGAAGCAGGGTGTCAACTGGGCTGTGTGGGACACTCTGGCGTGTCTAGACAGCCTTTTCTTTTATGTTTACCACAGACCAACCCAGTAGTTTTTTTTTTCTTTTTGAAAATGGCTAGCCCAGTTCTTTTGTGATTTGCCAAGTTAGTCACTTTATCAGGCCTGCTGGGCTGCAAATCTTTCAAGACGAGGTGAGCTTCATTCAGCTGGCCGAGAAAATGGCCTATCAGTAATGAGAAATGGGATGTACATTTTTAAAACACATCAAACCGGCAATTATTTTCAAATACCTTTTCTTCATTTCGAGATTTTAAATTGCATTGATTTTTATGCGTGGACAATTTATTGGATTTTATATTGATATAAATTTATTTTTAAAATCAGTCTGAATGTGACTCGAAATTTCGGGATTAAAAACAGTTCAGACCGCACCGACATATGCAAAATTTCGTATAATTTTTTAACCGTGGCCACAATATGGGCTATAATGCTAACATAAAGAATATGGGCTCCAAAAAAAACAGTAAGAATTAGAAAATGGGCTGTAAATTATTTGAAATAATGGAAGATGGGATGTATGTTGTTTTCCACAGATTTGAGGCTTTCCACAGATGCCATGTATATTGTTGGATGTCCATCCAACGGCCGTCGTGCTTATTCAATCTATGCTCTTCCTGCTCCAGCCGCTCAAACAAGCGCCGGCGGGACTGCCTGCTCCCTCCTCCCCGCGGCCGGCTGTGCTGCCGCGCAGGCCTCACCGCCCGCCCCACCGTACTCCCATCGCTGGCCTAGCCATCCCTCTACTCACCCACACCTGCTGTTATTCTCCAGCGATGGCAGACGAACCAGTAAACCCTCGTACAGTCGTACTCCCCTCTGCGTGGGAAACAAAAACAACGGCCGAGTCTTCCCTGCCTCCGTGTCGTTCCCTTCCTAGGCCTTGCCGTTGTCCACCGCTCTGGTGCTCTCGGTGTGGCATGGTCAGCGTGGTCAACGACCGACATGCATCTGAAGTGGACTGTACGTGGAGAGGCTGACAGCTGGGTCCACGGCCGCACACAAGGAAATGCCTCCTTATTGCGTGAAAAATAATGATTTCCTCCACCTGAAATCTAGGACCCACCGAAACGGCCTCTATATTTCACGAAAAAAACGTTACCGCCACTGATAGGTCGGACCCACCAGCTATATATTCGCACGCAAGGAAGTGCCTCCTTATTACGCACAAAAAAATGAATACTCCCCTGCTAGCTGGGACCCTGTATAGTGGGCCTACTAAGTTGACAGGGACGAAGGGCTTTGTTAACTTAGTCAATATGCATGATTCTAGCTCGACTGACCGTACGATGTCCATCCAACGGCCATAGTGCTTCTTCAACCTCTTGTCTTCTTGCTCCAGCCGCCCAAAGCAGCGCCGGTCGTGCCGCCTGCTCCTGCCTCTCGTGGCCGGCTATGCTGCCGCGGAGGCCTCACTGCCCCCATACTACTCCCACCGCTGGCCAGGCCATCCCTCCACTCCACTCACCCACACCCCCTGTTATTCTGCGGTGACAGCAGCGCAGCCAAACCAGTGAACCCTCGTACTCCTCTCCGCGTGGGCATCCACTCCCGCGTCTTCCCCGGCTCCGCATCATCCCCTTCCTAGGCCTCGCCGTCATCCACCGCCGTGATGCTGTCGGCGCGGCGTGGTCAATGTGGTTAACGACCGAATTCCGTCGGAAGAATACTGTAAATGGAGAGGCTGACAGCTGGGTCCACGACAGCCGCAAGGAAGTGCCTCCTTATTATGCGGAAAATAGCTATTCCTCCACCTCACAGCAGGGACCCACCGGACGCCCACCAGTATATCGCGAAAAAAACGTTTGCCCCTGACTGCTGGGACCCACCCGACGGGCCACCGTATTTCATGAAAAAATGTTCCCCCTGCTGTCATCTCGGACCCACCGGAAGTGCCTCCTTATTACGCACAAAAAATGAATACCCCCTGCTAGCTGGGACCCACCTTAGTGGCAGGCTGACTTGTGGGCCTACTAAGTTGACGGGGACGGAGGGCTTTGTCAACTTAGTCAATATGCACGATTCTAGCTCCAGTGACCATACGATGTCCATCCAACGGCCGTAGTGCTTCTAAAACCTCTGGTCATCTTGCTCCAGCCGCCCAAACCAGCGCCGGTCATGCCTCGTGCTCCTGCCTCGTGTGGCCGGCTGCGATGCGGCGGAGGCCTCACCGCCCCCTACTGCTCCCACCGCTGGCCAGGCCATCCCTCTACTCACCCACACCCCCTGTTATTCTGCGGCGACGGCAGCCTCACACCACAACGAACCAGTGAACCCTCGTACTCCTATACGCGTGGGCATCCACTGCCGCGTCTTCCCCGGCTCCGCATCGTCCCCTTCCTAGGCCTCGCTGTCGTCCACCGCCCTAGTGCTCTCGGCGCGGCGTGGTCAACGTGGTCAAGGAACGGCTTCCATCGGACGTGGACTATACATGGAGAGGCTGACAGCTGGGTCCACGGCCGCAGCAAGGAAGTGCCTCCTTATTACGCACAAAATAATTATTCCTCCACCTGACAGCGGGGACCCACCAGACGGGCCACCAGTATTTTGCAAAAAAAATTGTTTCCCCCTGACTATTGGGACCCACCGGACGGGCCACCGTATATCGCGAAAAAAACGCCCCCCCTCCCCCCCGCTCTGAGCTCGGACCCACCGAAAGTGCCTCCTTATTATGCACAAAAAAATGAATACTCCCCCGGCTAGCTGGGAACCACCTTGCTGGGAGGCTGACTTGTGGGCCTACTAAGTTGACAGGGACGAAGGGCTTTGTCAACTTAGTCAATATGAACGATTCTAGCTCCAGCGACCGTACGATGTCCATCCAACGGCCATAGTGCTTCTTCAACCTCTGGTCTTCTTGCTCCAGCCGCCCAAAGCAGGGAAGGTCGTGCCGCATGCTCCTGCCTCCAGTGGCCGGCTGTGCTGCCGCAGAGGCCTCACCGCCCCCTACTATTCCCACCGCTGGCCAAGCCATGCGGCGACGGCAGCCTCACACCGCAACCGAACCAGTGAACCCTCGTAGTCCTCTCCGCGCGGTCTTCCACTACCGCGTTGTCCCCTTCCTAGGCCTCGCCGTCGTCCACCGCCATGGTGCTCTCCACGCGGTGTGGTCAACATGGTCAAGGAACGACTTCCATCGGAAGAGTACTGTACGTGGAGAGGCTGATAGCTGGGTCCATGGCCACAGCCCAGTTTTTTTGTCATTTGCCAAGTAAGTCGCTTTGTCAGGCCTGTTGGGCTGCAAATCTTTCAAGACAAGGAGAGCTTTCATTCGGCCGGCCGAGAAAATGGCCCATCAGTAATGAGAAATGGGTTGTACATTTTTAAAACACATCAAACCGGCAATTAGTTTCAAATATCTTTTTTTTTCATTTCAAGATTTTAAATTACATTAACTTTTATGCGTGGAGAATTTGAGAATTTTATATTGATATACATTTATTTTTAAAATCAGTTTGAATGTGAGTCGAAATTTCGGGATTAAAAACAGTTCGGAACACACCGAAATATGCAAAATTTCATATAATTTTTTAACCGTTGCCACAATATGGGCTGTAATGCTAACAAAAAGAATATGGGCTCCAAAAAAACCTGAAGAATTAGCAAATGGGCTGTAAATTATTAGAAATAATGGCAGATGGGTTGTATGCTGTTTTCCACAGATTTGAGGCTTTCCTAAAAAAAGGTTGATGCCCAAGCACTGACTGTTGGATGTCCATCCAACGGCCGTCGTGCTTCTTCAATCTCTGCTCTTCCTGCTCGAGCCGCTCAAACAAGCGTCGGCGGGACTGCCTGCTCCCTCCTCCTCACGGCCGGCTGTGCTGCGGCACATGCCTCACCGCCTGACCGTACTCCCATCATTGGCCTAGCCATCCCTCTACTCACCCACACCTGCTATTATTCTCCGGCGATAGTAGACGAACCAGTAAACCCTCGTACAGTCGTACAACCCTCCGCGTAGGAAACAACTGCCGAGTCTTCCCTGCCTCCGTGTCGTCCCCTTCCTAGGCCTCACCGTCGTCCACCACCCTGGTGCTCTCAGCGCCGCGTGGTCAACGTGGTCAAGGAACGACTTCCATCGGACGTGGACTGTACGTGGAGAGGTTGGCAGCTAGGTCCACGGCCGCAGCAAGGAAGTGCCTCCTTACTACGCGGAAAATAATGATTCCTCCACCTGACAGCTAGGACCCACCGAATGGGCCACTGTATTTCGTGAAAAATACGTTTCCCCCTAACTGCTGGGACCCACCATCTACATATTCGCACGCAAGGAAGTGCGTCCGGGCAAAAAAAACGATTCGCCCCCTGACTGCTGGGACCCACCAGCTACATCTTCGCAGGCAAGGAAGTGCCTGACAGTCGGGACCCACCTGGTCGAAGCGTACGTAGCATTGTCATTCTGGTCGCGAATGTGTACGTACATACTGGTCGATGTAGAGGCGTGCACGTGTCGTAGTAGAGGCGCGCACGTGTCATAGTGGAGGCGCGCATGTAGCATGTACACATACGTACAACGGCTAGGGTGCAAGAAAAAAATACGGCCACGTATGTGTACATACAGGCAGGATCTCGAATGCCTACTCGCGCATACGTACGGCCAGGGCTCGTGTACATGGCTGGGTCGGAACGGAGAAACAGTGTCGTCGTCGTGTTCATGGGGAGGCAATGGAATGTGTCGTGTTCATGGGGAGGCAACGGAATACGTCGTGTTCATCGGGAGGCAACGGAATGCATGGGAGCCAACCGGCTGGGTCAGAACGGAATGCGTGGTCGTGTTCATCGAGAGGGCTTGGACGGAACAGGCGATGGAAACGAGTCCTGGCGTATCGCACAACGGAGGAAACGGACCTCCTACATTCGGAACGGGGTCCTGTTGATCGGGAGGGGTCTGGCGTACCACAAAACGGAGGAAACGGACCTCCTACGGTCGAAACGGGGGTCCTGTTCATCGGGAGGGGTGTGGTGTACCGCAAAACGGGACTCCACGGGATACTGTTCATCTCCACCGTCGACCCCCTCCAGCCTCCATGAGCTACTGTTCATCCACCGTCGACCTCCTCCAGCCTCCACCTGCGACTGTTCATCCACGGGCTCCTATTCATCCAACCTCCACCGCGCGCTACTCCACCGGCTACTGTTCAACCAGCCCTCTCCACGGGCTCCTGTTCAACCACCCCTCCACGAGCTACTATTCATCCTGCCCTCCACCATCTACTGTTCACCCTGCCCTCCACGGGTGGTCCTGTTCATCCAGCCCTCCACGGGGTCCCGTTCATCCAGCCCCAACCGGCTCGATCGATCGGGGTCCTATTCATCCAGAGGCAACACCACGGGCTCCTATTCATCCACCCCCACCAGGAACTGTTCATCCAAACCCCCCCCCCCCCTCACAACGCTCACTGTTCATCCAGAGGCAGCATCGATCGGCTTCAGTTAGCAGTAGTAGTGAAGGAATCGCTCGGTCGGGTTCAGTTAACAGCCATCAATCGATCGCTCGGATTCAGTAACGCGTTGCCTGCAGTGCAATCGCTTGGTTCAGTTAGAGCCCAACGCCTTTCTCGGGTTCAGTTAGAGCCAACGCCTCGCACACACACGCGCACGTGTATGAGAGAAGCGTGCATCGCTCGGCCCCCGACCTCCCACCGTAACTGGGAACTCCCCGAAATTTTCCTCACCCTCGCTTCTACCATGGTTTTTTCCGTCATGGACGGCCCAAAGAATGTCATGCAGCTGCGTCTCCGGCCCGCCTAGGACGAAAAGCCCATTTTCTGTCATGATTTTTTGTCATAGAAGTAGGAGCCCACCACATCTATGATGATACCGGGTTTTGTCACAATTATCGTCATAGAAGTGTCATATGTATGATAGAAAAAAATTTCGTTCGGCCCAAAATGTCACGGATGTGTCTTTTTTTGTAGTGCACCCACAACTATTGAACATCGCATTACAGAATTGAACCAAACAGTTAACTAAACACCACAACACAAATGAACCAAACGTTAACTGACCACCACATTACACAATGTATAACCAAACCAAGCATGCTTGACAACTTGGAAATATAGCAATTGTTTTCGTTTCTCATGTATTTTGTAAAGATAAATTCGATTTATTTCTCACATGGAAGACAATACAAAATTGAAGCCTGGAGAATTGAACATCACATTTGTAGAATTGAACCAAGAAGTTACTTAAAGACGACAACTAATTAACAAAACAGTTAATAAATGAGCACCACACTGCACGACATATAAAACATATACACTAGAGCAACAGATTGCATGGTAAAATTAGATAGCACAATTCACTAGAATTTTTGAAGGAAATGTAGGAGCAGCACACGCAACGGGTAAACCGAGCATGATTAACCGGCACAACTAGCAAATGGCAAGGTGCTCCTCCAATATATGGGGGTCGGCACGAATGGCAGCCATCGCGACCTCATCCGCATGTGCGGCCGCAATTTGCTTCTCCGCTGCCAAATGCTCCTTGAGATCCTGGCTATACTGCGTGCACTATGGCTTAGGGCCACGCTTATTTGGTTTAGGGGTCCGTGATTTGGGTGGAAGTTCTTGCGCTCGCGCCGACAGTCGGGGCATGTGGGATTTGGAAGGAGGAGCATGATGGGGGTCGGGTGTGGATTACCTGCCTGGATAGACGAGGCTGAGCAGCGTGAAGGAGGGTCACCGACGAGGAGGCGGCGCTGCAAGCAAGGAGTGAAGGTTTCAACTTTGAAAGGAAGGCGGAAACAGGGGAAATGTAGCTTTTGGTAAGGGGGAGGGGGCGGGGAGCTAGATATTTCCGCGGAAGCCAAAAATTTGGAATCGCTTCAGCGAAAAAACTGGCGCGCAAAGTGTCATCAGACACGGTCCCTTATTCAGAACTTTGTAAGATATGTGAACATCACAAACAATTCAGATAGCTTAACCCGTGTGTGATGAGTTTGAACGTCAAAAATTTTGGTTTGAATTTCCATGGTTACAATGGTCATCCACGTCATTGCATAATTTGGGTACACAAATTAAGGAGACTAACTTCTTAATCGAGCAAGTTCAGCAATTAAACAGAGCTAGCTGACCTAAACATTCCTCTAAAAAATTAAAGACCAACGCTCTTAATAAAACAAAACAAAGAGTACTACTACAGCTGGTGCTCGTCGATCTCCACTGCCGCCTCCATGTCCAGCTCGCGCCCGACGGTCTCCTGGGGAAGGGGCTCCATGGCATCCATCGGACCATACTCGGCAAGCATCTCGCCATACGCATCCGCCATCTCTTTGGAAAAGGCCGCCACGAGCTGGGCGTGGGCGGATGCGATCTGGGCTTGGATGGGCTCCGTCATTGCAAGGTATGCGGCGGAGGAACGGACGGCTGCTCGAACGCTCTCGGCGATTGCCAGCTCTTCGGTCGTGGGTTGCCGACCGTTGTCGGAGAAGCTGCGTTCGATTTGTGCGGTGGCCGCCAGGAGCTAGGCGTGGGCGGCCTCGACATGGTCGTGGGCGGCCTCCATCAGGTCTAAGGCCGCCGCTGCAGAACGGACAGTTGTTGTGTGATGTCTACTACACAACCTTCTTCTTGTAGACGTTGTTGAGCCCCCAAGTGCAGAGGTTTGTAGGACAGTAGAAAATTTCCCTCAAGTGGATGACCTAAGGTTTATCAATCCATAGGAGGCGTAGGATGAAGATGGTATCTCTCAAGCAACCCTGCAACCAAATAACAAAGAGTCTCTTGTGTCACCAACACACCCAATACAATGGTAAATTGTATAGGTGCACTAGTCGAGCGAAGAGATGGTGATACAAGTGGTATATGGATAGTAGATAATAGTTTTTGTAATCTGAAAATATAAAATAGCAAGGTAACTAATGATAAAAGTGAGCACAAACGGCATTGCAATGCGCTGAAACAAGGCCTAGGGTTCATACTTTCACTAGTGCAAGTTCTCTCAACAAAGAGTCACTCCAAAGTCACTAATAGCGGAGAACAAACGAAGAGATTATGGTAGGGTACGAAACCACCTCAAAGTAATTCTTTCCAATCAATCCGTTGGGCTATTCCTATAAGTGTCACAAATAGCCCTAGAGTTCGTACTAGAATAACACCTTAAGACACAAATCAACCAAAACCCTAAAGTCACCTAGATACTCCAATGTCACCTGAAGTATCTGTGGGTATGATTATACAATATGCATCACACAATCTTAGATTCATCCATTCAAACCAACACAAAGTACTTCAAAGAGTGCCCCAAAGTTTCTACTAGAGAGTCAAGACGAAAACGTGTGCCAACCACTATGCATAGATTCCCAAGGTCACGGAACCCGTACGTTGATCACCAAAACAAACATCAAGTGGATCAATAGAGTACTCCGTTGTCACCATGGGTATCCCACGCAAGACATACATCAAGTGTTCTCAAATCCTTAAAGACTCAATCCGATAAGATAACTTCAAAGGGAAAACTCAATCCATTACAATAGAATAAAGGGGAAGAAACATCATAAGATCCAACTATAATAACAAAGCTTGCGATACATCAAGATCGTATCACCTCAAGAACACGAGAGAGAGAGAGAGAGGGAGAGAGAGATCAAACACATAGCTACTGGTACATACCCTCAGCCCCGAGGGAGAACTACTCCCTCCTCGTCATGGAGAGCGCCGGGATGATGAAGATGGCCACCGGAGAGGAATTCCCCCTCCGGAAGGGTGCCGGAATGGGTCTAGATTGGTTATCGGTGGCTACGGAGGCTTCTGGCGGCGGAACTCCTAATCTATTGTGCTCCCCAAAGTTTTTAGGGTATATGAGTATATATGGGAGGAAGAAGTACGTCGGTGGACCTCCGGGCTGTCCATGAGGCAGGGGGGCGTGCCCAGGGGGGTCGGCGCACCCCCCTACCCTCGTGGGAAGCCCGGGACTCTCCATGTCGGGACCCCGATTCTAAGTCACACCGATCTAGCATGTAACACCTCATATCACTTTGCGGCCTCACGCACGGTATCCCCACGGGTGTCGCCTTACCATGGCCCGGGACCGTTTGCACCTTTTGGCTCGCGTATATGATTGTGTCGCTAGCATCCATATGACAGAGAACCCGGGCCGACATGGCTAGTCGTGAACCCAAAGCGGCACTAACCTATGGGAACAAGCATACATGATTCACATCGAGCGTGACGGTCAGCAGCGTGTGAATCCGGGCTGTAGCACTGGGCTAACAGGACTCCTGTTGTCATCGCGTGACATTTCCCCGAAGGGATAGACACAGGAACGAAGTGAAACACATGCCGGCCAGTCAAGTGTCCTGAGCAGTAGTGCTGGGCTAGCAGGACTCCGGTGAACCGGGCTGTAGCGGACTACTATCGCTCAGAAAGCACTAGACTACATTTCCCCATATGATAGGCTGCCAAGGATAAACAACTAGATTGTCGGATCCCACACATAGCAATACACGCTACATGTACGCATAACATGCAAGTATGTGTTGTACAACATGGCATCACAACATAACACAAACTCATATAGATAAAGGCCCAGAAGAGCCACATAGCATAAATACAAACAGGGGTCACATGACCCATCATTCAGAGCATACAAACAATGGAAGCATTACATGTTTGAGTACAGACAACTACAAAGAGAAGGGCTGAGAAACCTGACTATCTACAAGACCCTCCCAAGGGTACAAGATCGTAGCTGAGGTAACAAGCTACTCGCCGAAGTCCAAGCGGAACTACTAGTAAGACAGATGTCTCATCTGCAAAACATAAATAAAGCAAACGTGAGTACAAAGGTACTCAGCAAGACTTACATCAGATCCTATCATATATGCATTTGTATCAAGAAGGTAATGTGGGGTTTAGTTGCAGCAAGCCAGCTTGACTCGGTGGATATCCTGTTCTACGACTACGAGAAACTTCCTTGAGATGAGGCAGCGCACACGAGTACACTAAACACCACATCAATACACTACTATGGATTCATCCTCGTCTTGCTACAAAAAGGCCATCCATAGCACTCACACTAGTCTTGAGCATTTTAGAGTATCCACTTTAAGTTGTCTATGTACCACGTAAGCATCCAAGAAGTCCATAACCGAGGACACGGCTATTCGAATAGATCATGATAACCCTACAGGGGTGTACTTCTTCACACACGCTCTCGCCACTTACCGCCATGTACATGTCATGTATCTCAGCAACCTTCAAGCGGAAGCCTGGCGAGGGTGTCGGCCACGACCTGACTAACCCCGCAAGACTCTAGTCCAGGGCTATCACCTATTTGGGTTCCAAACGATGGGCCGGGGTGTCGCTCACGGCCCCAAACGATGTGAGCAGGGTTCCCAAGCCCACCATCCGGGTGCCACTTGGTACACTGTGCCACCTGTGCCTAGTCTGTCCCGAGCCCACCCTGCCGGGTGGCACTCGGTAGAAAAATAGCACTACCTACAAACACCAGAAACTATTTGCAACTCCTGGACAGAGATCAAGGTGGTTAATAAGTCGAGAGAGCTTGGAGCGCCCGGAGCCCAATGTGTGGTAGTAGCTAGTCATTGGACAACTTACACGGAACTCAGTTCTTAAGGACGGTCCCAATGAGACAACCCACCATGTACTCCTACATGGCCTCTCACCGCTACCTTTACCAAATCGTGTTCACACGCTTAACTCTCAGCACCAGAACATATCATAGCACTCCAATTCATTCCCGATGAACCAGACCTGACACAACTCTAAGCAATAGCGGGATGGCATGGTAGGAACACAACATGGCTCAAACAACTCCTACACATGCCAGTGGGTTTTAACTATTTACTGTGGCAATGACAGGTCATGCAGAGGAATGGGTTCAACTACCGCAGCATAAAGTAGCAGTTGAATCGTTGTTGTCCTAATGCAATAAATGAGAGCAGGGGCGAGAGAGTGGGATTGTATCAGAATGAAAAGGGGGGGGTTGCTTGCCTGGTAGATCAACAAGGGGCACTGCTTCACTGATAGGTACTCTTGAACACTTCCGGAGCAGGACCTATCGAGAAGGAACGGTGCCAACAATCAATACAAAAACATATGCAACAATCTAATGCATGAACATGGCATGAAGATGTGATGCTGTTTGAGCTAATGCCACTAGTATTCAAATTGAATGAAGTCCATTTGAACCAGGGGTTCAAGTGCAACTCCAAATTAACTCTTTATAAATGCCATTTATATGATTCCTCATACACAGCATGTATAAGTTGGTTTGTCATGCATGAAAATGGTACAGATGGATAGATTGAATTTTTCTGATAATTTTTCATATATAAATTATTTCAATCTGAGCTACGGTTGAATTTCTATGAATTTTTGAAGTTTATATCATTTTCTGGAATTTCCAGATTAATTTTAATACCAGAAAATAGCTTATTGCGTCAGCACTGCATCATGCTGACGTCAGCGGTCAACGGAGCGGCCCAGGTCAAACCTGACCTGTGGGGCCCACTGGTCAGTGACCCAGTGCTGCCTAGGTCACAGACAGGTGGGGTCGGGTCAACGCCACATCAGCATAGTCAAAGCTGACATGTGGGCCCACTATAATTAAATTAAACTAAACGTGAATTAACAGTGGTCAAGTAAGGGCGTGGGGCCCATGTGGCAGTGGCTCAGGGAGTTGATTAGGGGTGTCATTAGCAGCTAATGACATAGCCACGTCAGATACGCCGGCGATAAGTCGCCGGTGACCACAGAACACGGCGGCGAGCTTCGGAAATCGCCGTCCGGCAATAGTTTGGCGCGCAACTAGGCTCTACGCAAAGCTTGGAGTGCTCTGCATCCAGGGGTGCAGGAAGTAGCAGCTCCGGGGGTCTAAATCGGTGGCGTAGCGACTTGCACGGCGGCCGGAGTTTGGGCAAGTGCGGGCGCGTGGTTCCAGCGCACAGGAGAGCTAGTTAGGGGCTGCGTTGGACTCGTCATAGCTCTAGGAGCATGCCGGGGGCACAAGCTTGAGCAGAGATGCACGGTGGCTGCCAGAGCAACGACCATGGCGGACGGCGGTGCTCGGGTACGGCGGCTGGAACGACTAGAGGGCGTAATCAAGCTTGGGGAGAGGGGGTTTCAATGCAGGAGCTCATAGTGGTTGCAGAGGCGTCGACATGGGCTCGGGGGAGGCTCGGAGCAGAAGGCACGTCGGTGGCGATCTCCGGCGGCCGTGCGGAGAAGATGAGCTCGATGACGAGGCTTCAGGGCATCCGGGGTCGTGTGGTTCGGCGTAGAGGTGCGCGGCAGCGAAGCGGAGCCCGTGGTCGGGATGGCTGGGCGTGGGGAGGTCAGTGGCCACGACGAATGGCGACGGTGGCGACGGCTCAGCTCGGTGGCTGTGTGCGAGAGAAACAGGGGAGGGGAGAGCGTTCGGGGGAGAGAGAGGGACAGCCAGACGACTCTGGGGGTCGCGTGGCGACGCGGAGGGAGTCCAGGGCGACGAGGGGGCAGCCAGGCAGGCAGCTGCCGGCGTGGCACGCCACGGCGCCGTGGCTGTCTTCTCCTCTGCCTTCTGGCAGGAGGAAGAAGACGCCCCTGCCCTCGGTGGGCCGGCCAGGTGGGCTGGGCCTCTGCTACAGGAGCAGGCCACGTGAGGTAAGCCCAGGTAAGCTTTCTGTTTTTTTGTTTTTAGCAACTGTTTTCTACTTGTTTCAACTTGTTTTGATTCAGTTCAAGCACTAAATCATTTTTGTTTCTTCTGATAATTTTTGCAGGGACTGGAATAAATATTCTAAAGCCCCTCACAAAATAATAGAATTATTGAAGCATTAAATATATTTATAACATATATTTGCTCCAACTCAAATACAATAAGAATTAAATCAAAAATCCATAAATGGCCAAGAAATATGCTCATCATTTTTGGCAGGGGTTTTCCCCTTTATCATAAATCATGAACATTTTCAAAGGGCATTTTGGGGTCTTTGAAAAGATTTAAGTTTGAACCTGGTTGAATTTCATTTGCTGCTAGGGTTTATTATCCCCTATTTCAAGTTTAACTGAAATTAAAACATGATGCACTATGAAGGGTTAGCCTAGGTCATACCAAAACTAGGGATGTGACAACTCGCCCCCACTCGAAGAAATCTCGTCCCGAGATTCAGGGGATGGCGGAAAAAAAGCGGGGTACTCCAGTCGAAGACGATCTTCACGCTCCCAAGTAGCTTCTCTCTCGGAATGATGAGACCACTGAACCTTGAGGAACTTGATGTTATGACGTTGAGTGACATGCTCTGCTTGATCAAGGATGCGGACGGAGTACTCTCGATAAGTGAGGTTATCTTGGAGATCAAGCGTTTCATGGTCCACTCCGCGGAGGGAATCCGGGAAGCAACGCCTGAGTTGAGAGATGTGGAAGACATCATGTACTCGGGAAAGATGTGGGGGTAGTTCCAACTGGTAGGCAACCTCTCCTCGTTTAGCGAGAATGAGAAAGGGACCAATGTAATGAGGAGCCAACTTGCCCTCGATACCGAATCGATGGGTATCCTTCAAAGGGGTAACCCGAAGGTAAGCTTTGTCGCCAATTTCATAAGCCACTTCCTTATGACGACGGTCATACTCGCTCTTTTGACGAGATTGGGCGGTTTTCAAATTCTCACGAATGATGCGAACTTGCTCTTCTGCCTCTTGGATCATATCTGGTCCAAAGAATTGTCTTTCACCGGTTTCTGACTAGTTTAAAGGTGTTCGACATCTTTGTCCATAAAGAACCTCAAAAGGAGCTTTCTTGAGGCTGGATTGGTAGCTGTTGTTATAAGCAAACTCGGCAAAGGGAAGACACTTCTCCCAATCCATACCGAATGAGATAACACAAGCTCTAAGCATGTCTTCAAGAATCTGGTTGACCCTTTCCACCTGACCACTTGATTGAGGGTGGAAAGCGGTACTGAAGGAAAGATGGGTGCCCATGGCAGTTTGGAAACTCTCCCAGAAATGAGGAAGTGAAAAGACTACCACGGTCTGAATTGATCTCTAGTGGAACACCATGAAGTGACACTATTTGAGAAATATATAAGTCAGCGAGCTGAATAGCAGTGATACTCTCTCGAACAGGTAGGAAGTGAGCCACTTTGGAAAGACGATCAATGACTACGAAGATAGCGTTATTCCCTTTCTTGGTCCTGGGAAAACCGGTGATGAACTCCATACCAACTTTATCCCATTTCCATTCAGGAATAGCTAAAGGTTGAAGGGTGCCAGCAGGCCTTTGATGCTCTCCCTTCACGCGACGACAAACGTCACAGTTAGCAATAAACTGAGCAATTTCTCTCTTCATCCTAGTCCACCAGAACCTCTGGCGTAGGTCCTGATACATCTTAGTACTACCGGGATGAATCATGGGAGGAGATTCATGCGCCTCCTTAAGGATTAATTGTTGAAGATGTTGATTCTTGGGAACCACCAAGCGACTCTCAAATAAAACAACACCACGATTATCTATAGAGAAACTACCACCAACTCCCTTGTTAATGTTTCTCTTGATCTGGGAAATTCCCGTATCCTGTTTCTGAGCAGAGGTGATTTGATCCACAAGAGTAGGTTTCGCCACCAAGGTAGAAAGGAATCCGTGAGGAGCAAGGTGGAGGTTAAGTTTGCATAATTCCTCATGGAGAAGTGGTTGGCCCTGCTGCAACATGAGATAGTTGCAATAGGACTTACGACTTAGCGCATCAGCCATGACATTCCCCTTGCCTGGGCTGTAGGTAATCCCTAAGTCGTAATCTAAGATCAACTCCAACCAACGTCTTTGCCTAAGGTTCAAATCTGGTTGGGTGAAGATATACTTGAGACTCTTGTGATCAGTGTAAATCTCGCAACGTTTCCCAAGAAGGTAATGTCGCCAGGTCTTAAGTGCATAGACTACGGCTGCAAGCTCTAGATCATGTGTGAGATAATTCTCCTCATGTGGATGCAACTATTGAGATGCATAGGCAATCACATGGCGATCTTGCATAAGAATGCAACCTAGTCCCTACCGTGAGGCATCACAATAGATAACAAAGTCCTTAGTGAAATCCGGTGGCACAAGTATGGGAGCAGAAGTCAAGCGTGTTTTCAGTTCTTGAAAACTGTGCTCACACCGTGGGGACCACTCAAACTTTTTATCTTTCTTGAGAAGTTCCGTGAGAGGTTTGGCAACTTTGGAGAAATTCTCAACGAATCGGCGACAATAACTGGCTAGACCAAGGAAACTCCGAACTTGCTTAACTGTTTCAGGCGGAGTCCAATCAAGAACGTCCTGAACTCTTTCGGGATTGACAGCAATGCCCTTACCAGAGATTACGTGGCCGAGGTAGGTCGCTTATGGCAACCAAAATTCGCACTTGGAGAACTTGGCATAAAGGCGGTGCTCTCTGAGTTTTTCTAGCACAAGTCTAAGATGTTCGGCATGCTCTTCCTCGTTCTTTGAGTAAATAAGGATATCATCGAGGTAAACCACGACGAACTTATCTAAGTACTCCATGAAGATCGAGTTCACCAAGCGGGAGAATGTAGCTGGAGCGTTGGTTAGACCAAAGGACATGACGGTGTACTCGTACTGACCATAACGAGTGACAAAAGCCGTCTTAGGAATGTCCCCATTTCTGGTCTTGATTTGGTGGTAGCCTAACCTCAAATCCATCTTGGAAAAGACTAAGGATCCAGTGAGCTGATCATATAGGTCGTTGATCCTGGGGAGCGGATACTTGTTCTTTATTGTGACCAAATTAACGGGACGATAATCTACAACCATCCGGTCCATACCATCCTTCTTCTTGACGAAGAGGACGGGGCAAGCCCAGGGAGAAGAACTAGGACGGATGAAACCCTTTTGCAAGGATTCATCGAGTTGTTTCTTAAGCTCAGCTAGTTCTAAGGGTGCCATCTTGTAAGGTCTCCTAGAGATTGGAGCGGTTCCTGGGATAAGATCTATGACAAACTCTACATCTCTGTCAGATGGAATACCTGGCAGTTCCTCTGGAAAAACATCCAGGAAGTCACGGACTACCGGGATATCTTCAAGGTCAGGAAGAGGGTTGGCATTAAGAGAATAGAGCTAACGCTTTGCAACTCTAGTGGAGACGGTGACTATCTTGCCCGATGGGTGTGTAAGCTAAACAGACCTTGTGTAACAATCAATCTTGGCATAATGAGCTTTCATCCAGTCCATACCCAAGATGATGTTAATATCTGTAGACTTGAGGGCTATAAGTGATGCAAGGAATACAAGTCTGTCAACAAGGATTTCATTACCATGGCTTACACTAGAAGTTTGCCATTTGGATCCAGGAGTTTGAATTACTAGTGGAGAGGGCATATCACAAAAGGATATGTTGTGCAAGCTGGCATAACTTTCGGAAATGAAGGAATGAGATGCTCCGGTATCAAACAGAACCGAAGCTGGATGACAGTTGACAAGGAGTGTACCAAGAACGACATCCGGATCATCATGAGTGTCTTTAGCTGAGACGTGATGCACACATCCACGTTCAGTGGGAGCTGACTTGACAATAATCATCTTCCGTGATGGCTTACCACGGCCAACAGACTTCTTAGGCTGGGGTGGAGCATAGTTGATTTGAGAGCAGTCACGTGCATAGTGTCCTGGCTCTCCACATGTGAAGCAAGTCCCTGAGGTAGGACCTGGACCCGCTTTGACAAGCGGTCTACCAATAGGCCTGGGTGGAGCATACTGCTGGACTGGGTGAGGCACCACATAAGAGGGCCTAGGTGAGTAACCGGGTGGAAGAGCGGAGTTCGGAACCCAAATCCGGCGCTTCTGCAAAGTAGAACCGGAGGAAGAAACCAAATCACGGTTGTGCTTACGAGACTCCTCGTATGTGAGCTGAGCTGTTTCTTTGTTAATGGCCTTGTTCACAAGAGCCTGGAATGTATTGCAATGGTGCAAGTGGAGATCACGACGCAACTTGGGGTTGAGACCCTTTTGGAACCTAGCCTGCTTCTTGGCGTCCGTGGACACTTCTTCTGTAGCATAGCGGGCAAGGTTCTCAAATTCTCTACTATAAGCATCAACAGCCATCTTACTCTGGGTGAAACTACAAAACTCTTCTCTCTTGCAGTCGATGAGGGCTTGAGGAATGTGATGCTCGCGAAAAGCCTCAGTGAAATCTCTCCAGGTGGTTATCTGGCCAGCTGGAAGCATAGCCTCATAGTTCTGCCACCAAAGACTAGCAGGACCTTCCAGATGATAAGCAGCGTAGGTGACCTTGTTAATTTCAGCTACGTTCGCAAAACGCAGCTTGTGTGTGATACTATGGAGCCGGTCATCTGCATCGAGTGGCTCAATAGAATGATGAAAGGTAGGTGGTTTCAGACCGATGAAGTCATAGATGGACGCTGACTCTTTCTGCTGATGGGAGGTGTTCTCCTCAATACGTGCTAACAAGTGGTTAGACTCACGCTTGTTCCTCTCAACCTCTAACATGAACTCTTCCAACGAAGACTGGTCGGGAGGATCCTCATCCCTACCATCTCCATGGGTCCGGATACGAGCAATAGAACTTCGGTCAACTGACGACATCCTGAAGAACCAACCAAGGAAACAAGGATGGATTCAGCATCATGATAAGGATGTAGAATATAGTACGAGGAAAAATACTATCTCTTGAACTCCTAGGACAATTCCGGCAGCATAACGACAGTAAAATGCTCCAAATGAGACATTCTGCAAAAGAAGGGGTAGCACCATACTCAACATCATTACTCAAGGTTCTGAGATATTACTAAACATGCTACACCGGAGATACTCAAACTGGGATATGACTCTGATCAACCAATCCTAAGGGACTACGGAGTAGTAACACGTGATCCTGATAGACAGAAGAGGAAGCCTAGTTCCTTAACCCCGTAGGAAAGATAGGATGACTCAGATCATAAGGCATGAGGCATAAGGAGTAAAAAGAGCCTTACATTCCCTTCCACAATCAATTCCCCTACATAACTAAAGAATTTCTAGACTCAACTTCGACCAGGTTGGCTTGGAAATCCTACAGGTAGTCAGGCTCTGATACCAAAGCTGTCGGGACCCCGATTCTAAGTCACACCGTTCTAGCATGTAACACCTCATATCACTTTGCGGCCTCACGCACGGTATCCCCACGGGTGTCGCCTTACCATGGCCCGGGACCGTTTGCGCCTTTTGGCTCGCGTATATGATTGTGTCGCTAGCATCCATATGACAGAGAACCCGGGCCGACATGGCTAGTCGTCAACCCAAAGCGGCACTAACCTATGGGAACGGGCATACATGATTCACATCGAGCGTGTCGGTCAGCAGCGTGTGAATCCGGGGTGCAGCACTGGGCTAACAGGACTCCGGTTGTCACCGCGTGACATTTCCCCGAAGGGACAGACACAGGAACGAAGTGAAACACATGCCGGCCAGTCAAGTGTCCTGAGCAGTAGTGCTGGGCTAGCAGTACTCCGGTGAACCGGGCTGTAGCGGACTACTATCGCTTAGAAAGCACTAGACTACATTTCCCCATATGATAGGCTGCCAAGGATAAACAACTAGATTGTCGGATCCCGTACATAGCAATACATGCTACACGTACGCATAACATGCAAGTATGTGCTGTACAACATGGCATCACAACATAACGCAAACTCATATAGATAAAGGCCCAGAAGAGCCACATAGCATAAATACAAACAGGGGTCACATGACCCATCATTCAGAGCATACAAGCAACGGAAGCATTACATGTCTGAGTACAGACAACTACAAAGAAAAGGGCTGAGAAGCCTGACTATCTACAAGACCCTCCCAAGGGTACAAGATCGTAGCTGAGGTAACAAGCTATTCGTCGAAGTCCAAGCGGAACTACTAGTAAGACAGATGTCTCACCTGCAAAACATAAATAAAGCAAACGTGAGTACAAAGGTACTCAGCAAGACTTACATCAGATCCTATCATATATGCATTTGTATCAAGAAGGTAATGTGGGGTTTAGTTGCAGCAAGCCAGCTTGACTCAGTGGCTATCCTGTTCTACGACTACGAGAAACTTCCTTGAGATGAGGCAGCGCACACGAGTCAACTAATCACCACATCAATACACTACTATGGATTCATCCTCGTCTCCCTACGAAAAGGCCATCCATAGCACTCACACTTGTCTTGAGCATTTTAGAGTATCCACTTTAAGTTGTCTATGTACCACGTAAGCATCCAAGAAGTCCATAACCGAGGACACGGCTATTCGAATAGATCATGATAACCCTGTAGGGGTGTACTTCTTCACACACGCTCTCGCCACTTACCGCCATGTACACGTCATGTATCTCGGCAACCTTCAAGAGGAAGCCTGGCGAGGGTGTCGGCCACGACCTGACTAACCATGCAAGACTCTAGTCCAGGGCTATCACCTATTTGGGTTCCATCCGCAAGGAGATCCGGCCGGGGTGTCGCTCACGGCCCCAAACGATGTGAGCAGCGTTCCCAAGCCCACCATCCGGGTGCCACTTTGTACACCGTGCCACCTGTGCCTAGTCTGTCCCGATCCCACCCTGCCGGGTGCCACTCGATAGAAAAATAGCACTACCTACAAACACCAGAAACTATTTGCAACTCCTGGACAGAGATCAAGGTGGTTAATAACTTGAGAGAGCTTGGAGCGCCCGGAGCCCAATGTGTGGTAGTAGCTAGTCATTGGACAACTTACACAAAACTCAGTTCTTAAGGACGGTCCCAATGAGACAACCCACCATGTACTCCTACATGGCCTCTCACCGCTACCTTTACCAAATCGTGTTCACACGCTTAACTCTCAGCACCAGAACATATCATAGCACTCCAATTCATTCCTGATGAACCAGACCTGACACAACTCTAAGCAATAGCGAGCATGGCATGGTAGGAACACAACATGGCTCAAACAACTCCTACACATACTAGTGGGTTTTAACTATTTACTGTGGCAATGACAGGTCATGCAGAGGAATGGGTTCAACTACCGCAGCATAAAGTAGCAGTTGAATCGTTGTTGTCCTAATGCAATAAATGAGAGCAGGGGTGAGAGAGTGGGATTGTATCGGAATGAACAAGGGGGGTTGCTTGCCTGGTAGATCAACAGGGGGGCACTGCTTCACTGATAGGTACTCTTGAACACTTCCGGAGCAGGACCTATCGCGAAGGAACGGTGCCAACAATCAATACACAAACATATGCAACAATCTGATGCATGAACGTGGCACGAAGATGTGATGTTGTTTGAGCTAATGCCACTAGTATTCAAATTGAATGAAGTCCATTTGAACCAGGGGTTCAAGTGCAACTCCAAATTAACTCTTTATAAATGCCATTTATATGATTCCTCATACACAGCATGTATAAGTTGGTTTGTCATGCATGAAAATGGTACAGATGGATAGATTGAATTTTTCTGATAATTTTTCATATATAAATTATTTCAATCTGAGCTACGGTTGAATTTCTATGAATTTTTGAAGTTTATATCATTTTCTGGAATTTCCTGATTAATTTTAATATCAGAAAATAGCTTATTGCGTCAGCACTGCATCATGCTGACGTCAGCGGTCAACGGAGCCGCCCAGGTCAAACCTGACCTGTGGGGCCCATTGGTCAGTGACCCAGTGCTGCCTAGGTCACAGACAGGTGGGGTCGGGTCAACGCCACATCAGCATAGTCAAAGCTGACATGTGGGCCCACTGTAATTAAATTAAACTAAACGTGAATTAACAGTGGTCAATTAAGGGCGTGGGGCCCATGTGGCAGTGGCTCAGGGAGTTGATTAGGGGCGTCATTAGCAGCTAATGACATAGCCACGTCAGATACGCCGGCGATAAGTCGCCGGTGACCACAGAACACGGCGGTGAGCTTCGGAAATCACTGTCCGGCGACAGTTTGGCGCGCAACTAGGCTCTACGCAAAGCCTGGAGTGCTCCGCGTCTAGGGGTGCAGGAAGTAGCAGCTCCGGTGGTCTAAATCGATGGCGGCGGCGACTTGCACGGCGGCCGGAGTTCGGGCAAGTGCGGGCGCGTGGTTCCAGCGCACGGGAGAACTAGTTAGGGGCTGCGTTGGACTCGTCGTAGCTCTAGGAGCACGCCAGAGGCACAAGCTTGAGCGGAGATGCACGGTGGCTACCAGAGCAACGACCATGGCGGACGGCAGCGCTCGGGTACAGCGGCTGGCACGACTAGAGGGCGTAATCAAGCTCGGGGAGAGGGGGTTTCGATGCAGGAGCTCACAGTGGTTGCAGAGGCGTCGACATGGGCTCGGGGGAGGCTCAGAGCAGAAGGCACGTCGGTGGCGATATCCGGCGGCCGTGCGGAGAAGATGAGCTCGATGACGAGGCTTCAGGGCGTCTGGGGTCGTGTGGTTCTGCGTAGAGGTGCGCGGCAGCGAGGCGGAGCTCGTGGTCGGGATGGCTGGGCGTGGGGAGGTCGGTGGCCATGACGAATGGCGACGGTGGCGACGGCTCAGCTCGGTGGCGGTGTGCCAGAGAAACAGGGGAGGGGAGAGCGTTCGGGGGAGAGAGAAGGAGAGCCAGACGGCTCTGGGGGTCGCGTGGCGACGCGGAGGGAGTCCAGGGCGACGAGGGGGCAGCCAGGCAGGCAGCTGTCAGCGTCTCACGCCACGGCGTCATGGCTGTCTTCTCCTCTGCCTTCTGCCACGAGGAAGAAGACGCCCCTGCCCTCGGTGGGCCGGCCAGGTGGGCTGGGCCTCTGCTACAGGAGCAGGCCACGTGAGGTAAGCCCAGGTAAGCTTTCTGTTTTTTGTATTTAGCAACTGTTTTCTATTTATTTCAATTTGTTTTGATTCAGTTCAAGTACTAAATCATTTTTGTTTCTTCTGATAATTTTTGCAGGGACTAGAATAAATATTCTAAAGCCCCTCACAAAATAACAGAATTATTGAAGCATTAAATATACTTATAACATATATTTGCTCCAACTCAAATACAATAAGAATTAAATCAAAAATCCATAAATGGCCAAGAAATATGCTCATCATTTTTGGCAGGGGTTTTCACCTTTATCATAAATCATGAACATTTTCAAAGGGCATTTTGGGGTCTTTGAAAAGATTTAAGTTTGAACCTGGTTGAATTTCATTTGCTGCTAGGGTTTATTATCCCCTATTTCAAGTTTAACTGAAATTAAAACAAGATGCACTATGAAGGGTTAGCCTAGGTCATACCAGAACTAGGGATGTGACACTCCATGTCCATCTCCGATACTCCGTGGGCTTCTTCTGGTCCAAAAATAAGTTCCATGAAGTTTCAGGTCAATTGGACTCCGTTTGATTTTCCTTTTCTACGATACTCTAAAACAAGGGAAAAAACAGAAACTGGCACTGGGCTCTGGGTTAGTAGGTTAGTCCCAAAAATCATATAAAAAATCATTTAAATGCATATAAAACATATAAGGTTGATAATATAATAGCATGGAACAATAATAAATTATAGATACATTGGAGACGTATCAGCATCCCCAAGCTTAATTCCTGCTCGTCCTCGAGTAGGTAAATGATAAAAATAGAATTTTTGATGTGGAATGCTACCTAACATATTTCTCTAAGTAATTCTTCTTTATTGTGGCAAGAATATTCAGACCCATAAGATTCAAGACAAAAGTTTAATATTGACATAGAAATAATAATACTTCAAGCATACTAACTAAGCAATTATGTCCTTTCAAAATAACATGGCCAAAGAAAGCTATCCCTACAAAATCATATAGTCTGGTTATGCTCCATCTTCACCACACAAAGTATTTAAATCATGCACAACCCCGATGACAAGCCAAGCAATTGTTTCATACTTTTGATGTTCTCAAACTTTTTCAATCTTCACGCAATACATGAGCGTGAGCCATGGACAAAGCACTATAGGTGGAATATAATAGTGGTTGTGGAGAAGACAAAAAGGAGAATATAGTCCCCCATCGACTAGGCGTATCAACAGGCTATGGAGATGCCCATCAATAGATATTAATGTGAGTGAGTAGGGATTGCCATGCAACGGATGCACTGGAGCTATAAATGTATGAAAGCTCAACAAAAGAAACTAGTGGGTGTGCATCCAACTCGCTTGCTCACGAAGACCTAGGGCATTTTGAGGAAGCCCATCATTGGAATATACAAGCCAAGTTCTATAATGAAAGATTCCCACTAGTATATGAAAGTGACAACATATGAGACTCTTTATCATGAAGATCATGGTGCTACTTTGAAGCACAAGTGTGGTAAAAGGATAGTAGCATTGTCCCTTCTCTCTTTTTCTCTCATTTTTTTTATTTGGGCCTTTCTCTTTTTTATGGCCTCTTTTTTCTCTTTTTTTATTTGGGCTTCTTTCTCCTCTTTTATTTATTTTTATTTTTTTTCATCCGGAGTCTCATCCCGACTTGTGGGGGAATCATGGTCTCCATCATCCTTTCCTCACTTGGGACAATGCTCTAATAATGAAGATCATCACACTTTTATTTACTTACAACTCGATACTTAGAACAAGATATGACTCTATATGAATGCCTTCGGCGGTGTACCGGGATGTGCAATGACTCATGAGTGACATGTATGAAATAATTATGAACGGTGGCTTTGCCACAAATACTATGTCAACTACATGATCATGCGAAGCAATATGACAATGATGAAACGTGTCATAATAAATGGAACGGTGGAAAGTTGCATGGAAATATATCTCAGAATGGCTATGGAAATGCCATAATAGGTAGGCATGGTGTCTCTTTTGAGGAACATATATGGTGGGTTTATGGTACCGGCGAAAGTTGCGCGGTACTAGAGAGGCTAGCAATGGTGGAAGGGTGAGAGTGCGTATAATCCATGGACTCAACATTAGTCATAAAGAACTCACATACTTATTGCAAAAATCTATTAGTTATTGAAACAAAGTACTACACGCATGCTCCTAGGGGGATATATTGGTAGGAAAATACCATCGCTTGTCCCTGACTGCCACTCATAAGGAGGACAATCAATAAATACATCATGCTCCGACTTCTTAACATAATGGTTCACCATACGTGCATGCTACGGGAATCACAAACTTCAACACAAGCATTTCTCAAATTCACAACTACTCAACTAGCACGACTCTAATATCACCATCTCCATATCTCAAAACAATTATCAAGTATCAAACTTCTCTTAGTATTCAATGCACTCTATATGAATGTTTTTATTATATCCCTCTTGGATGCCCATCATATTAGGGCTAAATTCATACCCAGAGCAAATTACCATGATGTTATAAAGACTCTCAAAATAATATAAGTGACGCGTGAGAGTTCATCTATTTCTATAAAATAATACCACCACCGTGCTCTAAAAAGATGTAAGTGAAGCACTAGAGCAACAACAAACTACTCCGAAAGATATAAGTGAAGATCAATGAGTAGTTGAATAATTATTTAGCTATGTGAAGACTCTCCAACATTTAATAATTTCAGATCTTGGTATTTTATTCAAACATCAAGCAAAACAAAATAAAATAAAATGACGCTCCAAGCAAAACACATATCATGTGGTGAATAAAAATATAGCTCCAAGTAAAGTTACCGATGAACGAAGACGAAAGAGGGGATGCCTTCCGGGGCATACCCAAGCTTAGGCTCTTGGTTTCCTTGAATATTACCTTGGGGTGCCTTGGGCATCCCCAAGATTAGGCTCTTGCCACTCCTTATTCCATAGTCCATCGAATCTTTACCCAAAACTTCAAAACTTCACAACACAAAACTTAACAGAAAACTCGTAAGCTGCATTAGCGAAAGAAAAAAAAACACCACTTCAAGGTACTGTAATGAACTCATTCTGTATTTATATTGGTGTTAAACCTACTGTATTCCGACTTCTCTATGGTTTATAAACTATTTTACTAGCCATAGATTCATCAAAATAAGCAAACAACACACGAAAAACAGAATCTGTCAAAAACAGAATCTGTCAAAAACAGATCAGTATGTAGTAATCTGTAGCTAAAGCAAACTTCTTTAACCCCAAAAATTCTAAAATAAACTGATGGACGTCAGGAATTTATATATTAATCATATGCAAAAATAATTAACTAAATAGCACTCTCCAATAAAAAATGGCAGCAATTCTCGTGAGCGCTAAAGTTTCTGTTTTTTACAGCATTATCGCAAAGACTTTCTCCAAGTCTTCCCAAAGGTACTACTTGGCACAAACACTAATTAAAAGCATAAAACCACATATAAACAGAGGCTAGATGAATTATTTATTACTAAACAGGAGAAAAAATCAAAGAACAAAAATACAATTGGGTTGCCTCCCAACAAGCGCTATCGTTTAACGCCCCTAGCTAGGCATGATGATTTCAATGATGCTCGCATAAAAGATAATAATTGAAACATAAAGAGAGCATCATGAAGAATATGAATAGCACATTTAAGTCTAACCCACCTCCTATGCATAGGGATTTTGTGAGCAAACAACTTGTGGGAACAATAATCAACTAGCATAGGAAGGCAAAACAAGCATAACTTCAAAACTTTAAGCACATAGAGAGAAAACTTGATATTATTGCAATTCCTACAAGCATATGTTCCTCCCTCATAATAATTTTCAGTAGAATCATGAATGAATTCAACAATATAACCAACACCTAAATCATTCTTTTCATGATCTACAAGCATAGAAATTTTATTACTCTCCACACAAGCAAAATTCTTCTCATGAATAATAGTGGGAGCAAACTCAACAAAATAATTATCATGTGAGGCATAATCCAATTGAAAACTAAAATCATGATGAAAAGTTTCATGGATAACATTATTCTTTATAGCATACAAGTCATCACAATAATCATCATAGATAGCAACTATGTTCTCATAATCAATTGGAACCTCTTCCGGAATAGTGGATTCATCACAAAATAAAGTCATGACCTCTCCAAATCCACTTTCATCAATATAATCATCATAAATAGGAGGCATGATTTCATCATAATGAATTTGCTCATCAAAACTTGGGGGACAAAAAATATCATCTTCATCAAACATAGCTTCCCCATGCTTGTGGCTTTGCATATCATTAGCATCATGGATATTAAGGAATTCATACTAACAACATTGCAATCATGCTCATCATTCAAATATTTAGTGCCAAACATTCTAATGCATTCTTCTTCTAACACTTTGGCACAATTTTCCTTTCCATCATACTTACAAAAGATATTAAAAAGATGAAGCGTATGAGGCAAACTCAATTCCATATTGAGGGAGTCTTGGATTAGGGGGTGTTTGGATAGCCGGACTATACCTTCAGCCGGACTCCTGGACTATGAAGATACAAGATTGAAGACTTCGTCCCGTGTCCGGAAGGGACTTTCCATGGCATGGAAGGCAAGCTTGGCGATACGGATATGTAGATCTCCTACCATTGTAACCGACTCTGTGTAACCCTAACCCTCTCCGGTGTCTATATAAACCGGAGGGTTTTAGTCATCAACAATCATACCATAGGCTAGCTTCTAGGGTTTAGCCTCTCCGATCTCATGGTAGATCTACTCTTGTACTACCCATATCATCAATATTAATCAAGCAGGACGTAGGGTTTTACCTCCATCGAGAGGGCCCGAACCTGGGTAAAACTTCGTGTCCCTTGCCTCCTGTTACCATCCAGCCTAGACGCACAGTTCGGGACCCCCTACCCGAGATCCGCTGGTTTTGACACCGACATTGGTGCTTTCATTGAGAGTTCCTCTGTGTCGTCGCTGTCAGGCTCGATGGCTCCTACGATCATCAATAGCGATGCAGTCCAGGGTGAGACCTTCCTCCCCGGACAGATCTTTGTCTTCGGCGGCTTCGCACTGCGGGCCAATTCACTTGGCCGTCTGGAGCAGATCGACAGCTACGCCCCTGGCCGTCAGGTCAGATTTGGAAGTTTAAACTACACGGCCGACATCCGCGAGGACTTGATCTTCGACGGATTAGAGCCACTGCCGAGCGCGCCGCACTGTCCCGACGAGCATGATCTAGCTCTGCCGCCGAACAGTGCCCTGGAGGCCGCACCTGCATCAGCTTCGACCCTTAATTCGGAGTCAACTGCGCCGATCGAGGATGGGCGGTTGGACGCCACCTCGGGGGCTACGATCCCAACGACGATTGAGCCGAACACCAGCGTCGTACTCTGCGAGACTCGTGACTCCAAGGAGCCGGACTCCTCTCCGGACTCCGAACCCTCCGCGCCCCTGCCGATCGAATCCGATTGGGCGCCGATCATGGAGTTTACTGCCGTGAACATCTTTCAGCACTCGCCTTTCGGCGATATCCTGAAGACACTGAAGTCTCTCTCTTTATCAGGAGAGCCCTGGCCGAACTACGGTCAGCAAGGTTGGGGTACGGACGATGAAGAAATTCAAAGCCCACCCACCACCCACTTCGTAGCCACTGTCGATGACTTAACCGACATGCTCGACTTCGACTCCGAAGACATCGACGGTATGGACGCCGATGAAGGAGATGATGACGAACCAGCGCCTACCAGGCCCTGGAAAGCCACCTCGTCATATGACATTTACATGGTGGACACCCCAAAAGAAGGAGATGGCGATGGAACAGCGGAGGCTGACCCCTCCAAGAAACAGCCTAAGCGTCGGCATCAGCGGCGCCGCTCAAAATCTCGCCAACACAAATACGGTGATTCCAGCACGGGAGAAAATAATACTCCGGAAAGTGCCGAAGAAAATCCCCTCCAGCAAGATTTAGCACAGGAGGATGGAGAAACCAGCCCTCATGAGAGAGCGGCAGACAGAGAGGTCGAGGACGATAATTATATGCCTTCCTCCAAAGACGAGGAAAGCCTCGACGATGACGAATTCGTCGTGCCAGAGGATCCCGTCGAGCAAGAGCGTTTTCAACGCAGGCTTATGGCCACGGCAAGATGCCTCAAGAAAAAACAGCAACAGCTTAGAGCTGATCAAGATTTGCTAGTCGACAGATGGACTGAAGTCCTCGTGGCCAAAGAGCATAAACTCGAATGCCCCTCCAAGAGCTACCCAAAGCGCAGGTTGCTACCCCGATTAGAGGAGGAAGCACTTCATGCGGCCGACCGGCCACCTCATGGCCGCGACAGAGAGGCCTCTCGGCCCTCCACTCAAGCCGCACCCCGTACCAAGGCACGGGAATATGCGCCGGACTTATGAGATATGTTGGACAAGATCGATCTACGAATCAGGGGCGTGCCTCACGGCTCAAGACGGTAACCGTCACGTCGGCCACAAATTCGGCAGGGCCGAACACAGTAGACAAAGCTCATTGGAGGTGCGTCATGATATAGCCCAGTACAGAGGCGCCGCACACCCACTATGCTTCACAGACGAAATAATGGATCATCAAATCCCCGATGGTTTCAAACCCATAAACATCGAATCATATGATGGCACAACAGATCCTGCGGTATGGATCGAGGATTATCTCCTTCATATCCACATGGCCCGCGGTGATGATTTCCACGCCATCAAATACCTCCCATTCAAGCTTAAAGGACCAGCTCGGCATTGGCTTAACAGCTTGCTAATAGGATCAATCAGTTGTTGGGAGGACCTGGAAGCCGCATTCCTCGACAATTTCCAGGGCACTTATGTGCGACCCCCAGATGCCGATGACCTAAGTCACGTAATTCAGCAGCCAGAGGAATCGGCTAGGCAATTCTGGACACGGTTCCTAACAAAGGAAAATCAAATAGTTGACTGTCCGGACGCTAAGGCCCTAGCAGCCTTCAAGCACAATATCCGTGACAAGTGGCTGGCCCGACACCTTGGACAGGAAAAGCCGAAATCTATGGCAGCACTCACGACATTCATGACCCGCTTTTGCACGGGAGAAGATAGCTGGCTTGCTCATAGCAACAATATGACCAAGAACCCTGGTAATTCGGACACCAGGGACAGCAGTGGCAGGTCACGTCGCAACAAGCAGAAGTGCCGCATTAATGGCGACAATGCTGAGGATACGGCAGTTAATGCCGGATTCAGAGGCTCTAAATCCGGTCAGCGGAAAAAGCCATTCAAAAGGAATCCTAGGGGCCCGTCCAGTTTGGACCGAATACTCGACCGCTTGTGCCAGATACATGGCACCCCCAAAAAGCCGGCCAATCACACCAACAGGGATTGTTGGGTGTTCAAGCAGGCAAGCAAGTTAAACGCCAAAAATGAAGACAAGGGGCTGCATAGCGATGACGACGAGGAGCCCCGGCAGCCGAACAACAGTGGACAGAATGGTTTTCCCCCACAAGTGCGGACGGTGAACATGATTTACGCAACCCACGTCTCCAAAAGGGAGCGGAAGCGCGCGTTAAGGGATGTATAGGCGGTAGAGTCAGTCGCCCCAAAGTTCAACCCATGGTCCTCCTGCCCGATCACCTTTGATCGAAGGGACCATCCCACTAGCATCCGTCATGGCGGATTCGCCGCATTGGTTCTAGACCCAATTATTGACGGATTTCATCTCACTAGAGTCCTTATGGACGGCGGCAGCAGCCTGAACCTGCTTTACCAGGATACAGTGCGGAAGATGGGCATAGATCCCTCGAGGATTAAGCCCACCAAAACGACCTTTAAAGGCGTAATACCAGGTGTAGAGGCCAACTGTACAGGCTCAGTCACACTTGAAGTGGTCTTCGGATCTCCGGATAATTTCCGAAGCGAGGAGTTAATCTTCGACATAGTCCTGTTCCGCAGTGGTTATCACGCACTGCTCGGGCGAACCGCATTCGCCAAGTTCAATGCGGTACCGCACTATGCATACCTTAAGCTCAAGATGCTAGGCCCTTGAGGAGTTATTACGGTCAATGGAAACACCGAACGCTCCCTCCGAACGGAGGAGCACACGGCGGCCCTTGCAGCGGAAATACAAAGCAACCTCTCCAGGCAGTTCTCCAGTCCGGCCACTAAACGGCCGGACACCGTCAAGCGCGCCCGGAGTAACCTACAACAAGACCTCCTGGCACAATCCGAGTAGGCGTAGCAATGCGGCCCCAACCCTCGCAAAAAGGCGATGCCAGTACTTCGCGTACATAACTATGCTCTAGAGATACCATGGGTACAGGGGGAGGGGCACCATCACGGCACGCCCAAAACACGGCTTAAACCGTACCAGGGGCTGCCAATTTTTTAATTTTCTCTTACTTTCAGGACTCCATCCTTCGAAGGCCTGTTCGGCAGTTCAATTGCCGCACAAACGATGCAAGAACCAGGGAAGCAGACAAGCCACGCCACATTACGGAACTCCCAGGTGGTCTCTATCACGAGCAGTATACCTGTTCCGCGTACTATTCCGCAGCTTGCCCCTGGAACGGATATGTTAGCTAGTCTAACTTTTCACTTATCGCATTATTTGTATCGTTCTTCTTTGATCGCAGCCCTTTTTAATAAACAATGCATAGCTTTCGTCTATTTTTGCATTACCTTTTTTCTTTATATATGTTCCCTAACGACATGTTGCACCCGTACACGTTGGTACGGCCAAAATACACCAGGGGCTTTAGTACCCCTCAATATGGTGTGAGAAGTCCGAACACTTTAACAAGTGCGGCACCCCGAACTTATAGCATTATATGCATCGGCTCCGAATCATGTCTTGGGTCAATAGTTGGGTTTGCCCGGCTCCTATGTTTTGGTGCCTTACGTTCCGCTATATCAGCTAAGGTAGCACTAGGAGAACCACTGCGATTGTGCCCCAGTTGAGCTGGGTCAAGCACCTCAGTGGAGAAAGCTAAAACTGACTATCATGATGAAGCGAGAGCTGGTCGCTGTTCGAGAGGTTTTTCGAGTCCCTAAAGACTTATGCCGCTTAGGGTGAGGAGCCGGCTCTGTCCGGCCAAGGCGTGGATAGCGCCCCGAACTCGGTCTTCCGAATACCAGGGGCTTCGCCGAAATTTAAAATTATAGAATTCTATGGCTAAGTGAGAGTGTTCACGCATTATAGTCTGATTGCCTTGTTCGTTTGGCTGAGCGCCTCCCTCGAAGGACCCAAACATGGGAAAAAGAGCGCTCAGGTTTATCCCCGAACACCCCAGCACTAGGGGCAAGGAGGCAGAAGCCGACGACTCGCCATATCTCAGAATTGATAAACAGCCGCACAGAAGGTAATATTTTAAATTGCAACAGCATTGCTTAGCACATATGAACAAGTTTTCAGCGCACAGGACAAAACGAGCAAATTTCACTCAAAAATTACATCCCTAGAACATTCATCCGCCACAAGGCAGGCACCCTTCAGAACATCCTTATAGTAATTCTCGGGCTTGCGATGCTCTTTCCCCGGTGGTGGCCCGTCCTTCACAAGCTTCTCAGCATCCAGCTTACCCCAGTGCACCTTAGCACGGGCAAGGGCCCTACGAGCACCTTGAATGAATACGGAGCGCTTGATGACTTCGAGCGTTGGACAGGCCTCCACCAGCCGCCGCACCAGCCCGAAATAGCTCCCAAGCAGAGCCCCTCCAGGCCACAGCCGAACTATGAGGCCCTGCATGGCCTGTTCGGCCGCCTTGTGGAGCTCAACCAGTTGCTTCAGCTGGTCGCTCAGGGGCACGGGATGTCCGGCCTAAGCATACTGAGACTAGAACACCTTCTCTGTTGAGCTGCCCTCCTCGTCTCGATAGAATGCGGCGGCATCAGACACACTCCGGGGAAGATCTGTGAACGCTCCTGGAGAGCTCCGGATTCGGGTAAGTAACAAGTAACTCACATTTACGTGTTTGCTTTGCATAAAGAATGCCTTACCCGCAGCTATCTTCTTCACCTCATCCAACTCCTGGAGGGTCTTCTGGGATTCGGCCTTGGCAGACTTGGCATTTTCAATAGCCACCGCGAGCTCGGACACTCGCGTCTTTGAGTCCAGCTCCAAGCTCTCATGTTTTTCCATGAGAGCCTGGAGCTCTTGCCGTACCTTGCCAACCTCGGCCTCATACTTCTCCCGCTCGATGCGCTCCGTGGCCGCCTTCTTCTCGGCCTTGACCAGCACTTGCTTAAGGGTCGCCACCTCAGACGTGGCCCCTACAATAGCCACGATAATCCTGTCATTTTTTGCAATTGCGCCTTTTTATATATATTTAAACAAGGTATTTCTTACCTTCATTGTCCTCGAGTTGCTTCTTGGCACGACCGAGCTCTTGCTCGGACCGCTCGAGGTTCTGCTTTAGCGTGTCCACCTCTGTAGTCAGTGCGGCGGACGCAAGCAGAGAACCCTGCATACGCATATTGACTTCTTTTTGTTAGACTCCTGCGAATTTTATTTGATCCTCTATTCGGCTTTTCTTCCCGAACGCCAAACAGAGCATCAGGGGCTACTGTCTATGCGGTAATATTATTTACTTACCTCAAAGCCTGTTAAATTGCTAATACAAGCTTTAGTCAGTCCGCTCTTGGCGGACTAAACGTTCTAGACCACCGCACTCATAATGGTGCGGTGCTCCTCGTCGATGGAGGCGCCTTGGAGCGCCTTCAACATATTGTCCGGCGCCTCTGGTTGGACGGGGGACACCGGCACGGTGGGCTTGTTCCTCTTGGAAGGAGGTCTCCTGCCAGACTCTGGAACCTTTGAAGGTTCCGAAGCGGTGTCCAGCCTAGAGCCGGACTTGGAGCCCTGGAGGATTTCATCCCCTTTCCTCCTAGAGTCCGGGATGTCACCTTGCGGCGCCTCCAGGACCACCTCCTCCCGGCTTGGAACCTGTTGGGACAACACTTCGGTGTCGTCCGTAGGGCGGGGGGAGCAAGCCATCAGAAGCGAGTTCACATCTGACGAGTCCAGTGAACCGCTCGACGACGCGTCGAGCCGGTCTTTGGGTGGGCTGCATAAACATATTCGACGTAAGGGAAAGTTGTGCAATAAACGAATACTATGAATTACTCTGGTATCCGGATACTTACGATTTTGCCAGGGGCTTGGCCCTGGGCTGCCACTCCTCTCCGCCGTCGTCGGCGTCGGTGGAGTAGTCCGGAGGAAGGGTTTTCCCCTTCTTGGACCCTCCGGCCCCCAGAGGGGCGGCCTTCCTTTTCTTCTCTCCTCCCGCTGGAGGGGGAGAGGTCTCTTCTTCTTCCTCCTCGTCTTCATGGGAGGAATGCGCCTCGGAACCATTGGATGATGGATCCAACACCTCCTGGCGCCGGGCACTCTTTCGAGTCCCCGTGGCCTTTTTCGTGGCCTTCTTCTCCGGCACCACATAGGGTGCCGGAACCAGCAGCTTCACCAAGCGAGCGTCCGCTGGGCCTTCGGGCAAAGGAGCAGGACAGTTGATCTGTCCGAACGTCACCTGCCAGTCCTGTTAAAGGTAAGGGAGCTTAGATCCCGCATGGAGTCAAACTATGAAAAACTAATACCTTGTAAAAGGAAAAAACAGCTTACCGCATGACCGTGACGCTGCGTACTAAATCCGCGATCCTCGGTAGCGGATGCGGGGGCCTCGGCGCCCTTGAAAAGCACTGCGGAGGAAATGGGGGAGGAACACCACCCTCTCATGGGGCCTAGGGGTGGGGATGAGCTGCCCCTTTTCAGGAAGCCGGTACGCGATGTCGCTAGACAGGTATCCGGCCTTCCTCAGCTTTTTGATGTGTCCCTCCGTGACGGAGGAGACCATCCACTTACCTCTCACTCCGGACATGGCTGGAGAAGGTTGAGGTGGGGAGTGCGGACTTGGGCGCTGGAGCTCGAGTGTGCAAGAATTGATAGGCGAAGGAGGAAGAAGGCATGGGTGAAAAGGTGGATCCTTATCCCCTTATATGGGTGGACGCAACTACATGTCCCCACCAGCCTGGTAAAACTCACTTATCTCCAAGCGCCATAATCAATGGCGCGGTTGGGTTACCCACGCCCGTATTGATGAGAATCCCAGGATAAGGGGACACAATCTCTGCTTTAACAAGACGTGCCAAGGAAACCGCCTCGCATGACGCGCTGAGGTGGGATAATGAAACAACTCGGATAAAGGCTTAGCCGTGGTGTGTCACGCTACGGAATACGTCAGCAGATTAGATTGGTGTAAATATTATTCTCTCTATGGCAATATGTGGAAACTTATTTTGCAGAGCCGGACACTATCTTTGTGTTCAAAATCTTCTATGAAGTACTTGGAGGAGGAACCCGCCTTGCAATGCCGAAGACAATCTGCATGTCCGACTCGTCGTCATTGAAGCCTGGTTCAGGGGCTACTAAGGGAGTCCTGGATTAGGGGGTGTTCGGATAGCCGGACTATACCTTCAGCTGGACTCCTGGACTATGAAGATACAAGATTGAAGACTTCGTCCCGTGTCCGGAAGGGACTTTCCTTGGCGTGGAAGGCAAGCTTGGCGATATGTATATGTAGATCTCCTACCATTGTAACCGACTCTGTGTAACCCTAACCCTCTCCGCTGTCTATATAAACCGGAGGGTTTTAGTCCGTAGGACAACATACACATCAACAATCATACCATAGGCTAGCCTCTAGGGTTTAGCCTCTCCGATCTCGTGGTAGATCTACTCTTGTACTACCCATATCATCAATATTAATCAAGCAGGACATAGGGTTTTACCTCCATCGAGAGGGCCCGAACCTGGGTAAAACTTCATGTCCCTTGCCTCCTGTTACCATCTGGCCTAGACGCATAGTTCGGGACCCCCTACCCGAGATCCGCCGGTTTTGACACCGACACATATTTTTTGTAGTTTTCTTTTATAAACTAAACTAGTGCTAAAACAAGAAACAAAAAGATTCGATTGCAAGATCTAAAGATATACCTTCAAGCGCTAACCTCCCCGGCAATGGCGCGAGAAAAGAGCTTAGTTGCACTACAAAACAATACACTTCCATGGTGATACGTGTTTGTCACAGTAGGTCGCATTTTTTGTCATGCATGTACATCCATGAAGATTTTATGACAGAATCAAGATAGTCATACCTGTGCTGTCGTAGATGTGTTCCATGACATTACCAAAATTATCATCATGGAAGTGTCCACTTCCATGACGATAAATCGAGCGTCACGGAAGTGCTTTCGTCAAGGGTGACCGACACGTGGCATCCACCGTAACGGAACGCCATTAAGCTATCGGGTCAGGTTTTGGATCCGATAACCCATCAAAAGCCCTGACCAATGGGGATTTTCCACGTGTAAAATCATCATTGGCTGGAGGAAACACGTTTCGGCTCATCGTTGGGACAGATGTCATCCACTCATTGGATGGAAGGCGCCTATGATACGTCGACACGTGGCACGGCCCAACAGAGGCCCATTCCTGTGAAAAGGCCGGCCTATTTGACTTGGTCAAAAGGTGGCGGCCCGGCCCATGGAAAGCATGTTAACGGCATGTTCGCATATAGCCCATTTACAGCCGCTAACCCAAGGCCTGTTGCGCCCTATCCGAATTAGGCCCAGTAGCGTCATCTGGGCCATCCAATATGATTCCAGCCCATTTTCACTTCTGGCGCATGTATGGCTCATGAGGTCTTTCGATCCATATGAGGCCCTATGTAACTCTTAGCCTATTAATGACCCGTGGTGAAACTGGCCCGTAATGAACAGTGTATCACTTTACACCCATTAACGGCCCATGGTGAAACTGGCCCGTAATGAACAGTGTATCACTTTATACCCATTAACGACCCGTTATTCCGTTGGGCCGTTTCCAGCCCATGTTATCTTTCGGCCTTCTTAGAGCCCATTTATTCTTGGGCTCATTTCCAGCGTTCGTTCACTTACGGCCGGTTACTGTCATTTTCTACTTGTGGGCCAAATTTAGCCCGTGGTTACAGTCGGCCCGTTTGTGGTCTGTTAATACATTGGGTCGTTTTCATAGCGTCATCAAATATGGCCTATTAATGATGGCCCATTATGGTTGGCCCATGAATGGACGATTCCAACTCTAGCCCGTTTACAGCCATAATGCGGTCTGTTTGGCCCATGTTTGGCAAATCGATCATACGGCCCGTATAAGGCCCATTGATGATATAGCCCACAGAAGGCCCATTATATCTACGGCCCGTAGAAGGCCCACAGTTTCTATGGCCCGTAGAAGGCCCACTTTTTCTACGGCCAGTAGGAGGCCCAGTGTCACTGCAGTAAATATTAGCCCATGGTTATTGTGGCCTAGTTTTAAAAAATAGGTTATTGCAGCCACTAGCTAACCGCGGAAAAAGAACTGCAATGACTACAAGCAAACAAATAAACAAGACAACAAGGAAATAAATAAGCAAGCAACTAACGCTAGGCTATCACGGCTGTTACACATATTATATCCACTTGGCATCAAAGTTCGCCACCAGTGCAAATATAGGGAACAAAGCAGCATATCATATACACTGGTTCTCAAAGTTGGCGACTAGCGCAAATAAATGCCGCAGCAAAACAAATCTAGAACTGAAACCACTTCAGAAGATCTCAAGAAACAATATCCTGGGTATCCATAATGCTAGCAAGATGCTTAGCAAGCTTATTAACTTTCTCTTATTTGGCGCTTAAATCCTCCAGCGCTTGCTATTGCACCAGAAAATATGCATCTGAATTCTGCAGGGACTTCCTCAGTCCTTCAGCATCCTGTCGCAGCACATCTGATCGATGTCTTTCAACTTGAAGTTGAGACTCAAGAAGACGAACTGATTCAGGCAGCGAGTTCAAAGAGCTTGTGCCAGCAGTAGTGGCCAGTAACTCGAACACTACATCAAGACAAGACTTTTGGGTTCGCTCATTGTCGTCAAGATAGTTTTTATCAGCTTTCTTGGAGATCAACAGGGATGTCTCACTATCTTGAACCTTATCTGCATTACTTCCTTTACCATTGGATAACGTGGTACTGTTCTCCAATATTTTTTCTGCATTCTAAAAGAGAAACAAGCAGACACATCACATGTTTACCATGTTGTATATGAAACTCATTTTGGTAAATGAGTTCAGTAGTAAAGTGGATAGGATAACAGCATGAAACAAACATATATCTATGTACCATGGTCACTTTATGGTCTATATCATTCTAGTTTTTGTTGCCAAATCAAGATATAGACACAGTTCAAATAATATTTGTTCAAGACAAAACAGAATAGACAGAATATAAGTGTGGGTAATTATAGAGCAATAACAACACTTGTAATATGCATGACATGAGAACATAACTTTTTATTCAATTGAAACTGAAATCAACATAGAGCAGGTTACAACAGCAAACCAGTTAAAGAAACAGGTTTAAAACATACCTGTTGCACCATTGGAGTTTCAGTTCCATCCTTCAAATTTCAAAATAGTTGGTATGAGTAAATACAGTAATGCAACAGCAAAGGAGTATGAACCATAGCTATAGAACCTGACCTGAGAACAAATCTACTTCTCCTTTAAGCATTGAGTTGGGATTCGGAGTGGTGGTCCTCGTGCTTTGGGCACTGCAGTTCCCTTACTAACTGCTCGTGTTTGGCTTCTCTGTGGTGGATACGGTGCAGTGTCAACTGGAACTGGGTTACTATCTGCCGGGGTTGGGGTTAGAAGGGGTGTGGCTGCTCTTTGTCCAACTGGGTAGGGGTACAATCTGCGAGAGTCTGGGTTATGTGTGGTGGATCTGGTCCTTGGGAAAGCACAACCGTGGTTCTATCTGCATCAACTGGTAGCACTATCTTTTCTGAAGACCGTGTTGTTACTCCCTTAGATACTGCCATCACGCTCTCCAATTCAAATGGCTGATAAACAAGAAAAGTAATTGAAAGTATAGACATTGTATGATAGACAGGTGCAATGGATAGTGGGGAATAAAAGAGGGCATGAAATAATTCATATTTATGTTGTCTAACCAAACAGGATAGCATGACATAATTTCACATATATGATGGCTAACTAAACAGGATAGCATGACACAATTTCACATTATGATGGCTAACTAAAAAAGATGGAAAGACATAGTTCAAAATATGAGACTATGTAAACAGGATGACATGACATAACTATATAATGTGTTTATTAAATAGGTTGGCATGCCATAATTCACATACATTCATGGATAGAATGCCATAATTCAAAATATGATGACTGTAAATTATCCTAAACAGGATGAGATGATATAACTATATGATGTCTTTATTAAATGGGTTGCCATGCCATAATTCAGATAGATGATGTGTATGTACTATGTAAACATGATGGCATGATATAATTCAAATATATGATTTATATAGTAAGCAAGTAACCAGATGGCAATCCATATATGATGTAAAAACTAAGCAATGCAAGACAACATGCATGACATGGGTAATATAACCCTGCCAAGTTTGAGCATAGACCTCAAGGGGGAAATAGGACTGGTCATCAGTCTTTGAATCCTCCTCTGAGAAGCTCTCTGTAACCAGCAAGATGTCTGCTTCAGCAGGTAGCATTGTCTGCTCTGAATACCTTGTTTTCACTCCAGATACTTCCATCACCACTTCAAATGGCTGATGCACAACAAGAGTAGTTGAATATACAAATGTTGTTGACAAATGGAACACGTAATACAAAAAAATGATAGCATGATATAATTCACATACATGATGATTGGCTAAATAGCATGGCATTGTATAATTCACATATATAATGCCTTTGCAACAAGATAGCATTGTATAATTCATATATATAATGTCTTGCAACAAGATGGCAATGCATAATTCACATATATGGTAATTAGACACTGAACAGGTGGCATTCACACAAAGCATGTCTAAACTAATCAAATGACATAGCAATGCGAGACACCATACGCACGATATGAGCAACATAACCCTGCCAAGTTAGAGCATCCACCTCGGGGGGGATAGGACTAGTCATCTGTCTCTGAATCCTCCTCTGAGGAGCTATCCGTAACCAGCGAGATATGCGCTTCGTCAGATAGCATAGTCTGCTATGAAGACCTTGTTTTCACTCCAGAATTTTCCATCACCGTGTCAAATGGCTGATGAACATGAAGAGCAGTTCAATGTACTAACATTGTTGATAAATGTAATATGTAACCAAAAAAAGGATGGCCTGATATAATTTACATATAAGATGACTGGCTAAGCAGGATGGCATTGCAAAATTCACATATATGATGCATGGCTAAACAAGATGGCGTTGCATAATTCACATAAACGATGAATAAACTAAATAGATGACATTCGCACAAAGGATGTCTAAACTAAGCATATGACATATTTGATGTATAAAGTAAGCAATGCAAGACACCATATGCATGATATAACCAACATCAGCATGCCAAGTTAGAGCGAACACCTTAGGGGGTAAATAGGAGTTGTCTTCTCCTTCTGAATCCCCCTCAGAACAGATATCTTCCTCTCGATTACAATCCGAAATGCGTGGAGGGGGGCTTCCTTTGTGCCTACCATGGAGCGACGTCTGCATGAAATTTTATTGCCATGCAAGGCTCATCTCTTTTGCTCTACATGTTCAGTTCCATTGTTTACAATAACTGTCATGCATAGGAATAAAACATAGTGAGATTATGTAAGGAGTGCATGCAGAAATCCAGAGTGATGGTAGCAACCTGTGGATAGACTCAAACCAATAATAGCAGGCAGATAATGGCTTCAGTTAAAAAATACAGATAATAGCTTCTTTACTGTTTGTTTCCCACCCAACATGAAACTCATAGTAGACACCAGAGATTAACCAGATAGTAGATAGATACTATTGATAGCGGCCCCGATATGTACCCCACAACCATTTAAAAACTCAAGTTTGACCATTAGTTTGGAGCTGACTCAGAGTCTAATCGGTGAACAGGACGATAAAGTAGCATGTAATATTAAGCGATGCATAACGTAAGAAGACACGAAAGAGTGTGACCTCTCTTGCAGACCCATGTAGTCCTCGAGTTCATCTGCTCAGTTGATGATGGTAATGCAGTTTTCATGGCTGCTAGCGGCGGGGAAGAAGATCTGAGGTGGAGAAAGATAGTCTGGAGGCGGATCCCTGCTGTGCTGGACCCATCTATCATTGGAGCAGCTGAGCTGGGGTGGACGACGGCCCAACAGGAGCGGGACAAACCACGCAAGGTTTTCTTTGACAACTATCTGTAAGAGAAGTAATTCTGTAAGGGCTCATTTGAATTGGAGGATTCCAACAGTGCAGGGATAGGAAATAGACAGGAATAGGATAGGAATGCACGTGCAAAATAAAGAATTGAAAAACACAGGATTTCTGCCAATTTGGGTGTTTGATTCACAACAATTGGAAGATCACAGGATGCAAAGAAGCATGGTGAGATTAAGTCAAACCACAAGAAAATGTACGGTTATAATGCTATTATGCTACTATCTCTTAGTCTTGTGCTTCATGAATAGGAATTTGAAAAGGAGGACAAGTGAAAATTAAAATTCCTACGTTTTTTCTTTCAAGGAGACACTAAAGGAACAAATCCATGTGCTCAGTGGACAATATATATAACATATAGAGTAAAAAAGAGATGCAACAAGTGTACAACCTCTTTGGCGAAGCCATGTCGATCTCGGCATGATTGGGTTGGCCGGTGAGCATGCTCCGGCTGACTTTGCTGTCGGAGGAGGGGAAGAAGATCTTAGGCGTCTGGAGATGGAGCCCGAGGTATTGCTCCGCTGTGATGGAGGGTTTCGTTGTTGGAGCAGCTTCGGTGAGTTGTACGACGCTGAGGCTGAAGCAGGACAAGAGAGACAACGAACAACGTTAACCTGAGTGGAATTCTAATAGCATCTCCAATACATGATGTAAAATACATAACCACAAAGTGCTAGATGTAAAATACATCAGCCGCTCATCTCTGAACTTAACTGTCGAAACTGAACTTAACTGTCAAAATTGAACTTAACTGTCGAAACTGAATTTTGTTGTCGAAACTGAATTTTGCTGTCGAAACTGAACGCACTAGCAAGGTGAGGCTACACGTTGGTCGACTGATTTTTTCATCTCTGGTCAGTCGATTTTTCAGCCGTTGGATACGAAATCAAGGGCCTGCGGTTCATCTTCAACCTCCACCCCCCTGAGCCGCCAGCCACCACCGGCCAAACAGCAGCCACCCGTCGCCGTGGCCGGTGGTGCGGCGCCCCGCCCGCCCGGAAAACACTCCCCGCTGCCGGTCTGCCGCCGCCCCGGCCATCCCTCTAGCCCCCCCCCCCCCCCCGTGCTGAGCTTTTTCTCCAGCGATCCCCACGCCACCACCCCGCCAATGCCCCCCACCGCCGGCGACCACCGCCCCCATCCTGAACCCTAAGATAGATAGTGGGGTACCTCTCCGGCGAGCCCCCCTCCCTGCTGCGGCTGGTTCTTCCTTCACCCCGATGAGCCCCCCCCCCATCCCCTGAAAATCGACTGACCCAAAAGTCGATTTAGTCGACTGAAGTGTAGCTAAATCAGAGCGGCATCGCAAGCAAGAGCAAGAGCGAGAGCAGCAGCGCGAGCAAGAGCAATAGCAAGAGCAGACCAGGCAGGGGACCAAGAGCACGAGCAGAGCAGCAACGCGAGCGAGAGCTAAAGCAGCAGCAGCTCCTACTAATGTGGACGTCACCATCGAGGGAGCGACGCCATGGAGGAAGTGGCCGGCGACGCCGCCGTGGATGGAGCCACGCCGTGTCGGCTCGGGACTGAGCACCGGCAGCACCGTGAGATCGAATCAAGAAGAAAATGCGGTGATTAGTGTATAACCTCTTTGGTGGCACCGATTAGGCCGCAGCTTCATCCGAGGAAACGGTGATGATGCTGCCCTTCCGGTGGTGCAGGTGAAGACGGGGGTGTGGGAATGGAGGTGGCGCGAAAGACGAGGGGAATGTCGGGGCAGCTCCTTGGAGGTGGAGGACGAGGTGGCTGAACCGGTGGGACGATGAGATCGACGATGGATCCTCATCCGGTATGGTGGATGAGGGACGTCGAGGTGCTGTTGTGGAGGATGTCGTCGGGGAAGAGGCTCCAGCTAGGTGGCGGATGGAGCAGGGTGTGGGGTTTCATCGCGGGTATTCGCGGCCTCGGTGTACGAATGGGTGGGCGGATGGGATGGCAGTGGGGAACCATGGCTTAGAGACACGCTTGTCCAAAATGTGGGGTAAGTTACGAAAGTACTCCCACCGATTTGAGGCGGTTCTTTCGGTTCAGGGGTACCACGGGCATTTCCCGTGTCGGGATTTCACAGGAGGTGGGAGTTTTCGCGCACATTGTAATTTCGGAATAGCAAGGCGCGGTTGAGATGGAGGGAGTTGTCAGAGCACAGCGAGACAAAGATATATCTTAAATATTTCGGGCTAACAAGGCGCGGGTTGAAATTTCCGAACAAGCCTAACGTGTACTGTGCCAAATCAATGCGCACTATAAATGTCATTCAAAACTTTGAATTCATGTTATGTTCAATTAAAATATTTCACTACGTGTATAATGCATGCAACCTACTACTCAAATGAACGTTTTGGTGCATTCCAAACGTATATACTACCGCTTCAATATGGACTAAATTTGAATTCGTTTCTCTATTTGAATAAGATCTATAGTAATGATTGTTGTGAAGTCAAATCATTTGAATTTTTTTCTCTGTTTTAATAAGATCTACAATCATCATTATTGTCAAGTTAAACCATAGTTTGTGTATTATCTTCACAGCACACCACATGATTAGTCTCGAGTTACATATGAACTATGTGTACTACATGAACTCAAACTAGATTTTTTGAATCCACTTTATTTTGATTTCAAATCACATTACATTTCTAGCTCTAGCTAGATCTTCATAATCTAAACCATGTCTCATATGTATAATGTGTTTATCACATTATGTATGGCGCCCCGCCCCCTACGCCTACAAGTATTTAGATGTGAGTTGCAAACACCACACATTACCACAAATTCAAATAAAATGTGAGAATGTTCGATATATAGTATTGTTGAGATTGTTCGATATTTAGTTGTAAGCTGCAAACGCCACACATTATCACAAATTCAAATAAAATGTGAGATTGTTTGATGTATAGTATGGTTTAGATTGTTCGGCATTTAGCTGTGAGTTGCAAATGCCATGCATTATCACATTTTGGTATAACATGTGCACAGCACGTGTATCACCGCTATATTCATGCATGCAATGTTTAAAACACTATGATCTCCTATTCAAATATATGAATCCGCTTTCATATCAAATTATGATCTTTGTTAGTCTCTTACACCCACACAATCCTCTAACCTTGGTAGCTACCACTAACTTTCTCTCGTGCATGCACACGCCCTCCTCGCCCTCCCCCTCCCTCGGCATTCTATCCACCGGGCACATTCATTTTTTTTCTTTAGGTCGTCCTCCTAGAGTTTCCACAACTCCTTTCCGACACACACCGATCGATAAACCTCTCCAGCGATACCTGCCTACAACATACACACACCTTCAATCTCCTCCTTTATGTGTCCTTGCCTCGTGTCTCTCATACGGTCAGACACACGTGTAAACTCTTGCCCCTCTTTTCATCGATCTCACAACCGCACACTCCTCCCCCTATCTAGCTAGTAGTTGGGCCTCTCGCACCACCTCCTAGCTCCATTCTCTCTGTCTATCCGTCTCGTTGTGCCTTATTTGCCTCTAACAAATGGACGTACACCGACCGATCTCTCGCTATACATATAGCTAGCTAGGTCCTTATAACTCGTTTTTACCCACACATCAATCGATCTACCTCATTACTTGTGTCTCTCCCTTCCTCCGACAAACAACAATTGATCTACCGATCTAGTTAGGTTTGCTTACCAAACACATGGTTCCCCTTCATCATCCATGGATGCGTCCCGACAGATCTATCACGCACAGGCACACACAGAAACACATCCCCACTCTTATTGATAACATTGCAGTTCCACCCTCAGTTTGTCTAGTAGGCCTCTCCCACCATCTTCGAGAAGCAACTCCATCACCCATCCAGCACTCTACCCCTCTCCCTCCCTCTCACTCCCTCTCTCTCTCTCTCCTCTCTCTCTGTCCCATCATATTTCTCGTCCTTCAGTTATGTATGGATGTCGACCGATCTCCCTCAAGACATAGCTGGGTCTCTCCTTCTCAACACATATACGAGTCGTTCTACCTCTATAGTTAGGCCTCGCTCTACCCCTCCCCCCACCCCCCTCCCCCCCCACACACACACACACCGATACATCGAGCGCTCTAGTCATGTCTCCCTGCCACACACAAACTTGACATGTGCCCTCTAATGTTCCGGTAGGCCAGTCGCCCTATATCTTTGACTTGCACACACACACAATTTCGATGGCTCTCTTCATCGATCTCGCACCCACCCACTTGATCCTCTCTTTAACTCTATCGATAGCTATGACCCCTCCCTCTCTTTTCGTGGATTGCCTGACCCTCTATGTATGATATGGATAGGCCTCCATTTCACACACATTGAATGCAAAATTTTGTTTGAGATGTCATCGACACATATTCCCACAAATAATTCACGAAATCAACCCCCACCCCACCCCCACCCCAAAACAAAAAACACTCACGAATGTGGTTTGTATCTCTCACACACACCCACATAGGTGGGGGACGTGCACGAAGAGAAGAGGTGCATGCACGGCGCACGTACTCCCGTCCCTTTCCCAACCACACCCGCGCAGGTACACGGTGGAGCTCATTTCTGTACGAAAAAGGCAGCCCATGTGGTAATTTGGCACGTGTACTGGTTGTCCACTTGGTGGAGGGAGGATCGTCTACCACAGGTGAACAAACAAATTGCGACTTGACATGTTATGTTAAAAAAAGAGGCAAACCATGTGGGGCCTACCTTAGAGGCAAGGCTCTATACACTGGAGTACTTTTGATGTGTCCCGTCAACTCGCAGAATGAGGAGAAGCTTGCTTAGTACGCCGTCTCCCCCGTTCCTAAATATAAGTCTTTTTAGAGATTTCACCATGAACCACATGCGGATGTATATAGATGCATTTTAAGTGTAGATTCATTCATTTTGTTCCGTATGTAGTGGAATCTCTACAAAGACTTATCTACAAGTAATAGCTAGCCCCCACTACTAGGAATTCTCTATCCTCTCCTTGAGCCACATCATCAAAATTGATGTAGCCCTTAGATGAAGTAAATCAGTCCATAATAGCCGTCTGATCTAGACGTTGAGCGGCTCCGCACTAAGCCACATGCAAGCATGCAGAAATACCGTGACACATGCATGTGAGTGGGTTTTAAATCACGTCAACATGTCTGCATGCAAGCATGCATCGGTAGCATGCATATAAGTGAGCTTTTAAGTCCCATTAACATGTCAAAAAGAAAAATATAATCCCATTATGCAGTAGGAGTTGGATGATCTTCTTTCCTTATGTGGGATGATCTAAATGATGATGGGAGTTTATTTAGTTTGGTTACCACATTTGTCATGCGGTTATAGAGTTTTTTTTAGTTCTATGAAATCAATAATTTTGCGTAGAGAGATATACCGCTGTTCCGCGGCAACGCGCGAGGACTCATCTAGTAATATTTAGGAACGGAGGGAGTACTATGTAAAGAGTTAGGTGTCGCATGATGATAGGTGGGCCATGTAATCACTAAGCCTGAGTGTTTTCACTGCTCTTGCACGCCTCCGTTGTAAGAATGGAGAAAATTGTAATCTAGTAGTAGTACCTCCTTTCGCCGAAAGCGTGGGACATCAAGCAGTCCTACCACCTCAATAATAAAGACCAATGAGCCGTCAAATCACATAGACCCAACAGTAAGTTGGACGGACGAAGAAACCATCACTCTTGCGCCAGTGAGAGGTCACGTCCGCTCTGCCTGGGCATGAATGCGGAACCGATTCTTTGGAGCGACGCTGACCGTTTTAGGCGGGAAGCGCGCGCGAGCGATGGAGGGGCTTTGGGTGGGCTAGGCTGGTCAGGAGCGGGCTTGGCAGCTATCCGCATATCCCTACTGGACACGCCCGGAAACAAGAGGATGCACCGACTCTCGCGGCTAAAATCATACACTACACAACATCTCTCTGTAGGAGTAGGTCGATCTGTCGCTCTCTCTAACACACACATGTTGTTAAACACACACACACACACACACACACGCACGCACCTTGGTCCCGTTGCACCTTATAACATGACTTATTTCACCTAGATGGAGGGAGTAGTAAGTATACGAGATACGGTGGCACACTGACTTAAGTCGAACACAAGTGCCCAAAATTTGTGTGCATGTTATAATAAGGATTCACTTAAAATAGTACGTGAGCGAGCAGAGGGATCAATTGGACAGTGTTCCCGAGCAGTAGCGAGATGTGTGAGGTAAGAAACACCGCTGGTGCTTTTAATTTTTCTTATTAATTTGTTTGTTTCACCCTTTGACTGGTGGGACCCAACGTACTATGTGGAGAGAGGTAAGGTGACTAAGGCTGCATTATTTCTGCACCATTGTGGATAGTCTTACCACCAAAGCCACATGACACGATTATGATTGAAATCCCAATGACTCCCACACACAAAAAAAATGCTGCATGCTTGTCACACGCATGCAGGAATGTATAAAAGGTTATTTCCCTCGCGTTGAACATAACGGGAGGGTTGTGTAGCTGGTTAGCCTGTTCTCTCATCAAACTTGAGGTCTCAGATTCGATAACTACACTTGAGCATAATTTGTGCCAGGAGGATTCTTTGACTGGTCAAAATGTTTTCTAGGGTTTGCACGCTTCACACTCTCTCTCCAGTATATATATACACGTTGGAGCCTCAGCGCTTGTAGTTGCTCCCTTCACACTCTCTCGCCCTCTCCCGCTGGAGCCTAAGCGCTTGTAGTTGCTCTCTTCACACTCCCTCGCCCTCTCCAGATCTAAACAAGACTTTGTTGGCCTCTCTCTCCCCTCACTGCTTCTCAAAGAGTCGGCAGGATCTGTCCGCCGGGAAGGGAAGGAGGCTTAATGCTATTGCCGTCGGCGAGGGACTACCGACGCAGCTGTTCACTTTCCACCCAGTGGCGGCGCGGGAGGGCCTCCGAGCCCTTCTTCTTCGCCGCCGTCTCGTCGCCCACCGAACCACACCTCAAGAACCTTAAGGTATAATTTACTTACTCCACATGCATTGCTCTAGCTGCATGTATACCATGAATCTAGGACGTGGTTCAAAGAGGAAAGGAGTGGGGGAAAGTAGTGGGAAAAGTTGTATATAGCATGAGTCTAGGACCTAGTTCAAAGAGGAAATGAAGGGGGAAAGTTGTATAGCATGAATCTAGGACGTGGTTCAAAGAGGAAAGGAATGGGGGAAAGTAGTGGGGAAAGTTGTATCGCATAAATCTAGGACGTGGTTCAAAGAGGAAAGGAAGGGGCGAAAGTACTAGTTCAAAAAGGAAAGGAAGGGACAAGGCTGTAGAGTTTGAGCAGGACTAGATTTGATGCGCTCACATAGGGAAAGGTGTCTAAAGATAACAAAACTGGGACCAACACAAATATGCTCCTTGGTTGTTTGTTCTTTGTTGCAACAGACTGTGCATGGCCACAGTACATCGGTAGATGCACATGGTGCTGGTGCGTCCACTGTCCCGTGCAACTCATTAGCTGTTGTTAATCTAAGGCCCTGTTTGGTTAAAACCTCCCTAGTCCCTACCTGCTTGGTTCCAGGGACTAAACATGGACTAGAGGTTATTAAATGACATGCTAAAAGACCATGTTACCCCTAGTAATGAACTAATAGAGACAAGGTGCGATGCGTGGCGGGGGCAACTGTTGGAAAAAGTCCCAAAAAGACTCCCTCGGGGTCTTATTTCTTTAGTCCCAAATGCCCACTTTTAGTCCCTAAAAGTCCCTCCTGTTTGGTTTAGATGGGACTGACACGGAGTTTTTTTAGTCCCTACACCAAAATGTCCCTGTAAACAAACACCCTCTAATAATGCCGCTGGAAAATTGATGCAATGCCACAGTTAAAAGCAAATTACATGCTTAACAAATTTTATTGTTAATATAATCTCTATGTTAATATTAATCAATGCCACCATTTGAGAAATGCTACTGTCTTGCTTTCTTTCCCATTTAGATAAGTAGATGCTTCTTTTTGTTGGCTTCTGTGTCATCCACCGTTATTGACCACTAATTGTTTCCTTTGCACCTCCGTGTAAACAGGGTTATCTACTTCACCTCGTTGCCATTGTGACATTTTGTTGCACTGCAAAAAACACTTTTGTTTTAAGAGTGTTTTGTGCAGTTCAACCAAAATGTCACACCGACAACATTGCTTGATTGCTTGATCTTAGTGGAACTGCACAAGAGGAGATCTTACTTCTTATCCGTTAAGGCGAATTTGGTTCAGATCTTCTTTTTGTGAGTTGTTTGAATTCCGCATCATGAGAGGTCAGTACTACCCTTCTTTCACATGATTCTGTAGTGTGCTTTCATATGTTGTGCTACTTGTACGATAATGTTTCTTGATTTTAGTGAACTGAACAAATGGAGACAAGACTTCCAATCTGTATGTGCACCGTAATATCCCATTGAGGTAAGATAAGGATATTTCACAACTGCTGGCCTGTATTTTGCCACTTTCATCAGAAAATTATGTTTAGTACTATACTTGTGCTCCCTAATTGACATGCCAAATCTTACATTGAAGGCAAAGCTTGTCTGTTATTGAACCAAGTCATGAAGGGGAAGAACAAGCGGAAGAAAAACAAAAATCAACTCCCGGTGCTGTAATGAAGCACTAGAACTGTGATGACACAAGTAATGATATAGTTTTGCATCTTAATTTATTGTTATGGCTGGAATGAGAAATTGTTTTGCCACTGATTGGATGCCACTCTTAATGTAATATGTAATTATCTCTACTTGTGCAAACAGGGATCTTCTTTGAAGATGCCATATATTTTAGTGGAACTGCACAAGAAGATGTTGGAAACATTAAACTAATTGAGGAGTATATAGTAAGCATGGCCACCATCATAGATAGCAACAGATGGTTCCGGAGAAGTGCTTCATCTGTATGCTCTACACAATGCCTCCTGACAAAGGTTGGTACTCGCCCACTGATTTCATCCATATGATTGAGCTTTGTCATCTCTATTGGTGTTGTGCTACTATTTAGATACTGTCATGAAAAAGTGGTATTGTCCTTGAGAAGTGCTTCATTTGTGTTGTTTTAAATATTTCCTTTCCTTTTTTTCAAGCAAACAGGGTTGCTAGCATTTAGTAGTCCTCTTGTCTTTGCACAACAGGATCATCTTCCTCTAAAGAAGAATATGGAGTACGTGAAGTGACTAGTTCTGATTATGCCAGGATGAAGAAGCCCTGTCTATCTTCTCATCAGAAGGAGCAGTTGAAGGATGGTTACATTACTCCCCACAAGACCAAACTAACTTCAGCTCAGAAGGACTGACAAATCTCCATTTTTTTGCTGTGATGCGTGAGTACAATGTTGTTCCAGGAATCTTTCTAGTGAGTTTCTAAATGTGTGCTCTACATGGACCATGTATGTGCCTGTTGAAACTATCAATTCATAGTATAGTTTGCTTTATACTAATCACTTTTTTGTATTTGTGCAAACAGGGGTGCTCAGCTTCATTTCAATGGGAACTGCACAAAATGTTCATGAATACATCGAATCATTCATTTCCACCACAAGAAAGGAGGTGCCGATAAGTTCAAGGCGTTGCAACATATAAGGGTGAAATCATACAAGCTACGCATGAATTTGGTTGATTTTGGTGGAACTGCACAAAAAGAACAGCTAGTTTATTTAGCACGAGGTGCCATGTCAATGTCCGAACTGATGGCAAACCCTGCCCATTCCACAATTGTAGGCATTTGATATTTTGGAATGGGACAACCTTGTCAAATTTTGCTCATTGATTTTAGCAAGACATGCGTTTGATATTTTCGAATGGGACGCCCTTTGCTGTCAGCAGCGTCGATCAATTTTTTATTTATTCTTTAGTTGTGAAGTAAATATTGCCTCTGACATGTGAGTCGCTGAGATGCATAATCATTGATTGTTTTGAATGTTCTCTATGAATTGTCAGGCCTGTGTGTTTGATTGCAATGTATAGAAACGCTAAAAAGTTGCTCAAACTCTTTGTACTCCTTCTGTTCCTTTTTACTTCGCACATTGTGAAAGTGCATACTTTTTGTATAAGATTGGTCAAAGTAGAGATACTTTGACTGCAAACAAAACTTGTATGCAGACTAGAAAGGACCGGAGAGAGTACATGTGAAACTGCTGCAAACAAGGTGATCACCCTAGGAATAATGCTAGTACGTATTGTTTTGCATGTTCATCCAATGCCAGTGACACAGGAATTCGAACTAATCGAAATAAATTCATTCATACATGGTCGGATTTCATATAAACATGCCGGATTTCATTACATTTCATACATTCTTCAACTAAAAAGGGGTGTGCTGGAGGTATAATTAATTAACTGGAGCTACCCACCTGTGTCCCGCTGAGCCGAACAGAAGCTTAAGTGACTTAACTGCAGGTAAAGTTGCGTAACTCACATGTGGCCTGTTGGGCCCATGTGTCAGTCAGCCAACTGCACCAGCAGTTAAGTAGAAGCAGCGTTCTTCTCCAACGCAACTCTCCGACTCCACGTCGCCGCCAAGAAGCTAACCGGCCGTCAATGGTCAACCCGCCTAGCTTGGCTTCAACCGGAGGGTAGCAGCGGTGGCCTTACTTGGACCCGAGCGGCGGCGACCTACCATGTTCTACTCTTCCTCGTTTTCTGTGTGGCGCGGCCTCGTTGGCAGCGGGGCGGGGCCTCAGCGGAGCCGGCGATGTCCTCTGTCTCGTTGCCGGCGGGCGGCACCTCAGCGGAGCGGTGGAAATCCCCCCCCCCCCACATTGCCGGCAGGGTGGGGCCTCAGCTGAGCCAGCGATGTCCTCTGCCTCATTGTTGGCGGGGTGGGGCCTCGGCGGAGCCGGCGGTGTCCTCTGCCTCATTGTTGGCGCCGCGGCGCCTCGGCGGAGCAGGGCCTCGTCGACGCCAGCGGAGCGGGGACTCGTCGGAGCCGACGGTGTCCTCTGCCTCGTTGTTGGCGCCGCGGGGCCTCGGCGGAGCAGGGCCTCATCGACGCCAACGGAGCGGGGACTCGTCAAAGTCGGCATTGTCCTCTGCCTCGTCCTCGGTCTCGCCTAATAGCGCCTCGCCCGCTTCATCGCCCTCTTTGCTAGCCTCTTTGTAGGCGGCCGCAGCCTCCGCCACCTGCATGCGGTACCGCCAGCGCTCGAGGCGGCCCTTGTGGGCGGAGCGGTACGAGTCGAGAAGCGCCTCCTGCTCCGCCCGCTCTGCGGTGATCTGCTCTTCCGCCTGCAGGTGCTCCTGGAGGAGATGGTGGTTGTAGGCGGCGTCGGATTGCGCCTCCCGGAACTGCTCCTCATGCATCTGCCTCACCTTGTCCATATATTGGGCACGGGCCTCGCCGATGGTCATGGTGTAATGCACTGGCGAGGATGGCGCGGAGGAGGGGGTTGGCGCCGGATCGTCGACTACCATGTTCTCCATTGGGACGTCTTCGTCCTCCGGCTGCCTGCCGGCCAGCCGGTCGGCAGCAATGGCTGCCATCTCCTTGTGGTCCGTCATCCGCCCGTCCCAAAGAGCGCTGGAGCGCGAGGAAGCCATGGTGGGTAGTAGTGGTGTGGACAGGAGAAAGGGAACGGATGCGGATGACTGTGGCTATGGCCGGCATAGCAGTTTATATAGCAATGGTTGGCGGGCGGAAGGACGGGCGTGTGGCGCCAGAGTAGCCACCTCGGCAACCGTGTATCATTAATGTGGGCGGCAGATGGACGGACGGACGGCACTTGTGTCGTTTGAAGGCAGAGCAATCGCCTGCACCGGGAAGCGGGGCGGGCGGCGCTGACTGTTTCGGGCGGAAAGCGCGCGCGGGCGAGGAGATGACTTTACTTGGAGAGGATGACAATGGGGACCCACCAGGTCCATAGCCTCACTACGCAAGTGCCTCCTTATTATTATTTTGCTTCCTCCTAGTTTCTTGACATCACGGTCCCACACCATTGTCAACCTATGTAGTACTCCCTCCTTTCCGGTTTATAGGGCTTATCTCAAAATTTTAGTTTTTCCATTTTATAAGGCTCAATTTGGTTGTTCCCCATCACATGTTCAGACTTCAAGGTGCATTAAATCATTGCATGCAAGTATTAAGAGAAAACTGACCTATGCATGCATGCATTGCAATTAATGCATTCGTAAACATAATTTTTTGAGGAAAACAAGAGCATTAATTGGGTGCTTTTGCAAACTACAAAAAATATTCCACCACTCATCATCTACCTTGGTTGGTGAGATTTTTGAATTGAGCCTTATAAACCGGAAAAGGAGGGAGTAGTCAATAAATGAGAGAATTGCATAAGAAGCGGCCGACAGCTGGGACCAAGCAGCTCGAGCAGTACTTGTGTTTTTGAGGTCTGAGTACTTCAGAGTTTTTTTATGTTTAGCCCAGATATTAATTTTTCTCCTCTGAACAACAATGAAAACATTGCTGCAGGTATTAACTGGGCGGGCTGTGGCCCGTCTAGCCCAGGCCAGATATCCAGCCTAGATATTAATTTTTTTCAAGCTGAAAGTGGCTAGCCCAGCTATACTTTTTTTAGGAATACCCAGGCAAGGTCAAGTTGTTATTCTCCGCCCCGTTGGGCTGCAAATCTTTCCTAGGAGGGATGCATTAGGCTTAACAAGAAAATGGGCTTTAAGAAATAATAAATGGGATGTAATTATAAAAACTGGGCAGTAACTATAAAAAATGCACCAAACACGTGATTACTTTATAAAATATTATTTTTGGATATTAGAAATTTTAATTTCATTAATTGTTGCGAGCGCAATGTTTTGTTGGATTTTTATGTAATATAAATTTATAATGAAATTGTATTTAATCTGACTAGAAATTTTGGGATAAAAATATTTCGGATCCCATCAAAATGTGGGAAATTTTATTGAATTCTGTTTTGAACGGTTGGTTGAAATGGGCTGTACTTTTAACAAACTGTAAATGGGCTGTAGTAAATTCCATTAGAATTCAAAAATGGGTACACATTCTTACAAATATCATATGGGCTATAATTTCTCTGCCACACACTTCTGGCCTTACTAAGTTGACGCGTCCCCTAAAAAAATAGAGTTGACGCGTATGCAAGGCTTTGTCAACTTATAGTCAACACACGGTTCTAGCAGCAGTGGCCGTTGGATGTCCATCCAACGGATGCCGTGCTTCTTCTTCAATCTCAGATATTCTAGCTTCACCCGCCCAAAAATGATTCCTCCCCCTGCATCTGGGCCGCACCGTTTCGGAAGCTGACCTGTGGGCCTACTAAGTTGATGTACCAAGGGTTTTGTCAACTTAGTCAATATAAACATTTCTAGCTGCAGTGACCGTACAATGTCCATCCAACGGCCGCCGTGCTTCTTCCACCTCTGGTCTTCTTGCTCCAGCCGCCCAAAGCAGCGCCAGTCGTGCCGCCTGCTCCTGCCTCCCGTTGCCGGCTGTGCTGCCGCGGAGGCCTCACCGCCCCCTACAACTCCCACCGCTGGCCAGGCCATCCCTCCACTCACCCACACCCCCTTTTATTCTGCGGCGACGGTAGCGTAGCCGAACCAGTGAACCCTCGTACTCCTCTCTGCGTGTGCATCCACTGTCGCGTCTTCCCCGGCTCCGCGTCGTCCCCTTCCTAGGCCTCGCTGTCGTCCACCACCCTGGTGCTCTTGGCGCGGCGTGGTCAACATGGTCAAGGAACGACTTCCATCGGACATGGACTGTACGTGGAGAGGCTGACAGCTGGGTCCACGACAGCCGCAAGGAAGTGCCTCCTTATTACGCGCAAAATAATTATTCCTCCACCTGACAGTGGGGACCCACTGGACGGGCCACCGTATTTCGCGAAAAAAATGATTCGCCCCTTGACTGCTGGGACCCACGAGCTACATCTTCGCATGCAAGGAAGTGCGTTCGGGAAAAAAACAATTCGCCCCCTGACTGCTGGGACCCACCAGCTACATCTTCGCACGCAAGGAAGTGCGTCCGGGCAAAAAGAAACGATTTACCCCCCTGACTGCTGGGACCCAGCAGCTACACCTTCGCACGCAAGGGAGTGCGTCCGGGCAAAAAAACAAAACAATTCACCCCTTGACTGCTGGGACCCACCAGCTACATTTTCGCAGGCAAGGAAGTGCCTGACTGTCGGGACCCACCTGGTCGAAGCGTGCGTAGCGTTGTCATTCTGGTCGCGAATGTGTACGCACATAATGGTCGATGTAGAGGCACGCACGTGTCATAGTAGAGGCACGCATGTGTCGTAGTACAGGCGCGCACGTAGCATGTACACGTACATACAGCGGCCAGTGTGCAAGAAAGAAAATACGGCCACATATGCATACATACGGGCAGGGTCTCGAACGCCTACTCGCGCATACGTACGGCCAGGGCTCGTGTACATGGCTGGGTCAGAACGGAGAAACAGCGTCGTCATCGTGTTCATGGGGAGGCAACGGAATGCATTGTGTTCATGGGAAGGCAACGGAATGCGTCGTGTTCATCGGGAGGCAATGGAACACGTGGGAGCCAACCGGATGGGTCGGAACAGAATGCGTGGCCGTGTTCATTGCAAGGGCTTGGACGGAACATGTGATGGAAACGAGGCCTGGCGTACCGCAGAACGGAGGAAACAGACCTCGTATGGTCGAAACGGGGGTCATGTTGATCGGGAGGGGTGTGGCGTACCGCAAAACAGAGGAAACGGACCTCCTACGGTTGAAACGGGGGTCATGTTGATCGGGAGGGGTGTGGTGTACCGCAAAACGGAAAAAACGGACCTCCTACGATCGAAACGGGGGTCCTGTTTATCGGGAGGGGTGTGGCGTACCGCAAAACGGGACTCCACGGGATACTGTTCATCTCCACCGTCGACCTCCTCGAGCCTTCACGGGCTCCTGTTCATCCGGCCTCCACCGCGCGGTACTCCACCGGCTACTATTCAACCACCCCGCCACCGTCTACTATTCATCCAGCCCTCCACACCACGGGGTCCTGTTCAACCACCCCTCCACGGGCACCCCTCCATCGTCTACTGTTCATCCATCCCTCCACACCACGGGGTCATGTTCATCCACAGGAAACGCCACCGCTCACTGTTCATCCACCCCCCCCCCCCCCCCGCAACGGTCACTGTTCATCCAATCGATCGGCTTCAGTTAGCAGCAGTAGCAAAGGAATCGCTCGATCAGGTTCAGTTAGCAGCCATCGATCGATCGCTCGGGTTCAGTAACGCATAGCCTGCAGTGCAAACGCTCGGGTTCAGTTAGAGCCCAACGCCTCGCTCGGGTTCAGTTAGAGCCAACACCTCGCACACACGCACGTACCTGTACGAGAGAAATGCGCATCGGTCGGCCCCCGACCTCCCACCGTAACCGGGAACTCCCCGAAATTTTCCTCGCCCTTGCTTCTACCATGGTTTTTTCCGTCATGGACGGCCCAAAGAATGTCATGCAGCTGCGTCTCCGTCCCGCCCATGACGAAAAGCACATTTTCTGTCATGATTTTTTGTCATAGAAGTAGGAGCCCACCACATCTATGATGATACCGGATTTTGTCACAATTATCATCATAGAAGTGGCATATGTATGACAGAAAAAATTTCTTTCGGCCCAAAATGTCACGGATGTGTCTTTTTTGTAGTGTTGATGGGGTGTTAGTGCCGCTTTCCTCGCCTCCCCGGCAACGGCGCCAGAAAAGAGCTTGATGTCTACTACACAACCTTCTTCTTGTAGATGTTGTTGGGCCTCCAAGTGTAGAGGTTTGTAGGACAGTAGCAAATTTCCCTCAAGTGGATGACCTAAGGTTTATCAATCCATAGGAGGCGTAGGATGAAGATGGTCTCTCTCAAGCAACCCTGCAACCAAATAACAAAGAGTCTCTTGTGTCCCCAACACACCCAATACAATGGTAAATTGTATAGGTGCACTAGTTCGGCGAAGATATGGTGATACAAGTGGTATATGGATAGTAGATAATAGTTTTTGTAATCTGAAAATATAAAAACAGCAAGGTAACTAATGATAAAAGTGAGCACAAACGGTATTGCAATGTGTTGAAACAAGGCCTAGGTACTTTCACTAGTGAAAGTTCTCTCAACAATAATAACATAATTGGATCACGTAACTATCCCTCAACATGCAACAAAGAGTCACTCCAAAGTCACTAATAGCGGAGAACAAACGAAGAGATTATGGTAGGGTACGAAACCACCTCAAAGTTATTCTTTCCAATCAATCCGTTGGGCTATTCCTATAAGTGTCACAAATAGCCCTAGAGTTCGTACTAGAATAACACCTTAAGACACAAATCAACCAAAACCCTAATGTCACCTAGATACTCCAATCTCACCTGAAGTATCCGTGAGTATGATTATACGATATGCATCACACAATCTCAGATTCATCCATTCAAGCGACACAAAGTACTTCAAAGAGTGCCCCAAAGTTTCTACCGGAGAGTCAAGACGAAAACGTGTGCCAAACCCTATGCATAGATTCCCAAGGTCACGGAACCCGCAAGTTGATCACCAAAACATACATCAAGTGGATCAATAGAATACCCCATTGCCACCACAGGTATCCCACGCAAGACATACATCAAGTGTTTTCAAATCCTTAAAGACTCAATCCGATAAGATAACTTCAAAGGGAAAACTCAATCCATTACAAGAGAATAGAGGGGGAGAAACATCATAAGATCCAACTATAATAACAACGCTTGCGATACATCAAGATCGTATCACCTCAAGAACACGAGAGAGAGAGGTCAAACACATAGCTACTAGTACATACCCTCAGCCCTGAGGGAGAACTACTCCCTCGTCGTCATGGAGAGCGCCGGGATATTGAAGATGGCCACCATAGAGGAATTCCCCCTCCGGCAGGGTGCCAGAACTGTCGGCGTTCTGGGAATGGGGGTCCCCAGACTTGCCTGCCTACGGCCTGCGGCGTGGCTCAAAGGGGGGCCCAGCACGGCCCGTCTTCACCAACACAAGCCCAAGACCCTCGCGAGGGGCCAAGCCTCGTGGGGCGGACGACGCGGAGCCTCCTCAGGCGCGGCCTCGTCAGGCTGGCTCACGAGGAGGCAGAGAGATCAAGGCGGGGTACCTCACGAGGTGCCCGTGACGCAAGCCATGACGATTCAGGGCGCCAGGCGGGTGCCAGCCCGCGCAGCGTCCTCCTTCCCTCTTTGGTGCAAAGGGGGCAAGCGCAGCCGCGGAGTACCGAGGCATGAGGCAAAGGTTGCCATTTCGGTGCAACGAGAACAACTATGAGACGGAGGTCACCGTGGAGCCCAAGACGGCGTCATCACCAGAGCTTTGCGCAGGCGAAGACTACTTTTGTCAGGATAGCTGATACTTCCTGTCCCCCTTCAAATTAGCCTGCCATTGTTGGCTCCCTTCCCGCTCGATATTTGGGAAGAGGACCAGAGCCTCTATAAATAGGACCAGCCACCCACGAAGCAGAGAAGGTCGAGGAGCTGAGGGTTGAAGGAGTTAGGTTGGCTGGTTAGAAGCAGTGAGAGAGAGAGAGGGAGAGAGAGAGAGAGAGAGAAGAGAAAGGTGATTGAACTCCTCCCAGCAGTTCATCGCCCCAGCCAAGAATAGGCCCTCGCGAGGCCTTTCTTCCTTGTATTGTTCATCATCATCAGCCCAAGAGGCAATCCACACACCACACACTGGAGAAGGGTATTACACCACAACGGTGGCCCGAACCAGTATAAACCTTGTGTCTCTTGCGTTGTTCTTTTCGTAGTTTTAGACCCTAGCAAGACGGAGGGGTGCAGGTAGGTAGAAGGCGAAATCTCCGCGCGCACCCCAGTGTTCGAACCTCAAGGGTCTGCCGGAACCCGAAATCCGACATTTGGCGCGCCAGGTAGGGGTGCACCGGAATCCACTTTCTACCGCTTCGTGCCCCGTCGCGTTGTCATCGCCATGTCCGGTGACCCGGCGGGCAACCCAGATCCGTGGGCGGCGTGGCCCGCCCGCGCAGAGCCGCTAGCCTCGGGCGACCCCGTGCCCCAGGCAGCTCACGGTCCGCGGCGTGCTGCGGGCCGCGGTCGACGCGGACAGGCTTCGACGGCTCCCACACCACGGCAGGCGCGGTCGGCAGCAAGGGCCTCCAATCACGCCGTGACCGCGGCACCGTACACCCATCGGAGCAGGCGAACTCGAGGGCCGCGCTCACGGTGGCCCGGGAGCTGCTGCAGTGCGGACTGCTGGAGGGCGGCCGCGACGTGCTGCTGGAGCGGGTGGCAGAGCTCCTGGGCTTCGCCGCCTCGGGGGCTCACCCCTTCTGCACCCAGGTCCCATCTCAAGGCCAGGGCAGCCCGCGCGGGGACTCCGCGCGCGCCCGCGGGCTCCAAGGCTAGACCAACACCAGCGAGGCTGTCAGCACCGGACCGGCGGCAGTGTTGCCCCCGCTCCCGGTCCGTGAAGAAGAGGGACTCGGCGTGACCCGCGGCCCCAGTGGACAGCCGCGCTGCCACCCCATGGTAGGCACGCCAGGTAGGACCGCGTGGCACGCAGAGCACTACGGCGTGGCCTTCGGGATGACGGCGCCGGAGGAGTACATGCCCCTCATGATGGACCAAGGACACCCACACGAGGGCGAACAAGGCTTGCTCCTCAGCCCAAGCTGGGGGGACGAGGCGCCAGAAGTTGTTCCCCTCCAGGAGCCCCGGGACGGTCCCACCGGGCACGCTGGAGGCAACGAATATCGGGTACCGCTAATCCTTCAGCATGCATACGCTAACCATGGATCGTAGGAGGTGCAGGTTGCCACAGCGAGCCGCTGCCCTGCTCCTACAGTCTCCTACCCCTTGGGAGGAGGGCGTAGGGGGCTGCGGGAGAGGGGCAGGGATTCGACATCACCACCGCGGCGTTCGGAGCAAGGCGTCCTCAGGAGGTAGGCCCTCCGCTGGGGAGGTGCCTCAGGGCCTGCCCCCGGCGGAGGACCCGTGGTCGTCGGGGGGACCGCTGGCGACCGCTCTACCCCATCGGCGGCGTCCTGGTTTCCAGCCGTTGTTGATGGCACTAGAGTGTGGCTCAAGGCGGGGCCCTCATCTGGCGATATGAAGCAAGGCCGGTACCTGTGAAGAAGGCCCAGTGCCTGTGAAGCTCGCCGCCCCGTGACACTCTCACGTAATAATGAGTGGGGCTGTACACGCCCCGGAGTCTCAGGGGTGTCGGCCTCAGGCCCTGGGGCTCCCTCCCACGCCCAGTGGCAGCACTTAGCTCCGCGCTGGTGAGAAGACGTCCAAGACTAGACTAGGTGCCGGACGTGGCCTTTTGTTTGCTTTCGTTGCTCTTCCCTTTGGTTGTCGCTTTCCCCCGCTGGATTCAAGTTGGATTCAAATTTGAGATTTGTGTGTGTTCGGGGAAGGGGTGCTTAGTCTCGTTCGAGCGATTTCTCGCGTTTTGGTTACCACTTCACCTCAGCTGCCTCCCCTCGTGAGCCCCTCGCGAACCGGGTCAGGCCTAGCTTGCGCGCAGCCCAGACTGCCGCCGCCGCATCCTCTCAGGAGGGCGTTTTACCGCAGATCCTACGGATTCAATCAGGGGACACTCAGGACACCACAACCCCCCGCGGGCTGCCTCAGGGCCAGCGCGGAACGAAGGTAAATTAGCCAACCACTTGGCGCAGGCGCATGGGCAATGTGGCTCCTGCAGATATGATAAACACAAGTTTTACATGAGGGGCTCCCCCTCCAAAATGCTCTCACAGTCATCAAGCCAAAACCTGAGTTCTATTCATGCAGGGTAAGGAAACAGGAACGATGCACAATCAGTCGGACGAATCCCCCAATGTGTCCTTAGGAGCACCACCAGAGCCGTTGCTGGCATCGCTGAACTCACCGTCGTTGTCCGTGTTGCCGCCAACGGCGCCAGAGCCGTCCATCACGCCCCCCCTCGTCAGCCACCACGATCACGTCATTGTTGTCCGAGGCAAAGGCCCTGATAAGAGCGTCCACATTGTCTTCCACCCAGTGCGCCAGCTCTCCTCGGACGGCCTGGGGGACTGGGGCGATGGCGGCGTCAAAATCAAAGTGGGGATCCATGGCGAGAAAAGGCGCGCCTGAGCAGGGCGCGGCTCCTCTCCTCCACCAACCTGTCAGCCCTGTTCGACCGCGCCTCTAGCTGTGTCACCACATCAGTGAAGAACTGAAGATTGCCCGCATAATTGAGTGTGTGCGGCTCGCTGACGGCCTCCTCGCAGATGTTGCCCAAGGCCGCGTTGGCTCTCTCCCGGAGCGTGGAAAGCATAGGGCCGTTCTCATGCTCCAGGAGCCGCCGATGACGTATCTCGTCCGCATTCTAGTGCGCGACGGCTTCAGCATCCTCCACCCGCTGGCGAAGAAGGAGCACCTCAGCCTGGGAGGTGGTTAACTCACCTCGCGCCACCTCAAGGGCGGCCCGGGAAGCATCGGCCCGCCACGCCGCCTCCTCCAGCTTGGCCCTCAAGGCGGTAGTCCTGCCTTCAGCTTCGGCCCGGATCAACCCCAGCTTCTCTTTGAACTCGTGCTCGAGGTTCAAACGCGCCATCGCCACTCGACATCCGACCTCCTCCAGGACGCGGGCTTCCTATGCAGCAACATCATCCTCTGCCTGCGTCACCAAGCGCTCCCTCGTCTCCAGACGCTCGTACTCGTGGGTACGTTCGGCGGCTTCCAGTGTCAGCGCCTCCTCACGCTTCTGGAGCTCTGCTGAGTCGCCAGAGGCCACCTTCATCGACCCGAGGGCTGCCTCGTGCAGCTCCACCTGCTCCTCCAGCGAGTGGCACCTGCTCCTCAGCCTGGGAGGTGGTTAACTCACCTCGCGCCACCTCAAGGGCGGCCCGGGAAGCATCGGCCCGCCACGCCGCCTCCTCCAGCTTGGCCCTCAAGGCGGTAGTCCTGCCTTCAGCTTCGGCCCAGATCAACCCTAGCTTCTCTTCGAACTCGTGCTCGAGGTTCAAACGCGTCATCGCCACTCGACGTCCGACCTCCTCCAGGACGCGGGCTTCCTGTGCAGCAACATCATCCTCCGCCTGCGTCACCAAGCGCTCCCTCGTCTCCAGACGCTCGTACTCGTGGGTACGTTCGGCGGCTTCCAGTGTCAGCGCCTCCTCACGCTTCTGGAGCTCTGCTGAGTCGCCAGAGGCCACCTTCATCGACCCGAGGGCTGCCTCGCGCGGCTCCACCTGCTCCTCCAGCGAGTGGCACCAGGCCAGAAGCTCCCGAGCCCGCTCCTCCGCAACCGTTCGCCGCCGGTCGGCTTCTCGGGCCTCCTCGGCGGCCTGAGATCGGGCCTCCAAAGAGGCCTCCAGCGACGCCTCGGCCTCTGCGTCATTAAGATCGCGCTGACGGCGTGCAAGGGCGATGGCGCCCTCCAGTTCGCGCCTCCCTACAGCCAGGCGCAGGCCCTTGGCCTCAAGGCACGTGTCTTCATCAGCAAGCTCCTCGCCAAGCAGGCTCACCGCGTCAGCCGCCCTTCGAAGGAATCCTTGGCGGAGAGCGCGACGCTCCCGAGCGTGCTTGAGCACGTCTTCTACACCCTCATCTACCCCAAGCAAGCGCCGGTGGCCGCGAGTCAGCACTCCCCCTCCGAGCTGGGGGCTGGGGGCTGGCACCCTCGCGACGGCCGGGCATGTCGCGTCAGAAACCCGGCCTGGGGCCAGCCCGTCCTCAGGAGAAGAGCGCAGGAAGCACCTCAGCCGATCGCAGTCCACGACCAGGCGAGAAGCCCATGGCAGGCTGGCTATGCCACGAGAAGGCCCTCGAAGGAGGATCGCGAGGTGCGCGGGGCCACGATACGCCTCGGGATGGTTCGCCTCTTCGATTGCCCTCACCACAAGGGCTCCACTGCTCTGAGCGCTCAAGGACGGTGGAGGGGGCGAAGTCAAAGGGGATGGCTCCTCAGCCGTCTCCGCATGCTCGGCTGGAAGAGGCCTGCGGAGCAAGGGTCAGTACAAGTAACAGAGGGATCGGGAGCCGGGAAAGGAGAAGGCTTACTCATCAGTGGCGAAGTACTTCCTATGCTTCAGCAGGCGACAAGGGTAATCATCGCCCAGGGCCTCCCTTCTCATCCGGAGAGCCTCGAAGTTCACGCGGAAGCAGCCCAAGAGTTGGGCGCATGGATCGACCTTCGACGAAGACGGAGCGTCAAGGTGATCTGCGGCAGGGGCGCCTGCCTGATGGCGCTGCCGATCGCCTCTCCAAGAGACGCAGCTGGAGCCTCAGGGGCCCCAGTCGCAGGCGCCGAGGGCAGCTGCTCGTCACCCTCAGCCTCAGCGGCACGGGCCCCAGGAGCTGCTTCCTCAGGAGCCTCGCCCGGCGCTGTCACCACGCCGGGAGCCCCCTCGGCCTCTGGCACCTCGTGCCTCCCTGCTCCGCCACGTGAGGAGGAGTCGCCTTGGCCGATTGGAAGGGCAGTCACCACCACTGGATTCTCGCAAGGTCCTTGGAGGCCGGCAGGGCGCAGCCCCCACTCATCAAAGACAGGCATCTGCTTCACAAAGTCGACCCTGCTCTGACAGAGGTACAGCAAGGCCCCTCCCTGCCGGACGCTGCCGGGGTTGGGGTCCCCAGCCAGGGTCAAGAGCGCCGCCTTCAGCACCTCAGGAGCCAGGTCCTCTTCCTGGAGCCTCATACGATCCTCGCGCCCACGGAAGGCCCACATCCAGTGAGAGTGGCGTTGAAGAGGAGCAACGCAACATAGCAGGAACTCCTTCACCACCCTGGGCGCTGTCACGCCAAGCGACCTCAAGAGCGCGAAGCGGCGCCAAACAAAGACGAGCCGGGGGCTCTCGAGCGTCTCCTGGCCCCATCCCGAATTGGGGACAGCAGGCGAGGTCGGCTCCAATAGCAAGGGGCTGGGCACCCCTGCGTCCACATACAGCCACCGCTCGCGGAACCCAACCACGGGCAGGGGAAGCTTGAAGTCAATCCCAGAGGCCGCAGTATCAGGTGCGGCGACGAAGCTCACGCAAGCCCAGCATTGGGTAGGGTCGACAAGATGCAACGAGAAGAAGTGGCGCAGCAAGGCAACCGAAGGAGGGATGCCCACCATAGCTTCGCAAACAAAGGCGAAGACCGAAAGGAGGGTGATGGATACAGGACCCAGATGCATCATGTGGATCTGATAGTGGGAAAGCATGGCATTGAAGAAATCAGAAAAGGGGGGAACCAGACCCGCCCACAGGGCATCGGCAAGATACGGGACCTCGGTGGTTGTCCTGTCGATGGAGAAGTGGGACGCGGGCCAGGCCATCGTCCTCCCGCATTCATTGAAGATGGTGGCCAGAGCCAAGCTGACCTTGCCCAAGCCCTCGGCGGGTGCCGCCGATGGCGGCGGGCAAGGCGGAGACACGGGTTTCTTCCCTCTCCCCTTCTTCGTCGAAGCCATGGCGATGGGAAGGTGGGGGGGAGGTTCGAGATTGAGTTGAAAATAGAAACCGGAGTTCGAGCGGAGGAAGGACGGAGGGCGCTCAAGCGATAAAAGGGGAACGGCTGTGTACGACTATGGGTCCGCCTAGCACGGCGCGAGATAAGGAGGGCGTCGGGGAACAGTGCCGCCCACGTCCAATCGACCGCCACACGGTGCCCAAGGTCGCAGGCTGTTAGGGCCCACGGCGCTTCGCTCTTGCCCTTCCGCCTCCCTGCACGGCCAAGCCCAGGCGCCTTGGGCCCGGGGGCTACTGTCAGCGTTCTGGGAACGGGGGTCCCCAGACTTGCCTGCCTGCGGCCTGCGGCATGGCTCAAAGGGGGGCCCAGCACGGCCTGTCTTCACCAACACAAACCCAAGACCCTCGCGAGGGGCCAAGCCTCGCGGTGCGGACGACGCGGAGCCTCCTCAGGCGCGGCCTCGTCAGGCTGGCTCACGAGGAGGCGGGGAGATCCAGGCGGGGTACCTCACGAGGTGCCCGTGACGCAAGCCATGATGATTCAGGGCGCCAGGCGGGTGCCAGCCCGCGCAGCATCCTCCTTCCCTCTTTGGTGCAAAGGGGGCAAGCGCAGCCGCGGAGTACCGAGTCATTAGGCAAAGGTTGCCATTTCGATGCAACGAGACCAAGACCAGGAGGACTACGAGACGGAGGTCACCGGGGAGCCCAAGATGGCATCATCACCAGAGCTTTGCGCAGGCGAAGACTACTTTTGTCAGGATAGCTGATACTTCCTGTCCCCCTTCAAATTAGCCCACCATTGTTAGCTCCCTTCCCGCTCGATATTTGGGAAGAGGACCAAGGCCTCTATAAATAGGACCAGCCAACCACGAAGCAGAGAAGGTCGAGGAGCTGAGGGTTGAAGGAGTTAGGTCGGCTGGTTAGAAGCAGAGAGAGAGAGAGAGAGAGAGAGAGAGAAGAGAAAGGTGACTGAACTCCTCTCAGCAGTTCATCGCCCCAGCCAAGAACAGGCCCTCGCGAGGCCTTTCTTCCTTGTATTGTTCATCATCATCAGCCCAAGAGGCAATCCACACACCACACACTGGAGTAGGGTATTACACCACAACGGTGGCCCGAACCAGTATAAACCTTGTGTCTCTTGCGTTGTTCTTTCTGTAGTTTTAGACCCTAGCAAGACGGAGGGGTGCAGGTAGGTAGGAGGCAAAATCTCTGCGTGCACCCCAGTATTCGAACCTCAAGGGTCTGCTGGAACCCGAAATCCGACAAGAACGGGTCTAGATTGGTTTTCGGTGGCTACGGAGGCTTCTCACGGCGGAACTCCCGATCTATTGTGCTCCCTGAAGTTTTTAGGGTATATGGGTATACATGGGAGGAAGAAGTATGTCGGTGGACCTTCAGGCTGTCCACGAGGCAGGGGGGCACGCCCCCCCCCCACCCTCGTGGGCCGCCCGGGACTCTCCCGGTCCATCTCCGATACTCTGTGGGCTTCTTCTGGTCCAAAAATAAGTTCTGTTAAGTTTCAGGTCAATTGGACTCCGTTTGATTTTCCTTTTCTGCAATACTCTAAAACAAGGAAAAAACAGAAACTGACACTAGGCTCTGGGTTAATAGGTGTTGGGGAACGTAGCAGAAATTCAAAATTTTCCTACGTGTCACCAAGATCTATCTATGGAGAGACTAGCAACGAGGGGAAGGAGAGTGCATCTACATACCCTTGTAGATCGCTAAGCGGAAGCGTTCAAGTGAACGGGGTTGATGGAGTCGTACTCGTCGTGATCCAAATCACCGATGACCAAGTGCCGAACGGACGGCACCTCCGCGTTCAACACACGTACAGCCCGGTGACGTTTCCCATGCCTTGATCCGGCAAGGAGAGAGGGAGAGGTTGAGGAAGACTCCATCCAGCAGCAACACAACGGCGTGGTGGTGTTGGAGGAGCGTGGCAATCCTGCAGAGCTTCGCCAAGCACCACGGGATATGAGGAGAAAGAGAGGGAGGGCTGCACCAACAGGCAGAGATTAGATCGCCTGTTATGGGCAGCCCTAGGCCTCACTATATATAGGGGAGAGGGAGGAGGGTGCGCCCCCTCTAGGGTTCCCACCCCTAGGAGGGGCGGCAGCCCTAGATGGGAAAGGGGGGCGGCCAAGAGGGGGAGAGGGAAGGCCCCCCCTAGGATGGGCCTTAAGGCCCATCTGGACCTAGGGTTTGCCCCCTCCCACTCTCCCATGTGCCTTGGGCCCTTGTGGGGGGCGCACCAGCCCATCTAGGGCTGGTCCCCTCCCACACTTAGCCCACGCAAGCCTCCGGGGTTGGTGGCCCCACTTGGTGGACCCCCGGGACCATCCCGGTGGTCCCGGTACGTTACCGATAAACCCCGAAACTTTTCCGGTGACCAAAACAGGACTTCCCATATATAAATCTTTACCTCCGGACCATTCCGGAACTCCTCGTGATGTCCGGGATCTCATCCGGGACTCCGAACAACATTCGGTAACCACATACAAACTTCCTTTATAACCCTAGCGTCATCGAACCATAAGTATGTAGACCCTATGGGTTCGGGAGACATGCAGACATGACCGAGACGTTCTCCGGTCAATAACCAACAACGGGATCTGGATACCCATGTTGGCTCCCACATGTTCCACGATGATCTCATCGGATGAACCACGATGTCATGGACTTAATCAATCCCGTATACAATTCCCTTTGTCTATCGGTACGATACTTGCCCGAGATTCGATCGTCGGTATACCGATACCTTGTTCAATCTCGTTACCGGCAAGTCTCTTTACTTGTTCCGTAACACATCATCCCGTGATCAACTCCTTGATCACATTGTGCACATTATGATGATGTCCTACCGAGTGGGCCCAGAGATACCTCTCCGCTTACACGGAGTGACAAATCCCAGTCTCGATTCGTGCCAACCCAACAGACACTTTCGGAGATACCCGTAGTGCACCTTTATAGTCACCCAGTTACGTTGTGACATTTGGCACACCCAAAGCACTCCTACGGTGTCCGGGAGTTGCACAATCTCATGGTCTAAGGAAATGATACTTGACATAAGAAAAGCTTTAGCATACGAACTACACGATCTAGTGCTATGCTTAGGATTGGGTCTTGTCCATCACATCATTCTCCTAATGATGTGATCCCGTTATCAACAACATCCAATGTCCATGGTCAGGAAACCGTAACCATCTATTCATCAACGAGCTAGTCAACTAGAGGCTTACTAGGGACATGGTGTTGTCTATGTATCCACACATGTATCTGAGTTTCCTATCAATACAATTCTAGCATGGATAATAAACGATTATCATGAACAAGGAAATATAATAATAATCAATTTATTATTGCCTCTAGGGCATATTTCCAACAGTCTCCCACTTGCACTAGAGTCAATAATCTAGTTCACATCGCCATGTGATTAACACTCACAGGTCACATCGCCATGTGACTAACACCCAAGAGTTTACTAGAGTCAGTAGTCTAGTTCACATCACTATGTGATTAACACTCAATGAGTTCTAGGTTTGATCATGTTGCTTGTGAGAGAGGTTTTAGTCAACGGGTCTGCAACATTTAGATCCGTATGTACTTCGCAAATTTCTATGTCATCTTGTAGATGCAACTACTACGCTACATTTGGAGCCATTTCAAATAATGGTTCTACTTGGAGCTATTCCAAATTGTTGCTCCATTATACGTATCCGGTATCTCTACTTAGAGCTATCCGGATAGGTGTTAAGCTTGCATCGACGTAACTCTTTACGTCAAACTCTTTATCACCTCCATAACCGAGAAACATATCCTTATTCCTCTAAGGATAATTTTGACTGCTATCTGGTGATCTACTCCTAGATCACCTTTGTACCCTCTAGCCAGACATGTGGCAAGGCACACATCAGGTGCGGTACACAGCATAGCATACTATGGAGCCTATGTCTAAGCATAGGGGACGACCTTCGTCCTTTCTCTTTGTTCTGCCGTGGTCGAGCTTTAAGTCTTAACTTCATACCTTACAACTCAGGCAAGAACTCCTCCTTTGACTGATCCATCTTGAACAGCTTCAAGATCATGTCAAGGTATGTGCTCATTTGAAAGTACCATTAAGCGTTTTGATCTATCCTTATAGATCTTTATGCTCAATGTTCAAGTAGCTTAATCCAGGCTTTCCATTGAAAAACACTTTCCAAATAACCCTATATGCTTTCCAGAAATTCTACATCATTTCTGATCAACAATATGCCAACAACATATACTCATCAGAAATTCTATAGTGCTCCCACTCACTTCTTTGGAAATACAAGTTTCTCATAAACTTTGTATACACCCAAAATCTTTGATCATCTCATCAAAGTGTATATTCGAACTCCGAGATGCTTACTCCCGTCCTTAGAAGGATTGCTGGAGCTTTGCATACTTATTAGCATCTTTCAGGATTGACAAAACATTCCGGTTGTATCACATACATCCTTTCCTCAAGAAAATCGTGAGGAAACAATGTTTTGACATCCTATCTGCAAGATTTCACAAATAATGCAGTGATTGCTAATATAATTCCAACAGACTCTTAGCATCGCTATGAGTGAGAAAGTCTCATCGTAGTCAACTCCTTGAACTTGTTGGGAAACATCTTAACGACAAGTCGAGCTTTCTTAATGGTGATACTTACCATCATTGTCCGTCTTCCTTTTAAAATCCACATGTACCTAACAGCCTTACGACCATCAAGTAGTTCTTCCAAAGTCTACACTTTGTTTTCATGTATGGATCCTTTCTCAGATTATATGGCCTCGAGCCATTTTGGAATCCAGGCCCACCATCGCTTCTCCATAGCTCGTAGGTTCACTGTTGTCTAGCAACATGACTTCCAAGACAGGATTACGTACCACTCTGAAGTAGTACGTATCCTTGTCATCCTACGAGGTTTGATAGTGACTTGATCTGAAGTTTCATGATTAATATCATAATCTTCCACTTCAATTGGTGTAGGTGCCATAGGAACAACTCTTTGTGCCCTGCTATACACTAGTTGAAGTGATGGTTCAATATCCTCATCAAGTCTCCACCATCCTCCCACTCAATTCTTTCGAGAGAAACCTTTCCTCGAGAAAGGACCCGATTCTAGAAACAATCCCTTATTGCTTTCGAATCTGAGATAGGAATTATACCCAACTGTTTTGGGTGTCCTATGAAGATGCATTTATCTGCTTTGGGTTCGAGCTTATTAGCCTGAAACCTTTTTCACATAAGCATCGCAGCCCCAAACTTTTAAGAAATGACAGCTTAGGTTTCTCTAAACCATAGTTCATACGGTGTCATCTCATCGGAATTACGTGGTGCCCTATTTAAAGTGAATGTGGTTGTCTCTAATGCCTAACCCATAAACTATCGTGGTAATTCGATAAGAGACATCATGGTACGCATCATATCCAATAGGGTGCAGTTATGATGTTCGGACACACCATCACACTATGGTGTTCCAGGCTGTATTAGTTGTGAAACAATTTCCACAATGTCTTAATTCTGTGCCAAACTCGTAATTCAGATATTCATCTCTATGATCATATCATAGATCTTTTATCCTCTTGTCACGACGATCTTTTAACTTCACCCTGAAATTACTTGAACCTTTCAATAATTCAGACTCATGATTTATCAAGTAAATATACTCTACATCTACTCAAATCATCTGTGAAGCAAGAACATAACGATATCCACTACATGCCTCAGCAATCATTGGACTATACACATCAAAATGTATTACTTCCAACAAGTTGCTTTCTAGTTCCATTTTACTGAAACCGAGGCTTTCAGTCATCTTGCCCATGTGGTATGATTTCCATGTCTCAAGTGATTCAAGATCAAGTGAGTTCAAACGGTCCATTTGCATGGAGTTTCTTCATGCATATACACCAATAGACATGGTTCGCATGTCTCAAACTTTTCAAAAACGAGTGAGCCCAAAGATCCATCAACATGGAGCTTCTTCATGCGTTTTATACCGATATGACTTACGTGGCAGTGCCACAAGTAGGTGGTACTATCATTACTATCCTATATCTTTTGGCATGAACATGTGTATCACTACGATCGAGATTCAATAAACCATTCATTTTAGGCATAAGACCATTGAAGGTATTATTCAAATAAACAAAGTAACCATTATTCTCCTTAAATGAATAACCGTATTGTGATAGACATAATCCAATCATGTCTATGCTCAACGCAAACACCAAATAACAATTATTTAGGTTTAACACCAATCTCGATGGTAGAGGGAGTGTGCGATGCTTGATCACATCAACATTGGAAACACTTCCAACACATATCATCAGCTCACCTTTAGCTAGTCTCTGTTTATTCCGTAGCTTTTATTTCGAGTTACTAACACTTAGCAACCGAACCGGTATCTAATACCCTGGTGCTACTAGGAGTACTAGTAAAGTACACATTAACATAATGTATATCCAATATACTTCCATCGACAGCCTTCTCATCCACCAAGTATCTAGGGTAATTCTGCTCTAGTGGTTGTTCCCCTTATTACAGAAGCACTTAGTCTCGGGTTGGGGTTCAACTTTGGGTTTCTTCATTAGAGAAGCAGCTGATTTGCTGTTTCATGAAGTATCCCTTCTTTCCCTTGCCCTTCTTGAAACTAGTGGTTTCACCAACCATCAACAATTGATGCTCCTTCTTGATTTCTACTTTTGCGGTGTCAGACATCGTGAATAACTCAAGGATCATCATATATGTCCCTGATATATTATAGTTCATCACGAAGCTCTAGTAGCTTGGTGGTAATGACTTCGGAGAAACATCACTATCTCATCTGGAAGATCAACTCCCACTCGATTCAAATGATTGTTGTACTCAGACAATCTGAGCACAAGCTCAACAATTGAGCTTTCCTCCCTTAGTTTGTAGGTTAAGAAAATCATCGGAGGTCTTATACCTCTTGACGTGGGCACGAGCCTGAAATCCCAATTTCAGCCCTCGAAACATCTCATATGTTTCGCGACGTTTCAAAACATCTTCGATGCCTCAACTCTAAACCGTTTAACTGAACTATCACGTAGTTATCAAAACGTGTATGTTAGATGTTTGCAACATCCACAGACGACGTTCGAGGTTCAGCACACTGAGCGGTGCATTAAGGACATAAGCCTTCTATGAAGCAATGAGGACAATCCTCAGTTTACGGACCTAGTCCGCATAATTGCTACTATCAACTTTCAACTAAATTTTCTCTAGGAACATATCTAAATAGTAGAACTAAAGCGCGAGATACGACATAATTTGCAAAGACCTTTTGACTATGTTCAGGATAATTAAGTTCATCTTATGAACTCCCACTCAGATAGACATCCCTCTAGTCATCTAAGTGATTACATGATCCGAGTCAACTAGGCCGTGTCCGATCATCACGTGAGACGGACTAGTCAACATCGGTGAACATCTTCATGTTGATCGTATCTTCTATACGACTCATGCTCAACCTTTCGGTCTTCTGTGTTCCGAGACCATGTCTGTACACATGCTAGGCTCGTCAAGTCAACCTAAGTGTTTCGCGTGTGTAAATCTGTCTTACACCCGTTGTATGTGAACGTTAGGATCAAACACCCGATCATCACGTGGTGCTTTGAAACAACGAACTGTCGCAACGGTGCATAGTTAGGGGGAACACTTTCTTGAAATTTTAAAGAGGGGTCATCTTATTTACTACCGTTGTTCTAAGCAAATACGATGTATAAACATGATAAACATCACATGCAATCAAATAATAGTGACATGATATGGCCAATATCATATAGCTCCTTGATCTCCATCTTGGGGCTCCATGATCATCTTGTCACCGGCATGACACCATGATCTCCATCATCGTGTCTTCTTGAAGTTGTCTCGTCAACTATTACTTCTACTACTACAGCTAACGGTTAGCAATAAAGTAAAGTAATTACGTGACGTTTATGTTGACACGCAGGTCATAAATAAATAAAGACAACTCCTATGGCTCCTGCCGGTTGTCATATTCATCGACATGCAAGTCGTGATTCCTATTACAAGAACATGATCAATCTCATACATCACATATATCATTCATCACATCCTTTTGGCCATATCACATCACATAGCATACCCTGCAAAAACAAGTTAGACATCCTCTAATTGTTGTTTGCATGTTTTACGTGGCTGCTATGGGTTTCTAGCAAGAACGTTTCTTACCTACGCAAAGACCACAACGTGATATGCCAATTGCTATTTACCCTTCATAAGGACCCTTTTCATCGAATCCGATCTGACTAAAGTGGGAGAGACAGACACCCGCCACCCACCTTATGCAACTAGTGCATGTTTGTCGGCGGAACCGGTCTCACGTAAGCGTACGTGTAAGGTTGGTCCGGGCCGCTTCATCCCACAATGCCGCAAAATCAGGATTGGACTAGTAACGGTAAGCATATTGAACAAAATCAACGCCCACAACTACTTTGTGTTCTACTCGTGCATAGAATCTACGCAATAGACCTAGCTCTGATACCACTGTTGGGGAACGTAGCAGAAATTCAAAATTTTCCTACGTGTCACCAAGATCTATCTATGGAGAGACTAGCAACGAGGGGAAGGAGAGTGCATCTACATACCCTTGTAGATCGCTAAGCGGAAGCGTTCAAGTGAACGGGGTTGATGGAGTCGTACTCGTCGTGATCCATATCACCGATGACCAAGTGCCGAACGGACGGCACCTCCGCATTCAACACACGTACAGCCCGGTGACGCCTCCCATGCCTTGATCCAGCAAGGAGAGAGGGAGAGGTTGAGGAAGACTCCATCCAGCAGCAACACAATGGCGTGGTGGTGTTGGAGGAGCGTGGCAATCCTGCAGAGCTTCGCCAAGCACCACGGGATATGAGGAGAAAGAGAGGGAGGGCTGCACCAACAGGCAGAGATTAGATCGCCTGTTATGGGCAGCCCTAGGCCTCACTATATATAGGGGAGAGGGAGGAGGGTGCGCCCCCTCTAGGGTTCCCACCCCTAGGAGGGGCGGCAGCCCTAGATGGGAAAGGGGGGCGGCCAAGAGGGGGAGAGGGGAGGCGCCCCCTAGGGTGGGCCTTAAGGCCCATCTGGACCTAGGGTTTGCCCCCTCCCACTCTCCCATGTGCCTTGGGCCCTTGTGGGGGGGCGCACCAGCCCACCTGGGGCTGGTCCCCTCCCACTCTTAGCCCACGCAAGCCTCCGGGGTTGGTGGCCCCACTTGGTGGACCCCCGGGACCCTCCTGGTGGTCCCGGTACGTTACCGATAAACCCCGAAACTTTTCCGGTGACAAAAACAGGACTTCCCATATATAAATCTTTACCTCCGGACCTTTCCGGAACTCCTCGTGACGTCCGGGATCTCATCCGGGATTCCGAACAACATTCGGTAACCACATACAAACTTCCTTTATAACCCTAGCGTCATCGAACCTTAAGTGTGTAGACCCTACGGGTTCGGGAGACATGCAGACATGACCGAGACGTTCTTCGGTCAATAACCAACAGCGGGATCTGGATACCCATGTTGGCTCCCACATGTTCCATGATGATCTCATCAGATGAACCACGATGTCATGGACTTAATCAATCCCGTATACAATTCCCTTTGTCTATCGGTATGATACTTGCCCGAGATTCGATCGTCGGTATACCGATACCTTGTTCAATCTCGTTACCGGCAAGTCTCTTTACTCGTTCCGTAACACATCATCCCGTGATCAACTCCTTGATCACATTGTGCACATTATGATGATGTCCTACCGAGTGGGCCCAGAGATACCTCTCCGCTTACACGGAGTGACAAATCCCAGTCTCGATTCGTGCCAACCCAACAGACACTTTCGGAGATACCCGTAGTGCACCTTTATAGTCACCCAGTTACGTTGTGACGTTTGGCACACCCAAAGCACTCCTACGGTGTCCGGGAGTTGCACAATCTCATGGTCTAAGGAAATGATACTTGACATAAGGAAAGCTTTAGCATACGAACTACACGATCTAGTGCTATGCTTAGGATTGGGTCTTGTCCATCACATCATTCTCCTAATGATGTGATCCCGTTATCAACAACATCCAATGTCCATGGTCAGGAAACCGTAACCATCTATTCATCAACGAGCTAGTCAACTAGAGGCTTACTAGGGACATGGTGTTGTCTATGTATCCACACATGTATCTGAGTTTCCTATCAATACAATTCTAGCATGGATAATAAACGATTATCATGAACAAGGAAATATAATAATAATCAATTTATTATTGCCTCTAGGGCATATTTCCAACAATAGGTTAGTCCCAAAAATCATATAAAATACCATATAAATGCATATAAAACATCCAAGGTTGATAATATAATAGCATGGAACAATCAAAAATTACAGATACGTTGGAGACGTATCACTGTGCCGTTCTCGCCAGTTGTTATCCCCGAGCCAGATGTTACTGCCGCCACCTGAGAAGCAACACCGGTCGTTTGGGCTGCCATGGCCGCCCGGTCGCAGATTGCGGCCGCGCTCATGCACCTTCTTAGAACACGCATGGCGGTTGTGGCCGTGCTCTTGCCGGAGTGGGCCATCGAAGTTGCCCTCACGACGCGGGTCCATGTGCCCATCTTTCACCGGCTATGATTGAATAGTGAAATGATATTTGGGAGCGAGCTAGTGTGCTTGAGATGTCCGCTATGGACTTTAGCCGACGCACCTTCTTGCGTAAGCCATAGGCGTACTATACACCGAAGGTGCTCCAAGATATTTTGTACTACATCTCACATGGTTGGTGATAATAAACTATGTCTGATGTACTTGATTTGAATTACAAAATGGGGTCACAGCGGCAATTGACTCTATTTGAATTGCTAGACCTTTTATCTGCAGTGAACATGCAACTATATGTGTGTCGTAAAAGAATTGGAATTATTCAGGATTCGTTTGAACATTTTATACATTAAATTGGTTTTCTAGCCATTTCAGGTGCACAATTCAAAATTAAACTACATGCACATGCTCCAGTGCATGTAATTTGGTTGAAAAATCAAATATGTGTCCTTGGGTGCATGCTTAGGTCCCATGCAAGAAATGGGAGTGAATTTCAAACACCGGGGCACCGTTGATTGCCGGCAAAACATTGAGATGCCTCATTTTCAAATTCTAGTAAATCCAAAACTCATCTGAAATTCATAAAACTTGGCATGCTATCATGGAGCAGCATCAACATGTCGTGGTAAAAATTTTGTACCATTTGGGGCAGGTTTGGGTATATGCTTCTCATAAACCAGAGCTTCTCACAACAAGCATGATGATTTCGGTAGGGAACGTCCCACGTTTGGGGACGAAACAATATCCATTGCCTCTTATTGCTTCCAAAAAAATTCTCGTGTCAACATAGAACAACAGGAGTGTTGTATCATTTTTTGTGATTTTTCAAGGTTCGTTTGGACATTTTTATGCATTAACTGAGTTTTCAATGCATTTATGTGCACAATTCAATTTTGAACTACATGCACATGCTCCAGTGCATATAATTTGGTTGAAAAATCAAATATGTGTCCTTGGGTGCATGCTTAGGTCACATGCAAGAAATGGGAATGAATTTCAAACACCAGGGCACCGTTGATTGCCGGCAAAACATTGAGATGTCTGGTTTTTAGATTCTAGTAAATCCAAAACTCGTCTGAAATTCATGAAACTTGGCATGCTATCATGGAGCGGGATCAACATGCCGTGGTAAAATATTTGTCCCATTTGGGGCTGGTTTGGGTATATGGTTCTCACAAACCAGAGCTTCTCACAACAAGCATGATGGTTTCCGTAGGGAACGTCCCACCTTTGGGGACGAAACAATATCCATTGAGTCTTATTACTTCCGAAACAATTCTCGTGACAACATAGAACAACAGGAGTGTTGTGTCAATCTTTGTGATTTTTCGGGGTTCGTTTGGACATTTTTATGCATTAACTGAGTTTTCAATGCATTTATGTGCATAATTCAAATTTGAACTACATGCACATGCTCTAGTGCATATAATTTGGTTGAAAAATAAAATATGTGTCCTTGGGTGCATGCTTAGGTCCCATGCAAGAAATGGGAATGAATTTCAAACACCACGGCACCGTTGATTGCCAGCAAAACATTGAGATGCCTGGTTTTTAAATTCTAGTAAATCCAAAACTCATCTGAAATTCATGAAACTTGGCATGCTATCATGGAGCGGCATCAACATGTTGTGGTAAAAAATTTGTCCCATTTGGGGCAGGTTTGGGTATATGCTTCTCACAACAAGCGTGATGGTTTTGATAGGGAACGTCCCACCTTCGGGGACAAAATGATATCCATTGCCTCTTATTGCTTCCAAACATTTTCTCGTGTCAACATAGAACAACATGAGGGTTGTGTCATTTTTTGTGATTTTTCGGGGTTCATTTGGACATTTTTATGCATTAACTTAGTTTTCAATGCATTTCTGTGCATAATTCAAATTTGAACTACATGCACATGCTTTATTGCATATAAATTGGTTGAAAAATCTAATCTGTATCCTTGGGTGAATTTCTTGGTCCCATGCAAGAAATGAGAATAAATTTCAAACACTAGGGCACCGTTGATTGCCGTCAAAATGTTGAGATGCCTGGTTTTTAAATTCTAGTAAATCCAAAACTCGATTGAAATTCATGAAACTTGGCATGTTATCATGGAGCAGCATCAACATGCCATGGTAAAAGTTTTGTCCCGTTTGGGGCAGGTTTGGGTATATGCTTCTCACAACAAGCATGATGGTTTGGGTAGGGAACGTCCCACCTTTGGGGACGAAATGATATCCATTGCCTCTTATTGCTTCCAAAAAATTTCTCGTGTCAACATAGAACAATAGGAGTGTTATGTCAATTTTTGTGATTTTTCGGGGTTCGTTTGGACATTTTTATGCATTAACTAAGTTTTCAATGCATTTATGTGCATCATTCAAATTTGAACTACATGCACATGCTCCAGTGCATATAAGTTGGTTGAAAAATCAAATATGTGTCCTTGGGTGCATACTTAGGTCCCATGCAAGAAATGAGAATGAATTTCAAACACCAGGGTACCGTTGATTACCGGCAAAACATTGAGATGCCTAGTTTTTAAATTCTAGTAAATCCAAAACTCGTGGGAAATTCATGAAACTTGGCATGCTATCATGGAATGGCACCCGACATGCTGTGGCATTTTTCGTGTCCATTTTCTGAGAAGGCGCACTTGAATAATGACAGCCAACAAAGGCATTTTGAAAAAATAGCTGCCACTTTAATATCTCAAACGTTTGTATAATTCAAATCGTGTGCGTTCTGTTAACCATTCACGTGACGACACGTGTCTTGGTTTTAGTGGTTGTTAAAGTAGTTTTAATATAATTTCTTTTAATGGAGCAAGGTATAGTAAGTACTCCGGGATCTCCAAGTTTCTTTGGTATTCCACCCTTAAAAGTATAATTAGCAAGCATGGTGGAAATTTCAGCTTCTAATATCTTTATTTTATTAGTAATGATATCCTTCATATATTTAGCATAAGGATTTGTTTTGAGCACATCAGTTAATCGCATACGCAAAAAGATAGGCCTAATCATTTCAGCAATTCGCTCAAAATCCTCGTCATCCTTTTTCTTGGATGGTTTCGGAGGAAAGGGCATGGGTTTCTGAACCCAAGGTTCCCTTTCTTTACCATGTTTCCTAGCAACAAAGTCTCTTTTATCATAACGTTGATTCTTTGATTGTGGGTTATCAAGATCAACAGCAGGTTCAATTTCTACATCATTATCATTACTAGGTTGAGCATCATCATGAACATCATCATTAATATTTTTACTAGGTTCATGTTCATTACCAGATTGTGTTTCAGCATCAGACATAGAAATATCATTTGGATTATCAGGTGGTTCAGCAATAGGTTCACTAGAAGTTTGCACAGTTCTATCATTTTTCTTTTTCTTCTTTTTAGAAAAACTAGGAATATCAATATTATTTCTTTGAGAATCTTGCTCGATTCTCTTAGGGTGGCCTTCAGGATACAAAGGTTCCTAAGTCATTCTACTAGTTCTAGTAGCCAGTCTAACGGCATAATCATTTTTCTTACTATTCATTTCATAAAGCACTTCTTTTTGAGCCTTAATTACTTGTTCTACTTGAGTGGTAACCATAGAAGCATGTTTGATAACAAGTTTAAGTTCACCTTTAATATCAGCCATATAATCACCCAAGCATCTAATCATATAAGCATTTTCTTTTAATTGTCTACCAAAATAAGCATTGAAGTAGTCTTGCTTAAACATAAAATTATCAAACTCATCCGAGCACTGACTAGCAATTTTAGTAGGAGGGATCTCAGCTTTATCATATCTATAGAGAGAATTTACCTTTACTACCTGTGTCGGGATATCGGGATCAGGAGGTTCTTCAGTAAATAAAGAATTGAGATCATATGTTTCTTCAACAGGCGGTATATTAAGACCATGTATTTCTTCAATAGGAGGTAAATTCTGAATGTATTTAGCTTTAATACCTTTTTCTTTCATAGATTTATTTGCCTCTTGCATATCTTCGGGACTGACAAATAGAACACCTCTCTTCTTCGGAGTTGGTTTAGCAATAGGTTCAGTAATTGGAGCAGGAGTTGGCTCAGGAGCTGGCTCAGGAGGTGCCCAATTATTTTCATTTGTCAACATATTATTCAATAGAATTTCAGCTTCATCCGGCGTTCTTTCCCTGAAAAGAGAACCAGCACAACTATCCAGGTAATCTCTGGAAGCATCGGTTAGTCCATTATAAAAGATATCAAGTATTTCAGGTTTCTTAAGAGGATGATCAGGCAAAGCATTAAGTAGCTTGAGAAGCCTCCCCCAAGCTTGTGGGAGACTCTCTTCTTTAATTTGCACGAAGTTGTATATTTCCCTCAAAGCAGCTTGTTTCTTATGAGCAGGGAAATATTTAGCAGAGAAGTAATAAATCATATCCTGGGGACTATGCACACAACCAGGATCAAGAGAATTAAACCATATTTTAGCATCACCCTTTAATGAGAACAAAAATATTTTGAGTATATAAAAGTAACGCGATCTCTCATCATTAGTGAACAGGGCATCTATAGCATTTAACTTAGTAAGATGTACCACAACAGTTTCAGATTCATAGCCATAAAACGGATCAGATTCAACCAAAGTAATTATATCAGGATCAACAGAGAATTCATAATCCTTATCAGGAACACATATAGGTGAAGTAGCAAAAGCAGGGTCAGGTTTCATTTTATCTCTAAGTGATTCTTTGTTCCGTTTAATTAATAACCTCTTAAGCTCATATCTATCTCTGCAAGCTAAAATAGCGGCAGAAGATTCCATATCAAAAAGATAGCCCTCAGGAATAACATGCATATTTTCATCATCACTATCATCATCGTATTCAGATCTAATAATTTCTTTTTCTCTAGCCCTAGAAATTTGTTCATCAAGAAATTCACTAAGGGGCACAGTAGTATCAGGCTTAGAAGCAGTTTCATCATAAGTATCATGCATAGCAGAAGTGGCATCATCAATAACATGCGACATATCAGAACGGATAGCAGAAGCAGGTGTAGGTGTCGCCAACTTACTCATAACAGAAGGTGAATCAAGTGCAGAGCTAGATGGCAGTTCCTTACCTCCTCTCATAGTTGAGGGATATATCTTGGTTTTTGGATCTCTCAAGTTCTTCATAGTGTCCAGCAGATATAAATCCCAAGTGACTCAAAGAATAGAGCTATGCTCCCTGGCAACGGCGCCAGAAATTTGTCTTGATAACCCACAAGTATAGGGGATCGCAACAGCTTTCGAGGGTAGAGTATTCAACCCAAATTTATTGATTCGACACAAGGGGAGCCAAAGAATATTCTCAAGTATTAGCAGCTGATTTGTCAATTCAACCACACCTGGAAACTTAGTATCTGTAGCAAAGTGTTTAGTAGCACAGTAATATGATAGTGGTGGTAGCGGCAACAAAAGTAAAGACAGCAAAAGTTATGTTTTTGGTATTTTGTAGTGATTGTAACAGTAGCAGCGGGAAGGTAAATAAGTGTAAACCAGTATATGGAAAACTCGTAGGCAGCGGATCAGTGATGGATAATTATGCCGGATGCGGTTCATCATGTAACAGTCATAACATAGGGTGACACAGAACTAGCTCCAATTCATCAATGTAATGTAGGCATGCATTCTGTATATAGTCATACGTGCTTATGGAAAAGAACTTGCATGACATCTTTTGTCCTACCCTCCCGTGGCAGCGGGGTCCTATTGGAAACTAAGGGATATTAAGGCCTCCTTTTAATAGAGAACCGGAACAAAGCATTAGGCGCGCGGGCCTCGGGGGCCGACCTCGGGCCCGGGCGGGCTGGCGGCGCGGATGTTCCGGGGTGCCATGTGGCGGCTCCGGAGTGGCTGGGGCGCAGCGGCGGACGTGTCCGGTGGCGCGGAGGAACAGGGCTAGGGTTTCGGGATCTGGATTTTCAAGGAGATGCACATATTTATAGGTAGAGGGAGCTAGGAGAGTCCAAATGAGGTGCAGTTTTCGGCCATGCAATCGTGATCGAACGGCCGAGAGGATGAAGAGGGTTTGGATGGGTTTTGGGCCACTTTGGAGGGGTGTTGGGCTGCAACACACATGAGGCCTTTACGGTTCCTCGGTTAACCGGTGCAGTATCAACGGACTCCAAATGGCACGAAACTTGACAGGCGGTCTACCGGTGGTGTACCAAGGCCACTTGGCAAATCTGGGTCCATTCCGAGAATGTTTAACACCCGCACACGAAAAGAGGCAAAAGGGGACGCCGGAGGACGTAGGAGCGCCGGAATGCAAAATGGACAACGGGGAAAATGCTCGGATGCATGAGACGAACATGTATGCAAATGCGATGCACATGATGACATGATATGAGATGCATGACATGAACAGAATGCAAAACGAAGACAAAACCCAACCATGAGGGAATATCATAACTTCGAGCCGAAAATGGCAAGAGTTGGAATACAAATATGGTAAATTACATCCGGGGTGTTACAGCCGCCTCCTTCCTTCTCTTCCCTCTTCCCCTTCCTTGTCCCCTACTCCTACGACTTGGAAGGGGAGGAATCCTACTCCCGGTGGGAGTAGGACTCCTCCAGGGCGCGCCATAGGGGCCGGCCCTCTCCCCTTCCTCCAATCCTTTATATACGTGGCCAGGGGGCACCCCATAGACACAACAATTGATCTCTTGGATCTTTTAGCCGTGTGCGGTGCCCCTCTCCACCATAGTCCACCTCGATAATATCGTAGCGGTGCTTAGGCGAAGCCCTGCGATGGTAGAACATCAACATCGTCACCACACCATCGTGCTGACGGAACTCTCCCTCAAAGCTCGGCTCGATCGGAATTCGAGGGACGTCATCGAGTTGAACGTGTGTAGAACTCGGAGGTGCCGTGCGTTTGGTACTTGATCGGTCGGATCATGAAGACGTACGACTACATCAACCGTGTTGTGCTAACGCTTCCGCTTTCGGTCTACGAGGGTACGTGGACACACTCTCCCCTCTCGTTGCTATGCATCACCATGATCTTGCGTTGTGCGTAGGAAATTTTTGAAATTACTACGTTCCCCAACAGTGCCATCCGAGCCTGGTTTTATGCGTTGATATTATATGCACGAGTAGAACACAAGTGAGTTATGGGCGATACAAGTCATACTGCTTACCAGCATGTCATACTTTGGTTCGGCGGTATTGTTGGATGAAGTGGCCCGGACCGACATTACGCGTATGCTTACGCGAGACTAGTTCTACCGATGTGCTTTGCACACAGGTGGCTGGCGGCTGTCAGTTTCTCCAACTTTAGTTGAACCGAGTATGGCTACGCCCGGTCCTTGACAAGGTTAAAACAGCACTAACTTGACGAACTATCATTGTGGTTTTGATGCGTAGGTAAGAATGGTTCTTGCTCAGCCCGTAGCAGCCACGTAAAACTTGCAACAACAAAGTATAGGATGTCTAACTTGTTTTTGCAGGGCATGTTATGATGTGATATGGTCAAGACATAATGCTATATTTTATTGTATGAGATGATCATGTTTTGTAATTGAGTTATCGGCAACTGGCAGGAGCCATATGGTTGTCGCTTTAGTGTATGCAATGCAATCGCCCTATAATTGCTTTACTTTATCACTAAGCGGTAGCAATATTCGTAGAAGTAATAGTTGTCGAGACGACAACGATGATACGATGGAGATCAAGGTGCCGCACCGGTGACGATGGTGATCATGACGGCGCTTCGAAGATGGAGATCACAAGCACAAGATGATGATGACCATATCATATCACTTATATTGATTGCATGTGATGTTCATCTTTTATGCATCATATTTTGCTTTGATTGACGGTAGCATTATAAGATGATCTCTCACTAAATTTCAAGATGAAAGTGTTCTCCCTGAGTATGCACCATTGCCAAAGTTGGTCGTGCCCAGACACCACATGATGATCGGGTGTGATAAGCTATACGTCCATCTACAACGGGTGCAAGCCAGTTTTGCACACGCAGAATACTCAGGTCAAACTTGACGAGCCTAGCATATGCAGATATGGCCTCGGAACACTGAGACCGAAAGGTCGAGCATGAATCATATAGTAGATATGATCAACATAATGATGTTCACCATTGAAAACTACTCCATTTCACGTGATGATCGGTTATGGTTTAGTTGATATGGATCACGTGATCACTTAGATGATTAGAGGGATGTATATCTAAGTGGGAGTTCTTAAGTAATATGATTAATTGAACTTTAATTTATCATGAACTTAGTCCTGGTAGTATTAGCATATCTATGTTTTAGATCAATAGCTGTTGAAAGATGTTAGTAGCAATGATGCGGAATGGATCCGTGATCTGAGGATTATCCTCATTGCTGCACAGAAGAATTATGTCCTCGATGCACCGCTAGGTGACAGACCTATTACAGGAGCAGATGCAGACGTCATGAACGTTTGGCTAGCTCAATATGATGACTACTTGACAGTTTAGTGCACCATGCTTAACAGCTTAGAATCGGGACTTCAAAGACGTTTTGAACGTCATGGATCATATGAGATGTTCCAGGAGTTGAAGTTAATATTTCAAGCAAATACCCGAGTTAAGAGATATGAAGTCTCCAACAAGTTCTATAGCTAAAAAGATGGAGGAGAATAGCTCAAGCAGTGAGCATGTGTTTAGATTGTCTGGGTACTACAATCGCTTGAATCAAGTTGGAGTTAATCTTCCAGATAAAATAGTGATTGACAGAATTCTCTAGTCGCAATCACCAAGTTAGTAGAACTTCGTGATGAACTATAGTATGCAAGGGATGACGTAAACGATTCCCGAGCTTTTCATGATGATGAAATCGATGAAGGTAGAAATCAAGAAAGAGCATCAAGTGTTGATGATTAACAAGACCACTAGTTTCAAGAAAAGGGTAAAGGGAAAGAAAGGGAACTTCAAGAAGAACGGCAAGCAAGTTGTTGCTCAAGTGAAGAAGCCCAAGTCTGGACCTAAGCCTGAGACTAAGTGCTTCTACTGCGAAGGGACTGGTCACTAGAAGCGGAAATGCCCTGAATATTTAGTGGATAAGAAGGATGGCAAACTGAACAAGGGTATATTTGATATACAGGTATTTTTCGGAGTACCGGGGAGTTACGGGAATACGGGGGAAGATGTATATGGGCCTTATTGGGCTTTGGGAGAGAGAGAGAGAGAGGCAGGTTGCGCCCCCCCCCCCCCAATGACTAGTCCGAATTGGACTAGGGGGAGGGGCGGCGCCCCCTCCTTCCTTCTCTTCCCTCTTCCCCTTCCTTGCCCCCTACTCCTACTACTTGGAAGGGGAGGAATCCTACTCCCGATGGCCGTAGGACTCCTCCAGGGCATGGCATAGGGGCCGGCCCTCTCCCCTTCCTCCACTCCTTTATATACGTGGCCAGGGGGCACCCCATAGACACAACAATTGATCTCTTGGATCTTTTAGCCGTGTGTGGTGCCCCTCTCCACCATAGTCCACCTCGATAATATCGTAGCGGTGCTTAGACGAAGCCCTGCGACGGTAGAACATCAACATCGTCACCACGCCATCGTGCTGACGGAACTCTCCCTCAAAGCTCAGCTGGATCGGAGTTCGAGGGACGTCATCGAGTTGAATGTGTGCAGAACTCGGAGGTGCCGTGTGTTCGGCACTTGATCGGTCAGATCGTGAAGACGTACGACTACATCAACCGCGTTGTGCTAACGCTTCCGCTTTCGGTCTACGAGGGTACGTGGACACACTCTCCCCTCTCGTTGCTATGCATCACCATGATCTTGTGTGTGCGTAAGAATTTTTTGAAATTACTACGTTCCCCAACAACACACACCGGTGGCCATGACAAGTGTGGTGCCAGTCAAAAAGGTAGGTGCTAAAATAAGAAAATAATTAACATAAGAATTTATCACAATAAAACTTCTAATAAGATTTTATCAAAGTATGCTACGCGCAGGATCACACCCCCTTGTGTGTGGTCCTCGTGTGAATAGCTTTAAATAACTTTGTTGCCATCAATGTAGGACTTCCTTATTCTTGATCCTAGAAATAAGAGTGGTGCCATTTACATATTTTACACTATGGCCCTTCATATCTAAATTTATTCTCTCCTTTAGCCCTCTTTTGATACTCGTGAGCATACTACTCCTCCGGCCCATATATCATTGCTCCCTCTCCCCCTCTCACATATCTTTCATGCCACTTTTCACTGGAGCGGTGTCGGGACAGGCAGCCTTTTTTAGAACATTCCTCTAAGCACTTTATTCACGCCGCAAGAGCATCCGGCTCCGCTCCGCTCCAAGCGCCAAGCCCTCCTTGCGCCGCTAGCCACTCCGGCCCCGATGCCCACCTGCTCGCGACGTCCACCACTCCGACGCCATCACCCACCTTGCCTGATGGCCACCTCGCCCGGCGGCCGCATCCGCGAGCTGAGATGGATGGAGTCGATTCTCTCCTCCATCAGATCTGAGGCCCCATCTTACCTCAATGTGCTCCGCTCGATGCCCCCTTGCCAGTCCCCTCCTCCACCCCCGCCATCGTCGTCAGTCATGCACCGCATCCCTCCCTTCGAGGTGCACCGTGTGGACTATGGGCATGAGGCCGACTTGGACGACGGCTGGAGGGTCGCCACAGGCGGCAAGAGGCAGCGTTCTCCGTGCAACCCCCGTTGTCGTCGCCGCAACCCTGGAGCATGCCGCGACCCGTCGCCGCCACCTCCCGACGAGTGCCCCAGCTCTCTCGGCTTCCACCCCCACTCTGAGTGCAGGCCACAACATCCGCTGCCGGTTGTGCCGCGACGTCCGCTCCCGGTTGTGCCGCTTCTTCGGCCACATCGCCAGGATCTGCACCATGCCGTGTCCCTGCTCCCACGGCTCCTTCCAAGCAGCCACAGACCTCCTCCCCGATCACCGCAAGCTCCTTCGCATCAAGCGTGGTTGGACCAAGCCAACCTGCGCCGTCCAAGCCTGGCTCCCCGTTACCCACCTCCTCTTCGGCCTCATTGCTGCGGGCACCCCCTCGCCGGCAATAGCCTCCCCCTCTACCTCCTCATCACGCGAAATCACCGCGATGTCGGGGCACCCCTCGCTGCACCAGACTCGAGGGATTCCACCAGACAGTTTCGACCACTTGGAACTCCGACAACCCCGACCCTGACCCATTCATACGGATATATGATAGGCTCAAAGCCACGGCATGCGTGCTACGGAGCTGGAGCTCATGCTTGACCGGCAGGATCTTTATGCAACTTCTCGTCTCCCACGAGCTCATCTACCGCATCGACGTTGCAGAAGACACACGCCCACTCTCCACCAGCGAAACGTGGCTACGGTGGGAGCTAAAGCGCAAGTAACTGGGCTTAACCTCTCTTGAGCGATGCATTGCATGAACATGCACGTTTCTCATGGCTCAAGGAGGGGGATACGAACACGGCCTTCCTCAAGATTTATGATTCCCATAGAAGTCAAAAAACTACATCCTTGGGAACACCATGAAGGCTCCTTCATCAGTGACGACCCCGGCATGGCCCGCACGACATTCTCTCACTTCTCCGCCACCATTGGATCCCAGGTCTTGTACGAGCACACCCTCGACCCTCATCGCTTTGACCTTTTGTCACTAGAGGAACCATTCACTAAGGACGAAGTATGGCACTCGATCAAGCTGATGCCCACAGGAAAGGCACCGGGCCCGGATGGATTTACGGCAGAATTCTTGCACTCCTGTTGGGCCATAATCAAGGAGGATATCTGTGTCGCGTTCGACAAGTTGTACACTATGAATGGCATGGGGTTTCGCAAGCTCAACGAGGCGCTCCTCACCCTACTACCCAAGAAACCGGACGCGTTGACGATCGCGAAGTACCGACCAATTAGCCTAATCCACCTCATTGCAAAGCTCTTCGCGAAGGTTCTCTCTCTCCGGCTTGCGCCACGGCTATGTGACATGGTATCCACCAATCAAAGTGCATTCATCGTTGGGAGAAGTGGGCACAACAACTTCCTCCTCGTCCAACAAACGGCGAGGCTCCTCCACAACCTCAAGGTGCCGCGCATGCTTCTCAAGTTGGACATCGCCAAGGCTTTCGACACGGTGGCATGGCCATTCCTCCTTGAGAAACTCCGCCGCCTCGGCTTTGGCTAGCAGTGGTGCGAATGGATTTCTATCCTACTATCCACTGCTTCCACGTGTGTCCTCGTCAACGGCAACCCGGGACCGCCGATCGCCCATGCCCAGGGACTGCCAAGGCGATCCGGTCTCCCCCATGTTGTTCACCTTGGTGATCGACAAGCTTAACTCACTTCTTGAGTATGCCACACAGCAGGGCATCCTGCAGCGCCTCATCACATGCCATGCCGCGTCGATCATCTCCATGTTCGCCGATGATGTGCTCATTTTTGCCACCCCGGCGCTCACGAGCTCAACGCCATCAACTTGCTACTCGAAGCTTTCGGCGGCGCATCCGGCCTTCGAACCAACTTCTTCAAATGCTTGGCATCGCCCATCAGGTGTACCGACGGCCAGATCTCCACCATTGTGGCCTCCTTCTCCTGCCCAATCGCAGATTTTCCCATCAAATACCTCAGGCTACCCCTCTCAACCTACAAGGTGTCGGCCTATGCGCTCCTACCACTCGTTGACAAACTCTCCAAGAAACTGGCTACATGGAAAGCTTCTCTGCTGTCACGTGACCAGTGGCTAGCTCTTGCCCGCCACGTCCTCTCTTCCATGCCGGTGCATATTTTGCTCGCACTGGCGATCAACCCATCCATCTTGAAGAAGATCAACCGGCTAATCCGCGATTTCCTCTGGCATGGTAACAAAGATGCACATATTGGTTGTTGCATCGTGTCCTGGCAAAAGGTGTGTCACCCCCTGGCGCTCGGTGGTCTAGTGATTCATGACCTACACCGCACCGGAGTTGCTTTACGCACACGCTGGCTCTGGCTGCAGCACACTGACCTTGCGCGCGCCTGGAAACATCTCCATCTGCCATCCGACCCTGAGGCTTCTCAGCTTTTTCATGCCTCGACAACTTGGACCCTCGGTGACGGCAACACGTACAAGTTCTGGCAGGATCATTGGCGCCATGGTAAATCTATCCCTGAGATTGCGCCCACCTTATCCTCCCTCATCCCGAGGCGACGCAGAGGATGACAACTTGTTAGTGAGGCTCTCGCCGATCGTGGCTGGATCGCGGACATCCACGGCAACCTAAACCCCCTTGCGATCATCGAGTATGTTGAGCTATGGAGATTACTCCAAGGCATTGAACTCTCCGAGGAGCCAGATAAGCTCTCCTGGAAGTGGACTATCGATGGCAACTACACGGCGTGGTCTGCCTACCACACGCCATTCCTCCGGGCTACCACCGCACCCTACCAGTAGCTCATCTGGAAGACTTGGGCTCCCTCCAATGTGAAGATCTTTCTCTGGCTAGCCTCCCTCAATCGATGTTGGACCGCCGACCGTCGTGCGCGACATGACCTGCCGCACGACCCATCTGCAAACTGTGCGGCCAGGACGACGAACCTCTCCACCACCTCCTCGTTGGGTGCGTCTTCTCGCGCATTATTTGGCATGACATCTTGGCCTGGTGCCGCATACCCACAATACCGCCCGCTGGCAGCACCGGCTTCTTCGACTGGTGGACTGCGACAAAGACAAACGTGACGGCGAGCCTACGCAAAGGACTTAACTCCCTTATCATCCTCACATCCTGGTGAAGGAAATATGCCCTAGAGGCAATAATAAAGTTATTATTTATTTCCTTATATCATAATAAATGTTTATTATTCATGCTAGAATTGTATTAACTGGAAACATAATACATGTGTGAATACATAGAAAAACAGAGTGTCACTAGTATGCCTCTACTTGACTAGCTCGTTAATCAAAGATGGTTATGTTTCCTAACCATGGACAAAAGAGTTGTTATTTGATTAACGAGATCACATCATTAGTTGAATGATCTGATTGACATGACCCATTCCATTAGCTTAGCACCCGATCGTTTAGTATGTTGCTATTGCTTTCTTCATGACTTATACATGTTCCTATGACTATGAGATTATGCAACTCCCGTTTGCCGGAGGAACACTTTGTGTGCTACCAAACGTCACAACGTAACTAGGTGATTATAAAGGAGCTCTACAGGTGTCTCCAATGGTAGATGTTGGGTTGGCGTATTTCGAGATTAGGATTTGTCACTCCGATTGTCGGAGAGGTATCTCTGGGCCCTCTCGGTAATGCACATCACATAAGCCTTGCAAGCATTGCAACTAATGAGTTAGTTGCGGGATGATGTATTACGGAACGAGTAAAGAGACTTGCCAGTAACGAGATTGAACTAGGTATTGGATACCGACGATCGAATCTCGGGCAAGTGACATACCGATGACAAAGGGAACAACGTATGTTGTTATGCGGTCTGACCGATAAAGATCTTCGTAGAATATGTAGGAGCCAATATGGGCATCCAGGTCCCGCTATTAGTTATTGACCGGAGACGTGTCTCGGTCATTTCTACATTGTTCTCGAACCGTAGGGTCCGCACGCTTACGGTTTCGATGATAGTTATATTATGAGTTTATGAGTTTTGATGTACCGAAGGAGTTCGGAGTCCCGGATGAGATCGGGGACATTACGAGGAGTCTCGAAATGGTTGAGACGTAAAGATCGATATATTGGACGACTATATTCGGACATCAGAAAAGTTCCGAGTGATTCGGGTATTTTTCGGAGTACCGGGGAGTTACAGGAGAAGTAATGGGCCTTGATGAGCTTTAGTCGGAAGAGGAAAAAGGCTGCTGCGCCCCCCCTCCCCTCTAGTCCAAATTGGACTAGGGAAAAGGGGGCCGGCCACCTTTCCTACTCCTCCATTTCCTTCTCCCTTCCTCCCCTCTTGATGGACTCCTACTAGTGTTGGGGAACGTAGTAATTTCGAAAATTTTCCTACGCACACGCAAGATCATGGTGATGCATAGCAACGAGGGGGAGAGTGTTGTCTACGTACCAACGCAGACCGACTGTGGAAGCGATCACACAACGTAGAGGAAGTAGTCGTACGTCTTCTTCCCGATCCGACCGATCCAAGTACCGTTACTCCGGCACCTCCGAGTTCTTAGCACACGTTCAGCTCGATGACGATCCTCGGGCTCCGATCCAGCAAAGCGTCGAGGAAGAGTTCCGTCAGCACGACGGCGTGGTGATGATCTTGATGTACTACCGACGCAGGGCTTCGCCTAAGCTCTACAATGATATGACTGAGGTGGAATTTGGTGGCAGGGGGCACCGCACACGGCTAAGGAACGATCAACAATGATCAACTTGTGTGTCTATGGGGTGCCCCCTGCCCCTGTATATAAAGGATGGAGGAGGAGGAGGCCGGCCAAGGCAAAGGTGCGGCCAGGATAGGGAGTCCTACTAGGACTCCAAGTCCTAGTAGGAGTCCACCAAGAGGGGAGGAAGGGAGAAGGAATAGGAGTAGGAAAGGTGGCCGGCCCCCTTTTCCCTAGTCCAATTCGGACCAAAGGGGAGGGGGGCGCAGCAGCCTTTTCCTCTTCCCACTAAAGCCCATCAAGGCCCATTACTTCTCCCGTAACTACCCGGTACTCCGAAAAATACCCGAATCACTCGGAACCTTTCCGATGTCCGAATATAGTCGTCCAATATATCGATCTTTACGTCTCAACCATTTCGAGACTCCTCGTCATGTCCCCAATCTCATCCGGGACTCCGAACTCCTTCGGTACATCAAAACTCATAAACTCATAATATAACTGTCATCGAAACCTTAAGCGTGCGGACCCTACGGTTCGAGAACAATGTAGACATGACCGAGACACGTCTCCGGTCAATAACCAATAGCGGGACCTGGATGCCCATATTGGCTCCTACATATTCTACGAAGATCTTTATCGGCCAGACCGCATAACAACATACGTTGTTCCCTTTGTCATCGGTATGTTACTTGCCCGAGATTCGATCGTCGGTATCCAATACCTAGTTCAATCTCGTTACCGGCAAGTCTCTTTACTCGTTCCGTAATACATCATCTCACAACTAACTCATTAGTTGCAATGCTTGCAAGGCTTATGTGATGTGCATTACCGAGAGGGCCCAGAGATACCTCTTCGACAATCGGAGTGACAAATCCTAATCTCGAAATACGCCAACCCAACATCTACCTTTGGAGACACCTGTAGTACTCCTTTATAATCACCCAGTTACGTTGTGACGTTTGGTAGCACCCAAAGTGTTCCTCCGGCAAACGGGAGTTGCATAATCTCATAGTCATAGGAACATGTATAAGTCATGAAGAAAGCAATAGCAACATACTAAACGATCGGGTGCTAAGCTAATGGAATGGGTCATGTCAATTAGATCATTCAACTAATGATGTGATCCCGTTAATCAAATAACAACTCTTTGTTCATGGTTAGGAAACATAACCATCTTTGATTAACGAGCTAGTCAAGTAGAGGCATACTAGTGACACTCTGTTTGTCTATGTATTCACACATGTATTATGTTTCCGTTTAATACAATTCTAGCATGAATAATAAACATTTATCATGATATAAGGAAATAAATAATAACTTTATTATTGCCTCTAGGGCATATTTCCTTCAGTCTCCCACTTGCACTAGAGTCAATAATCTAGTTCACATCGCCATGTGATTTAACAGCAATAGTTCACATCACCATGTGATTAACACCCATAGTTCACATCGTCATGTGACCAACACTCAAAGGGTTTACTAGAGTCAGTAATCTAGTTCACATATCTATGTGATTAACACCCAAAGAGTACTAAGGTGTGATCATGTTTTGCGTGTGAGATAATTTTAGTCAACGGGTCTGTCACATTCAGATCCGTAAGTATTTTGCAAGTTCTATGTCTACAATGCTCTACACGGAGCTACTCTAGCTAATTGCTCCCACTTTCAATATGTATCCAGATTGAGACTTTAGTTTCATCTGGATCAGTGTCAAAAACTTGCATCGATGTAACCCTTTACGACGAACCTTTTTGTCACGTCCATAATCGAGAAACATATCCTTATTTCACTAAGGATAATTCTGACCGCTGTCCAGTGATCTACTCCTAGATCACTATTGTACTCCCTTGCCAAATCAATGCAGGGTATACAATAGATCTGGTACACAGCATGGCATACTTTATAGAACCTATGGCTGAGGCATAGGGAATGACTTTCATTCTCTTTCTATCTTCTGCCGTGGTCGGGCTTTGAGTCTTACTCAACTTCACACCTTGTACTATAGGCAAGAACTCTTTCTTTGACTGCTCCATTTTTGAACTACTTCAAAATCTTGTCAAGGTATGTACTCATTGAAAAACTTATCAAACGTCTTGATCTATCTCTATAGATCTTGATGCTTAATATGTAAGCAGCTTCACCGAGGTCTTTCTTTGAAAAACTCCTTTTAAACACTCCTTTATGCTTTACCGAATAATTCTACATTATTTCCGATCAACAATATGTCATACACATATACTTATCAGAAATGTTGTAGTGCTCCCACTCACTTTCTTGTAAATACAGGCTTCACCGCAAGTCTGTATAAAACTATATGCTTTGATCAACTCATCAAAGCATATATTCCAACTCCGAGATGCTTGCACCAGTCCACTGATGGATCGCTGGAGCTTGCACATTTTGTTAGCACCTTTCGGATTGAGAAAACCTTCTGTTGCATCATATACAACTCTTCTTTAATAAATCCATTAAGGAATGCAGTTTTGTTTATCCATTTGCCAGATTTCATAAAATGCGGCAATTACTAACATGATTCGGACAGACTCAAGCATAGATACGAGTGAGAAGCTCTCGTCGTAGTCAACACCTTGAACTTGTCGAAAACCTTTTGCGACAATTCTAGCTTTGTAGATAGTAACACTACTATCAGCGTCCGTCTTCCTCTTGAAGATCCATTTATTCTCAATTGCTTGCCGATCATCGGGCAAGTCAACCAAAGTCCAAACTTTGTTCTCATACATGGATCATATCTCAGATTTCATGGCCTCAAACCATTTCGCGGAATCTGGGCTCATCATCGCTTCCTCATAGTTCGTAGGTTCGTCATGGTCAAGTAACATGACCTCCAGAACAGGATTACCGTAGCACTCTGGTGTGGATCTCACTCTGGTTTACCTACAAGATTCGGTAGTAACTTGATCTGAAGTTACATGATCATCATCATTAGCTTCCTCACTAATTGGTGTAGTAGTCACAAGAACAGATTTCTGTGATGAACTACTTTCCAATAAGTGAGAAGGTACAATTACCTTATCAAGTTCTACTTTCCTCCCACTCACTTCTTTCAAGAGAAACTCCTTCTCTAGAAAGGATCCATTATAAGCAACGAATGTCTTGCCTTAGGATCTGTGATAGAAGGTGTACCCAACAGTCTCCTTTGGGTATCCTATGAAGACATATTTCTCCGATTTGGGTTTGAGCTTATCAGGATGAAACTTTTTCTCATAAGCATCGCAACCCCAAACTTCAAGAAACGACAACTTTGGTTTCTTGCCAAACCATAGTTCATAAGGCGTCGTCTCAACGGATATAGATGGTGCCCCTTTTTAACGTGAATGCAGCTGTCTCTAATGCATGACCCCAAAAACGATAGTGGTAAATCGGTAAGAAACATCATAGATTGCACTATATCCAATAAAGTACGGTTATGACATTCGGACACACCATTATGCTGTGGTGTTCCAGGTGGCGTGAGTAGTGAAACTATTCCACATTGTTTTAATTGAAGACCAAACTCGTAACTCAAATATTTGTCTCCGCGATCAGATCGTAGAAGCTTTATTTTCTTGTCATGATGATTTTTCACTTCACTCTGAAATTCTTTGAACTTTTCAAATGTTTCAGACTTATGTTTCATCAAGTAGATATACTCATATCTGCTCAAATCATCTGTGAAGTTCAGAAAATAATGATACCTGTCGCGAGTCTCAATATTCATCGGATCACATACATCAGTATGTATGATTTCCAATAAATCTTTTTCTCGCTCCATTGTTCCGAAGAACAGAGTCTTAGTCATCTTGCCCATGAGGCATGGTTCGCAAGCATCAACTGATTCATAATCAAGTAATTCCAAAAACCCATCAGCATGGAGTTTCTTCATGTGCTTTACACCAATATGACCTAAACACCAGTGCCACAAACAAGTTGCACTATCATTATTAACTTTGCATCTTTTGGTTTCAATATTATGATTATGTGTATTACTACGATCGAGATCCAACGAACTATTTTCATTGGGTGTGTAACCATATAAGGTTTTATTCATGTAAGCAGAACAACAATTTATTCTCTTACTTAAATGAATAACCGTATTACAATAAACATGATCAAATCATATTCATGCTCAACGCAAACACCAAATAACACTTATTTAGGTTCAACACTAATCCCGAAATTATAGGGAGTGTGCGATGATGATCATATCAATCTTGGAACTACTTCCAACACACATCGTTACTTCACCCTTAACTAGTTTCTGTTTATTCTGCAACTCCTGTTTCGAGTTACTAATCAGCAACTGAACTAGTATCAAATACTGAGGGGTTGCTATAAACACTAGTAAAGCACACATAAATAACATGTATATCAAATATACGTATGTTTCACTTTGCCATCCTTCTTATCCGCCAATCACTTGGGGTGGTTCCGCTTCCAGTGACCAGTCCCTTTGCAGTAGAAGCACTTAGTCTCAGGCTTAGGACCAGACTTGGGATTCTTCACTTGAGCAGCAACTTGCTTGCTGTTCTTCTTGAAGTTCCCCTTTTTTCCTTTTGCCCTTTTCTTGAAACTAGTGATCTTGTCAACCATCAACACTTGATGCTCTTTCTTGATTTCTACCTTCATCAATTTCATCATCATGAAAAGCTCGGGAGTAGTTTTCGTCATCCCTTGCATACTATAGTTCATCATGAAGTTCTATTAACTTGGTGATGGTGACTAGAGAATTCTGTCAATCACTATCTTATCTGGAAGATTAACTCCCACTTGATTCAAGCGATTGTAGTACCCAGACAATCTGAGCACATGCTCACTAGTTGAGCGATTCTCCTCCATCTTTTAGCTATAGAACTTGTTGGAGACTTCATGTCTCTCAACTCGGGTATTTACTTGAAATATTAACTTCAACTCCTGGAACATCTCATATGGTCCATGACGTTCAAAACGTCTTTGAAGTCCCGATTCTAAGCTGTTAAGCATGGTGCAATAAACTATCAAGTAGTCATCATATTGAGCTAGCCAAACGTTCATAACGTCTGCATCTGCTCCTGCAATAGGTCTGTCACCTAGCGGTGCATCAAGGACATAATTCTTCTGTGCAGCAATGAGGATAAACCTCAGATCATGGATCCAATCCGCATCATTGCTACTAACATCTTTCAACACAATTTTCTCTAGGAACATATCAAAATAAACACAGGGAAGCAACAACGTGAGCTATTGATCTAAAACATGATTTGCAAAATACTACCAGGACTAAGTTCATGATAAATTTAAGTTCAATTTAATCATATTACTTAAGAACTCCCACTTAGATAGACATCCCTCTAATCCTCTAAGTGATCACGTGATCCAAATCAACTAAACCATAACCGATCATCACGTGAGATGGAGTAGTTTTCAATGGTGAACATCATTATGTTGATCATATCTACTATATGATTCACGCTCGACCTTTCGGTCTCTGTGTTCCGAGGCCATATCTGCATATGCTAGGCTTGTCAAGTTTAACCTGAGTACTCTGCGTGTGCAAAACTGGCTTGCACCCGTTGTAGATGGACGTAGAGCTTATCACACCCGATCATCACGTGGTGTCTGGGCACGACGAACTTTGGCAACGGTGCATACTCAGGGAGAACACTTCTTGATAATTTAGTGAGAGATCATCTTATAATGCTACCGTCAATCAAAGCAAGATAAGATGCATAAAAGATAAACATCACATGCAATCAATATAAGTGATATGATATGGCCATCATCATCTTGTGCTTGTGATCTCCATCTCCGAAGCACCATCATGATCACCATCGTCACCGGCGCGACACCTTGATCTCCATCGTAGCATCGTTGTCGTCTCGCCAATCTTATGCTTCCACGACTATCGCTACCGCTTAGTGATAAAGTAAAGCATTACATCACGATTGCATTGCGTACAATAAAGCGACAACCATATGGCTCCTGCCAGTTGCCGATAACTCGGTTACAAAACATGATCATCTCATACAATAAAATTTAGCATCATGTCTTGACCATATCACATCACAACATGCCCTGCAAAAACAAGTTAGACGTCCTCTACTTTGTTGTTGCATGTTTTACGTGGCTGCTACGGGCTTAAGCAAGAACTCATCTCACCTACGCATCAAAACCACAACGATAGTTTGTCAAATAGACTCCGTTTTAACCTTCTCAAGGACCGGGCGTAGCCACACTCGGTTCAACTAAAGTTGGAGAGACAGTCGCCCGCAAGCCATCTATGTGCAAAGCACGTCGAGGGAACCGGTCTCACGTAAGCGTACGCGTAAGGTTGGTCCGGGTCGTCTCGTCCAACAATACCGCCGAACCAAAGTGTGACATGCTGGTAGGCAGTATGACTTGTATCGCCCACAACTCACTTGTGTTCTACTCGTGCAAATAACATCAAACCATAAAACCTAGGCTCGGATGCCACTGTTGGGGAACGTAGTAATTTCGAAAAATTTCCTACGCACACGCAAGATCATGGTGATGCATAGCAACGAGGGGGAGAGTGTTGTCTACGTACCAACGCAGACCGACTGCGGAAGCGATCACACAACGTAGAGGAAGTAGTCGTACGTCTTCTTCCCGATCCGACCGATCGAAGTACCGTTACTCTGGCACCTCCGAGTTCTTAGCACACGTTCAGCTCGATGACGATCCTCGGGCTCCGATCCAGCAAAGCGTCGAGGAAGAGTTCCGTCAGCACGACAGCGTGGTGACGATCTTGATGTACTACCGACGCAGGGCTTCGCCTAAGCTCTACAACGATATGACCGAGGTGGAATTTGGTGGCAGGGGGCACCGCACACGGCTAAGGAACGATCAACAATGATCAACTTGTGTGTCTATGGGGTGCCCCCTGCCCCTGTATATAAAGTATGGAGGAGGAGGAGGCCGGCCAAGGCAAAGGTGCGGCCAGGATAGGGAGTCCTACTAGGACTCCAAGTCCTAGTAGGAGTCCACCAAGAGGGGAGGAAGGGAGAAGGAATAGGAGGAGTAGGAAAGGTGGCCGGCCCCCTTTTCCCTAGTCCAATTCGGACCAAAGGGGAGGGGGGCGCAGCAGCCTTTTCCTCTTCCCACTAAAGCCCATCAAGGCCCATTACTTCTCCCGTAACTACCCGGTACTCCGAAAAATACCCGAATCACTCGGAACCTTTCCGATGTCCGAATATAGTCGTCCAATATATCGATCTTTATGTCTCGACCATTTCGAGACTCCTCGTCATGTCCCCAATCTCATCCGGGACTCCGAACTCCTTCGGTACATCAAAACTCATAAACTCATAATATAACTGTCATCGAAACCTTAAGCGTGCGGACCCTACGGTTCGAGAACAATGTAGACATGACCGAGACACGTCTCCGGTCAATAACCAATAGCGGGACCTGGATGCCCATATTGGCTCCTACATATTCTACGAAGATCTTTATCGGCCAGACCGCATAACAACATATGTTGTTCCCTTTGTCATCGGTATGTTACTTGCCCGAGATTCGATCGTCGGTATCCAATACCTAGTTCAATCTCGTTACCGGCAAGTCTCTTTACTTGTTCCGTAATACATCATCTCACAACTAACTCAGTAGTTGCAATGCTTGCAAGGCTTATGTGATGTGCATTACCGAGAGGGCCCAGAGATACCTCTCCGACAATCGGAGTGACAAATCCTAATCTCGAAATACGCCAACCCAACATCTACCTTTGGAGACACCTGTAGTACTCCTTTATAATCACCCAGTTACGTTGTGACGTTTGGTAGCACCCAAAGTGTTCCTCCGGCAAACGGGAGTTGCATTATCTCATAGTCATAGGAACATGTATAAGTCATGAAGAAAGCAATAGCAACATACTAAACGATCGGGTGCTAAGCTAATGGAATGGGTCATGTCAATTAGATCATTCAACTAATGATGTGATCCCGTTAATCAAATAACAACTCTTTGTTCATGGTTAGGAAACATAACCATCTTTGATTAACGAGCTAGTCAAGTAGAGGCATACTAGTGACACTCTGTTTGTCTATGTATTCACACATGTATTATGTTTCCGTTTAATACAATTCTAGCATGAATAATAAACATTTATCATGATATAAGGAAATAAATAATAACTTTATTATTGCCTCTAGGGCATATTTCCTTCAACTAGGACTTGGAGTCCTAGTAGGACTCCCATCCTGGCCGCACCAATAGCCTTGGCGGGCCTCCTCCTCCTCCATCCTTTATATACTAAGGCAGGGGGCACCCCATAGACACACAAGTTGATCTTCGTGATCGTTCCTTAGCCGTGTGCGGTGCCCCCCCTCCACCATATTCCACCTCGGTCATATCGTTGCAGTGCTTAGGCGAAGCCCTGCGTCGGTAGAACATCAAGATCGTCACCACGCCGTCGTGCTGACGGAACTCTTCCCCGACACTTGCTGGATCGGAGTCCGGGGATCATCATCGAGCTGTACATGTGCTAAGAACTCGGAGGTGCCGGAGTAACGGTGCTTGGATCAGTCGGATCGGGAAGAAGACGTACGACTACTTCCTCTACGTTGTGTCAACGCTTCCGTTGCGATCTACCAAGGTACGTAGATCATACTCTCCCCCTTGTTACTGTGCATCACCATGATCTTGCGTGTGCGTAGGAAATTTTGAAATTACTACGTTCCCCAACAGTGGCATCCGAGCCTAGGTTTTATGGTTTGATGTTATATGCACGAGTAGAACACAAGTGAGTTGTGGGCGATATAAGTCATACTGCCTACCAGCATCTCATACTTTGGTTCGGCGGTATTGTTGGATGAAGCGGCCCGGACCGACATTACGCGTACGCTTACGCGAGACCGGTTCCCCGACGTGCTTTGCACATAGGTGACTTGCGGGTGACTGTTTCTCCAACTTTAGTTGAACCGAGTGTGGCTACGCCCGGTCCTTGCGAAGGTTAAAACGGAGTCAAATTGACAAACTATCGTTGTGGTTTTGATGCGTAGGTGAGATTGGTTCTTGCTTAAGCCCGTAGCAGCCACGTAAAACTTGCAACAACAAAGTAGAGGACGTCTAACTTGTTTTTGCAGGGCATGTTGTGATGTGATATGGTCAAGACGTGATGAGATATAAGTTGTTGTATGAGATGATCATGTTTTGTTGAAGTTATCAGCAACTGGCAAAATCCTTATGGTTGTCTCTCTATTGCATGAGATGCAAGCGTCCAATAATTGCTTTACTTTATCGCTATGCGATAGCAATAGTTGCAAGAGCAATTGTTGGCGAGACGACCACGCGACGACACATTGATATAGATCAAGATGATGGAGATCATGGTGTCATGCCGGTGACGATATAGATCATGACAGTACTTTGGAGATGGAGATCAAAGAAGCAAGATGATGATGGCCATATCATGTCACATATTTTGATTGCATATGATGTTTATCTTTTATGCATCTTATCTTGCTTTGATTGACGGTAGCATTATAAGATGATCTCTCACTAAATTATCAAGAAGTGTTCTCCCTGAGTATGCACCGTTGCCAAAGTTCGTCGTGCCCAGACACCACGTGATGATCGGGTGTGATAAGCTCTACGTCCATCTACAACGGGTGCAAGCCAGTTTTGCACACGTAGAGTACTCAGGTTAAACTTGACGAGCCTAGCATATGCAGATATGGCCTCGGAACACGGAGACCGAAAGGTCGAGCGTGAATCATATAGTAGATATGATCAACATAACGATGTTCACCTTTGAAAACTACTCCATCTCACGTGATGATCGGTTATGGTTTAGTTGATTTGGATCACGTAATCACTTAGAGGATTAGAGGGATGTCTATCTAAGTGGGAGTTCTTAAGTAATATGATTAATTGAACTTTAATTTATCATGAACTTAGTCCTGGTAGTATTAGGATATCTATGTTGTAGATCAATAGCTCGGGTTGTTGCTTTCATATGTTTATTTTGATATGTTCCTAGAGAAAATTGTGTTGAAAGATGTTAGTAGCAATGATACGGATTGAATCCGTGATCTGAGGTTTATCCTCATTGCTGCACAGAAAAATTATGTCCTTCATGCACCGCTAGGTGACAGACCTATTGCAGGAGCAGATGCAGACGTTATGAACGTTTGGCTAGCTCAATATGATGACTACTTGATAGTTTAGTGCACCATGCTTAATGGCTTAGAATCGGGACTTCAAAGACGTTTTAAACGTCATGGACCATATGAGATGTTCCAGGAGTTGAAGTTAATATTTCAAGCAAATACCCGAGTTGAGAGATATGAAGTCTCCAACAAGTTCTATAGCTAAAAGATGGAGGAGAATCGCTCAACTAGTGAGCATGTGCTCAGATTGTCTGGGTACTACAATCGCTTGAATCAAGTGGGAGTTAATCTTCCAGATAAGATAGTGATTGACAGAATTCTCTAGTCACCATCACCAAGTTAGTAGAACTTCGTGATGAACTATGATATGCAAGGGATAACGGAAACGATTCCCAAGCTCTTCGTGATGCTGAAATCGACGAAGGTAGAAATCAAGAAAAACATCAAGTGTTGATGGTTGACAAGACCACTAGTTTGAAGAAAAGGGCAAAAGGGAAGAAGGGGAAGTTCAAGAAGAATGGCAAGCAAGTTGCTGCTCAAGTGAAGAAGCCCAAGTCTGGTCCTAAGCCTGAGACTAAGTGCTTCTACTGCAAAGGGACTGGTCACTGGAAGCGGAACTGCCCCAAGTATTTGGCGGATAAGAAGGATGGCAAAGTGAACAAAAGTATATTTGATATACATGTTACTGATGTGTGCTTTACTAATGTTTATAGCAACCCCTCAGTATTTGATATTGGTTCAGTTGCTAAGAGTAGTAACTCGAAACAGGAGTTGTAGAATAAACAGAGACTAGTTAAGGGTGAAGTGACGATGTATGTTGGAAGTAGTTCCAAGATTGATATGATCATCATCACACACTCCCTATACTTTCGGGATTAGTGTTGAACCTAAATAAGTGTTATTTGGTGTTTGCATTGAGCATGAATATGATTTGATCATGTTTATTGTAATACTGTTATTCATTTAAGTAAAAGAATAAATTGTTGTTCTGTTTACATGAATAAAACCTTATATGGTTACACACCCAATGAAAATAGTTCATTGGATCTCGATCTTAGTGATACACATATTCATAATATTGAAACCAAAAGATGCGAAGTTAATAATGATAGTGCAACTTATTTGTGGCACTTCCGTTTAGGTCATATTGGTGTAAAGCACATGAAGAAACTCCATGCTGATGGGATTTTGGAATCACTTGATTATGAATCACTTGATGCTTGCGAACCATGCCTTATGGGCAAGATGACTAAAACGCCGTTCTCCGGAACAATGAAGCAAGCAACAGACTTGTTGGAAATCATACATACTGATGTATGTGGTCCGATGAATATTAAGGCTTACAGCAGGTATCATTATTTTCTGACATTCACAGATGATTTGAGCAGATATGGGTATATCTACTTAATGAAATAGAAGTCTGATACATTTGAAAAGTTCATATAATTTCAGACTGAAGTGGAAAATCATCGTAACAAGAAAATAAAGTTTCTACGATCTGATCGTGGAAAAGAGTATTTGAGTTACGAGTTTGGTCTTCAGTTAAAACAATGTGAAATAGTTTCACTACTCACGCCACCTGGAACACCACAGCATAATGGTGTGTCCGAACGTCATAACCATACTTTATTGGATATAGTGCAATCTATGATGTTTCTTACCGATTTACCACTATCGTTTTTGGGGTCATGCATTAGAGATAGCTGCATTCACGTTAAAAAGGGGCACCATCTATATCCGTCGAGACGACGCCTTATGAACTATGGTTTGGCAAGAAACCAAAGTTGTCGTTTCTTGAAGTTTGGGGTTGCGATGCTTATGAGAAAAAGTTTCATCCTGATAAGCTCAAACCCAAATCGGAGAAATATGTCTTCATAGGATACCCAAAGGAAACTGTTGGGTACACCTTCCATCACAGATCCTAAGGCAAGACATTCGTTGCTTATAATGGATCCTTTCTAGAGAAGGAGTTTCTCTCGAAAGAAGTGAGTGGGAGGAAAGTAGAAAACTTGATAAGGTAATTGTACCTTCTACCTTATTGGAAAGTAGTTCATCACAAAAATCTGTTCTTGTGACTACTACACCAATTAGTGAGGAAGCTAATGATGATGATCATGTAACTTCAGATCAAGTTACTACCGAATCTCGTAGGTAAACCAAAGTGAGATCCACACCAGAGTGGTACGGTAATCCTGTTCTGGAGGTCATGTTACTTGACCATGTCAAACCTACGAACTATGAGGAAGCAATGATGAGCCCAGATTCCGCGAAATGGTTTGAGGCCATGAAATCTGAGATATGATCCATGTGTGAGAACAAAGTTTGGACTTTGGTTGACTTGCCCGATGATCGGCAAGAAATTCAGAATAAATGGATCTTCAAGAGGAAGACGGACGCTGATAGTAGTGTTACTATCTACAAAGCTAGAATTGTCGCAAAAGGTTTTCGACAAGTTCAAGGTGTTGACTACGATGAGAGCTTCTCACTCGTATCTATGCTTGAGTCTGTCCGAATCATGTTAGTAATTGCCGCATTTTATGAAATTTGGCAAATGGATAAACAAAACTGCATTCCTTAATGGATTTATTAAAGAAGAGTTGTATATGATGCAACCAGAAGGTTTTGTCAATCCGAAAGGTGCTAACAAAATGTGCAAGCTCCAGCGATCCATCTGTGGACTAGTGCAAACATCTCGGAGTTGGAATATACGCTTTGATGAGTTGATCAAAGCATATAGTTTTATACAGACTTGCGGTGAAGCCTGTATTTACAAGAAAGTGAGTGGGAGCACTATAGCATTTCCGATAAGTATATGTGAATGACATATTGTTGATCGGAAATAATGTAGAATTATTCTGTAAAGCATAAAGGAGTGTTTGAAAGGAGTTTTTCAAAGAAAGACTTCGGTGAAGCTGCTTACATATTGAGCTTCAAGATCTATAGAGATAGATCAAGACGCTTGATAAGTTTTTTCAATGAGTACATACCTTGACAAGATTTTGAAGTAGTTCAAAATGGAGCAGTCAAAGAAAGAGTTCTTGCCTGTATTACAAGGTGTGAAGTTGAGTAAGACTCAAAGCCCGACCATGGCAGAAGATAGAAAGAGAATGAAAGTCATTCCCTATGCCTTGGCCATAGGTTCTATAAAGTATGTCATGCTGTATACCAGATCTATTGTATACCCTGCATTGATTTGGCAAGGGAGTACAATAGTGATCTAGGAGTAGATCACTGGACAGCGGTCAGAATTATCCTTAGTGAAATAAGGATATGTTTCTCGATTATGGACGTGACAAAAAAGGTTCATCATAAAGGGTTACGTCGATGCAAGTTTTGACACTAATCTAGATGACTCTAAGTCTCGGTCTAGATACATATTGAAAGTGGGAGCAATTAGCTAGAGTAGCTCCATGCAGAGCATTGTTGACATAGAAATTTGCAAAATACATGTGGATCTGAATGTGGCAGACCCTTGACTAAGATTCTCTCACAAGAAAAACATGATCACTCTTTGGGTGTTAATCACATAGCGATGTGAACTAGATTATTGAATCTAGTAAACCCTTTGGGTGTTAGTAACATGGAGATGTGAACCAATCACATAAAGATGTGAACTAGATTATTGACTCTAGTGCAAGTGGGAGACTGAAGGAAATATGCCCTAGAGGCAATAATAAAGTTATTATTTATTTCCTTATAACATAATAAATGTTTATTATTCATGCTAGAATTGTATTAACTGGAAACATAATACATGTGTGAATACATAGACAAACAGAGTGTCACTAGTATGCCTCTACTTGACTAGCTCGTTAATCAAAGATGGTTATGTTTCCTAACCATGGACAAAAGAGTTGTTATTTGATTAACGAGATCACATCATTAGTTGAATGATCTGATTGACATGACCCATTCCATTAGCTTAGCACCCGATCGTTTAGTATGTTGCTATTGCTTTCTTCATGACTTATACATGTTCCTATGACTATGAGATTATGCAACTCCCGTTTGCCGGAGGAACACTTTGTGTGCTACCAAACGTCACAACGTAACTGGGTGATTATAAAGGAGCTCTACAGGTGTCTCCAATGGTAGATGTTGGGTTGGCGTATTTCGAGATTAGGATTTGTCACTCTGATTGTCGGAGAGGTATCTGTAGGCCCTCTCGGTAATGCACATCACATAAGCCTTGCAAGCATTGCAACTAATGAGTTAGTTGCGGGATGATGTATTACGGAACGAGTAAAGAGACTTGCCAGTAACGAGATTGAACTAGGTATTGGATACCGACGATCGAATCTCGGGCAAGTAACATACCGATGACAAAGGGAACAACGTATGTTGTTATGCGGTCTGACCGATAAAGATCTTCGTAGAATATGTAGGAGCCAATATGGGCATCCAGGTCCCGCTATTGGTTATTGACCGGAGACGTGTCTCGGTCATGTCTACATTGTTCTCGAACCGTAGGGTCCGCACGCTTAAGGTTTCGATGACAGTTATATTATGAGTTTATGAGTTTTGATGTACCGAAGGAGTTCGGAGTGCCAGATGAGATCGGGGACATGACGAGGAGTCTTGAAATGGTCGAGACGTAAAGATCGATATATTGGACGACTATATTCGGATATCGGAAAGGTTCCGAGTGATTCGGGTATTTTTCGGAGTACCGGGGAGTTACGAGAGAAGTAATGGGCCTTGATGGGCTTTAGTGGGAAGAGGAAAAAGGCTGTTGCGTCCCCCCTCCCCTCTAGTCCGAATTGGACTAGGGAAAAGGGGGGCGGCCACCTTTCCTACTCCTCCACTTCCTTCTCCCTTCCTCCTCTCTTGATGGACTCCTACTAGGACTTGGAGTCCTAGTAGGACTCCCATCCTGGCCGCACCAATAGCCTTGGCCGGCCTCCTCCTCCTCCATCCTTTATATACTGAGGCAGGGGGCACCTCATAGACACACAAGTTGATCTTCGTGATCGTTCCTTAGCCGTGTGCGGTGCCCCCCTCCACCATATTTCACCTCGGTCATATCGTTGCAGTGCTTAGGCGAAGCCCTGCGTCGGTAGAACATCAAGATCGTCACCACGCCGTCGTGCTGACGGAACTCTTCCCCGACACTTTGCTGGATCGGAGTCCGGGGATCGTCATCGAGTTGTACGTGTGCTAAGAACTCGGAGGTGCCGGAGTAACGGTGCTTGGATCGGTCGGATCGGGAAGAAGACGTACGACTACTTCCTCTACGTTGTGTCAACGCTTCCGTTGCGATCTACCAGGGTATGTAGATCATACTCTCCCCCTCGTTGCTGTGCATCACCATGATCTTGCGTGTGCGTAGGAAATTTTGAAATTACTACGTTCCCCAACACCTGGGCCATCTGGAAGCACCGCAACGCAGTCCTCTTCGACAACATAACACCCTCCTACTGCAGACTTCTCAATGACATCAAACAGGAGGCGAAACTATGGGCAAGAGACAGCGCCAAAGGGCTCGATCCGACCATTCTTGTAACATAAAATGTAACTATCGAGGCTGAGCATCCTCCTACTTCTCTCTGCTCACATCTGCGCCTGGGTACCGCCATCTAATATGCACGATACCCAGGACGCCAACCTTGTAGTCTCTCTCACCCTATCAATGGAATGATACGCGACCTCATGTATTCGAGAGAAAAAAACCTTAAATCTTATTGAACGACCTCAACCAGATAAGCAGGGATTACTATATGATTCAACACATCATCTAGAATATTCTAGAATGTTAAGTGCTTGCTTAGCACAAGAATGGGTAGTGTTGCTAATGCCTCGGCGGGTTCGCCCAGTCCGTCTGCGTCAGTTGCTTCGGGTCATTCCTGGCTGTGGTGGATAGGCACAGATAGACGCCGACACACCCGGGAACACGAGGATTGCACTGGCCAGTTGTTTGCTGCACTGAATAGCGGTCTACTGGCCTCGTTCACAATGCCAACCTGGACGTCGGTCACGAATAGTTGTACGTACGCACCACACATCATCCTATGGCTTTTTTTGCGCGTCATCCTATGGTTTGACCCGTCTCAAAGGGCGCTCTGTGCCAATACATCCCGCCTACGCACAACACATATGATCGACGATGATATGGAAAACATATCGTAAGCAAATTAAGGAGTAGTAGAAGATTTGGATCGAAGCAAATCAAAGCACCAAGTGTAGAAAGTATATATACAATGCACAACTCGGAGGAATTAATTGCATGCACACCGGAGGATGGCAAAAAAGGGAAGCTGCATGCACCAGATGGATATATCTGGTGCAATATTATTTGGTGTAGGTGTAGAGGACCCATGGACAAAAATCGTTGGAAGAAAGTTTACCTTTTCCTTCTTTGAAGCAGCATAAAGGAAGAGGACGAGATATAGAAAGGCAATTACCTGGAAGAAATTAATTCAATACCCTACAGAGGATGGACGGATGAGGAGACAAAAATGGAAAAGTTGTATCCAACCTTTATTTTTAGCCTGTTATACAAGTGTCACGTCGTAGAGCAACGAAGGGGTGTAAACACACAGGTGGCTATGACAACTGTCGTACCTTTTAAAAGGTATGAGGTAAAATAAGAAAATAATTAACACGAGCATTTATTACAATAAAATTTCTAATAAAATTTGTCCAAAGTATTATATGCACATGCACGGGACCACACCTCCCCGTGCTCTTTGAGTGAATAGCAAACAACTTTGCTATGAACACCCTATGTTTTTTTTATTTTCAACCCGAGAAATAAGAGTGTTGTCATCCACATTCTTACACTATGGACCTTCATATATAAATTTACCTCACCCCTTACTTTTTATAAGCATTTAGCCCTCTTTTGGTACTCTTGAATAGACTACACCTTCAGTCGATGTATTAGTGCCCTGTTAACCCCCCCCCCCCTCCCCCCCCCCCAACTATCGACGGGCAAGCCAACAGATGGGTCGTTCTAGCGTCCGGTCCGGTAGAAGAGTGAGTTCTCGCATAGATTTAGGGACCGGTAGATTTTTAACGACCTGGTTAGTATTTCACGCCACATGCCAGGCCAAGCGCCTGGTAAGAGAACTTCCCGATGCCCCGACCATCGCCCTGGGTGCCTAGGGCCCATCTCCGCCCCGCCCTAGTATATCATGTTCTAACAAAGGGGCAAGGGCTTGTTTGAAACCGCATGCACGTGCGGCGTACGTCAACTCCAGCCCAACTCAAATAACATGCTCGTCATTTCCGACCCATATACACCCTCACCCCCTCCCCCCCACTCACATATCATGCTCGACATTTCCCGCCAAATATCAACATTTTCCTTCCTCCCGCGTACAATATTCAAACAAAATGCACATACCAGTGTTCCAATGAAAGGGGTAAGGCCTTTTTGAAACTGAACCCGGCCCACTCAAACATCATGCTAGCCCTTCCCGTTCTTACATCGATCCCCATGCACGTACCGTGCTCTCCATTTCCCGCCCATATATCAACATCTCCCCTCCCCTCGCATATCAATGTTCCGACGAAAGGGGCAAGTCATGTATGAAACCATTTGCACGTGCGGCGTGCGCCTATACATCATACCCCACTCAAATATCATGCTCATAGTTTCCCGCTCGTATACCATCCCCTTCCTCCCTGCTTATATATGCCCGTCATTTCCCACCCATATATCAACGTTTCCCCTCCCCTCGCGCATTATGTTCCGGCAAAGGGGTAAGGCATGTCTGAAACTGTATGAACGCGCCTTGTACGTACGCATATACATCAGCCCCCCGCTCAAATATCATGCTCATAGTTTCGCTCCCATATATCATCCCCCCTCCCAATCACATAGCTAGCATGCTCCCCATTTTCACCATGGATGCAAAACTCCAGCAGCCCTTGGACAGGACTACCCAATAGAATCAGGACCAAACTGCCACATTTTTTTTGAGGGAGGACCAAACTGCCACTTCCAACCTCTGGGCAAGCTTCACTCAAGTGGAAATCCTCATAACTTGAGGACACTCTCCGCGAAACCACCAGTATTTCCTCCTATAAAATCCCCCTAACACCTATCTCTCGAACAGTGTGTTCACAGGAACAAGAATTCGGTCCAGAAATAGTAGTCCCTAACAGCACCCTGTCCCTGGCCCCCTCCCGTTTGAATCACCCTCCCCTCGGCCGCTTCCCCTTTTCGCTGTCGTCCACTACCAGTGCCAGCCAGGTGAGAAGGCCATGAGTAGCTCGCGCTCTCGGGCGGCTGTGGTGGACGAGGGTATTGCCAAGACGGCAGCGAGGGAGTGGGTTGGGTGGGAGGAGGAGGTCGTGCTGGGGCACGACGACGGCGAGGAGCGCAAGGTGTGCTACTACCTCCTCCGCGCGGCACCCCAAGACAGCGGTAAGAGCGAGAGGGATCTGGCGGTGGTGGGTAAGTACTGGGGGCCTGGAAACATAGCCTACTCGGCGGACGTGCAGTTTCTACTGTCCCTCGAGACGGCGCTGGAGTCTGGGTCGGCATCCGCTAGGCTGGTGACGCTGGCGTCGGAGATCACCGGGCTCAGGTGGAAGTCCAGGAGGGAGATCATGGACTGGCTCACCTCGCTCGTCTCAGGTACCACGTGCTCCTTTTTTCCGTGCCCTAGTAGTGAATTTTTCTGGTCGTTTTAGTACCATGTGATTAAGCTGATGGATCAGGCGGCTTGAATTCTCACCATGCATCTCCAACGATCGATCTGATCATGTTTGGTTAGTGTTTAGTAGGGGTTTACGTCTTGAGCACAAGATCCGTTCTTATTCTATTTTCTTCTGTTTCTAGTGTTCGGATCTGAATGTTTAGGAGCTCTGTAGCGTTAATACACACGCTGCTCCTACGTCCAGCCAGATCGTCAGTTTCTTCTCATGTTTCGTCACGTTTTTGTTCGGTTCAGGATTCAGTACAAAGCTAGGGATCATATCCATGACCATCTTGCAGTGCTGTCCTTCTATCCCCTTCCTTTACTACCACTACTCTGGGATATCTTTTGTCTAATCTAATAGATCTACTCCTTTTTGTCAAGAGGATGACAACTTATTGTTAGATATTTTTTCTCTAATCTTATATATAGATCTACTCCTTTTCTCATGTATCGCCCTATGTATCTTCTATCTTGTCTTGTTCCTGATGTATATGTTTGGTTTGCTAGATCTGATTTACGCGTTTCTTTCCCTTTGTGTTTGGTTAACTTTTCTTGAGATAGTGTTTGGATAACTTATATGTTTCCTCTTGTGTTTGGTCTTCTAAGGCCAATATGATGTGGATAGAAATCGACTAACTTGCCCCGTTGTTGTCGTTTTTGTAGATCCTCCATATGGAGCCTTTGGATTGACTTGTCCCGACCACCATGATGGTGGTAGCGCTGCATCTAAGGTACATACGATCTTACAAGCGGTCTTCCTGAGAAATTCTTCCTCTCAACGAAATTAACGCTGGCTGTTCATTCAGGTTATCCTTGCTACTGCTGGGGAAAACAAAGAAGGGTTCACATGGATATGCAAACTGCCCAATCTTGATCAACGTCGGAAGCATTACAAATCCTTTTGGCGAGGGAGACTGAGAATTTCAGTATGTGTTCATCAACTTACCCCTTGTTTTCTTGTTTTGTTTTCACATATATATATATATATATATATATATATAGGCTGCCCCATCTTGGTTTACATCTACATGTCTTTGTAGGTTCATGATTTTGTGTTCATCAAGGTTGGAGGGAGGGAGAGCCATGTCGCCTATGTGGAAGACATGTACGAGGATGCCAGCGGGAAGAAGATGGTGCTGGCACGATGGTTCGAGGAACAAGACGGTGAGCACGGTGCTGTATTGCCCCCCGATCTTTATCGCATGGAGATCTTCTTTGGCTATGGGCTGCAAGATCTGAGGGTTGAATTTGTGGAGGCGGTGGTTCCAGTCCTGAATCCAGAGCACTTTGAGATGTTCAAGAAAATACATGGAGGGCGCAGTAGCTGGCAGCCCTTTGTATGTCGTCGGCAGATCGAGGATGAGACCGTCGGGCCCTTTGACATCGCGCGGCAGCTGCAAGGATATGCAAACCAGGAGATTGTAAAGGCAATTGTTGCCGCATCCTCGTCGACGATGGTGCAGGCCAAGCCACCTAATAACAACAAAGGTAAAGCTGCCATTACTGGCCTGGTCGCCGAGAACCATGCTGGTTCTTCCAGTGCTGCCATTATCAATCACAAAACCATGCAGAAGCATATGGCCCCTCCATCTCCATGCAGCACAACTCCTTCCAGCTCTGTTGTTGGTGACAATACCATGGAGAAGCACAACCAGAAGCCCCCTCCATGCAGTGCAGCTGCTTCCAACTCTGTTATCGTTGACAAAACCATGGAGAAGCAGAAGGAGATGTCCCCTCCATGCAGCGTAACTCCTTCCAGCTCTGTTATTGGTGACAAAATCATGAAGCAGAAGCAGAAGCCACCTCCATGCAGTGCAACTCCTTCAAGCACTGTTATCAGTGATAAAACCATGGAGAAGCAAAAGCCCCCCGCATGCAGCGCAACTCCTTCCAGTTCCAGCTCTGTTATGGGTGACAAAGCCATGGAGAAGCAGAAGGAGAAGGAGATGCCCCCTCCATGCAGCGCAGCTCCACACAGTGTCACCATTGGCCAGACCGTCGGAAGCAGTGCCGTTCCCCGCAGCGTGGTGAACTGTCAGGCCACCGCGCAGAATCAGTCGCCCCTGAGTGGTACTAGTAATGCAGCAGCCAGTGATGCGTCAACCATGGTGAACCCTGCTGAGAAGATGTTCCAGCCCGGCGTCCGTCTTGAAGCCCTGAGCCAAGACAGCAGCGTGAGGGGCTGTTGGTTCAAATGTGTGGTACTCAAGAGGAATGAGCAAAATGACAAGATCTGGGTGCGGTACCAAGACCTTCGAAAACCCGAGGGCAAAGGACAGCTCAAGGTCGGTCCTGCTTCCTCTTCTTTCTCTGGTATACATCTTGCATGTGTTGACGATGATGATGATGTATGTGCTCAACACGAGTTTCCTTTCCTTGTTTTGCAGGAATGGCTCAAAGTTGAAAGAACTGCGGAGTCTGACCGCCTGGGCATTCGCCTTGCCAAAAGGCCCATGCTCCGCCCACAGCTCCCATCATGCTACAGGAAGATCGAGTCTCCGGTGGATGTCGGGGTCATCGTCGACGCGCGGCTGAACGGCGGATGGTGGGAGGGGATCGTGCTGCAGCAGGAGACTGCTGGCCACGTCAAAGTTTATCTCCAAGGTGAGCTAGCCGGCTTTGAGCTCTCTTGTAATGGTAGTACACTACATACTCGATTAGTACTTACTAGAACACTGGACTGGAGCTCTGCCTCATGCATGCATGCTTGCTTGCTAAAATTTCCAGGGGAGGGGAGACTCGTGGAGTTCAAAGTGGACGCTCTGCGCAAGTCGTTTGAGTGGCGTGAGGAGCAGTGGATGCCTCTGGATGCAAGGCAAGATGTTGCAGCCAAGATAACCCTTGACCTGAAGAAGCAGAAGGCAGCGGCCGCGGCCGCGGCAAGCCCAGCAGGACTGCTGCTGCAACCTCGGGAGGATCCTGGAACTGCAAACTCTGTTCCTCCACAGAAGAGGATCCTGGAACTGGGTCACCCTTCCAAGGAAGAAAGGCTGCAGGATGGACAGAGAAAGGGTCCTGCTGATGAACCTGCCAAGACAGTTCCAGACAAGGCAAGCCCACAGCAGCGCCGTGAGGAGGGTGATGGAGATGGCCTGTCCTGTGGCGGCGGCTCAGCTGATGCCAAGCGGTGCCGGGTTGATCCTGCAAACTCTGACAGCCTCAACTACGCTGAACGCAAGGGCAAGGCTGCGAAATCTTCTGGCATCAAGAAAATGGGGTCTTCGGAGGGCAGCGGCAGCCAGGGAGGCACCAATGGCTCCGGCTCCAGTGGAGGCGCTGCGCCGGTGAAGCCAGCAGTGCCTATTAAGGAGATATGTGTCACCAATGGAGAGGCTCCTCTCGTCGCCATGGACGAATCGGAGGTGATCGATCTGACCATGTATGACTGAAGCTGGTAGCAGGATATGATGAAGTCTCTCTGGCCTCAACTTTCCATTCATGAACTGTTATTTCTCAAACATTTCGTTCCGCCTATCGCATGTGTGCGTGCTTTTTATTACCATTCTAGGCACATAGTTGTTTGTGCTTTCTGAACTTCAAATAAAAGGAGACATTCGTCGTATGTTTTGCTCCTCTTCTTTGGTGTCTGTCAACTACTTGTCAGGAATTCTTGTTTTTTTCAGCTCAAAAAAAAATATTCTTGTTTTTCTTCTTCCTGGAGTACACCAAGCGGTGTATCATCATGCATCCAAAGGAGAAAGCCAGGCAAGTTGTTGGCTTGGTGGTTCAGCCCCCCAAACTGGCCCAGGAATCTGATCCTGCCCAAATATGCTACAGGTAGTTTTCACTGTCTGGACACCAATTCTAGTATTACTGCTAGTACTTCACTGGGTAGCCGATTTCCTTGCAGCATATTGATCTCCTGGTGAAACTGGCTGGGTCAAACTAGCCGGCTACATAATCTGGTGGCCTGCAACTTTCCACCATTATCACCACTTATCACCGCGAAAGCGCAGGATGATTCTCGTTTTCGCTTGTAAAGATGAAGTCTAGATTCTAATTCCAAGCGCACACAAGGCTGGCGGAGTCAAGACTGATGCCATGAGAAACTAGATAGAAAAGCTCGGATATGTTCACACAGATTTTGCGTAGCCTTTTCCTAGGTTGTTCTTGCTGTGGCGCATAGATGTCTTTATTATTGTGAGGCTTCTGTCACCACTAGTGTATCGATCTCTATCGGCATAATGAATGGTACTTGATATACATAAGAGATACTACGTAGTATGTGGAAGAGAAGAATGGCATTAGTGAGATCAAATTCCAGCAATTTTGCGTCTCATAGGCTACACTGCTAAATTTCGGATACACCGAACAACATTGTTTTCTGAGCTTGAAGCGTAAATTTCTACTTCTAGAATTGATGGCGGACAAAGATAGTTGCAGTAAACCCTTTTTAGATGAGGCCAAGAGCCTCAGATGTTTTCGCCTCAACAAGTCTTGGTGCCTCATTGCTAACAGCCCAGTGCCCCGACATGTCATCTTCCATGCCACTTGTCACTTGAGCGGTGTTGGGACAAGCAATTATTTTGTTGAACAACCTCAATCGTATATGCAGGCATTACAATACGATTCAACACATCATCTAGATACCCTAGCACAAGAATGGGCAGCGTGGCTGGTGCTTTACCCAGTCCGTGTGCGTGCATCTGTTGCTCCGGGCAGTTTCTGGCTGTGGTGGGAAGGCACATGCAGACGCCGACGAACCAGCGAACATGAGGATTGCACCAGCCGGTTGCTTGCTGCACCCAACAACGGCCTACTGGCCTCTCGCGCAATGCCAACCTCACCAACAATTGTACGTACATGGCACACATCATTATCTAGTTTTTTTTACGCGTCATCCCATGGTTTGACCCGTCCCAAAGAGGCGCTCTGTGCCAAAGCATCCCGTTCACACATAGCACATACGATGATTTAGAAAATGTATCGTAAGTAAATTAAGGAGTAGTAGAAGATTGGATGGAAGCAAATTCACGAGAGGATGGAAAAAAGGGTGCATGCACCAGATGAAAGTATCCGGTGTGTGTAGATGACCCATGCACAAAAATTAGTGAAGGAAAGCTTACCTTTTCTTTCTTTCTTTGGAGTGGCCTGAAGGAAGAGGACGAGATGTAGAAAGGCAATACCTAGTAGAAAATTAATAATGCAATAATACGCTGAGGAGAACGGACAGATGAGGAGACAGAAACGGGAAAGTTGTAACCAGCCTTTATTTTTAGCACGTTATACAACTGTCACACCGTAGAGGAACGAAGAGGTGTACACACACCGGTGGCCATGACAAGTGTCATGTCAGTCAAAATGGTAGGTGCTAAAATAAGAAAATAATTAAGACGAGCATTTATCACGATGAAATTTCTAATAAGATTTGATCAAAGTATGTTATGCATAGGATCACATCCCCTGGCGGCCATTGAGTGAATAGCTCCAAACACTTTGCTATCATCACCATAGGACTTTCTTATTTTGGACCCTAGCAATAAGAGCAACTCTAGCAGACCCCGCAAAACGTCCGGTCCATAAAATTCCGGCGAGTATGCGGGCTCGGGCCATTTTTGCGGCCAGAACAGAGCCGCATACTTGCCCGGCCCGCAAAAACTTTTGCCGCAGCCCGCAAACCGCACGCCCCGAGCACTACAAGAGCAACTCTAGCAGAGCCCGCAAAACGCCGGCCCACAAAGCGCATTTGCAGTTCACGCAAAATAGTTTTTGCGGGCCGACGCGGACTGGTACAGATGCAGACCCTTCAAACGGATCCGTAAAAAAGTATATTCGCAGAATATGCTTTTTACGGGTTGGCTATGCGGGTTCTGCTCTTTGCGCCGCTGCATCCCCGCATATTATCAGCCCACAAATCTCAAATCCAACATAATTCAACAATCGAAAACAAATTGAATTATTCAAATCAAACATAAAACAATAATCATCCGCATTACAAATAATTATTCAAATCATCGTAGCAAACTTAAAATAATGCCCGCGGCAATTTGCCTCGCAAGCTTCAACAATTTTCACAAAAAGGGATCGGCGCATTCGATACCTTCTGCGGAAGAGGTGTGCAGGATATGTAGGATTCTCCAAAAAATAATCTTGCATAAACATCTCGTTTCCAAGATGGCGATTCCGCGGAATGCACAGACGCCTGACAGTAGATCCTCGCCTCCTCTTCCGGTACTCGTCTTCATGTTCCTTCACGGCAAGCGCCATGACCAATGTTTGCTGCCGAAAAGTCGCAAGCATGGTCTCAACATCCGAGTCGTCCGAATTGGACGAATCGGATAGCAAGAACTTCTCGCACGGGGTCAACTCCATCTACACGCACACCGGCACGTCAATCTACTACACAGCTCGCAAAAATCACAAAAAAGGGACTAACCGGTGGCGAGTTTGATGTGGTCGGCGGCGATGAGGGTGGTGCGCTCGGCGGTGGTCGATCCCAGCGGCGGCGGCGACTGGGGGGCGGCTCTTCTCGCCGGATCCGGAAAGGCGGTGCAGTGGCTCGGCACAGGAGGGTGTGGGGCGGCCCCGCGGAGCGATTCCGCCCGCAGATATGGTCGGAATCGCCGGCGGCGGGTGGGCGGAAACAAAGGCGGATGGCGGCGGGAGGAAGGGGAAAAGAGCGCGGGCTGAAATGTCCCTCCCGCCAACTGCTTCTCTGTGATGCAGGGCACCGCAGCCGCGAGGCGGAAACCCGCGTTTTCCCGGATTGGGGTCAGGAATTTGCCGCGCCCCCTAAAAATTTTTGCGGGCCGGGGCGGGATGCAGGTCTGGTCGGGCAGGCTTTCCGGCCCGTACCCGCATTTTGGCGGTTATTTTGCGGGTCGGGGGCGGATGCGGGGTATGCTAGAGTTGCTCTAAGTGCGGTTCCGCGACCCTTTTGCGGGTCCAAACCCTATCCTCCCACCGCCGTGAGCCACCCGATTCCTCTTTCTCCTCTCCCAATTTCTCGCCGCCGGCGACCCTCCGCCCCGCCTCCAGCCGCCATGTGGGGGCGAATGTGGAGCTCCGGACGCGGCTCCGGCAGCCGATCCGGCCGTGAGAGAGACCCGGAGCGCGAGGGGCGCATCCGGTCCGACGGCGCGAGGAAGCGCGGCATGCAGAAGTGGACCAACCGCGGGCTTTTGCCGCCGGCGAGTTTCGACCGCCGGGAGACGGTGGAGTACGACCGTCGGCGCGCGTCGTTCTCCTCCGCGCGTTCTTCGTACGTTGGATCCTCCTCCTCCTCCGGGGGCTTCCTCCCCGTGAAGAGGGGGTGGTCGGACAAGGAGGAGGAGCCGGAGTCGCCGGCACCATTCCCCTTCGTGCCGGTGAAGGAGGAGCCCGAGGAGCCCGCTTCGCTCGGCCGCCGCGGGGTCGTCGGGCCTGAGGACTACGTCGCGGAGTTTGACGCCATCGCCGCCGCCATCACTGAGCGGAGCGTGCGCGAGGAGGAGGAGCGTCACCGCCACGCCGAGGAGCTCGAAGCCCTCGAGTGGCGGCAGGCGGTCGCCGCCAACCTCGCCGCCAAGGAGAAGGCCGAGGAGTCGCGCCGCATCCGCGCAGAGCAGGCGGAGAAGTTCGTCGATCTTTGCAGCTCCGGTGAGGAGGAGTGAGCGTCCGGCTCCTCCACGGCGTCGTCCAGTTGCCGCGACCTCGCCGCCGTTTAGATCCGACCCCCTAGTACTAGCTTAACGTAGTATGTATGCTTCTAGTGTGATGAACTATGTAGTATGCGATGAACAATGTAGTATGTGATGAGCTGTGTTTGTGCAATTTCTCCCGCGAAAGAAGTTTTTCAAATTATGCAGATTTAGATACGGGTTCTGCTTGAACGTGTATGTTTCTGACCCGCAAAAGCGATTTTCGTGAACCCGCAAACGCGTTTTGCGGGTCGTATTTTTGCGAGGTCTGCTAGAGTTGCTCTAAGAGTGTTGACATCCACATGTTTTACACTATAGCCCTTCATATCTAAATTTATCCTCTCCTTTATCCCCCTTTTGACACTCTTGAACATACTACACCTCTAGCCCATATATCATTGCCCCCTCACCCCCTCTCACATATCGTGCTCGCCATGTTCTCATGACCTGCCTATATATTAGCATCTCTCCTCCCTAGCATTTTGTTGAGCAAGACTAGTGTCAAAAATTAAGCTTTTATATCTACTGTAGAGCGTATCACATGCCAACGCATAAAAATAAGGCTTGATTGAAGAAATATTGTATAATTTAAATATGAAATTGATAATAAAATGCACCAACAAATGGTTTGAGACATACGAAAGGAAAGTTAATTAATGTTTATTTTTGGATGCTAAAAAGAATATAAAATATAGTAATTCATTAGAAAACATAAATGAGAATGGGTTGAAACTCAACAAGGTTTGTCATTTTACTTTGAATGAGCAGTGGAGGTATTAGACAAAAAATAGTATTGGTGTCCAAATGTGAGACCCCTGTGACACATAAAATATATGGTATGGCGAGGCGTGTGTCACCATTAGTGTCTAGATCTCCGTCGGCATAATTAATACTTGGTATACATAAGAGGGGTTGAGATCCTCTGCAGTACCGTATGGTGCTGTAGTGTGAATGACATATGGGGTCAGGTCCCACATGGCAGTGACTGTACAGCACCGTACAGTACTGCAGAGGATCCTAACCCGCATAAGAGATACTAATATGTACAGGAGAAGATAATGATATTAGTGCAAAAATTCTCCGCCGGTTGCTTGCTGCACTGAATAGCGGCCTACTGGCCTCGCTCGCAACGCTAACCTGGACATGGGTCACGAATAGTGATACTTAGGTGCCACACATCATCCTATGGCTTTTTTGCGGGTCATCCTATGGTTCGACCCATCCCAATGGACGCTCTGTGCCAAAACATCCTGCCTATGTACAGCACATATGATCGACGATTATTTGAAAAACATATTGTAAGCCAATTAAGGAGTGGTATAGAAGATTTGGATCAAAAAAATCAAAGCACGGAGTGCGGAAAGTGCATATACAATGCACAACTCATAGGAATTGATAGCATGCATTGCATGCACACCGGACAATGGCAAAAAAAGAGGCTGCATGCACCATATGGACGTATCTGGTGCAATATTATTTGGTGTAGGTGTAGAGGACCCATGGACAAAAATTGGTGGAAGAAAGCTTACTTTTTCTTTCTTTGGAGCAGCATGAAGGAAGAGGACGAGATATAGAGAGGCAATTACCTGGCAGAAATTAATGCAATACGCTATGGAGGATAGACGGATGAGGAGACACAAACGGAAAAGTTGTATCTAGCATTAACAGATGAGGAGACACCGTAGAGCAACCAAGGGGTGTAAACGCACAGATGGCTATGACAGTTGTCGTGCCACTTTAAAAGGTATGAGGTAAAGTAAGAAAATAACCAATGTGGGCATTTATTACAATAAAATTTCTAATAAAATTGATCCAAAGTATCCTACGCACATGCACGGGGCCACACCTCCTTCGTGCTCTTTAAGTGAATAGAAAACAACTTTGCTATGACCACCCTATTTTTCTATTTTTGACCTGACAAATAAGCATGTTGTCTGTTAACCCACAAGTATAGGGAATCATTTGTAATTTTTTTTGATAAATAAGAGTGTCGAACCCAATGAGGAACTAAAGGTAGGACAAATATTCCCTCAAATTTTATTGACCATCGATACAACTCTATGTACAGTTAACGTTTGCTTTACCTAGAACAAGAATAAAACTAGAAGTACTTTGTGAGAATAAAACTATGAATAAATTGTAAGATAATAAAAGTAGTAGATAGCTTTTGTCACACAAGAAGGTCATTTGTCCCTAGGTGATCGATAACTAGACCGGAGATCATTATTGCAATTTTATATGTTGAAGAAGCATGAGCTAACATATTTTCTATACTTGGATCATATGCACTTATGATTGGAATTCTAGCAAGCATCCGCAACTATCAAAGATCATTAAGGTAAAACCCAACCATAGCATTAAGTATCAAGTCCTCTTTATCCCATACGCAACACCCGCCTTACTCGGGTCTGTGCTTCTATCACTCACGCCACCCACCATAAGCGAATCATGAACGTATTGCAACACCCTACAGCGGCGATCCTTCACGTTTGCGCGACACAGAGAGAACCGTATGACAGCACCAAAATAAAATATACAACTCATACCAATCATGATCATCAATCAACCCATAGGACAAAACAGATCTACTCAAACATCATAGGATAACCACATATCATTGGATAATAATATATAGTGTTGAGCACCATATTTAAGTAGAGAATTGCAAGGGAATAGAGAGGTTACACTGCTTCATAGAGGGGAAGAAAGTTGGTGTTCACGGTAGCAAGATTGTTGATGTAGATCGCCTTCGCGATCCTAGCCTCGGCGGCACTCTGGCGCCATCGGGAGAGAGGGGGAGAGAGCCCCCCTCCTTCTTATTCTTCCTTGACCTTCCCCTTATATGGGAGGAGGATTTCTCCTCTAGTCCATAGCCTCCATGGTGGTGGAGGAGCGAGAGCCCCTTCGAGATTGGATCTATCTCTTTATTATCTTCTGTTTCGCGTTTCCCAGATCTAACCTTTCACCGTTTTCTAAATATTCGAAGATCCGTAGCTCCGACCGCGCTGAAATTTTAACACGAACTTTTTTTCGGATATAAGCTTCCTTGCGCCCGAAGAATGGCAGCAACCGCCTTACTAGGTGTACACCACGCGCCAGAGGGCTGGGTCGCGCCCTGGTGTCTTGTTGGGGCTGTCACTACTAGGAAAAGGGCTAAAGGTGAAATTGACATTAATGGCGCACTGTACATGTGGTGCACCATTACTAAATACTAATGGCGCACCACATCCACGGTGCGCCATTAGTAAAAAAAAATATTTTTTTTCAAAACTACTAATGGGGCACCGTGGGAGTGGTGCGCCATTACTACACGGTGCGCCATTAGTAACTTGGCCACCACTTCCACCGAATGCACACCCCCCCCCCACCCGTGGACCGCCTTTTCAGTTTTAAAAAAAAATAAAAAATGATGGAAATGTCAAAAAAATAAAAGAAAATAAGTTTCCCATGTGATATGTGGTCTAGTTGTTGTGAAAATTTACAAATATGAATTTCGACTTTATTTGCGAAATCTCTCGAGAATTTGTAAAATGGGCATAACTTTTGCGTACGAACTTGGATGAAAAAGTTTTTTATATGAAAAATCATCTACTTAAAAAGTTACATCCGAACCCATTAAACATTTTCAAAATCCTCAAAAACCTAACAGAAAAAAGTTACGGAGCTTTTAAGATCTGGGGAGGCAAAAAAAATTCAAACTTACTAATGGTGCGTCATTACTATCTTCCCGCCTTCAAAATTCAAAATAAGTCAAAAAAATAAAAAAATAAAAAGTTACTAATGGCGCACGTGCCCATGATGCGCCATTAGTATCTTCCCGCCTTCAAAATTCAAAATAAGTCAAAAAATAAAGAAAAAAGTTACTAATGGCGCACCTGCCCATGGTGTGCCATTAGTATCTTCCCACCTTCAAAATTCAAAATAAATAAAAAAAATAAAAAAAATTAGTAATGGCGCACCTGCCCGCGGTGCGCCATTACTATGCCGTATATATGGCTGGGCGTGGTCCTCTCCTCCTTACCTCTTCATTCTTCTCCTCCACTCCACCTCTCCTCCACTCCATCTCCTCCTCTCCTCCACTCCATCTTCCCTTCTCTCCTCCATCATACTACCCTCCTCCTCTCCGGCGACCTCCTCCTCCTCCTCTTCGGCGACCTCCTCCTCCTCTCCGGCGACCTCCTCCTCCCTCCTCTCCTCCCCTCCCCTCCCCTCATGGTTTCTCCTTCCTCCTCTCCGGTGAGCTCCTCCTCCCTCCTCTCCTCCCATCCCCTCATGGTTTCTCCTTCCTCCTCTCCGATGCTCCGGTGAACTCCTCTCCGGCGACCTCCTCCTCCTCTCCGGCGATGTAGGCGAGCGCCTCTCCGGTGACCTCCTCCTCCTCTCCGGCGAACTCCTCTCCGGCAAAAGAACACAAAAAAAGAACGTACAAGATCCAAAAACAGGAACAAAATTTGAAATAATATCGTGCTAAAAAACGAGCAAAAAACGTGCAAAAAATGGGCAAAAAAATCACGATCCAGATCCAAATTCAAAATTCAAAATAGCAATGGCGCACGGTGGGGGTTAGACGGTGCGCCACTACTATTTTCCCGCCTTCAAAATTCAAAAATACTAATGGCGCACCAGTGGCCTATACTAATGGCGCACCAGTGGCCTATACTAATGGTGCACCAGTGGTGCGCCATTAGTAAAAAATACTAGTGGCGTGATACTAATGGTGCACCAGTGATGCGCCATTAGTAGGCAAAACTGGTGCGTCATTAGTAGCCCTTTTCCTAGTAGTATGTGGGCCTCCTTTTGCGTTGATTCCACCTCCCAAAAATAACATATATTCCAAAATAATCCTCCATAAATTTGTATCGCATTTGGATTTCGTTTGATATGAATATTCTGTGAAATAAAAAACATGCAACAAACAGGAACTGACACTGGGCACTCGGTCAATATGTTAGTCCAATAAATCATATAAAATGTTGCCAAAAGTATGTGAAAACTATATAATATTGGCATGAAACAATAAAAAATTATAGATACGACGGAGACGTATCATTGTCATCAACATGTTTTATACTATGGTCCTTCATATATAAATTTATTTCGATCCTTTCATTACTTTTTATAAGCATTTTGTCCTCTCTTGGTACTCTAGAATACACTACACCTTCAGTCGATGTATCAGTGCCCTGTCAACCCCCCACTCCACCCCCCCCCCCCACTATCACATAGCATGCTCGCCATTTTCAGCATGGATGCAAAACGATCCGAGCCCTTGGACAGGACTACCCAATAGAATGAGGACCAAACTACCACATTTTTTTAGGCAGGACTAAACTGCCACTTCCTAGCTCTCGGCAAGCTTCACTCAAAGTGGAAATCCTCATAACTTGAGGACACTCTCCATGAAAAACCACTCGCATTTCCTCCTATAAAATCCCCCAAGACCCCATCTCTCGAACAGTGTGTTCACAGGAACAACAATTCGGTCAGAAATAGTAGTCCCTAACGAGCCCCCTGGCCCTGGCCCCCACCCGTTTGAAGCATCCTCCACCCTCCGCCGGTTCCCCATTTCGCTATCGTCCACCACCATCTAGGTGAGAAGGCCATGAGTAGCTCGCACTATCCGGCTGCTGTGGTGGACGAGGGTAATGCTAAGATGGCAGTGAGGGAGTGGGTTGGGTGGGAGGAGGAGATCGTGCTGGAGGGCGGCGACGGCGAGGAGCGCAAGGTGTGCTACTTCCTCCTCTGCGCGCCGCCCCAGAACGGCGGTAAGAGTGAGAGGGATCTGGCGGTGGTGGGTAAGTATTGGGGACCTGGTAACATAGCGTACTCGGCGGACTTGCAGTTCCTGCAATCCCTCCGGACGTCGCTCGAGTCTGGGTCGGCGTCCGCTAGGGTGGCGACGCTGGTGTTGGAGATCACCCAGATCAGGTGGAAGTCTAGGAAAGAGGTCATGGACTGGCTCACCTCGCTCGTCTCAGGTACTACGTGTTCCTTTTTTCATGCCTTAGTGGTGAATTTTTTGATGGTTTTTGTACCATACATGATTAAGCTAACGGATCAGGCCGCTAGAATTTTTACCATGCATCTCTAACGACTGATATCAATGTTTGGTCAGTGTTTAGTAGGGGTTTACATCTCGAACACAAGATCCGATCTTATTTTTTCTTGTGTTTCTAATGTTTAGATCTGAATGTTTAGGAGCTTTTTAGCGTTAATACACAAGCTGCTCCTATGTCCAGCCAGATCAGTTTCTACTCGTGTTTCGTTACGTTTTTGTTCGGTGCCAAGATTCAGTACAAGGGGGATGATATCCATGACCATCTTGTAGTGCTCTCCTTCTATCCCCTTCCTTTATTAGCAGTACTTTGGGATATCTTTTGTCTAATCTAAGAGATCTACTCCTTTTTGTCAAGACAACGAGTAATTTATTGTTAAAGATTTTTTGTCTAATCTTCTAGATCTACTCCTTTTCTCATTCACCTCCCTATATGTGATCTATCTTGGCTTGTTTAATTCCTGATGTATGTGTTTGTTAATTTGCTAGATCTGGTTTATGCTTTTACTTCCTTTTGTGTTTGGTTAACTTTTTTTAGATTAGTGTTTGGTTAACTTATGTGTTTCCTCTTGTGTTTGTCTTGTGAGGCCAATATGATGTGGATAGAAATCCCCTAACTTGCCTTCCATTGTTGTCGTCTTTGTAGATCCCCCGTATGGAGCCTTTGGATTGACTTGTCCCGACTACCATGACGGTGCATCTAAGGTACATACAATCTCAAGCGTCTTCCTGAGAAATGCTTCCTCTCAATGTGGTGGCTCATCTAATAGCAAAGTTTAGTTTTGACAATAGATCCGATGGTAGTCTTGTTAATGATGTACCGCGCTGTGTGGTGAATTTTGTATCGAACGATTGTAAGTTTCGTGATGGTTAATTAATGTAAGGTGGTGTTCAAAAAAATGATGTATTTGTTCATCCAGGATACCCCCTCAACACTCTCTACTGCCGGGGAAAATAAAGAAGGGTTCACATGGATATGCAAATTGCGCCATCTTGATCAACGTCGCAAGCACTACAAATCCTTTTGCCGAGAGGGAATGAGAATTTCGGTACGTGTTCATCAACGGCCCCCTTGTTTTCTTGGTTTGTTTTCACATACGGACGGATCTATATATATTGGTTTACATCTATTATTAATTGTGTCGTGCACTATATGTCTTGGTAGGTTCATGATTTTGTGTTCATCAAGAGTGGAGGGAGAGAGAGCCATGTTGCATATGTGGAAGATATGTACGAAGATGGCAGTGCCAAGAACATGGTGCTGGTACGATGGTTTGAGGAACCTGATGGTGAGCACGGTGTTGCATTGCCCCCAGATCTTTATTGTAGGGAGATCTTCTTTGGATATGGGCTGCAAGATCTGAGGGTTGAATTTGTGGAGGGGGTGGCAGCGGTCCTGAATCCACAACACTTTGAGATGTTCAAGAAAATAAATGGAGGGAGCAGTAGCTGGCAGCCCTATGTATGTCGTCGGTGCATCGATGATGGCACCGTCGAGCCCTTTGACATCGCGCAGCTCCAAGGATATGCAAACCAGGAGATAGTAAAGGAAATTGTTGCCGCATCCTCCTCGACGGTGGTGCAGGCCAAGCCACCTAATAACAATGGTAAAGCTGCCATTACTGGTCTGGCCACCGAGAATCATGTTGGTTCTTCCAGCACTGTTACCGGTGACAAAACCATGCATACACAGAAGCAGAAGCCCCCTCCATGCAGCGTAACTCCTTCCAGCGTTGTTATCGGTGGCAAAACCATGGAGAAGCAGAAGGAGAAGGCCCCTGCATGCAGCACAACTCCTTCCAGTTCCGGCTCTGTTATCAATGACAAAACCATGGAGAAGCAGAAGCCTCCTCCATGCAGCGCAACTACTTCCACTTCCAGCACTGTTATCGATGACAACAAAACCATGGAGAAGCAGAAGGAGATGCCCCCTCCATGCAGCACAACTCCTTCCAATTCCAGCTCTGTTATCAATGACAAAAACATGGAGAAGCAGAAGCCTCCTCCATGCAGCGCAATTGCTTCCACTTCCAGCACTGTTATCGATGACAACAAAACCATGGAGAAGCAAAAGGAGATGCCCCCTCCATGCAGCGCGACTCCACAGAGCACCACCATTGGCCAGATCGTCAAAAGTAGTGTCGTTCCCCGTAGCGTGGTGAACTGTCAGACCATCGCGCATAATCAACCGCCCCCAAGTGGTACTAGTACGTGTAATGTAGCAGCCAATGATGCGTCAACCATGCTGAACCCTGAGAAGATGTTCCAGCCCGGCTGCCGTCTTGAAGCCCTGTCCCAAGACAGCAGCGTGAGGGGTTGTTGGTTCAAATGTGTGGTACTCAGTAGGAGGGAGAAAGATAACAAGGTCAGGGTGCGGTACCAAGACATTCTGAATTCCGAGGGCAAGGGACAGCTCAGGGTTGGTCCTTCCTCTTCTTTCTCTGGTATCCTGCATGTGTTGACGATGATGATGTATGTACTCAACATGAGTTTTTTTTTGTTTTCCAGGAATCTCTCAAAGTTGCAAGAATTGCGGAACCTGACCACTTGGGCATACGCCTTACTAAAAGGCCCATGCTTCGCCCACACCTCCCAAGACACTACAGGAAGATCGAGTCTCCGGTGGCTGTCGGGGTCATCGTCGACGCGCGGCTGAAGGGCGGATGGTGGGAGGGGATCGTGTTGCAGCAGGAGACTGCTGGCCACGTCCAAGTTTATCTCCAAGGTGAACTGCCTGCCTACTATCTCGATCACCTAGCTAGCAGTTAATAGTAGTATATATCCGGTTGGTACTTAGCACATTGGACTGGAGCTCTTCCTGATACATTGCATGCTTGCCAAAATTTCCAGGGGAGGGGAGACTTGTGGAGCTCCAAGTGGAGTGTCTGCGAAAGTCATTTGAGTGGCATGAGGAGCAATGGATGCCTCTAGATGCAAGAAAGGATGTTGCAGCCAAGATAACCCTTGACCTGAAGGGTGGTGAGAGATCTTCAAAACAGAAGGCTCAAAAGATGGATGAGCAGTCTAGCCAGACGGCGGCCGCCGCAGCCGCAGAGCTGGCAGCACCAACTGCAGAACTAGTGCAGCCTCTGGAGGAAGGTGACGATGAACCTGCAAACTCTGCTCCTCCACGGAAGAGGTTCCTGGCTCAGGGCTACTCTTTCGAGGAAAAAAGGCTGGAGGAGCATGCCAAAAAGATCAAAGGTACTGCTAATGAAGCTGCAAAACCAGTCGCTGCGGAGGGAGATGGCATGTCCCACAGCGGCAGCTCAGCTGATGCCAAGCGGTGCTGGGTTGATCCTGCAAACTCTGACGGCCTCAACTGCGCTGAACGCGAGGGCAAGGCTGCGAAATCTTCTGGCGTGAAGAAAATGGGGTCTATGGAGGGCAGCGGCAGCCAGGGAGGCGCCAGTGGAGGCGCTGCGCCGGTGAAGCCGGTGCCCAGGGAGGAGATTTGCGTCACCAACGCAGAGGCTCCTGCCGTCGCCATGGACAAATCGGAGGTGATCGACCTGACCCTAGATGACTGAAGCTGGTGGCAGGATATGATAAAGTCTGGCCTCAACTTTCCATTCATGAACTGTTATTTCTCAGACATTTCGTGCATTCGCCTATCGTGTTTGTGCGTGCTTTTTATTTCCATTCTAGGCACATAGTTGTTTGTGCTTTCTGGACTTCAAATAAAAGGAGACATTCGTCGTATGTTTTGCTCTTCATGTTTGGTGTCTGTCTAGTTGTCATAAATTCTTGTTTTTTCAACTAAAAAATATTCTTGTTTTTTTCTATCTCCCTGGAATACACCACACGGTGTATATATCATCATGCCCCCCAAACTGGCCCAGGAATCTGATCCTGCCCAAACATACTGCAGGTCGAGACCAGTTTTCACTGTCTGGACACCAAATTCTGGTCTTGCTACTTCACTGGGTCGCTGCTTTCCTTACTGCATATTAATCACCTGGTGAAACTGGCAGGGTCAAACTAGCCGGCTACATAGTCTGGTGGCCTTCAACTTTCCACCGTTATCAGCGCATGATGATCCTCGTTTCAGCTTGTAAAGATGAACTCTGGATTCTAAGCGCACACAAGACTGGCAGAGTTAAGGCCCTGTTTGGTTCAGGTTTTATCGATGGATTCCACTGCTGCGCAGCATAATCTGAATCAAAAGGCGAACTCAGCAGAATCCGATTTCAGAAATTCGCTGCCAAAATCTGAACCAAAAGCGGAAGCAGCTTAGGACGTGATTTTCAAAATCTGATTTCGTTACGGGCCAAAATCTGAAAAAGCCGTATCAATTGGTTTGTCAAATGACCTACATCTTTTTCACATCAGATTTTCCACAGCTGTTTTTCCACAGCAGATTTTTGACAGCTGCTTTTAGAAATCCACAGTCGAATCAAACAGGGCCTAAGATTGATAGAAAAAAGCTCGGATATGTTCACACAGATTTTGCGTAGGCTTTCCCTATGTTCTTCTCGCTGACAAATCCATCCGTCATCTTCGTTCGTTTCTTGGCCATGATTTCTCCAGATTTTCACCTCTTTTTTTAAACACTGGGTAGTTCGCTACCTCTCCCTGCATATGGGTCTGAGGCGTAAAGGTAAACTGTTAAGTACAAGCTAGAGCCTGGAAGAATATATATCCACAAGCCTACAGGTAGGTATCTCGTATGCAGATCTTTTTGCCGATCCAAAAATTATAAAATAGATATCCGGAGCATGTTTGCAGGTCCTACCGGCAACTTATAAAGATCCGAAGAACAGATAGCAAAGGAACAATGTGGGAAGCAGAATCGGATTCTGACAGCACACGTCGAGCCCACGAGGAAACGAAGAAGCGGGTGGCCATAAAAAGAGGCTCTTAAGCAGCGCTAACTCCCCACTTTCTGCACCTAAGGTTCCTTGCTTTCCTCACAACTTCTGTTCCCCGGAACCCCAAGCTCTCTCCGGTCAGTCGACGCGGCTGCTCCGCCACCGCAGAGGAAGAGCAGTATCGTCGTCTTCATGGACTACAGGGTATGTGCCTAGGAAGGCAGCAGCAGCAACACTGACGTGGTGTGTGTCTCTTACTCTGTGTCTCCTGTGCTCTGCAGCAGTTCTACTGCATGACCCTGCGGATGAGCATAGACTGCAACGGGTGCTACCAGAAGATCAGGAGGGCGCTGCTCCAGATGCAAGGTACGTAGCACGTCCTCCTCTTTCCACAGACCTCTTAAGTTGCTGCGTGTCTTGCTCTGTGTTGTTATCTGAAACAAAAATGACAGAGCTGGAGAGCCACCTGATCGACCGGAAGCACGGCCGGGTGAGCGTCTGGGGCGCCTTCAGCCCGCAGGACGTGGCCATCAAGATCAGGAAGCGGACCAACCGGCGCGTCGAGATATTGGAGCTCAGGGAGGCCGCAGGGCCGGGGGGCGCCGACGAGCAGGGCGCCGGCGGCGGGCAGATGCCCTCAAACTGAAACCCACCTTGTATGCACCAGCAGAGCACTCGGATGCTGCTTGTATTAGCTTCTTGACCTGACACTTTCAGGAGGATTTACCCACCTTCTTGTGTGCGAGCTTATGAAATCATCATTTTGATCTGTAGTCCTCTTATGACTTGTTTGAGTGAACTTCACCACTCAGTTATTTCACCACTGGCGGCCTGCTTAATCTTGATTTCTTGCTAACCAGCATCATCCAAGCCACAAACAAGCTATTCTCAATGTAAAGATCTTTTGCATTATTAACACCCCAAAGAGTGTAGAATTATTCATAGTTTGATGAATCAGGGTATCTACATCCAAAAAAGAGGAGTATATCTGTGGCTATTCTACAATTTCAACGCCTTCGCGAATTCTCCATAACATTATTGTATCATGGTCCAATTGGACCAGATAAATCACGTACACGCTTCCGAGGAACTTCTCTTCTACAGTGTTAAGCTCTCAGGGTCCTCGGCAATCTTTGCAAATGTTTGCAGAAATGCTGCCAAGTCAGCGCCATATATAATCCTGTGATCAGCAGTAACATTGACCTGAAAAGGTTATGAGCAACTTAGTTAGGGTCCTGAGCTGCATTTTACTAGGATTTTGTTAATTCTATAAATGTGGTGTTGCAAGTGAAGGTTTAGAGGTCTAAAAGCTGCATGTATAATACCATGAAGTACGATCTTAGGAAAAATTCACAATAAACACGGCATTTGTAGGTTAGCACTGAGAATGTACAGTCTGGACAGAATCAGGAGGCAAGCAGTATTTCTTGATAACTGCCACAAAGCACATTTGATGTGATGATGTCCCAAACCAAAACGCGCTTGCAGTTATAGAAGCAAACAAAACTTTACCAATTAGAAACCAGCTCAGGTAAACAGAACATCCTGCAGCCATATTTAGCTGTGGCATGAAGCAGAAATCTTTCCCTAATAATAAAGCAAATAGTGCTTCTGCCCGCCCGCTCACCGTCGTTAAGTTAACCCTAAAAATTGCAAATAATTACCCACCATGCCACATAATAATCAATAGTTAAAAAACGGTTCGTTAAAAATAGGAACCTCGCGAATAGCATCACTGCATTGGGCCTATTTCGGCCTGCCCTAACCCCGTGCTCTTCGGCCCGCTCCTGTCCCCGTGCGGTGATCCGTCTCCTCTCCACCCCTGCGATGACCTATCCCATAGCCCCTGCCCACCCCCTTCCCCGCCGGCGCCGGTGCCTCAAAGGTCAAGGGAAGACCCTCTACTCGGCCCCCATCGCCGTCCGCGCCGCCGCCCTATGCCGCCGCCACCACCGCCGTCCAAATCGCCGCCCCCATAGCCGTCCAAACTGCTCTCGGCAACACCTCTCCATCCCACGGCTGCCGAAGACAGGGAGGAGGACGAGGCTGGCTAGGCAGGGAGGCCGAGGGTGAAGTGCAGTGGGAGGCGCATCGGTTACTGCAGAGGGAGGTCTATGGTCAGCTCATTGGAATCTCACAGGCCACCACGGGGAGAGCAATCACGCAGGTACATCAACCTCCCCCACCAGGTATGTTCAATTGAACCTTCACTATTAGTTGAGCTAACCGTCTCCAACAGCAACGTCCCAATCACAAATAATTATTTAGGTTTCTTACTGTGTGCGTGGATGGGGCATCGGAAGGATAGATGGCAGTACTCGTGTGGATGCAACAACTGACTGTTAGTTTGTTCATTCAGAGACTACCACGAACCAGTTTGATTTGTGCTATAATGCTCTTGCAAATAATCATAGATGTTGGTGAAAACTGCAGATGTTGTGGTGTTCAGGAAGGAGCGCAGATACAGCAGCTGTCCATCTGCAACCGCGGCCACGGGTGCCTAATCTAACGCGACCTCCTGTCTTGACATCGTCCTTGGTAGCTGCAAGCGTGGAAACAACCTTGGCAGTGCAGCGGCAGCCATGAGGTTGTTCCTAGACCACTCCACCTTTGAACTGTACAATCTGCTGTGCTTTCTAGCTATTCTATTTATATGTAGCCATAGATTGGTACAGTTAATTCATAAATATGATTCAATAGGATTTGATATTTTTTTTCATGTCTCAAGTTTTTAGCTCTTCCCTCCTGGTGTGCAAATTTTTTAGAGGAATTTGGTGTGCCAATTATTTTCCTGCTTACTGTAGTTATAGTTTTTCTCACTGTTAGAGCAGAGTAAAATTCAAACTATGATATTAGTGGTGGTTAGCTGATAACTTGATCATAACAGGGGGCACACTAATCTTCTTTCTTTTCTTCTCTAACAAAGTCTTAATATTATAAGAATGTTGTTCTCTTCTTTCATATTTGACAAATAAAATTTCCCCTAATTTCAGTTTGGATAAGCCAAGGTTGCTTTTGGATCTTAGTAGAAGATAGACGTTACGGATTTATAGACAAACAATAGATGTGGATTCAGGGGTTCCGTCTGATACTCATGTCTTCTCTATTTGGGATACAAGTTCAAGTGATCTTTTAGGCTACTATTAAAGGGAAATATGTATGCCGTTTCGTTCATTTCATCTCCACCTCCCCACCTTGCATGTGCGTTCCCCTTCCCACCGGTTTTATTGATTTTTTATAACAATATGCCTTAGGTTATAAACCTACAATATATTAACATTCAGCAGATACTCATTTTTGTCTGTAGCTACACAATCCAACTACTCAAAGGAACATACAGTTCTAGAAGTGAGAACTGTTGAGCTATTATAGTGCAGCCTTGGGATGATAGATGTTCAGGCCAGCTATGCAGACCTTAAGGTAAATGTTTTTCCAGCTAATTAACATGAAATGTCTTGTAACTTGAACTAATAATGAACAACTGAGGAATGCTTCCTGAATGAATCCAAAATTGTTGGAAACACCACCGTCCAGTTGGAGAGGGAGCTATCTGGATCTCTATCCAACCAGGACATGTCTGCTTACAACTTTTTGTTGAAAAAGGTTGCGAAAAAAAAATCTAAATCTGGAGGTAGGTGATCCCAACTCACAACTATGGATAGCAAAAGGAAGATGCAGTACTTGATGTGAAAATTTACAGGAATAGATAATCTAACTTACAATTAATAAGCTTATACTATTATTGTTGATGCAATACTAATTTTACACGTTTTTTTAGTTGTAAATACAATATGAAATAAAAAGTTATTCACAGGACCATGGGTGTTTGTTAGTTTGTATAATCACACAAATAAAATAAGAGTTAATTTGTCTATGTATGGTTTGTATCCTGTTATTTGCTACAATATTTAGCAAGTGTGCAAGCTATTTATGTGAGGTTAACTACGGACCTATAAGCGAAGGAGTTTTTCTTCTCTACACAAGTAAGGTGTAAGTCAGCGATCTTGGTTATATAGTTGACTTAAATCCTGAAGGGACGAGCCTGCATCTTTTCTTTCTGATTTGAAATGTATTCAAAATTCTTATGCCCTGGTGTGCTCTAATTCTTGGTAGTATGTTCTCACATGAACAGTCATTTGAACATTCATCTAACTTTCTGCTTAATAAATTTGTAGCTGAGATGATGTAGCCGAAGGCACACTTCGGTATTGTTTTATTTCAGTCTTCCCTTATCCTTTTTGTCTAAGAGATATTTCCCAGCATGTCTGTCCAAACATATATTACAGTTATTACTAAGAAGGCTATCCTCTTTTCTATTTCAGCTCAAAGATGGATCGACCTGCGCATTGTTGGGATCTGTTTTAATTGAAGTACTTCCTTCTACAGAAACAACTGGTACACAAGGAGCGTGTTTCCTTCTACAGAGGTAGCTGGTGCACATGGATGTAGTGAAACACGGTCAGAAACACTTGAGATATTAGCCGCATATATTGAGATATTTCTCCTTTTATTCTGGGTCCTGTATCCTAAAATAAGTAGCCAACTCATTTATACATGGTGGTCAGGGCAATGTGTAACGTCTACCTTTGGTATTGTATTATTTTGTTCAATGCAATTCATCAAAATGACAATGCAACAACATATGTAAATGTTCTTTACTACCTTCTCATTCTGCGCTGAGATCAATGAAAGTTGCAGGCATCTATAGCTTTGAAGCTAGCTCTTTGGGCGGCTTGAGATAGGACAGCTACATTGTTCTTTAATTATAGGTTCCATCAATGGTAATGATGGTTTCCCAACAAGAATGCTAGGGTAAGCACCTTCATATGTTGCTTATCATTATGGTCAATACATTATTGTGCCTTCTGTTTGTGTAAAATGTGATTTCTACATCATTGATTGTGGCACTCAGAAAGAGCACTCCCATTTCCTGTCGATTTAATGATTTAAGAGAAGTTAGGCTAAACTGCATATACCAAGGTTATGTCATGATGGATGTTTTGCATCATCATTATTACATTAGAGACGATTGGTGTTGAACAACTAGATTAAATATGCCCCGTAGCAACGCACGGGCATTTTTGCTATTACTCTTATGTCACTACAGACCTCATACATAATCAACCAAGTTTACATGCTTATCATGCCTGCATATTATACTCCCTCCGTTCCTAAATATTTGTCTTTCTAGAGATTTCAAATGATCACCACATACGGATGTATATAGACATATTTTAGAGTATAGATTCACTCATTTTGCTCCGTATGTAGTCATCATTTAAAACCTCTAAAAAGACAAATATTTAGGAACAGAGGGAGTATATGATAATGTATTTCAGCAACATACACTAGGGGTTCACACGCATTAATATCTGTTGAATGCATGCATTTAGTACTAACCAGTCAGCTTTGATATATGCAAATTAAAAACTGAAAAGCAAACTAACCAGCATTTCGTTCTTGATACTGAAGAAACCATTCTTGTCAGCTATAACAGTAGGTCTCGATGCTCCAACAGCCATGATAGCCCCCTGGATCGAGCAATTTATATATAGTGGTTCTTAGTTGTTGGTTCTTATGTTGCACAGATGCAATTTATCTGCAATTCATACTGACCGAGCAGAGATCAGGAAAATAACTCACCTGACCAGGTGGAAGGATTGCATCAAATCTATCTACCCCAAACATACCCAGATTGGACAGCGAAAACGTCCCTATACAACAGCAGATCTCCATGTAAGCACAGTTCCAGTGAAAAACTAAATGTCAAAATAAGACACAAGTTCCTTACCTGAGCTGTATTCACTTGGTTGGAGCTGCTTCATGCGCGTCTTCTTGAGCAGGGCTCTCCATTTTTGCGCGAGCAGATATATATCTGACTGCAATGTTAATTTGCATTTTTTTGAGGCTTTTAATTGATTTACAGACATGCTAAATGTTGCATTTCTTAATAGAAAAGACAGCTATCGCAATAAGCATATACCTTATCAACATCCTCTAATACAGGCGTAAGAAGGCCACCCTCGATGGCAACCGCCACCGCGATGTTGATACTACTGTTGTAACTGAAGCTCTTTCCATCCCTGCAGCTGGCATTCACAACTGGGTGCTGAGCGAGTGCCATGCCTGCCGCTTTCACCAGCAACAATGTTTTTGTAACCCCTTTCAACTTAACCTGCACAATCCATTTTAATCAAACTGTCACTACACACATGAAAACTTGAGCGGTATCTCAAGAATCTAGCTGTGCAATTCAATATTTTGTCAAAGGTTCATCGCAACGATACCTTCTCATAGAGTGCATCAAGCTTATCGGTCTTGATGGCATACCCAACTCGGAACGTTGGCACTGACAAGCTCTCCACCATGTTCCTGCTCACCGCCGATTGCATCGATGTGAATGGTACCACAGTCGCGCCAGGCACCGGAGGAAGCACTGCTGGTTGTCGGACTGCAGCTACTAATGGTATGCCAGCCGGAGGCGCAGAGCGAGCTGCAGGGGGTGGAGGTGGAGCGGCCTTTGGCTTTGGCTGGATGCCAACGACTGCCTCAACGTCAGCCGCGGTGATGCGGCCGTTTGGCCCGGTGCCGACAACATTGGAGATGCCCACTCTGTGCTGCTTCGCGAGCTTCTTGGCATGAGGCGTAGCCATGCCATTCGTGGGCGCGGTCACTGTTGCCGGAGCAGGAGCCATGGTAGGTGGAGCCGTGGCGGCAGCATGGGGAGGAGGGGTTTCTTCGCCCTGGGCCTTGGATAGGGCCTGGGCACGCGCCTGCGCGAGGGCGACATCCTCCTCTGACTCCGCGAGGAGGGCGATGGGGGCGCCGACGGGGGCGGTCCCACCGGCCGGGACGAGGACGGCGGCGATGATGCCGTCGTGGAAGGTCTCCACATCCATGTCGGCCTTGTCGGACTCGACGACCACCACGGGGTCGCCCTTGGAGACGCGGTCTCCCTCGGCGGTTGTCCAGGAGACGATCTTGCCCTCCGTCATCGTCGAGCTCAGCGCAGGCATGAAGATCTCGCGCACCTTCGCCCGCACCACCGCCATACGCCGCCGGCGAGGGGCTTTAACGGACTCCGCACGGCCTGCGCGCCCAGGCACGGTGTAGATGGAGAGAGAAGCCAGCGACGCCATGGCCGCGGGTGGGGTCAATCACCGATGTCAGCTCGTCGTCGCGAAATTTGGAATGAGAAGGAGCTTGCCGCAGCAGTGAGACTGTGGGACGGGGCGAGGAGGGCTCGGGCCAGGGGAAAATGCGGCGGAATCCGGCGAGCGAGCGCGGCGGCGGCGGCGGTGGCGTGAGGGGGGAGGTGTTGTCATTCGGTGAAGGCAACCGCGAACCAACCAGACGGTACGACTCTGCCAGTTAGTTCCGTAATACGTGGGCTCTCTAGATGCCGTCCGATCGTGATCTCGCGGTCAAGACATGGACAAGTGGCACCCCTTTCCGCAATGCGTGGGCTCTCCTGGTGCCGTCAGATCATGATCTGCCGGTCCAGACGGGGGGCAAATCCTATTTGACGCCCGCAGGCGTCAAAAGGAGGAGCCTTCGCTGAAGCAAGTCGCCACTTGGGCCGGCCCGCGTACGGATTTCGTTCGCTGCTGTTTTCCTTGTTTCTTGCGGGTTTTTTTTTCGTTTTTCTTCTATGGTTTTTTTGCTTTCAGTTTTTTCACTGTTTTGGCCGGTTTCAGTTGTTTTGTTCCGGTTTTTTATTTTTCTGTTTTGATTCCTTCTTGTCCTTTCATTTTCTTTCTTTTACGTTACCTTTTTTATTTTCTGTTTCTGTTCTTCTTCTTATTATTGCGTATTTATATAAAATGTTCACCGTGTGTTACAAAAATCTTCAATGTATTAAGAAAATGCTCATCGTATATTATGACATAGTCCACCTTGCACTATAAAAATGTTCATTGTGTATTAAAAAATGTTCATTGTATATTAATAAATTGTTTAATGTATATTAGAAAATGTTCATTATGTATTAAAAAATGTTCATTGTATATTATTAAATTGTTCAACTTATATTAGAAAATGTTCATTGTGTATTACAAAAATATTCATTGTATATTATTAAATTGTTCAACGTATATTTAGAAAATGTTCATTGTGTATTAAAGTTTTGTTCATCATATATTAAAAAATTGTTTAACATATACCCATAAAATGTCCAGTTTAGTATTTAAATTGTGTTCAGTATTTTTTTTTACAAAAACGCTCACTGTATTTTAAAATTTATTCAACGTATATTATAAAAATGTTGAACATTTTTAGAGGATTTGCCCTGTACGTTCTACTTTAAGATTGGCGCTGCATGTAAAACATTCGTGGTAGCTATCTCAGCTGGTTAGCCTCACTGGATTCCAGGATGAGGTCATCGGTTTGATCCTATGCACGCGCTTCTTCTTTTGTCGATTTTTTGCTCACAGCGAGATGATTGGGCCGGCCCGTGTGCGCGTCGCTTCAGCGAAGTTGCAACGATCGGACGCACATGAGCGGCATATAGGAGCACCCCAGACGGGGACCGTGGCAGATAGAATTTTGCTCGGCTTTTTTTTGAGACAATTTTGCTCGGCTAATTGTGCGATGGAACTTCCACGGCCCAGATCGAGCATGGTCGTTTAGGTTTGGGGGCCCTCGTTTTCCACATTAGGTGTTCTACATTGGTCGATCTATTCGAGTGATCGATAGGTCATCATGCACACCGTCTAATTGCCTTGGTTGTGACCATCTAATTGCATGTGGAAAAGAAATTGTAGCAACTACTTCCTCGGCGTCGGTGTAGCGCTCGTTCTCTCTTCCTTTGTTGAGGCGTCCCTCGCTCGCTTGCAAGCATCGGGTGGCATTGTTCACAGCACCACCATCTCGCTGGTGGCATGCCCATCACTAGCATGGGTCGCTCAACTTGCACCACCTACCATCGTCGGGCGTAGCTCCTGTTGCTGGCGGTTGGTCGGTCGGATGCAACATATTCGGCTAGGGGTCGTAACTTCTCAAGTGGACGGTCGCAAAATCGCTAGTTGGGGTTCGCGGCACGCGGTCGCAACACATGGTCCCCACCGGCCGCAGCACGACATCGTCGTGGTCGTGTGAGCTCACAACACTCCTCGCCACCGCCCACCCATGAGCTCGCATGTCATGGCTGATGACCGGTGACCCCATAGGCTTCGGCCCCACTCACTGCAGCAGCATGGCCGTGTAGCAACGACGGAGGCGTCACGCGTGAGCTTGTTGCAAGAGGGGAGGGAGGAGCGCCGAGGATATTGGGGCGACGATGACATATGAAGGTGGGAAAGAGATTGGGGAGCACTTGTTTCTCCCTAGGGCAGCCCATCACTGAATCTTTGGCAACTGCATCACCTTCACCTTCACTGTCAGTAGACGATGTCTTCTTTGATTAAATTTTATTCAACACCCGGAACTGCCTCGTTGTATGCTTGGATGTGTCATTCTCTTCTCTGCTATGGAGGGCACACGACTTGTCCAGTATATCATCAAATGTAGGCTTCTTACGAGGAGACTATTCTTTCTTTTGGTGTGACGCCCCCAATTGGACCGTACACTAATCATACACGCAAATGTGTACGATCAAGATTAAAGACTCACGAGTAGATATCACAACACAACTCTAGACACAAATCAAAATAATACAAGCTTAATATTACAAGCCAGGAGCCTCGAGGGCTCGAATACAAAAGCTTGATACACAAAAGTGTTGGGGAACGCAGTAATTTCAAAAAATTTCCTACGCACACGCAAGATCATGGTGATGCACAGCAACGAGAGGGGAGAGTGTTGTCTACGTACCAACGCAGACCGACTGCGGAAGCGATCACACAACGTAGAGGAAGTAGTCGTACGTCTTCTTCCCGATCCGACCGATCCAAGTACCGTTACTCCGGCACCTCCGAGTTCTTAGCACACGTTCAGCTCGATGACGTTCCTCGGGCTCCGATCCAGCAAAGCGTCGAGGAAGAGTTTCGTCAGCACGACGGCGTGATGACGATCTTGATGTATTACCGACGCAGGGCTTCGCCTAAGCACTACAACGGTATGATCGAGGTGGAATTTGGTGGCAGGGGGCACCGCACACGGCTAAGGAACGATCTCAAGGATCAAGTTGTGTGTCTATGGGGTGCCCCCTGCCCCCGTATATAAAGGACCAGGGGCAAGGGGGTCGGCCGGCTAGGAGGGAGGCGCAGGGAGGAGTCCCACTCCTACCGGGAGTAGGACTCCTTCCCCCAAATCCTATTCCTAATAGGACTCTTCGGGAGAAAGAGAAGAGAGGGGGGCCGGCCCTTTCTCCTAGTCCTAATAGGACTAGGGAAGGGGGGTTCGGCCGGCTAGCCTGTGGGCTGCCCCTTCTCTCTTTTCCACTAAGGCCCAATAGGCCCATTTGCCTCCCGGGGGGTTCCGGTAACCCTCCCGGTAATCCGGTAAAATCCCGATTTCACCCGGAACACTTCCGGTGCCCAAACATAGGCTTCCAATATATCAATCTTTACGTCTCGACCATTTCGAGACTCCTCGTCATGTCCGTGATCTCATCCGGGACTCCGAACAACCTTCGGTACATCAAAATGCATAAACTCATAATAACTGTCATCGTAACGTTAAGCGTGCGGACCCTACGGTTCGAGAACAATGTAGACATGACCGAGACACGTCTCCGGTCAATAACCAATAGCGGGACCTGGATGCCCATATTGGCTCCTACATATTCTACGAAGATCTTTATCGGTCAGACCGCATAACAACATACGTTGTTCCCTTTGTCATCGGTATGTTACTTGCCCGAGATTTGATCGTCGGTATCCAATACCTAGTTCAATCTCGTTACCGACAAGTCTCTTTACTCGTTCCGTAATACATCATCTCACAACTAACTTATTAGTTGCAGTGCTTGCAAGGCTTATGTGATGTGCATTACCGAGAGGGCCCAGAGATACCTCTCCGACAATCGGAGTGACAAACCCTAATCTCGAAATACGCCAACCCAACATCTACCATTGGAGACACCTGTAGTACTCCTTTATAATCACCCAGTTACGTTGTGACGTTTGGTAGTACCCAAAGTGTTCCTCCGGTAAACGGGAGTTGCATAATCTCATAGTTATAGGAACATGTATAAGTCATGAAGAAAGCAATAGCAACATACTAAACGATTGGGTGCTAAGCTAATGGAATGGGTCATGTCAATCAGATCATTCGACTAATGATGTGACCTCGTTAATCAAATAACAACTCTTTGTTCATGGTTAGGAAACATAACCATCTTTGATTAACGAGCTAGTCAAGTAGAGGCATACTAGTGACACTCCGTTGGTCTATGTATTCACACATGTATTATGTTTCCGGTTAATACAATTCTAGCATGAATAATAAACTTTTATCATGATATAAGGAAATAAATAATAACTTTATTATTGCCTCTAGGGCATATTTCCTTCAGTCTCCCACTTGCACTAGAGTCAATAATCTAGATTACACTGTAATGATTCTAACACCCATGGAGCCTTGGTGCTGATCATGTTTTGCTCGTGGAAGAGGCTTAGTCAACGGGTCTGCAACATTCAGATCCGTATGTATCTTGCAAATCTCTATGTCTCCCACCTGGACTAAATCCCGGATGGAGTTGAAGCGTCTCTTGATGTGTTTGGTCCTCTTGTGAAATCTGGATTCCTTTGCCAAGGCAATTGCACCAGTATTGTCACAGAAGATTTTCATTGGACCCGATGCACTAGGTATGACACCTAGATCGGATATGAACTCCTTCATCCAGACTCCTTCGTTTGCTGCTTCCGAAGCAGCTATGTACTCCGCTTCACATGTAGATCCCGCTACAACGCTTTGTTTAGAACTGCACCAACTTACAGCTCCACCGTTTAAAGTAAACACGTATCCGGTTTGCGATTTAGAATCGTCCGGATCAGTGTCAAAGCTTGCATCAACGTAACCTCTTACGGTGAGCTCTTTGTCACCTCCATATACGAGAAATATATCCTTAGTCCTTTTCAGGTATTTCAGGATGTTCTTGACCGCTGTCCAGTGATTCATTCCAGGATTACTTTGGTACCTCCCTGCTAAACTTATAGCAAGGCACACATTAGGTCTGGTACACAGCATTGCATACATGATAGAGCCTATGGCTGAAGCATAGGGAACATCTTTCATTTTCTCTCTATCTTCTGCAGTGGTCGGGCATTGAGTCTTACTCAATTTCATACCTTGTAACACAGGCAAGAACCCTTTCTTTGCTTGATCCATTTTGAATTTCTTCAAAATCTTGTCCAGGTATGTGCTTTGTGAAAGTCCAATTAAGCGTCTTGATCTATCTCTATAGATCTTTATGCCTAATATGTATGCAGCTTCCCCGAGGTCTTTCATCGAAAAACTTTTATTCAAGTATCCCTTTATGCTATCCAGAAATTCTATATCATTTCCAATTAGCAATATGTCATCCACATATAATATCAGAAATGCTACAGAGCTCCCACTCACTTTCTTGTAAATACAGGCTTCTCCAAAAGTCTGTATAAAGCCAAATGCTTTGATCACACTATCAAAGCGTTTATTCCAACTCCGAGATGCTTGCACCAGTCCATAAATGGATCGCTGGAGTTTGCATACTTTGTTAGCTCCTTTTGGATCGACAAAACCTTCTGGTTGTACCATATACAACTCTTCTTCCAGAAATCCATTCAGGAATGCAGTTTTGACATCCATCTGCCATATTTCATAATCATAGAATGCGGCAATTGCTAACATAATTCTGATGGACTTAAGCATCGCTACGGGTGAGAAAGTCTCATCGTAGTCAACCCCTTGAACTTGTCGAAAACCTTTTGCGACAAGTCGAGCTTTATAGACAGTAACATTACCGTCAGCGTCAGTCTTTTTCTGGAAGATCCATTTATTCTCAATTGCTTGCCGATCATCGGGCAAGTCAACCAAAGTCCACACTTTGTTCTCATACATGGATCCCATCTCAGATTTCATGGCCTCAAGCCACTTTGCGGAATCTGGGCTCACCATCGCTTCTTCATAGTTCGTAGGTTCATCATGATCTAGCATCATGACTTCCAGAACTGGATTACCGTACCACTCTGGTGCGGATCTCACTCTGGTTGATCTACGTGGTTCAGTAGTATCTTGATCTGAAGCTTCGTGATCATCACCATTAGCTTCCTCACTGATTGGCATAGGTGTCGCAGAAACAGTTTTCTGTGATGTACTATTTTCCAATAAGGGAGCAGGTACAGTTACCTCGTCAAGTTCTACTTTCCTCCCACTCACTTCTTTCGAGAGAAACTCCTTCTCTAGAAATGATCCATTCTTAGCAACGAATGTCTTGCCTTCGGATCTATGATAGAAGGTATACCCAACAGTTTCCTTTGGGTATCCTATGAAGACACATTTCTCCGCTTTGGGTTCGAGCTTATCAGGTTGAAGCTTTTTCACATAAGCATCGCAGCCCCAAACTTTAAGAAACGACAACTTTGGTTTCTTGCCAAACCATAGTTCATAAGGCGTCGTCTCAACGGATTTTGATGGTGCCCTATTTAACGTGAATGCGGCCGTCTCTAAAGCATAACCCCAAAATGATAGCGGTAAATCAGTAAGAGACATCATGGATCGCACCATATCTAGTAAAGTGCGATTACGACGTTCGGACACACCATTACGCTGTGGTGTTCCGGGTGGCGTGAGTTGCGAAACTATTCCACAATTTTGCAAATGTATACCAAACTCGTAACTCAAATATTCTCCTCCACGATCAGATCGTAGAAACTTTATTTTCTTGTTACGATGATTTTCAACTTCACTCTGAAATTCTTTGAACCTTTCAAATGTTTCAGATTTATGTTTCATTAAGTAGATATACCCATATCTGCTTAAATCATTTGTGAAGGTGAGAAAATAACGATATCCGCCACGAGCCTCAATATTCATCGGACCACATACATCGGTATGTATGATTTCCAATAAATCTGTTGCTCTCTCCATAGTACCGGAGAACGGTGTTTTAGTCATCTTGCCTATGAGGCACGGTTCGCAAGTACCAAGTGATTCATAATCAAGTGATTCCAAAAGCCCATCAGTATGGAGTTTCTTCATGCGCTTTACACCGATATGACCTAAACGGCAGTGCCACAAATAAGTTGCACTATCATTATTAACTTTGCATCTTTTGGCTTCTACATTATGAATATGTGTATCACTATCTTCGAGATTCAACAAGAATAGACCACTCTTCAAAGGTGCATGACCATAAAAGATATTATTCATATAAATAGAACAACCATTATTCTCTGATTTAAATGAATAACCGTCTCGCATTAAACAAGATCCAGATATAATGTTCATGCTCAACGCTGGCACCAAATAACAATTATTTAGGTCTAATATTAATCCCGAAGGTAGATGTAGAGGTAGCGTGCCGACCGCGATCACATCGACTTTGGAACCGTTTCCCACGCGCATCGTCACCTCGTCCTTTGCTAGTGTCCGCTTATTCCGTAGTCCCTGTTTCGAGTTGCAAATATTAGCAACAGAACCAGTATCAAATACCCAGGTGCTACTGCGAGCTCTAGTGAGGTACACATCAATAACATGTATATCACATATACCTTTGCTCACTTTGCCATCCTTCTTATCCGCCAAATACTTGGGGCAGTTCCGCTTCCAGTGACCAGTCTGCTTGCAGTAGAAGCACTCAGTTTCAGGCTTAGGTCCAGACTTGGGTTTCTTCTCCTGAGCAGCAACTTGCTTGCTGTTCTTCTTGAAGTTTCCCTTCTTCTTCCCTTTACCCTTTTTCTTGAAACTAGTGGTCTTGCTAACCATCAACACTTGATGCTCCTTCTTGATTTCTACCTCCGCAGCTTTCAGCATTGCGAAGAGCTCGGGAATAGTCTTGTTCATCCCTTGCATATTATAGTTCATCACGAAGCTCTTGTAGCTTGGTGGTAGTGATTGGAGAATTCTGTCAATGACGCAATCATCTGGAAGATTAACTCCCATCTGAATCAAGTGATTATTATACCCAGACATTTTGAGTATATGCTCACTGACAGAACTGTTCTCCTCCATCTTACAGCTATAGAACTTATTGGAGACTTCATATCTCTCAATTCGGGCATTTGCTTGAAATATTAACTTCAACTCCTGGAACATCTCATATGCTCCATGACGTTCAAAACGTCGTTGAAGTCCCGATTCTAAGCCGTAAAGCATGGCACACTGAACTATCGAGTAGTCATTAGCTTTGCTCTGCCAGACGTTCATAACATCTGGCGTTGCTCCAGCGGCAGGCCTGTCACCCAGCGGTGCTTCCAGGACGTAATTCTTCTGTGCAGCAATGAGGATAATCCTCAGGTTACGGACCCAGTCCGTGTAATTGCTACCATCATCTTTCAACTTTGCTTTCTCAAGGAACGCATTAAAATTCAACGGAACAATAGCACGAGCCATCTATCTACAAGCAACATAAACAAGCAAGATACTATCAGGTACTAAGTTCATGATAAGTTTAAGTTCAGTTAATCAAATTACTTAGGAACTCCCACTTAGATAGACATCCCTCTAATCCTCTAAGTGATCACGTGATCCAAATCAACTAAACCATAACCGATCATCACGTGAGATGGAGTAGTTTTCAATGGTGAACATCGTCATGTTGATCATATCTACTATATGATTCACGCTCGACCTTTCGGTCTCTGTGTTCCGAGGCCATATCTGCATATGCTAGGCTCGTCAAGTATAACCTGAGTATTCTGCGTGTGCAAAACTGGCTTGCACCCGTTGTAGATGGACGTAGAGCTTATCACACCCGATCATCACGTGGTGTCTGGGCACGACGAACTTTGGCAACGGTGCATACTCAGGGAGAACACTTCTTGATAATTTAGTGAGAGATCATCTTATAATGCTACCGTCAATCAAAGCAAGATAAGATGCATAAAAGGATAAACATCACATGCAATCAATATAAGTGATATGATATGGCGATCATCATCTTGTGCTTGTGATCTCCATCTCCGAAGCACCGTCATGATCACCATCGTCACCGGCGCGACACCTTGATCTCCATCGTAGCATCGTTGTCGTCTCGCCAATCTTATGCTTCCACGACTATTACTACCGTTTAGTAATCTAGTAAAGCATTACATCGCGATTGCATTGCATACAATAAAGCGACAACCATATGGCTCCTGCCAGTTGCCGATAACTCGGTTACAAAACATGATCATCTCATACAATAAAATCAGCATCATGCCTTGACCATATCACATCACAACATACCCTGCAAAAACAAGTTAGACGTCCTCTACTTTGTTGTTGCAAGTTTTACGTGGCTGCTACGGGCTTAAGTAAGAACTCATCTCACCTACGCATCAAAACCACAACGATAGTTCGTCAAATAGACTCCGTTTTAACCTTCTCAAGGACCGGGCGTAGTCACACTTGGTTCAACTAAAGTTGGAGAGACAGTCTTCCGCAAGCCATCTATGTGCAAAGCACGTCGAGGGAACCGGTCTCGCGTAAGAGTACGCGTAAGGTTGGTCCGGATCGTCTCAACCAACAATACCGCCGAACCAAAGTATGACATGCTGGTAGGCAGTATGACTTGTATCGCCCACAACTCACTTGTGTTCTACTCGTGCATATAACATCAAACCATAAAACCTAGGCTCTGATGCCACTGTTGGGGAACGCAGTAATTTCAAAAAATTTCCTACGCACACGCAAGATCATGGTGATGCACAGCAACGAGAGGGGAGAGTGTTGTCTACGTACCAACGCAGACCGACTGCGGAAGCGATCACACAACATAGAGGAAGTAGTCGTACGTCTTCTTCCCGATCCGACCGATCCAAGTACCGTTACTCCGGCACCTCCGAGTTCTTAGCACACGTTCAGCTCGATGATGTTCCTCGGGCTCCGATCCAGCAAAGCATCGAGGAAGAGTTTCGTCAGCACGACGGCGTGATGACGATCTTGATGTATTACCGACGCAGGGCTTCGCCTAAGCACTACAACGGTATGATCGAGGTGGAATTTGGTGGCAGGGGGCACCGCACACGGCTAAGGAACGATCTCAAGGATCAAGTTGTGTGTCTATGGGGTGCCCCCTGCCCCCGTATATAAAGGACCAGGGGCAAGGGGGTCGGCCGGCTAGGAGGGAGGCGCAGGGAGGAGTCCCACTCCTACCGGGAGTTGGACTCCTTCCCCCAAATCCTATTCCTAATAGGACTCTTCGGGAGAAAGAGAAGAGAGGGGGGCCGGCCCTTTCTCCTAGTCCTAATAGGACTAGGGAAGGGGGGTTCGGCCGGCTAGCCTGTGGGCTGCCCCTTCTCTCTTTTCCACTAAGGCCCAATAGGCCCATTTGCCTCCCGGGGGGTTCCGGTAACCCTCCCGGTAATCCGGTAAAATCCCGATTTCACCCGGAACACTTCCGGTGCCCAAACATAGGCTTCCAATATATCAATCTTTACGTCTCGACCATTTCGAGACTCCTCGTCATGTCCGTGATCTCATCCGGGACTCCGAACAACCTTCGGTACATCAAAATGCATAAACTCATAATAACTGTCATCGTAACGTTAAGCGTGCGGACCCTACGGTTCGAGAACAATGTAGACATGACCGAGACACGTCTCCGGTCAATAACCAATAGCGGGACCTGGATGCCCATATTGGCTCCTACATATTCTACGAAGATCTTTATCGGTCAGACCGCATAACAACATACGTTGTTCCCTTTGTCATCGGTATGTTACTTGCCCGAGATTTGATCGTCGGTATCCAATACCTAGTTCAATCTCGTTACCGGCAAGTCTCTTTACTCGTTCCGTAATACATCATCTCACAACTAACTTATTAGTTGCAGTGCTTGCAAGGCTTATGTGATGTGCATTACACAGAGGGCCCAGAGATACCTCTCCGACAATCGGAGTGACAAACCCTAATCTCGAAATACGCCAACCCAACATCTACCATTGGAGACACCTGTAGTACTCCTTTATAATCACCCAGTTACGTTGTGACGTTTGGTAGTACCCAAAGTGTTCCTCCGGTAAACGGGAGTTGCATAATCTCATAGTTATAGGAACATGTATAAGTCATGAAGAAAGCAATAGCAACATACTAAACGATCGGGTGCTAAGCTAATGGAATGGGTCATGTCAATCAGATCATTCTACTAATGATGTGACCTCGTTAATCAAATAACAACTCTTTGTTCATGGTTAGGAAACATAACCATCTTTGATTAACGAGCTAGTCAAGTAGAGGCATACTAGTGACACTCTGTTGGTCTATGTATTCACACATGTATTATGTTTCCGGTTAATACAATTCTAGCATGAATAATAAACTTTTATCATGATATAAGGAAATAAATAATAACTTTATTATTGCCTCTAGGGCATATTTCCTTCAAAAAGTTAGCGGGAGCAACAATATCTGAGTACAGACATAAGTTAAACAAGGATGTCTTAAGAAGGCTAGCACAAAAGCAACACGATCAAAGAGGCAAGGCCTCCTGCCTGGGACCTCCTAACTACTCCTGGTCATCGGCAGTCTCCATGTAGTAGTAGGCACCATCCGGGTAGTAGTAGTCGACTAGGGTGGCATCTGGCTCCTGGGATCCACCATCTGGTTGCAACAACCGGAAAGAAGAAATAAGGGGGGAAGGGGTAGCAAAGCAACCATGAGTACTCATCCAAAGTACTCGCAAGCATCAAATCCATACTAAGTATACATTGGTATCAAACGGAAGGGTTGTACTGTGGACTAAACTGCAGAATGCCAGAATAGAGGGGAAGGCCTAGCCTATCGAAGACTGGCATCTTCAAGCAACTCCAAGCATCTTGCAGCATGTAGAAGAGTAAAGAATAGCATTTTATATTTAACAAGCATGTTGTAGCAATAACGCCCAGAGATCCTTCATCGTCTCCCCACGAGAAAGCAATCCCGGAGCCACATATCCATCACATGTCTCAAGTAACCAGTTCTAGTTGTAATAGATCAGGATACAAGTCTGAACGTCCATTACCATGGGCACGGTATTCGAATAGATAACTTCCCTGCAGGGGTGCACCACATTACCAAACACGCTTGATTACTCTGGCCAGACACACTTTTCTGAGTCAATGCCCGGCCTCGGAAGATCAACACATCGCAACCCTACCTAGGCTCAAGAGAGAGGTCCCCGCCGGTCTACATCCTAAACACTCTGGGGTCTTGGGCCCATCGCCTGTTACACTCAGAGTCGTTGCGAGCAGGGCTGACCAGGCTCCACCTCTGGGGTGCCGGCCCAGTCGTGCCGCAATGCTGAACTGGACGTCTAACAAAGCTACGGCTGATACCACGACGCCGAGGCCCATAACTATTCTCGTGTGGTGGTTAGTGTGTAAAGGCCAGAGGCCAACTCAGAACAAATACCCAAACATGTTAGTGCATTGGGGGTCGCGGAGATGAGCAGAGACTCATGATAATGTGAACATGTCGCCCCGTCTCGTGGACGTATGGCAAGGGCCCAGAATGCCCGGTCGTGCCTCGTAGAAAACTCGCGGGTGCTCTACGGGCCTGCCTGACTTTCACATCAACTCGCGGGTGATAATCCCCAAGTGAAGGGAATCATCGTAGCAATTCCCAATGGTGGAAGTAATAAGTATGGAGTGTCGAACCCACAAGGAGCTAAAGGTAAGATCAATATTCTCTCAAGTCCTATATGCCACTGATACGACGCTACGTACACCGAACGTTTGCTTCCAATTAGAAACGAGAAATAAAACTACGTTGTGGGTATGAAGAGGATAACTTTGCATGGTATTGGCGAGATAAAATATAAAAGTAGGTGTTGTTATCATAAAGTTAGAATATATTACCAAATATTATAAATAGCGAGTGTGGAATAATGATGGATCGGTGTGCGAAATTGTCTTAGGCAATTGTTAACAAGACCGATAGTCGTCATTGCAATTTCATATGAGGGAGAGGCATAAGCTAACATATTTTCTCTTCTTGGATCATATGCACTTATGATTGGAACTCTAGCAAGCATCTGCAACTATTAAAGATCATTAAGGTAAAACCCAACCATAGCATTAAAGCATCAAGTCCCCTTTATCCCATACGCAACAACCCCCTTACTCGGGTTTATGCTTCTGTCACTCAAGCAACCCACTAATAAGCGAATCATGAACGTATTGCAACACCCTACAGCGGGAATCCCTCACGCTTGCGCGACACGGGGAGCACAATTGTTGGGAAACGTAGTAATTTCAAAAAAATTCCTACGCACACACAAGATCATGGTGATGCATAGCAACGAGAGGGGAGAGTGTCTTCTACGTACCCTCATAGACCGTAAGCGGAAGCGTTATGACAACGCGGTTGATGTAGTCGTACGTCTTCACAATCGACCGATCCTCAGTACCAAACGTACGGCACCTCCGCGTTCAGCACACGTTCAGCTCGGTGACGTCCCGCGAACTCACAATCCAGTAGTGCTTCCGGGAAGAGCTTCGTCAGCACGACGGCATGGTGACAGTGTTGATGAAGCTCCGATGCAGAGCTTCGCCTAAGCACCGCTATGATATGACCGAGGTGGATTATGGTGGAGGGGGGCACCGCACACGGCTAAGAGATCAATGGTCAATTGTTGTGTCTCCAAGGGGTGCCCCCCTCCCCGTATATAAAGGAGTGGAGGAGGGGGAGGGGGCCGGCCTCCTATGGCGCGCCCCATGAGGAGTCCTACTCCCACCGGGAGTAGGACTTCCCCCTTCCAAGTAGGAGTAGGAGAGGAGAAGGAAGGGAGAGAAGAAGAGAAGGAAAGGGGGCGCCACCCCCTCCTTGTCCAATTCGGACTAGAGGGGGAGGGGGGCGCGGCTGCCCTCGCCGCCCCTCCTCTTCTCCCACTAGGGCCCATTAGGCCCAATATACTCCGCGGGGGCTTCTGGTAACCCCCGGTACTCCGGTATATGTCTGAAACCTCCCGAAACACTTCCGGTGTCCGAACATAGTCGTCTAATATATCGATCTTTATGTGTCGACCATTTCGAGACTCCTCGTCATGTACGTGATCATATCCGGGACTCCGAACTACCTTCGGTACATCAAAACACAAAAACTCATAATACCGATCGTCACATAACTTTAAGCGTGCTGACCCTACGGGTTCGAGAACTATGTAGACATGACCGAGACACGCCTTCGGTCACTAACCAATAGCAGAACCTGGATGCTCATATTGGCTCCCACATATTCTACGAAGATCTTTATCGGTCAAACCGCATAACAACATACGTTGTTCCCTTTGTCATCGGTATGTTACTTGCCCGAGATTCGATCGTTGGTATCTCAATACCTAGTTCAATCTCGTTACCGGCAAGTCTCTTTACTCGTTCCGTAGTACATCATCCTGTAACTAACTCATTAGTTACAATGCTTGCAAGGCTTATAGTGATGTGCATTACCGAGAGGGCCCAGAGATACCTCTCCGACAATCGGAGTGACAAATCCTAATCTCGATCTATGCCAACTCAACAAGTACCATCGGAGAAACCTGTAGAGCACCTTTATAATCACCCAGTTACGTTGTGACGTTTGGTAGCACACGAAGTGTTCCTCCGGTATTCGGGAGTTGCATAATCTCATAATCATAGGAACATGTATAAGTGATGAAGAAAGCAATAGCAATATACTAAACGATCAAATGCTAAGCTAACGGAATGGGTCAAGTAAATCACATCATTCTCGAATGATGTGATCCCGTTAATCAAATGATAACTCATGTCTATGGCTAGGAAACTTAACCATCTTTGATTCAACGAGCAAGTCAAGTAGAGGCATGCTAGTGGCACTCTGTTTGTCTATGTATTCACACATGTACTAAGTTTCGGGTTAATACAATTCTAGCATGAATAATAAACATTTATCATGACATAAGGAAATAAATAATCACTTTATTATTGCCTCCAGGACATATTTCCTTCGCTCTCCCACTTGCACTAGAGTCAATTGAAGGAAATATGCCCTAGAGGCAATAATAAAGTTATTATTTATTTCCTTACATCATGATAAATGTTTATTATTCATGCTAGAATTGTATTAACCGGAAACATAATACATGTGTGAATACATAGACAAACAGAGTGTCACTAGTATGCCTCTACTTGACTAGCTCGTTAATCAAAGATGGTTATGTTTCCTAACCATAAACAAAGAGTTGTTATTTGATTAATGAGATCACATCATTAGGTGAATGATCTGATTGACCCATTCCATTAGCTTAGCACCTGATCGTTTAGTATGTTGCTATTGCTTTCTTCATCACTTATACATGTTCCTATGACTATGAGATTATGCAACTCCCGTTTGCCGGAGGAACACTTTGTGTGCTACCAAACGTCACAACGTAAATGGGTGATTATAAAGGTGCTCTACAGGTGTCTCCAAAGGTACATGTTGGCTTGGCGTATTTCGATATTAGGATTTGTCACTCCGATTGTCGGAGAGGTATCTCTGGGCCCTCTCGGTAATGCACATCACATAAGCCTTGCAAGCATTACAACTAATGAGTTAGTTGCGAGATGATGTATTACGGAACGAGTAAAGAGACTTGCCGGCAATGAGATTGAACTAGGTATTGGATACCGACGATCAAATCTCGGGCAAGTAACATACCGATGACAAAGGGAACAACGTATGTTGTTATGCGGTCTGACCGATAAAGATCTTCATAGAATACGTAGGAGCCAATATGGGCATCCAGGTCCCGCTATTGGTTATTGACCGGAGACGTGTCTCGGTCATGTCTACATTGTTCTCGAACCGTAGGGTCCGCACGCTTAACATTACGATGACAGTTATTATGAGTTTATGCATTTTGATGTACCGAAGTTAGTTCGGAGTCCCGGATGTGATCACGGACATGACAAGGAGTCTCGAAATGGTCGAGACATAAAGATTGATATATTGGATGACTATATTCGGACACCGGAAGCGTTCCGGATAAGTTTCGGATAAAACCAGAGCACCGGGGGGTTACCGGAACCCCCCGGGGGGTTAATGGGCCTCATGGGCCTAAAGTGGAGAAGAGGAAGGGGCTGCCAGGGCAGGCCGCGCGCCCCCTCTCCCCCTAGTCCAAATTGGACAAGGAGGGAGGGGCGGCGCCCCCCCTCTTTCCCTCTCTTCTCCCACCAATGCTACTTGGACAAGGAAAAGGGGGGAGTCCTACTCCCGGTAGGAGTAGGACTCCTCCTGCGCGCCACCATAGGGCCGGCCGAACCCCCCCCCCTTGGATCCTTTATATACGGAGGCAAGGGGGCACCCTAGAACACACAAGTTGATCCTCGTGATCGTTCCTTAGCCATGTGCGGTGCCCCCTTCCACCATATTCCACCTCGGTCATATCGTTGTAGTGCTTAGGCGAAGCCCTGCGTCGGTAGAACATCATCATCGTCACCACGCCGTTGTGCTGACGGAACTCATCCCCGAAGCTTTGCTGGATCGGAGCCCAGGGAGCATCATCGAGCTGTACGTGTGCTAAGAACTCGGAGGTGCCGGAGTAACGGTGCTTGGATCGGTCGGATCGGGAAGACGTACGACTACTTCCTCTACATTGTGTCAACGCTTCCGCTTCGGTCTATGAGGGTACGTAGACAACACTCTCCCCTCTCGTTGCTATGCATCACCATGATCTTGCGTGTGCGTAGAAATTTTTTGAAATTACTACGTTCCCCAACAGTGGCATCCGAGCCTATGTTTTATGGTTTGATGTTATATGCACGAGTAGAACACAAGTGAGTTGTGGGCGATATAAGTCATACTGCCTACCAGCATGTCATACTTTGGTTCGGCGGTATTGTTGGATGAAGCGGCCCGGACCGACATTACGCGTACGCTTACGCGAGACCAGTTCTCCCGACGTGCTTTGCACAAAGGTGGCTTGCGGGTGACTATTTCTCCAACTTTAGTTGAACCGAGTGTGGCTACGCCCGGTCCTTGCGAAGGTTAAAACGGCATCAACTTGACAAACTATCGTTGTGGTTTTGATGCGTAGGTAAGATTGGTTCTTGCTTAAGCCCGTAGCAGCCACGTAAAACATGCAACAACAAAGTAGAGGACGTCTAACTTGTTTTTGCAGGGCATGTTGTGATGTGATATGGTCAAGACATGATGCTAAATTTTATTGTATGAGATGATCATGTTTTGTAACCAAGTTATCGGCAACTGGCAGGAGCCATATGGTTGTCGCTTTATTGTATGCAATGCAATCGCGCTGTAATGCTTTACTTTATAACTAAGCGGTAGCGATAGTCGCGGAAGCATAAGATTGGCAAGGCGACAACGATGCTACGATGGAGATCAAGGTGTCGCGCCGGTGACGATGGTGATCATGACGGTGCTTCGGAGATGGAGATCACAAGCATAAGATGATGATGGCCATATCATATCACTTATATTGATTGCATGTGATGTTTATCTTTTATGCATCTTATCTTGCTTTGATTGACGGTAGCATTATAAGATGATCTCTCACTAAATTATCAAGAAGTGTTCTCCCTGAGTATGCACCGTTGCCAAAGTTCGTCGTGCCCAGACACCACGTGATGATCGGGTGTGATAAGCTCTACGTCCATCTACAACGGGTGCAAGCCAGTTTTGCACACGCAGAATACTCAGGTTAAACTTGACGAGCCTAGTATATGCAGATATGGCCTCGGAACACGGAGACCGAAAGGTCGAGCGTGAATCATATAGTAGATATGATCAACATAATGATGTTCACCATTGAAAACTAATCCATTTCACGTGATGATCGGTTATGGTTTAGTTGAGTTGGATCACATGATCACTTAGAAGATTAGAGGGATGTCTATCTAAGTGGGAGTTCTTTAAGTAACTTGATTAATTGAACTTAAATTTATCATGAACTTAGTACCTGATAGTATCTTGCTTATGTATGTTTGATTGTAGATAGATGGCCCGTGCTGTTGTTCCGTTGAATTTTAATGCGTTTCTTGAGAAAGCAAAGTTGAAAGATGATGGTAGCAATTACACGGACTGGGTCCGTAACTTGAGGATTATCCTCATTGCTACACAGAAGAATTACGTCCTGGAAGCACTGCTGGGTGCCAGGCCTGCTGCTGGAGCAACACCAGATGTTATGAATGTCTGGCAGAGCAAAGCTGATGACTACTCGATAGTTCAGTGTGCCATGCTTTACGGCTTAGAATCGGGACTTCAACGACGTTTTGAACGTCATGGAGCATATGAGATGTTCCAGGAGTTGAAGTTAATATTTCAAGCAAATGCCCGGATTGAGAGATATGAAGTCTCCAATAAGTTCTATAGCTGCAAGATGGAGGAGAACAGTTCTGTCAGTGAGCATATACTCAAAATGTCTGGGTATAATAATCACTTGATTCAGATGGGAGTTAATCTTCCAGATGATTGCGTCATTGACAGAATTCTCCAATCACTGCCACCAAGCTACAAGAGCTTCGTGATGAACTATAATATGCAAGGGATGAATAAAACTATTCCCGAGCTCTTCGCAATGCTGAAAGCTGCAGAGGTAGAAATCAAGAAGGAGCATCAAGTGTTGATGGTCAACAAGACCACTAGTTTCAAGAAAAAGGGCAAAGGGAAGAAGAAGGGGAACTTCAAGAAGAACGGCAAGCAAGTTGCTGCTCAAGAGAAGAAACCCAAGTCTGGACCTAAGCCTGAAACTGAGTGCTTCTACTGCAAGCAGACTGGTCACTGGAAGCGGAACTGCCCCAAGTATTTGGCGAATAAAAAGGATGGCAAGGTGAACAAAGGTATATGTGATATACATGTTATTGCTGTGTACCTTACTAGAGCTCGCAGTAGCACCTGGGTATTTGATACTGGTTCTGTTGCTAATATTTGCAACTCGAAATAGGGACTACGGATTAGGCGAACACTGGCAAAGGACAAGGTGACGATGCGCGTGGGAAACGGTTCCAAAGTCGATGTGATCGCGGTCGGCACGCTACCTCTACATCTACCTTCGGGATTAGTATTAGACCTAAATAATTGTTATTTGGTGCCAGCGTTAAGCATGAACATTATATCTGGATCTTGTTTGATGCGAGACGGTTATTCATTTAAATCAGAGAATAATGGTTGTTCTATTTATATGAGTAATATCTTTTATGGTCATGCACCCTTGAAGAGTGGTCTATTTCTGATGAATCTCGATAGTAGTGATACACATATTCATAATGTTGAAACCAAAAGATGCAGAGTTGATAATGATAGTGCAACTTACTTGTGGCACTGCCGTTTAGGTCATATCGGTGTAAAGCGCATGAAGAAACTCCATACTGATGGACTTTTGGAACCACTTGATTATGAATCACTTGGTACTTGCAAACCGTGCCTCATGGGCAAGATGACTAAAACACCATTCTCCGGTACTATGGAGAGAGCAACAGATTTGTTGGAAATCATACATACCGATGTATGTGGTCCGATGAATATTGAGGCTCGTGGCGGATATCGTTATTTTCTCACCTTCACAGATGACTTAAGCAGATATGGGTATATCTACTTAATGAAACACAAGTCTGAAACATTTGAAAAGTTCAAAGAATTTCAGAGTGAAGTTGAAAATCATCGTAATAAGAAAATAAAGTTTCTACGATCTGATCGTGGTGGAGAATATTTGAGTTACGAGTTTGGTGTACATTTGAAACAATGCGGAATAGTTTCGCAACTCACGCCACCCGGAACACCACAGCGTAATGGTGTGTCCAAACGTCGTAATCGTACTTTACTAGATATGGTGCAATCTATGATGTCTCTTACTGATTTACCGCTATCGTTTTGGGGTTATGCTTTAGAGACGGCCACATTCACGTTAAATTGGGCACCATCAAAATCCGTTGAGACGACGCCTTATGAACTATGGTTTGGCAAGAAACCAAAGTTGTCGTTTCTTAAAGTTTGGGGCTGCGATGCTTATGTGAAAAAACTTCAACCTGATAAGCTCGAACCCAAACCGGATAAATGTGTCTTCATAGGATACCCAAAGGAGACTGTTGGGTACACCTTCTATCACAGATCCGAAGGCAAGACATTCGTTGCTAAGAATGGATCATTTCTAGAGAAGGAGTTTCTCTCAAAAGAAGTGAGTGGGAGGAAAGTAAAACTTGACGAGGTAACTGTACCTACTCCCTTATTGGAAAGTAGTACATCACAGAAATCTATTTCTGCGACACCTACACCAATTAGTGAGGAAGCTAATGATAATGATCATGAAACTTCAGGACAAGATACTACTGAACCTCGTAGATCAACCAGAGTGAGAACCGCGCCAGAGTGGTACGGAAATCTTGTTCTGGAAATCATGCTACTAGATCATGATGAACCTACGAACTATGAAGAAGCGATGGTGAGCCCAGATTCCGCAAAATGGCTTGAAGCCATGAAATCTGAGATGGGATCCATGTATGAGAACAAAGTCTGGACTTCGGTTGACTTGCTCGATGGTCGGCAAGCAATTGAGAATAAATGGATCTTCAAGAAGAAGACTGACGCTGACGGTAATGTTACTGTCTACAAAGCTCGACTTGTCGCAAAAGGTTTTCGACAAGTTCAAGGGGTTGACTACGATGAGACCTTCTGACCCGTAGCGATGCTTAAGTCCGTCCGAATCATGTTAGCAATTGCCGCATTTTATGATTATGAAATTTGGCAGATGGATGTCAAAACTGCATTCCTGAATGGATTTCTGGAAGAAGAGTTGTATATGATGCAACCGGAAGGTTTTGTCGATCCAAAAGGAGCTAACAAAGTGTGCAAGCTCCAGCGATCCATTTATGGACTGGTGCAAGCCTCTCGGAGTTGGAATAAACGCTTTGATAGTGTGATCAAAGCATTTGGTTTTATACAGACTTTCGGAGAAGCCTGTATTTACAAGAAAGTGAGTGGGAGCTCTGTAGCATTTCTGATATTATATGTGGATGACATATTACTGATTGGAAATGATATAGAATTTCTGGATAGCATAAAGGGATACTTGAATAAGAGTTTTTCAATGAAAGACCTCGGTGAAGCTGCTTACATATTAGGCATAAAGATCTATAGAGATAGATCAAGACGCTTAATTGGACTTTCACAAAGCACATACCTTGACAATATTTTGAAGAAGTTCAAAATGGATCAAGCAAAGAAAGGGTTCTTGCCTGTGTTACAAGGTGTGAAGTTGAGTCAGACTCAATGCCCGACCACTGCAGAAGATAGAGAGAAAATGAAAGATGTTCCCTATGCTTCAGCCATAGGCTCTATCATGTATGCAATGCTGTGTACCAGACCTGATGTGTGCCTTGCTATAAGTCTAGCAGGGAGGTACCAAAGTAATCCAGTAGTGGATCACTGGACAGCGGTCAAGAACATCCTGAAATACCTGAAAAGGACTAAGGATATGTTTCTCGTATATGGAGGTGACAAAGAGCTCATCGTAAACGGTTACGTTGATGCAAGCTTTGACACTGATCCGGACGATTCTAAATCGCAAACCGGATACGTGTTTATATTAAACGGTGGAGCTGTCAGTTGGTGCAGTTCTAAACAAAGCGTCATGGCGGGATCTACATGTGAAGCGGAGTACATAGCTGCTTCGGAAGCAGCAAATGAAGGAGTCTGGATGAAGGAGTTCATATCCGATCTAGGTGTCATACCTAGTGCATCGGGTCCAATGAAAATCTTTTGTGACAATACTAGTGCAATTGCCTTGGCAAAGGAATCCAGATTTCACAAGAGAACCAAGCACATCAAGAGACGCTTCAATTCCATCCGGGATCTAGTCCAGGTGGGAGACATAGAGATTTGCAAGATACATACGGATCTGAATATTGCAGACCCGTTGACTAAGCCTCTTCCACGAGCAAAACATGATCAGCACCAAGGCTCCATGGGTGTTAGAATCATTACAGTGTAATCTAGATTATTGACTCTAGTGCAAGTGGGAGACTGAAGGAAATATGCCCTAGAGGCAATAATAAAGTTATTATTTATTTCCTTACATCATGATAAATGTTTATTATTCATGCTAGAATTGTATTAACCGGAAACATAATACATGTGTGAATGCATAGACAAACAGAGTGTCACTAGTATGCCTCTACTTGACTAGCACGTTAATCAAAGATGGTTATGTTTCCTAACCATAAACAAAGAGTTGTTATTTGATTAACGAGATCACATCATTAGGTGAATGATCTGATTGACATGACCCATTCCATTAGCTTAGCACCCAATCGTTTAGTATGTTGCTATTGCTTTCTTCATGACTTATACATGTTCCTATGACTATGAGATTATGCAACTCCCGTTTGCCGGAGGAACACTTTGTGTGCTACCAAACATCACAACGTAAATGGGTGATTATAAAGGTGCTCTACAGGTGTCTCCAAAGGTACATGTTGGCTTGGCGTATTTCGATATTAGGATTTGTCACTCCGATTGTCGGAGAGGTATCTCTGGGCCCTCTCGGTAATGCACATCACATAAGCCTTGCAAGCATTACAACTAATGAGTTAGTTGCGAGATGATGTATTACGGAACGAGTAAAGAGACTTGCCGGCAACGAGATTGAACTAGGTATTGGATACCGACGATCAAATCTCGGGCAAGTAACATACCGATGACAAAGGGAACAACGTATGTTGTTATGGGGTCTGACCGATAAAGATCTTCGTAGAATATGTAGGAGCCAATATGGGCATCCAGGTCCCGCTATTGGTTATTGACCGGAGACGTGTCTCGGTCATGTCTACATTGTTCTCGAACCATAGGGTCCGCACGCTTAACGTTACGATGACAGTTATTATGATTTTATGCATTTTGATGTACCGAAGTTAGTTCGGAGTCCCGGATGTGATCATGGACATGACGAGGAGTCTCGAAATGGTCGAGACATAAAGATTGATATATTGGATGACTATATTCGGACACCGGAAGCGTTCCGGATAAGTTTCGGATAAAACCGGAGCACCGGGGGGTTACCGGAACCCCCCGGGGGGTTAATGGGCCTCATGGGCCTAAAGTGGAGAAGAGGAAGGGGCTGCCAGGGCAGGCCGCGCGCCCCCTCTCCCCCTAGTCCGAATTGGACAAGGAGGGAGGGGCGGCGCCCCCCTCTTTCCCTCTCTTCTCCCGCCAATCCTACTTGGACAAGGAAAAGGGGGGGGGGGTCCTACTCCCGGTAGGAGTAGGACTCCTCCTGCGCGCCACCATAGGGCCGGCCGAACCCCCCCCCCCCTTGGATACTTTATATACGGAGGCAAGGGGGCACCCTAGAACACACAAGTTGATCCTTGTGATCGTTCCTTAGCTGTGTGCGGTGCCCCCTTCCACCATATTCCACCTCGGTCATATCGTTATAGTGCTTAGGCGAAGCCCTGCGTCGGTAGAACATCATCATCGTCACCACGCCGTTGTGCTGACGGAACTCATCCCCGAAGCTTTGCTGGATCGGTGCCCGGGGAGCGTCATCGAGCTGTACGTGTGCTAAGAACTCGGAGGTGCCGGAGTAACGGTGCTTGGATCGATCGGATCGGGAAGACGTATGACTACTTCCTCTACGTTGTGTCAACGCTTCCGCTTCGATCTACGAGGGTACGTAGACAACACTCTCCCCTCTCGTTGCTATGCATCACCATGATCTTGCGTGTGCGTAGGAAAATTTTGAAATTACTACGTTCCCCAACATCAATAATCTAGTTCACATCTTTATGTGATTAGTTCACATCTCCATGTGACTAAAACCCAAAGGGTTTACTAGAGTCAATAATCTAGTTCACATCGCTATGTGATTAACACCCAAAGAGCGATCATATTTTGCTTGTGAGAGAAGTTTAGTCTACGGGTCTGCAACATTCTGATCCGTATGTATTTCGCAAATTTCTATGTCTACAATGCTCTGCATGGAGCTACTCTAGCTAATTGCTCCCACTTTCAATATGTATCCAGTAGATCGATGTAAAAAGCTTGCATCGACGTAACTCTTTACGACGAACTATTTTATCACCTCCATAACCGAGAAATATTTCCTTAGTCCTCTAAGGATAATTTTAACCGCTTTCCAGTGATCTACTCCTAGATCACTATTGTACTCCCTTGCTAGAATCATGCTAAGGTATATGTAGGATCGAAAGTATGTCTACAGGGGGGTGATTAGACTACTTGACCAAATAAAACTTATCCTTTTCCCAATTTTAGTTCTTGGCAGATTTTAGCAACTTTGGACAAGTCAAGCAATCTTAACACAATTCAAGCAGGCATGCAAAGAGTATATGAGCAGCGAAAAGTAAAGCATGCAACTTGCAAGAATGTAAAGGGAAGGGTTTGGAGGATTCAAACGCAATAGGAGACACGGATGTTTTTGTCGTGGTTCCGATAGGTGGTGCTATCGTACATCCACGTTGATGGAGACTTCAACCCACGAAGGGTAACGGCTGCACGAGTCCACGGAGGGCTCCACCCACGAAGGGTCCACGAAGAAGCAACCTTGTCTATCCCACCATGACCGTCGCCCACGAAGGACTTGCCTCACTAGCGGTAGATCTTCATGAAGTAGGCGATCTCCTTGCCCTTACAAACTCCTTGGTTCAACTCCACAATCTTGTCGGGGGCTCCCAAGTGACACCTAGCCAATCTAGGAGACACCACTCTCCAAGAAGTAACAAATGGTGTGTTGATGATAAACTCCTTGCTCTTGTGCTTCAAATGATAGTCTCCCCAACACTCAACTCTCTCTCACGGGATATGGATTTGGTGGAAAGAAGATTTGAGTGGAAAGCAACTTGGGGAAGGCTAGAGATCAAGATTCATATGGTAGGAATGGAATATCTTGGCCTCAACACAAGTGTAGGTGGCTCTCTCAGAAAAGGTAAGTTGAAAGTGTAGGTTCGTTCTGATGGCTCGAACGAAGAGGTGGTGGAGGGGTATATATAGCCTCCACACAAAATCTAACCGTTACACACAACTTGCCAATCTCGGTGGGACCGAATTGGTAAACTCGGTCGGACCGATTCAGCAAATCTAGTGACCGTTAAGATTTTTGGTGGGACCGACATGCAACTCGGTAGGACCGATATGGTTAGGGTTAGGGCATAACGTAATATCGGTGAGACCGATTACACAAACTCGGTTAGACCGATTTTGGTAATAAGCCAACCAAAGAGTTGGTCAGGTAAACTCGGTGGTACCGCTTCGCTCATTTCGGTGAGACCGAAATGTTACGAAAGGGAAACAGAGAGTTTACATTGCAATCTCGGTGGGACCGATCGCTCATCTCGGTGGGACCGAAACGTTACGAGGAGAAACAGAGAGATTATAATCCCATCTCGGTGAGACAGAGACCCTATCGGTGAGACCGATTTGCCTAGGGTTTGTGGCAGTGGCTATGACTTCCGAACTCAGTGGCGCCGGATAGAAAAAATCGGTGGGGCCGAGTTTGACTTTTGGTTTAGGTCATATGTGGATGTGAGAAAGTAGTTGAGGGCTTTGGAGCATATCTGTGACGCCCCCGATTCAATCATACACTAATCATACGCGCAAACTTGTACGATCAAGATCACGGACTCACGGGAAGATATCACAACACAACTCTACCAATAAAATAAGTCATACAAGCATCATATTACAAGCCAGGGGCCTCGAGGGCTCGAATACAAGAGCTCGATCATAGACGAGTCAGCGGAAGCAACAATATTTGAGTACAGACATAAGTTAAACAAGTTTGCCTTAAGAAGGCTAGCACAAACTGGGATACAGATCGAAAGAGGCGCAGGCATCCTCCGTGGGATCCTCCTAAACCACTCATGGTCGTCGTCAGCGGCCTGCACGTAGTAGTAGGCACTTCCAGAGTAGCAGCAGTCATCGTCGACGGTGGCGTCTGGCTCCTGGTCTCCATCGTCTGGTCGCAACAATCGGGTATAGAAAGGGGAAAAGAGGGAGCAAAGCAACCGTGAGTACTCATCCAAAGTACTTGCAAGCAAGGAGCTACACTACATATGTATGCATTGGTATCAAATGGAAAAAGGTAGCATATGTGGATTGAACTGCATAATGCCCAAATAAGAGGGGGATAGCTAGTCCTATCGAAGACTATGCTTCTGGTAACCTCCATCTTGCAGCAGAAGAAGAGAGTAGATGGTAAGTTCACCAAGTAACATCGCATAGCATAATCCTACCCGATGATCCTCTCATCGTCGCCCTGTTAGAGAGCGACCACCGGGTTGTATCTGGCACTTGGAAGGGTGTGTTTTATTAAGTATCTGGTTCTCGTTGTCATAAGGTCAAGGTACAACTCCAAGCCATCCTGTTACCGAAGATCACGTCTATTCGAATAGATTAACTTCCCTGCAGGGGTGCACCACATTTCCCAACACGCTCGATCCCCTTTGTCCGGACACACTTGTCTGGGTCATGCCCGGCCTTGGAAGATCAACACGTCGCAGCCCTACCTAGGCACAATAGAGAGGTCAGCACGCCGGTCTAAATCCTATGGCGCAGGGGTCTGGGCCCATCGCCCATTGCACACCTGCACGTTGCGTACGCGGCCGATGAGCAGACTTAGCCTCCCTTATACAAGAGCAGGCATTCTAGTCCAACCCGACGCGCGCCGCTAAGTCGCTGACGTCACGAAGGCTTCGGCTGATACCATGACGTCGAGTGCCCATAACTGTCCCCGCGTAGTTGGTTAGTGCGTATAGGCCAGTGGCTAGACTCAGATCAAATACCAAGATCTCGTTAAGCGTGTTATTTAAAAATAACCGCGGACGCCGACCAGGGCCAGGCCCACCTCTCTCCTAGGTGGTCTCAACCTGCCCTATCGCTTCGCCTCAAAGTAACAGTCGGGGGCCGTCGGGAACTCAGGCCCATCACTACCTGGATGGAGCCACCTGCCCCTTCAGCCCCCACATCAGAATCACTTGCGAGTACTCAACGAGCCGACCCATCTTTAGTCACCATCTGTATAGAATGTATATATCTATGTATTTACCCGTGATCAACACCCGACGTGATCACGGACCGATAGTATAGCATGACAGACTGACAAGAATGTAGGGCCACTGATGATAATCTAGCATCCTATACTAAGCATTTAGGATTGCAGGTAAGGTATCAACAGTTGTAGCAACAATGACAGGCTATGCATCAGAGTAGGATTAACGAAAAACAGTATCATGCTACACTACTCTAATGCAAGCACTAGAGAGAAGAGTAGGCGATATCTGGTGATCGGGGGGGGGCTTGCCTGGTTGCTCCGGCAAGAAGGAGGGATCGTCGACACCGTAGTCGAACTGGGGGTCGCCGGCGGCGGTCTCGGGGTCTGCCGGAGAGGAGAGGGGGAAGAAACAGTAAATACAAGCAAACATATGCATGACAAGACAATAAGTGGTGCTAAGGGTATTATACCGCGGTATAAGGTGGTACTAGTGAAGGGAGGAAACATCCGGGAAAATATCCCCGGTGTTTCGCGTTTTCGGACAGATGAATCAGGGGGAAAGTTGCGTGTTCGCTATGCTAGGGATGCGTGGCGGACGAACGGGCTGCGTATCCAGGTTCATCTTGTCGTTCTGAGCAACTTTCATGTAGAAAGCATTTTCATCCAAGTTACGGTTTAATTTATATGAATTTCTAAAGTCTATTTCATTTTCTGAAATTTTTAGATTTAATAATAATTCAAGTTGACCAAGTCAACTTGGCTAGTCAAAAGGGTAGGTGTAGCCTACATGTCATGAACTATTTAGCAAAAAAAACTAACTTATTTAATGGGGCCTACATGTCATCTACTGCTAGACTATTTTAGCACAAATTAATACGTACTAGCTAAAAGTACTAATTTAACGGCCGGCGCTGCTATACACACGACAATCCTGCACACGACGCATGGACGATCCTACATGGCAGCGCTACAGCCAGCATCCACGCACGAGGCAGTTGAGGATCTTGTTCACCTAAAGTCCAAGCCCAAGCCCTACCCAAACTGCCATAGCCCAAACCCAAACTGAATGGCATAGTCCAAATAAATCTCGTCTCATCCCCTGTCTCTCGTGCGCGGCCGACGCGGTGGCCGGCGCAACATCCCGTCCACAGCCAGACCTGCACACTGGACTTCTAGCCCTCCACCACCCCGACGAACGTCCCCTTTCTCTCGCTATTCTCGTCTTCCGTCGCTGTCGTTTGCTGCAACGATTCTGTGACCACGCCATCGTGGTCTTGGTTGCGCCACCGCCATTTTGGCTTCATCAAAGTTGTCTGATGGTGTGTACCTAATCTAGTGGCAAGAAATTGACTCGTGTAGATACAAGGACTGGCTGTTCTTATTCTGTACCTGGTGCTTTCTGTACTCTGTTTGAAACAGATGAGCTGCTTTTGTATCCATAAGCACGTTAAGCTATCTACTTAGAAAGTGTATATATATGCAAAGAATGGCAATACAAAAATTATATCTTCCAGATTTGTGTAACACCCGGAGAATATCAATGTAAGACATGATATGAGTTGGTGTAGAAGGTTCATTTGTTTGTAGCTCCTGAAAAAAGTAGCAGTGCTTGAGTGTCTTGTATATATAGTATTGTACAATTCGTACTGTAAGGCAACTGCTCAAACTAAGTACCTGGAACTCATTTGGAAAGAACAAAAAACTTCCAGCCTCATATCCTTCATTTTATACTTGTTTGTTAAGTATGTAGTGTCAAATGTGATGGCATCCCAATAAGACTCATATACAGCCCTGCTTCTTGCATCCGCCCAAAAGACATTTCTCAGACGTCCATCCTCAGCCACATCCATAACATGGAAAAAGTCTGGATCTTTTGATTGCATACGAAGAAAATATTGATAAACAGCATGTGCATCTCCAGCACCAAGTTGCAGCCTTCTTTTCTCGTGCAAATAGTTCCTACATTCCTTTTCACCAAACTCAAGATTTCCATATCCGCCAGCTTCCATAACAAGAGAACCAAAATTCTTGTTCATACGGATTCCTGCTTGATCATTCAATTCTAGCCTTCTCTTTGAATGCAAGTCCAACTTCTTGTGGCATCTCAAAAATCTGGATTTTCTTGGACTTATAGGATGATTGTGGTCAAGCGTAAGAGACGTAATACAAAACTTCTCCTCACGGTGGGAGAAATTGCATCCTTGTCGACGGATTAGGCATAAATGAGTTCTTTTTTGAGCATTGAGTCTTTCCTTGTCTGCTACAAGCGAGAGTAAAATAAATAACCATGTTATCTTCTCCGTATCTAGTCGTCCTTCTCATCACACCAAAGCCCTTCTTTTTGGCATAACCTTTGTAGAACCTGACAGTATCATCCTCACTATCGAACACCATCCCCTTCCTGGATTCCAATGTCCTGATTGGCTTTACTTGTCGTTCATCCGAAGAATCCCCAATCTCCTCGACGATGAAAGCATCTTCATCATCTTCGTCAAGTACTGGTCTATTCTGTTCTGCTACTTCATCCAAATTTAAACCCGGCTCGATTGAGTACCTAAAATTGCCAACAAAAAGATCAGAGATGTTGTATAGTGGGAGGCATATATTTAATGTGGAACATGTATAGATTGGATTAATCAATGCAATCAGATGTTGTAGTGGGAGGATAATATTAAGTCCGAAACATGTATAGATTGGATCCAATCAATGCAATCAGAGATGTTGTAGTGGGAGAACAATATTATGCGTGGAACATGTATAGATTGGATCCAATCAATGCAAAAAATAAGCCAAGAATTGTACAGACCTCATGTTGTTTACCCTCCTTATCAACCTTGTGTGTAGTGGCTGCAGATTATCTTGAGCAAGATTGATCTATAAATCAGCAAGAGAGGATCCAGATTTGGGGGAAGGAGGAGGCGTCAAGGTTTTGGAGGGAAGAGGAGAAGACGCCATGGTCATGGAGGGAAGGGGAGAAGGCGTGAAAGGGTTATGGAGGGGGTCAGATCGGGTCTGGGTTTGGGCTGGGTTGGGCTTGATGGTAGCTCTACCTTTTCTTGAGCGGTCCGTTTCTTGAGCTGACGCTAGCGTGGGGGGAGGTATCATTTGCAGATCGTGCGAATGTGTCGTGCATGAAGCAATTTCGCACACAGAACGCACTCACACACACATAGCAGCGATTGGCCATGGCTATGGCCTGCAGCGGTAGCAGTAGAAGCAACTGAGCAGCAGCAACTAAACAACGGCAACGACTAGCATCATCTGGAGAGCAACGGGCAGCAGCAGTAGCATAGCAGGGGCAGTTCGTGAGCAGCTGCAGTACGCGAGCAACAATAGCAGTACAAGCAGCGGCGCTAAGCAGTAGGCGGCAACGGCCGGGCAAGCACAGCGCGAGGGGGAGCAGCAAGGCACAACGGGGCGAGCAGTGTAGGCAGTGGCGCGAGGCCACGCTCAGGCAGGCGCTCGCGGGTTTGCGGCCAGGGCGTGGCCGGATGGAGCTGCAGCCATGGCGACCACGGCAAGCACAGGAGCAGCGGCAAACGACACAGATCGAAAGGGAAAAGCGAGGTAATCGGTAGTGGGGCTCACCCCAGTGCTCATGGATGAGGTTGGGAGGTCGGGGGCGCCCCGTAGCAGTGACAACCGGCGACGAGATGTGGCGGCCACAGGCGGGGAATGACTCAATGCCGAGCGTGCGGTGCGGCCCGTCTTGATTTAATGGGGTAGTCGAAGGAGTAGACGACGAGAGAGCTCGTGGACATCTTGACGTGGCGAGGGGAGGCCGGTGGCCGCGGGATCGATGCGGCGACGACGACAGTAACTCGGGGACGAGCAAATTTTCGAGAAAAAGGGCGAGTAAGGGGATAAGTGAGGGTTAGGGTTCGTCCAAGTCGTCGGGGGACTTCTTATCCATCTCTTGGTGTGACGCCCGGATAATCAAGATACAATAACCTCTGCTAATGACACCACGTCACCTCCGTTACTGTCGCTAATCTCGTGTTAGTTCGAAAACGATTCAAATTCAAATTTGAAATTAAGCCAAACAACAAAAGTTTTTCAAAAATAAAACTAAAATGTTCTAAATGTGTCGGATAAATCATAGGAAATGGGGTGGTGAAATCAAACTTTTATGAAATGCTTAACTACATCATAATGATTTAAATAGTAGAAAAACTAATTATTTAAATGCCTTCACTAATTAAATTAAATATCAAACTAAATTATTTGGGGACTAGAATTTTTGTGGCAGTGGACTAAATTGAAATACCAAATTAGATGCCAAGTATATATTTCACAAAAAACTAGAACAATAAATTGTAACTAAAATAAAACAGGGAGAAATAAATAAAAAGAAACGACTCAACAGAAATTAAAACAAAACAAAACAAAGTTGAAGAGGCCCCCCCCCTCCACTGGGCCATTCGGCCCAGCTGGCCGGCCCAGTCGCCCCTGGCCTATATGGCCCTATCCACTCCTGAAACCCTAGCTACCGCACCCCATTCCCCCCCTCCACACCCACGTCTCCTCCCCCACTCCTCTCGATCCCCATCTGGATCGGGGAGGGGTTCGATCCACCTCCCCTCCTCTGCCCCCGATGGGATTGGGGGGATCGATCCCCACCGCTACACGCGCGACGCCGCCCCGCCTCTGACGCCGCTGGACCTCGCGGCCACCCCGCCGGACCTCCCTCGCCGGATCGCTCCGCCTCGACCACGCCCCCCACCGGTCTGCTTCCACGCCGACGACGTCCCCGGCATCCTCCCCGAGCCCCATTGCCCCGTCCCCTACATCCCCCTGTGAGCTGCGCCCCTCCCCTCTCTCCCGTCACCGGATCTGGCCGCACCTCCGCGCGCGCGCCCCCGCCACCACGCCGACCGCGGCTCTCCCCCGACCGCGCGCTCGCACAGGCCCACATGCCTCTGCTCGTCGGTCGTGCCTTGCGCTGCGTCACCTGCACGCCAGCCGCGCCCCGCACACGCCCTACTCCGGCCACCCTCCTCGTTGGTGCCCTGCGCACGCGCCGCATCGCCCGTGCCCCGCGTGTGGCCTCGCCCCTGCTCCCCTCGCCCCGCTCGCGGACGCGGTCACCGCATCTGCGGCCCCCTCCCCGCGCTCACCCAGCGCCGCGCTCGCGCACTCCCGCGCGTGGCCTCGCCTCGACCACCTGCGCCTGGCCTCACCCGCCGCGTCCGCGCCTGCTCTATTGCCGCCTCTGCTCACTCCCGCCGCCGTGAGTTCGATCCGGTCGTGCTCCGGCGTCGTCTCGCAGCCCCTCCCCCCGCTCTGGCTTCGTCGCGCCTGCTTCGCGGACCTTGCGCCGCACCGGCCACCTCCGGCGCCAGCGCTAGCGCCGCGCCGGCGCCCAGGAGCCCGTTCCGGCCGCCCCTTGTTATCGGGCAGGGTTGTGGCTTTGCCCGCACCCGCCTGCCCGTATGCCCGTTTGGCCCCCTGGCCCAATGACAGCCGGGGCCCACGCCCTGAGAACAAAAATAAAAAAATATGTTTTTTTAAAATGATTATAAGAAATAAAAATATTAATTAATTAATTAATTAATTAACTTAATTAATTGTGTTTAACTAACCTTATTAACTCTGTTTAATTAAACCTGTTATTAAACAGTCAATGATGAACGGGGCCCACACGTCAGTTGACCAGTCAACACCTCGGTTGACTGCTGACGTCAGCATGCACTGTTCTGGATAATGTTGCACTAAATTAATTAAATAAATCCTGAAAATGATTTAAATCTTTTAAAATTAATAGAAAATAAACCATAGCTCAGATGGAAAAACTTTGCACATGAAAGTTGATCAGAACGACGAGACGCATCCGGATACGCAGCCCGTTCGTCCGCCACGCATCCCTAGCATAGCAAACTCGCAACTTTCCCCCTCCGGCTCCTCTGTCCGAAAACGCGAACACCGGGGATACTTCCCGGATGTTTTCCCCCCTTCACCGGTATCACCTCATACCGCGTTAGGGCACGCCTAGCATCACGCCTTGCTTTGTCATGCATCGTTATGCATCTGTTTGCATTATATTTATTGTTTCTTCCCCCTCTTCTCTCGCTAGACACCGAGACCGACGTCGCTGCTACCCAATACGACTACGGTGTTGAATACCCCTCTCTCTCTCTTGCCCGAGCAACTAGGCAAGCCCCCCCTTTGATCACCAGATATCGCCTACTCTTCTTTATACTGCTTGCATTAGAGTAGTGTAGCATGTTACTGCTTTTCGTTATTCCTATCTTGATGCATAGCCTGTCCTTGCTACTACTGTTGTTACCATTACCTGCTATCCTACCGCTTAGTATAGGATGTTAGTGTTCCATCACTGGCCCTACACTCTTGTCCGTCTGCCATGCTATACTACTGGGTCGTGATCACTTCGGGAGGTGATCACGGGCATATACTATATACTTTACACAGTTACTTGACTTATGATACTGTTTGGAGGGGGCTGAAGGGGCAGGTGGCTCCATCCCGGTACAGGTGGGCCTGGGTTCCCGACGGCCCCCGACTGTTATTTTGTGGCGGAGCGACAGGGCAGGTTGAGACCACCTAGGAGAGAGGTGGGCCTAGCCCTAGTCGGCGTTCACGGACACTTAACACGCTTAACGAGATCTTGGTATTTGATCTGAGTCTGGCTACTGGCCTATACGCACTAACCATCTACGCGGGGACAGTTATGGGCACTCGACGTCGTGGTATCAGCCAAAGCCTTCGTGACGTCAGCGACTGAGCGGCGCGCACCGGGTTGGACTGCGTAACGCAACTTCCTTTGTAATGGAGGTTGCTAGGTCTGCTCTCCGGCCGCGTACGCAACGTGCAGGTGTGCAATGGGCGATGGGTCCAGACCCCTGCGCCATAGGATTTAGACCGGCGTGCTGACCTCTCTGTTGTGCCTGGGTAGGGCTGCGACGTGTTGATCTTTCGAGGCCGGGCATGACCCAGGAAAGTGTGTCCGGCCAAATGGGATCGAGCGTGTTGGGTTATGTGGTGCACCCCTGCAGGGAAGTTAATCTATTCGAATAGCCGTGATCTTCGGTAACAGGATGACTTGGAGTTGTACCTTGACCTTATGACAACTAGAACCGGATACTTAATAAAACACACCCTTCCAAGTGCCAGATACAACCGGTGATCGCTCTTTCACAGGGCGACGAGGGGAGGATCATCGGTTAGGGTTATGCTATGAGATGCTACTTGGAGGACTTCAGTCTACTCTCTTCTACATGCTGCAAGATGGAGGTGGCCAGAAGCATAGTCTTCGACAGGATTAGCTATCGCCCTCTTATTCTGGCTTTCTGCAGTTCAGTCCACCAATATGGTCCTTTACACATTTACCCATGCATATGTAGTGTAGCTCCTTGCTTGCGAGTACTTTGGATGAGTACTCACGGTTGCCTTCTCCCTCTTTTTCCCCTATCCCTTCTACCTGGTTGTCGCAACCAGATGTTGGAGCCCAGGATCCAGACGCCACCATCGAGGACGACTCCTACTACATCGGAGGTGCCTACTACTACGTGCTGCCCGCTGACGACGACCAGGAGTAGTTAGGAGGATCCCAGGCAGGAGGCCTGCGCCTCTTTCGATCTGTATCCCAGTTTGTGCTAGCCTTCTTAAGGCAAACTTGTTTAACTTATGTCTGTACTCAAATATTGTTGCTTCCGCTGACTCGTCTATGATCGAGCTCTTGTATTCGAGCCCTCGAGGCCCCTGGCTTGTAATATGATGCTTGTATGACTTATTTTATTTGTAGAGTTGTGTCGCGATATCTACCCGTGAGTCCTTGATTTTGATCGTACACATTTGCGTGCATGATTAGTGTACGGTCAAATCGGGGGCGTCACACTTGGAGTGCCCAGATGATCAACACGACGACAATCGGCGGCGTGGACGGTGTGCGTGCGTGCACAGCACCATGGCGTCCTCTCCTCTGTACAGAGGTGGGAGGAAAAGCCTTTGTGGGCTGGGCCAAAACACTATAGCTACATAAAGCCCACCCGCACAGGAGCTTGTTGTTTTTTTTGTTTTTTTACTTATTTCCCTGTTCTGTTTTCTTTTAGTCTCTAATTTATTTTCTATTCTAGAAAGATAAAAGTAGTTCCTGATTTAGTATAACTAAATATACTACTGCCATATTAACTATGGCACCCAAATAAAATAGTTTAGTTTTTTACTAAATATAAAAGGCATTTATTTAATTGTTTAAGATGTTGTTTTATTTATTTTAGAGTATTTAAATAATTTATAAAAAAGTGGTTTCACCACCATAATCATCTAGGATTTATTTTCTACATTTCGAACACTTTAGATTTAATATTTGAAAACTTTTATTGTCTGACTTGATTTTGAATTTGAATTCGGAATGAGATTTGAATCATCGTGAAACTAACAATAGTAATCGTGGTGATGTGGCATCATTAGTAGATGGTTACTGTAGCTTAATTATCCGAACGTCACAATTCTCCTCCACTACAAGAAATCTCGTTCCGAGATTTAGGATGTTGTGTAGGGGGGAAAGTTCTTGTTACGAATTTCTAAAGAGTCTTCTCGGTCTTGGATGCTCTTCTAGAAGAGGTTGGTCCATTACGTTGATGTCTTCCAGTCGTACTTACGAAAGCATAAAGGTTGGGTATTCCGGGAGAGCAGACCTCTACAAGGCCGAAACATCGGGGAAGGTGGCAAAAAGTAACTCTCGAATTGAATCTTAAGAAAATATCAAGAGCAAAGTAGGGAGGTAGCATAGGAAGTTTCGAGCGGGCGGGCAATCGTTCAATGCCTGAAATAGGGCGTGAAAGAGGTTTAAAGCAACAGGAATAGATATTGTGTCTGATTCCAGAATAGATCACTAGGAAGGTGGCCCATGAATTACATACGAAGCCAAATGTGAGGATTGACTTTGGGAAGAGGGGTGTTCATGAGAGTCAGGTTTCGATCCCGTGGAACTGTGGGTTATGGGCCCACCATGTGGTTTAAAGTAGGAACGGGACTGACATCTTGCACGGTCATGATAGCAAGGCATGTCAGAGGGTAGCCTGACAGTTATGTCGGCAACAACACCGGTACCAAGGGCGAGGGACGAAGAGAAACATTTTCCTGCTCATTAAACGAGGCGGACCAATAGGCAAGGTTCTCGTCCATTGGTGGCTATCGGAATGTCATCAAAAATAGTAACAGGGTCTTACTGACAGAGTTGTACCGCAAGGTGTTTACATAAGCAGTGAATTATTACTGCTTAGACCATATAGATCACAAGAAAGATTAAACAAAACAATGGAAAGGAATATGTGTTTAAACACATATTTCAGGGGTATATTCTTCCCAAGGACAAGCGGACCATGATATCCATGACAGGATATAATGTAGAAAACCCTTTAGTTAAGCGGAGAGAAATTTCATGACAATACCCATACAACAGTGTTTGGATAATTGAGCAAGAAACATTTAGCATTGGGCTTCAAATGTTCTTGTTGAAAATCGGAGTACCACACACATGCTCCGAGATAGCATTGACATGGTCTTCAAGCAAAGGTTAGACTTTGGATACACAAAGGATCCATCAGGATAAACTTATTAAACAAGGCATTCAATTTCCTCACGGAAAAATGGTTAACCTTGTTAAGAAGGAAACTATAACACTAGGTTCTCCCGGCCAGGTGTGCTAGGCATGACATCACCTGGTTATAACTCCTGGGAATATATTCCAACCATCATAGCTGACCGAGTTTCAGATCTGATTGGTGTCAGGATACCTCAGACTCAGGATGCCTAAGAAGAAAAGGTGCAACACAATTTGACGAGATGACATAGTAAGTCTCTCGGGGAATTAACTATGGAAGCAAGTTCCAAAACAAGAGTTCATCATTAAACCAATGATAGGATGATGAGGTGGCTGATGGTCTCAGCGACAATTCATCGAGATTTCCAACAAGATGGATTTGCACAATTATGTGAACAAGGAGATAACATTTGTCAAAACAGATGGTATAATGGTGTATGCTCGAGGAAAACATACACAATTAACCATTGGTTGAAAGGTGCACCCATAGTATGGGCTTAGGTAGCATGACTGGTGTTATAATGGTGATTCGATAACCAATGGTCTAAGAATGAAATGTCAACCATTAAGTTCAAAGCAATAGGGTTGCTAGAAGGAAGGAATCCAAACGACACAGTTCAATTGTTGGAATCAACACGGGGACCAAGAAAGAATGGTGATGGTGAGAAGTATCACTATACCAAGAATTCTTAATAGGTGGTGAAATTCCCACGACATCCTTGACATAAAAGATGGTAATACTCCAAGGTAAAGAACAAATGTTGGATAGCAAGGATCTAAGGTATAACACGAAACACGAACAAGTTTGTGTTGAATAGAAGGCAATAAAGTGGTCGATGATAACACAAATCATCGAGGGCAAGGATGGTATTTCTCTTCTTAAATTCAATTGATATCCTGGAAGAGCTCGGAATGTTGATGATGATCACGACAAATTTTGTTGAGATATTTCATGAAGATGTAATCGATCAGCGATGACATCAAGTCAAAGGAATGATGAAGCAAGAGGTTATTGGAACCACAGTTACGACACAAACTCGAAATCAAGCTTGATGTTTAAGGTGACAGTGGATGATGAGGAAGATCAACGTAAGCTTAGCTATCGTCGCAAATTGGTGCTCCGAGAATAAGGACCAGGTAGCACAGTTAAAATCATCATGACAATGATATAGCCAAAGAGGCTAGGAATGGCTTGAAGGATTATTAAACTCATAAGCAACGAAAAATTACTTAAGAGTTATAGAATCGGAGTGCGGAATAGATTCAGTTATTGGTGTTCTCGAGTGACAAACAACCCAGCACCCATGAAGTGACAATGAGAGGGAAAGGTAGTACTTCACCAAAAGTTTCATAAGATGTAGTGCAATGGCATGATATCCTCGAGATACCAGGGGTAATACTCAAAGGTAGATCATAATAGAGGTTGGGCAGGCATATTGATCTGTAGAAGACAAGTGCTCTAACTTGTCCGAGAAATGGGATCAAGGAAGAACAATCATGGCCGGAACCACAGTTGAAAAGGATTAAACATAGATACAAGACAAATTTATAACAAGGGGATTATTATTATTATTACAAGAAGCTTCGATGATAAGTTCCACATCGGGTCCATGGGCATGAACGCAAAGTTCAAGGTCGACTCCCACTTCTCCAATGCTTAACCTTTCATTCACTTCTCACTTTTTTAAGAAGTTGTAATGTTTAAATTTTATCTAACAAAACACCAGAAGAGTATGACTCGTGATAACTCTCGGGTTTGCCCGGATTTGGGAAGGCATATAAGTTCGACCCTTAGGGGCATCTTGGGAACTTATACCACAAGATTCAATAGTAAATAACACAAGCTCGATAGTAGAGCATGTTGGGTAACGTAGTAATTTCAAAAAATTTCCTACGCACACGCAAGATCATGGTGATGCATAGCAACGAGGGGGAGAGTCTGATCTATGTACCCTTGTAGATCGCAACGGAAGCGTTGACACAACATAGAGGAAGTAGTTGTACGTCTTCTTCCCGGTCCGACCGATCCAAGCACCGTTACTCCGGCACCTCCGAGTTCTTAGCACACGTTCAGCTCGATGACGATCCTCGGGCTCCGATCCAGCAAAGCGTCAAGGAAGAGTTCCGTCAGCATGACGGCGTGGTGACGATCTTGATGTACTACCGACGTAGGGCTTCGCCTAAGCACTACAACGATATGATCGAGGTGGAATTTGGTGGCAGGGGGCACCGCACACGGCTAAGGAACGATCTCAATGATCAACTTGTGTGTCTAGAGGTGCCCCCTGCCCCGGTATATAAAGGTTGCCAGGGGGAGGGCTGGCCGGCCAAGGAGAGGAGGGCGCAGGAGGAGTCCTACTCCTACCGGGAGCAGGACTCCCCCCCAATCCTATTCCTAATAGGACGCCTCGAGAGAGAGAGAGAGGGAGAAGGGGGCCGGCCACCTCTCCTAGTCCTAATAGGACTAGGGGAGGGGGGAGGCGCGCAACCCATCTTGGGCTGCCCCTTTCACCTTTCCACTAAGGCCCAATAAGGCCCATTTGGTTCCCGGGGGGTTCCGGTAACCTCCCGGTACTCCGGTAAAATTCCCGATTTCACCCGGAACACTTCCGATGTCCAAACATAGGCTTCCAATATATCAATATTTATGTATCGACCATTTCGAGACTCCTCGTCATGTCCGTGATCACATCCGGGACTCCGAACAACCTTCGGTACATCAAAATGCATAAACCCATAATAACTGTCATCGTAATGTTAAGCGTGCGGACCCTACGGTTCGAGAACAATGTAGACATGACCGAGACACATCTCCGGTCAATAACCAATAGCGGGACCTGGATGCCCATATTGGCTCCTACATATTCTACGAAGATCTTTATCGGTCAGACTGCATAACAACATACGTTGTTCCCCTTGTCATCGGTATGTTACTTGCCCGAGATTCGATCGTTGGTATCCAATACCTAGTTCAATCTCGTTACCGTCAAGTCTCTTTACTCGTTCTGTAATACATCATCTGACAACTAACATCTTAGTTATAATGCTTGCAAGGCTTATGTGATGTGTATTACCGAGAGGGCCCAGAGGTACCTCTCCGACAATCGGAGTGACAAATCCTAATCTCGAAATACGCCAACCCAACATCTACCTTTGGAGACACCTGTAATGCTCCTTTATAATCACCCATTTACGTTGTGACGTTTGGTAGCACCCAAAGTGTTCCTCTGGCAAACGGGAGTTGCATAATCTCATAGTCACAGGAACATGTATAAGTCATGAAGAAAGCAATAGCAACATACTAAACGATCGGGTGCTAAGCTAATGGAATGGGTCATGTCAATCAGATCATTCAACTAATGACCTCATTAATCAAATGACAACTCTTTTGTCCATGGTTAGGAAACATAACCATCTTTGATTAACGAGCTAGTCAAGTAGAGGCATACTAGTGACACTCTGTTTGTCTATGTATTCACACATGTATTATGTTTCCGGTTAATACAATTCTAGCATGAATAATAAACATTTATCATGATATAAGGAAATAAATAATAACTTTATTATTGCCTCTAGGGCATATTTCCTTCAGTCTCCCACTTGCACTAGAGTCAATAATCTAGTTCACATCGCCATGTGATTTAACAGCAATAGTTCACAGCACCATGTGATTAACACCCATAGTTCACATCGTCATGTGACCAACACTCAAAGGGTTTACTAGAGTCAGTAATCTAGTTCACATATCTATGTGATTAACACCCAAATAGTACTAAGGTGTGATCATGTTTTGCTTGTGAGATAATTTTAGTCAACGGGTCTGTCACATTTAGATCCGTAAGTATTTTGCAAGTTCTATGTCTACAATGCTCTACACGGAGCTACTCTAGCTAATTGCTCCCACTTTCAATATGTATCCAGATTGAGACTTTAGATTCATCTGGATCAGTGTCAAAAACTTGCATCGACGTAACCCTTTACGGCGAACCTTTTTGTCATGTCCATAATCAAGAAACATATCCTTATTTCACTAAGGATAATTCTGACCGTTGTCCAGTGATCTACTCCTAGATCACTATTGTACTCCCTTGCCAAATCAATGCAGGGTATACAATAGATCTGGTATACAGCATGACATACTTTATAGAACCTATGGCCAAGGCATAGGGAATGACTTTCATTCTCTTTCTATCTTCTGCCGTGGTCGGGCTTTGAGTCTTACTCAACTTCACACCTTGTAATACAGGCAAGAACTCTTTCTTTGACTACTCCATTTTGAACTACTTCAAAATCTTGTCAAGGTATGTATTCATTGAAAAAACTTATCAAGTGTCTTGATCTATCTCTATAGATCTTGAAGCTCAATATGTAAGCAGCTTCACCAAAGTCTTTCTTTGAAAAACTCCTTTCAAACACTCCTTTATGCTTTACAGAATAATTCTACATTATTTCCGATCAACAATATGTCATTCACATATACTTTATCAGAAATGCTCTAGTGCTCCCACTCACTTTCTTGTAAATACAGGCTTCACCGCAAGTCTGTATAAAACTATATGCTTTGATCAACTTATCAAAGCGTGTATTCCAACTCTGAGATGCTTGCACCAGTCCATAGATGAATCGCTGGAGCTTGCATATTTTGTTAGCACCTTTAGGATTGACAAAACCTACTGGTTGCATCATATACAACTCTTCTTTAAGAAATCCATTAAGGAATGCAGTTTTGTTTATCCATTTGCCAGATATCATAAAATGCGGCAATTGCTAACATAATTCGGACAGACTTAAGCATAGATACGGGTGAGAAACTCTCATCGTAGTCAACACTTTGAACTTGTCGAAAACCTTTTGCGACAATTCTAACTTTGTAGATAGTAACACTACTATCAGCGTCCGTCTTCCTCTTGAAGATCCATTTAATCTCAATGGCTTGCCGAACATCGGGCAAGTCAACCAAAGTCCATACTTTCTTCTCATACATGGATCCTATCTCAGATTTCATGGCTTCAAGCCATTTTGCGGAATCTGGGCTCATCATCGCTTCCTCATAGTTCGCAAGTTCGTCATGGTCTAGTAACATGACTTCCAGAATAGGATTACCGTACCACTCTGGTGCGGATCTCACTCTGGTTTACCTACGAGATTCGGTAGTAACTTGATCTGAAGTTACATGATCATCATCATTAGCTTCCTCACTAATTGGTGTAGGTGTCACAGAAACTGGTTTCTATGATGTACTACTTTCCAATAAGGGAGAAGGTACAATTACCTTATCAAGTTTTCTACTTTCCTCCCACTCACTTCTTTCGAGAGAAACTCCTTCTCTGGAAAGGATCCATTCTCGGCAACGAATGTCTTGCCTTCGGATCTGTGATAGAAGGTGTACCCAACAGTCTCCTTTTGGGTATCCTATGAAGACATATTTCTCCGATTTGGTTTTGAGCTTATCAGGATGAAACTTTTTCACATAAGCATCGCAACTCCAAACTTTAAGAAACGACAGCTTAGGTTTCTTGCCAAACCATAGTTCACACGGCGTCGTCTCAACGGATTTAGATGGTGCCCTATTTAACGTGAATGCAGCTGTCTCTAATGCATAACCCCAAAACGATAGTGGTAGATCGGTAAGATACATCATAGATTGTACTATATCCAATAAAGTATGGTTATGACGTTCGGACACACCATTATGCTGTGGTGTTCCAGGTGGCGTGCGTAGTGAAACTATTTCACATTGTTTTAACTGAAGACCAAACTCGTAACTCAAATATTTGTCTCCGCGATTAGATCGTAGAAACTTTATTTTCTTGTCACGATGATTTTTCACTTCACTCTGAAATTCTTTGAACTTTTCAAATGTTTCAGACTTATGTTTCATCAAGTAGATATACTCATATCTGCTCAAATCATCTGTGAAGATCAGAAAATAATGATACCTGTCGCGAGTCTCAATATTCATTGGACCACATACATCAGTATGTATGATTTCCAACAAATCTTTTGCTCGCTCCATTGTTCCGAAGAACAGAGTCTTAGTCATCTTGCCCATGAGGCATGGTTCGCAAGCATCAACTGATTCATAATCAAGTGATTCCAAAAGCCCATCAGCATGGAGTTTCTTCATGCGCTTTACACCAATATGACCTAAACGTCAGTGCTACAAATAAGTTGCACTATCATTAATAACTTTGCATCTTTTGGTTTCAATATTATGATTATGTGTATCACTACGATCGAGATCCAACGAACTATTTTCATTGGGTGTGTAACCATATAAGGTTTTATTCATGTAAACAGAACAACAATTTATTATCTTACTTAAATGAATAACTGTATTACAATAAACATGATCAAATCATATTCATGTTCAACGCAAACACCAAATAACACTTATTTAGGTTCAACACTAATCCCGAAATTATAGGGAGTGTGCGATGATGATCATATCAATCTTGGAACCACTTCCAACACACATCGCCACTTCACCCTTAACTAGTCTCTGTTTATTCTGCAACTCCCGTTTCGAGTTACTAATCTTAGCAACTGAACTAGTATCAAATACTGAGGGTTTGCTATAAACACTAGTAAAGTACACATCAATAACATGTATATCAAATATACTTATGTTCACTTTGCCATCCTTCTTATCCGCCAATCACTTGGGGTAGTTCCGCTTCCAGTGACCAGTCCCTTTGCAGTAGAAGCACTTAGTCTCAGGCTTAGGACCAGACTTGGGCTTCTTCACTTGAGCAGCAACTCGCTTGCTGTTCTTCTTGAAGTTCCCCTTCTTCCCTCTGCCCTTTTCTTGAAACTAGTGGTCTTGTCTACCATCAACACTTGATGTTTTTCTTGATTTCTACCTTCGTCAATTTCCGCATTACGAAGAGCTTGGGAGTCGTTTCCGTTATCCCTTGCATATCATAGTTCATCACGAAGTTCTACTAACTTGGTGATGGTGACTAGAGAATTCTGTCAATCACTATCTTATCTGGAAGATTAACTCCCACTTGATTCAAGTGATTGTAGTACTCAGACAATCTGGGCACATGCTCACTAGTTGAGCGATTCTCCTCCATCTTTTAGCTATAAAACTTTTTGGAGACTTCATATCTCTCAACTCGGGTATTTGCTTGAAATATTAACTTCAACTCCTGGAACATCTCATATGCTCCATGACGTTCAAAACGTCTTTGAAGTCCCGATTCTAAGCCATTAAGCATGGTGCACTAAACTATCAAGTAGTCATCATATTGAGCTAGCCAAACGTTCATAACGTCTGCATCTGGTCCTGCAATAGGTCTGTCACCTAGCGGTGCATCAAGGACATAATTCTTCTGTGCAGCAATGACGATAAACCTCAGATCACGGATCCAATCCGCATCATTGCTACTAACATCTTTCAACACAATTTTCTCTAGGAACATATCAAAAATAAACACAGGGAAGCAACAACGCGAGCTATTGATCTACAACATAATTTGCAAAATACTACCAGGACTAAGTTCATGATAAATTTAAGTTCAATTAATCATATTACTTAAGAACTCCCACTAAGATAGACATCCCTCTAATCTTCTAAGTGATCACGTGATCCAAATCAACTAAACCATGTCCGATCATCACGTGAGATGGAGTAGTTTCATCGGTGAACATCATTATGTTGATCATATCTACTATATGATTCACGCTCGACCTTTCGGTCTCCGTGTTCCGAGGCCATATCTGCATATACTAGGCTCGTCAAGTTTAACCTGAGTATTCTGCGTGTGCAAAACTGGCTTGCACCCATTGTAGATGGACGTAGAGCTTATCACACCCGATCATCACGTGGTGTCTGGGCACGACGAACTTTGGCAACGGTGCATACTCAGGGAGAACACTTCTTGATAATTTAGTGAGAGATCATCTTATAATGCTACCGTCAATCAAAGCAAGATAAGATGCATAAAAGATAAACATCACATGCAATCAATATAAGTGATATGATATGGCCATCATCATCTTATGCTTGTGATCTCCATCTCCGAAGCACCGTCATGATCACCATCGTCACCGGCGCGACACCTTGATCCCCATCGTAGCATCGTTGTCGTCTCGCCAATCTTATGCTTCCACGACTATCACTACCGCTTAGCAATAAAGTAAAGCATTACATCGCGATTGCATTGCATACAATAAAGCGACAACCATATGGCTCCTGCCAATTGCCGATAACTTGGTTACAAAACATGATCATCTCATACAATAAAAATCAGCATCATGCCTTGACCATATCACATCACAACATGCCCTACAAAAACAAGTTAGACGTCCTCTACTTTGTTGTTGCAAGTTTTACGTGGCTGCTACGGGCTTAAGCAAGAACTCATCTCACCTACGCATCAAAACCACAACGATAGTTTGTCAAATAGACTCCGTTTTAACCTTCTCAAGGACCGGGCGTAGCCATACTCGGTTCAACTAAAGTTGGAGAGACAGTCGCCCGCAAGCCATCTATGTGCAAAGCACGTCGAGGGAACCGGTCTCGCGTAAGCGTACGCGTAAGGTTGGTCCGGGTCGTCTCGTCCAACAATACCGCCGAACCAAAGTATGACATGCTGGTAGGCAGTATGAATTGTATTGTCCACAACTCACTTGTGTTCTACTCGTGCAAATCTAGGCTCTGATACCACTGTTGGGTAACGTAGTAATTTAAAAAAAATTCCTACGCACACGCAAGATCATGGTGATACATAGCAACGAGGGGGGGAGTCTGATCTACGTACCCTTGTAGATCACAACGGAAGCGTTGACACAACGTAGAGGAAGTAGTTGTACGTCTTCTTCCCGGTCCGACCGATCCAAGCACCGTTACTCCGGCACCTCCGAGTTCTTAGCACACGTTCAGCTCGATGACGATCCTCGGGCTCCGATCCAGCAAAGTGTCGAGGAAGAGTTCTGTCAGCACGACGGCGTGGTGACGATCTTGATGTACTACCAACGCAGGGCTTTGCCTAAGCACTACAACGATATGATCGAGGTGGAATTTGGTGGCAGGGGCACCGCACACGGCTAAGGAACGATCTAAATGATCAACTTGTGTGTCTAGAGGTGCCCCCTGCCCCCGTATATAAAGGTTGCCAGGGGGAGGGCTGGCCGGCCAAGGAGAGGAGGGCGCAGGAGGAGTCCTACTCCTACCAGGAGTACGACTCCCCCCCAATCCTATTCCTAATAGGATGCCTCGAGAGAGAGAGAGGGAGAAGGGGGCCGGCCACCTCTCCTAGTCCTAATAGGACTAGGGGAGGGGGGAGGCGCGCAGCCCACCTTCGGCTGCCCCTTTCACCTTTCCACTAAGGCCCAATAAGGCCCATTTGGTTCCCGGGGGTTCCGGTAACCTCCCGGTACTCCGGTAAAATTCCCGATTTCACCCGGAACACTTCCGATGTCCAAACATAGGCTTCCAATATATAAATATTTATGTCTCGACCATTTCGAGACTCCTCGTCATGTCCGTGATCACATCCGGGACTCCGAACAACCTTCGGTACATCAAAATGCATAAACTCATAATAACTGTCATCGTAACGTTAAGCGTGCGGACCCTACGGTTCGAGAACAATGTAGACATGACCGAGACACATCTCCGGTCAATAACCAATAGCGGGACCTGGATGCCCATATTGGCTCCTACATATTCTACGAAGATCTTTATCGGTCAGACCGCATAACAACATACGTTGTTCCCTTTGTCATCGGTATGTTACTTGCCCGAGATTCGATCGTCGGTATCCAATACCTAGTTCAATCTCGTTACCGTCAAGTCTCTTTACTCATTCTGTAATACATCATCTAACAACTAACATCTTAGTTATAATGCTTGCAAGGCTTATGTGATGTGTATTACCGAGAGGGCCCAGAGGTACCTCTCCGACAATCGGAGTGACAAATCCTAATCTCGAAATACGCCAACCCAACATCTACCTTTGGAGACACCTGTAATGCTCCTTTATAATCACCCATTTATGTTGTGACGTTTGGTAGCACCCAAAGTGTTCCTCCGGCAAACGGGAGTTGCATAATCTCATAGTCATAGGAACATGTATAAGTCATGAAGAAAGCAATAGCAACATACTAAACGATCGGGTGCTAAGCTAATGGAATGGGTCATGTCAATCAGATCATTCAACTAATGATGTGACCTCATTAATAAAATAACAACTCTTTTGTCCATGGTTAGGAAACATAACCATCTTTGATTAACGAGCTAGTCAAGTAGAGGCATACTAATGACACTCTGTTTGTCTATGTATTCACACATGTATTATGTTTCCGGTTAATACAATTCTAGCATGAATAATAAACATTTATCATGATATAAGGAAATAAATAATAACTTTATTATTGCCTCTAGGGCATATTTCCTTTAGAGCATGGGTGACAAAATGAGAGGATACAATTTACCGAAGGCATTATGTATCAGGGAAAGAATTTCTCGAGGTTTTTGTATACGAAGGACCCTGTCGGATGATATTTCAACAAAGGATCCGACGGTCCTCTAGGGATCTGATGTGAGCATCGGTACTCAACCAAAGGAAGAATGCATGGAGGTCAGATTATAGAAACAACCGACTAATTCAAAGCTCAAATGCAAAGGAATTATGATTTCCAATTCAAGGGATCAGAAGCAAACGCTCTGATTAAGGATGAATATGTTGAGTAGGCTTAGGGGTACAATCACTGGCCATTTGATTGGTCTAGATCCAACTCATTTTTAAAAACGACGGATGAGCTGGAAGGATGAATTCTAGGACCTGATTGAGGATTGCGAGCATTCGCGACATAGTGAATCAGCGGACTCAAAATGATAATGTCAAGGGATGCCAATAAGATTACCAGACTTGTGGCATTACCCATAATGCAAGCAAGCAAGAATTTCGAGAGCAATAGGCTGCTGAGGATTTCGAAAGATCAAATAGTATTTTGAAGGCTTATATGGAACACCTGAACAACTAAGAATGAGTGGATACTCAATAAGTGCAAGGAATTATATGTAGGGGCATTCTTGTGGCAAAGAACTTTATGGCAGTAAGCTTAAAGGATTCTCGAAACAATAGAGAGAATTTCAAGGTATCTTGTAATAACAAGATCAACGGGGAATCATTGTATGAATGGAAAGTATACGTGGTTATCCATAGGGTTTATCGATGGAAGGGAATTGCAAAAGCTATGGCACAAAGTCTCAGGAGAACATCACAGAGTATTGTCAGAATCTTCTGTTGAAGCAGTCGATCATCTAGAATGAAGGGACTCTCCGGCAGGAAGTGGTAACGAGAACCTAGAGTTAGATTTTAGCAAAATCATTTAACCCGAATAGAAGAGAGATCAGAGTCCCAGAGTATAGGTCGAGGAGTAAAGGATCCTAAAACCACCCAGATGGCGACGTGGGCCCTTAAGGCACACAGCCATGTTAGTAAAAAAATTGTAATGTCTAGACTCAACTTCGGCCAAGGAGTGTGGAAGGGGGATTCCTACAGGCAGTCGGCTCTGATACCAACTTGTGACGCCCCCGATTCAATCGTATATTAATCATACATGCAAATATGTACGATCAAGATCAGGGACTCACGGGAAGATATCACAACACAACTCTACCAATAAAATAAGTCATACAAGCATCATACTACAAGCCAGGGGCCTCGAGGGCTCGAATACAAGAGCTCGATCATAGACGAGTCGGCGGAAGCAACAATATCTGAGTACAGACATAAGTTAAACAAGTTTGCCTTAAGAAGGATAGCACAAACTGGGATACAGATCGAAAGAGGCATAGGCCTCCTGCCTGGGATCCTCCTAAACCACTCCTGCAGGGGTGCACCACATTTCCCAACACGCTCGATCCCCTTTGTCCGGACACACTTGTCTGGGTCATGCCCGGCCTCGGAAGATCAACACGTCGCAGCCCTACCTAGGCACAACAGAGAGGTCAGCACGCCGGTCTAAATCCTATGGCGCAGGGGTCTGGGCCCATCGCCCATTGCACACCTGCACGTTGCGTACGCGGCCGATGAGTAGACCTAGCCTCCCTTATACATGAGCAGGCGTTCCAGTCCAACCCGGCGTGCGCCGCTCAGTCGCTGACGTCACGAAGGCTTCGGCTAATACCACGACGTCGAGTGTCCATAACTGTCCCCGCGTAGTTGGTTAGTGCGTATAGGCCAATGGCCAGACTCAGATCAAATACCAAGATCTCGTTAAGCGTGTTATTTAGAAATAACCGCGAACGCTGACCAGGGCCAGGCCCACCTCTCTCCTAGGTGGTCTCAACCTGCCCTGTCGCTCCGCCTTAAAGTAACAGTCGGGGGCCGTCGGGAACTCAGGCCCACCACTATCTGGATGGAGCCACCTGCCTCTTCAGCCCCCACATCAGGATCACTTGCGGGTACTCAACGAGCCGACCCGACTTTAGTCAACACCTGTATAGAATGTATATATCTATGTATCTACCCGTGATCAACACCCGACGTGATCACGAACCGATAGTATAGCATGGCAGACTGACAAGAATGTAGGGCCACTGATGATAATCTAGCATCCTATACTAAACATTTAGAATTGTAGGTAAGGTATCAACAGTTGTAGCAACAATGACAGGCTATGCATCAGAGTAGGATTAACGGAAAGCAGTAACATGCTACACTACTCTAATGCAAGCAGTAGAGAGAAGAGTAGGCGATATCTGGTGATCAAGGGGGGGGTGGGCTTGTCTGGTTGCTCCAGCAAGAAGGAGGGGTCGTCGACACCGTAGTCGAACTGGGGGTCGCCGGCGGCGGTCTTGGGGTCTACCGGAGAGGAGAGGGGGAAGAAACAGTAAATACAAGCAAACAGATGCATGACAAGACAATAAGCGGTGCTAAGGGTGTTCTACCGCGGTATGAGGTGGTACTGGTGAAGGGAGGAAACATCCGGGAAAATATCCCCGGTGTTTCGCGTTTTCGGACAGATGAATCAGAGGAGAAAGTTGCGTGTTCGTTATGCTAGGGATGCATGGCGGACGAACGGACTGTATATCCGGATTCGTCTCATCGTTCTAAGCAACTTTCATGTAGAAAACATTTTCATCCAAGTTACGATTTAATTTATATGAATTTCTAAAGTTTTCATTTTCTGAAATTTTTAGATTTAATAATAATTCAAGTTGACCAAGTCAACTTGGCTAGTCAAAAGGGTAGGTGTGGCCCACATGTCATGGACTATTTAGCAAAAAAAAACTAACTTATTTAATGGGGCCTACATGTCATCTACTACTAGACTATCTTAGCACAAATTAATACGTACTAGCTAAGCCATAGTACTAATTTAAACAAGGGCCGGCCACACGCATGGCGCACACACACAGAACGCACTCACACACACATAGCAGCGATTGGCCATGGCTATGGCCTGCAGCGGTAGCAGTAGAAGCAACTGAGCAGCAGCAACTAAACAACGGCAACGACTAGAATATCTGCAGAGCAACGGGCAGCAGCAGTAGCATAGCAGGGGCAGTTCGTGAGCAGCTGCAGTACGCGAGCAACAACAGCAGTACAAGCAGCGGCGCTAAGCAGTAGGCGGCAACGGCCGGGCAAGCACAGCGCGAGGGGGAGCAGCAAGGCACGGCGGGGCGAGCAGTGGTAGGCAGTGGCGCGAGGCCACGCTCAGGCAGGCGCTCGCAGGTTTGCGACCAGGGCGTGGCCGGATGGAGCTGCAACCATGGAGACCACGGCAAGCACAGAAGCAGCGGCAAACGACATAGATCGAAAGGGGAAAGCGAGGTAATCGGTAGTGGGGCTCACCCCGGTGCTCATGGACGAGGTTGGGAGGTCGGAGGCGGCCCGTAGCAGTGACAATCGGCGACGAGATGCGGCGGCCGCAGGCGGGGAATGACTCGATGCCGAGCGTGCGGTGCGGCCCGTCTTGATTTAATGGGGGTAGTCGAAGGAGTAGACGATGAGGGAGCTCGTGGACATCTTGACGCGGCATTGGGAAGCCGGTGGTCGCGGGATCGATGCCGTGACGACGACAGTAACTCGGGGACGAGCAAATTTTCGAGAAAGAGGGCGAGCAAGGGGATAAGTGAGGGTTAGGGTTCGTCCAAGTCATCGGGGGTCTTCTTATCCATCTTCTGGAGTGGCCAGATGATCGACACGGCGACAACCGACGGCGTGGACGGCGTACGTGCGTGCACATCACCATGGCCTCCTCTGCTTTGTACAGAGGTGTGAGGAAAGGCCTTTGTGGGCTGGGCCAAAACACTATAGCTACATAAAGCCCACCCGCACAGGAGCTTGTTGGTTTTTTCTGTTTTTTTTTGTTTTACTTATTTTCCTATTCTGTTTTCTTTTAGTCCCTAATTTATTTTTTATTCTAGAAAGATAAAAGTAGTTCCTGATTTAGTATAACTAAATATACTACTGCCATATTAACTATGGCACCCAAATAAAATAGTTTAGTATTTTACTAAATAGAAAAGGCATTTATTTAATTGTGTAAGATGTTGTTTTATTTATTTTAGAGTATTTAAATAATTTATAAAAAAGTGGTTTCACCACCATAATCATCTAGGATTTATTTTCTACATTTCGAACACTTTAGATTTAATATTTGAAAACTTTTATTGTCTGACTTGATTTCGAATTTGAATTCCGAATGAGATTTGAATCATCGTGAAACTAACAATAGTAATCGTGGTGATGTGGCATCATTAGTAGATGGTTAATGTAGCTTAATTATCCGGACGTCACAATATCATTAAGCATTTTGAGCAAGAGCCTCATTAAGCAACACCTGATCCCTCCTTGATAGTATTGGCTTTTCCTATAGACTCAATTTGATCTTGGATCACTAAAATAGAAAATGTAGAGTCTTGAGCTTTGAGCTTGAGTCAATCCTTTTGTCCTTAGCATTTTGAGGGGTTCACTTTTCTCATCCATGCCATGCCAATCATTGAGCTTTCCTGAAATATTAATCTTGAAATAGCATTAGCTCAATGAGCTATATGTTGTTAGGAATTACCAAAACCATCTAGGGATAGTTGCACTTTCAATCTCCCCCTTTTTGGTAATTGATGACAACATATAGATCAAAGCTTCGACAAATGATAATAAGAGTGAAAAACATTGTCGCTTTGAGAAGTATGTGAAAAGCAAGAGCTCCCCCTAAATTTGTGCTTAGTTTAAGATTTGCTTTGGACTGCAAATGCACAATGAGTTAGGATCATGGGTTACTCTTCCATGTCACATACATCTTGGTGGAGCGCTCAAAATGATAATAATTAAATACATGCACTCATCACCAAGCAAAGTGAATGATCATATGGGGATATAAAAGGATAATGTCATGCAACAAGCATTAAGGTAGCATATGATCAAATACATGATCATTCAAGTATCACACAAAAGCATAAAGTATCTCAAATAAGCAAATAACAAAGTTCAACTACCAAAAAAACAAGAGAGAACAAAGAGCAACACACTCTCTCGAAGCCTATGATATATACATTTTCTCCCCTTTGGCAACAAGTTACCAAAAAGTTCATAAAAATGCATTGTGCTAGATCTACTTGTTGGGGAACGTAGTAATTTCAAAATTTTCCTACGCACACGCAAGATCATGGTGATGCACAGCAACGAGGGGGAGAGTGTTGTCTACGTACCAACGCAGACCGACTGCGGAAGCGATCACACAACGTAGAGGAAGTAGTCGTACGTCTTCTTCCCGATCCGACCGATCCAAGCACCGTTACTCCGGCACCTCCGAGTTCTTAGCACACCTACAGCTCGATGACGATCCCCGGGCTCCGATCCAGCAAAGCTTCGGGGAGGAGTTCCGTCAGCACGACGGCGTGGTGACGATCTTGATGTACTACCGACGCAGGGCTTCGCCTAAGCACTACAACGGTATAATCGAGGTGGAATTTGGTGGCAGGGGGCACCGCACACGGCTAAGGAACGATCTCAAGGATCAACTTGTGTGTCTATGGGGTGCCCCCTGCCCCCGTATATAAAGGAGCAAGGGGAGGAGGAGGCCGGCCAAGGTGTGGCGCGCCAAGGGGAGTCCTACTCCCACCGGGAGTAGGACTCCTAGTTGGACTAGGAGAGAAGGGGGAGAATAGGAGGAAGAGAGGAAGGAAAGGGGGGGGGGCGCCGGCCCCCTTCCCTTGTCCTATTCGGACTAGGAAGGGGAGGGGCGCGCGGCCACCTCTTGCCTCCTCTCCTCTTCTCCCTTAAGGCCCATGTTGGCCCAATAACCCCCCGGGGGGTTCCGGTAACCCCCCCGGTACTCCGGTAAAATGCCGATTTCACCCGGAACAATTCCGATGTCCAAATATAGGCTTCCAATATATCAATCTTTATGTATCGACCATTTCGAGACTCCTCGTCATGTCCGTGATCACATCCGGGACTCTGAACTAACTTCGGTACATCAAAATGCATAAACTCATAATTACTGTCATCGTAACGTTAAGCGTGCGGACTCTACGGTTCGAGAACAATGCAGACATGACCGAGACACGTCTCCGGTCAATAACCAATAGCGGGACCTGGATGCCCATATTGGCTCCTACATATTCTACGAAGATCTTTATCGGTCAGACCACATAACAACATACGTTGTTCCTTTTGTCATCGGTATGTTACTTGCCCGAGATTCGATCGTCGGTATCCAATACCTAGTTCAATCTCGTTACTGGCAAGTCTCTTTACTCGTCCCGTAATACATCATCTCATAACTAACATCTTAGTTATTATGCTTGCAAGGCTTATGTGATGTGTATTATCGAGAGGGCCCAGAGATACCTCTCCGACACTTGGAGTGACAACCCCTAATCTCGAAATACGCCAACCCAACATCTACCATTGGAGACACCTGTAGTACTCCTTTATAATCACCCAGTTACGTTGTGACGTTTGGTAGTACCCAAAGTGTTCCTCTGGTAAACGGGAGTTGCATAATCTCATAGTTATAGGAACATGTATAAGTCATGAAGAAAGCAATAGCAACATACTAAACGATCGGGTGCTAAGCTAATGGAATGGGTCATGTCAATCAGATCATTCAACTAATGATGTGACCTCGTTAATCAAATAACAACTCTTTGTTCATGGTTAGGAAACATAACCATCTTCGATTAACGAGCTAGTCAAGTAGAGGCATACTAGTGACACTCTGTTTGTCTATGCATTCACACATGTATTATGTTTCCGGTTAATACAATTCTAGCATGAATAATAAACATTTATCATGATATAAGGAAATAAATAATAACTTTATTATTGCCTCTAGGGCATATTTCCTTCAGTCTCCCACTTGCACTAGAGTCAATAATCTAGATTACACAGTAATGATTCTAACACCCATGGAGCCTTGGTGCTGATCATGTTTTGCTCGTGGAAGAGGCTTAGTCAACGGGTCTGCAACATTCAGATCCGTATGTATCTTGCAAATCTCTATGTCTCCCACCTGGACTAGATCTCGGATGGAGTTGAAGCGTCTCTTGATGTGTTTGGTCCTTTTGTGAAATCTGGATTCCTTTGCCAAAGCAATTGCACCAGTATTGTCACAAAAGATTTTCATTGGACCCGATGCACTAGGTATGACACCTAGATCGGATATGAACTCCTTCATCCAGACTCCTTCGTTCGCTGCTTCCGAAGCAGCTATGTACTCCGCTTCACATGTAGATCCCGCTACGACGCTTTGTTTAGAACTGCACCAACTGACAGCTCCACCGTTTAAAGTAAACACGTATCCGGTTTGCGATTTAGAATCGTCCGGATCAGTGTCAAAGCTTGCATCAACGTAACCTCTTACGGTGAGCTCTTTGTCACCTCCATATACGAGAAACATATCCTTAGTCCTTTTCAGGTATTTCAGGATGTTCTTGACCGCTGTCCAGTGATCCACTCCTGGATTACTTTGGTACCTCCCTGCTAAACTTATAGCAAGGCACACATCAGGTCTGGTACACAGCATTGCATACATGATAGAGCCTATGGCTGAAGCATAGGGAACATCTTTCATTTTCTCTCTATCTTCTGCAGTGGTCGGGCATTGAGTCTGACTCAACTTCACACCTTGTAACACAGGTAAGAATCCTTTCTTTGCTTGATCCATTTTGAACTTCTTCAAAATCTTGTCAAGGTATGTGCTTTGTGAAAGTCCAATTAAGCGTCTTGATCTATCTCTATAGATCTTTATGCCTAATATGTAAGCAGCTTCCCCGAGGTCTTTCATCGAAAAACTTTTATTCAAGTATCCCTTTATGCTATCTAGAAATTCTATATCATTTCCAATCAGCAATATGTCATCCACATATAATATCAGAAATGCTATAGAGCTCCCACTCACTTTCTTGTAAATACAGACTTCTCCAAAAGTCTGTATAAAGCGAAATGCTTTGATCACACTATCAAAGCGTTTATTCCAACTCCAAGATGCTTGCACCAGTCCATAAATGGATCGCTAGAGTTTGCATACTTTGTTAGCTCCCTTTGGATCGACAAAACCTTCTGGTTGTATCATATACAACTCTTCTTCCAGAAATCCATTCAGGAATGCAGTTTTGACATCCATCTGCCATATTTCATAATTATAAAATGCGGCAATTGCTAACATGATTCTGACGGACTTAAGCATCGCTACGGGTGAGAAGGTCTCATCGTAGTCAACCCCTTGAACTTGTCGAAAACCTTTTGCGACAAGTCGAGCTTTATAGACAGTAATATTACCATCAGCGTCAGTCTTTTTCTTGAAGATCCATTTATTCTCAATTGCTTGCCGACCATCGGGCAAGTCAACCAAAGTCCATACTTTGTTCTCATACATGGATCCCATCTCAGATTTCATGGCCTCAAGCCACTTTGCGGAATCTGGGCTCACCATCGCTTCTTCATAGTTCATAGGTTCATCATGATCTAGTAGCATGACTTCCAGAATTGGATTACCGTACCACTCTGGTGCGGATCTTACTCTGGTTGATCTACGTGGTTCAGTAGTATCTTGTCCTGAAGTTTCATGATCATCATCATTAGCTTCCTCACTAATTGGTATAGGTGTCGCAGAAACAATTTTCTGTGATGTACTACTTTCCAGTAAGGGAGCAGGTACAGTTACCTCGTCAAGTTCTACTTTCCTCCCACTCACTTCTTTCGAGAGAAACTCCTTCTCTAGAAAGTTTCCGAACTTAGCAACAAAAGTCTTGCCTTCGGATCTGTGATAGAAGGTGTATCCAATAGTTTCCTTTGGATATCCTATGAAGACACATTTCTCCGATTTGGGTTCGAGCTTATCAAGTTGAAGCTTTTTCACATAAGCATCGCAGCCCCAAACCTTAAGAAACGACAACTTTGGTTTCTTGCCAAACCATAGTTCATAAGGCGTCGTCTCAACGGATTTTGATGGTGCCCTATTTAACGTGAATGCGACCGTCTCTAAAGCATAACCCCAAAACGATAGCGGTAAATCAGTAAGAGACATCATAGATCGCACCATATCTAGTAAAGTACGATTACGACGTTCGGACACACCATTACGCTGTGGTGTTCCGGGTGGCGTGAGTTGCGAAACTATTCCACAATTTTTCAAATGTACACCAAACTCGTAACTCAAATATTCTCCTCCACGATCAGATCGTAGAAACTTTATTTTCTTGTTACGATGATTTTCAACTTCACTCTGAAATTCCTTGAACTTTTCAAATGTTTCAGACTTATGTTTCATTAAGTAGATATACCCATATCTGCTTAAATCATCTGTGAAGGTGAGAAAATAACGATATCCGCCACGAGCTTCAATATTCATCAGACCACATACATCGGTATGTATGATCTCCAATAAATATGTTGCTCTCTCCATAGTACCGGAGAACGGTGTTTTAGTCATCTTGCCTATGAGGCACGGTTCGCAAGTACCAAGTGATTCATAATCAAGTGGTTCCAAAAGCCCATCAGTATGGAGTTTCTTCATGCGCTTTACACCGATATGACCTAAACGGCAGTGCCACAAATAAGTTGCACTATCATTATCAACTCTGCATCTTTTGGCTTCTACATTATGAATATGTGTTTCACTACTATCGAGATTCAACAAGAATAGACCACTCTTCAAAGGTGCATGACCATAAAAGATATTACTCATATAAATAGAACAACCATTATTCTCTGATTTAAATGAATAACCGTCTCGCATTAAACAAGATCCAGATATAATGTTCATGCTCAACGCTGGCACCAAATAACAATTATTTAGGTCTAATATTAATCCCAAAGGTAGATGTAGAGGTAGCGTGCTGACCGCGATCACATCGACTTTGGAACCGTTTCCCACGCGCATCGTCACCTCGTCCTTTGCTAGCGTCCGCTTATTCTGTAGTCCCTGTTTCGAGTTGCAAATATTAGCAACAGAACCAGTATCAAATACCTAGGTGCTACTGCGAGCTCTAGTAAGGTACACATCAATAACATGTATATCACATATACCTTTGTTCACCTTGCCATCCTTCTTATCCGCCAAATACTTGGGGCAGTTCCGCTTCCAGTGACCAGTCTGCTTGCAGTAGAAGCACTCAGTTTCAGGCTTAGGTCCAGACTTGGGTTTCTTCTCCTGAGCACCAACTTGCTTGTTGTTCTTCTTGAAGTTCCCCTTCTTCTTCCCTTTGCCCTTCTTCTTGAAACTAGTGGTTTTGTTAACCATCAACACTTGATGCTCCTTCTTGATTTCTACCTCCGCAGCTTTCAGCATTGCGAAGAGCTCGGGAATAGTCTTGTTCATCCCTTGCATATTATAGTTCATCACGAAGCTCTTGTAGCTTGGTGGCAGTGATTGGAGAATTCTGTCAATGACGCAATCATCTGGAAGATTAACTCCCATCTGAATCAAGTGATTATTATACCCAGACATTTTGAGTATATGCTCACTGACAGAACTGTTCTCCTCCATCTTGCAGCTATAGAACTTATTGGAGACTTCATATCTCTCAATTCGGGCATTTGCTTGAAATATCAACTTCAACTCCTGGAACATCTCATATGCTCCATGACGTTCAAAACGTCGTTGAAGTCCCGATTCTAAGCCGTAAAGCATGGCACACTGAACTATCGAGTAGTCATCAGCTTTGCTCTGCCAGACGTTCATAACATCTGGCGTTGCTCCAGCAGCAGGCCTGGCACCCAGCGGTGCTTCCAGGACATAATTCTTCTGTGCAGCAATGAGGATAATCCTCAAGTTACGGACCCAGTCCGTGTAATTGCTACCATCATCTTTCAACTTTGCTTTCTCAAGGAACGCATTAAAATTCAACGGAACAACAGCACGAGCGATCTATCTACAATCAACATAAACAAGCAAGATACTATCAGGTACTAAGTTCATGATAAGTTTAAGTTCAGTTAATCAAATTACTTAAGAACTCCCACTTAGATAGACATCCCTCTAATCCTCTAAGTGATCACGTGATCCAAATCAACTAAACCATAACCGATCATCACGTGAGATGGAGTAGTTTTCAATGGTGAACATCGTTATGTTGATCATATCTACTATATGATTCACGCTCGACATTTCGGTCTCCGTGTTCCGAGGCCATATCTGTATATGCTTGGCTCGTCAAGTATAACCTGAGTATTCTGCGTGTGCAACTGTTTTGCACCCGTTGTATTTGGACGTAGAGCTTATCACACCCGATCATCACGTGGTGTCTGGGCACGACGAACTTTGGCAACGGTGCATACTCAGGGAGAACACTTCTTGATAATTTAGTGAGAGATCATCTTATAATGCTACCGTCAATCAAAGCAAGATAAGATGCATAAAATATAAACATCACATGCAATCAATATAAGTGATATGATATGGCCATCATCTTGTGCTTGTGATCTCCATCTCCGAAGCACCGTCATGATCACCATCGTCACCGGCGCAACACCTTGATCTCCATCGTAGCATCGTTGTCGTCTCGCCAATCTTATGCTTCCACGACTATCACTACTGCTTAGTAATAAAGTAAAGCATTACATCACGATTGCATTGCATACAATAAATCGACAACCATATGGCTCCTGCCAGTTGCCGATAACTCAGTTACAAAACATGATCATCTCATACAATAAAATTTAGCATCATGCCTTGACCATATCACATCACAACATGCCCTGCAAAAACAAGTTAGACGTCCTCTACTTTGTTGTTGCAAGTTTTACATGGCTGCTACGGGCTTAAGTAAGAACGCATCTCACCTACGCATCAAAACCACAACGATAGTTCATCAAATAGACTCCGTTTTAACCTTCTCAAGGACCGGGCGTAGCCATACTTGGTTCAACTAAAGTTGGAGAGACAGTCTTCCGCAAGCCATCTATGTGCAAAGCATGTCGAGGGAACCGGTCTCGCGTAAGAGTACGCGTAAGGTTGGTCCGGATCGTCTCGTCCAACAATACCGCCGAACCAAAGTATGATATGCTGGTAGGCAGTACGACTTGTATCGCCCACAACTCACTTGTGTTCTACTCGTGCAAATAACATCAAACCATAAAACCTAGGCTCTGATACCACTGTTGGGGAACGTAGTAATTTCAAAATTTTCCTACGCACACGCAAGATCATGGTGATGCACACCAACGAGGGGGAGAGTGTTGTCTACGTACCAACGCAGACCGACTGCGGAAGCGATCACACAACGCAGAGGAAGTAGTCATACGTCTTCTTCCCGATCCGACCGATCCAAGCACCGTTACTCCGGCACCTCCGAGTTCTTAGCACACGTACAGCTCGATGACGATCCCCGGGCTCCGATGCAGCAAAGCTTCGGGGAGGAGTTCCGTCAGCACGACAGCGTGGTGACGATCTTGATGTACTACCGATGCAGGGCTTCGCCTAAGCACTACAACGGTATAATCGAGGTGGAATTTGGTGGCAGGGGGCACCGCACACGGCTAAGGAACGATCTCAAGGATCAACTTGTGTGTCTATGGGGTGCCCCCTGCCCCCGTATATAAAGGAGAAAGGGGAGGAGGCGGCCGGCCAAGGTGTGGCGCGCCAAGGGGAGTCCTACTCCCACCGGGAGTAGGACTCCTAGTTGGACTAGGAGAAAAGGGGGAGAATAGGAGGAAGAGAGGAAGGAAAGGGGGGGGGGGGGCGCCGGCCCCCTTCCCTTGTCCTATTCGGACTAGGAAGGGGAGGGGCGCACGACCACCTCTTGCCTCCTCTCCTCTTCTCCCTTAAGGCCCATGTTGGCCCAATAACCCCCCGGGGGGTTCCGGTAACCCCCCCCGGTACTCCGGTAAAATGCCGATTTCACCCGGAAAAATTCCGATGTCCAAATATAGGCTTCCAATATATCAATCTTTATGTCTCGACCATTTCGAGACTCCTCGTCATGTCCGTGATCACATCCGGGACTCCGAACTAACTTCGGTACATCAAAATGCATAAACTCATAATTACTGTCATCGTAACGTTAAGCGTGCGGACCCTACGGTTCGAGAACAATGCAGACATGACCGAGACACGTCTCCGGTGAATAACCAATAGCGGGACCTGGATGCCCATATTGGCTCCTACATATTCTACGAAGATCTTTATCGGTCAGACCGCATAACAATATACGTTGTTCCTTTTGTCATCGGTATGTTACTTGCCCGAGATTCGATCGTCGGTATCCAATACCTAGTTCAATCTTGTTACTGGCAAGTCTCTTTACTCATTCCGTAATACATCATCTCATAACTAACATCTTCGTTATTATGCTTGCAAGGCTTATGTGATGTGTATTACCGAGAGGGCCCAGAGATACCTCTCCGACACTCGGAGTGACAAACCCTAATCTCGAAATACGCCAACCCAACATCTACCATTGGAGACACCTGTAGTACTCCTTTATAATCACCCAGTTACGTTGTGACGTTTGGTAGTACCCAAAGTGTTCCTATGGTAAACGGGAGTTGCATAATCTCATAGTTATAGGAACATGTATAAGTCATGAAGAAAGCAATAGCAACATACTAAACGATCGGGTGCTAAGCTAATGGAATGGGTCATGTCAATCAGATCATTCAACTAATGATGTGACCTCGTTAATCAAATAACAACTCTTTGTTCATGGTTAGGAAACATAACCATCTTTGATTAACGAGCTAGTCAAGTAGAGGCATACTAGTGACACTCTGTTTGTCTATGTATTCACACATGTATTATGTTTCCGGTTAATACAATTCTAGCATGAATAATAAACATTTATCATGATATAAGGAAATAAATAATAACTTTATTATTGCCTCTAGGGCATATTTCCTTCACTACTCTCAGGCTTGGTCTTCAGGTGGTGGTGTAGATAAAACTCCAAGGACGAAGGCATCAGTTGATGTAGATGGAGCTGGTGGAGTGGGTGCTGGAGCTGGTGGCACTGAAGCTGTAGCTGGTGCAGATGAAGTTGCTCTGGTGTGTGTAACTGGCACTGCAGTAGATCTCTGTTCTCTGGGCACTCTAGCAAAAGCATCAGTGGTATACTTTCCCTTCTTCTCCCGCACTTCATCCTGAAGTTGCTCAACAACTGACTGTATCTCAGTGACCTTCACATCTAAATTGTAGAACTTCTGCTCCATGATCCTCTCCAAGCTCTCCTGGTTTTGAGTCAGGTTGGCCAATCCCTTCTCAATCCTCGGAGTGGAGGCAATCAAGTAGCCAAGATGATCTTGCTTGCTCTTCAGAAGATACTGAGATGCCTCATCAATGCTTGGCATCTTGGCATCTTTGCAGCCTTTTCAGTCCTTGGTTTCTCCCTCTTTGCTTGTGCTTGCACAAAAGATGGTTCATTCTCGTCCATGACCACAGTGTTTTCCTCAAAGTCTGGGTAGATGGGCATATGTTCCTTGTCCAAGAGATATGTGCCAGTGCCCATCTTGGAGTTGATTAGCTCCTGGATCTGTGGGGCATACCCACAACTTCTCTTCTGATCTGCAGCTGTTCTCTTTATAGTTTCCACAATTAGGCTCATGACTTTGAACTTTTGAGGCACATTAAATATGTCAAGCAGGTTCATTGCATGGCCTCTGATCATCTTGTGATCACCTGACTTTGGCAATAGAGTGTGCCTGAGGATCCAGTTGATTGTTGGCAAACCTGACAGAAGGTAATGTACTGATCCAAATTTGTGTGTCTCAAGAGCAGCATCTGGGATCTCTCTGTACATATGTGCCATGGTGTTGTGATCCTTCTTCTTCTTGGCATAGACATCCAAGTCATCTTCATTCTCCTTAGGAGCATTGATCAATTTTGCCCATTCTTCAACTGTTGACTGGTACCTAGTACCTTCAGACATCCAGACAATCCTTCCATCTGGGTAGAAATGAGCTGTGGAGTAGAAGTGCATAATAAGCTCGTCATTCCACTTTGTGAGCTTCTGTCCAACAAAGTCCTCTACTCCACAAGACTTGAAACTATCATAGACTCCATGATAGTGTTGTTCATTTTCCCTGATGTACTCCTAGTCCACCCATCTCATATCATAGACTATAGGCTTCTTGTCAACCAACACTGTCCCATAGAAGTCCTATTGTTCCTTTGTATGGAACGTGTAGTCCATAGCAGTTCTTCTCCTGGCTGCATAGGGATCAGTCAATCTCCACTCTCTGAGTCCTGCATCCTTCCTGAGCTTCATGTCCTCAGCTACTGGATGAGCATCATTGTGATCTGGAATTTTGGGCTTCAACTTCCTCAAGACATGTGACTCATCATCTTTTTCTTCTATAGCAGCTTTAGGCACTGGGGCCTTGTTCTTCTCTGCAGCTAGAATATTCCTTATACTCCTCTTGGGTGCAGTTTTGGGTTTTGGAGCAGCTGCCTTGGGAGCTTCTTTGGGCTTAGATGGAGCAACCCCTGATCTTATAGCATCTCCCATAAGCTTTTGAGCTTTAGATGCTGGTGCAGCAACCTCTTCCTCTTCCTCTTGCATCATTGAGGGCTTCCCAATTACTCTGGCCATGGTCTTCTTGACCCTTTCTTTCCTTTTCTTCTCTGCCACAACCTGTTCTTTGGGTGCAGATCCCAAAGTTTCTTGAGTGGATGTTCTGGCCTTTGACATAGGAACTCTCTTGGAAGGAACCTTGTCTTCATTCCTGGTTTAGTGGCAGCAGCTGTGCCATATTCCTTTTTCAGAACTTTCTTCATTGAGGTGGCCTCTTCCTCAACAGCCACATAGTCCTCACCCTCAGAATCTGAGGTTCTCTTATTTCTGGCCCTGGTGGCTGCCTTAGGAAAGTTGTTGGGTGTACTCCTGCTTCCCTCATCATAGCTGCTAGAGGGACTAGTGCCCTCACTTATGTGAACTTGCTCCTCAGACTTGTTCTGGCTGTCACTCTGATCTGACATGATGCAAACACTGACAGCGGACCCTGTGAATAGATTATAGATGAGGTAGAGTAGATGAGCATCACAAAGTACAAAGGTTTTTGCAAAAGAATGAGTCAAAAACTTGGTTTTAGTTTTCCACAGAAAGCATTTCGGATCTACCGATTTGAAAACTCAGTGATACCGAAGCAGTTTTTGGAACCTAAACTAGTGAACTCGGTCAGACCGAGTCACAGTTCGGTGGCACCGAGACTGCTAGGGTTTCACAAAGAATTGAACTCGGTCACACGGATTTGCAATTCTCGGTCTGACCGAGAATCACATGTGCAATGGCCTTAGCCAAATCGGTGGAACCGATTTCAACAACTCGGTTGGCCCGAGATGATTTCGGCGGAAACCTAACCCTAAATTTTCAATCCACAACTAAACTACGGAGTGATTTCGCTGGATAGAGTGATCTCAATCGTGGCAAGATACATGGCAAAACAATGTGCTAGGAATCAGAGTGAGATTAGCACAAGGATCAAGTCCATGCCCTAAGTGCGGTGATGGACCTGCTACGGCGGCAACTGCGGAGACGATTTCCGTTGACGGTGGCGGAGACCAGCGGCGGGAGGCAGCTGGCGATGAGGAGGACGATCCGGAGACCCAGGGAGGTAGAGCAGGCTGAGCGCGGGCGAAGGGGTTCGGAGAATTTTCCAAATTTTGGCCCGGGGATATATATAGCCTGACCCTATCTGAAACGCCCTCGATGCGACTATATCTCCCACGTGTCGAGGCACGACTTAGAGGCATAATCGCATTGAAGGCATATGTCGCAAGTGAGGTAATCTTCACACAACCCATGTAATATAATAAGGGAAAGAGATATATAGTTGGCTTACAATCGCCACTTCACACAAATACATGAATAAAGCATTACATCATCCAAATACAATCAAGGTCCGACAACGGAACCAAAATAAAAGAAGAACCCCAAATGCGACAAAGGTCCCCGATCGACCCCAACTGGGCTCCACTACTGATCAACTAGAACGAAACAAAGTAAAGGACAAGATCTTCATCGAGCTCCTCCTGAGCTGGGTTGCGTCCTCTGCACGGTCTCATCGGCACCTGCAAGCTGGTTTTGGAAGTATCTGTGAGCCACAGGGACTCAGCAATCTCGCACCCTCGCGATCAAGAATATTTAAGCTTATAGGTAAGGTAAAGGTATGAGGTGGAGCTGCAGCAAGCGACTAGCATATATGGTGGCTAACATACGCAAATGAGAGCGAGAAGAGAAGGCAAAGCACGGTCGATAAAAGTATGATCAAGAAGTGATCCTGGACTACCTACGTCAAGCATAACTCCAACAACCGTGTTCACTTCCCGGACTCCGCCGGAAAGAGACCATCACGGTTACACACACAGTTGATTCATTTTAATTAAGGTCAACTTCAGGTTTTCTACAACCGGACGTTAACAAATTCCCATCTGCCCATAACCGTGGGCACGGCTTTCGAAAGTTCAAATCCCTGCAGGGGTGTCCCAACTTAGCCCATCACAAGCTCTCACGGTCAACGAAGGAATAGACCTCCTCCCGAGACATTCCGATCATACTCGGTATCCCGGTACAACAAGACATTTCGACAGGGTAAAACTAAACCAGCAACACCGCCCGAATGTGCCGACAAATCCCGATAGGAGCTGCACATATATCTTTCTCAGGGCACACTCAGATTGTCCTAGGTACGGGTAGGCCAGCCCAGAGTTGCCCCTGGTGGCCACCGACAGCTGACAGGTGGACCAACACTCAGAGGAGCACTGGCCCGGGGGGGTAAAATAATGATGACCCTTGAGTCTGCAGAACCCAAGGGAAAGAAAAGGCTAGGTGGCAAATGGTAAAACCAATGTTGGGCATTGCTGGAGAAGCTTTACTTAAGGCAAACTGTCAAGGGGTTCCCATTATAGCCCAACCGCGTAAGGGACGCAAAATCCGGGAACATAACACCGATATGACAGAAACTAGGGCGGCAAGAGTGGAACAAAACACCAGGCATAAGGCCGAGCCTTCCACCCTTTACCAAGTATATAGATGCATTGATTAAATAAGATATATAGTGATATCCCAACAAGTAAACATGTTCCAACAAGGAACGGCATCTCCATGTTCCATCAAGGAACAAACTTCAATCTTCACCTGCAACTAACAACGCTATAAGAGGGGCTGAGCAAAGCGGTAACATAGCCAATCAACGGTTTGCTAGGACATTGGTGGGTTAGAGGCTGAACATGGCAATTTGGGAGGCTGACAAGCAAGTGGTAGGCATTGTAGCAATGGCATAGCAAAAGAGCGAGCAAACTAGCATAGCAAAGATAGTAGTGATTTCGAGGGTATGATCATCTTGCCTGAAATCCCGCAAGGAAGAAGAACGAGTCCATGAAGAAGACAAACGGACGTAGACGAACGAGTCCTCACAAACGCAACGTTATCGGAACCAACCCGAAGAAGCAACACCGGAAAGGAGCAAACAACATAGTAAACAACCAACACATAATCATGGCATGATGCACAATCGAGTATGATGCATGTCCGGTTTAATGAAGCATGGCATGAAAAAGAGCACAAACAAACCTACAAGTTAAGTGGAGCTCAATATGCAACAGGTTGCATATTGACGAAACACCACATTCAAGTTATTTAGTTCGATCTCGTTTATATACCCAACAATATTAAATGTTGTTAGCATGGCAAGAGGTGAAGCAAAACAAAACTACCTATCTAGGCAAGTTTAAATGAGGCCGGAAGCAACAAACAACAATTCCGGAAAATCCTCATATGCATAATTTAAGGTTTGGTGCTGATCTGCCCTAAACACAATTTTAGAGTTATTAAACATGCAAAGTAAGGCCACCATGTTAAACTAGGCAAAATTCTACCCCATTTACATATAAAGTTTATTAGATTTGGAGCTACGGTTAATTAGTTATGAATTAAAACATTTTAACATGGCATAGGAGCAAATTTAATCAAACATCATTTTAGACATTTTAAACATAGATGAAAGTTGGATATTATTAATCTACACAAAATTCTGAGCAAGTTTCATATATAAAACATTTTAATCCGATGCACGGTTGGTGAGTTATTAAATGCATGAACAAGGGGGACTAATCTGTAAAACTGCAGTCTCAGGTTAAATAGGAAATTCGCAGAACGGAAAAAAACATGACATGGGCTGAATCTGGCTGGCCCAACCGCATGAGAAGAAAAAAAAAGGCGGGGCGCTGGGGGTCGGCTCACCCTGGGCCATGGCCCAGTTTGGTGGGAGGAGGCCGGGCAGGCAGGCTGGGTGAGAAGGCCCGCTGGGCCTTGCGATCTGGCACGGAAGGCCGAGCGGGGCTAGGTCAACGGGTGCCGGAGCTCTCTGCTCGAACCAGGAGCACGGCGGCGCGGCAACGGCATCCAGCGAGGCATGTGAAGGCCAGGAACGACGAGGCATGAGGGAATGGATCCGGTCCATCCGGATCCGACAGCGGACGGCGCGGGCAAGGGGATCGATTGCAAGCTCGACGGCGGCAGCGTGGTTTCCATGGCCATGGTGGCTCTACAGGGGGGAAGGAGAGAGAGATGTGAGGCCTGCGAGAAAGAGGAGAAAAAGAAGGGGCGCAGTGGCGCGCTACTCACCGGTGGCGAGGAAACGGCGTGGCGGGGTTCTGGCGAGGCAGCGGCGATGCTCGGCGGGAAGGACCGGATGGCGTGGTCGGGGTCGAGGGGCTCCTCCCCTCGATCCAATCGAGAGCGAGGGGGCAGAGAGTGTGGGCCAGCGACCGTACAGGCCTGGGCGATGCTAGTTGGCTCAGTGGGTGGATCGGGAAGGCAGGGGCTCCGGCTTTGCAGTGATTGGGTGGGCACGGAAATGGAGACGGTGGTTGGATTGGGTGGAGATGGATCCCGAGGTGGGAGAAGCTGGCGGCGGGTGAGGAAAAAGAGGAAGTTGGTCTAGGGCTAGGCTAATATATATAGCGATTAGGATAGCTTAGGGGCTATCTCGTCCCTCCGATCGTAAACGGACAACTGCGAATAAAATAGCTACGGAGTCCAAATAAGAAAACGATGACGTTTTGTAGATGTTTGGGGATGATCCGGACACAACGATGACGACAGTCCGGGTCGGGTCCGGGACAGCTTTTCGGACGCGCGCACGAGGAGAGCCGCGGGCTGACGAGAGAGGTTAGGTTGGACCTGTCGGTAGGTCGTGGGCTGTGTAGATGGTCTCGAGCTGAGAGAAGAGAAGAGAGGGAGGCCCGACGACTATTTTCGGAAACCGAAAACGTCCGACGTTATACCGGCTATATTTCCGCTATAGTTATCCGTTGGGCTATCAAACGAACTCCAAATGCGATGAAACTTGGCAGGCGGCCTACCTACAACATAACAACACCACATGCCAACTTTCAACCCATTCCGAGAACATTTTCTGGCCACTTATAAAATACTATTTCGAACATGCCGCGGGCGCGTGCAAGTGTGGTTTGGCTCAGAACGGACAATAGAGAGAACGGGGAGGTCGGGACATATGCAAGTTTTAAAAACATGATGATGCAATGCACATGATGACATGACAAGATGCAACACGCAAGTGAATGACATGGCAACGACAGCGAATAACTGAACGACACCTGGCACATCGGTCTCGGGGCGTTACACTGTCGGTGTGACCGAGTGGAACTACTCTGTGGCACCGAGATGCATAACTGCAAGCAGTTACTGCAACTCGGTGTGACCGAAAAGTTCAAATCGGTTGCACCGAGATTGAAAACCTAAATCGACTTAGTGATCTCGGTATGACCGAAATGGATGAATCGGTCAGACCGAAACACACAAAGAAGTTTTGGAAGTTTAAGTCTATGACGAATCGGGGACTTCGAGTGCTCCTCACACAGAGTGGTTCGAATCTGACTTGATCAAACTTTGTGATGTAGCATCAATAGAGTTTGAGACAAGAAAAGCATAGATAGCTAGAGAAGGTTCTTAGGCATTCTTGTCCATCCACTTGGCAAAAGAAAAAGGAACCAAACAATCAAAACAACAAGTGGATGTCCTTGAATGAGTAAATTATGCAACCAACATGCTCAGACAATAAAATGGCAAATGAAAAATGTGGCAAAGCATGCACAACAAATTCTAGCATCTATCAAGCAATTGGCGATGACTAGGTCATCTATATATGAGTATATTGACTTAGGAGTCAAATGAGAACATTTGATCATAGGTCATACTCATCGTTTAAGCACAAGTGGGGTTACCACTTTTACATAAAGTGTTGTTGTGTTCACACCATTAGAGTTGCTTTAGCTCAATTCTTAGAGTAAATCTCCCCCTAGATGTGAGATCCCCCCTAAGAGGGATGAACTAACCTTGGGTTTTGTCGATGATGACTTCATGTAGGTGTTGAATATGTGGATGCTCAATGTTGATGTAGATTATTTGGAGCAATCCTTTGGAGTGAGTTGCACTTTCAATACCTACACAGGTTAGTCCCACAAGGAACAAACAAGGATATCCGTAGACATAGAGTGATGCACACACAAGATGATGTCTATGATAGCATTAGGTTACCTTGTCCCTTTTCTTACCAATAAGAGGGTTTGTGACTCCTTGAACTAGTGCAAGATGTGGAAGTTGATTGCACTTGTTCTTGCCAAAATGATAAGAGTGAAGTTTGTTGGCGGAGTCACCCTCAAGAACTCTTTAGTTCTTATTCTTCTGGATCCACATCATCTTGATGGGAATCCTTGGAGTTGTAGTCGTACTTGATGAAGTAGAACTTGATGTAGTCCTGGGAACCCACTTGACCAAGGCCTTGGGTGCTTCTTCAAATGCATCAATTTCCTCTTGAAGCTTATCCTTGCCTTTTTGCTCGTGGTCTTGTGGTGGAAGATCATCTTGAGCTTGTGTCCCTTTGAAGGAAGTAGGATCATACTTCTTTTGTTGAGAAACAAACTTCATCTTGGGGTATTGATCTTCTTCCCACTCAACTCCATTGTCATTGAACTTTCGTTCAAAACCAACACCTTGGTTCTTCCGGTGCCTTCCTTGCTTGCGTACAATTTCCTCGAATTGCTTACTCCCTCTCTACAATTCCCTTCAATAAGCTATTTTCTTGCTCAAGTGTAACTTGGCTAAGATAATCATTAGTGGAATCAAGAGAACTACTAGAAGCAACAACATTGGATTTAGCATGATTATTGTTACTACTAGAGGAAGAATCTTTCTTGTTGTTGTTACTAGACTTGACTTGAGGCATGTATGTGGATAAGAGTAAATGGTTGGCAATGTAAGAAGAACTTTTCTTGTGAAGATCATCATTGATTGCCTTTAGGAACTCATGCTCTTGCTCAAGGTTGAGCTTTTCAAAACGTAATTTCTCACGAGTCCTTAAAAGTTCTCGATGATCTTCTAAGATAGTTTCATGAGCTAACTTAAGAGTGTTTATTTCTTCAGTTAGAAACTCAATCTTCTCCTTATCATTTTCATTTGTTTTATCTTGATTAGCATGATTAATTCACGTTTCATCATAGTATTCATCACTAGAGTTGTCAACAAGTAAATCATCATCACCTAACAAGTCATCTTCATCACTATTGAAATCAACATACTCGGAGTGTGATACCTTTGGGCCTTTAGCCATGAAGCATCTTCCAAGTCCTTCATTTGGTGAATCAAATATGTCGTAGGAGTTGGTTGACACAAGTGCTAGACCGGCAACACCTTCATCTTGAGTATATTTGGAGTCGGAGTGATAGCTTCTCTCGGAGTGATTGTCGGAGTCAGAGCCGGATACCCATTCACCAACATGAGCTTGATGTCTTCATTTTGTGTAGCTCCTTGATGACTTGTCCTTCCTTTCCGAATCCTTGCTTCTTCGGGATGTTCTTCATTCATAACGATCATCTCTACTCCTTCTCTCTCTTGATGGTGATTCTTCTCTTCTACCTCTTCTTTTTGGAGAATCTTCTCTTCTCTTGTAGGGTGCCATACACTCATTGGAATAGTGTCCGGGTCTTCCACAATTGTAGCAATTTCGCTCTTGACTAGAAGATCTTTTGTCATTGTAGGACCTTGACTTTGAACTTCTCTATTTGCTTCTACTCTTGTAGAACTTGTTGAAGTTCTTCACTATTAGGCTCAATTCTTCATTAAAGGTTTGTTTCTCACTTGATGATGTGGGAGCTTCACATGAGGCTTTGTAAGCACCACTTGACTTGTTATGGAGCTCCTCCTTATCCTTAAGTGACATCTCATGAGCAACAATTCTTCCAATGACTTCCGTTGGCTTGAGATCTTTGTAATTGGGTATCATTTGGATCAATGTGCATATGGTATCATATTTTCCGTCCAAAGCTCTTAGGATCTTCTTGATGATGAATTTGTCGGTCATGTCTTCACTTCCTAAGCCGGCGATCTCATTTGTGATAAGAGCAAGCCTCGAGTACATTTCAGCGACACCTTCACCATCCTTCATTTTGAACTTGTCAAGCTGACTTTGAAGCACATCCAACTTGGATTCCTTGATGGAGTCGGTACCTTCATGCATATCAATCAAAGTATCCCAAATTTCCTTTGCATTCTCAAGACGGCTGATTTTGTTGAATTCTTCAGGGCACAATCAGTTGAAGAGGATATCACAAGCTTGAGCATTGTATTGCAGCATCTTCAACTCTTCCGCGGTAGCTTCACGGTTTAGTTCTCTCCCATCAAAGAATTAACCTTGCAAGCCAATACACACAATAGCCCATACGGCGGGGTTATGTCCAAGAATATGCATTTTCATCTTATGCTTCCAACTAGCAAAATTAGTACCATCGAAGTAAGTACCTCTACGGTGGTAATTTCCCTCGCTAGACGCCATACTCTCCTAGGTTGTGAAACCAAGGCTATGACTACCAAAAGCTATGGAAATCAAAGCAAATGGAGACCAAAGCTCTGATACCACTTGTAGGATCGAAAGTATGTCTAGAGGGGGGTGATTAGACTACTTGACCAAATAAAACTTATCCTTTTCCCAATTTTAGTTCTTGGCAGATTTTAGCAACTTTGGACAAGTCAAGCAATCTTAACACAATTCAAGCAAGCATGCAAAGAGTATATGAGCAGTGGAAAGTAAAGCATGCAACTTGCAAGAATGTAAAGGGAAGGGTTCGGAGGATTCAAACGCAATAGGAGACACGGATGTTTTTGTCGTGGTTCTGATAGGTGGTGCTACCGTACATCCATGTTGATGGAGACTTCAACCCACGAAGGGTAACGACTGAGCGAGTCCACGGAGGGCTCCACCCACGAAGGGTCCACGAAGGAGCAACCTTGTCTATCCCACCATGGTCGTCGCCCACGAAGGACTTGCCTCACTAGCGGTAGATCTTCACGAAGTAGGTGATCTCCTTGCCCTTACAAACTCCTTGGTTCAACTCCACAAACTTGTCGGAGGCTCCCAAGTGACACCTAGCCAATCTAGGAGACACCACTCTCCAAGAAGTAACAAATGGTGTGTTGATGATGAACTCCTTGCTCTTGTGCTTCAAATGATAGTCTCCCCAACACTCAACTCTCTCTCACAGGATATGGATTTGATGGAAATAAGATTTGAGTGGAAAGCAAATTGGGGAAGGCTAGAGATCAAGATTCATATGGTAGGGATGGAATATCTTGGCCTCAACACAAGTGTAGGTGGCTCTCTCTCAGAAAAGGTAAGTTGGAAGTGTAGGTTCGTTCTGATGGCTCTCTCCACGAATGAAGAGGTGGTGGAGGGGTATATATAGCCTCCACACAAAATCTAACCGTTACACACAACTTGCCAATCTCAGTGGGACCGAATTGGTAAACTCGGTCGGACCGATTCAGCAAATCTAGTGACCGTTAAGATTTTCGGTGGGACCGATATGGTTAGGGTTAGGGCATAACGTAATCTCGATGAGATCGATTACACAAACTCGGTGAGACCGATTTTGGTAATAAGCTAACCAGAGAGTTGGTCATGTAAACTCGGTGGGACCGATTCGCTCATTTCGGAGAGACCGAAATGTTACGAAAGGGAAACAGAGAGTTTACATTGCAATCTCGGTGGGACCGATCGCTCATCTCGGTGGGACCAAAACGTTACGAAGGGAAATGGAGAGATTACAATCCCATCTCGGTGAGACCGAGATCCCTATCGGTTAGACCGATTTGCCTAGGGTTTGTGGCAGTGGCGATGACATCTGAACTTGGTGGTGCCGGATAGAAAGAATCGGTGGGGCCGAGTTTGACTTTTGGTTTAGGTCATATGTGGATGTGAGAAAGTAGTTGAGGGCTTTGGAGCATATCACTAAGCATTTTGAGCAAGAGCCTCATTAAGCAACACCTCATCCCTCCTTGATAGTATTGGCTTTTCCTATAGACTCAATGTGATCTTGGATCACTAAAATAGAAAATGTAGAGTCTTGAGCTTTAAGCTTGAGCCAATCCTTTTATCCTTAGCATTTTGAGGGGTCCACTTTTCTCATCCATGTCATGCCAATCATTGAGCTTTCCTGAAATAATAATCTTGAAATAGCATTAGCTCAATGAGCTATATGTTGTTAGGAATTACCAAAACCACCTAGGGATAGTTGCACTTTCAGTATACAATAGGACTGGTAAACAACATAGCATACTTTATAGAACCTATGACTGAGGCATAGGGAATGACTTTTCATTCTCTTTCTACTTTCTGTTGTGGTCGAGTTTTGAGTCTTTACTCAACTTCACACCTTGCAACACAGGCAAGAACTCCTTCCCATTTTGAACTACTTCAAAATCTTGTCAAGGTATGTACTCATTGAAAAAACTTATCAAGCATCTTGATCTATCTCTATAGATCTTGATGCTCAATGTGTAAGCAGCTTCTTTCTTTGAAAAACTCTTTCCAAACACTCCTTTATGCTTTCCAGAAAATTCTACTTTACTTCCGATCAACAATATATCATTCACATATACTTATCAGAAATGTTGTAGTGCCCCACTCGCTTTCTTGTAAATACAGGCTTCACCGCAAGTCTGTATAAAACCATATGTTTTGATCACTTTATCAAAGCATATATTCCAACTCCGAGATGCTTGCACTAGTCCATAAATGGATCGCTGGAGCTTGCTCACTTTGTTAGCACCTTTAGGATCGACAAAACCTTCTGGTTGCATCATATACAACTCTTCTTTAAGAAATCCATTAAGGAATGTAGTTTTGACATCTATTTCCCAGATTTCATAAAATGCGGCAACTGCTAACATGATTCGGACAGACTTTTAAGCATCGATGCGAGTGAGAAAACCTCATCATAGTCAACACCTTGAACTTGTCGAAAACATTTTGCGACAATTCGAGCTTTGTAGATAGTAACACTACTATCAGCGCCCGTCTTCCTCTTGAAGATCCATTTATTCTTAATGACTCCTCGATCATCGGGCAAGTCAATCAAAGTCCATACTTTGTTATCATACATGGATTCCATCTCAGATTTCATGCCCTCAAGCCATTTCGTGGAATCTGGGCTCATCATCGCTTCCTCATAGTTCGTAGGCTTGTCATGGTCTAGTAACATGACTTCTAGAAAGGATTACCGTATCACTCTGGTGCGGACCATACTCTGGTTATCCTACGAGGTTCGGTAGTAACTTGATCTGAAGTTACATGATCATCATCATTATCTTCCTCACAAATTGGTGTAGGAGTCACAGAAACAGATTTATGTGATGAACTACTTTCTAATAAGGGAGCAGCTACAGTTACCTCATCAAGTACTACTTTCCTCCCACTCACTTCTTTCGAGAGAAACTCCCTCTCTAGAAAGGATCTATTCTTAGCAACAAATCTCTTGCCTTCAGATCTGTGATAGAAGGTGTACCCACCATGTTCTTTTGGGTATCCTATGGAGACGCACTTCTGCGATTTGGGTTCGTGCTTATCAGGTTGAAAGTTTTTCACATAAGCATTGCAACCCCAAACTTTAAGAAACGACAGCTTAGGTTTCTTGCCAAACCATAGTTCATACGGTGTCATCTCAACGGATTTAGATGGTGCCCTATTTAATGTGAATGCAGCTGTCTCTAATGCATAACCCCAAAGCGATAGCGGTAAATCAGTAAGAGACATCATAGATTGCACCATATCTAGTAAAGTGCGATTACGACGTTCGGACACACCATTATGCTGTGGTGTTCCTGATGGCATGAGTTTGTGAAACTATTCCACATTTTTTTAATTGAAGACCAAACTCATAACTCAAATATTTGTCTCCGCGATCAGATCGTAGAAACTTTATTTTCTTGTTGCGATGATTTTCCACTTCACTCTGAAATTCTTTGAACTTTTCAAATGTTCCAGACTTATGTTTTATCAAGTAGATATACCCATATCTGCTCAAATCATCTGTGAAGGTCAGAAAATAACGATACCTGCTGCGAGCCTCAACACTCATCGGACTGCATACATCAGTATGTATTATTTCCAACAAGTCTGTTCCTCGCTCCATTGTTCCGGAGAACGGAGTCTTAGTCATCTCTCCCATGAGGCATGGTTCGCAAGCATCATTTGATTCATAATCAAGTGATTCCAAAAGCCCATCAGCATGGATTTTCTTCATGTGCTTTACACCAATATGACCTAAACGGCAGTGCCACAAATAAGTTGCACTATCATTATTAACTTTGCATCTTTTGGCTTCAATATTATGAATATGTGTATCACTACGATCGAGATTAAATAAACCATTCACCTTGGGTGTATGACCATTGAAGGTTTTATTCATGTAAACAGAACAATAATGATTCTCTGACTTTAAATGAATAACCGTATTGCAATAAACATGGTCAAATCATATTCATGCTTAATGCAAACACCAAATAACATTTATTTAGGTTCAACACTAATCCCGAAAGTATAGGAAGTGTGCAATGATGATCATATCAATGTTGGAACCACTTCCAACTGTGACACCCTCGATTCAATCATACACTAATCATACACGCAAATGTGTATGATCAAGATCAAGGACTCACGGGAAGATATCACAACACAACTCTAGACACAAATTAAAATAATACAAGCTTTATATTACAAGCCAGGGGCCTCGAGGGCTCGAATACATAAGCTTGAATACACAAGAGTCAGCGGAAGCAACAATATCTGAGTATAGACATAAGTTAGACAAGTTTGCCTTAAGAAGGCTAGCACAAAAGCGACAACGATCGAAAAGGCAAGGCCACCTGCCTGGGAGCCTCCTAACTACTCCTAGTCGTCCGCGGTCTTCACGTAGTAGTAGGCATCCTCCGGGTAGTAGTAGTCATCAGTGGCGTCGTCTGGCTCCTGGGATCTGTCATCTGGTCGCAACAATCGGGTATGGGGGAAAAGAAGTAGCAAAGCAACCGTGAGTACTCATCCAAAGTACTCGCAAGACTTACATCTGATCTAAACTAAGTATGCATCTGTATCAAAGGAATGGGTTGTATCTGTGGACTAAACTGCAGAATGCCAGAAGAGAAGGGGTAAGCCTAGCCTATCGAAGACTAGCATCTTCAAGCATCTTCCAGCATATAGAAGAGTACATATCAACATAATGTAAAGTAGGTAGTGTTATCAACCTCGTCCAGAGATCCTTTCTCGACTCCCTGCGAGAAAGCAATCCCAGAGCCATATTATCCATTTCTCATCACAATCAATTCCTCATCACCATCCATTTCTCATATCCATTCCTCATCTCAAGTATCCAGTTCTAGTTATATCGATCGGGATACAACTCCAAGTGTCCGTTACCATAGGACAGGCTATCGATAAATGTTTTCTTCCCTGCAGGGGTGCACCAACTTACCCACCACGCTCGATTAACTCCGGCCGGACACACTTTCCTGGGTCATGCCCGGCCTCAGCCAAACAATACGCCGCAACCCGACCTAGGCTTAATAAAGAGGCCAGCACGCCGGACTAAACCTATGCCCCCAGGGGTCATGGGCCATGTCCCTGTGAACTCATGCACGTTGTGTACGCGACCGGTGAGCAGATCTAGCTACCTCCTTCAACAAGGCAGGAGCTTACGCAGTCCAACCCGGCGCGCGCCGCTCAGTCGCTGACGTCTATTAAGCTTCGGCTGATGTATACAACGCAGAACGCCCATACAATGCCCACGTGATGGTTAGTGCTATCAGGCCAGAGGCCCCTCGGATCAAATATCCAAACCGTCGTGGATTAGGAGCACGCGGTAACGAGCAGAGACTCACGATCGATGTGACCCCGTCGCCCCGTCTCGAGTACTTGCGGCAAGGGCTAAGAATGCCCGGCCACGCCTCGTAAGTATCTCGCGGGCACCTTCCAGGTCAACCCGACTCCACATCACTCGCTATTAAGATCGCGCGGGTACCTCTCAGGGTTGACCCGTCTTTAGTAACATGGCTCAGTGCAAAGTCATAGTAACCATAGTAACTGTGTGTCTAACACCAAGGGGAAAACCCGAGGAATCACCCCCGGTGAATTCCACTCGATGTTATCATCAAGGTGAACGTAAGAGGATCCACCCTCGAGGTTCACACTTGAGGGGTTGCACGACAGAGCCATAACAGAAGTGGTTAAGGAGGAAATCACCCTCGATGATCACGACCGAATAGCTACACTACAAAGATCTTATCAGGAGTGATGTATGAGGTTCACCCTCGGCACTTGATAGTAACTCTGTAGTGTCGTACAACTAGGGGGGTGATGTGTGGTGTCGGGGCCTGGACGTCGATCATGTTGATCGAGTCATCGAACATAAAAGCGAGGCAACTAGGACAAGGTGGGGGTCACTGATGGATCACTAACCAACCTATACTAAGCAGTTTAGGATAAGCAGGTAAGGTATGAAAGCAGGTAACAACAACATGCTATGCATCAGAGTAGGACCATACAGAAAGCAGTAGCAGTTCTAATGCAAGCATGAGAGGGAAGGAAATGGGCGATATCGGAATGCTCAAGGGGGGTTTGCTTGCCTGGTTGCTCTGGCAAGGAGGGGTCGTCGTCGACGTAGTCGATCACAGGGGCGACATCGGTCTCGGGGTCTACCGGAGAGAAGAGGGGGAAGAAACAATAAATACAGAGCAAACAAAGGTACCACTAAGCATTACATGACGATAGGCAGAGCTAGGGTTGTCCTAACGTAGTACTACACATTGCAGACGGAGGGGATAAACATCCGAGGATGAATTCCCGGCGTTAGACGAATTCCGGACAGATGAAAGAGAGGGAACGGTTCCATGTTCAGCATGCTAGGGGCATGTGACAGATGAGCAAACCACGTATTTGGATTTGTTGGATTTTTCTGAGCAGCTTTCATGTAGAAAACATTTTCATCCGAGTTACGGATTAATTTCTATGAATTTCTAAAGATTTAAACATTTTCTAAAATTATTACTAATTCGAAATTAAGGAGGAAATTGCTAGGTGTACCCTCTGTGTACACAGCCAGAGAGGCTGACATGTGGGGCCAGGGGACTGGGTTGACCTAGTCATAGGTTGACCAGTCAACAGGGGCATGGGGTCCACACGTCATAGTCATAAGTTGCATTAGAGTTAAAATAAATAGATTAAAATAGCAGAGGGCCCGCCATGTAAGTGTCACGTCTGCTGATAAAGGTAACTAAACTAAATTAAACTACATGAGGCCACATGCCATGGAGTATTTGCTGGGGTGTTACCACTAACACTAATTAGCTAGGCCTAATAATTGACAAGAGGGAGGCCTGGGTGGTAGTGGCATAGGCCACGGATGGGCAGCCATGCACGCACGGGCACCATCAGAGGTGCAGCCGTGGGCACAACCAGCTTCAGCGGGCAGGCCTGGCGCGCGGCCAGCAGCGGCAGGGGCACGGGCGGCCGCACCTACGCCAAGTTGGGGCACGCGCAGCAATGGGACAGGGCGCAGCTAGGCAGTCAGTAGCAGCAGAAGTCAACATTGGAGAGAGCAGCAGCAAGCGGCGTAGCAACAAGCGGCAATAGGAACAAGCGGCAGCAGCGACAAGAGGAGCAGCAGTGTGACTACTGCAGCAGTTAGCAGAGACAGAGGGCAACGGCACACACACACATACGCGTACGTCGGAGCTCAGACAAGCTCAGGGACGACGACTATGACAACGACTCGAGGGGGCGGGTTACGGAGGCGGAACGGAGCGGGAATGAGGGGAATCGGAGGCGCAGCTCACAGCGAAGCTCGTGGAGGGCTTGATGAAGCCGGAGGGGTCGAGGGAGAGCGGATCGACGGCGAGGTCGTGGTGGCTATGCGTGGGGTGGATCCCGATAGCGAGCGCTGGCGGCGGTCTGGAGACGAGCCGAGGGGCGTAGAGGAAGGAGACGACGACGGCGGACCGCCTAGACGCCGTGGCGTAGCTCGGGGTGGCCGGTGGCCGCGGGATCGATGCGGGCACGGCGACGACCGCCGGGATTCGCGTTGGGGAGAAGACAGTGGAGCGAGGGAGAGAAGGGGAATTGAGCTAGGGTTCGGGAGGAGGGAGAGAGCGATCTTGTAGGGCGCCACGCGGCGTGGATGGCCGCCGCGTGGCCATCGGGGCCGTGTACGGTCGCCCTGCGTCCACAAGCACCCGATGAATAGAGGAACGGGACAACCTAGCGGTGGGCTGGGCTTCAGTGTGGGGTGTTGGGCCAAAGTGCACCTTGACTTTAGTTTTTTTTAACTCTTTGCTATTTTGTATTTTCTGCTACTGTTTTGCATCAAGTTGGGCCACCAAATGATTTTTGCTTTGAACGGAACTTTGCACATAAATCTAACACAAAAGCTAAGAGTGGCACAAAAAGTTTGGGTCAATTGGAAACTCACAAATATTTGTTTATTATGGAAAGGTTATGTTTGTTGGAGTTGGACCACTTTACAGTTTACTAGAGATTAATCGTAGAGCCAAATGATGTTGGATTCAACCTGACAAATGATCGCGGGAATTTATGCTAAAATTCAAACATTTTAGTTTTATTGTTTGAAGAAATAATAATTTGACTCGTTATTTGAATTTTGGATTTGACTTTGATTTTCAACAAGTGGCAAATTGGCTTAATAAAATACGATGACATGGCACATTAGGGGAGGTTACTCTAGCTTAATTATGGGGGCGTTACACCAACACACATCGTCACTTCATCCTTAACTAGTCTCCCTTCATTCTGCAACTCCCGTTTCGAGTTACTAATCTTAACAACTGAACTAGTATCAAATACTGAGGGGTTGCTATAAACACTAGTAAAGTACACATCAATAACATGTATATCAAATATACCTTTGTTCACTTTGCCATCCTTTTTATCCGCCAAATACTTGGGACAGTTCTGCTTCCAGTGACTAGTCTCTTTGCAGTAGAAGCACTTAGTCTCGGGCTTAGGTCTAGACTTGGGCTTCTTCACTAGAGCAGCAACTTGCTTGCTCTTCTTCTTGAAGTTCCCCTTCTTACCTTTGCCCTTTCTTGAAACTAGTGGTCTTGTCAACCATCAACACTTGATGCTTTTCTTGATTTCTACCTTCGTCACGAAGGGCTTGAGAATCGTTTCTGTTATCCCTTGCATATTATAGTTCATCACAAAGTTCCAGTAACTTGGTGATAGTGACTAGAGAAATCTGAAAGATTAACTCCTACTTGATTCAAGTGATTGTAGTACTCAGACATTCTGAGCACATGCTCACTAGCTGAGCTATTCTCCTCCATCTTGTAGGCAAAGTGCTTGTCAAAGGTCTCATACCTTTCGACATGGGCATGAGTCTGAAATACTAATTTCAACTCTTGGAACATCTCATATGCTCCGTGGCATTCAAAACATCTTTGAAGCTCCGATTCTAAGACGTAAAGCATGGTGCACTAAACTATCAAGTAGTCATCATATCGAGCTCGCCAAACGTTCATAACGTCTGCATCTACTCCTGCAATCGGTCTGTCACCTAGCGGTGCATCAAGGACATAATTCTTCTGTGCAGCAATGAGGATAATCCTCAGATCACGGACCTAGTCCACATCATTGCTACTCTCATCTTTCAACATAGTTTTTCTCTAGGAACATAAAAATAAACCAGGAAGCTATACGCGAGCAATTGATCTACAACATAGATATGCAAATACTATCAGGACTAAGTTTATGATAAATTTAAGTTCAATGAATCATATTACTTAAGAACTCCCACTTAGATAGACATCCCTCTAATCATCTAAGTGATCACGTGATCCAAATTAACTAAACCATAACCTGTCATCACATGAAATGGAGTAGTTTTCAATGGTGAACATCACTATGTTGATCATATCTACTATATGATTCACACTCGACCTTTCGGTCTCAGTGTTCCAAGGCCATATTTGTATATGCTAGACTCGTCAAGTTTAACCTGAGTATTCTGCGTGTGCAAAACTGGCTTGCACCGGCTGTACAAGAACGTTGAGCTTATCACACCCGATCATCACGTGGTGTCTCGGCACGACGAACTTTTGCAACAGTGCATACTCAGGGAGAACACTTGTAACTTGAAATTTTTAGTGAGAGATCATCTTATAATGCCACCGTCAATCAAAGCAGGATAAGATGCATAAAGGATAAACATCACATGCAATCAATATAAGTAATATGATATGGCCATCATCATCTTGTGCCTTTGATCTCCATCTCAAAAGCACCGTCATGATCACCATCGTCACCGGCGCGGCACATTGATCTCCATCGTAACATCGTTGTCGTCTCACCAACTATTGCTTCTACGACTATCGCTACCGCTTAGTGATAAAGTAAAGCAATTACATGGCAATTGTATTTCATACAATAAAGCGACAACCATATGGCTCCTGCCAGTTGCCGATAACTCCGTTACAAAACAGATCATGTCATACAATAAAATATAGCATCATGCCTTGACCATATCACATCACAACATGCCCTGCAAAAACAAGTTAGACGTCCTCTACTTTGTTGTTGCAAGTTTTACGTGACTGGTACGGGCTAAGCAAGAACCGTTCTTACCTACGCATCAAAACCACAACGATAGTTCGTCAAGTTAGTGATGTTTTAACCTTCAACAAGGACCGGGCATAGTCACATTCGGTTCAACTAAAGTTGGAGAAACTGACACCCGCCAGCCACCTGTGTACAAAGCACGTCGGTAGAACCAGTCTTGCATAAGCGTAAGCGTAATGTCGGTCCGGGCCGCTTCATCCAACAATACCGCCGAACCAAAGTATGACATGCTGGTAAGCAGTATGACTTGTATCGCTGACAACTCACTTGTGCTCTACTCGTGCATATAACATCTACGCATAAACCTGGCTCGGATGCCACTTTTGGGAAACGTAGTAATTTCAAAAAACTCCTACGCACACGCAAGATCATGGTGATGCATGATACGTCTCCGTTGTATCTACTTTTCCAAACACTTTTGCCCTTTTTCTGGACTCTTACTTGCATGATTTGAATGGAACTAACCCGGACTGATGCTGTTTTCAGCAGAATTGCCATGGTGTTACTTTTGTGCAGAAATAAGAGTTCTTAGAATGACCTGAAAATCAACAGAGAATTATTTTGGAATATATAAAAATACTGGAAGGAAGATCCACGTCAGGGGAGCCTCCACCTGTCCACGAGGGTGGGGGGGCTGCCTCGTGGGCCCTCTGACGCTCCACCGACCTCAACCTGAATTCCATATATTCACTTTTGGGGAGAAAAAAACCAGGGAGAAAGATTCATCGCGTTTTACGATACGGAGCCGTGATAACCCACAATTATAGGGGATCGCAACAGTTTTCGAGGGTAGAGTATTCAACCCAAATTTATTGATTCGACACAAGGGGAGCCAAAGAATATTCTCAAGTATTAGCAGCTGAGTTGTCAATTCAACCACACCTGGAAACTTAATATCTGCAGCAAAGTGTTCAGTAGCAAAGTAATATGATAGTAGTGGTAACGGTAGCAAAAGGTAATGATAGCAAAAGTAATGTTTTTGGTATTTTGTAGTGATGATAGCAATAGCAACGGAAAAGTAAATAAGCGAAGAACAATATATGGAAAGCTCATAGGCAATGGATTAGTGATGGAGAATTATGCTGGATGCGGTTCATCATGTAACAGTCATAACCTAGGGTGACACAGAACTAGCTCCAATTCATTAATGTAATGTAGGCATGTATTCCGAATATAGTCATACGTGCTTATGGAAAAGAACTTGAATGACATCTTTTGTCCTACCCTCCTGTGGCAGCGGGGTCCTAGCAGAAACTAAGGGATATTAAGGCCTCCTTTTAATAGAGTACCGAAACAAAGCATTAGCACATAATGAATACTTGAACTCCTCAAACTATGGTCATCACCGGTAAGTATCCCGATTATTGTCACTTCGGGGTTAACGGATCATAACACATAATAGGTAGGATCAATAACTCTCATATATTGATGAAAACATAATAGGTTCAGATCTGAAATCATGGCACTCGGGCCCTAGTGACAAGCATTAAGCATAGCAAAGTCATAGCAACATCAATCTCAGAACATAGTGGATACTAGGGATCAAACCCTAACAAAACTAACTCAATTACATGATAAATTTCATCCAAACCATCACCTTCCAGCAAGCCTACGATGGAATTACTCACGCACGGTGGTGAGCATCATGAAATTGGTCATGGAGGATGGTTGATGATGACGATGGCGATGGATTCCCCTTTCTGGAGCCCCGAACGGACTCCAGATCAGCCCTCCCGAGAGGTTTTAGGGCTTGGCGGCGGCTCCGTATCGTAAAACGCGATGAATCCTTCTCCTTGATTTTTTTCTCCCCGAAAGCAAATATATAGAGTTGGAGTCGAGGTCGGAGGAGCTCCAGGGGGCCCACGAGGTAGGGGGCACGCCCTAGGGGGCAGGCGCGCCCCCACCCTCGTGGACAGGTGGTGGGCCCCCTGGTCTTCATCTTTTGCAAGGATTTTTTATTATTTCCGAATAGATTTTCCGTGAAGTTTCATGTCATTCCAAGAACTTTTGTTTCTGCACACAAATAACACCATAGCAATTCTGCTGAAAACTGCGTCAGTCCGGGTTAGTACTATTGGGGATATTACTACTGGAGGTAAACCGGCCTTATGTAGCCGGGTTGACTCTTTGAAGATTAGAAGCCCATGAAGATGGAAGGATGATGGCGCTTTACGGAAGGCCCAAGGCCCAAAGGCGGGTTACATCCTATAAATGTAAACCGACCTAGTCATGTAACTTGTATTGTAAGATAGGAAGAGTAGAGACCGAACCGGACACGTTTATGATCCGGCTTCGGGACTCTGTAGCCCGGCGGGCATCAACCTATGAATATAAAGGGACGACCGGCCGCGGTTTAGGGACAGACAACAACTCGAGAGCCAGACAAAGCGGATTCGCTCCCTGGCCTTCAAAACCCTAGCAATACCAATCACAACTAGACGTAGGCTTTTACCTTCCTCGAAGGGGTCGAACTAGTATAAAACTCCCCGTGTCCCCTTGTCCGGTTTAACCCCTTTAAGCTAACCCATAGCGATGGCTCCACGGCTAAGTCCCTTCACAAGGAAATCTGCCGTGACAAACCCACGACAGTTGGCGCCCACCGTGGGGCTATCGCACGATGGTTTTGAGTTCTTGAAGTTCAACTTCGATGGAATTAAGGGATACACTATGGGCCGGATGACGAAGAGTCATCACGGCAAGCTCTACATCGACAACGCGGGATGGGGTCCCGAGGCCGATTCAATCGAATACGGCTACTGGGTCCCCTTTGGTGGGATTCACGTCTTCATCCGCAAGATCGGCGAACCGGCCCCTGAGCCGGACATCTACACCGACATCATCAAAACGGCTCGGCGTGCAAGTTCTTCACCGGTTCATCCCGAGGCAAGGCATGTTTTCGTGGGTGTCATCCATGGATCGAGGTATGAGTATGGGCCGGTGTCCGATGGAGAGACCGTGGTCTGTTCTGATGACGAGTCTTCTGGAGAGACCGAATCACTTTACCAGTTGCAGGACGGCCGGATTGATGGAGGATCTGACGGCAACAGTATTCTGGATTCCCCATGATCTGCCAAACCGGGCCGCCATCTTCATGGCTGGCACACAATCAGCGCCTCATTCATCTACCGCCGCAGCAATGCTCTCCGGTTCAACAACGACCACACTAGCAGGGGCAGGAAGCTCAGCGCCGCCTCCAGCCCAAGTCCTGTCTGATTTGTTCGACGCTTTGGCAACGTTGATGGCCGCAGAGGTGGATGCAGCAGCCAGGGATCAGCACAATGCAGAGATTGCAACAGTGAAAGATCAGATAGCCCAGGCTGAAGCGGATCTGGCGACAGAGAATGCTCGGATGGCTACAGAGCGGGCTGAATTGGAAGCACAAGCCTACCGGATTAGGCTGGATCAGAATGCTTCAGAGGAAGTCATGAGAAGAAGGTACCGATCACGTCTCCCGTCGCTTTATGAGCCACAGAATCTCTTCAACACACCAGGAGCAGGAGCTGGTAACCAACCCATACTAAATCGGGCGGAGGCGCAGGGAACAGGGGCGCCGGTTCAACCGCGCACGATGGACCCGCCTTGCCAGAACAATGTTGTGCCACAGTATGTACCAACACCTCTTGGGCATTATTCCAACCCGTTGGACAACATTGTGGCTGCTACTTCACGCCTAGCGGCCCTCCCAACCGACGGAGAGTCACCAGTTGTAGTGGAAGCACGTCGGGCCAGGGATCTCCTTCAAACAGCACTAAATCAACATCAGGCATATTCACATAGTCATGAGAGGATTCATTCCACTCCCCGTCCAAGCCGAAGCTATAGCAGACACATGGAGGACGAACCGGCCGTATCCAGTAGTGCACGTCACCAAAATTCACCACGAGGAAACAACCCGGCAGGGGGAGGCGCTAATGCACAGGATGTTGTGGACCATGGCCGCGCACGTCGGGAGGCCGAGTTGGCAGCTCGACACGGAGCATGACAACATACTCTGGTTCACCCTACAGCCTCAGTAGAGCCAGGTGTGGTGTTCAGTTCCTTGGGGGTGCCGTGTCTTACCCCCTCTTTGCATAATGTGAGACTGCACAATGATTTCAAGGGACCTCGTAAGGTACCAAATTACACCGCCGATTTGCAACCAGAGGCGTGGGTGGAGAGCTATGAGATGGCAATGGAGATGTTAGATGTGGATGAGGCAGTGTGTGCTAAATATTTCACCATGATCTTGGAAGGAACAGCTCGCACTTGGTTGAAGAGCTTACCAACCAATTCTGTCGGATCATGGGCTGAGTTAAAGCACTGGTTTATCCAGAACTTCAAAGATACTTGTAAGCAGCCGATGTCAATCGTGGATCTGGCCGCTTGTGTCCAAGAGGAAGGGGAGTCCACGACCCATTGGGTCAAACGGGTCTCAGCGATTTTGCATTCATCAGATCGTATCAATGCAGACACTGCAGTGTTAACATTGGAGGGCAATTGCCGTTTCTTACCACTCAAACAGAAGTTGGGAAGACTCAAGCGTCACTACAATGATATGTCAACACTCATGGCTGCTTTGGTTAAATACGCCGATTCAGATAATACCAAGGACCCGGACTCAAAGGAGGATAAACCGGGGAAAGGTAAGAAGAACGGCAATGCCAAGGGTCAACAGCATAATCTGGCAGGCCATGGAAAGGGCGGTAAGCGCAAGGCCGACAGCAGCTTGGACTTTGTTGCTAACACCAATGCACAGGAGAATGGCCAGCGCCGTAAGGGCAAGCAGCCCTAGAGGGGCGGAGGTTCAGGCCCCAATTTGGAGCGCCTGTTAAACCAGCCCTGTCCAAAGCATGGATCAAAGGATAAGCCAGCATCACATCTTTGGAAGGACTGTTATATCATGCGGGATTTCAAGAATTCCAATATGTTCCAGTATGATAACAACCCGCCCGGCGGTTCAGGAGGAGGTTTCCATGGGCCGGGCTATGGAGGTGGTGGTTCCGGTTTAGGGTTTCAAGGCAACCAAATCGGACACGTCAATCAAGGGCACCAAGGCAACCAGGGAGGTTACAACCATCAGGGGAATCAGCAGCAGCAGCAGTCGGGTTATCAGAGCAATCCCAAACAGCTAAATAGCGGGCAATATCATGTCTTCACTACTAGTTTGTGTAAATGTGATCAGAAGCTTCACAAAAGGGCAGTAAACTCTGTTGAACTGGCAGTACCTCAGTATTTACGCTGGTCTAAGCAACCTATTCTGTGGAGTAGAGAGGATCACCCACCCGGGTCGATAATCCAGGTCACTTGGCCCTGGTGGTAGCCCCTCAAGTTGGGGGATACAAGTTTACCAAAGTACTCATGGATGGGGGAAGTAGTATCAACATTTTATATTATGATCCATTCCGCCGTATGGGGTTGAGAGATAAGAATCTTAAACCGTCGAATACGGTCTTTCTTGGTGTGGTGCCTGGTAAGTCTGCATATCCTCTTAGCAAGATAGCTTTGGAGGTAGCTTTTGGAGATGACTATGATTCAAGGTCAGAAACATTGACATTTGAGGTGGTAAAGATCAAAAGTCTGTACCACGCCTTGTTTGGGCGGACGGCCTATGCTAAATTCATGGCGAGGCCGTGTTATGTTTATCTACAGCTTAAAATGCCATGTCATAAGGGGACTATCACAGTACATGGAAGTAGAAAGATTGCTTTGGAGTGTGAGGAAGGTGATGCGGCTTATGCTGAGTCGGTTTGTGCCACGGAAGAGTTGAAATTCTATAAGGAGCAAGTTGATCCGGCAGACATGACCTTTTTGAAAAAGCCAACTACAGAACATGATCCGGCGTTGAAGTTCAAATCGTCTACAGATACTAAGATGGTTGACTTTGTTCTTGGCGATTCATCCAAACAGTTCAACATGAGCGCTAACCTGGATCCTAAATAGGAAAGTGCACTCATCGAGTTCATCCGTGAGAATCAGGACATCTTTGCATGGAAACCTTCTGACATGCCAGGTGTACCGAGGGAACTCGCTGAGCACGCACTCAATATTGATCCTAAGTTTAAACCGGTCCGGCAGTTCCTCCGCCACTTCAATGAGGAGAGACGGAAGGCTATCGGTGAAGAGGTAGCCCGTCTGTTGGCCACAGGGTTTATTGTTGAGATTTTTCATCCAGAGTGGTTAGCTAATCCAGTGCTGGTTCTTAAGAAAAACGGGACTTGGCGCATGTGTGTGGATTACACAGATTTAAACAAGGCTTGCCCTGCAGACCCCTTTGCTCTCCCTCACATTGACCAGATAATTGATGCTACGGCAGGTTGTGACCGTTTGTGTTTTCTGGATGCTTACTCTGGTTATCATCATATCAAAATGGCGGTTAAGGACCAGGAGAAAACAGCTTTCATAACTCCCTTTGGAGCCTTCTGCTATGTCTCCATGCCTTTTGGACTCAAGAGTGCCCAGGCAACTTACCAGCGATGTGTTTAGAATTGCCTTCATAAACAAATTATGCGCAATGTTCATGCATATGTAGATGATATTGTGGTAAAATCCAGAAAGGAGGAAACATTGATAGATGATTTAAGAGAAACCTTTGACAATCTCCGGATTTATAAGATGATGCTCAATCTGGAGAAGTGTGTCTTTGGTGTCCCGGCAGGCAAGCTCTTAGGTTTTCTGGTGTCAAACAGAGGCGTTGAGGCTAATCCAGAAAAAAATGCAGCAATTACGTCCTTGGCTAAAGCGGCGTGTATCAACAATGTTCAACGTCTAGCCGACCGGATTACAGCCTTGAGCCGGCTTATCAGTCGCCTTGGAGAGAAGGCCATCCCCTTATATCAGATGCTCAAGAAAGCAGATAACTTTGTCTGGAGTGAGGCAGCTGATAAAGCGTTTGAGGATCTGAAGAGGCAGCTAGTTGAACCGCCCGTGCTCGCAGCACCAATCGATAAAGAGCCGTTATTATTATATGTGGCTGCTAATGCCTGGGCTGTTAGCATAGCCATTGTAGTAGAGTGCAAGGAGCTTGGCAAGGAATATCCGGTTCAACGGCCGGTTTATTATATCAGCGAGGTGCTCATTGAGTCCAAGCAGAGGTATCTGCATTGGCAAAAGCTGGTGTATGGAGTATTTATGGCAAGCCGGAAGCTTAAACATTATTTTCAGGGCCATCCCATCACAGTGGTCAGCTCAGCTCCTCTGGGTAGTATCATTCAAAACAGAGAAGCAACTAGCCGGATTGCCAAGTGGGCTATTGAGCTTGGACCTCATGGGCTCAAATATATACCCCGCACAGCGATCAAATCCCAGGCACTCGTGCACTTCATCAATGATTGGACGGAGTTACAGGCACCTGAAGAGAAATCATATAATACATATTGGACTATTCATTTTGATGGATCCAGACAGTTGGAGGGCTCGGAGGCTGGAGTTATACTAACTTCCCCACAAGGTGACAAGTTTTGTTATGTCCTCCGTTTAATGTTCCCTTGTACTAACAATGCAGCTAAATATGAGGTTTTGCTCCACGGTCTTCGGATGGCTAAGGAGATGAATTTGAGCTAGGTTAAGTGCTTCGGCGATTCAGATCTAGTGGCTCAGCAGGTGTCTGGCACTTGGGACTCTAAGGACCCACTCATGGCTGCATATCGGCGAGAGGTGGACGCAGTGGCTAGTCACTTTAAGGGTTATCAGGTGGACCATATAGACCGGCGGAAGAATGAAGCGGCGGACACTTTAAGTCATCTTGGTTCCCAGCGTAAACCGGTCCCACCTAATGTCTTTCTTGATGTGTTGCATAATCCGTCAGTCAAGGTGCCAACCGAAGAAGATTTGGCTATTCTTGATCCGGAGGCTCAGTTGGTGGCAGCTCTGCATGCCATACCCGATTGGACGATCCCATATCTGGCTTACATGAACCGGGGTGAGATACCAGACGATGAAACGTTGGCTTGACAGATAATCCGGTGTTCAAAGTCCATGACCATACTCAATGGGGAGTTACATCGTTACAGTGTTTCAGGAGCAATTCAGCGTTGTGTTTCTCCTCAAGAAGGTTGTGAGATTTTGTGAGAAATCCATGAAGGGGATTGCGGTCACCACGCCGGTTCAAAGTCTTTGGTAGCCAAGGCTTTTCGCCACGGTTTTTACTGGTTGACGGCGCATGCTGATGCGGAGGATTTAGTCAAGAGATGTGATGGATGTCAAAAATTTGCCCGCCGTGTGCACGTTCCGTCTCAAGAGTTGCGGATGATTCCAATTATGTGGTAGTTTGCAACTTGGGGGCTTGATATGGTTGGACCCTTCAAGCGCTCTAAGGACAAAAAGACCCACCTATTAGTAGCAGTTGATAAATTCACTAAATGGGTGGAGGCAGAGCCAGTCAGCAAGTGTGATGCAGCCACGGCGGTTCAATTCATCAAGAAGGTGATATTCCGATTTGGCTTTCCACACAGCATTATAACAGATAATGGTACTAACTTGTCAAAAGGGGAGATGGAAGAATTTTGTCAACGTGAGCACATCTGGCTCGATCTAGCGTCGGTGGCTCACCCCCAATCTAATGGTCAAGCAGAGAGGGAAAATCAAGAAATTCTACGGGGTATCAAACCCAGGCTTATGGTTCCCTTAAAGAGGACGCCGGGTTGTTGGGTTGAGGAGCTACCTTCTGTGTTATGGAGCATCAACACCACACCCAATAGGTCTACGGGTTATACACCTTTCTTCATGGTCTATGGAGCGGAGGTCGTTCTTCCTAGTGACATCCTTCACGATTCGCCCCGTGTGACAGCTTATGTTGAAGCTGATAATGAGAAGGCACGTCAGGATTCTCCGGACCTGTTGGATGAAGAGCGTGATCTTGCAGCAGCACGATCAGCGATTTATCAACAAGATCTCCGATGTTATCACAGCCGCCGGGTTAAAACCAGAACCTTTCAAGAAGGCGATTTGGTGCTCCGGCTCATCCAGGATCAGACTGATATGCACAAGTTATCCCCACCTTGGGAAGGACCCTTTGTGGTCAGCAAAAATCTGCACAACGGGTCTTACTACCTCATTGATGTTTGAGAGCATAGAGACTCACGTCAATTGGAGGAGGAGACCAAGCGGCCATGGAACATAGCTCTTCTTCGGCCTTACTATACTTGAGCCACAGGCTCTTCTTATGTACATATTTATGATAATGTATATATTATATAATAAACCGGAGCCTCCATTAAAGCGGGGTCTCTGTTCTTTTTACATCATGTGTGTGCTCACAAGAGTTTCTACTGACAAAGCAGAGTTTTTTGTTAAACCGGTCTCTACAGCCGCACGGATATAAAGAATATCACTAGGGGGCTTGGTCATATCTGAACCATAGCTACACCTCTTGATCGGTTCGAAACGACAAAGGGATTTCACTAGGGGGCTTGGTTGTTATCACACCATAGCTACACCTCTTGATAGGCGTTTATCCAGAAAGGAAATTATGTGGGGCCAAAGAGAGTGTTGCACAAAGCACAAACTCAAACATGGGCACCCACGGATCACAACTCACAAAGTTACTTGGGGGATCTTTGTGCAAGCAACAAATAGTTTGAAAGGACCCTCGTAATTGGCTATCAAGCCATGGCTTGGAAGCCCGGTGTATTCACCTAAAAACCCGAGTTAACCTGCCTTCATCAAGTAAGCCACTCCTGTCCAGGTAATCCTGGTATGACCCATCGAACGTTTGACATGTCAATCTTTTATAGACCCTGAACTTGTTAAAGTTAAAACGATGATTGGTTAATTGGATGCCCATCTTAAAAGGCTTTGTTAAATGGTTTAACTCAGAGGCCTGGCAGCCCATGAAAAGCCACGATTTGGAGCCTGGCGGCTCGTAAAAAGCCTTGCATATTTTCCTGTTTGAGTTTTGTTTGTTGAAATTCATAAGTATTTTTTTGATCAACTGGTGTCCTTGACCCGGCTTGCTTCTCAACTACAAGTTGTTGACACATGATCAGTTATAAACTGGTGTTTATTGACCCGGTCTGGTTTGACTAAATCACCAGTGTTATAAAGAAAACCCAGTAGTTATCCCGGTCCGGTTTAATATATAAACCAGTAGTATAGAGATGAGGTTATCAACACTCCGGATTGGTATTAACACCTTTGCCGCATACACCGTTGGTCAACCAATGAGGTATGTTATGTATACTGCTTTTTGTACAAACACTTTGATTATTTCATCTATGTCCTGTACACTTCCTGGATATATTGACCAGTCTAGCAGTAAACCGCTAGACACTTTTAAGTTGTTAAACCCAGGAACACAATTCATCATGGGTTATGCATAAATATATCCCAAAGGGTGGCACAAGTTGTCATGAGGCATTACAAAACATGCTCGATGACATGGCAAATAAAGGAGTTTTTAGCTATCCTATTACAAGAAGCCTTCAAAATGGCTCCAATGGCATAATTGTTTTTCACAAGATCAGCACACGATGGACAGTAAACCGACAACGGTTTAGGATGCTTCGTCTGGACGGTTTGATGGTTGAGGGTCAGTTGGTGTGGGCACTTCTTCATCCCTCCCCAGACGCTGGAAATCAACCGTTGACCAATCGATTCCAGTTAAAGTTTGAAACACTGCTTCTTCATGGATAAGATTGGAGGGGTTAATATCAGGAGCATAAGTGTGCTTATGAATCGGAGGCACAAGTTCTTCAACTTCATGGATGTCGGCCGGCTGCCTCTTCCCCTCCGCATTGTAAAACGGTTGAAAATGGGACAAATCTGTATCATCGGCCAACTTGCTGGCTGCTGGCCGCATCTGTTTGGTCAGCCGCCGGAGATCATCATTGTCAAAGTTGGAACCATCTTCTTTAACACCTGGGTATCCTTTGATGATGTCTTCTGCTTCAAGATCTGGAATCCAGGCTTTTGCTCGAATAAGTGCAGTTAAAGCTCCGGCTCTCGCAGCCGCTTTCTACAACTCGGCGATGCGGGCTGGTAACATGGCCAACTTCTCAAGAGTTTCTTTAATCAAAGTGGGAGCCGGTTTGTTATAAGCTGTCGTGCAAATAGCCCGTAGACCCAGAGTACAGCTGTTCAATCAATGTGTACGCCGCTTTGAGTCTCATCCGCATATCTGTGCCAAGATGAGCGATCTGGGTACCTGTCAAAGATTTTATCAACATTTTGGTCAGTTATAAGGTTCATCAACTTATGCAACACACATAAAGCAGGTAGTTACCAAAGATAGCAGAGGTCATATCATTGATTTGGTGTTTCAAACCGGCTAGTTCATCTACCACTGACTTCAGGGCTGCCTCGGCGTCTACAGCTCTTTTGGTTAAACCGGATTTCTCGGTTTCCCAGTCAGCACCGATCTTTGAAAGATTCTTTCAACTTTTCCATCATGTCCAGGGCCTGGGTCAGCTCTTCTTTGGCCTTTTCAGCCTCGGCTTGTTGTGACTTCACATTCTCTTGCAAGTCAGAATTTCGGGCATCTTTGCTTCTCAGCTCAGCCTGCCACGTTGAAGGTATGTTAAACAAACAGTATATATATATACGTGTTAAGTACAAAGCGTATAACAAAGTTATGCACTTCATACTTGGGGGCTAATGCCTATTTGCTCTTAAGTACTACACTTTATACAAGTCTCCAGAACAATGCAAGCATTATCCTTGACACTTGGGGGCTAATGTGCGTTTGTTCTAAAACGGATGTGTGGATTAAAAACCAGATTAACTTGCCAAGTTAAACCGGCCTTTGGGGGCTATGCTGCAGAAAGTCATCTAATTATTTCAAGATGAGTCTTATCTATTGTTAGAGACCTGCCATTTCAAGGATTAATGATGAGATGCTTAAAGTGTTATAAAAACCCGGTTTATGATTAACAATCATAAAACGACCCTTGGGGGCTACTTGGGATAGTATTTCAGCTATAAATCAATAAAAAAAGGGAAAGGAATTTACCTCATATCGCTCTTTCATCAAGTTCACCAAGCCGGCTTCACAATCCCGGTTTGAGTGCAGACGGTTCAAGAAGCCAGAATGGAGCTCATCAGCGTTAAGATGAGCATAGTTGGATAAATCGCTGCTCCATTTACCTTTCTCCCTGGCAGCTTGCTCTTCTTTGGCACTGTGTTTAGCCAAAATGACGGGATGGCTATGACACTCCAAAAATTCTAATTTGGTTTTCTTCAAAAACTTTGTTGGATTTTTAAAAGAGAGCATTTAAAAATTTCTTCTCCAGAAATCCTTCCTCTTAAAAAACTTCCTTTTCTTTGGTAAGGATTTTTATGTTTCTTCAAACAATGGCGTTTGATCATTCAAAACTTCCTCTGTTGGTTCCCTTCTCAAATTATTTTTTGGGAGTTTAGTCTTTTTCTTTTAAAAAAGAAACTCTATGAAAATTGGGGATTTTCATATCTTGAAACCCCCCCTATGACCTTGTATTTTGCCCATGTGGTAAAACCTCTCAAAATCCTTTCCTCCTCCTTGTAATCAACCTTAGTTCTCTGTCCCAACTAATCCAAACAAGTTTTGGATTTTATTCTAATTATTTTTCCTCTCAAATCATTTCTGTCAATTATTTGGAGCCTGAGTGTTTTTCAAAGCAAGCACCCTATTTCATTTGAGTTTTGACCTCTAACCAACTCCTCTGGATTGTCCCTAGCATCCACAACCTAGAACCATCTTGATCCACTCCTCCTCTTTTCAAATTTTTCAAATTTCAGCCTCTGCAAGTTTGGACCAGATTTGCCAAATTTGGTGAAATTCATATCTATACTTCTCCAAAAATTCCAACAAAATTCAGGCAGCCTACTGGAGCAATGAGTAGCCACTCCACCAAAAATCAGCTCAAGGAAAAATCCCTAGAGGCCAAATTCATTCTGTCGAACACTTGGCGTGCATTGTTTTTGTTCATGTTCAGTAAATTCAGAATTTGCAGTGTCGTTCTCCGTCAGAGATTCAGTCACATGTCCACAGTGCCCTTGGCACGTTCCTCGCCGCCTCTTCCTCTTGTCTGGAGCACCGCACGCGCGCTTGGCGCCATCCAGGCGTCGGTAGCACCCTGGCCCGCCTGCGCCGGCGTGTCTTGCGGCGGCCGAACCACCATAGCGGCCGACAGGGAGCAGAACGGCGGCTCAACACCGTTCGGCACCGCCCAACGCTTCTCTGCCCTCCGCGTGGCTCATGTACGCCAGCGCAGCCCCGCAGCACCGTCGCCGTGGCCCGGCAAGCACAGAACGTGCTCTCTGCCGCCGACGGACCCGCGCCGTCCCGTTCCGACCAAAACTGCCCTAAGCTTCTAATCCAAGTCCGTTTAGCGTCTGAATGGAACCAGTGGACCTCCACATTGATGCCCAACCTCCTAAACTCCCTGACCAAGCACTGCGCCGCCGTAATCCATCGCCAGAGATCCCCATTCACGGCCACCGCCTCGGATCGCCTATAAAAGGAGACCCCGAGCTCGCCCTCGAGCACGCACCACTACTGCACCCCACAAACACCCCGCCAGGCCACTAGGAGGACCTCGAAGAGGTCTCCTCCCCCGACTCCGGCCGCCTTGTTCCGCCTCGGCCTCCATCTCGATTCGGTCCGGTGAGGCCATCTCCGGCGCCCAAACCTTGTCAGTAGCATCCTCGAGCACCCAGTGAGCTAACCCACGCGTCAATTTGACCTTCGTAGCTCTCCCCGACGAGATCCATCTCCACCCGAGCCGCCGTCCGCCGGAGCAAGGCTCGCCGTCGACGTGGTACTCGCCGACGACCACCACCACCACCATCCGACGCGGAAGGGCGCCCTGATCATGGAGGTACTCTCCGATCCCCCTGCCTCGCCGTGGATCGCCGCCGGTGACCACCGCGGCTCTCGGGCGCCGACGAGCTTCGTCCCCCGTTTGAATATTTAAACCTGACGGGTGGGACACGCCAGTCAGCCTCTCAGTTCTTTTTACACGAATCTTTTTCTGAAAACGCCTTCGGGCGAAATACGCTTTCCCCTCTGGGCTGGCGTATTCGAGAATGGATCGTTTTCTGTTTTTATAAGCTAGCCCCTGGAAACTTTCTGTTTCATTACAGATGAGTCCCTAGACAAAAACCCTTATAACTTTTAAACAGAAAAGTATTTTTAATTGATTCTTTTTCTGTTCTCTTTAAAATTTTGTCTAGTTTTTTTATCAGATTTATTTGAAAAATATTTGGAATACTTTTGTGCACCTCTCGGTATTTACGTTAGCACGTGTGTTTTCTTTATACCGTAGATACCGAAGGAGGTGACGGAGCCGCGAACTTCACCGAGCTAGGCTCCGACTACTCTGAACCAGGGAAGCATGTTTGAACTTTTGATATGATGAGTGTCTTGGCATGTTTTGCATTTAGTTAGTTTCATGGCATGTTGATGAGCATACCGATGAACGTTATTTTCATGCATTGTTGAGGTAAGTGAGCTCGATGATCCATAGGTGGATGGATGTGAGTATGAATGGCCATGTGTTGGCATGAGGATGGGTAAGATGGCAGTGTTGTAGCATGCCAGTCTTATGCCAGACTATATGACTACAGTGTCAAACCGTATCGGTCCAGTTCCTCCCATTTCCTTCCTTGTACTACCACATGTTTTCCGCAAGGAATATGGATTAGTAAGTTGCAAACCGCTTTCCTGGTACACACCAAAAGGAGAGGCCGGGATGATGGTTCCATGGCCCTGGATTAAAGCCAGTCATCCGGTCAGGGGGCATGGGTGTTTCCGGTTGGGACCGAGAGGGGGGCACCCCTTAGAGCGCGCGTATATAAATTTGATCCCATGCTATTCGAGATTTTGATCTCCCCGTCTCAAAAGTTTTTCTCGGACGATGTCTAGGGTGAGTCCTGGCATCGAGAGGTAGGATGGTTGTGTACTGGTTAGCTGTGTTTTCTTCCGAAATACCGTAAATGGAACTAGTCCTTCGCGACTACGGAAATCCGTTAACTGTGGGAAATTTTTGTACAAACTCTGCAGAGTCATAAATCTCCAAATCATCTTATCCATATCCAAATTTTGCGCTAACTTATTCTGACAAGTGCCAGTTTTGGTGACAGATACTCTGGTGAATCACATGAGTGCTGAGTCCGGTTAAATGTTTATTCCTGTGGGTGAACTAACCCGTTTATTATCATGAATTGAATATTTATTATGAGTATTATTTACTTGTGAATAAAAGCCCTTTCTGTGATGTCGCTCAGACATCCGACTGTGGCATTTCTTTTAAAGCCCTTTCTGTGATGTCGCTCAGACGTCCGGCTGTGGCATTTCTTTTAAAGCCCTTTCTGTGATGTCGCTCAGACGTCCGACTATGGCATTTCTTTTAAAGCCCTTTCTGTGATGTCGCTCAGATGTCCGACTGTGGCATTTCTTTTAAAGCCCTTTCTGTGATGTCGCTCAGACGTTCGACTGTGGCATTTCTTTTAAAGCCCTTTCTGTGATGTCGCTCAGACGTCCGATTGTGGCATTTCTTTTAAAGCCCTTTCTGTGATGTCGCTCAGACGTCCGACTGTGGCATTTCTTTTAAAGCCCTTTCCGTGATGTCGCTCAGACGTCCGACTGTGGCATTTCTTTTAAAAGCCCTTTATGTGGTGTCGCTAAGACGCCCGACTGTGGCATGATTTTCTGTTATTATTTGTTCACCTTTCGAGGCGTCGCTTCAGACACCCGATCGGTTTTCATTTATATTTTGTTGGGATTTCAGGCGGACTACCGCCGTTTCCCTTGTACTTACTTCGTGATGCAAATTTTTGAATGTGCATTGGAAAAATTAATCATGACGCATTCATGCATGCATTTGTTATATCTTACGTCCGAACTGTCTTGCGAGTACTTTCAAAGTACTCACTGGCTTGTTGATTTGGCCAGATGCTGACGAAGGCGATCTCATGGATGAAGAGTTCGATAGCGAGTCCGACGCCTAGAGGATTCCCAGTCAGTCTCGTGCGACCCTGGATTTGGTCACTGTATTATATCCGCTTCCGCAACTCGAATAACATTCATCGAGCCTCACCTCGACGCTCGATGAGATGCCAGTCTGAGAGTCATGGTATCACACTCCCCACTGTGTTATTCCACCATCACTTTATCCTCGACTCAGTAGTATGCCACCACACCATTGTGTTAAATCCGCCATTATGTATAATTATTGGCGCGCTTGTAATAATTTGTTGAGCAGCCCTAGCTCAACCTTGTAATATATACTATGCTACTGGCTTATTGTATCAAGAACTTGTCTACCAGTGAGGAGGATTTCTCTCATGCTGGACTCAAAAGATTGGTTTTTCAATAAATATTTTTATTGGAAAACCGGTCGTGACAAGCTTGGTATCAGAGCCAGGCTGACTGTAGGAAGCCACTAGGTGCATCGCTAATCGGTTATTAGCATGATAGAGCCGATTTATTTTTTTGCAATTGTAGTCATTTTCTGACAGTCAACATAAATTTATGATCTGACCATTTAGGATTTTTGCCTACTTTTGTAGATGGCCGACAACAGCTGCGAGTCTCAGACCTTCGCCAACGTACCTGATGGGTTCGTCAAGCTTCTCTCCTTCATCATTCAGGTCGCGATGGGGCCATCCGTGCGCCCAGTCTTCACACTCCGCCAGCACAAAGTCAACGACAGTTTGACCATGCACCAGGCCACGGTGCAGTTCAAGGGAGGGCGTGGTGAGTTACGCCGCTTCCTGTTCGTGGGAAGAGCCATGCCTATGGAGAGGCATGCTATGCAGATGGCAGCCCGTGAGGCGATAGCTCGCCTCAGGGATGTCCTTCCCGCGATGAAGACTCGTCGCTACCGCTATCTTCCATGCCATGTGCCCTACACCTATCACTACGCATTCTCCTGCCCAGAGGAGAACGAGACGAGGCTTTTGAGATGCTTATTGAGTATCTCCGGGCTCTGGAGGCAGCCTTCGACAACCTGGTGGACGACTTCGTGGCTGCCCACATGGACTCAGTCCATGGCTGTGCCGCCAACAGGAGGGAGCTCCTGCTCACCGCATCGCCACTGACTTTTGTCTCGTCCTCAGCATCTTATGCACCTACTCGTCGCCTACCTACCACCGAAGAGTTCAACTAGGCCTTTGCGCCCACTCCAGCGCGCACTACACCACCCGTTGTGCCTACTCCTATTCGTGTTGCTCCGCCCCTGGCACCCGCTCCATCTACCCGACGCAGCTCTTCACGTCTGGAGCCTATTAGTGAGGAGGAGGTCGAGTCCCCAGCCTCACTGCGCCTCACCCTTGGCAGGGCCAAGGAGATCGTCAACATTTCCGGCTGAGTGCGCTTGCCCGTCATGCGATGTACCACTTTGTAAGATATGTACATAGGTTGTGAGAAGTAGCTTGTTTGCGCATCATGTAGAACTGGAGAAGTGCACTAGCCTAAATAACATGTCAGGATTATGTACGCATATCCTGAGTGATGTGCTGTATAATTATCGCCCGCGTGTAAGATATGTCATGAGCAGTCCTTCTCCGTGCGCAAATCAATTTGTTTTCTTAAGTGATCTTGGTCTTTTAAATTATTTGCCATCCTTGTGCATTTTTGGAGTTGTTTTTGGCGACCATCTTCACTTTTCTTATGAGTTTTACAAAATATATCCCCAGAGTGAAAAATGTCTCGCCCTTGGACTCGCTCCATGCCTACTCCGCCAGAGGAAAATTATGACACTCAACCAGGCAACAATTTCACACAAGGGCAGTCGAGTCAACAGGGTAGTGAAACAGCACTTTCCCAAATGTGCCGCCTTTATGAACAGAGTCAACAACAACATCGTGAAATGATGAACCAAGTCATCAACATGGGAAATCACCATGGACAGTATCAGCAGCATTCCAAGTTATCTGAGCTACAAAAGACGCGTCCCCAAACATTTTCTCATACTGACAAGCCTCTTGAAGCCGAGGACTGGCTTCGAGATATGGAAAGGAAATTAATTATTGCAAAATGTTCAGACCCCGAAAAGGTATTGTATGCTCCGCACTATCTCACAGGAGCAGCCGCATCATGGTGGGAAAATTTTCTGCACATGCATCCCAACGAAAATGACATAACCTGGGATGACTTCAAGGAAGGTTTCCGTGGTGCACACATTCCTAAGAGCATTATGAAAATCAAGAAGAGAGAGTTCGATGACCTCAAACAAAGGAACATGACAGTGTCAGATTACAACGGTCAATTTACTCTATTGTCTCGCTACGCCAATGAGGAGCGTATGACTGAAAGTAAGAAGATGGAGAAATTCCTTGACGGTCTGGCGCCCGCGCTTAAATGCCAACTAGTCGTGCACACTTTTCCAGATTTCAAAACTCTGGTGGACAAAGCGATTACTCTGGAAAATGAGAGACGCAGCCTGGAAGATATCTGCAAGCGAAAAAGGGACCAGACCAACCATGCTCGCAATCACTGAAGCAGGACAGATTTCCAAAAGGGTGGGACGCACAAATCCTCATCCAACGTCTCACGCCCAATCAAGAATTTTCATGCAAGGGACAAGGAGTTCACATATCGCCCCGGCGTTACGTGTTACGCCTGTGGAGAGGAAGGACACTATGCCAAACAGTGTCCCAAGCCTAGAAACTCAACCCCAAAGCCAAACAACGGCGGCAATAATTTAGCGCCCAAGCGAAACAATTTCAATCCCAGCAACAACCACAGGAAGGGTCATCTGAACCACGTAACCAAAGAGAAGGCACAAAATGCTCCGGATATCGTACTCGGTACGTTTCCTGTCAACACAATACCTGCAATGGTTTTGTTTGATTCTGGAGCTTCTCACTCTTTCATTTCGAAAAGTTTTGCTTTGCAAAATAATTTTTCGATGCTTCCTTTGGAGAAATCCATGATCATCAAGTCCCCTGGGATTCAGCAAGTCACTCGGAATTACTGTCAGGATGTGGTCATTGAGTTCGAAGGATTGGAGTTTCATGCCAATCTTATTGTACTGGAAAACAAAGGACTGGATGTCATCCTAGGGATGGACTGACTGACCACCAACAAGGGTTTTATTGACTGTTTCAACCGGACCGTAATCCTCACGCACCACCACGAGAAGACAATAAGAGTGTCAGCCAAGGAAGGAAAAATACCCCGGCAACTGAGATTGAATAAGGTGGACGTTTCTGAGCTAAACAAGGTTCCAGTAGTGTGTGAATTTCCAGACGTATTCCCTGAAGAGCTACCAGGCATGCCACCAGACCGAGAGATAGAGTTCAGCATTGAGCTCGCACCAGGAACCACCGCCATATACAAGAAACCATATCGAATGGCACCGTCCGAGTTGATTGAATTGAAGAAACAAATAAAAGAATTGCTAGGAAAAGGATACATTCGAGCCAGCTCCTCACCTTGGGGATCACCAATTCTATTTGCCAAAAAGAAGGATGGAACACTGAGATTGTGTATTGACTATCGAGCACTTAACATGGTCACAGTCAAGAACAAATACCCGATGCCACGGATAAATGATTTGTTTGATCAACTTGCTCAGGCCAAGGTATTCTCAAAAATTGACTTAAGGTCTGGATACCATCAATTAAAGGTGCGAACGGAAGATATCCCCAAAACAACCTTCACCTCCAGATATGGACTGTATGAGTTCACGGTAATGCCATTTGGATTAACTAATGCCCCTGCATATTTTGTTCACCTCATGAACAAAGTATTTATGAAGTTTATGGACAAGTTCGTTGTTGTATTCATCGACGACATTCTGGTATACTCCAAGACACCAGAAGAGCACGCAGAACATCTCAGGATTGTGCTAGGAGAACTCACGAAACACCAATTGTATGCCAAGTTCAGCAAGTGCGAAATTTGGCTAAGACAAGTAGGCTTTCTAGGCCACGTACTAACCCAAGACGGTATCGCAGTGGACCCGGAGAAAGTCAAGGCCATACTTGGCTGGAAGTCGCCGGCGAGCGTAACAGACATACGTAGTTTCTTGGGAATGGCGGGTTATTACCGCAGATTTATTGAAGGATTCTCCACCATAGCCAAGCCTATGACGCAGTTACTCAAAAAAGACAAGAAGTTTGAATGGACAGAAGCCTGCGAAAAAAGTTTCCAAGAGCTAAAGCGGAAATTAACAACAGCACCAGTATTAATTGTGCCAGACATACACAAAACTTTTGAAGTGTTTTGTGACGCGTCCAGAAAGGGTCTCGGATGCGTGTTGATGCAAGAAGGCAAGGTTGTCGCCTATGCTTCAAGGCAACTTCGCAAGCATGAGGAAAATGATCCCACTCATGACTTAGAAATGGCAGCAGTCATTCATGCACTCAAGGAATGGAGGCATTTCTTACTTGGGAATCGATGTGAAATATATACGGATCATAAAAGTCTCAAATATATTTTCACGCAGCCAGAACTAAATTTACGGCAACGACGCTGGTTGGAATTGGTAAAGGATTATGATGTTGGTATCCACTACCATCCAGGCAAAGCAAATGTAGTGGCCGATGCTCTTAGTCGGAACCCCAGCTCCGACGAAAACAGTCTGCAAAGCTTGAGTCCCGAATTCCAACAAGAATTTGCCAAACTCAACTTGATAATGGTAGCAAAAGGCACCATATCAAACTTGGAAATACAACCCGACCTTGTGGAGGGAATTAAAGAAGCTCAGCCTGGTCACCCCAGCATCGAAGGCATCAAAAGGAAGGTAAGTATGGGCAAGGCCTCGGCATTCGTCATAGACGATGGAGGAATATTATGGTACGGAGACAGACTCTGCGTACCCAATATAAAGGACCTCAAACAGCAAATCCTAGCTGAAGCCCACACCGCCCCGTACTCGATCCACCCTGGAGGAACCAAGATGTATAAAGATATTCAGGAAAGATTTTGGTGGCACGGTATGAAGAGGGACATAGCCACCTTCATTGCATGTTGCGACTCGTGTCAACGCATAAAAGCTGAGCATCAGAGGCCAGCCGGACTACTCAACCGAACAAAATACCTGAGTGGAAATGGGATGAAATAGGGATGGATTTCATTGTCGGACTACCTCGGTCACGACATGGGAATGATACCATATGGGTCATCACCGACAGGTTAACCGAGGTGGCACATTTCATTCCAGTGAAGACAACCTACAACGCTCAGAGGCTTGCCAGGATCTATCTCTCCCGTATAGTTTGTCTACACGGTGTCCCGAAGACCATAATATCCGACAGGGGCACTCACTTCGTCTCGAGATTTTGGAAGCATTTACAACAGGCTCTGGGAACTCAACTAGCCTTCAGTACAGCATACCACCCACAAACTGATGGACAAACGGAACGCGTAAACCAGGTTTTAGAAGACATGCTGAGGGCATGTGTCCTCACATATGGAACCAGTTGGGAAGAAAGCCTGCCATACGCCGAGTTCGCGTACAACAATAGCTACCAGGCCAGCCTGCAAATGGCACCATTTCAGGCTTTATACGGACGGAGATGGCGTACCCCGTTAAATTGGTCAGAGACCGGAGACAGCCGCATCTTCGGACCAGACATGCTCAGAGAAGCCGAGGAAAAATTCAAGCTAATCAAAGACCGACTTAAGACCGCTCAAAGTCGACAGAAGAGTTATTATGATCAGAAACATCGTAGGGTCAGCTTCAAGCCCGGTGAGTTCGTATACCTGAGAGTATCTCCTATGAGAGGATTGCAACGATTCAAGATTAAAGGGAAGCTAGCACCAAGATTCATTGGACCATTCTGTATAATGGCGCGAAGAGGCACGGTAGCCTACCAGCTAGACTTACCCGAGGAATTATCCGATGTCCACGACGTGTTCCACGTCTCGCAATTGAGGAAGTGCGTAAGCAACCCAGAGAAACAAGTATCCCATGAGAGCATTGACGTGCAGCCAGACCTCACTTATCGGGAACGTCCAGTAAGAATATTAGAGGGGGGCTTGGTCATATCTGAACCATAGCTACACCTCTTGATCGGTTTGAAACGACAAAGGGATATCACTAGGGGGCTTGGTTGTTATCACACCACAGCTACACCTCTTGATAGGCGTTTACCCAGAAAGGAAATTATGTGGGGCCAAAGAGAGTGTTGCACAAAGCACAAACTCAAACATGGGCACCCACGGATCACAACTCACAAAGTTACTTGGGGGCTCTTTGTGCAAGCAACAAAGAGTTTGAAAGGACCCTCGTAATTGGCTATCAAGCCACGGCTTGGAAGCCTGGTGTATTCACCTAAAAACCCGAGTTAACCTGCCTTCATCAAGTAAGCCACTCCTGTCCAGGTAATCCTGGTATGACCCATCGAACATTTGACATGTCAATCTTTTATAGACCCTGAACTTGTTAAAGTTAAAACAATGATTGGTTAATTGGATGCCCATCTTAAAAGGCTTTGTTAAATGGTTTAACTCAGAGGCCTGGCAGCCCATGAAAAGCCTCGATTTGGAGCCTGGCAGCTCGTAAAAAGCCTTGCATATTTTCCTGTTTGAGTTTTGTTTGTTGAAATTCATAAGTATTTTTTTGATAAACTGGTGTCCTTGACCCGGCTTGCTTCTCAACTACAAGTTGTTGACACATGATCAGTTATAAACTGGTGTTTATTGACCCGGTCTAGTTTGACTAAATCACTAGTGTTATAAAGAAAACCCGGTAGTTATCCCGGTCCGGTTTAATATATAAACCAGTAGTATAGAGATGAGGTTATCAACACTCCGGATTGGTATTAACACCTTTGCCGCATACACCGTTGGTCAACCAATGAGGTATGTTATGTATACTGCTTTTTGTACAAACACTTTGATTATTTCATCTATGTCCTGTACACTTCCTGGATATATTGACCAGTCTAGCGGTAAACCGCTAGACACTTTTAAGTTGTTAAACCCAGGAACACAATTCATCATGGGTTATGCATAAATATATCCCAAAGGGTGGCACAAGTTGTCATGAGGCATTACAAAACATGCTCGATGACATGGCAAATAAAGGAGTTTTTAGCTATCCTATTACAAGAAGCCTTCAAAGTGGCTCCAATGGCATAATTGTTTTTCACAAGATCGGCACACGATGGACAGTAAACCGACAACGGTTTAGGATGCTTCGTCTGGACAGTTTGATGGTTGAGGGTCAGTTGGTGTGGGCACTTCTTCATCCCTCCCCAGACGCTGGAAATCAACCGTTGACCAATCGATTCCAGTTAAAGTTTGAAACACTGCTTCTTGATGGATAAGATTGGAGGGGTTAATATCAGGAGCATAAGTGTGCTTATGAATCGGAGGCACAAGTTCTTCAACTTCATGGATGTCGGCCGGCTGCCTCTTCCCCTCCGCATTGTAAAACGGTTGAAAATGGGACAAATCTGTATCATCGGCCAACTTGCTGGCTGCTGGCCGCATCTGTTTGGTCAGCCGCCGGAGATCATCATTGTCAAAGTTGGAACCATCTTCTTTAACACCTGGGTATCCTTTGATGATGTCTTCTGCTTCAAGATCTGGAATCCAGGCTTTTGCTCGAATAAGTGCAGTTAAAGCTCCGGCTCTCGCAGCCGCTTTCTTCAACTCGGCGATGCGGGCTGGTAACATGGCCAACTTCTCAAGAGTTTCTTTAATCAAAGTTGGAGCCGGTTTGTTATAAGCTGTCGTGCAAATAGCCCGTAGACCCAGAGTACAGCTGTTCAATCAATGTGTACGCCGCTTTGAGTCTCATCCGCATATCTGTGCCAAGATGAGCGATCCGGGTACCTGTCAAAGATTTTATCAACATTTTGGTCAGTTATAAGGTTCATCAACTTATGCAACACACATAAAGCAGGTAGTTACCAAAGATAGCAGAGGTCATATCATTGATTTGGTGTTTCAAACCGGCTAGTTCATCTACCACTGGCTTCAGGGCTGCCTCGGCGTCTACAGCTCTTTTGGTTAAACCGGATTTCTCGGTTTCCCAGTCAGCACGATCTTTGAAAGATTCTTTCAACTTTTCCATCATGTCCAGGGCTTGGGTCAGCTCTTCTTTGGCTTTTTCAGCCTCGGCTTGTTGTGACTTCACATTCTCTTGCAAGTCAGAATTTCGGGCATCTTTGCTTCTCAGCTCAGCCTGCCACGTTGAAGGTATGTTAAACAAACAGTATATATATATATATGTGTGTTAAGTACAAAGCGTATAACAAAGTTATGCACTTCATACTTGGGGGCTAATGCCTATTTGCTCTTAAGTACTACACTTTATACAAGTCTCCAGAACAATGCAAGCATTATCCTTGACACTTGGGGGCTAATGTGCGTTTGTTCTAAAACGGATGTGTGGATTAAAAACCAGATTAACTTGCCAAGTTAAACCGGCCTTTGGGGGCTATGCTGCAGAAAGTCATCTAATTATTTCAAGATGAGTCTTATCTATTGTTAGAGACCTGCCATTGCAAGGATTAATGATGAGATGCTTAAAGTGTTATAAAAACCCGGTTTATGATTAACAATCATAAAACGACCCTTGGGGGCTACTTGGGATAGTATTTCAGCTATAAATCAATAAAAAAGGGAAAGGAATTTACCTCATATCGCTCTTTCATCAAGTTCACCAAGCCGGCTTCACAATCCCCGTTTGAGTGCAGACGGTTCAAGAAGCCAGAATGGAGCTCATCAGCGTTAAGATTAGCATAGTTGGATAAATCGCTGCTCCATTTACCTTTCTCCCTGGCAGCTTGCTCTTCTTTGGCACTGTGTTGAGCCAAAATGAAGGGATGGCTGTGACACTCCAAAAATTCTAATTTGGTTTTCTTCAAAAACTTTGTTGGATTTTTAAAAGAGAGCATTTAAAAATTTCTTTTCCAGAAATCCTTCCTCTTAAAAAACTTCCTTTTCTTTGGTAAGGATTTTTATGTTTCTTCAAACTATGGTGTTTGATCATTCAAAACTTCCTCTGTTGGTTCCCTTCTCAAATTATTTTTTTGGGAGTTTAGTCTTTTTCTTTTAAAAAAGAAACTCTATGAAAATTGGGGATTTTCATATCTTGAAACCCCCCCTATGACCTTGTATTTTGCCCATGTGGTAAAAGCTCTCAAAATCCTTTCCTCCTCCTTGTAATCAACCTTAGTTCTCTGTCCCAACTAATCCAAACAAGTTTTGGATTTTATTCTAATTATTTTTCCTCTCAAATCATTTCTGTCAATTATTTGGAGCCTGAGTGTTTTTCAAAGCAAGTACCCTATTTCATTTGAGTTTTGACCTCTAACCAACTCCTATGGATTGTCCTTAGCATCCACAACCTAGAACCATCTTGATCCACTCCTCCTCTTTTCAAAATTTTCAAATTTCAGCCTCTGCAAGTTTGGACCAGATTTGCCAAATTTGGTGAAATTCATATCTATACTTCTCCAAAAATTCCACCAAAATTCAGGCAGCCTACTGGAGCAATGAGTAGCCACTCCACCAAAAATCAGCTCAAGGAAAAATCCCTAGAGGCCAAATTCATTCTGTCGAACACTTGGCGTGCATTGTTTTTGTTCATGTTCAGTAAATTCAGAATTTGCAGTGTCGTTCTCCGTTAGAGATTCAGTCACATGTCCACAGTGCCCTTGGCACGTTCCTCGCCGCCTCTTCCTCTTGTCTGGAGCACCGCACGCGCGCTTGGCGCCATCCTGGCGTCGGTAGCACCCTGGCCCGCCTGCGCCGGCGTGTCTTGCGGCGGCCGAACCACCGTAGCGGCCGACAGGGAGCAGAACGGCGGCTCAACGCCGTTCGGCGCCGCCCAACGCTTCTCTGCCCTCCGCGTGGCTCATGCACGCCAGCGCAGCCCCGCAGCACCGTCGCCGTGGCCCGGCAAGCACAGAACGTGCTCTCTGCCGCCGACGGACCCGCGCCGTCCCGTTCCGACCAAAACTGCCCTAAGCTTCTAATCCAAGTCCGTTTAGCGTCTGAATGGAACCAGTGGACCTCCACATTGATGCCCAACCTCCTAAACTCCCCGACCAAGCATTGCGCCGCCGTAATCCATCGCCGGAGATCCCCGTTCACGGCCACCGCCTCGGATCGCCTATAAAAGGAGACCCCGAGCTCGCCCTCGAGCACGCACCACCACTACACCCCACAAACACCCCGCCAGGCCACTAGGAGGACCTCGAAGAGGTCTCCTCCCCCGACTCCGGCCGCCTCGTTCCACCTCGGCCTCCATCTCGATTCGGTCCGGTGAGGCCATCTCCGGCGCCCAAACCTTGTCAGTAGCATCCTCGAGCACCCAGTGAGCTAACCCACGCGTCAATTTGACCTTCGTAGCTCTCCCCGACGAGATCCATCTCCACCCGAGCCGCCGTCCGCCGGAGCAAGGCTCGCCGTCGACGTGGTACTCGACGACGACCACCACCACCACCATCCGACGCGGAAGGGCGCCCTGATCACGGAGGTACTCTCCGATCCCCCTACCTCGCCGTGGATCGCCGCCGGCGACCACCGCGGCTCTCGGGCGCCGACGAGCTTCGTCCCCCGTTTGAATATTTAAACCTGACGGGTGGGACACGCCAGTCAGCCTCTCAGTTCTTTTTACACGAATCGTTTTCTGAAAATGCCTTCGGGCGAAATACGCTTTCCCCTCTGGGCTGGCGTATTCGAGACTGGATCATTTTCTGTTTTTATAAGCTAGCCCCTGGAAACTTTCTGTTTCATTACAGATGAGTCCCTGGACAAAAACCCTTATAACTTTTAAACAGAAAAGTATTTTTAATTGATTCTTTTTCTGTTCTCTTTAAAATTTTGTCTAGTTTTTTATCAGATTTATTCGAAAAATATTTGGAATACTTTTGTGCACCTCTCGGTATTTACGTTAGCACGTGTGTTTTCTTTATATCGTAGATATCGAAGGAGGTGACGGAGCCGCGAACTTCACCGAGCTAGGCTCCGACTACTCTGAACCAGGCAAGCATGTTTGAACTTTTGATATGATGAGTGTCTTGGCATGTTTTGCATTTAGTTAGTTTCATGGCATGTTGATGAGCATACCGATGAACGTTATTTTCATGCATTGTTGAGGTAAGTGAGCTCGATGATCCATAGGTGGATGGATGTGAGTATGAATGGCCATGTGTTGGCATGAGGATGGGTAAGATGGCAGTGTTGTAGCATGCCAGTCTTATGCCAGACTATATGACTACAGTGTCAAACCGTATCGGTCCAGTTCCTCCCATTTCCTTCCTTGTACTACCACATGTTTTCCGCAAGGAATATGGATTAGTAAGTTGCAAACCGCTTTCCTGGTACACACCAAAAGGAGAGGCCGGGATGATGGTTCCATGGCCCTGGATTAAAGCCAGTCATCCGGTCAGGGGGCATGGGTGTTTCCGGTTGGGACCGAGAGGGGGGCACCCCTTAGAGCGCGCGTATATAAATTTGATCCCATGCTATTCGAGATTGTGATCTCCCCGTCTCAAAAGTTTTTCTCAGACGATGTCTAGGGTGAGTCCTGGCATCGAGAGGTAGGATGGGTGTGTACTGGTTAGCTGTGTTTTCTTCCGAAATACCGTAAATGGAACTAGTCCTTCGCGACTACGGAAATCCGTTAACTGTGGGAAATTTTTGTACAAACTCTGCAGAGTCATAAATCTCCAAATCATCTTATCCATATCCAAATTTTGCGCTAACTTATTCTGACAAGTGCCAGTTTTGGTGACAGATACTCCGGTGAATCACATGAGTGCTGAGTCCAGTTAAATGTTTATTCCTGTGGATGAACTAACCCATTTATTATCATGAATTGAATATTTATTATGAGTATTATTTACTTGTGAATAAAAGCCCTTTCTGTGATGTCGCTCAGACGTCCGACTGTGGCATTTCTTTTAAAGCCCTTTCTGTGATGTCGCTCAGACGTCCGACTGTGGCATTTCTTTTAAAGCCCTTTTTGTGATGTCGCTCAGACGTCCGACTGTGGCATTTCTTTTAAAGCCCTTTCTGTGATGTCGCTCAAACGTCCGACTGTGGCATTTCTTTTAAAGCCCTTTCTGTGATGTCGCTCAGACGTTCGACTGTGGCATTTTTTTAAAGCCCTTTCTGTGATGTCGCTCAGACGTCCGACTGTGGCATTTCTTTTAAAGCCCTTTCTGTGATGTCGCTTAGACGTCCGACTGTGGCATTTCTTTTAAAGCCCTTTCCGTGATGTCGCTCAGACGTCCGACTGTGGCATTTCTTTTAAAAGCCCTTTATGTGGTGTCGCTAAGACGCCCGACTGTGGCATGATTTTCTGTTATTATTTGTTCACCTTTTGAGGCGTCGCTTCAGACACCCGATCGGTTTTCATTTATATTTTGTTGGGATTTCAGGCGGACTACCGCCGTTTCCCTTGTAGTTACTTTGTGATGCAAATTTTTGAATGTGCATTGGAAAAATTAATCATGACGCATTCATGCATGCATTTGTTATATCTTACGTCCGAACTGTCTTGCGAGTACTTTCAAAGTACTCACTGGCTTGTTGATTTGGCCAGATGCTGACGAAGGCGATCTCATGGATGAAGAGTTTGATAGCGAGTCCGACGCCTAGAGGATTCCCAGTCAGTCTCGTGCGACCCTGGATTTGGTCACTGTATTATATCCGCTTCCGCAACTCGAATAACATTCATCGAGCCTCACCTCGACGCTCGATGAGATGCCAGTCTGAGAGTCATGTTATCACACTCCCCACTATGTTATTCCACCATCACTTTATCCTCGAGTCAGTAGTATGCCACCACACCATTGTGTTAAATCCGCCATTATGTATAATTATTGGCGCGCTTGTAATAATTTGTTGAGCAGCCCTAGCTCAACCCTGTAATATATTCTATGCTACTGGCTTATTATATCAAGAACTTGTCTACCGGTGAGGAGGATTTCTCTCATGCTGGACTCAAAAGATTGGTTTTTCAATAAATATTTTTATTGGAAAACCGGTCGTGACAATGGCCAGGAGAGCTGTGGCCCATTCCAGTAATAATAACGTCATCACCTTGGCCTTCAGGATTTTTGGTTGATGATATTGGAATTTCAGCATCTTTCACCGGACTAGCCCGGTTTGGTTCTGCCGGTTCAGCATCAGGCGCGGCAGGATCAGCGTCTGCAGGTTCATCAGTATTTTGGCCTTCAAGGGGCGGGTTATCAGAAGCAGCTTCAGGATGAGGGCTTTCCGGTTCATGAGTTTGTTCCGGTTCACCTCTTGGTTCTTCTTCTTCGGCGACCGGATCTTCGAGTAGATTGGTGGTTCGAGCTTTCTTACTGGGTCTGGCTTTGGCCCTGCAAACAGAATAAAAGAGGATTAACATCCTATTCAAAGGATTTATGACGCATTGAAAGGAAAGGGTTTTACAACTCAGCCGGCCACAGTTTTCAAAGGGGGAGTTGAGTTGCTGTCGATTCACCAGAAGATGAAGGAGGTGTCACCTGATAATTTGAATCAGACGAATTAAGAGGTTGTCTGAAATAACCTGCCTTGGGGTAAGAATGGTCAGAAGTAGGAGAGACCTCAGACTGGCGCTTCCAAATCGTAGTATCAGGTAAACCGGCTGAAGTCACCTGAGGAAGATCATTGTTAATGAGATGCATGAAAAGAGAGCCAAGTGAGTCAAGTTCTACCTCAACTTCTGGATCATCAGTGTCATCATCAAGCTCCATATTAATCCGGTCACCGTTTTCTGTTTTGACGTCCGTTTACCGCTTTGGTCTTTGGGCGGGATGGCTTGACCGCTTTGTCTCTAGTCGGCTTTGCCGCTTTCTCTACGGTTTTGCGTTTCCAGAAGGGGTCATATCCCTATATACAAAGAAGAAGGATTACAGGTTGCATAAGCTAAAAATATTAGAGATGAGGGGGAAATATAATGCTTACAGCAGGCGGTTTGTTTTTGACGTAGAAGGGACTCAGACCGGTTTGACTACAGATCAGTTCTGATTCATTCAGAATCTTCTTTACACCTTCAGTGACTTCTTCCTCAGATAATTGGATGTTGCAATGGCATTGAGGGTCGTCAACCTTGCCGGTATATTCACACATTAAACCGGGACGCTGACTTAGCGGCAAGATACTCCAGGATATCCAACATCGCACAAAGTCCACGCCTGTTAAACTGTTCGCCATAAAGGCCCAGAGTTTGGCGAGTTGAGGAGCGTATTTTGCCCTTTCTGAAGAGCTCAGGCGTTGTGGCATTGGGTGAGTGTTGGATAGTCTGTGATCACGAAAGCCAGGGAGGGGATTTTCATCTTCAGGAAAAGTGTCTCTGCAATAAAACCAAGTTTGGTTCCATTCCTTTGGGTGCCTATGATGTTTGGCATGAGGAAATTCAAATTCTTTCTGCTTTTGAATCGAGACACCACCAAGTTCTGTGTTCGGTCCATTTACAAACTCTGTGCGCCGGTTTAAGTGGAAGAAATCCCGGAACAGTTCTGCAGTTGGTTCTTCTTGTAAATATACTTCACAGAAGACCTGGAAGTTGCATAAATTGGAGACCGAGTTGGGACCGATATCTTGCGGATGAAGTTCGAAGCTCGCAAGCACATCTCGGTAAAACTTTGACCCTGGCGGTTTGACGCCACGGCCTATGTGATCAACAAAGACCACCACCTCGCCCTGCCTTGGGGTCGGAGGATTTTCTGTTTCGGGAACTCGCCATTTGATTTCAGTTTTCTTAGGTAGGGAGCCGATGCTAACCATCTCATTCAACTGAGTCTCAGTAACCCGGGAACGAGCCCAGTTGCAGGCAGTGAATTGTTTGGCCATTGCGAAACAAACAAGCTGAAAATGAAAGGCCGGTTTATAAATCACGCATGATTATATGCACGATACAATGGAGTTAGAGACATACTGATAGAGGACATGGCATAAACCGGAGATCAATGCAATAACGCATAAAAGGTAATACCACGACAGGGGTACTCAGACACTGTTAAACCGGAATATAATTATGGAGACAAAAGGTTCTTCCGATTTATCAGAGGGCTAATGGTATAGATTGATTATGCAAAGTTAAACTGCTTATGATGGTGTGAGGAGAAACAGATTTCACAGAGATGTATAAATATTCCGGATCTAAAATAAGACAGAAAAGCAAAATATTTCAAACTAAAGAGGGTAAGACCCGAAACAGTTTATGAAGGACTGCTGCAGTTTTTTGCGTATAAGGATTTGTGAGGGTAACAAAAGATTCATCACGGCAAGGGATATGATAAAGTACGAAGTAGTCATCTATGGGCCAAGGAAGAACAACGCTATAAGCTCTGACAAACCTCAAGAACAGCGAGGAAACCCTAATGGATCTAGGAAAGAAGGGGGAAAGGACTTACTACGACCACGGAAGCCGCAGAAAGGGCGCTGTGGAACTCTGGTGCGAACAGGTTGATGCAGCGGCCGACGACAAAGCAGAGACGAGGTTCGAAGATGACGGCGGCGCTCGAGTGCGGGGTCATCGAGAGGAAGAAGAAGAGATGAATGGGTAGCGGAAAGAAAAGAAAGGGGTCCTCTGCCCCTATTTATAAGGCGAAGCGGTAAAACGGCAACTGCGGGAATCGAGGACCCAAAAAATGGATAAGTTAGTAAAGGTGTCGCCTCGGTGACTGAATACACATTAAATGAAGGTAATCTCCGACGTCGACGGATGGATGACGTCAGGGTGGTTTATCATAATTTGGAAGTATGACGTCACGGCGGTTTACAGGATCAAGGTGTGTCGGTGGGAACGACACCTATGGGATCACAAGAATCCCTACTACGGTTGCGGGGCGCGGGGTCATGAGAAGAGCGGATCAAACAGATAGCACATGGTTCGTTTATCCAGGTTCGGGCCGCGAGGATGCGTAAAACCCTACTCCTGCTTTGGTGGATTGTATATCTGTGTTCTTGAGCTAGCTATGGGGCGTGAGGAGCTCCAAAAAGCCGAATCCTCCTCCTGGTCGCCTCGGGCCTCCTTTTATAGGAAAGGGGTTGCCATAGTGGCACACAGGAGGTGGAAAGGGTACAGTGATGTGAGGTTATCCCTTGCATTACATGACAAGGCACATTTAATGCGTCTTGCCCTGGTGTCCCTGCTTTATCGGGGACGGGGGAGAGCCCTATCTCGTCCGTCGCCGCTCCCTCTCGTGTCGACACGCGCCCTGGCCAGCGGCGCCCGCGGTGCCATGTAGGCAGGCACGCAGCTGAGGTGGCGCAGTGGTGGGTCTCCATGAAGATCCGCATGCCGCCACGCAGGTGCTGCCCAGCTGGTTGGGTCGGCAGCTGCATGCGAATGGCGGTGGAGGTTTGACTGGCATGGGCCTGATGGTGGCCCTACGGGTGTTCTTGGCAAGGGCCTTGCCGAGGCCCCGGCAAGGGTCTTGCCGTGGCACCTGCTGTCATCCCCGGCAAGGCTCTTGCCGGGGGCCTTGTGGTCCTCCTTGGCTGGGGTCCCGCCAAGGATCATCATCTTCTAAAGGGTGTATCTGATCTTGAATGTCTTCACAAAGATCTGCATGCCACCACGGGGATGTCTCCCGAATCCTTGCCCCATGGGGGCAGTGGACTCAAGGGTGACTCACTCCGTAGGTGTGGGGCGAGCTGCCACAGCAAGGGTCTTGCCAGGTTTGCTAAAACCGCCTCCCGGCAAGGAACTTGCCGGGGGGTGTCCGCTTCGTCCTCTTTGCTCTTTGTGGTCTTGGTCTTGGCGTCGTTCTGCTGCTCCTGAGCTTCGGCCTTACCTTGGCTCACCTCCCTTGCCTTGCTCAGTGTGGTGGTGCCCGTGGCTCAGACTGCCCGTGCACAGTTATAGGGGTACAAAAAGTGTACCCCTCTTTTTGTACACCGACAGGAGCCCCCGGGCCTGGGCCACACATAAGCGCAATCGCGTCGTTGGGTTAGGCCCAAAAACGGTGCGTGGGCAGGCGGGGCGGTTTTTACCGCGGTAAGTCTCTTCGCGCGCTGTGCTTCCCACGCTTCCTGCGCGTGGCGCGGCGTGGGGAGGCGTGTGTGACGTGGGCGGCATGCGTGGGGCTGAGCTCTGCATGCATGCATCACGTTGTAGTAAAGGGGGCGGTTCGCGCCCTCCCCATAAACGGAGGGAGGCGTGGAGGAGCGGCCCATTTACTGAACGGGGCCGAGGCGTGGTCTTCAAGGCGTCCACTCTACGATCACGGGGTGGGGAGAGGTCCCCTCACCCGTCGCCTCGGTCCTGCACGCCTGCCACGTGGCTCTCATGCGCTTGGGGTGGCGAACGGTGGAGGCAGGAAACCGGGCCGCCGCGGGCTGGGGCGGCGGGTCGGTCCCAGTTCCCTGCGCCTTCTGCGTCTTGATTGGCTGAGCGGGGCGGCCGAGCCCCCACCCCGTTCCTTTATAAAGAGCGGGAGGGGGGATGGCATCCCGCATTCCTTCATCTCCTCCTTCCTTCAGCTTCTGCTCCCCTCTTCCATCCGCCATGGAGAGAGGGAATCCTGGTCCTTCAACGGTGGCGGCGAGGGTCGCCGCTCGACAACACGTCCCTCCTTCTCCTGCACCCGTGGTGGCAGAGCCAGCCGCGAGGGGAAGGGGGAGGGGGCGAGGCCGTGGGCGAGGCCGAGGCACTCGGGGAAGAGGAGGACGGGGCGGCGCGCTGGCCTCGCCTCCGCCAGCAGTTCCTCCCCCCATGGAGGGCCACGTTGGGGATGACCCTTGCGAGTTCTTCGTCAGGCTGCGCCGGCAGCCTCGCCGTCGCCTTCGTCTCCCGACTCCATTCACGCGGGAGATGGAGCTGGATCCGCCGGAGTCGTTGTGGCTGCACATGAGGGGCTGCGGGATCAGTGGCACGTGGGCCCACGTCGACTTCCCCGCCCCTCACGTGATGTATCTCCGTTGGGGATGGAAGACGTTTGCCCATATCCAACGCTTGACGGAGGGGCTCACTCTCCTTTTTAAGCTGATGGAGGGTGGCCTTCTCTCCATCAAGGTCTTGGGGTGCTTTGGGACCCGTGCAAGGTGCTGCGTGGAGAGCTCTTCTGATAGTGAAGACTCCTCCTCGGGTGGGAGTGACGAGGAGGACAGCGGCAGCGACGATGAGGGTAGTAGGCGGCAGGATGATGGGTCCGATTAGGTGTCGGGTGCCGCTCCGTGCGGCACCGGCGACCCCATCATCCGCGTCGCCGGCTCCCTGACTTCTCGGGGTCGTCTCCTTGGGCGGCTGGCGTTGGGAGGCTGCGGAAGAGGAAGAGGGCGGGCGGCAAGGCCGTCAAGTCGGAGTACGCGGGCACCGACGCCTTTGACGCGTGCTGACGTCCCGTCGCCTCGTCTTCGAGCTCTGCTTCCGGCGCCGCCATCACCATCCAGCCTTTGGACGGCCACCAAGATGTTCTCTTGGTGTCTTCTGCCACCCGTAGCTTGCCTAGGCGCTCCTTTTGTCTCTTTCGCCTCCTTGACCTGCCTCATGAGGAGAGGGACAAGAAAGGGATTACAGGCACCTTATCTCTTTTTAGTTTGTAAGCCTTCGGGCCTTTGTTGAATTTAAAACTTGTAATCCCATCATTCATGTTTTTCATTCCCTATGGACTGTACCTGAGTGGAATGTTTTTAATGAAAAAGGGATGCTTGCCGGGTCATTTGTTTGTGGGTGGAACCCACGACAAGGAGTAAATCCTTGATATCTTCAAGATAAACATTTCCTTGCCCGGCAACAGGCCTTGTCGTCTCCCCACTTCGCTCGACCTTCCTCACGCCTTTAGCGGAGGCAGGGATGAGGCGGGTTCTGGCTCCTTGTTTCATCCTTTCGCTGCCGCGACTACGACCAAACATGGCCCCAGGAACGAGTCCTAGGGCCTAGAGTTATGGGAGCATGGTAGCTTAGGGGAAAACGAGGTTTCACATACCTCAGTCCATAATGGAATGCATGATAAGGGATGAAGAACTTATCTGAAGATGCAGCCCCCGGCAACCCTGGTTCGCCGTGGGTGAATCTTTGCTCTTGCAGCCCCCGGCAATGCTGGCTTGCCGGGGGCTAGATGCTGGTCTGTTCATCTTCTTTTCCTCCCCAAGTGGTTCGGCATGGATATACGTGTGTCCTGTGAACCAAAGAAGACAAAAGAAAGACAAAGAGACGCACACTCGACCTCTAAGCTAGGGGTTAGTGTTGGGGAACATAGTAATTTCAAAAAAATTCCTACGCACACGCAAGATCATGGTGATGCATAGCAACGAGGGGGAGAGTCTGATCTACGTACCCTTGTAGATCGCAACGGAAGCGTTGACACAACGTAGAGGAAGTAGTCGTACGTCTTCTTCCCGATCCGACCGATCCAAGCACCGTTACTCCGGCACCTCCGAGTTCTTAGCACACGTACAGCTCGATGACGATCCCCGGGCTCCGATCCAGCAAAGCTTCAGGGAGGAGTTCCGTCAGCACGACGGCGTGGTGACGATCTTGATGTACTACCGACGCAGGGCTTCGCCTAAGCACTGCAACAATATGATCGAGGTGGAATTTGGTGGCAGGGGGCACTGCACACGGCTAAGGAACGATCACCAAGGATCAACTTGTGTGTCATGGGGTGCCCCCGTGCCTCCGTATATAAAGGAGCAAGGGGGAGGGGCCGGCCGGCCTAGGAGGAGGCGCGCCAAGGGGAGTCCTACTCCCACCGGGAATAGGACTCCCTCCTTCCTTGTTGGAGTAGGAGAAGGGGAAAGAGGTGGAGAGGAATAAGGAAAAGGGGGCTGCGCCCCTTGTCCAATTCGGACCAGAGGGGGGGCGTAGGCTTCCTTCCTTTTGGCCTCTCTCCTCTATTCCCGTATGGCCCAATAAGGCCCATATACTCCCCGGCGAATTCCCGTAACTCTCCGGTACTCCGAAAAATACCCGAATCACTCGGAACCTTTCCGAAGTCCGAATATAGTCGTCCAATATATCGATCTTTACGTCTCAACCATTTCGAGACTCCTCGTCATGTCCCCGATCTCATCCGGGACACCGAACTCCTTCGGTACATCAAAACTCATAAACTCATAATATAACTGTCATCGAAACCTTAAGCGTGCGGACCCTACGGTTCGAGAACAATGTAGACATGACCGAGACATGTCTCTGGTCAATAACCAATAGCGGGACCTGGATGCCCATATTGGCTCCTACATATTCTACGAAGATCTTTATCGGTCAGACCGCATAACAACATACGTTGTTCCCTTTGTCATCGGTATGTTACTTGCCCGAGATTCGATCGTCGGTATCCAATACCTAGTTCAATCTCGTTACCAGCAAGTCTCTTTACTCGTTCCGTAATACATCATCTCGCAACTAACTCATTAGTCACAATGCTTGCAAGGCTTATGTGATGTGTATTACCGAGAGGGCCCAGAGATACCTCTCCGACAATCGGAGTGACAAATCCTAATCTCGAAATACGCCAACCCAACATCTACCTTTGGAGACACCTGTAGTACTCCTTTATAATCACCCAGTTACGTTGTGACGTTTGGTAGTACCCAAAGTGTTCCTCCGGTAAACGGGAGTTGCATAATCTCATAGTCATAGGAACATGTATAAGTCATGAAGAAAGCAATAGCAACATACTAAACGATCGGGTGCTAAGCTAATGGAATGGGTCATGTCAATCAGATCATTCAACTAATGATGTGACCTCGTTAATCAAATAACAACTCTTTTGTCTATGGTTAGGAAACATAACCATCTTTGATTAACGAGCTAGTCAAGTAGAGGCATACTGGTGACACTCTGTTTGTCTATGTATTCACACATGTATTATGTTTCTGGTTAATACAATTCTAGCATGAATAATAAACATTTATCATGATATAAGGAAATAAATAATAACTTTATTATTGCCTCTAGGGCATATTTCCTTCAGTCTCCCACTTGCACTAGAGTCAATAATCTAGATCACATCACCATGTGATTAACATCGATAGTTCACATCATCATGTGATTAACACCCATATTTCACATTGCCATGTGACCAATACCCAAAGGGTTTACTAGATTCAGTAATCTAGTTCACATCGCTATGTGATTAACACCCAAAGAGTACTAAGGTGTGATCATGTTTTGCTTGTGAGAGAATCTTAGTCAACGGGTCTGCCACATTCAGATCCACATGTATTATGCAAATTTCTATGTCAACAATGCTCTGCATGGAGCTACTCTAGCTAATTGCTCCCACTTTAAATATGTATCTAGACCGAGACTTAGAGTCATCTAGATTAGTGTCAAAACTTGCATCGGTGTAACCCTTTACGACGAGCCTTTTGTCACGTCCATAATCGAGAAACATATCCTTATTTCACTAAGGATAATTCTGACCGCTGTCCAGTGATCTACTCCTAGATCACTATTGTACTCCCTTGCCAAATCAGTGTAGGGTATACAATAGATCTGGTACACAACATGGCATACTTTATAGAACCTATGGCTGAGGCATAGGGAATGACTTTCATTCTCTTTCTATCTTCTGCCGTGGTCGGGCTTTGAGTCTTACTCAACTTCACACCTTGTACTACAGGCAAGAACTCTTTCTTTGACTGCTCCATTTTTGAACTACTTCAAAATCTTGTCAAGGTATGTACTCATTGAAAAAATACTTATCAAGTGTCTTGATCTATCTCTATAGATCTTGGAGCTCAATATGTAAGCAGCTTCACCGAAGTCTTTCTTTGAAAAACTCCTTTCAAACACTCCTTTATGCTTTACAGAATAATTCTACATTATTTCCGATCAACAATTCACATATACTTTATCAGAAATGCTGTAGTGCTCCCACTCACTTTCTTGTAAATACAGGCTTCACCGCAAGTCTGTATAGAACTATATGCTTTGATCAACTTATCAAAGCGTGTATTCCAACTCTGAGATGCTTGCACCAGTCCATAGATGAATCGCTGGAGCTTGCATATTTTGTTAGCACCTTTAGGATTGACAAAACCTACTGGTTGCATCATATACAACTCTTCTTTAAGAAATCCATTAAGGAATGCAGTTTTGTTTATCCATTTGCCAGATTTCATAAAATGCGGCAATTTCTAACATGATTCGGACAGACTTAAGCATAGATACGGGTGATAAACTCTCATTGTAGTCAACACTTTGAACTTGTCGAAAACCTTTTGCGACAATTCTAGCTTTGTAGATAGTAACACTACTATCAGCGTCCGTCTTCCTCTTGAAGATCCATTTATTCTCAATTGCTTGCTGATCATCGGGCAAGTCAACCAAAGTCCAAACTTTGTTCTCATACATGGATCATATCTCAGATTTCATGGCCTCAAACCATTTCGCGGAATCTGGGCTCATCATCGCTTCCTCATAGTTCGCAAGTTCGTCATGGTCTAGTAACATGACTTCCAGAACAGGATTACCGTACCACTCTGGTGCGGATCTCACTCTGGTTTACCTACGAGATTCGGTAGTAACTTGATCTGAAGTTACATGATCATCATCATTAGCTTCCTCACTAATTGGTGTAGGTGTCACAGAAACTGGTTTCTGTGATGTACTACTTTCCAATAAGGAAGAAGGTACAATTACCTTATCAAGTTTTCCACTTTCCTCCCACTCACTTCTTTCGAGAGAAACTCCTTTTATGGAAAGGATCCATTCTCGGCAACGAATATCTTGCCTTCGGATCTATGATAGAAGGTGTACCCAACAGTCTCCTTTTGGGTATCCTATGAAGACATATTTCTCCGATTTGGTTTTGAGCTTATCAGGATGAAACTTTTTCACATAAGCATCACAACCCCAAACTTTAAGAAACGACTACTTTGGTTTCTTGCTAAACCACAGTTCAGATTGTGTCGTCTCAACGGACTTAGATGGTGCCCCTTTTTTTTAACGTGAATGCAGCTGTCTCTAATGCATAACCCCAAAACGATAGTGGTAGATCGGTAAGAGACATCATAGATCGCACTGTATCTAATAAAGTACGATTATGACGTTCGGACACACCATTACACTATGGTGTTCCATGTGGCGTGAGTAGTGAAACTATTTCACATTGTTTTTAACTGAAGGCCAAACTCGTAACTCAAATACTCTTCTCTATGATCAGGTCATAGAAACTTTATTTTCTTGTTACGATGATTTTTTTCACTTCACTCTGAAATTCTTTGAACTTTTCAAATGTTTCAGACTTTATGTTTCATCAAGTAGATATACTCATATCTGCTCAAATCATCTGTGAAGATCAGAAAATAATGATACATGTCGCGAGCCTCAATATTCATCGGACCACATACATCAGTATGTATGATTTCCAACAAATCTGTTGCTCGCTCCATTGTTCCGAAGAACAGAGTCTTAGTCATCTTGCCCATGAGGCATGGTTCGCAAGCATCAACTGATTCATAAGCAAGTGATTCCAAAAGCCCATCAGCATGGAGTTTCTTCACGCGCTTTACACCAATATGACCTAAACGGCAGTGCTACAAATAAGTTGCACTATCATTATTAACTTTGCATCTTTTGGTTTCAATATTATGATTATGTGTATCACTACGATCGAGATCCAATGAACTATTTTCATTGGGTGTGTAACCATATAAGGTTTTATTCATATAAATAGAACAACAATTTATTCTCTTAAATGAATAACTGTATTACAATAAACATGATCAAATCATATTCATGCTCAACACAAACACCAAATAACACTTATTCAGGTTCAACACTAATCCCGAAAGTATAGGGAGTGTGCGATGATGATCATATCAATCTTGGAACCACTTCCAACACACATCGTCACTTCACCCTTAACTAGTCTCTGTTCATTCTGCAACTCCCGTTTCGAGTTACTAATCTTAGCAACTGAACAAGTATCAAATACTGAGGGGTTGCTATAAACATTAGTAAAGTACACATTAATAACATGTATATCAAATATACTTATGTTCACTTTGCCATCCTTCTTATCTGCCAATCACTTGGGGTAGTTCCGCTTCCAGTGACCAGTCCCTTTGCAATAGAAGCACTTAGTATCAGGCTTAGGATCAGACTTGGGCTTCTTCACTTGAGCAGCAACTTGCTTGCTGTTCTTTTTGAAGTTCCCCTTCTTCCCTTTGCCCTTTTCTTGAAACTAGTGATCTTGTCAACCATCAACACTTGATGTTTTTCTTGATTTCTACCTTCGTCAATTTCCGCATTACGAAGAGCTTGGGAGTCGTTTCCATTATCCCTTGCATATCATAGTTTATCACGAAGTTCTACTAACTTGGTGATGGTGACTAGAGAATTCTGTCAATCACTATCTTATCTGGAAGATTAACTCCCACTTGATTCAATTGATTGTAGTACTCAGACAATCTGGGCACATGCTCACTAGTTGAGCGATTCTCCTCCATCTTTTAGCTATAGAACTTTGTTGGAGACTTCATATCTCTCAACTCGGGTATTTGCTTGAAATATTAACTTCAACTCCTGGAACATCTCATATGGTCCATGACATTCAAAACGTCTTTGAAGTCCCGATTCTAAGCCATTAAGCATGGTGCACTAAACTATCAAGTAGTCATCATATTGAGCTAGCCAAACGTTCATAACGTCTGCATTTGCTCCTGCAATAGGTCTGTCACCTAGCGGTGCATCAAGGACATAATTCTTCTGTGCAGCAATGAGGATAAACCTCAGATCACGGATCCAATCCGTATCATTGCTACTAACATCTTTCAACACAATTTTCTCTAGGAACATATCAAAATAAACACAAGGAAGCAACAACGCGAGCTATCGATCTACAACATAATTTGCAAAATACTACCAGGACTAAGTTCATGATAAATTTAAGTTCAATTAATCATATTACTTAAGAACTCCCACTTAGATAGACATCCCTCTAATCCTCTAAGTGATCACGTGATCCAAATCAACTAAACCATGTCCGATCATCACGTGAGATGGAGTAGTTTCATCGGTAGACATCATTATGTTGATCATATCTACTATATGATTCACGCTCGACCTTTCGGTCTCCGTGTTCCGAGGCCATATCTGTATATGCTTGGCTCGTCAAGTATAACCTGAGCATTCCGCGTGTGCAACTGTTTTGCACCCGTTGTATTTGAACGTAGAGCCTATCACACCCGATCATCACGTGGTGTCTCAGCACGAAGAACTTTCGCAATGGTGCATACTCAGGGAGAACACTTATTGATAATTAGTGAGAGATCATCTTAAAATGCTACCGTCAAACTAAGCAAAATAAGATGTATAAAAGATAAACATCATATGCAATCAAAATATGTGACATGATATGGCCATCATCATCTTGCTTCTTTGATCTCCATCTCCAAAGTACTGTCATGATCTATATCGTTACTGGCATGACACCATGATCTCCATCATCTTGATCTATATCAATGTGTCGTCACGTGGTCGTCTTGCCAACACTTGCTCTTGCAACTATTGCTATCGCATAGCGATAAAGTAAAGCAATTATTGGGTGCTTGCATCTTATGCAATAGACAGACAACCATAAGGCTTTTGCCAATTGCCGATAAGTTCAACAAAACATGATCATCTTATATAACAACTTATAACTCATCACGTTTTGACCATATCACATCACAACATGCCCTGCAAAAACAAGTTAGACGTCCTCTACTTTGTTGTTGCAAATTTTACGTGGCTGCTACGGGCTTAAGCAAGAACCAATCTCACCTACGCATCAAACCCACAACGATAGTTTGTCAAATAGACTCCGTTTTAACCTTCGCAAGGACCGGGCGTAGCCATACTCGGTTCAACTAAAGTTGGAGAAACAGTCACCCGTAAGTCACCTATGTGCAAAGCACGTCGGGGAAACCGGTCTCGCGTAAGCGTACGCGTAATGTCGGTCCGGGCCGCTTCATCCAACAATACCGCCGAACAAAAGTATGACATGCTGGTAGGCAGTATGACTTATATCGCCCACAACTCACTTGTGTTCTACTCGTGCATATAACATCAAACCATAAAACCTAGGCTCTGATACCACTGTTGGGGAACGTAGTAATTTTAAAAAAAATCCTACGCACACGCAAGATCATGGTGATGCATAGCAACGAGGGGGAGAGTCTGATCTACGTACCCTTGTAGATCGCAACGGAAGCGTTGACACAACGTAGAGGAAGTAGTCGTACGTCTTCTTCCCGATCCGACCGATCCAAGCACCGTTACTCCGGCACCTCCGAGTTCTTAGCACACGTACAGCTCGATGACGATCCCCGGGCTCCGATCCAGCAAAGCTTCAGGGAGGAGTTTCGTCAGCACGACGGCGTGGTGACGATCTTGATGTACTACCGACGTAGGGCTTCGCCTAAGCACTGCAACAATATGATCGAGGTGGAATTTGGTGGCAGGGGGCACTTCACACGGCTAAGGAACGATCACCAAGGATCAACTTGTGTGTCATGGGGTGTCCCCCTGCCTCCGTATATAAAGGAGAAAGGGGGAGGGGCCGGCCGGCCTAGGAGGAGGCGCGCCAAGGGGAGTCCTACTCCCACCGGGAATAGGACTCCCTCCTTCCTTGTTGGAGTAGGAGAAGGGGAAAGAGGTGGAGAGGAATAAGGAAAAGGGGGCTGCGCCCCTTGTCCAATTCGGACCAGAGGGGGGGCGCAGGCTTCCTTCCTTTTGGCCTCTCTCCTCTATTCCCGTATGGCCCAATAAGGCCCATATACTCCCCGGCGAATTCCCGTAACTCTCCGGTACTCCAAAAAATAACCGAATCACTCGGAACCTTTCCGAAGTCCGAATATAGTCGTCCAATATATCGATCTTTACGTCTCGACCATTTCGAGACTCCTCGTCATGTCCCCGATCTCATCCGGGACTCCGAACTCCTTCGGTACATCAAAACTCATAAACTCATAATATAACTGTCATCGAAACCTTAAGCGTGCGGACCCTACGGTTCGAGAACAATGTAGACATGACCGAGACACGTCTCCGGTCAATAACCAATAGCGGGACCTGGATGCCCATATTGGCTCCTACATATTCTACGAAGATCTTTATCGGTCAGACCGCATAACAACATACGTTGTTCCCTTTGTCATCGGTATGTTACTTGCCCGAGATTCGATCGTCGGTATCCAATACCTAGTTCAATCTCGTTACCGGCAAGTCTCTTTGCTCGTTCCGTAATACATCATCTCGAAACTAACTCATTAGTCACAATGCTTGCAAGGCTTATGTGATGTGTATTACCGAGAGGGCCCAGAGATACCTCTCCGACAATCGGAGTGACAAATCCTAATCTCGAAATACGCCAACCCAACATCTACCTTTGGAGACACCTGTAGTACTCCTTTATAATCACCCAGTTACGTTGTGACGTTTGGTAGTACCCAAAGTGTTCCTCCGGTAAACGGGAGTTGCATAATCTCATAGTCATAGGAACATGTATAAGTCATGAAGAAAGCAATAGCAACATACTAAACGATCGGGTGCTAAGCTAATGGAATGGGTCATGTCAATCAGATCATTCAACTAATGATGTGACCTCGTTAATCAAATAACAACTCTTTTGTCTATGGTTAGGAAACATAACCATCTTTGATTAACGAGCTAGTCAAGTAGAGGCATACTGGTGACACTCTGTTTGTCTATGTATTCACACATGTATTATGTTTCCGGTTAATACAATTCTAGCATGAATAATATACATTTATCATGATATAAGGAAATAAATAATAACTTTATTATTGCCTCTAGGGCATATTTCCTTCAGTTAGTCGCCGCTAAGCACTATCAACCCTAACCAAGGACGACACTCGACCTAGCATGCATGCTATAATTTAGGGCGCCAGTGCTTCATTTATTTATGCTCAGGGTCTGTGCCTGGCTGTGTACAAAGGGTTAGATGCATCATCGGCAATGCTTGTACAAAAGGTGGCTTGCCGGGGGGCCCGGCAAGCCGCGCCTCACGGGTAAAACTTGCGAAGATGCTCAATGTTCCAGGAGTTACTCACCGGAACGGCACCTTTGGTCTCCAGGCGGACTACACCGGGCCTGGTGACTCGTATTACCCGATAAGGGCCTTCCCACTTTGGTGTCAACTTGTTGGAGTTCTTGGCCGATTGAACGCGCCGAAGGACAAGGTCGCCTTCCTCAAGGCTTCGGGCATGAACCTTGAGGCTATGGTAGCGGCGCAAGGCTTGCTGGTAGCATGCTGCTCTCACAGCCGCCCGAAGACGATCTTCCTCAAGGAGCATTGCGTCATCTTGCCGCAGTTGCTCTTGCTCAAGCTCATCATAAGCGAGCAGTCGAGGTGACCCGTATATGAGTTCAGTGGGGAGAACTGCTTCTGCCCCGTATACTAGGGCAAAGGGCATCTGGCCGATGGCTCGATTTGGCGTCGTCCTGATCGACCAAAGAACCATCGGCAACTCATCAATCCAGCACCTTCCACTCTTGTGCAGCCTGTCAAAGGTCTTGGTCCTTAAGCCTCGCAGTACTTCAGCGTTTGCCCTCCCAGCTTGACCATTGCTTCATGGGTGAGCAACGGAAGCGAAACAGACTTTGCTGCCGAGGTCTTGGATATATTGCATGAAGGTGCGGCTTGTGAACTGTGTGCCGTTGTCGGTGATGACCCTGTTGGGTACACCAAAACGGCACACTAGTCCCTTGAAGAACTTGACGGCTGACTGAGTTGTGACCTTCCTCACTGCCTCCACCTCCGGCCACTTTGTGAACTTGTCGATTGCAACGTACAAGTACTCAAAGCCCCCGACGGCGCGGGGGAAGGGCCCAGTATGTTGAGCCCCCAGACCGAGAAGGGCCAAGAGAGAGGAATGGTTTGAAGGGCTTGAGCTGGCTGATGAAGCTTCTTTGAATGGAACTGACACGCTTCACACCTGGTGACTAGTGTCGTCGCATCCTGGAGGGCAGTGGGCCAGAAGAAGCCTTGCCGAAATGCCTTGCCGGCAAGGGCCCTTGACCCGATGTGGGATCCACGTATGCCTTCGTGTATCTCCGCCAACACCTCCAGTCCTTCCTCCCGAGGGATACACTTAAATTTCACACCGTTTGGCCTCTTTCTGTACAGGACGTCATCGACGAACTGGTACATGGTAGAGCGACGGGCTACTTTTTCCGCTTCTTCCTGCTCTTCAGGAAGTTCCCCTGTTTGGAGGAATCGGACGGTATGCTGTGCCCACACTGGAGCCTGGGGCTCGACGGCGAGGACTAAAGGCATTTCCTCCGCTATGGGAGCGGCTGTCTCGACGGCAAGAGCTTGATGCTCCGCCGGAGCTAGCCATCCCGTGGCGGGTTCAGTGTCCCTGGCAACATCCTTGCCGGCGGCTCCGGGGAGCTCGGCGGGAAAGTACTTGCCGAGTCCTGATTTCCTCCTCTTGTTCTGCTCTATTGTTGGATCAACGGATGGTTGAGTTAGCTGGAGCACAAAGGTACCTGGTTCCACAGGTAGCTTGAGGGCAGCGCGTTTTGACAGGTAATCGGCGATATCGTTCTCCGCTCGGGGAATGTATTCAGCCTGTATACCGTCGAAACGCTCTTCCAGCTTTCTCACTTCATCGACATTGGCCTTCATCAACGGGCTCTGGTAGTCCTTGTTGACTTGCTTGACGACGAGCTACAAGTCGCCCCTGACGATGAGCTTCTTGATTCCGAGGTCCGCCGCGATCCTAAGATCGGCAAGCAGCCCTTCGTACTCTGCCATATTGTTTGTTGATACCTCCCTGGGGAAGTGCATCTGGATCACGTACTTGAGGTGCTTTCTGGTGGGCGTGACAAGCAGTACGCCAGCCCCGACGCCGTGTAAGGAGAAAGCTCCATCAAAGTACATGATCCAACTGCAACTTGCCTCCTTGCCGGGGAGAGCTGTCTCTTGGGCTTCTTCGTCAGGCGTTGCGGTCCACTCTGCAATGAACTCTGCCAGGACTCGGCTTTGAATCGTCGAAGTACTTTCAAACTTGAGGCCAAAGCTGGACAGCTCCAGTGCCCATTCCACAATTCTTCCCGTTGCATATGGATTGTGCAATATCCGTTGCAGAGGGAGGCGAGTGACGACAGTGATCTCGTGTGCCTGGAAGTAGTGACGCAGCTTCCTTGAGGCCATAAGAAGGCCGAAGAGCAATTTCTGCACGCCGGAGTACCTTGATCTAGCTCCCTGCAGGAGGGAACTAACAAAGTAGACCGGGTGCTGCATCATTTTCTTCTTCGGCGGCACTTCACTTGGCTGTGTCGTCTCTGCATTGGTGGTGTCGGGCTCTGTCGCTGCCATTACCTCGTCGTCAACCTCTCTCTGCGCCACTAGTGCGGCGCTGACCACCTGGTTCGTTGCCGCCAGGTATAGCAGCAATGACTCCTATGGCCTAGGCGCAACTAGTATTGGCTCAGAGGGGAGGTACTTCTTCAAATCTTGCAATGCTGCTTCGGCTTCTGGCGTCCACTCCATCGGGCCCGCCTTTTTCAGGATCTTTAAAAAGGGAAGGGCGCGCTCGGCAGACTTGGAAATGAATCTGCCCATGGCGGCGACGCAACCAGCAAGCCGACGCACATCCTTGATTCGCTTGGGTGCTTCAATCTGCTCTATAGCTTTGATCCTGTCCGGATTGGCCTCTATCCCACGCTGTGATACAAAGAACCTGAGAAGCTTGCCGGACGGGACGCCAAAGACGCACTTCTCAGGGTTCAGCTTGAGATTAATCTTGCGCAGGTTTGCAAATGTTTCTTGCAAATCCGGTATGAGGGTTGCCCTATCCTTGGTTTTGACCACTATGTCATCCATATAAGCTTCCATATTTCTATGGAGCTGGGGTTCAAAACCAATCTAGACCACCCTTGCAAACGTCGAACCAGCACTCTTCAGCCCGAAAGGCATCCGCATGAAACAATACGTACCACATGGGGTGATGAATGCTGTTTTCTCTTCGTCTTCTCTTGTCATGAAGATCCGGTGGTAGCCGGAGTAGGCATCGAGGAATGACAACAGATCACACCCAGCTGTGGAGTCAACAATATGGTTGATGCGCGGCAATGGGAAGGGGTCCTTAGGACAAGCCTTATTGATATCTGTGTAATCAATACACAGCCTCCACTTCCCATTAGCCTTGCGCACTACGACCGGATTGGCCAACCACGTTGGATGGAGCACTCCTCTTACCAAACCCGCTGCTTCTAGTTTTCGGATCTCCTCTGTGATGAACTCTTGTCGTTCCAAAGCTTGCGTTTTGACCTTCTGCTTGACGGGCCGCGCATGAGGACAGACAGCAAGGTGGTGCTCAATCACCTCCCTGGGAACACCGGGGATGTCGGAAGCTTGCCATGCAAACACATCGACATTCGCCCGCAGGAAGGTGACGAGCGCGTCTTCCTATTTGTCGTCAAGGGTGGAGCTTATGGTGAAAGCCCCTCCCGTGCTGTCCTCATTGACAGAAACCTTCTTGGTTCCCGGCGGTATGGCCCTGGGCTTCTTGTTTCTGCCGGTGGAGCTCTCCGGCACGTCCTCGACGGGAGCGCTACATTCTGAAGAGGTGCGCTTGCCGGAGTGGGTGTCCGAGGTCTCACCGGTCTTCTTCTTCTTCCCTCCCGGTGTCCCAGCGGCAGGAGCAAGTGCCCTAGTGGCGGCAGCTGCTGCAACTGCTTGCTGGTATAGTTGGTCAGAGCAAATCAGCGCATCTTTCTTATCGGAGGGGATGGCGATGATCGTCACAGGTCCTGGCATCTTCAGGGTGTTGTAGGCGTAGTGTGACGCCGCCATGAACTTGGCCAGCGCTGGGCGGCCAAGGATCCCATTGTAAGGCAAGGGGATCTTGGCAACATCAAACATGATCCTCTCCGTCTTGTAGTTCAGATTGCTTCCAAAAGTCACGGGCAGCGTGACCTTTCCCTTAGGTTGGCTTCTTCCCGGGTTGACCCCCTGAAACGTGCCCGTCTCTTCGAGGTCTCCATCAGGAATCTGCAGTTTCTCGATCACGGCAGGCGAGATCAAGTTCAGACCAGCCCCGCCATCGACTAGCATCTTTGTCACCTTGAGGTTGCGTATTGTTGGCAAAACCAACAATGGAAAGCACCCGACCGCAGTAGTGCGATCAGGGTGATCCTCAGTGTCAAAAATGATAGGTGTGCTGGACCACTTCAGCGGCCTTTGGGCATCAAACGACGGCTCTGCCGCTGTAATCTCTCGCGCCCACTGTTTAAGCTGGCGGTGAGAAGTATGCAGCGAGGCGCCGCCGTCGACACACATGGCCTCTATAGCTTTCTGAAACTCTCGGTCGCCGAATTCGTCGTCCTCTTCGTGATCGTCATCTTCTGGCTTTTTGTCACGGCCCCGGGCAGGCCTCTCCTGTTGTTTATCCTTGCCGCGACGGCCCGCCTGGCCGTCACGCTTCTTGCCGGACCCCTTAGCACCGTCTTGGCCCTTCTCCTTGTCCCGCCTCTCATATTCAGCCCTCTGCTTCTCAGCGAGGAGCTCAACCTGTCGGCAGTCTTGGAGAGCATGGCCTTTGGTGCGATGGATCTTGCAGTATCGCTTGTCGGAGTTTCCTGGCTTCTCGGCAACCGCCAAGGCCCGGCAGGCGACACATCCGGAAATTTCCTTGCCGGGGTCATCTGCCTTGGTTTTCTTGGTGGAGCCGGTGTCATCAGATCCCTCGACAGCAAGCACGGCTTTACCTTTGCACTTCCTATTGCGGCGCCAGCCCTTCTTCGCCGGGGCGGCAGTATCTTCATATGAGGAGTCGGTTTCCACGCCGGCGTCTTCGCCGGGGTACTTCCTTTCCTCTTCAGCCCAGGCACATCTGTCAGCAAGAACATAGAGTTCTGCTACATCTTTCACCTTGTTCATTGCCAGCTCTTCGTGCATCTTGCGGTTACGCATGTTCTGATGGAACGTGCTGATGATGGTGGCAGGGTGAACATCAGGGATATTGTACTGTATCCGGCTGAACCTCTGTATATACTTGCGGAGACTCTCGCCTCTCTTCTGGGGAATGACGTGCAGGTTGCTCGCTTGGCCATGGGCTTGGTGGCCTCCAATAAAGGCGCCCACAAACTCATGGGACAAATCCGACCAGGAGGAAATAGAGTCTACCGGCAAGTGCATCAACCATGACATGGCATTGGGTTTAAGAGCCAACGGAAAGTAATTCGCAAGCACCTTTTTGTCGCGGGCTACGGCAGCTTGTATCGCAATGGTGTAGATGCTGAGGAACTCGGACGGGTGGGTCTTGCCGCTGTACTTTTCGCCCACGTTAGGTTTGAAGGTGCGGTGAGTGGGCCACTGGAACTGCCGCAGCTCACGGGTAAAAGCCGGACAGCCTACCTCGTAAGGTAGGCCTCCAGGGCTCTCCGGTGCCGGGTGGTTCACAGCAGGCCCTGCTCGCCTGTCTGACTGGTGGCGCGCTGGGTGCTGGCGCTCAATAGTGGTTCGAGCACCTTCATGTTCTCGTTCCCGAAGGACTTGGCGCTGGTCATAGTGGGTCCACGAGTCGGACGATGCTATGGAGATTTCGTCGCCCATAACGTCGCGACGGGCTGGCGTCCGCGGTACCGGGCGAGGAGGAGGCGAGTGCACCGTGGTCGCGGCGCCGCCGGCTTTCCTGCCACTGGTGCGTGGGACTCCGTTGGAGCGTCGACCCGGGGGCTCCACCAGACTCGGTTCGTCTTTGTTGGCCACCACAACAAGGCTTCGGATAGTGGCTCTCCATTCGTCGAGTTTCCCCGTAGTTGGAGGAAAATCGAGGAGCAACTACGCACGCGCCAGGGCTTCTGCTGGCATTGGTCACAGCGAAACCTGCACGAATCACGACGCGCTTCGACTTCTGACCATGTCAGAAGGAGCTCTATCACGACCCCGCGGTCGCATGCCATCTTCACCAGCGCCTCGCCGAGCGGGCAGGTCTTCTACCTCCCGGGAGTGGCGCTCGGGGCTCTTCCCGCGGTGACGCCCGGGGTCTTCGGCGTGATTATGCCATTCAGCGCGCGCCGCTTGAGAGGAGCGCGCCGTCGGCGCCGGCGTGGGAGTCTTGGAGGCCCTCGCATCGCCTTTGGGTGGGGTGGCAGCGATCTTGGAAGGCCCCGCGCCACCCGCGAAGGGCCTGGCTCCGTCTTTGGATTTGGCAGTGTGCGGCCCGTTACCAGGCGCACGAACATCGCCGCCTCCCAAACTCCGGCTGCTGGGACGGTGTTGGTGTTCGTGAACGGCGCCCTGGGTCCTTTTTGCGACCGGTCCACTGCTCGCCCGTGCTGGGACGGGATGTCCGGCTTCCGACGGGCCAACCGCCACCGTCGTCTTCTTCTTGGGCGCCATGATGATGAAGAAGCGTCGAACTAACTGCTAAAGCCGATTCTCACAACTGCGCCCCCTACCTGGCGCGCCAAAGATGTCGGTGGGAACAACACCTATGGTATCACAAGAATCCCTACTACGGTTGCGAGGCGCGGGGTCATGAGAAGAGCGGATCAAACAGATAGCACACGGTTCGTTTATCCAGGTTCGGGCCGCGAGGATGCGTAAAACCCTACTCCTGCTTTGGTGGATTGTATATCTTTGTTCTTGAGCTAGCTAGGGGGCGTGAGGAGCTCCAAAAAGCCGAATCCTCCTCATGGTCGCCTTGGGCCTCCTTTTATAGGAAAGGGGTTGCCACAGTGGCACACAGGAGGTGGAAAGGGTACAGTGATGTGAGGTTATCCCTTGCATTACATGGCAAGGCGCATTTAATGCGTCTTGCCCAGGTGTCCCTGCTTTATCGGGGACGGGGGAGAGCCCTGTCTCGTCCATCGCCGCTCCCTCTCGTGTCGACACGCGCCCTGGCAAGTGGCGCCCGCGGTGCCATGTAGGCAGGCAGGCAGCTGAGGTGGCGCAGTGGTGGGTCTCCACGAAGATCCGCATGCCGCCACGCAGGTGCCTGCCCAGCTGGTTGGGTCGGCAGCTGCATGCGAACGGTGGTGGAGGTTTAACTGGCGTGGGCCTGATGGTGGCCTTACGGGTGTTCTTCGCAAGGGCCTTGCCGGGGCCCCGGCAAGGGTCTTGCCGTGGCGCCTACTGTCATCCCCGGCAAGGCTCTTCCCGGGGGCCTTGTGGTCCTCCTTAGCTGGGATCCCGCCAAGGATCATCATCTTCTAATGGGTGTATCTGATCTTGAATGTCTTCACAAAGATCTTCATGCCACCACGGGAATGTCTCCCGAATCCTTGCCCCATGGGGGCAGTGGACTCAAGGGTGACTCACTCCGTAGGTGTGGGGCGAGCTGCCATGGCAAGGGTCTTGCCGGGTTTGCTAAAACCGCCTCCCGGCAAGGATCTTGCCCGGGGGTCCGCTTCGTCCCCTTTGCTCTTTGTGGTCTTGGTCTTGGCGTCGTTCTGCTTCTCCTGAGCTTCGGCCTTACCTTGGCTCACCTCCCTTGCCTTGCTCAGTGTGGTGGTGCTCGTGGCTCAGACTGCCCGTGCACAGTTATAGGGGTACAAAAAGTGTACCCCTCTTTTTGTACACCGACAAGGTGAACATATGAGAGAAGATTTTTTCTAAGTGTAGAAGATTCACATGAACAAGTTCAAACCAATCTGGGGCCTAATGTTGGGAATATTACTACTGGAGGTAAACCGGCCTTATGTAGCCGGGTTGACTCTTTGAAGATTAGAAGCCCATGAAGATGGAAGGATGATGGCGCTTTACGGAAGGCCCAAGGCCCAAAGGCGGGTTACAGCCTGTAAATGTAAACCGACCTAGTCATGTAACTTGTATTGTAAGATAGGAATAGTAGAGACCGAACCGGACACGTTTATGATCCGGCTTCGGGACTCTATAGCCCAGCGGGCGTCAACCTATGAATATAAAGGGATGACCCAGTCACGGTTTAGGGACAGACAACAACTCGAGAGCCAGACAAAGCGGATTCGCTCTCTGGCCTTCGAAACCCTAGCAATACCAATCACAACTAGACGTAGGCTTTTACCTTCCTCGAAGGGGCCGAACTAGTATAAAACTCCCCATGTCCCCTTGTCCGGTTTAACCCCTTTAAGCTAACCCATAGCAATGGCTCCACGACTAAGTCCCTTCACAAGGACATCTGCCGTGAGAAACCCACGACAAGTACCATTCAAATCATGCAAGTTAGAGTCCAAAACAAGGGCAAAAGTGTTTGGAAAAGTAGATACGACGGAGACGTATCAACTCCCCCAAGCTTAAACCTTTGCTTGTCCTCAAGCAATTCAGTTGATAAACTCAAAGTGATAAATAAATTAAAACTTTTACAAACTCTGTTTTCTCTTGTTGTTGTAAATATGTAAAGCTAGCATTCAAGTTTTCAGCAAAGATTATGACTAACCACATTCACAATAACGCTTAGGTCTCAAGTTTACTCATATCAATGACATAATCAACTAGCGAGCAATAATAATAAATCTCGGATGACAACACTTACTCAAAACAATCATAATATGATATAACAAGATGGTATCTCGCTAGCCCTTTCCGAGACCGCAAAACATAAATGCAGAGCACCTTTAAAGATCAAGGACTGACTAGACATTGTAATTCATGGTAAAAGAGATCCAGTCAAGTCATACTCAATGTAAACTAACACTAATGAATGCAAATGATAGCGGTGCTCTCCAACTGGTGCTTTTTAATAAGAGGATGATGACTCAGCATAAAAGTAAATAGATAGGCCCTTCGCAGAGGGAAGCAGGGATTTGTAGAGGTGCCAGAGCTCGGTTTTGAAATAGACATGAATAATATTTTGAGCGGTATACTTTCATTGTCAACATAACAACCAAGAGATGGCGATATCTTCCATGCTACACACATTATAGGCGGTTCCCAAACAGAATGGTAAAGTTTATACTCCCCCTCCACCAACAAGCATCAATCCATGGCTTGCTCGAAACAACGAGTGCCTCCAACTAACAAGAGTCCCAGGGGGGTTTTGTTTGCAATTATTTTGATTTGATTTGTATAAAGCATGGGACTGGGCATCCCGGTGACCAGCCACTTTCTCGTGAGTGAGGAGCAGAGTCCACTCCTCTTGAGAATAACCCGCCTAACATGGAAGATACGGACAGCCCTAGTTGATACATGAGCTATTCGAGCATACAAAACAGGATATTTATTTGAAGGTTTAGAGTTTGGCACATACAAATTTACTTGGAACGGTAGGTAGATACCGCATATAGGAAGGTATAGTGGACTGATGTGGAATAACTTTGGGGTTTAAGGAGTTGGATGCACAAGCAGTATTCCCGCTTAGTACAGGTGAAGGCTAGCAAAAGACTGGGAAGCGACCAGCTAGAGAGCGACAACAGTCATGAACATGCATTAAAATTAATCAACACCGAATGCAAACATGAGTAGGATATAATCCACCATGAACATAAATATCGTGAAGGCTATGTTGATTATGTTTCAACTACATGCGTGAACATGCGCCAAGTCAAGTCACTTAAATCATTCAGACGAGGATACCACCCTATCATACCACATCACAACCATTTTAATAGCATGTTGGCATGCAAGGTAAACCATTATAAGCTCCCAGCTAATCAAGCATGGCACAAGAAACTATGATCTCTAGTTGTCATTGCAAACATGTTTATTCATAATAGGCTGAATCAGGAACAATGAACTAATCATATTTACAAAAATAAAAGAGGTCGAGTTCATACCAGCTTTTCTCATCTCAGTCAGTCCATATCGTCATAATTGCCTTTCACTTGCATGACCGAATAGTGTGAATAATAATAATAGTGCACGTGCATTGGACTAAGCTAGAATCTGCAAGCATTCAAGAAACAGGAGAAGACAAGGCAATATGGGCTCTTTTGTCAGATCAACAATAATGCATATAAGAGCCACTTCAACAATTTAATCACGGTCTTTTCCTATTGACCCCCAAAGAAAAGAAATAAAACTATTTACACGGGAAAGCTCCCAACAAGCAAAAGAAGAATAGGAAATCTTTTTTTGGGTTTTCTTTTTAATTACTACTACAAGCATGGAAAGTGAAATAATTAAAAGCTACAACTATTTTTTTTTGGTTTTTCTTAAGGTTTATTAAGCACACAAGAAGAAATCATAAAAAGGAAATAAACTAGCATGGATGATACAATGAAAAAGTATAAGCACCGACATCTAGCAATGATTGTGTGAACATAAATGTAATGTCGGTGGGAAATACGTACTCCCCCAAGCTTAGGCTTTTGGCCTAAGTTGGTCTATGGCCACGGTTGGCCTGGCGGATATCCATAGTAATAGTTGGGGTCATACTGCGATGCCGCGGCTATCGCCTCCTGAGCTGCAGCGTGGCGACGAGCGGCCTCAGCCCTCCTCTCGTACTCATCTGCCTCCTCTCTGGTAATAACATATCTTACTTTTGCCTGATAATCAAAGAAGGCAGGAGCAGGGAGAGTAATACGGATAGCATGTCGTCTGTCAAAGATTAGTCGATACTGGAGAGGTGATTCACTCCTCTCAACAAACTGGTGGTGAACCATAGCATTAAAATCTAGGTAAGCGGGAGGCAATTCAATATCATCCTCGCATATGGTACACCAAGAAAATTAGCTAAGCGGGTTGCATAAATTCCACCAAAGAAATCTCCATTAAATCTATTAAGATGCAACCTACGTGCAACAATGGCTCCCAAATTATAGGATTTGTCTCCTAACACAGCACTCCTAAGAATACTGAGGTCAGGAACACACATATGACATGCTTCATCTTTACCATTTATGCATCTACCTATGAAGAGAGCAAAATAATGTATAGCAGGAAAATGAATGCTCCCTATGGTAGCTTGTGTTATATCTCTGGATTCCCCCACAGTTATACTAGCAAGAAAATCTCTAAATTCAGATTTGCGAGGTTCCGTGATACTACCCCACTGTGGAAGTTTGCAAGTAGTGGTAAAATCCTCTAAGTCCATAGTATAAGATTTTCATAAAGATCAAATAGGACAGTTGGAGAATTACGTGAAGATGAAAATTCAAACCTCCTCACAAAGGAACTAGTGAGATAGTGATACTGGCCGCACTTCTCTTCCTCGAAGCTCACATGATCCGCGTTACGCAAATATGTGTTAAATTCTTCCTTAATTCCTGCTCGATCCATACAGTTCTCAGAAGGCCATTCACAAGGATGCACTGGGGCGTCTCTTGGTGGTTCTTCATCAGCATCACGCATTGCAAGCCTGGGTCCTTGCTTCCTTGAAGAACCACCTTGGAACATTTTTCTAAGCATATTTCTTCCTCTAAAAAATTTCTGAAATTTTTAGTAACTTCAAAATAAAAGTGAACCAAACTCAATAATATTGATAGCAACTACTCATACAAGTGCCTAGAGCCTATATCATGCATCAAAACTACTTGGAACCATATAAATTTGACATGCAAGCTCAAGAACATGGTCACCTAGGAAGCACAAATTTGGAATGAATAAAGCACTAGAACAAAAACTAATAAGACCAATGGAGGAGTCGCATACCAAGGAAAATCTCCCCAAGCAGTTTTGTGAGAGGTGCTTTGAGCAAGGAGATCGAAAATGGCAGCAAAATGAGCTTGGACTCGGGTTTGAGCTGGATATTCGTGTTTGTGGGAGGAAGGAGTGTGTGGGTGAAAGAATAAGTGGAGGAGGGCCATCGTGGGCCCACGAGGTAGGGGGCGCGCCCCTGACCCTTGTGGCTAGGTGCCAGCTCCTCCTGCTGTGTTCTTAGTGCCAAATATTCTCAAATATTCCAGAAAAAATCATATTTAAATTTCAGGGCATTTGGAGAACTTTTATATTCAGGGTATTTTTATATTGCACGGATAATTCAGATAACATATAGAAAATACTATTTTTATTTTATTTAATATAAATAACAGAAAGTAAGAGGAGGGCATAGAAGGTTGTGCCTTCTAGTTTCATCCATCTCATGCTCATCAAAAGGAATCCACTAACAAGGTTGATCAAGTCTTGTTAACGAACTCATTTCGAATAACATGGAACCGGAAAAATTTCGAATAACGCTATGTTACCTCAACGGGGATATGCACAACCCAATAATAAGAATATCATATTTCTTCTTGACAGTAGGAAGAGGAAATTCAAAACCTCCAAATATAATCGATTGAATTTTTCCAATAGAGTTGATACTATGAACTTGAGGTTGTTTCCTCGGAGAGTGTACCATATACTCATTACCATTAACATGAAAAGTGACATCGCCTTTAGTGCAATCAATAACAGCCCCTGCAGTATTCAAAAATGGTCTTCCAAGAATAATAGACATACTATCGTCCTCAGGAATATCAAGAATAACAAAGTCCATTAAAATAGTAACGTTTGCAACTACAACAGGCACATCCTCACAAATACCGACAGGTATAGCAGTTGACTTATCAGCCATTTTTAAAGATATTTCAGTAAGTGTCAACTTATTCAAATCAAGTCTACGATATAAAGAGAGAGGCATAACACTAACACCTGCTCCAAGATCACATAAAGCAGTTTTAACATAATTTCTTTTAATGGAGCATGGTATAGTGGGTACTCCTGGATCTCCAAGTTTCTTTGGTATTCCATCCTTAAAAGTATAATTAGCAAGCATGGGGGAAATTTTAGCTTCCGGCATCTTCCTTTTATTTGTAACAATATCTTTCATATACTTAGCACAAGGATTCATTTTGAGCATATCAGTTAATCGCATACGCAAAAAGATAGGTCTAATCATTTCAGCAAAGCGCTCAAAATCCTCATCATCCTTTTTCTTGGATGGTTTGGGAGGAAAAGGCATAGGTTTCTAAACCCAAGCCTCTCTTTCCTTACCGTATTTCCTAGCAACAAAGTCTTTCCTATCATAAAGTTGATTCTTTGATTGTGGGTTATCAAGATCAACAGAAGGTTAAATTTATATATCATTATCATTACTAGGTTGAGCATCATCATGAACATTATCATTAACATTATCACTAGTTTCAGATTCATTACCAGATTGTGTTTCAGCATCAGAGATAGAAATATCATTTGGATTCTCAGGTGTTTCAGTAATGGGTTTACTAGAAGCATGCAAATTCCTATCATTTTTTCTTTTTCTTACTATTAGAAGGACTAGGTGCATCTATATTATTTCTCTGAGAATCTTGCTCAATTCTCTTAGGATGGCCTTCAGGATATAGAGGTTCCTGAGTCATTCTACCAGTTCTAGTAGCCACTCTAACAGCATAATCATTATTCTTACTATTCAATTCATTGAGCAAATCATTTTGAGCTTTAAGCACTTGTTCTACTTGAGTGGTAACCATAGAAGCATGTTTACTAATAAGTTTAAGTTCACCTTTAACATTAGGCATATAATCACCCAAGTGTTCAAGCATATTTGAATTGTATTTCAATTGTATACCAAAATAAGCATTAAAGTCTTCTTGCTAAGCCATAAATTTATCAAACTCATCTAAGCATGGGCTAGCAAATTTAGTAAATGGGATTTCAGCTTTATCATATCTATAGAGAGAATTTACCTTTACTACCTGTGTCAGGTTATCAAGACCATGAGTTTCTTCAATAGGTAATGGATTGAGATCATATGTTTCTTCAACAGGCGGTAAATTAAGACCATGCATTTCTTCAATAGGAGGTAAATTCTTAACATCTTCAGCTTTAATACCTTTTTCTTTCATAGATCTCTTTGCCTCTTGCATATCTTCAGGACTGAGAAATAGAATACCCCTCTTCTTCGGAGTTGGTTTAGGAATAGGCTCAGGAGCTGGCTCAGGAAGTGTCCAATTATTTTCATTTGTCAACATATTATTCAATAGAATTTCAGCTTCATCCGGTGTTCTTTCCCTGAAAACAGAACCAGCACAACTATCCAGGTAATCTCTGGAAGCATCGGTTAGTCCATTATAAAAGATATCAAGTATTTCATTTTTCTTAAGAGAATGATCAAGCAAAGCATTAAGTAATTGGAGAAGCCTCCCCCAAGCTTGTGGGAGACTCTCTTCTTCAATTTGCACAAAATTATATATGTCCCTTAAAGCAGCTTGTTTCTTATAAGCAGGGAAATATTTAGCAGAGAAGTAATAAATCATATCCTGGGGATACGCACACATCCAGGATCAAGAGAATTAAACCATATCTTAGCATCACCCTTTAATGAGAACGGAAATATTTCAAGGATATAAAAGTAGCGAGTTCTCTCATCATTAGTGAACAGGGTGGCTATATCATTTAATTTAGTAAGATGTGCCACAACAGTTTCAGATTCATAGCCATGAAAAGGATCAGATTCGACCAAAGTAATTATATTAGGATCAACAGAGAATTCATAATCCTTATCAGTAACACAGATAGGTGAAGTAGCAAAAGCAGGGTCAGGTTTCATTCTAGCATTTAGAGATTGCTGCTTCCATTTAGCTAATAACCTCTTGAGTTCGTATCTATCTTTGCAAGCTAAAATAGCTAAAGAAGCTTCTTTATCAAAAAACACAACCCTCAGGAATAACAGGTGAGTCTTCATCATCACTTTCATCAATATTATCAGATTCAATATTTTCACTCTCTCTAACCCTAGCAAGTTATTCATCAAGAAATTCACCAAGTGGCACAGTAGTATCAAGCATAGAAGTAGTTTTATCATAAGTATCATGCATAGGAGAAGTGGCATCATCAATAACATGCGACATATCAGAACGAATAGTAGAAGCAGGTTTAGGTGTCGCAAGCTTACTCAAAACAGAAGGTGAATTAAGTGCAGAGCTAGATGGCAGTTCCTTACCTCCCCTCGTAGTTGAGGGATAAATCTTGGTTTTTGGATCTCTCAAGTTCTTCATAATGATAAGCAAATATAAATCCCAAGTGACCCAAAGAATAGAGCTATGCTCCTCGACAACGGCGCCATAAAATAGTCTTGATAACCCACAAGTATAGGGGATCGCAACAGTTTTCGAGGGTAGAGTATTCAACCCAAATTTATTGATTCGACACAAGGGGAGCCAAATAATATTCTCAAGTATTAGCAGCTGAGTTCTCAATTCAACCACACCTGGAAACTTAATATCTGCAGCAAAGTGTTTAGTAGCAAAGTAATATGATAGTAGTGGTAACGGTAGCAAAAGGTAATGATAACAAAAGTAATGTTTTTGGTATTTTGTAATGATGATAGCAATAGCAACGAAAAAGTAAATAAGCGAAGAACAATATATGGGAAGCTCGTAGGCAATGGATCAGTGATGGAGAATTATGCTGGATGTGGTTCGTCATGTAACAGTCATAACCTAGGGTGACACAGAACTAGCTCCAATTCATCAATGTAATGTAGGCATGTATTCCGAATATAGTCATACGTGCTTATGGAAAAGAACTTGCATGACATCTTTTGTCCTACCCTCCCGTGGCAGCGGGGTCCTAGCGGAAATTAAGGGATATTAAGGCCTCTTTTTAATAGAGTACTGGAACAAAGCATTAGCTCATAGTGAATACATGAACTCCTCAAACTATGGTCATCACCGGTAAGTATCCCAATTATTGCCACTTCGGGGTTAATGGATCATAACACATAATAGGTGACTATAGACTTGCAAGATAGGATCAAGAACTCTCATATATTGATGAAAACATAATAGGTTCAGATCTGAAATCATGGCACTCGGGCCCTAGTGACAAGCATTAAGCATAGCAAAGTCATAGCAACATCAATCTCAGAACATAGTGGATACTAGGGATCAAACCCTAACAAAACTAACTCGATTACATGATAAATCTCATCCAACCCATCACCGTCCAACAAGCCTACGATGGAATTACTCACGCACAGCGGTGAGCATCATGAAATTGGTGATGGAGGATGGTTGATGATGACGATGGCGACGGATTCCCCTCTCTGGAGCCCCAAACGGACTCCAGATCAGCCATCCCGAGAGGTTTTAGGGCTTGGCGGTGGCTCCGTATCGTAAAACACGATGAATCCTTCCCCCTGATTTTTTTATCCCTGAAAGCAAATATATAGAGTTGGAGTCGAGGTCGGAGGAGCTCCAGGGGGGCCACGAGGTAGGGGGCGCGCCCTAGGGGGGCAGGCGCACCCCCACCCTCGTGGACAGGTGGTGGGCCCCTGGTCTTCATCTTTTGCAAGGATTTTTTATTATTTCCGAATAGATGTTCCGTGAAGTTTCAGGTCATTCCGAGAACTTTTGTTTCTGCACATAAATAACACCATAGCAATTCTGCTGAAAACAGCATCAGTCCGGGTTAGTTCCATTCAAATCATGCAAGTTAGAGTCCAAAACAAGGGCAAAAGTGTTTGGAAAAGTAGATACGGTGGAGACATATCAAGCCGCCGCCAAGCCCTAAACTCTCTCGGGAGGGCTGATCTGGTGTCCGTTCAGGGCTCCGGGGAGGGGAATCTATCGCCATCGTCAGCATCAACCTTCCTCCATCACCAATTTCACGATGATCACCGCCGTGCATGAGTAATTCCATCATAGGCTTGCTGGACGGTAATGGGTTGGATGCTATTTATCATGTAATCGAGTTAGTTTTGTTAGGGTTTGATCCCTAGTATCCACTATGTTCTGAGATTGAGGTTGCTATGACTTTTCTATGCTTAATGCCTGTCACTAGGGCCCGAGTGCCATGAATTCAGATCTGAACCTATTATGTTTTCATCAATATATGAGAGTTCTTGATCCTATCTTGCAAGTCTATAGTCACCTATTATGTGTTATGATCCATTAACCCCGAAGTGACAATAATCGGGATACTTACTGGCGATGACCGTAGTTTGAGGAGTTCATGTATTCACTATGTGTTAATCCTTTGATTCGGTACTCTATTAAAAGGAGGCCTTAATATCCCTTAGTTTCCAATAGGACCCCGCTGCCACGGGAGGGTAGGACAAAAGATGCCATGCAAGTTCTTTTCCATAAGCACGAATGACTATAGTCGGAATACATGCCTACATTGCATTGATGAACTGGAGCTAGTTCTGTGTCACCCTAGGTTATGACTGTTACATGATGAACCGCATCTGGCATAATTCTCCATCACCGATCCATTGCCTACGAGCTTTCCATATATTGTTCTTAGCTTATTTACTTTTCCATTGCTATTGTTATCATCATTACAAAATACCAAAAACATTACTTTTGCTATCGTTACCTTTTACCACCGTTAGCACTACTATCATATTACTTTGCTACTAAACACTTTGCTGCAGATACTAAGTTTCCAGGTGTGGTTGAATTGACAACTCAGCTGCTAATACTTGAGAATATTCTTTGGCTCCCCTTGTGCCGAGTCAATAAATTTGGGTTGAATACTCTACCCTCGAAAACTGTTGCGATCCCCTATACTTGTGGGTTATAAAGACTATTTTCTGGTGCCGTTGCCGGGGAGCATAGCTCTATTCTTTGAGTCACTTGGGATTTATATCTTCTTATCATTATGAAGAACTTGAAAGATCCAAGAACTAAGATTTATCTCTCAACTACAATGGGAGGTAAGGAACTGCCATCTAGCTCTGCACTTGATTCACCTTCTGTTTTGAGTAAGGTTGCGACACCTAAACCTGCTTCTGCTATTAATTCTGATATGTCGCATGCTATTGATGATGCCACTTCTGCTATGCATGATACTTATGATGAAACTACTTATATGCTTGATACTACTGTGCCACTTGGTGAATTTCTTGATGAACAACTTGCTAAGGCTAGAGAGAATGAAATTATTGAAACTAATAATATTGATGAAAGTGGTGATGAAGACTCCCCCTAGATATGAATTACCTGTTGTGCCTGAGGGCTATGTCATGGATGAAGAAACTGCTAGAGATTTTCTTGCTTGCAATGAGAGGAGTGATCTTATTAGCTAAGCTGAAACAAAAAACTCTGAATGCTTATGCACTAACCAATGCTTCCAGAGACCACCTGGATAGTTGTGTTGGTTGTGTTTTCAGGGAAATAACACCAGATGAAGCTGGAATTCTATTGAATAATATGTTGACTAATGAAAATAATTGGACACTTCCTGATCCAATTCCTGAATCAACTCCTAAGCCAACTCCGTAGAAAAGGGGTGTTCTATTTCTCAGTCCCGAAGATATGCAACAGGCAAAGAAATCTATGAAAGAAAAAGGTATTAAAGCTAAAGATGTTAAGAATTTACCTCCTATTGAAGAAATACATGGTCTTAATTTACCGCATGATGAAGAAATACATGGTCTTGATTACCCGACATAGGTAGTAAAGGTAAATTCTCTCTATAGATATGATAAAGCTGAAATTCCATTTACTAAGTTTGCTAGCCCATGCTTGGATGAGTTTGATAACTTTATGGTTAAGCAAGAAAACTTCAATGCTTATTTTGGTAGAGAATTAAAACGCAATGCTGATATGCTTGAACACTTGGGTGATTATATGGATAATGTTAGAGGTTAACTTAAACTTATTAGTAAACATGCTTCTATGGTTACCACTCAAGTAGAACAAGTACTTAAAGCTCGGAATGATTTTCTCAATGGATTAAATAGTAAGAAAAAATGACAATGCTGTTAGAGTTATGACTAGAGGTGGTAAAATGACTCAGGAACCTTTGTATCCTGAGGGCCATCCTAAGAGAATTGAGCAAGATTCTCAGAGAACTAATATAGATGCACCTAGTCCTTCTAAAAGGAAGAAAAAGAAAAATGATAGGACTTTGCATGCTTCTAGTGAACCTATTGATGACACACCTGAGAATCCCAATGATATCTCTATTTCTGATGCTGAAACCCAATCTGGTAATGAACATGAACCTAGTAATAATGTTAATAATGATGTTCATGTTGCTGCTCAACCTAGCAATGATAATGATGTAGAGATAGAACCTGTTGTTGATCTTGATAACCCACAATCAAAGAATCAACGCTATGATAAGAGAGACTTTGTTGCTAGGAAGCACGGTAAAGAAAGAGAACCATGGGTTCAGAAACCCATGCCTTTTCCTCCTAAACCATCCAAGAAAAAGGATGATGAGGGTTTTGAGCGCTTTGCTGAAATGATTAGACCTATCTTCTTTCGTATGCGTTTCACTGATATGCTTAAAATGAATCCTTATGCTAAGTATATGAAAGAAATTGTTACAAATAAAAGAAAGATACCGGAAGCTAAAATTTCCACCATGCTTGCTAATTATACTTTTAAGGGTGGAATACCTAAGAAACTAGGAGATCGAGGAGTACCAACTATACCCTGCTCCATTAAAAGAAACTATGTTAAAACTGCTTTATGTGATCTTGGAGCCGGTGTTAGTGTTATGCCTCTCTCCTTATATCGTAGACTTGATTTGAATAAGTTGACACCTACTGACATATCTTTGCAAATGGCTGATAAATCAACTGATATACCTGTCGGTATTTGTGAGGATGTGCCTATTGTGGTTGCAAACGTTACTATTTTAACAAACTTTGTTATTCTTGATATCCCCGAGGACGATAGTATGTCTATTATTTTTGGAAGACCATTTTTGAATACTGCAGGGGCTGTTATTGATTGCACCGAAGGCAATGTAACTTTTCATGTTAATGGTAATGAGCATACGGTACACTTTCCGAGGAAACAACCTCAAGTCCACAGTATCAACTCTATTGGAAAAATTCCATCGATTATTTTTGCAGGTTTTGAATTTCCTCTTCCTACTGTCAAGAAGAAATATGATATTATTATTGTTGGGGATGTGCATATCCCCGTTGAGGTAACCTAGTGTTATTCAAAAAAATTCCGATTCCATGTTATCTGGAATGAGTTTGTTAACAAGACCTGATCAACCTTGTTAGTGCATTCCTTTTGATGAGCATGAGATGGATGAATTTAGAAAACACAACTCTCTGTACCCTCTTTTTAATTTCTGTTATTTATATTAAATAAAGAAAAAAATAGTAATTTCTGTCTATTTTCTGAATTATCCATGGAATAAAAAATACCCCGAAAATAAAAGTTCTCCAAATGCCCTGAAATTAAAATATGATTTTTCTAGAATATTTGAGAATATCTGGCACTGAAAACACAGCAGGGGAGCAAGCACCTGGCCACGAGGGTGGAGGGCGCGCCCCCTGCCTCGTGGGCCCACGGTGACCCCCCTCCACTTATTCCAGCTACCACACACTTCTTCCTCCCACAAACATCACTAACTAGCTCAAACCCGAGTCCAGGCTCATTTTGCTGCCATTTTCGATCTCCTTGCTCAAAGCACCTCTCACAAAACTGCTTTGGGGGATTGTTTCTTGGTATGTGACTCCTCCAATGGTTCAATTAGTTTTTGTTCTAGTGCTTTATTCATTGCATATTTTTGCTGCTTAGGTGACCATGTTCTTGAGCTTGCATGTCAAATTTATGTGGTCAAAAGTAGTTTTGATGCATGATATTGCCTCTAGGCACTTGTAGGAGTAGTTGCTATCAATATTGTTGAGTTTGGTTCACTTTTGTTTTGATGTTACTAAAAATTTCAGAAATTTTCAGAAAAAGATGAAGAGATTTTTGAGGGGCTCATTGAGCCGAAGCTCGAAGGATAAGCAAAGTGAGGAGGATAAGAGGCCCAAATATAATATTCCTCGCACCACGGAGGTTCGGCCATGTGAATGGCCTTGTGATGATTTCTTGAGAGCAGCCGGGATTTATGATGATTTCTATGAATTGGCTGAGAATGCAGGCCTCACCGCCTTCCTCCATGACCGACGCGAACAGTATCTCTTACTCACCAATATCTTTGTGCAAAACTTTAATTTTTGCTAGGAGCTCACCACCTACGGTGGAATTTTAATTATATGATGAGCATAAGGAGATGTCACTTCATGATTTTTGTCAGGTTTTTTTGATCCCTTTCGAGGGCAGCATAGAGGAGCCACGTCGTGATGATGTGGATGGGTTTATTGATACCATTACTGTAGGGGAAACAAGGAAGGTTTCCGACGCACGAATTACCAGCATACACTTTCATGTTCTGCGTTACTTTGCTATATGTGCTAGTAGATTCTTAATTGGGCGTGGAAACTATGGAAACCTGAGTGCCCCTGATATTGTTATTTTGTGGCATGCTTTATTCCTGATGACACATTTAGTATGGGCGCTATTGTTGCAAAGTGGTTAAATCTTAACTGTACTAAGGGCCCCGTCCTTGGAGGCATCTTCGCCTCGTGCCTCACTTCACACTTTAACATACCTATTAGGCACTATGAGAAAGAAGAAAAATTGCTGCCTCCTGTTTATCTAGATTATAAGAGTATGGTAGCACATGATTTTATTGTTAAGAATAAGGAAAAGGCGCTTAAGTACAAATTAATATTTGGAAAAAATCATCCTGAGACTATTACCTTGCCTGCTCCTTCCTTTTTTGATTTATCTGCAGGCAAGTACCTTGTTCCGTTGGAGGCCATTCACGTATACCGGAACCCTACATCAGTTACAGAGCCAGAGCCGGAACCACAATTTGATCCTCCACGATAGTCTAATTACCAGTAGGATCCGGAGGTGATTGCCAACCAGTGGCAATCCGAGGCTTCTTCACAGTATGACCCCAACTATTACTTTGGATATCTGCCAGGCCAGTCGTGGCCACAGACCAACTTAGGCCAAAAGCCTAAGCTTGGGGGAGTATGTATTTCTCATCGACATTACATTCATGTTCACACACTCATTGCTAGTTGTCGGTGCTCATACTTTTCATTCTATCATCCATGCTAGTTTATTTTCCTTTTTATGGTTTCTTCTTGTGTGTTTAATAAACCTTAAGAAAACCAAAAAAAATAGTTGTACCTTTTAATTAGTTTACTTTACATGCTTGTAGTTGTAATTAAAAATAAAACCCCAAAAGATGTCTCCTTCTTCTTTTGCTTGCTGGGAGCTTTCCCGTTTAAATAGTTTTATTTCTTTTCTTGTTCTTTCGGCGTCGAGAGGAGAAGACCATAATTAAAATGTTAAAGTGGCTCTTATATGCATTATTGTTGATCTAACAAATAGCCCATATTACCTTGTCTTCTCTCTTGAATTGAATGCTTGGAGATTCCAGCTTAGTCCAATGCACATGCACTATTATTATTACCCACACTATTCGGTCGTGCAAGTGAAAGGCAATAATGATGATTATATGATGAGCTTATTGAGATGAAAAAAGCTGGTATGAACACGACCTCTCTTGTTTTTGTGAATATGATTAGTTCATCGTTCCTGATTCAGCCTATTATGAATAAACATGTTTGCAATGACAATTAGATATTATAGTTGCTTACGCCATGCTTAATTAGCTAGGAGCTTATAATGGTTTACTTTTCGTGCCAACATGCTATTAAAATGGTTGTGATGTGGTTTGATAGGGTGGTATCATCTTTTGAATGATTCGAGTGGCTTGACTTGGCACATATTCACGCATGTAGTTGAAACAAAATCAACATAACCTCTATGATATTTATGTTCATGGTGCATTATATCTTACTCATGCTTGCATTCGGTGTTGATTAATTTTAATGCATGTCCATGACTGTTGTCGCTCTCTAGCTGGTCGATTCCTAGTCTTTTGCTAGCCTTCACCTGTAGTAAGCGGGAATACTGCTTGTGCATCCAATTCCATAAACCCCAAAGTTGTTCCATATGAGTCCACCATACCTACCTATATGCGGTATCTACCTGTCGCTCCAAGTAAATTTGTATGTGCCAAACTCAAAACCTTCAAATAAATATCCTGTTTTGTATGCTCAAATAGCTCATGTATCAACTAGGGATGTCCCTATCTTCCATGTTAGGCGGGTTATTCTCAAGAGGAGTGGACTCCGCTCCTCACTCACGAGAAAATGGTTGGTCACCGGGATGCCCAGTCCCATGCTTTATGCCAATGAAATCAAAATAATTGCAAACAAAACTCCCCCGGGACTCTTGTTAGTTGGAGGCACTCATTGTTTCGAGCAAGCCATGTATTGATACTTGTTGGTGGAGGGGGAGTACAAACTTTACCATTCTATTTGGGAACCGCCCATAATGTGTGTAGCATGGAAGATATCACCATCTCTTGGTTGTTATGTTGACAATGAAAGTATACCGCTCAAAATATTATTCATATCTATTTCAAAACCGAGCTCTGGCACCTCTACAAATCCCTGCTTCCCTCTACGAAGGGCCTGTCTATTTACTTTTATGCTGAGTCATCATCCTCTTATTAAAAATCACCAGTTGGAGAGCACCGCTATCATTTGCATTCATTACTGTTAGTTTACATTGAGTATGACTTGACTGGATCTCTTTTACCATGAATTACAATGTCTAGTCAGTCCTTGATCTTTAAAAGTGCTCTGCATTTATGTTTTGCGGTCTCAGAAAGGGCTAGCGAGATACCATCTTGTTATATCATATCATGAATGTTTTGAGAAAGTGTTGTCATCAGATATTTATTATTATTGCTTGCTAGTTGATTATGTCATTGATACGAGTAAACATGATACCTAAATGTTATTGTGAATATGGTTAGTTCATAATCTTTGCTGAAAATGTGAATGCTCGCTTTACATATTTACAACAACAAGAGCAAACAGAGTTTGTAAAAGTTTTTCTTTATCACTTTCAGTTTATCAACTGAATTGCTTGAGGACAAGCAAAGGTTTAAGCTTGGGGGAGTGTAACATCCCAAATTTTCAATTTGGAATGTTATACATAGATCATCCATGCATATCATATTTTACTGCATTTCATTTCATGATCCTCGAAATCCTAAGCAACTCAAGGACCCTCGGAGAGAGTCGGGGATTTCCCTGTTTTCATATTTGGGTTTTACCAAATATCGAAACGAGGATTTTTGGTTTCAGTTATTTTTCTCTACGAAAATATTTCATGTTAAAATATATGAGAGGAGATAATCTGACTTCCCCAAAATAAATGAAATATTGGAGGAAAATATTAAAATCATTTATTTGATTTTATTTGGATTTTATTTGCATTAGAAAAATTGCACGTTTTCAAAATTGCATTTTGTAGCGACCACACCTCAAACGGTCCAATCTCTGTGCTCCGGTGTCATCCCTGGATCAGTAATGCTGACACCACACAGTACTCGGAGGATTTATAACAGAGTAGCAATCACACACTTATTACATCAAGTGTCTCAATAGAGAACTTATTACAATAAATATGGCTTAAGGCCATCTAATAACGATAACAGCGGACGGCTTGGAAGATAAGTGAGTCCATCAACTCCAACGGCATCACTGAGTATAGAACCACGACCTAAAAACTCCTTAATCATCGTCTGAAAAGTCTGCAACATTAACGTTGCAGCCCGAAACGGGCCAGCACATGGAATATGCTGGCAAGGTAACACATAGAAAGTAATGGAATGAAACAGCTATATTATATGCATATTTGGCTGGTGGAAAGCTCTATGGTTACAGTTTTGCGTAAAGCCAATTTTTCCCTACTACAAAGGAATAAATTTTATTTAACTATCATGGTAGTTGTTAAACATTGAGAATGGTTGACAGCATCCTCAATCCCAATTAAACATCATCATTAACAAAACCCAACAAAATTAATTTAGAGTAACATGTTGAGATTCACACGATAATCCAAGTACTAGATACTCAAGATGTCCATAACCGGGGACACGGCTAATCATGATTAGTTTAATACACTCTGTAGAGGTTTGCGCACTTTTCCCCACAAGACTCGATCGCCTCCGTTTGGTTTCTCGTACTACATGGTGTTTGAGAAGACGGATGACTGAGACATAGTCTTTCAGAAGCGCTATTACCTTACGATCGGGTAGACCGTACCACCTATATCCCCTACATCTGCTAGTCTACCACTGTAAGAGTTCGCACGACTTAATCAACTATGCTAGAGCCCATAATAGCTTGTGGCTGCACACGGAAGTTTGTAGTATGAATAATCTCATGATCCCTTTGAGCCTGGGTGGCGGTCCAAAAGAAAACAGGCAAATCCTGGATTACCCAGGTGCCTCAATCCACCCAGATGTGTGTTTAAGTTGCCATCTTAGATAAACCATTAATTAACAAACTCACATCTGTCATGAATATCACTCACCCAATCCACGTCTACTAGCATAGCATGGCATAATAGGCAAACGTAGAAGTAACTCCCAAGGGTTTGATAATATAACAAGTGATAGGTACTACCTCATCTACTTCCCATCCCACAATTTAATTAGATCCTACTCATGCAATGTTTGAGGATTGATCTAATGCAATACAATTGGGTAGTAGAAAAAGTATGATCAAAGTGTTACTTGCCTTGTTGATGATCCGCGAAACCTAGAGATTCGAAGTAACAGGCGGCGCACTCCGGGTATTCTATTGCAGACATACAAACAAGCATACAATAAGCACTCATCTAATGCACAGGTAAAAGTAAAATAAGAGATCTAACCAGAAAGTTCAACTTAAAAACTCCGGTTTGCAAAAAGAATCAAATCGAACGAAGCAACGAAAGTCAAACGGCGAAACAAAACAACTTCGTTCTACTAATCTGGATCTAAGTCAAATTTTACAGTAGCAAAAACTTGTTTAAGTTGGTTAAACGGATAGAGGGTTTCGAGACGAAACTCCAGGCGCTTGAATCACCTGATTCCGATAAACGAGTGAAACGTTATACTAAAACGAAAATCGGATCAGAAATCGCGATCAGAAAAATCGAGGATTTAATCCGAGAAAAGAAAAACGACGAACGTTCGCTAGAACGAACGGACGGACGAACGCTCGCTAATTAAATAAATCAAAAAAATGATCTATTTAAAAAAACGAAACTAAAAAAATTGACGAAAAACCAACAGAAAAACCGAACGGTTTTTCGAAAAAAACAAAAAAACGGCGACACGGATTTCGAGACGACCGCGGGCGGCGGGTCGGCGAGGCGGCGGGCGGCCGCTCCGGCGACAGCGCGAGCAGCGGCGGGCGTCCGGGCGGCGGCGCTGTCGGCGGCGCGCGGGGTTCGAGGGGCGGCGGGCTAGGGTTTGGCGGTGGCGGCTGGGCTGGTTTCGGCCTCGGGCGCCCTGGCTTATAAAGCCTGCCGGGCCAGAGTCCCAGGCGGACACGGCCCGGTTAGGTCGGTGCCTGTTTTTTTAATTACACGCGGAATAAAAATAAAAATAAATACTAAACGGACTCCAAAAATCTCGAAATAAATTTTCCGAGGCTTCTAAAATCAAGCCGCACAAGGTGAACATTTATTTGGGGCGTAAATGCAATTTTGAAAAACGCATATTTTTCCTAAATTCAAATAAAATAACAAAAAACTTCGAAATAAAATCTTATTTGATTTTATTATTAAATCCTCAATATTTCTTTATTTTGGGAAAGTCATTTTATTCCCTCTCTCATATTTTTGTAATAGAAATAATTGATGATAAAATAATAAAAAATCAAATGATCCTATTCTCAAAATTTGAGAGAACTCAAATATGAAAATAATGAATTCCCCAACTCTCTCCGTGGGTCCTTGAGTTGCGTAGAAATTTCTAGGATCAAACCAAAAGCAAAATAAAATATGATATGCAATGATGATCTAATGTATAACATTCCAAATTGAAAATCTGGGATGTTACAAACCTACCCCCCCTTAAGATGAATCTCGCCCTCGAGATTCGGGTTGGCTAGAAAATAGGTGAGAGTGGTCATTGAGCAAATCTTCCTCTCGTTCCTAGGTGGCTCCATCCTCCGTGTGGTGGCTCCACTGAACTTTGCAAAACTTGATAACCTTGCTGCGAGTGACTCGGCTGGCAAACTCGAGAATCTTAATTGGTTTTTCCTCATAGGTCAAATCGTTATCCAACTGAATTGTTTCCAATGGCACTGTGTCTCTCAAGGGTATGTCAGCCATCTCCGCGTGACACTTCTTCAACTGAGAAACGTGGAACACATCATGAACTCCTGACAATCCTTCGGGCAATTCCAACTTGTAAGCCACTTCTCCCATACGCTCCAAAACTTGATATGGTCCTACAAATAGTGGCGCTAACTTTCCTTTAACCCCAAAATGCTTTGTTCCCCGAAGTGGGGTACTCGAAGATAAGCTCTATCTCCAACTTCATAAAAAGTCTCTTTGCGTTTAGAATCTACATAACTCTTTTGTCTAGACTGAGCTACCTTGAGCCTATCGCGAATCAATTTCACCTTCTGTTCAGACTCTTTAATCAAATCAGGCCCAAACAACTGGCGGTCTCCAACTTCGTCCCACGACAACGGTGTCCTGCACCTCCTTCCGTACAAAGCTTCGAAAGGGGCCATCTTTAAATTGGTTTGGTAATTGTTGTTGTAAGAGAACTCTGCATATGGCAAATTGTCGTCCCAACTAGATCCATAATCTAGCGCACAAGCTCTCAGCATGTCCTCCAAAATCTGATTGACTCTCTCGGTCTGTCCATCTATCTGTGGATGAAAAGTTGTACTGAATTCTAGCCTAGTACCCAAAGTTTCATGCAACTGCTTCCACAACTTTGAGGTAAACTAGGTTCCTCTATCTGATACGATACTCCTCGGAACTCCATGTAAACATACGATCATGGTCATGTATATCTTTGCCAACTTAGCACTGGTGTAAGTGGTCTTTACCGGGATGAAATGAGCTACTTTCGTCAACCGATCAACTACAACCCAAATCGAGTCATAGCCTGAACAAGTCCTGGGTAATCCCGTGATAAAATCCATGCCTAACTTATCCCACTTCCATTCGGATATCGGCAATGGTTGTAGCAATCCTGCTGGCTTTTGATGCTCTGCCTTTACTCTCTGACATACATCACAAACTGCTACGTACTCCACAATATCCTTCTTCATTCCGGTCCACCAGAAAATATCCTTCAAATCCAAATACATCTTGGTATTTCCAGGGTGAATCGAATACGGTGAATCGTGTGCCTCTTGCAGAATTAACTTCCTAATCTCCGGGTCATTGGGCACATAAACACGGTCTTCAAACCATAGGGTGTCGTGCTCATCCTCACGAAATCCTTTAGCCTTTCCTTCGCTTATTTTCTCCTTTATAGAGGCAATCTCCTTGTCAGTCTTCTGAGCTTCTCTGATTTTATCCATCAAAGTTGACTGAATTTCCAATGCTGCTACATAGCCTCTCGGAACTATTTCCAAACATAGTTCACGAAGATTTTCTGCTAATTCCCTTGGTATTTCTCCCATCATTAATGTATTGACATGGCTCTTACGGCTTAATGCGTCAGCTACTACATTAGCCTTTCTGGGATGGTAATGCAATCTCATATCATAATCCTTGATGAGCTCCAACCATCTCCTTTGTCTGAGGTTCAACTCCTTCTGCGTGAAAATGTACTTCAAACTCTTGTGATCCGTGTACACCTCACAATGGTTTCAAATGAGGAAATGTCTCCATGTTTTCAATGCATCCACTACGGCTGCTAATTCCAAATCATGCGTAGCATAATTCAACTCATGAGGTTTCAGTTGTCTTGAGGCATATGAAACAACTCTCCCTTCCTGCATAAGCACTGCTCCAAGTCCTCGACGTGAAGCGTCGCAATACACCTCATAATCCTTGGTCTGGTCTGGCAAAATCAACGCTGGTGAAGTAACCAAACATTTCTTCAACTCCTGGAAACTAGTCACACATTCCTCAGTCCATTTGAACTTGGTATCCTTCTTTAATAACTCCGTCATAGGCTTTGCAATCTTGGAGAAATTCTCAATGAATCTCCAGTAGTATCCTGCGAGTTCAATAAAACTCCGTATCTCTCCAACCGTGGTTGGTGCTTCCCACTTGGTCACGGTATCAACTTTAGTGGGATCAACTGTTATTCCTTCTCCGGATATAACGTGTCCGAGGAACCCTACTTCCTTCAACCAAAACTCACATTTGCTGAACTTGGCATACAACTGATGTTCTCTGAGCTTCTCAAGTACCAATCGCAAATGTTCCTTATGCTCCTCTTCATTCTTCGAGTAAACCAGGATATCATCAATGAACACTATGACGAACTTATCCAAGAACTCCATAAACACTTTGTTCATCATGTTCATAAAATATGCAGGTGCGTTTAGTCAGACCAAATGACATAACGGTATACTCATACAGCCCATACCTGGTGGTGAAAGCCATCTTGGGTATATCATGTTCCCGAATCTTCAACTGGTGGTATCCTGATCGCAGATCGATCTTGGAAAATACCTTAGCTCCTTGCAATCGATCAAACAGATCATTGATCATCGGTAGTGGGTACTTGTTCTTGATTGTTACTTCATTCAATCCTCGATAATCGACAACCATTCTTAACGATCCATCCTTCTTCTCCACTAGAAGTACTGGCGATCCCCAGGTGAAGAACTTGGGCGAATATATCCTTTATCCAGTAACTCTTTAATCTCCTTCTTAATTTCCACCAAATCCTTTGCAGGCATCCTGTACGGTCTCTTTGATATTGGCCATGTGCCTGGCAATAGCTCAATCAAAAACTCAATATCTCTATCCGGTGGCATGCCTGGCAACTCTTCTGGAAATACTTCAGGGAAATCCCTTACCACTGGTACTTCCTCCTGCACCACTCCTGTTAAACAATTTACTTGAGTCCTCTTTGGCACATGTCGGGATACATACTTGATCCTTCTCCCTTCCGGGGTGGTAAGCAAAATTGACTTACTAGCACAATCAATATTCCCTTCATACTTTGATAACCAATCCATGCCTAATATCACATCCAATCCTTGGGATTCCAATACTATTAGGTCTGAGGGAAAAACATAGTTACCAATCCTTAATGGTAACCGATCACACCATAGACTAGCCATATATTCTGCTCCAGGCGAGGTTACTAACATGGGTTACCTAAGGGCTTGGGTTGACAGGTTATACTTATCCACAAATCCCCTTGAGATGTATGAATGCGATGCACCAATATCAAAAAGAACGAGTGCAGTAAATGACTTAACCAAAAACTTACCTATTACTGCATCAGGCTAAGCTTCAACCTCCTCCACGCTAACGTGGTTCACCTGTCCCCTTTTGAAAGGGTTCGGCTTCTTCCGAGAGCTTCCATTGCTATTTCCATTTTGTAATTCAGGACATTCATTGGCATAATGTCCGGTCTTCGAACACTTAAAGCAAGTGACTTGGCTCAGGTCTTTCTTGGCTGGGGTTGATGGGTTGGTGCGATTCTGGCCGTTGCTTCCTCCATTCCCATTACCATTCTTGGTGCCATTGTGATTGTGCGAGCTACCTCCTCCATGGGTATGCTGAAAATGTCCTCCCAATCTAGGGGTAAAACATGGCTTCTGCTGAGCTCCTGAATTGTATTTTCCTTGTCCATACTTCCTCTTGCGGTTCTCAATTTGCTGTTGCGTGCCTTCAATCATAAGAGCACGGTCTACCAACTCCTGGTAGTTGTTGAAGGTTGCTACCATCAACTGCATGCTCAACTCATCATTCAGTCCTTCCAGAAACTTCTCCTGCTTAGCTGCATCCGTAGCAACGTCATCTGGGGCATAACGTGCTAACTTACTAAAGTCCTCCACATACTGGCCAACTGTCCGTCCTCCTTGGCGCAAGTTGCGAAACTCACGCTTCTTCATGACCATAGCTCCTGCTGAAACATGGGCAGTACGAAAGGCCTGCTAAAACTGGTCCCATGTGACAGTGTCGACAGGGAAAGTGGATGTGAAATTCTCCCACCATGATGATGCGGGTCCTTCAAGCTGATGTGCGGCAAACTTCACCTTCTCCGCATCTGTGCATCCTGCTGTGGTCAACTCTCTAGCTATCTTGCGGAGCAAATCATCTGCTACTATCGGCTCGATGCTACTGGAAAACACCGGCGGATTCAGCCTAAGAAAACGGGCTAAGTGATCAACAGGTGGTGGTGGTGGGTTGTTGTTGTTCCCCTGATTCTGATTCTGGACTAGCAACTGCACCAATGTGTTCTGTTGCTGGATCAACTGGGTGAGCTCTGGTGGAAAGGTGAATCCGGGGTCACGTCTCAGAGGCATCTGAGGGTTTAGAAAAGATGAGATGTAAGAATAGAGGGAGTCTAAAGAGAAAACACTACCCATATGCACATGAGGCAAAAGCAAACAATTCACTTCATTCAATCAAACAAGGGCATACAATCGATCTAACTATCACAAAAGTGCTCGGACTACTATATTTACATGGTGGACTACTACTACTGATGAGGTGGTCTACTAGAAATATTCTTCGGTTGCAGACTCCATGATATCTGCTCCGGCTTCATCAACATAGTCATCATCGCTATCATCTAGGTCCGAGTCAGTGTCATCGATGATGATGTAGTCTTCCGGGCGCATCTCCTTGGGTTCTTCATCTTCATCTACTGGTGTAGGGCCTCCCATAAATATTGCTAGTTTCATTGTTAGGTCGGCATTCTTATCCACTAGTACTTCAATTTCCTCTTCATAATCTTCACGTGTAGCCTTGAGTTCTTCCTCCAGTTCCTTGATTCTTGTCCTTGCCTTCTTCAGGTCTATCATGTCGGCGCACATCTAGTTCTCCTGTCATCGAATGTGCTGGTTTAACTCCTGGATAAAAGCTGCAACTGATCTATCCTTCCTGGTGTTGATCATCTCCCAGTGTTCATCTCGGCACCCAAAAATCTGGTAGATAGTATCCTTGAGATCATTGCGGTAGACTTCTCCAATGCGTCCCATGGCGATGTGAGCTGCCATGCTCTTTCCTAGACTCCAAGTTGGTGCATCAAAAGAAAACTCTATGGGCTCAGTGACTGGCATGAATGTCCTTCCTAGAACTTGAACTTGAATCGTCCAGCGCTCTTCTTCAGGTAAAGTGGCGTTGTAGGTTCCGGTGAAGCTTGGTACTCATATGTTCAGGTATCTAGTGACTTCCTTCAAGTGACGTCCAAAGGGTGTATCATCATCCGGTTGCGTGAACTTGTTCCTTGCATCCGCCATCCTAAAGAGTAGAAAAGATGAGAGGTCAAAAGAGAAGAGAGTGAATAGTGATCTAGCTCTTTAGCTTGGTGGTCGTGTCCTACAGTCAGCGTGTGCTCTGATACCATCTCTGTAGCGACCAGACCTCAAATGGTCCAATCTCTGTGCTTCGGTGTCATCCCTGGATCAGTAATGCTGACACCACACAGTACTCGGAGGATTTATAACAGAGTAGCAATCACACACTTATTACATCAAGTGTCTCAATAGAGAACTTATTACAATAAATATGGCTTAAGGCCATCTAATAACGATAACAACGGAAGGCTTGGAAGATTAGTGAGTCCATCAACTCCAACGGCATCACTGAGTATAGAACCACGACCTAAAAAATCCTTAATCGTCGTCTGAAAAGTCTGCAACATTAACGTTGCAGCCCAAAACAGGTCAGCACATGGAATATGCTGGCAAGGTAACACATAGAGAGTAATGGAATGAAACAGCTATACTATATGCATATTTGGTTGGTGGAAAGCTCTATGGTTACAGTTTTGCGTAAAGCCAATTTTTCCCTACTGCAAAGGAATAAATTTTATTTAACTATCATGGTAGTTGTTAAACATTGAGAATGGTTGACAGCATCCTCAATCCCAATTAAACATCATCATTAACAAAACCCAACAAAATTAATTTAGAGTAACATGTTGAGATTCACACGATAATCCAAGTACTAGATACTCAAGATGTCCATAACCGGGGACACGGCTAATCATGATTAGTTTAATACACTTTGCAGAGGTTTGCGCACTTTTCCCCACAAGACTCGATCGCCTCCGTTTGGTTTCTCGTACTACATGGTGTTTGAGAAGACGGATGACCGAGACATAGTCTTTCAGAAGCGCTAGCACCTTACGATCGGGTAGACCGTACCAGCTATATCCCCTACATCTGCTAGTCTACCACTGTAAGAGTTCGCATGACTTAATCAACTATGCTAGAGCCCATAATAGCTTGTGGCTGCACACGGAAGTTTCTAGTATGAATAATCTCATGATCCCTTTGAGCCTGGGTGGCGGTCCAAAAGAAAACAGGCAAATCCTGGATTATCCAGGTGCCTCAATCCACCCAGATGTGTGTTTAAGTTGCCACCTTAGATAAACCATTAATTAACAAACTCACATCTGTCATGAATATCACTCACCCAATCCACGTCTACTAGCATAGCATGGCATAATAGGCAAACATAGAAGTAACTCCTAAGGGTTTGATAATATAACAGGTGATAGGTACTACCACATCTACTTCCCATCCCACAATTTAATTAGATCCTACTCATGCAATGTTTGAGGATTGATCTAATGCAATAAAACTGGGTAGTAGAAAAAGTATGATCAAAGTGTTACTTGCCTTGCTGATGATCCGTGAAACCTAGAGATTCGAAGTAAGAGGCGGCGCACTCCGGGTATTCTATTGCAGACATACAAACAAGCATACAATAAGCACTCATCTAATGCACAGGTAAAAGTCAAATAAGAGATCTAACCAGAAAGTTCAACTTAAGAACTCCGGTTTGCAACAAGAATCAAACCGAACGAAACAACGAAAGTCAAACGGCGAAAGAAAACAACTTCGTTCTACTAATCTCGATCTAAGTCAAATTTTACAGTAGCAAAAACTTGTTTACGTTGGTTAAACGGATAGAGGGTTTCGAGACGAAACTCCGGGCGCTTGAATCGCCTGATTCCGATAAACGAGTGACAAGTTATACTAAAACGAAAATCGGATCAGAAATCGCGATCAGAAAAATCGCGGATTTAATCCGAGAAAAGAAAAAACGAACGTTCGCTAGAACGAACGAATGGACGAACGCTCGCTAATTAAATAAATCGGAAAACCGATCAATTTAAAAAAACCGAAACTAAAAAACCGATGAAAAACCGATGAAAAACCGACGGAAAAACCGAACGGTTTTTCGAAAAAAACAAAAAAATGGCGGCATGGATTTCAAGGCGACCTCGGGCGGCGGGCGGCGGCTCCGGCGACGGCGCGGCGGGCGGCGGCGCTGGCGGCGGCGACGCGGAGTTCGAGGGGCGGCGGGCTAGGGTTTGGCGGCGGCGGTTGGGCTGGCTTCGGCCTCGGGCGCCCCGGCTTATAAAGCCTGCCGGGCCAAAGTCCCAGGCGGACACGGCCCGGTTAGGTCGGTGCGTGTTTTTTATAATTACACGCGGAAGAAAAATAAAAAGAAATACTAAACGGACTCCAAAAATCCCGAAATAAATTTTCCCGGGCTTCTAAAACCAGGCCGCACAAGGTGAACATCTATTTGGGCCTAAATGCAATTTTGAAAAACGCACATTTTTCCTAAATTCAAATAAAATAACGAAAAACCCCGAAATAAAATCTTATTTTATTTTATTATTAAATCCTTAATATTTCTTTATTTTGGGAAAGTCATTTTATTCCCTCTCTCATATTTTTGTAATAGAAATAATTGATGATAAAATAATAAAAAATCAAATGATCCATTTCTCAAAATTTGAGAAAACTCAAATATAAAAATAATGAATTCCCCAACTCTCTCCGTGGGTCCTTGAGTTGCGTAGAAATTTCTAGGATCAAATCAAAAGCAAAATAAAATATGATATACAATGATGATCTAATGTATAACATTCCAAATTGAAAATTTGGGATGTTACACATTTTAGGGCCAGAAAATGTTCATCTTGTTCTAAATATTTTATTTAGACGGCGGAAATTTATTTTGGCATTTTTAGATTTTTATTTTATTTTCTAGGATTTATTTTCTGTTCGGCGAAATTAAAAAAAAACTTCCAGCGCCCGACCGGACCGAAGCCCAGCCGAGCCAGGCCGGCCCAGCCCCGCGCCACCGGCTTCCCCGTCCCGTGCCGCCGCCGGACTCGGAGGAGTCCGAGCCGCTGCCGCCGCCTCGACCCCGTCCCCAAGTCGGAGCTGCCGCCGCCTCCCCCCTTTAAAAACCCACCCCGGGCCCCCCTGGAGCCCCAAGTCGCCGCCGCCGCAGCCCTCGCCAGCCCCGCCGCCGTCTGCCGCCGCCCGCGTAGCTGCTGCCCCGCGCCGCCGAGCCGCCCCGCAAGCCCGCCGCCCGAGCCCTGCCTCGCCGGAGTTGCCTCGCCGGAGAGGTAACGCACCGGTCCGCCGTGCCCGGTTTTCTTTCAAAGAAAACCGATTCGGTTTTTTAAAACCCTAGTCCTTTCTTTCGGTTTGCCGGTTTTTCTTTTCGGTTTTCTTTTTAGCGGAAGGTTTTCGCCCGTTAGCTACAGATAACGAACGCTCGTTTGTTAGGTTGTTCGTCAGTTTTCTTTTATCGGATTAATCCGCGATTATTTTTGATCGCGATTTCTGATCCGATTTTCATTCTAATTTATCTTTTCACTCGTTAGTCGGAATCAGGCGATTCAAGCGCCTAGATCTTCGTCTCGAGACCCTCTTTTCGTTTAACCAACTTGCACAAGTTTTTAGTACTGTAAAATTTGACCTAGGTCCAGATTAGTAAATGGATCTTGTTTCTTTCGCCGTTTGAGTTTCGTTGCTCCGTTTGATTTGATTCTTTTTGCAAACCGGAGTTCTTAAGTTGAACTTTCTGGTTAGATCTTATTATTTGAGGTTTAACCATGTTTTCTTTGCTTGATTGCTTATGTATGCTATTGGTTGTTGGCGATAGAATTCCCGGAGTGCGAAGTGTGTTATTTGGAGTCTCTAGGTTACGCGGATCGTCAGCAAGGCAAGTAACACATTGATCATACTCTTTCCATACCCAGTTTTTATGCATTAGTTTCAATCCTCAAACATTGCATGATTAGGATGTCATTAACTTGTGGGTTGGGAAGTAGTTTTTGAGGTAGGAACCTATTGCCCTATTACTATCAAACCCTTGGGAGTTACTTCTACGCATTGCTTATATTGCTATGCTATGCTCGTAGACGTGGTTTGGGTGAGTGAAATCCATGACAGATGTGAGATTGATAATTAATGGTTGAACTTAAGGTGGCAACTTAAAAACACATCTGGGTGGATTGAGGCACCTGGAGTACCCAGTGTTACCTATATATTTTTGGAAATCCCGGAGTACCCGTGTGATCTTCCTATGGACCACCACCCAGGCTCAAAGGGAACTGAGATTATTCATGCTAGAAACTTCCGTGTGCAGCCACAAGCTATTATGGGCTCTAGCATAGTTGAGTAAGTTACGTGAAGCTCTTGAAGAGGTGGATCAGCAGGTAGTGGGTTTGTAGGTTTGGTATGGTCTGCCCGGAGTAGAGAGTTAATGTTTCCGAAAGACTGTGTCTCGGTCATCCGTTTCTCAAACACCCTGTAGTGCGAGAAAATCTACGGAGGAGATCGAGTCTTGTGGGGAAAAGTGCGCAAACCTCTGCAGAGTGTATAAACTAATCATGGTTAGCCGTGTCCCCGGTTATGGACAATCTGGAGTATCTAGTACTTGGAGTATCTTAAGTATCTCATCACTCTAAATTAATATTGTTGGGTTGTTAATTACCTTAATTGCGATTGAGCTGGAGGAACCTTCTCAATGATGTCTCAACCACCATGATAGTTAAATTAAAATCTATTCCTTTGTTGTAGGGAAAAATTGGCTTTTCGCAAAAACTATAACCATAGAGCTTTCCACCAGCCAAATATGCATGTAGTGATAGCATTATTCTATTCTTGCTCTACTGTGTTATATTGCCAGCATATTCCATGTCCTGACCCGTTTTCGGGCTGCAACGTATTATGTTGCAGACTTTTCAGACGAGGAGTAAGGTTCGTTAGGTCCTTGCCATGCAGCTCAGCTATGCTGTTGGAGTTGATGGACTCACTTTATCTTCCAAGCCTTCCGCTGTTATCGTGTTAGATGGCCTTAAGCCATATTATCGTAATAAGTTCTCTTTTGAGACATTCGATGTAATAAGTGTGTGATTGCTACTCTGTTATAAATCCTTCGAGTATTGTGTGTGTCAGCATTACCGATCCAGGGATGACACGGAAGCACAAAGACTTGACCGTTTGAGGTCGGGTCGCTACAGGGAGTTGATACGTCTCCGTCGTATCTACTTTTCCAAACACTTTTGCCCTTATTTTGGAATCTAACTTGCATGATTTGAATGGAACTAACCCGGACTGACGCTGTTTTCAGCAGAATTGCCATGGTGTTATTTTTGTGCAGAAATGAAAGTTCTCGAAATGACCTGAAAATCAACGGAGAATTATTTTGGAATATATAAAAAATACTGGAAGGGTGATCCACGTCAGGGGGGCCTCCACCTGTCCACGAGGGTGGGGGCGCGCCCTACCCCCTGGGCGCGCCCCCTACCTCGTGGGCCCCCTGACGCTCCACCGACCTCAACCTGGACTCCATATATTCACTTTCAGGGAGAAAAAACCAGGGAGAAAGATTCATCACATTTTACGATACAGAGCCGCCGCCAACGTCATCATCAACCTTCCTCCATCACCAATTTCATGATACTCACCGCCGTGCGTGAGTAATTCCATCGTAGGCTTGCTGGACGATGATGGGTTGGATGAGATTTATCATGTAATCGAGTTAGTTTTGTTAGGGTTTGATCCCTAGTATCCACTATGTTCTGAGATTAATGTTGCTATGACTTTGCTATGCTTAATGCTTGTCACTAGGGCCCGAGTGCCATGAATTCAGATATCAACCTATTATGTTTTCATCAATATATGAGAGTTCTTGACCCTATCTTGCAAGTCTATAGTCACCTATTATGTGTTATGATCCGTTAACCCCGAAGTGGCAATAATCGGGATACTTACCATTGATGAACGTAGTTTGAGGACTTCATGTATTCACTATGTGTTAATGCTTTGGTCAGGTACTCTATTAAAAGGAGGCCTTAATATCCCTTAGTTTCCAATAGGACCCCGCTGCCACGGGAGGGTAGGACAAAAGATGTCATGCAAGTTCTTTTCCATAAGCACGTATGACTATATTCGGAATACATGCCTACAGTACATTGATGAATTGGTGCTAGTTCTATGTCACCCTAGGTTATGACTGTTACATGATGAACCGCATCCGGCATAATTCTCCATCACCGATCCATTGCCTATGAGCTTTCCATATATTGTTCTTCGCTTATTTACTTTTCCGTTGCTATTGTTATCATCACTACAAAATACCAAAAATATTACTTTTGCTATCGTTACCTTTTACCACCGTTATCACTACTATCATATTACTTTGCTACTAAATACTTTGCTGCAGATACTAAGTTGTTGAATTGACAACTCAGTTGCTAATAGTTGAGAATAGCCTTTGGCTCCCCTTGTGTCGAATCAATAAATTTGGGTTGACTACTCAACCCTCGAAAAGTGTTGTGATCCCCTATACTTGTGGGTTATCAATGCATAGCAACGAGAGGGGAGAGTGTTGTTTACGTACCTTGGTAGACCGTAAGCGGAAGTGTTATGACAATGCGGTTGATGTAGTACTATGTCTTCACGATCGACCGATCCTTAGTACCGAACGTATGGCACCTCCACGTTCAGCACACGTTCAGCTTGGTGACGTCCCGCGAACTCACGATCCAGTAGAGCTTCCGGGAAGACCTTCGTCAGCACGACAGCATGGTGACAGTGTTGATGAAGCTACCGACGCAGGGCTTTGCCTAAGCACCGCTACGATATGACTGAGGTGGATTATGGTGGAGGGGGGCACCGCACACGGCTAAGAGATCAATGATCAATTGTTGTGTCTCCAAGGGGTGCCCCCCTCCCTGTATATAAAGGAGTGGAGGAGGGGGAGGGAGCCGGCCTCCTATGGCGCGCCCCAAGAGGAGTCCTACTCCCACCGGGAGTAGGCCTTCCCCCTTCCAAGTAGGAGTAGGAGAGGAGAAGGAAGGGAGAGAAGAAGAGAAGAAAAGGGGGGCGCCGCCCCCTCCTTGTCCAATTCAGACTAGAGGGGCAGGGGGTGCGTGGCTGCCCTGGCCGCCCCTCCTCTTCTCCCACTAGGGCCCATTAGGCCCAATATACTCCCTGGGGGTTCCGGTAACCCTCCGGTACTTCGGTATATGTTCGAAACCTCCCGAAACACATCCAGTGTCAGAACATAGTCGTCCAATATATTGGTCTTTACGTCTCGACCCTTTCGAGACTCCTCGTCATGTCCATGATCATATCCGGGACTCCGAACTACCTTCGGTACATCAAAACACAAAAACTCATAATACCGATCATCATAGAACTTTAAGCGTGCGGACCCTACGGTTCGAGAACTATCTGGACATGACTGAGACACGTCTTCGGTCAATAACCAATAGCGGAACCTCGATGCTCATATTGGCTCCCACATATTCTACGAAGATCTTTATCGGTCAAACCGCATAACAACATACGCTGTTCCCTTTGTCATCGGTATGTTACTTGCCCGAGATTCGATCGTCGGTATCTCAATACCTAGTTCATTCTCGTTACTGGCAAGTCTCTTTACTCGTTCCGTAATACATCATGCCGTAACTAACTCATTAGTTACCATGCTTGCAAGGCTTATAGTGATGTGCATTACCGAGAGGGCCCAGAGATACATATTCGACAATCGGAGTGACAAATATCCTAATCTCGATCTATGACAACTAAACAAGTACCATCGGAGACACCTATAGAGCACCTTTATAATCACCCAGTTACGTTGTGACGTTTGGTAGCACACAAAGTGTTCCTCCGGTATTCGGGAGTTGCATAATCTCATAGTCAGAGGAACATGTATAAGTCATGAAGAAAGCAATAGCAATATACTAAACGATCAAATGCTAAGCTAACGGAATGGGTCAAGTCAATCACATCATTCTCTAATGATGTGATCCCATTAATCAAATGAAAACTCATGTCTATGGCTAGGAAACTTAACCATCTTTGATTCAACGAGCTAGTCAAGTAGAGGCATACTAGTGACACTCTATTTGTCTATGTATTCACACATGTACTAAGTTTTCGGTTAATACAATTCTAGCATGAATAATAAACATTTATCATGATATAAGGAAATAAATAATAACTTTATTATTGTCTCTAGGGCATATTTCCTTCAACAATAGGACAGCACCAAAATAAAACATACAACTCATACCAATCTAGATCATCAATCAACTCAAAGACAAAGGATATCTACTCAAAACATCAAAGGATGGAAACACATCATTGGATCATAATATGTGGCATAAAGCACCATGTTCAAGTAGGGATTACAACAGGGTGCGGGAGAGTGGACTGCGTAAAAGAGATGAGGATGGTAATGTTGATGAAGCGACGATGATTCCCCTCTCGATGGCACTCCGACGCCACCGAGAGAGGAAGAGAGGTTCTCCCCCTTGTGATTCCTCCTCTATGGCCTCCCCCTAGATGGGGAGAGGTTCTCCCTCTGGTCCTTGGCCTTCATGGTTATGATGGCCCCTCCGGGATCCTCCTCCATAGCCTCCGGTGATGAAGGCCCCTGCTACGTCTTGAGCTTGCGTTGGTTTTCCCTGAAGAGGAAGGGATGATGCAGCAGAGTAGCGTAAGTATTTCCCTCAGTTTTTGAGAACCAAGGTATCAATCCAGTAGGAGGCCACGCTCAAGTCCCTCATACCTGCACAAAATGATAGCTACTCGCAACCAACGCGATTAGGGGTTGTCAATCCCTTCACGGTCACTTACAAGAGTGAGATCTGATAGATATAATATTTTTGATATTTTTGGTATAAAGATGCAAAGTAAAAAGTAAAGCAAGATTAAAGTGATGGAGATTGATATGATGAGAATAGACCCGGGGGCCATAGGTTTCACTAGTGGTTTTTCTCAAGAGCATAAGTATTCTACGGTGGGTGAACAAATTACTGTTGAGCAATTGACAGAATTGAGCATAGTTATGAGAATATCTAGGCATGATCATTTATATAGGCATCACTTCTGTGACAAGTAGACCGAAACGATTCTGCATCTACTACTATTACTGCACTCATCAACCGCTATACAACATGCATCTAGAGTATTAAGTTAAAAACAGAGTAACGCCTTAAGCAAGATGACATGATGTAGAGAGATAAATTCATGCAATATGAAATAAACCCCATCTTGTTATCCTTGATGGCAACGATGCAATATGTGCCTTGCTGCCCCTTCTGTCACTGGGAAAGGACACCGCAAGATCGAACCCAAAGCTAAGCACTTCTCCCATGGCAAGAACTACCAATCTAGTTGGCCAAACCAAACGGATAATTCGAAGAGACTTGCAAAGATAACTGATCATACATAAAAGAATTCAGAGAAGATTCAAATATTATTCATAGATAGACTTGATCATAAACCCACAATTCATCGATCTCAACAAACACACCGCAAAAAGAAGATTACATCGAATAGATCTCCACAAGAGAGGGGGAGAACTTTGTATTGAGATCCAAAAATAGAGAAGAAGGCATCTAGCTACTAACTATGGACCCGAAGGTCTAAGGTAAACTACTCACACTTCATCGGAGAGGCTATGATGATGTAGAAGCCCTCCGTGATGACGGCCCTCTTCCGGCGGAGCTCCGGAACAGGCCCCAATATGGGATCTCGTGGATACAGAAAGTTGCGGCGGTGGAATTAGGTTTTTGGATCCGTCTCTGGTCGTTTGGGGGTACGTATGTATATATAGGAGGAAGAAGTACGTCGGTGGAGCATCGAGGGGCCCACGAGGCAGGGGGCGCGCCCTCCACCCTCGTGACCGCCTCTCCGATGCCTTGGCATAGGGTCCAAGTCTCCTGGATCACATTCGGTGAGAAAATCACATTCTCGAAGGTTTCATTCCATTTGGACTCCGTTTGATATTCCGTTTCTTCGAAACACTGAAATAGGCAAAAAAAACAGCAATTCTGGGTTGGGCCTCTGGTTAATAGGTTAGTCCCAAAAATAATATAAAAGTGGAAAATAAAGCCCAATATAGTCCAAAACAGTAGATAATATAGCATGGAGCAATAAAAAATTATAGATACGTTGGAGACGTATCAGCCCCCTACGACAGGGTGCCAGAGAGGGCCTAGATTAATTTCTCGTGGCTACAGAGGCTTGCGGCGGCGGAACTTCCGATCTAGGTTATTTTCTTGGGGTTTTTGTATTTATAGGAATTTTTGGCGTCGGTTTCATGTCAGGGGGGTCCCCGAGTCATCCATGAGATAGGGGCCCACGACCAGGGGGGTGGGGCGCGCCCCCACCCTCGTGGACGGCTCGGGACTCTTCTGGCCCAACTCTTTTACTCAGGGGGCTTCTTTTGGTCCATAAAAAATCATAAAAAATTGGCACGTCAATTCGACTCCGTTTGGTATTCCTTTTCTGCAATACTCAAGAACAAGGGAAAAACATAAATTGGCACTGGGCTCTAGGTTAATAGGTTAGTCCCAAAAATCATATAAAATAGCATATAAATGCATATAAAACATCTAAGATGGATAATATAATAGCATGAATACTTCATAAATTGCAGATACGTTGGAGACGTATCATCATCCCCAAGCTTAATTCCTGCTCGTCCTTGAGTAGGTAAATGATAAAATAAATAATTTATGAAGTGTGAATGCTAGCAAGTGCATAAGTTTGATCAATGATAGTTCCAATCACTTTTTCTAACATCATTATATATCATAACAGTAGCTTAACTCATGAAACTTCTCATGATCAAGTAACAAGCTATTCACATGTTAAGGTATAGATCATAAACTTTCTTGAAAACTAACAAACCGCGCTCTTAGTCATCAAACAATTGCAATTCATCTTATTTTGGGGAAGGGTCTATGTAAGAGCTTTGATTCAGCAAACTCCACATACTCAACTATCATTTAATCTTTCACAATTGCTAACACTCATGTGATATTTATGGGTTCAAAGTTTTAATCAGACACAGAGAAAGATAGGGGCTTATAGTTTCGCCTCCCAACCTTTTACCTCAAGGGTAATGTCAACAATAATAATTTATGAATACCTACATCCAAGTGATATATATATCCTGATCGCTCCAACACAAAGTGCTTGCCAAAGGAAAGAGTGTAAAAAGGGAAAGGTGATACGTCTCCAATGTATCTACTTTTCCAAACACTTTTGCCCTTGTTTTGGACTCTAACTTGCATGATTTGAATGGAACTAACCCGGACTGGCGCTGTTTTCAATAGAATTACCATGGTGTTATTTATGTGCAGGAGCAAACGTTCTCAGAATGACCTGAAACTTCATGGAGACACTTTTCAGAAAATAAGAAAAATAACTGCCAAAGATGAAGGCCAGGGGGGCCACCACCTTGCCACGAGGGTGGGGAGCGCGCCTGCCCCCCTAGGGCGCGCCCCCCTACCTCGTGGGCCCTCTGTTGCCTCTCCGACTCCAACTCCACCTCCATATATTAAGTTTCGACGAGAAAAAAATCAGAGAGAAGAAATCATCGCGTTTTACGATACGGAGCCGCCACCAAGCCCTAAAACTTCTTGGGAGGGCTGATCTGGACTCCATTCGGGGCTCCGGAGAGGGGAATCCGTCGCCCTCATCATCATCAACCATCCTCCATCACCAATTTCATGATGCTCACCGCCGTGCGTGAGTAATTCCATCGTAGGCTTGCTGGACGGTGATGGGTTGGATGGGATCTATCATGTAATCGAGTGCTTGTCACTAGGGCCCGAGTGCCATGATTTCAGATCTGAACCTATTATGTTTTCATCAATATATGAGTGTTCTTGATCCTATCTTGCAAGTCTATAGTCACCTATTATGTGCTATGATCTATTAACCCCGAAGTAACAATAATCGGGATACTTACCGGTGATGACCGTAGTTTGAGGAGTTCATGTATTCACCATGTGTTAATGCTTTGTTCCGGTTCTCTATTAAAAGGAGGCCTTAATATCCCTTAGTTTCCGTAAGGACCCTGCTGCCACGGGAGGGTAGGACAAAAGATGTCATGCAAGTTCTTATCCATAAGCACGTATGACTATATTCGGAATACATGCCTACATTATATCAATCAACTGGAGCTAGTTCTGTGTCACCCTAGGTTATGACTATTACATGATGAACCGCATCCGGCATAATTCTCCATCACCGATCCATTGCCTACGAGCTTTCCATACATTGTTCTTCACTTATTTACTTTTCCGTTGCTATTGCTATCATCACTACAAAATACCAAAAACATTGCTTTTACTACTGTCACCTTTTGTTACCGTTACCACTATTATCATATCACTTGCTACTAAATACTTTGCTGCAGATATTAAGTTTCCAGGTGTGGTTGAATTGACAGCTCAGCTGCTAATACTTGAGAATATTCTTTGGCTCCCCTTGTGTCGAATCAATAATTTGGGTTGAATACTCTACCTCGAAAACTGTTGCGATCCCCTATACTTGTTGGTTATCAAGACCATTTTTTGGCGCCGTTGCCGGGGAGCATAGCTCTATTCTTTGAGTCACTTGGGATATATATCTGTTTATCATTATGAAGAACTTGAGAGATCCAAAAACCAAGATCTATCCCTCAACTACGAGGGGAGGTAAGGAATTGCCATCTAGCTCTGCACTTGATTCACCTTCTGTTTTGAGTAAGCTTGCGACACCTACACCTGCTTCTGCTATTCGTTCTGATATGTCGCATGTTATTGATGATGCCACTTCTGCCGCCACTTCTGCTATGCATGATACTTATGATGAAACTACCTCTATGCCTGATACTACTATGCCACTTAGTGATTTTCTTGATGAACAACTTGCTAGGGCTAGAGAAATTGAAAATATTGAATCTGATGATACCGATGAAAGTGATGATGAAGAACCACTTGCCATTCCTAAGGGTTATGTATTTGATCAAGATGCTTCTTTAGCCGTTTTAGCTTGCAGAAATAGAACTGAACTTAAAAAATTATTAGCTAAATGGAGTAAGCAATCCCTTAATGATAGAATGAAACCTGACCCTGTTTTTGCTACTTCACCTATCTTTGTTACTGATAAGGATTATGAATTCTCTGTTGATCCTAATATAATTACTTTGGTTGAATATCATCCTTTTCATGGCTATGAATCTGAAACTGTTGTGGCACATCTTACTAAATTGAATGATATAGCCAGTCTGTTCACTAAAGATGAGAGAACTTGCTACTTTTATATCCTTAAAATATTCCCGTTCTCATTAAAGGGTGATGCTAAGATATGGTTTAATTCTCTTGATCTTGGTTGTGTGCGTAGTCCCCAGGATATGATTTATTACTTCTTTGCTAAATATCTCCCTGCTCATAAGAAACAAGCTGCTTGAAGGGATATATATAATTTTGTGCAAACTGAAGAAGAGAGTATCCCACAAGCTTGGGGGAGGCTTCTCCAATTACTTAATGCTTTGCCTGATCATCCTCTTAAGAAAAATGAAATACTTGATATCTTTTATACTGGACTAACCGATACCTCCAGAGATTACCTGGATAGTTGTGTTGGTTCTGTTTTTAGGGAAAGAACACCGGATGAAGCTGAAATTCTATTGAATAATATGTTGACAAATGAAAATAATTGGACACCTCCGGAGCTAATTCCCGAACCTATTCCTAAACCAACTCCGAAGAAGAGGGGTATTCTATTTCTCAGTCCTGAAGATATGCAAGAGGCAAAGAAATCTATGAAAGAAAAGGGTATTAAAGATGAAGATGTTAAGAATTTACCTCCTATTGAAGAAATACATGGTCTTAATTTACCGCCTGTTGAAGAAACATATAATCTTAATCCATTACCTATTGAAGAAACTCATGGTCTTGATAACCCGACACAGGTAGTAAAGGTAAATTCTCTCTATAGATATGATAAAGCTGTAATCCCATTTACTAAAATTGCTAGCCCATGCTTAGATGAGTTTGATAAATTTATGGCTAAGCAAGAAGATTTTAATGCTTATTTTGGTAGACAATTAAAATACAATTCAAATATGCTTGGACACTTGGGTGATTATATGGCTAATGTTAAAGGTGAACTTAAACTTGTTAGTAAACATGCTTCTATGATTACCACTCAAGTAGAACAAGTGCTTAAAACTCAAAATGATTTGCTCAATGAATTGAACGGTAAGAATAATGATAATGCTGTTAGAGTGGCTACTAGAACTGGTAGAATGACTCAGGAACCTTTGTATCCTGAAGGCCATCCTAAGAGAATTGAGCAAGCTTCTCAGAGAAATAATATAGATGTACCTAGTTCTTCTAAAAAGAAGGAAAAGAAAAATGATAGGACTTTGCATGCTTCTAGTGATCCTATTGTTGAAACACCTAAGAATCCAAATGATATTTCTATTTCTGATGCTGAAACTCAATCTGGTAATGAACCTGAAACTAGTGGTAATGTTAATGATAATGTTCATAATGATGCTCAACCTAGTAATGATAATGACGTAGAAATTGAACCTGTTGTTGATCTTGATAACCTACAATCAAAGAATCAATGTTATGATAAGAAATATTTTGTTGCTAGGAAACACGGTAAAGAAAGAGAGACTTGGGTTCAGAAACCCATGCCCTTTCCTCCCAAACCATCCAACAAAAAGGATGATGAGGATTTTGAGCGCTTTGCTGAAATGATTAGACCTATCTTTTTACGTATGCGATTAACTGATTGCTCAAAACAAATCCTTATGCTAAGTATATGAAAGATATTATTACAAAAAAGAGAAAGATACCGGAAGTTGAAATTTCCACCATGCTTGCTAATTATACTTTTAAGGGTGGAATACCAAAGAAACTTGGAGATCCGGGAGTACCCACTATACCATGCTCCATTAAAAGAAACTATGTTAAAACTGCTTTATGTGATCTTGGAGCTGGTGCTAGTTTTATGCCTCTCTCTTTATATCGTAGACTTGATTTGAATAAGTTGACACCTACTGAAATATCTTTGCAAATGGCTGATAAATCAACTGCTATACATGTCGGTATTTGTGAGGATGTGCCTGTTGTAGTTGCAAACGTTACTATTTTAACGGACTTTGTTATTCTTGATATTCCTGAGGACGATAGTATGTCTATTATTCTTGGAAGACCCTTTTTGAATACTGCAGGGGCTGTTATTGATTGCACTAAAGGCAATGTCACTTTTCATGTTAATGGTAATGACATACGGTACACTTTTTGAGGAAACAACCTCAAGTTCATAGTATCAACTCTATTGGAAAAATTCCATCGATTATATTTTGAGGTTTTGAATTTCCTCTTCCTACTGTCAAGAAGAAATATGATATTCTTATTATTGGGGATGTGCATATCCTCGTTGAGGTAACATAGTGTTATTCAAAATTTCTCCGGTTCCATGTTATTCGGAATGAGTTCGTTGACAAGACTTGATCAACCTTGTTAGTGGATTCCTTTTGATGATCATGAGATGGATGAAACTAGAAGGCGCAACCTTCTGTACCCCACTTTTACTTTATGTTATTTATATTAAATAAAATAAAATAAATATTTTTCTGTCTGTTATCTGATTATCCGTGCAATGTAAAAATACCTCGAAAATAAAAGTTCTCCAAATGCCCTGAAAATTAAATATGATTTTTTCTAGAATATTTGAGGATTTATGGAACTGAGAACACACCAGGGGGGTCAACCACCTGCCCACGAGGGTGGAGGGTGCGCCCACCCCTCTAGGGCGTGCCCCCTACCTCGTGGGCCCACGGTGGCCCTCCTCCACTTATTCCTTCAGCCACACACTCCTTCTTCCTCCCCCAAACACGAAAAACCAGCTCAAACCCGAGTCCAAGCTCGTTTTGCTGCCATTTTCGATCTCCTTGCTCAAAGCACCTCTCACAAAACTGCTTGGGGAGATTGTTCCTTGGTATGTGACTCCTCCATTGGTCCAATTAGTTTTTGTTCTAGTGCTTTATTCATTGCAAATTTGTGTTGCTTAGGTGACCCTGTTCTTGAGCTTGCATGTCAAATTTATATGGTCAAAAGTAGATTTGATGCATGATATAGGCCCTAGGCACTTGTAGGAGTAGTTGCTATCAATATTATTGAGTTTGGTTTACTTTTATTTTGAAATTGCTAAAAATTTCAGAATTTTTCAGAAAATGATGAGCAGACTTTTGAGGGGCTCGTCGAGCCAAAGCTCGAAGGAAAAGGCACCGAAGCCTAAGTATAATCTGCCTCGCACCGCGGAGGTTCGGGCATGTGAATGGCCTTCCGAGGATTTCTTAAGAGCAGTCGGGATTTATGAAGATTTTCATGAGTTGGCTCAGACTGCAGGCCTTATCGCTTTCCTCCACGACCAATGCGATCAGTATCTCTTGCTCACAAATACCTTTGTGCAAAACTTTCATTTTCATTATAGGAACTCACCACCTACGGTGGAATTTCATTTATATGATGAGCATAAGGAGATGTCACTTTATGATTTTTGTCAGATCTATTTAGTCCCTTTTGGGGGCAAGAAAGAAGAACCACATCGTGATGATGTGGAGGGATTTATTAACACTATCACTTTAGGGGAAACAAGGAAGGTTTCCGATGCACGAATCACTAGCATACATTTTCCTGTTTTATGCTACTTTGCATTATTTGCTAGTCGTTGCTTAATTGGTCGCGAAAACTATGGAAACCTGAGTATCCCTAATATTATTATTTTGCACCATGGTTTATACGGTGATAACTCTTTTAGTATGGGCAGCATTATTGCCAAACGGTTAAGTCTGAACCGCACCAAGGGCTCCATCTTTGGAGGCATCTATGCTATACGCCTAGCTGCACATTTTAACATACCTATTAGGCATGCTGAGAAGGAAGAAAAAGTGTTGCCCTATGTTTATTTAGATTACAAAAGTATGCTGGCACATGATTTTATTGTTAAGAATAGGGAAGGAGAGCTTAAATATCAATTGTTCTTTAATAAACATCATCCTGAGACTATCATCTTGCCTGCTCCTTCTTTGTTTGATTTGACTGTAGGCACGTACCTTGTTCCGTTGAAGGCTATCCACGCCTGCCGGAACCCTACACCAGCCGAGGACCAGAGCCGGAACCACAATATGATCCTTCACGATAGTCTAATTACCAGTGGGATCCGGAGATGATTGTCAGCCAGTGGCAATCTGAGCCTTCTTCTTCCTCATCACAGTACGACCCAACAACTATTATTATGGATATCAACCAGGCCAGCCGTGGCCATAGACCAACTTACGCCAAAATCCTAAGCTTGGGGGAGTACGTATTTCCCACCGACACTATATTCATGTTCACACACTCATTGCTAAATGTCGGTGCTCATACTTTTTCATTGTATTGTAACATCCCAAATTTTCAATTTGGAATGTTATACATTACACCATCATTGCATATCATATTTTATTTGCTTTTGGTTTGATCCTAGAAATTCTACGCAACTCAAGGATCCACGAAGAGAGTTGGGGATTTCGTTATTTTCATATTTGAGTTTTCTCAAATTTTGAGAATAGGATCATTTGATTTTAATTATTTTATCATCAATTATTTCTATTACAAAAGTATGAGAGAGGGAATAAAATGACTTTCCCAAAATAAAGAAATATTGAGGATTTAATAATAAAATCAAATAGGATTTTAATTCGGAGTTTTTCTGTATTTTATTTGAATTTAGGAAAAATGTGCGTTTTTCAAAATTCCATTTACACCCCAAATTAATGTTCACCTTGTGCAGCTTGATTTTAGAAGCCCGGGAAAATTTATTTCGGGATTTTTGGAGTATGTTTAGTATTTCTTTTATTTGTTTTACTGTGCGGCATAATTTAAAAAAAAGCGAACCGACTTTGGGCCGTACCCGAGCGGGACTCTGCCCGGGGCAGCCTTTAAATAGCGCCGCCCCGAGCCGCCCCAGCCCACCGCGCCCAAAACCCTAGCCGTCGCCCGCCCGCCCGCCGCCGGAGCCACCGCCGCTGGACCTGCCGCCCGAGGTAAAAAAAAAGTCGCGGTTTTTTTTTAGTTTCGGTTTTTTAAATAGATCTATTTTCCCGATTTATTTATTTAGCGAGCGTTCGTCCATTCATTCATTCTAGCGAACGTTCGTCGTTTTTCTTTTTCTGGGATTTAATCCGCGATTTTTCTGATCGTGATTCCTGATCCAATTTTCGTTTTAGTATATCTTTTCGCTCGGTTATCGGAATCAGGCGATTCAAGCGCATGGAGTTTCGTCTTCAAACCCTCTATCCGTTTAACCAACATAAACAAGTTTTTGCCACTATAAAAATTGTCCTAGATCCAGAACAGTAAACGAAGCCTGTTTCTTTTGCCGTTTGACTTTCGTTGCTTCGTTTTATTTGATTCTTTTTGCAAACCGGAGTTCTTAAGTCGAACTTTCTGGTTAGATCTCTTATTTGAGTTTTACCTGTGCATTAGATGAATACTTATTGTATGCTTTTTTGTTTGTCTGCGATAGAATACCCGGAGTGCGCCGCCTGTTACTTTGAATCTCTAGGTTTCGCGGATCATCAGCAAGGCAAGTAACACTTTGATCATACCTCCTACTACCTAGTTTTATTGCATTAGATCAATCCTCAAACATTGCATGATTAGGATCTAATTAAATTATGGGATGGGAAGTAGTTGAGGTAGTACCTATTACCTGTTATATTATCAAACCTTTGGGAGTTACTTCTATGTTTGCCTATTATGCCATGCTACGCTAGTAGACGTGGATTGGGTGAGCGATATCCATGACAGATGTGAGTTTGTTAATTAATGGTTTATCTAAGGTGGCAACTTAAACACACATCTGGGTGGATTGAGGTACCTGGGTATTCCAGGATTGCCTGTTTTTCTTTATGGACCGCCACGCAGGCCCAAAGGGATCATGAGATTTTTCATAGTAGAAACTTCCGTGTGCAGCCACAAGCTATTATGGGCTCTAGCATAGTTGATTAAGTCGTGCGAACTCTTACAGGGTAGACTAGCAGATGTAGGGGAAAGTAGGTGTAAGGTCTATCCATCGTAAGGTGTTAGCGCTTCTGAAAGACTATGTCTCGGTCATCCGTCTTCTCAAACACCATGTAGTGCGAGAAACCAAAAGGAGGCGATCGAGTCTTGTGGGGAAAAGTGCGCAAACCTCTGCAGAGTGTATAAACTAATCATGGTTAGCCGTGTCCCCGGTTATGGACAGCTTGAGTATCTAGTACTTGGATTATCATGTGAATCTCAACATGTTACTCTAAAAATTAATTTTGTTGGGTTTTGTTTAATGATGATGCTTAATTGGGATTGAGGATGCTGTCAACCATTCTCAATGTTTAACAACTACCATGATAGTTAAATAAAATTTATTCCTTTGCAGTAGGGAAAAATGGCTTTTCGTAAAACTATAACCATAGAGCTTTCTACCAGCCAAATATGCATATAGAATAGTTGTTTCATTCCATTACTCTCTATGTGTTACTTTGCCAGCATATTCCATGTACTGACCCGTTTCGGGCTGCAACGTTAATGTTGCAGACTTTTCAGACGACGATTAAGGAGTTTTTAGGTCGTGGTTCTATACTCAGTGATGCCGTTGGAGTTGATGGACTCACTTATCTTCCAAGCCTTCCGCTGTTATCGTTATTAGATGGCCTTAAGCCATATTTATTATAATAAGTTCTCTATTGAGACACTCGATGTAATAAGTGTGTGATTGCTACTCTGTTATAAATCCTCCGAGTATTGTGTGGTGTCAGCATTACTGATCCAGGGATGACACCTGAGCACAGAGATCAGACCATTTGAGGTCTGGTCGCTACATGTATCATCCATTCTAGTTTAATTTCCTTTTTATGCTTTCTTCTTGTGTGTTTAATAAACCTTAAGAAAAAACAAAAAAATAGTTGTAGCTTTTAATTAGTTTACTTTCCATGCTTGTAGTAGTAATTAAAAAGAAACCCAAAAATATTTCATGTTCTTCTTTTGCTTGTTGGGAGCTTTCCCGTGTAAATAGTTTTATTTCTTTTCTTTTCTTTGGGGGTCGATAGGAGAAGACCATAATTAAATTGTTGAAGTGGCTCTTATATGCATTATTGTTTATCTGATAAAAGAGCCCATATTGCCTTGTCTTCTCCTGTTTATTGAATGCTTGCAGATTCCAGCTTAGTCCAATGCACGTGCACTATTATTATTATTCACATCGTTCGGTCGTGCAAGTGAAAGGCAATTATGATGATATATGATGGTCTGGCTGAGATGAGAAAAGCTGGTATGAACTCGACCACTTTTGTTTTTGTAAATATGATTAGTTCATCGTTCTTGATTCGGCCTATTATGAATAAACATGTTTGCAATGACAATTAGAGATCATAGTTTCTTGTGCCATGCTTGATTAGCTATGAGTTATAATGGTTTACCTTGCGTGCCAACATGCTATTGAGATGGTTATGATGTGGTATGATAGGGTGGTATCCTCCTCTGAATGACTTAAGTGACTTGACTTGGCACATGTTCACGCATGTAGTTGAAACAAAATCAACATAGCCTTCACGATATTTATGTTCATGGTGGATTATATCCTGCTCATGCTTGCATTCGATGTTGATTAATATTAATGCATGTTCATGGTTGTTGTCGCTCTCTAGCTGGTCGCTTCCCAGTCTTTTGCTAGCCTTCACCTGTACTAAGCGGGAATACTGCTTTTGCATCCAAATTCCTTAAACCCCAAAGTTATTCTACATGAGTCCACTATACCTACCTATACACGGTATATACCTGTCGTTCCAAGTAAATTTGTATACGCAAAACTCTAAACCTTCAAATAAATATAATGTTTTGTATGCTCGATAGCTCATGTATTAACTAGGGTTGTCTGTATCTTCCATGTTAGGCGTGTTATTCTCAAGAGGAGTGGACTCCGCTCCTCACTCACGAGATAAATGGCTGGTCACCGAGATGCCCAATCCCATGCTTTATGCAAACTAAATCAAAATAATTGCAAAGAAAACTCCCCCTGAGACTCTTGTTAGTTGGAGGCACTCATAGTTTCGAGCAAGCCATGGATTGATGCTTGTGGTGGAAGGGGGAGCATAAACTTTATCATTCTGTTTGAGAACCGCCTATAATGTGTGTAGCATGGAAGATATCGCCATCTCTTGGTTGTTATGTTGACAATGAAAGTATACCGCTCAAAATATTATTCACCTCTATTTCAAAACCGAGCTCTGGCACCTCTACAAATCCCTGCTTCCCTCTGCGAAGGGCCTATCTATTTACTTTTATGCTGAGTCATCATCCTCTTATTAAAAACCACCAGTTGGAGAGCACTGCTGTCATTTGCATTCATTATTGTTAGTTTACATTGAGTATGACTTGACTGGATCTCTTTTACCATGAATTACAATGTCTAGTCAGTCCTTGGTCTTTAAAGGTGCTCTGCATTTATGTTTTGCGGTCTTAGAAAGGGCTAGCGAGATACCACCTTGTTATATAATATTATGATTGTTTTGAGAAAGTGTTGTCATCCGAGTTTTATTATTATGGCTTGCTAGTTGATTATGCTATCGATATGAGTAAACTTGAGACCTTTGCGTTATTGTGAATGTGGTTAGTTATAATCTTTGCTGAAAACTTGAATGCTGGCTTTACATATTTACAACAACAAGAGCAAACAGAGTTTGTAAAAGTTTTCCTTTATCACTTTCAGTTTGTCAACTGAATTGCTTGAGGACAAGCAAAGGTTTAAGCTTGGGGGAGTTGATACATCTCCAATGTATCTACTTTTCCAAACACTTTTGCCCTTGTTTTGGACTCTAACTTGCATGATTTGAATGGAACTAACTCGGACTGACGCTATTTTCAGCAGAATTACTATGGTGTTATTTATGTGCAGGAGCAAATGTTCTCGGAATGACCTGAAACTTCACGGAGACACTTTTCAGAAAATAAGAAAAATACCTACCAAAGATGAAGGCCAGGGGGGCCACCACCTTGCCACGAGGGTGGGGGGCGCGCCCCCCTACCTCATGGGCCCCCTGTTGCCTCTCCGGCTCCAACTCCACCTCCATATATTGAGTTTCAATGAGAAAAAAATCAGAGAGAAGAAATCATCGTGTTTTATGATACGGAGCCATCACCAAGCCCTAAAACCTCTTGGGAGGGCTGATCTGGAGTCCGTTCGGGGCTCCGGGGAGGGGAATCCGTCGCCATCGTCATCATCAACCATCCTCCATCACCAATTTCATGATGCTCACCGCCGTGTGTGAGTAATTCCATCGTTGGCTTGCTGGACGGTGATGGGTTGGACGGTATCTATCATGTAATTGAGTTAGTTTTGTTAGGGTTTGATCCCTAGTGTCCACTATGTTCTGAGATTGATGTTGCTATGACTTTGCTATGCTTAATGCTTGTCACTAGGGCCCGAGTGCCATGATTTCAGATCTGAACCTATTATGTTTTCATCAATATATGAGTGTTCTTGATCCTATCTTGCAAGTCTATAGTCACATATTATGTTTTATGATCCGTTAACCCCGAAGTGACAATAATCGGGATACTTACGGTGATGACCGTAGTTTGAGGAGTTCATGTATTCACTATGTGTTAATGCTTTGTTCCGGTTCTCTATTAAAAGGAGGCCTTAATATCCCTTACTTTCCGTAAGGACCCCGCTGCCACGGGAGGGTAGGACAAAAGATTGAAGGAAATATGCCCTAGAGGCAATAATAAAGTTATTATTTATTTCCTTATATCATGATAAAAGTTTATTATTCATGCTAGAATTGTATTAACCGGAAACATAATACATGTGTGAATACATAGACCAACAGAGTGTCACTAGTATGCCTCTACTTGACTAGCTCGTTAATCAAAGATGGTTATGTTTCCTAACCATGAACAAAGAGTTGTTATTTGATTAACAAGGTCACATCATTAGTAGAATGATCTGATTGACATGACACATTCCATTAGCTTAGCACCCGATCGTTTAGTATGTTGCTATTGCTTTCTTCATGACTTATACATGTTCCTATAACTATGAGATTATGCAACTCCCGTTTACCGGAGGAACACTTTGGGTACTACCAAACGTCACAACGTAACTGGGTGATTATAAAGGAGTACTACAGGTGTCTCCAATGGTAGATGTTGGGTTGGCGTATTTCGAGATTAGGGTTTGTCACTCCGATTGTCGGAGAGGTATCTCTGGGCCCTCTCGGTAATGCACATCACATAAGCTTTGCAAGCACTGCAACTAATAAGTTAGTTGTGAGATGATGTATTACGGAACGAGTAAAGAGACTTGCCGGTAACGAGATTGAACTAGGTATTGGATACCGACGATCAAATCTCGGGCAAGTAACATACCGATGACAAAGGGAACAACGTATGTTGTTATGCGGTCTGACCGATAAAGATCTTCGTAGAATATGTAGGAGCCAATATGGGCATCCAGGTCCCGCTATTGGTTATTGACCGGAGACGTGTCTCGGTCATGTCTACATTGTTCTCGAACCGTAGGGTCCGCACGCTTAACGTTACGATGACAGTTATTATGAGTTTATGCATTTTGATGTACCGAAGGTTGTTCAGAGTCCCGAATGAGATCACGGACATGACGAGGAGTCTCGAAATGGTCGAGACGTAAAGATTGATATATTGGAAGCCTATGTTTGGGCACCAGAAGTGTTCCGGGTGAAATCGGGATTTTACCGGATTACCGGGAGGGTTACCGGAACCCCTCGGGAGGCAAATGGGCCTATTGGGCCTTAGTGGAAAAGAGAGAAGGGGCAGCCCACAGGCTAGCCGGCCGAACCCCCCTTCCCTAGTCCTATTAGGACTAGGAGAAGGGGCCGGCCCCCCTCTCTTCTCTTTCTCCCGAAGAGTCCTATTAGGAATAGGATTTGGGGGGAAGGAGTCCTACTCCCGGTAGGAGTGGGACTCCTCCCTGCGCCTCCCTCCTAGCCGGCCGACCCCCTTGCCCCTGGTCCTTTATATACGGGGGCAGGGGGCACCCCATAGACACACAACTTGATCCTTGAGATCGTTCCTTAGCCGTGTGCGGTGCCCCCTGCCACCAAATTCCACCTCGATCGTACCGTTGTAGTGCTTAGGCGAAGCCCTGCGTCGGTAGTACATCAAGATCTTCATCACGCCGTCGTGCTGACGAAACTCTTCCTCGACGCTTTGCTGGATCGGAGCCCGAGGAACGTCATCAAGCTGAACGTGTGCTAAGAACTCGGAGGTGCCGGAGTAACGGTACTTGGATCGGTCGGATCGGGAAGAAGACGTACGACTACTTCCTCTACGTTGTGTGATCGCTTCCGCGGTCGGTTTGCGTTGGTACGTAGACAACACTCTCCCCTCTTGTTGTTGTGCATCACCATGATCTTGCGTGTGCGTAGGAAATTTTTTGAAATTACTGCGTTCCCCAACAGTGGTATCCGAGCCTAGGTTTTTATGGTTTGATGTTATATGCACGAGTAGAACACAAGTGAGTTGTGGGCGATACAAGTCATACTGCCTACCAGCATGTCATACTTTGGTTCGGCGGTATTGTTGGTTGAGACGATCCGGACCAACCTTACGCGTACTCTTACGCGAGACCGGTTCCCTCGACGTGCTTTGCACATAGATGGCTTGCGGAAGACTGTCTCTCCAACTTTAGTTGAACCAAGTGTGACTACGCCCGGTCCTTGAGAAGGTTAAAACGGAGTCTATTTGACGAACTATCGTTGTGGTTTTGATGCGTAGGTGAGATGAGTTCTTACTTAAGCCCGTAGCAGCCACGTAAAACTTGCAACAACAAAGTAGAGGACGTCTAACTTGTTTTTGCAGGGTATGTTGTGATGTGATATGGTCAAGGCATGATGCTGATTTTATTGTATGAGATGATCATGTTTTGTAACCGAGTTATCGGCAACTGGCAGGAGCCATATGGTTGTCGCTTTATTGTATGCAATGCAATCGCGATGTAATGCTTTACTAGATTACTAAACGGTAGTAATAGTCGTGGAAGCATAAGATTGGAGAGACGACAACGATGCTACGATGGAGATCAAGGTGTCGCGCCGGTGACGATGGTGATCATGACGGTGCTTCGGAGATGGAGATCACAAGCACAAGATGATGATGGCCATATCATATCACTTATATTGATTGCATGTGATGTTTATCCTTTTATGCATCTTATCTTGCTTTGATTGACGGTAGCATTATAAGATGATCTCTCACTAAATTATCAAGAAGTGTTCTCCCTGAGTATGCACCGTTGCCAAAGTTCGTCGTGCCCAGACACCACGTGATGATCGGGTGTGATAAGCTCTACGTCCATCTACAACTGGTGCAAGCCAGTTTTGCACACGCAGAATACTCAGGTTATACTTGACGAGCCTAGCATATGCAGATATGGCCTCGGAACACAGAGACCGAAAGGTCGAGCGTGAATCATATAGTAGATATGATCAACATGACGATGTTCACCATTGAAAACTACTCCATCTCACGTGATGATCGGTTATGGTTTAGTTGATTTGGATCACGTGATCACTTAGAGGATTAGAGGGATGTCTATCTAAGTGGGAGTTCCTAAGTAATTTGATTAACTGAACTTAAACTTATCATGAACTTAGTACCTGATAGTATCTTGCTTGTTTATGTTGCTTATAGATAGATGGCTCGTGCTATTGTTCCGTTGAATTTTAATGCGTTCCTTGAGAAAGCAAAGTTGAAAGATGATGGTAGCAATTACACGGACTGGGTCCGTAACCTGAGGATTATCCTCATTGCTGCACAGAAGAATTACGTCCTGGAAGCACCGCTGGGTGACAGGCCTGCTGCTGGAGCAACGCCAGATGTTATGAACGTCTGGCAGAGCAAAGCTGATGACTACTCGATAGTTCAGTGTGCCATGCTTTACGGCTTAGAATCGGGACTTCAACGACGTTTTGAACGTCATGGAGCATATGAGATGTTCCAGGAGTTGAAGTTAATATTTCAAGCAAATGCCCGAATTGAGAGATATGAAGTCTCCAATAAGTTCTATAGCTGTAAGATGGAGGAGAACAGTTCTGTCACTGAGCATATACTCAAAATGTCTGGGTATAATAATCACTTGATTCAGATGGGAGTTAATCTTCCAGATGATTGCGTCATTGACAGAATTCTCCAATCACTACCACCAAGTTACAAGAGCTTCGTGATGAACTATAATATGCAAGGGATGAACAAGACTATTCCCGAGCTCTTCGCAATGCTGAAAGCTGCGGAGGTAGAAATCAAGAAGGAGCATCAAGTGTTGATGGTTAGCAAGACCACTAGTTTCAAGAAAAAGGGTAAAGGGAAGAAGAAGGGAAACTTCAATAAGAACAGCAAGCAAGTTGCTGCTCAGGAGAAGAAACCCAAGTCTGGACCTAAGCCTGAAACTGAGTGCTTCTACTGCAAGCAGACTGGTCACTGGAAGCGGAACTGCCCCAAGTATTTGGCGGATAAGAAGGATGGCAAAGTGAGCAAAGGTATATGTGATATACATGTTATTGATGTGTACCTCACTAGAGCTCGCAGTAGCACCTGGGAATTTGATACTGGTTCTGTTGCTAATATTTGCAACTCGAAACAGGGACTACGGAATAAGCGGACACTAGCAAAGGACGAGGTGACGATGCGCGTGGGAAACGGTTCCAAAGTCGATGTGATCGCGGTCGGCACGCTACCTCTACATCTACCTTCGGGATTAATATTAGACCTAAATAATTGTTATTTGGTGCCAGCGTTGAGCATGAACATTATATCTGGATCTTGTTTAATGCGAGACGGTTATTCATTTAAATCAGAGAATAATGGTTGTTCTATTTATATGAATAATATCTTTTATGGTCATGCACCTTTGAAGAGTGGTCTATTCTTGTTGAATCTCGAAGATAGTGATACACATATTCATAATGTAGAAGCCAAAAGATGCAAAGTTAATAATGATAGTGCAACTTATTTGTGGCACTGCTGTTTAGGTCATATCGGTGTAAAGCGCATGAAGAAACTCCATACTGATGGGCTTTTGGAACCACTTGATTATGAATCACTTGGTACTTGCGAACCGTGCCTCATAGGCAAGATGACTAAAACACCGTTCTCCGGTACTATGGAGAGAGCAACAAATTTGTTGGAAATCATACATACCGATGTATGTGGTCCGATGAATGTTGAGGCTCATGGCGGATATCGTTATTTTCTCACCTTCACAGATGATTTAAGCAGATATGGGTATATCTACTTAATGAAACATAAGTCTGAAACATTTGAAAGGTTCAAAGAATTTCAGAGTGAAGTTGAAAATCATCGTGACAAGAAAATAAAGTTTCTACGATCTGATCGTGGAGGAGAATATTTGAGTTACGAGTTTGGTGTACATTTGAAAAATTGTGGAATAGTTTCGCAACTCACGCCACCCGGAACACCACAGCGTAATGGTGTGTCCGAACGTCGTAATCGTACTTTACTAGATATGGTGCGATCTATGATGTCTCTTACTGATTTACCGCTATCGTTTTGGGGTTATGCTTTAGAGACGGCCGCATTCACGTTAAATAGGGCACCATCAAAATCCGTTGAGACGACGCCTTATGAACTATGGTTTGGCAAGAAACCAAAGTTGTCGTTTCTTAAAGTTTGGGGCTGCGATGCTTATGTGAAAAAGCTTCAACCTGATAAGCTCGAACCCAAAGCGGAGAAATGTGTCTTCATAGGATACCCAAAGGAAACTGTTGGGTATACCTTCTATCACAGATCCGAAGGCAAGACATTCGTTGCTAAGAATGGATCATTTCTAGAGAAGGAGTTTCTCTCGAAAGAAGTGAGTGGGAGGAAAGTAGAACTTGACGAGGTAACTGTACCTGCTCCCTTATTGGAAAATAGTACATCACAGAAAACTGTTTCTACGACACCTATGCCAATCAGCGAGGAGCTAATGATGATGATCACGAAGCTTCAGATCAAGATACTACTGAACCACGTAGATCAACCAGCGTGAGATCCGCACCAGAGTGGTACGGTAATCCAGTTCTGGAAGTCATGATGCTAGATCATGATGAACCTACGAACTATGAAGAAGCGATGGTGAGCCCAGATTCCGCAAAGTGGCTTGAGGCCATGAAATCTGAGATGGGATCCATGTATGAGAACAAAGTGTGGACTTTGGTTGACTTGCCCGATGATCGGCAAGCAATTGAGAATAAATGGATCTTCAAGAAAAAGACTGACGCTGACGGTAATGTTACTGTCTATAAAGCTCGACTTGTCGCAAAAGGTTTTCGACAAGTTCAAGGGGTTGACTACGATGAGACTTTCTCACCCGTAGCGATGCTTAAGTCCGTCAGAATTATGTTAGCAATTGCTGCATTTTATGATTATGAAATATGGCAGATTGATGTCAAAACTGCATTCCTGAATGGATTTCTGGAAGAAGAGTTGTATATGGTACAACCAGAAGGTTTTGTCGATCCAAAAGGAGCTAACAAAGTATGCAAACTCCAGCGATCCATTTATGGGCTGGTGCAAGCATCTCGGAGTTGGAATAAACGCTTTGATAGTGTGATCAAAGCATTTGGCTTTATACAGACTTTTGGAGAAGCCTGTATTTACAAGAAAGTGAGTGGGAGCTCTGTAGCATTTCTGATATTATATGTGGATGACATATTGCTAATTGGAAATGATATAGAATTTCTGGATAGCATAAAGGGATACTTGAATAAAAGTTTTTCGATGAAAGACCTCGGGGAAGCTGCATACATATTAGGCATAAAGATCTATAGAGATAGATCAAAACGCTTAATTGGACTTTCACAATGCACATACCTTGACAAAATTTTGAAGAAGTTCAAGATGGATCAAGCAAAGAAAGGGTTCTTGCCTGTGCTACAAGGTGTGAAGTTGAGTAAGACTCAATGCCCGACCACTGCAGAAGATAGAGAGAAAATGAAAGATGTTCCCTATGCTTCAGCCATAGGCTCTATCATGTATGCAATGCTGTGTACCAGACCTGATGTGTGCCTTGCTATAAGTTTAGCAGGGAGGTACCAAAGTAATCCTGGAATGGATCACTGGACAGCGGTCAAGAACATCCTGAAATACCTGAAAAGGACTAAGGATATGTTTCTCGTATATGGAGGTGACAAAGAGCTCACCGTAAGAGGTTACGTTGATGCAAGCTTTGACACTGATCCGGACGATTCTAAATCGCAAACCGGATACGTGTTTAATTTAAACGGTGGAGCTGTCAGTTGGTGCAGTTCTAAACAAAGCGTCGTAGCGGGATCTACATGTGAAGCGGAGTACATAGCTGCTTCTGAAGCAGCGAACGAAGGAGTCTGGATGAAGGAGTTCATATCCGATCTAGGTGTCATACCTAGTGCATCGGGTCCAATGAAAATCTTCTGTGACAATACTGGTGCAATTGCCTTGGCAAAGGAATCCAGATTTCACAAGAGGACCAAACACATCAAGAGACGCTTCAACTCCATCCGGGATTTAGTCCAGGTGGGAGACATAGAGATTTGCAAGATACATACGGATCTGAATGTTCCAGACCCGTTGACTAAGCCTCTTCCACGAGCAAAACATGATCAGCACCAAGGCTCCATGGGTGTTAGAATCATTACAGTGTAATCTAGATTATTGACTCTAGTGCAAGTGGGAGACTGAAGGAAATATGCCCTAGAGGCAATAATAAAGTTATTATTTATTTCCTTATATCATGATAAAAGTTTATTATTCATGCTAGAATTGTATTAACCGGAAACATAATACATGTGTGAATACATAGACCAACAGAGTGTCACTAGTATGCCTCTACTTGACTAGCTCGTTAATCAAAGATGGTTATGTTTCCTAACCATGAACAAAGAGTTGTTATTTGATTAACGAGGTCACATCATTAGTAGAATGATCTGATTGACATGACCCATTCCATTAGCTTAGCACCCGATCGTTTAGTATGTTGCTATTGCTTTCTTCATGACTTATACATGTTCCTATAACTATGAGATTATGCAACTCCCGTTTACCGGAGGAACACTTTGGGTACTACCAAACGTCACAACGTAACTGGGTGATTATAAAGGAGTACTACAGGTGTCTCCAATGGTAGATGTTGGGTTGGCGTATTTCGAGATTAGGGTTTGTCACTCCGATTGTCGGAGAGGTATCTCTGGGCCCTCTCGGTAATGCACATCACATAAGCCTTGCAAGCACTGCAACTAATAAGTTAGTTGTGAGATGATGTATTATGGAACGAGTAAAGAGACTTGCCGGTAACGAGATTGAACTAGGTATTGGATACCGACGATCAAATCTCGGGCAAGTAACATACCGATGACAAAGGGAACAACGTATGTTGTTATGCGGTCTGACCGATAAAGATCTTCGTAGAATATGTAGGAGCAAATATGGGCATCCAGGTCCCGCTATTGGTTATTGACCGGAGACGTGTCTCGGTCATGTCTACATTGTTCTCGAACCGTAGGGTCCGCACGCTTAACGTTACGATGACAGTTGTTATGAGTTTATGCATTTTGATGTACCGAAGGTTGTTCGGAGTCCCGGATGAGATCACGGACATGACGAGGAGTCTCGAAATGGTCGAGACGTAAAGATTGATATATTGGAAGCCTATGTTTGGGCACCGAAAGTGTTCCGGGTGAAATCTGGATTTTACCGGATTACCGGGAGGGTTACCGGAACCCCCCGGGAGGCAAATGGGCCTATTGGGCCTTAGTGGAAAAGAGAGAAGGGGCAGCCCACAGGCTAGCCGGCCGAACCCCCCTTCCCTAGTCCTATTAGGACTAGGAGAAGGGGCCGGCCCCCCTCTCTTCTCTTTCTCCCGAAGAGTCCTATTAGGAATAGGATTTGGGTGGAAGGAGTCCTACTCCCGGTAGGAGTGGGACTCCTCCCTGCGCCTCCCTCCTAGCCGGCCGACCCCCTTGCCCCTGGTCCTTTATATACGGGGGCAGGGGGCACCCCATAGACACACAACTTGATCCTTGAGATCGTTCCTTAGCCGTGTGCGGTGCCCCCTGCCACCAAATTCCACCTCGATCGTACCGTTGTAGTGCTTAGGCGAAGCCCTGCGTCGGTAGTACATCAAGATCGTCATCACGCCGTCGTGCTGACGAAACTCTTCCTCGACGCTTTGCTGGATCGGAGCCCGAGGAACGTCATCCAGCTGAACGTGTGCTAAGAACTCGGAGGTGCCGGAGTAACGGTACTTGGATCGGTCGGATCGGGAAGAAGACGTACGACTACTTCCTCTACGTTGTGTGATCGCTTCCGCAGTCGGTCTGCGTTGGTACGTAGACAACACTCTCCCTTCTCGTTGCTGTGCATCACCATGATCTTGCGTGTGCGTAGGAAATTTTTTGAAATTACTGCGTTCCCCAACAAAGATGCCATGCAAGTTCTTTTCCATAAGAACATATGACTATATTCAGAATACATGCCTACATTATATCAATCAACTGGAGCTAGTTCTGTGTCACCCTAGGTTATGACTGTTACATGATGAACTGCATCCGGCATAATTCTCCATCACCGATCCATTGCCTACGAGCTTTCCATACATTGTTCTTCGCTTATTTACTTTTCCGTTGCTATTGCTATCATCACTACAAAATACCGAAAACATTGCTTTTACTACTGTTACCTTTTGTTACCGTTACCACTATTATCATATCACTTGCTACTAAATACTTTGCTGCAGATATTAAGTTTCCAGGTGTGGTTGAATTGACAACTCAGCTGCTAATACTTGAGAATATTCTTTGGCTCCCCTTGTGTCGAATCAATAAATTTGGGTTGAATACTCTACCCTCGAAAACTGTTGCGATCCCCTATACTTGTGGGTTATCAAAAGGTGATGATCACCATGACTCTTGTATAAAGTATAGGACAAAAATAAAAGATAGGCCCTTCGCAGAGGGAAGCAGAGGTTGTCATGTGTTTTTATGGTTGGATGCACGAAATCTTAGTGCAAAAGAACATCACTTTATATTGCCACTTGTGATATGGACCTTTATTATGCAGTCGATCACTTTTAGTTCTTCCACATCACAAGATCGTATAAAGCTTATTTTCTCCACACTAATAGATCATACATATTTAGAGAGAAATTTTATTGCTTGCAACAATGACAACTTACTTAAAGGACCTTACTCAATCCATAGGTAGATATGGTGAACTCTCATGGCAAAACTGGGTTTAAGGATATTCGAAAGCACAAGTAGTATCTCTACTTGGTGCAAAGAATTTGGCTAGCATTAGGGGGAAAGGCAAGCTTAATATGTTGGATGATCCAAGACAATATAACGTTTCGAATATAGGAAAACATAACCCATTAAGTTGTCTTCCTTGTCAAACATCAACTTTTTAGCATGTAATATTTTAATGAGTGCTCACAATTACAAAAGATGTCCAAGATAGTATATTTATATATGCAATCTCTCTTCCTTCAATATTCTTTCATGAATTGTTCAAGTGACCAATTCTGTGTTTGCTAACTTCCAATAAGTTTACTACCTATGCTTATTATGTGTGAAGTCATCACTCCCCATGTTGTAAGAATATGAAACGCAAATAAATTCAGATTTATGATATTCAATTCATTCAACCGTCTACTCATAGGATATATGTGAAGCACGTGAGTAAATGACAAACTACTCCAAAAAGATATAAGTGAAGAACACTAAGTAGTCAAATAATTAACTAGCCATGGGAGCATTCTTTTTCATTCAAGATTTCAGATCCAATGATTTTATTCAAACAGCAAGTAAAATTGAAAATATGCTCCAAGCAAGACACATATCATGTAACGAATAAAAATATAGCTCCGAGTAAGGTATACCGATAGTTTTGAAGACGAAAGAGGGGTTGCCTTCCGGGGCATCCCCAAGCTTAGGCGCTTGAGTCTTCCTTGAATATTACCTTGGGGTGCCTTGGGCATCCCCAAGCTTAGGGTCTTTCCACTCCTTATTCTCCTCATATCGATATCTCACCCAAAGCTTGAAAACTTCAATCACACAAAACTTAACGAAACTTCGTGAGATAGGTTAGTATGATAAAGAGTAAACCATTCACTTTGGTATTTTCAAAGACAAGGTTCATAACTGTTATCACACAATGCCTACTATATCATATCATTTCTACAATTTATATTGAGAAATATAAGCCATAGAAACTAGAAAACAAGCAAACTATGCAATGAAAACAGAATCTGTCAGAAACAGAACAGTATGTAATGATCTGAACACAAACCATACTTTTGCTACTCCAAAAATTATGAAATAAATTTGTGGACATGAGGAATTTGTCTATTAATCTTCTGAAAAACGAATCAACTCAATCGCACTCTTCTGTAAAAAAAGATAGCTAATCTCGTGAGCGCAAAGTTTCTGTTTTTTACAGCAAGATCACATTAACTTTCACCCAAGTCTTCCCAAAGGTCTTACTTGGCACTTTATTGAAGCAAAATCTATAATAATAAATGATTACTACAGTATCTTAATCATGATAAAACACACAAACAGTAAGGGTAAATATTGGGTTGTCTCCAAACAAGCGCTTTTCTTTAATGCCTTTTAGCTAGGCATGGTGATTTCAATGATGCCCACATAAAAGATAAGAATTGAAACATAAAGAGAGCATCATGAAGAATATAACTAGCACATTTAAACCTAACCCATTTCCTATTCCTAGGGATTTTGTGATCACACAATTTATGGGAACAAGAATCAACTAGCATAGGAAGGCAAAGCAAGTATAACTTCAGAACTTTAAGCACATAGAGAGGAAACTTGATATTATTGCAACTCCTACAAGCATGTATTCCTCCCTCATAATAATTTTCAGTAGCATCATGAATGAGTTCAACAATATAACCAGCACATAAAGCATTCTGTTCATGATCTACAAGCATAGAAATTTCACTAGTCTCCACATAAGCAAAATTCTCCTCATTCGGAATAGTGGGAGCAAACTTCTTCTAAATCCATTTTAGATGATAGTATTATTCATACTCCAAAAGATATAAGTGAAGTTCATGGAGCATTCTACAATTAATATATACTAACCAATATCCAAGCTCAAAATATATATGTGAAGCACACGAAGCATTCTATAAAACCATACTCAAAAGATTTAAGTGAAGCACAAAGAGCAATTCTATAAGATCATACTTAAAAGATATAAGTGAAGCACATGAAGTATTATATAAATAAATAAAGGGCTATCTCATACTAGCATGGTTCTTAAAGGAAAAACAAAAACACAAAGGACACAAATTATGTGAACCAAACAAAAACCGAGGTATACCGATAATTGTTGAAGAAGAAGGATGGGATGCCAACCGGGGCATCCCCATGCTTAGATGCTTGAGTATCCTTGAAAATTTTACTTGGGGTGCCTTGGGCATCCCCAAGCTTGAGCTCTTTCCTCTCTTTATTCTTCTCATATTGATAGTTCCTCAATCTTCGAACACTTCATCCACACAAAACTTTAACAAAAACTTTGTGAGATCCGTTAGTGTAAATAAAGAAAATCACTACCTTTAGGTACTATTGTAAACTTATTCCAATTTCATATTAGAACTATATCTACTGTATTCCAACTTCACCATGGTTCATACCCCCCGATACTACCCGTAGATTCATAAAAATAAGCGAACAACTCATAGAAAACAGAATCTGTCAAAAACAGGACAGTCTGTAGTAATCTGGAAGTTTAGTAAACTTCTGTAACTCCAAAAAATTCTAACAAAATATTAAAATTTTAAAAAATTGTACAAAAGTAATGTGCAAAATGTTTCAGACCCATTTGACTTTCCAGTAAAAAAATGTAAAATCACGCGCTACAGCCAAAGTTTCTGTTTTTGTACTGCACAAAGTAAACAAGCAATCTAATCATCCTAAAACCAAGGCTTGGCACATTATTTTTAGAATACAATGGATATATAAAAGGGGATAATTATTTTTAGAGAAGCTTCCATGAATTTTTTTACATTGTTTCCATGAGCATGAACACAAGTGTTCAAGGTCGACCGTCATTTCTCCAATGCATAACCTTCCCGTCACTTCTCTTTATTGAAAAACTTTTTAGGTATGAGAGGCAAGTAATTTTTGTATTTTTATTCTTTTAAAAAATTGTATGTTTCACCCACAACTAAACAGAAACAAAAAAAGGAAAAACAAAATCTACTTAGTGAATAAAGCAAACAAGCACACACGAGAATATCAACCCCACGCTATTGCTCCCCGGCAACGGCGCCAGAAAAGAGCTTGCTAATCCCCAAGTGCAGGGAATCATCATAGCAATTCCCAATGGTGGAAGTGATAAGTATGGAGTGTCGAACCCACAAGGAGCTAAAGGTAATATCAATATTCTCTCAAGTCCTATCTGCCACTGATACGACTCTACGTACACCGAACGTATGCTTCTAACTAGAAACGAGAAATAAAACTACGTTGTGGGTATGAAGAGGATAACTTTGCATGGTATTAGAGAGATAAAATATAAAAGTAGGTGATGTTATCATAAAGTTAGAATATATTACTAAATATTATAAATAGTGAGTGTGGAATAATGGTGGATCGGTGTACGGAATTGTCTTAGGCAATTGTTAACAAGACCGATAGTCGTCATTGCAATTTCATATGAGGGAGAGGCATAAGCTAACATACTTTCTCTTCTTGGATCATATGCACTTATGATTGGAACTCTAGCAATCATCCGCAACTACTAAAGATCATTAAGGTAAAACCCAACCATAGCATTAAAGCATCAAGTCCCCTTTATCCCATATGCAATGATACGTCGCTAATGTATCTATAATTTTTCATTGGTCCATGCTATTATATTATCTGTTTTGGATGTTAATGGGCTTTATTTTACACTTTTATATTATTTTTGGGACTAACCTACTAACCCAAAGCCTAGTGCAAATTGATGTTTTTTGCCTATTTCAGTGTTTTGCAGAAAAGGAATATCAAACGGAATCCAAACGGAATGAAACCTTCGGGGGAGTTATTTTTGGAACAAAGGTGATCCAGAGGACTTGGAGTGGACGTCAAGAAACAAACGAGGAGTCCACGAGGCAGGGGCGCGCCCTCCCCCCTCGTGGGCCCCTCGTGGCTCAACCGACCTACTTCTTCCTCCTATATATGTATATATATTCATATACCCCAAAAACATCCAGGAGAACCACGAAACCCTATTTCCACCGCCGCAACCTTCTGTACCCAAGAGATCCCATCTTGGGGCCTTTTCCGGAGCTCCGTCGGAGGGGGCATCGATCACGGAGGGCCTTTACATCAACTCCATGGCCTCTTCGGTGATGTGTGAGTAGTTTAATTGAGACCTTCAGTTCCATAGTTATTAGCTAGATGGCTTCTTCTCTCTCTTTGGATCTCAATACAAAGTTCTCCTTGGTCTTCTTGGAGATCTATTCGATGTAACTCTTTTTGTGGTGTGTTTGTCGAGATCTGATGAATTGTGGGTTTATGATCAAGTCTATCTATGAACAATATTTGATTCTTCTTTGAAATCTTTTATGTATGATTGGTTTATCTTTGCAAGTCTCTTTGAATTATCAGTTTGGTTTGGCCTACTAGATTGATCTTTCTTGCAATGGGAGAAGTGCTTAGCTTGGGGTTCAATCTTGCGGTGCTCGATCCCAGTGACAGAAAGGGAAACGACACGTATTGTATTGTTGCCATCGAGGATAAAAAGATGAGGTTTATATCATCTTGCTTGAGTTTATCCCTCTACATCATGTCATCTTTCCTAATGTGTTACTCTGTTCTTATGAACTTAATACTCTAGATGCATGCTGGATATCGGTCGATGTGTGGAGTAATAGTAGTAGATGCAGGAAGGAGTCGGTCTACTTGTCACGGACGTGATGACTATATACATGATCATGCCTAGATATTCTCATAATTATTTGCTTTCTATTAATTGCTCGACAGTAATTCGTTCACCCACAGTAATACTTATGCTATCTTGAGAGAAGCCACTAGTGAAACCTATGGCCCCCGGGTCTATTCTCCATTATATTAATCTTCCATCAACAAGCTATTTATATTACCTTTTATTTTGCAATCTTTACTTTTACTCTTTATCATAAAAATACCAAAAATATTTATCTTATTATTATTATTATTATTATTATCTCTATCAGATCTCACTCTCGTAAGTGACCGTGAAGGGATTGACAACCCCTTTATCGCGTTGGTTGCGAGGTTCTTATTTGTTTAGGTAGGTACTAGGGACTTGCGTGTGGCCTCCTACTGGATTGTTACCTTGGTTCTCAAAAACTGAGGGAAATACTTACGCTACTTTGCTGCATCACCCTTTCCTCTTCAAGGGAAAACCAACGCAGTGCTCAAGAGGTAGCAAGAAGGATTTCTGGCGCTGTTGCCGGGGAGTCTACACACAAGTCAAGACATACCAAGTACCCATCACAAACTCTTATCCCTTGCATTATATTATTTGACATTTGCCTCTCGTTTTCCTCTCCCCCACTTCACCGTTGCCATTTTATTCGCCCTCTGCTTCCGTTCCCCTTCTCTTTTCTAGTTCGTCTTTTTTTGCTTGTTTCTTGTTTGCTTGTGTGTTGGATTTCTTGCTTATCACGATGGCTCAAGACAATACTAACTTGTGTGATTTTTCCAATACCAACGATAATGATTTTATTAGCACTCCGATTGCTCCTCTTACCGATGATGAATCTTGTGAAATTAATGATGCTTTGCTGAATCTTATCATGAAAGATCCGTTTTCTGGCCTTCCTAGTGAAGATGCCGCTACCCATCTAAACAACTTTGTTGATTTGTGTGATATGAAAAAGAAGAAAGATATGGATAATAATATTGTTAAACTGAAGCTATTCCCGTTTTCCCTTAGAGATCGCGCTAAAACTTGGTTTTCGTCTTTGCCTAAAAATAGTACCGATTCATGGAATAAGTGCAAAGATGCTTTTATCTCTAAGTATTTTCCTCTCGCTAAGATCATCATTCTTAGAAACGATATTATGAATTTTAAGCAAATTGATCATGAACATGTTGCACAAGCTTGGGAGAGGATGAAATTAATGATACGTAATTGCCCTACACATGGTTTGAATCTTTGGATGATTATACAAATTTTTTATGCCGGATTGAACTTTGCTTCTAGGAATCTTTTAGATTCAGCCGCGGGAGGCACTTTTATGGAAATCACGTTAGGAGAAGCTACTAAAGTCCTAGATAATATTATGGTTAATTATTCTCAATGGCACACTGAAAGATCTACTAATAAAAAGGTGCATGCTATAGAAGAAATTAATGTTTTGAGTGGAAAGATGGATGAACTTATGAAATTGTTTGCTAATAAGAGTGTTTCTTCTGATCCTAATGATATGCCTTTGTCTACCTTGATTGAGAATAATAATGAATCTATGGATGTGAATTTTGTTGGCAGGAACGATTTTGGTAATAACGCTTATAGAGGTAATTTTAATCCTAGGCAGTTTCCTAGTAATTCATCTAATAATTATGGTAATTCCTACAACAATCTTATAGAAATTATAATAAGATGCCCTCTGATTTTGAACCTAATATTAAAGAAATTATTAGTTCACAAAAGAGTTTCAATGCTTTGATTGAAGAAAAATTGTCTAAGATTGATGAGTTGGCTAGGAACGTGGATAGAATTTCCCTTGATGTTGATTCTTTAAAACTTAGATCTATTCCACCTAAGTATGATATCAGTGAGTCTCTCAAAGCTATGAGAATTTCCATGATGAGTGCAAAGAAAGAACCGCTAGGATGCGTGCTAAAAAATATTGCTTTGTGAAAGCGTGTTCTTCTGGTTTCCATGATAATAATGATGAAGATCTAAAAGTTATTGATGTCTCAACTATTAAATCTTTGTTTTGCAATATGAATCTGGGTAATGATGGGACTGGAGATGAGTCAACTTTAGTTAGAAGGCGTCCCAATGATTCGGAATTTTTAGATCTTGATGCAAAAATTGATAAAAATGGGATTGGAGAGGTCAAAACTTTAAATAGCAGTGTACCCACTATCTTGGATTTCAAGGAATTTAATTATGATAATTGTTCTTTAATATATTGTATTTCCTTATTGCAATCCGTGCTAAATTCTCCGCATGCTTATTGTCAAGATAAAGCTTTTACTAAACATATCGTTGATACTTTAATGCAATCTTATGAAGAAAAGATTGAATTGGAAGTTTCTATCCCTAGAAAACTTCATGATGAGTGGGAACCTACTATTAAAATTAAAATTAAAGATCATGAATGCTTTGCTTTATGTGATTTTGGTCCTAGTGTTTCCACGATTCCTAAAACTTTGTGTGATTTGTTAGGTTTCCGTGAATTTGATGATTGTTCATTAAAACTTGCATCTTGCGAATTCCACCATTAAGAAACCTATGGGAAGAATTAATGATGTTTGTATTGTTGCAAATAGGAATTATGTGCCCATAGATTTCATTGTTCTTTATATAGATTGCAATCCTTCATGTGCTATTATTGTTGGTAGACATTTCCTTAGAACGATTAGTGCAATTATTGATATGAAAGAAGGGAATATTAGATTCCAATTTCCGTTAAGGAAGGGCATGGAACACTTTCCTAGAAATAAAATTAAATTACCTTATGAATCTATTATGAGAGCCACTTATGGATTGCATACCAAAGAAGATAATACCTAGATCTATCCTTGCTTTTATGCCTAGCTAGGGGCGTTAAATGATAGTGCTTGTTGGGAGGCAACCCAATTTTGTTTTTGTTCCTTGCTTTTTGATTCTATTTAGCAATAAATAATTCATCTGTCTCTGTTTAGATGTGGTTTTATTCTTTTAATTAGTGTTTGTGTCAAGTAGAACCTTTGGGAAGACTTGGGGAAAGTCTTTGCGATCTTGCTGTAAAACACATAAACTTTAGCGCTCACGAGATTTGCTTCCATTTTTTTACTGGAGAGTGCTATTTAGTTAATTCTTTTTACAGATGATTAATAGATAAATTCCTCACGTCCAGCAATTTATTTTAGAATTCTTGGGGTTCCATAAGTATTCGAAACCTACATATTACTACAGACTGTTCTGTTTTTGATAGATTCTGTTTTTCGTGTGTTGTTTGCTTATTTTGATGAATCTATGGCTAGTATTTGAGTGTATGAACACCAATATAAATAAGGAATGAGTTCATTACTGTACCTTGAAGCGGTGGTTTGTTTTCTTTTACTAACGGAGCTCACGAGATTCTCTTTTAAGTTTTGTGTTGTGAAGTTTTCAAGTTTTGGGTAAAGATTTGATGGATTATAGAATAACGACTGGCAAGAGCCTAAACTTGGGGATGCCCAAGGCACCCCAAGGTAAAATCCAAGGACAACCAAAATCCTAAGCTTGGGGATGCTCCGGAAGGCATCCCCTTTTTCGTCTTCGTCCATCGGTAACTTTACTTGGAGCTATATTTTTATTCACCTGATATGTGTTTTACTTGGAGCGTCTTGTATGATTTGAGTCTTTGTTTTTTAGTTTACCACAATCATCCTTGCTGTACACACCTTTTGGGAGATACACACATGAATTGGAATTTATTAGAATATTCTATGTGCTTCACTTATATCTTTTGAGCTAGATAATTTTGCTCTAGTGCTTCGCTTATATCTTTTAGAGCACTGCAGTGGTTTTATTTTATAGAAATTTTGATCTCTCATGCTTCAGTTATATTATTTTGAGAGTCCTTTAGAGCAGCATGGTAATTTGCTTTGGTTATGAATTTAGTCCTAATATGATAGGCATCCAAGATCAGTATAATAAAAACTATCATAAAAAATGCATTGAATACTATGAGAAGTTTGATACTTGATGATTGTCTTGAGATATGGAAATGGTGATATTAGAGTCATGCTAGTTGAGTAGTTGTGAATTTGAGAAATACTTGTTCTAAAGTTTGTGATTCTCGTATCACGCACGTATGGCGAACCGTTATATAATGAAGTCGGAGCATGATTTATTTATTGATTGTCTTCTTTATGATTGGCGGTCCGGGACGAGCGATGATCTTTTCCTACCAATCTATCCTCCCTCCTCCTAGGAGCATGCGCGTAGTACTTTGTTTCGATAACTAATAGATTTTTGCAATAAGTATGTGAGTTCTTTATGACTAATGTTGAGTCCATGGATTATACCCACTCTCACCCTTCCACCATTGCTAGCCTCTCTAGTACCGCGCAATTTTCGCCGGTACCATAAGCCCACCATATACCTTCCTCAAAACAGCCACCATACCTACCTATTATGGCATTTCCATAGCCATTTTGAGATATATTGCCATGCAACTTTCCACCGTTCCGTTTACGACACGCTTCATCATTGTCATATTGCTTTGCATGATCATGTAGTTGACATCGTATTTGTGGCAAAGCCACCATTCATAATTCTTTCATACATGTCACTCATGAGTCATTGCATATGTCGGTACACCGCCGGAGGCATTCACATAGAGTCATATTTTGTTCTAAGAATTGAGTTGTAAGTAAATAAAGTGTAATGATCGTCATTATTAGAGCATTGTCCCAAGTGAGTAAAGGATGATGGAGACTATGATTTCCTCACAAGTCGGGATGAGACTCCAGACGAAAAAAAGAGGCCAAAAAAAGAAGAAGAAGGCCCAAACAAAAAAATGAGAGAAAAAGAGAGAAGAGACAATGTTACTATCCTTTTTTCACACTTGTGCTTCAAAGTAGCACCATGATCTTCATGATAGAGAGTCTCTTATGTTATCACTTTCATATACTAGCGAGAATTTTACATTATAGAACTTGGCTTGTATATTCCAATGATGGGCTTCCTCAAAATGCCCTTCGGTTGACTCTTCTTGCGTCCAGACGACTGGTGTGCCCTGCTGAACTGGCTGATGGACACGTCTCTGTTGCACGCATCCACCCCACTGATTGCAAACTTGAGCTCCAAGGCCAGGCTGACGTTCTCGTCGATCGGATCGGAACCTGTGGTCAGATTCTTCTGTTGGCCGCCGCGCCCGCGTGCCATATCACGGAGCTGGATTAGATTAGCCTCCGGACAGTGATACCGGGCAGCTAGAAAATACTACTCCGGCAAAGTCGCCGGAGGAAAGAAAGAAAAAGAGTTAAATACACCGGAGATGTCTCAACTTGTCTTGCACCATTAGTTTGGTGTTCAAAGTTGCAAAATACATAAAATTGATGTTCGAACTTGCCCGGCCGTGCAAATAAAGTGTCTCCTTCCATATTTGAACGTACGTCCAGCCTACGTGGTGTGCGGCGGTGATGCATCTGTCAGTGGCTGAGAGGGGAAAGTGATGGGTGCTTCGTGCGTGAGATTCTTTTTACAGAAACCAACTTGTATTTTATTTAATCACATAGAAAAGAATTGAAATAAAGTGTATGCTCATTAGAAATAACATGATTTTTTAAAATAAATTGGAGGGGTTTCGAACCTGGCGGTTCCTGGTCAAACACAGCTCGATCTGTCCATAGGAAGCTATGTAGACAGTTTGCACATATTGCTCTGCAATTTTCTAATGCTTTATTTACTAGTTTTATTTTTATTTTTTCCTAAGTTCCTGTTTAGTTTCATGGAACGTAAATTTCCCATATAAAAAAATACAATATGAATTTATTTATTATTTGAAATATTTTTTCTATTTTCATTTTTGCGTACTTTGAAGAGATAGACATGAACTTTTTCAAAAGTTTACGGGGATTGAAATAGTTCAACCTATATTAGAAATTATTGTGTCAATTTATGTATGTTCATTCTGGACAACAAGCATCTTCGTTGTATTTCTAAAATGCCCAATTATTAACAAATTGACAAAGTTGTATTTTGTAAACTACTCAACATGCATTAAAAGGTACTGTGTTGAACTTTTCAATACAATTATTCAAAATGTTACAGAATTATTTTTTAATGCATGTTTAACTTTTTTTAAAATACACATTAGCAGTTTTTTAATGTAAGACGAACATTTTTCAAAAACACATTACAATTTTTAATACATGTGACACATTTTTCAAAAACATGCTGAACATTTTTCAAATGCAATAACACTTTCTTTAAGTTTATGGCAGTTGTAATTTTTTCTTACATTTCTTTTTTAATGGTAAAAGTAATATGAAAAATAAAAATATAGGACTTGACAAAATAAAAATAAAACTTATACGGGTCCATAGAAGCACCATATATAAACAGAAATCACTTGAAGAGGTACATAGCAACCAAAGCGGTTTTTTGGAGCACGGTGGCCACTGAGCATGCTTTTCTGAAAGGCTAAAAACTGGCACTTAAAAATTTCAAAAAAAGCTGATTGTTTTCACACAAAAATGTATGCATGTGCTGTAAGTGATTTTCAAATTTCGTTTGAAATTATGTTATATTATACCCTGCGAAAAAAGACAAAAATCCTGCCAGAAAAAAGCTGATTTTTGCATGTAATTGCCTTTTTTATCTCCCGCGTATAAACATATATTTTGATGAAAATTCACAAGGATATATTACAGTTCTATATGTGAATGTATAAAAATTTAGAATTTGTTTAGCTGTAAAAATCCGTTTATTTAAACTTCAAAAAAAAGGACACAATGTGTTGGTGCTCCAAAGTTCTTTTGCATAGCAATGCAATATATAGAGTTCGACCTCGTCAATATCTACTATGTAGAGTATGGCATGGTGGACAACCCGTGCGTGCAATGCAAATATGCAATCCGCGATCACAAGATGTTAGAGCATCTCCAGCCGCGCCCCTAGAAAAGTCTCCCCAAGTAATTTTTTCGCGTCGGCGCAGAAAAATCGGCCCAGTCGCATTCCCAGGAGTCCGATTTTCGTCGGCCTGGGCCGAAATAAGCGCTGGCGGACCCAAGCCGAATCCGACGCGTTGGGGGGCGCTCGGGGACGCGGGGGCGAGCGGTTTTGGCGCGAAAGAGTCACAGGCCCGCCGCGTCAGCAACACCGCGCATCGTCTTCCCTCACGCCTCGGTTTCCCGCGGTGAATCAATGGCAAGGCTGCCGATGGTCAGCCTTACCATTCATTCCTCACGGGCGGCGCGTCACGGGACGGTGCCGACGCCTTCCTTCCCTCGCACGAATACACACGGGCGCGATGCGGCTATATAAAGCCGGCGGCTTCTCTCGCCTCTGGCCACACCAGCCCTAGCCCTACCCGCCCTAGCCGTCGAGCTCTGCCTCTCCCGAGAGCCGCCGCCGAGCCCTCCTCTCCCGAGCGCCGCCGTCGAGCCCTCGCTCTTCCTCCCTCTCCCAATGGCCGAGCGTTTCCCTAGAGATGAGGCGGCGGCCAACGGCTTCGGCCGCCGCTCGCTCTGCGAACAGGAGTCTTGACTCCTGTTCTAGGCGAACATCCCGGCGCTGCCGGACATGCGCGCCGGGCCGACGAGCTGGAAGCTCAGCAAAGGGGGAGTGCCCATTCCCCCGTTGCCCGACGCCGTGGCCGAACCCGGGTACTTCGCCGAGGAGGTCGACGTCGTGCGCGCCTCCCTCATCGGCGCCCAACTCTCCCTCCCCCAGTACGCCGCCGACAACCATGCGGCTTGGGCGGCGTACTTCGAGCACCGTCAGCAGAAACGGCTGGCGTCCACCAACGGCGCGGCGATGGTCGGCGGCATGAAGAACAGCGAGGGGCGCCGCCTGTGGTGAGGCGTCCCCGGCCGCACACTCGAAGGCGTGCTGACGCGCCTCGAGGGTAGCAATGACCTGTTGTTGGCGTACCCCCCGGCGAGGGCGGCCGCCCAGGCGCACCACCAACGCGATGGGCCATGGGCACCAAGGAGGTTCGGCTCCTCCTCTTCTTCTTCCTCCTCCTCGCGCTCTTCTTCGCACTCCTCCGGCACTCCGGCGCTGCTCGGCGTCAAGGCCGAGCCCACGGCGGAGTCGCCGCTCGGCCGACGCACTCGCAGCGCCGGCATCATCATCAACGAGGACGGGCGGCGCGCCTCCTCGTCGGCTCCTCCCCCGCGCTTCGTCAAGCCAAAGACGGAGCCGGGGCTCGCGCCGGTGAAGGCAGAGCCGGGGCTCGCCGCCGTGAAGACGGAGCACGACGAGGTTGAGCGCGACGACGACGCGGCCCTTGAATGGACACGCCAGGACTCCCTCAAGATGGCGATGGAGCGCCAGTGCACCGCCCTGCAGCGCTTCGCGGAGCGCCGCCAGGGCCGCGACCAAGGAGGAGTCGTCGTCATCGACGATAGCGACGACGACGACGCGCCGCCACCGCCACCAGTCCGCCATGGCGACGCCGGGTGCAGCAGGGGCGCCCGCGTCAGGGAGGAGAAGGCCGACGACGAGGATGGCGGCGACGACGGCGACTACTCGGTGTTCAGCAAGTTTCTTTTAGATTAGTTTATTATATATTTGCTATATAATGAAAATCGACGAACTTTGTCCAAATATATGCTCAAGTTGGCCGAATTTTGTCGTATTTGCCGAACTTCGCCGAACTGTGCCGAAATTTGCTATACTTTTTTTTATTTAATCGCGCCTGGGGGACGGCCCTGGGGCCGGTGGCTGGGGACCAACTCGCCCCAGGCCCATTTTTTGCGCCGGCTCACCCCCAGGCGGCGATTTTAGGCGTCCCCTAGGAGGCCAACGGCTGGAGATGCTCTTAGGTTTGATCCTGCATCATGCAAAAAAATTCTAATTTATGAGGTTTTTCTACATGATTAAATAAATATGTGGGAGTTTTCAATAAAAAATCCTCACGCGTGGGCCACTCAGCCCTTCCTAACTCTTAGCCACTAACAGGTGGGCCACTGCCACGATAGCACGCCATGCGGGATGGACATACGTCCAAGTACGGATGAAAGCACCGTATTTGCACGGTCGGACAAGTTCGAGCACCAGTTTCGTGTGTTTTGCAACTATAGACACTAAACGGAGGACAAGTTCAGGCACCTTCATTGTATTTAACTCAAAGAAAAACAAGTTTAACAAGTTTTCTTTCCGAGGGAAGACGTGGGCAGTGCATTGCTTCCCCGTCTCCATTGCATTTGCCTCCGAAAACCAAGCAAAAATGCGCGGAGGAAGACGGAAAAACGTGGGTCAATCTTGGCGCCCGCCGTTTCGCCGCAGTTTCCCGGAGCCGAACGAAGTCGCCAAGAAGGGGCGTCGCTTGTCGTGCGTGCCTGCTGCTGGCAGCACAGTGAAGTCAGAGGAACTTCGCCCATATCTGTTGCAGCACAGTACGCAAAGATTTGTACGTGCCGAGTCGGATGCAGATGCACAGCCAACGATAGCCCGAGGTCACGGCACCGGCAGCCCGGACGGGCACACCACCGTTTGTCAACGCGCAGTCGCCTGAACTTTCCTCGCTCCCCCGCGGCAGCGACGGCTCTCAAACACCTCGCGCTCCTCACCCCTCATCCAGCTCCACACACCACCCCGACCCCGAAGGCAGACACGACACGCGCGCGTCGGCCTCACTGCCAAACTTCCTCCGTCCCTCGCCCGCCCGGACGCGCACGGCGCGCGACAGACGCCCACCGCGTTCTCCCCTTCCCCGGTGAAGCCCAGCCGGCCTGGCGGAGGAGGACATGAAGCCGCGGGACCTGCTGGAGCGGATCCGGCGGCCGTTCGGCTCCCGCCGCGGGTCGTCGGCGTCGGCGCGGCGGGAGGAGGAGGACCTGGAGGCCATCGCGGCGCGGGAGCAGCGCGCGTTCCGCTACGAGGCGCTGGCGGCGGCCACGCGCAACTTCTCGGAGAAGCAGAAGCTCGGGCAGGGCGGGTTCGGCCCCGTCTACCGGGGCCAGCTCGCCGACGGCCGGGACGTGGCCGTCAAGCGGCTGGGCGCCGGGTCCAGGCAGGGCGCGCGGGAGTTCAAGAACGAGGCCAACCTGCTGTCCCGCGTCCAGCACCGCAACGTCGTCAACCTGCTCGGCTACTGCGCCCACGGCGCCGACGAGAAGCTCCTCGTCTACGAGTACGTCCCCAACGAGAGCCTCGATAAGATCCTCTTCTCCGCCGCCGCCGCCCCGCCGCCCACCTCCGGCAACAAAACACACTGTGAGTCGCTCCGTCCCATCCCACCCGTTCCGCTTGATAATTTCTCGTCGCCATTCCCCTGTTTTCCTTCCAATCCATGCTTTAATTTAGTTGGTTGGTTGATTCGTGAGTGAATTCCCCATTTTACGCATTGGAATCACGAATTCCGACCAACCCTGTGCGATCGGAAGACGAAGAATGCACAGATGCACATGATGCTTCGTGGTTGGTGGTGATATTTGGTAGGAAATTAATGCACCGGAAAATTGCAGCAGCGAGTTCACACAGAGTAGGACTAGGAACGTACTCACTACATATCGGTTCATTGCTCGCGTCAGTGAGGGTGTCATGCTGCCGACGGCTCTCTGCAAGAACACGCATATATCTTACAGAAAGAAAACTCAACGAGATGATGCCCTCATAGACGTCTGCTAGAATTATTACTATTCAGAATGCACACGCATGCTGAATTGCTGGTTGCTGAACCGGTGAGTGCAGACAATCTTACGAGAGCAATGTCGCACCAGCACCGTATAGTCGTATACACACTCACATCAATCTCTGGTATGATGGAACAGGGCCATGCTCTGCAACAGTGGAAGCATCTATCTAGAAAAAAAAATTAAAGAAATGCTACATGCATAGATATACATGGCGTGGTAAAACTATAGTAGACAGTAAAAAAATGCAGAGGCAGTCAGCGAGTGCAGACATTTTTGGTCTTCTTAATTTAATTTGGCATCATAGGCTGATAGCCACATCCATATGCTTCCAAGATTTGAATTGGGTTCTGCAGGAGACTGCGCCGTACAGTTGTTGGGTTGCCAACTTGACATTTGTATTGGGTATCAGGTTGCGAGGTTGGATTTAGAATTGTAGATGATAGAATTATGGGTTTTTACTAGAAAAAAATTGCATAGGTTAATTTCAGCTCGTTGGTCATCCATGACGTAGGTGCGATGAACAACGAGCGGTCCGCTGTTGTAGCCCGTAGTACGCTGCGCTGTTGTCGCTGTTACCCCTTTAGGAAGCACGAACGGAAGCGAACAACCGTGTGATCCCGAGGCCACGACTACTGGTCCAGGCCATAAACGGCAAAAGCACACTCTGCCCTTTTGAAAAATTCCAACGCACGAATGGTCAGCACAGCACGCTTTGTTTGAAAAATTGGTGTCCGCGGCGCGTTGTAAAAAAGATGAGACCATGTCCATGTATGTGTTGCCTTGCCGGTTTCACTTTCAGAAAGAAATCTGTTAGCGCGAAATAATGTGTCCTTGGCACGGCAAGTACGCATATGCACCACATGACGCCGAGATGATGCACTAGATCCATATGCAGGCCGATCGCTTGCTTGCTGGGGAAGAGTAGTTTGCTTTTTTACTTACGGGGCCGTACGCTTCCCGTCAAAATTCGTTGGGCCTCTGAAAGAGACAGTTTGATCCACGAAGCCAGAATCAGTGACCAATTGTTCCTCTCCCATCGGTTGCTTTTCTTTCTAGGCTACAAGTTAACCAGGTGGCTCGACGCACGCATAGAAAGTTGGCTTTTGACACTAAACTCGCCTTCGATGGTGAGGCGGTTCTGACGCACTTGCTCTTGCTTTGGCCGCGAATCTCCAACTCCTGCACGCGCGGTTCTTACATATACACATATACATACACGAGGAAAAGGAATAAACGTGCACCATACTTTTGTGCCCCCTGTGGATGGACATCGCAGTCAGTCTCTACGTGAACTGATAGCAGTAGTAGCCTAGTGCCAAACCCTAATCCAACTATTCTTCTGCTTTGACCAGGCGGCCCTTTCTTGCGATAGCCCTTTTGACCGAGTCAAAGTCTTCCACTAGCTGTTTCCGGCATTGAATGCCTTGGTTTTCCTCATGGTAGTCCTACGTGGGCGCCTCTGGGTGCAGTGTACAACCGCGCTGCACCCGGGGCCGGATTCACTTCATGTGCACGTTTCTTGCTCCCTCCGTTTGATTGAGTTCCTCCCCCCCCCCCCCCCCCCCCCCCCCCTGGCCGACCCGGTCCACAAGACGGCGCTGGCACGTCGCCGTCGCCGTCCGGTCTGATCATCCGATGTGTCACCGTCGAGTGCCGGGCAGCACACGGCGACGCTAAACCTGCTGCGGCTGCCGCGCGTGCATGTGGTGCCAAGTTTAACTGAATTTTACAAGCCGGAATGAACGGCGTAGCTCTGATGTCAGTGTTCTTGTCTTTTGAATGTCCAGCCGGCAGCAGCAGCGAGGGCGACAGGCCATTGCGCGCGGAGCTGACGTGGGCGCGGCGGCTGGAGGTGGTGGTGGGCGTGGCGCGGGGGCTGCTGTACCTGCACGAGGACGCGCACACGCCCATCATCCACCGCGACATCAAGGCCAGCAACATCCTCCTCGACGAACGCTGGGTCGCCAAGATCGCCGACTTCGGCATGGCCCGCCTCTTCCCGGAGGCCGGCGACGGCCACTCCCACGTCCAGACCCGCGTCGCCGGCACCAACGGCTACATGGCGCCCGAGTACCTCATGCACGGCCACCTCTCCGCCAAGGCCGACGTCTTCAGCTTCGGCGTCCTCGTCCTCGAGATCCTCTCCGGCCGAAAGAACTCCTCCTTCATCCCGCCGCCCCGATCCAGCGCCGACAACCTCCTCGATTACGTACGTAGTAGTATGTGCGGTTTCCTCCATTGATTGATGATCCGTGTCATCGCGTGCATGCAGCTAGCCTGGAAGGATAAGAATGTGTTGCATGCGCCATGCAGGCCTGGAAGCTGTACAAGGAGGAGCGGAGCATGGAGCTGCTGGACCCGTCGGTGAAGTCGACGGCCGCGCCGGACCAGGTGCTCATGTGCGTCCGCATCGGGCTGCTGTGCGTGCAGGCGGACCCACGGCTGCGGCCGGACATGAAGCGCGTGGTCATCATCCTCTCCAAGAAGCAGAGCACGCTGGAGGAGCCGACGCGGCCCGGGGCGCCCGGCTCGCGGTACCGGAGGAGGGCGCACGGCCTGCGCAGCTCGTCGCAGTACTCCGACGGCTCGTCGTCGGGCACGACCCCGTCGACGTCGCATGCGTCGGCGTCCGCGTCGGCTTCGGCATCGGCGTCGAACGCAATGACGACATCGAGCACGCGCACATTGCGGAGCCGGGGGCTCCCGTCGCACCGGGAAGAGCAGGAGCTGCCCAACGGCAGCTGAAGCCTGCAGACGCCTGAAGCTCACTGTAGATATGTCCATTCTTTTTCGTCTTGTTTCTTTTTTGTGTCTTCTCGGAGATTCTAGATTAGATAGTATGATTATTTTGGTAGTGGGTAGGAAGAAGTAGAATGATCGGCCGGATTATTTTAGGGTGGTGCTACTAGTTCGTAGCCGGAGGAAGATGACTGAACTTTCAACTGTCGGCCGATCGATTACTGGCAGTGACAGGGAATGTGCATAGCAAATGGAGAGAGATAATTGCCGTGTTTACAAAATTCCTTTGCGTGCAATCCGTGGCTGCACAAAAATACTCACATCTATTATTTCAAAGATGCAACAGAAAGTTAAGCAAGACCAATAACAACAACGATGACAACAAGAATGAGTAAGGTTTCATGCGTCTTCAGGTTGCATCCTTTCAATCTTTCAAACTTCTCTTCATCAGCAGTGATTTTGTTCTGGTTCGTTGGTCCTATGGGACCTTAGCACGATTGACTTTTTGACTGTCTACTGCAACAAGTTCTGTCTGGCTCCGACAAAGAAGGAGTGATGACGGCGGCACGTCTTCGGCTCGCTTCAGTGCTTGTAGTCGCTGCTAAATGATCTACGAATCTGAATGCAATTTTTATTATTTTCGGTGTTCACTGTTCCACGATCAAAGATGAATAGATCGAAAGTTTCCCACAAGAAAACAATAATAATGACAACAAAAATGAGTAAAATTCGTACTGAGAGCAAGCAGTTCCCTGCCCCATCCCCACCAAGGACGTATCACAACATGTTTGGTTGGGGGTTATTAAAGGTCGGGAATGACAATTTAAGGGTTATGTGACATATAATCATTGTTTGGTTGGAGGGTAAGGGAATTGAGGTGAGACGAGGAAAGAGAATTAAGGAGTTCATTTCCCACGTATCTCTTTCCAGCCTCCCCCTGTTAATTCACATGGGAAGTTATTTTCATTCAAATTCATTTTACTAATTCCCACCACACACACCAAATATAGGATTGGGGTTAAAATTCAACTTCCCACGTCTAATCCCCTACTAAACTTCCACGTGTAAACTTCCATTCATTCTAGACAAGCACGTTGTCAGTGTTTCCCTAGTATGAGATTCATGACTAATTCACTAGCATAATGCTAATTGATCGCTACGATACTCAAAAAATGATTTAGTTGTACCGGATTAGTAGTCACTAGTAGAAAAAGGGGCTTTCGTTCGGGCCTGGCCAGCCCATTAGTCTCGGTTCTTCCATGAACCGGGACCAATGGATACATTCGTCCCGGTTCATGAGCCCAGGGGGCCGGCCGGGGCCTCGTGGTCATTGGTCCCGGTTCGTATGGACCCATTTGTCCCGGTTCCAGGCACGAACCGGGACCAATGGGCCTCGCTCCTGGCCCACAAACATTGGTTCCGGTTCTTGGCTCGAACCGGGACAGAAGGCTGGGCTTTAGTCCTGGTTCCAGCCATGAACCGGGACAAATGAGTTGCCTATATATACCCCATCGCTGTAGCAGCGCACTCCACAATGCTCTGTTTTTTCTGGACGGCAAGGAGAGGGCATTTGGGTGCTCTAGCTCACCTCCTATGCACACGAGGTGTTCGATGAAATGCCCAAGCCACGCTAGTTAAGCTTTCTCCTCTCGAAACTCGACCTCTAAGCTCCATTTCCCCCGAGATTTGTCTAGGTTTAGCGGTCCGTCACGTCCCGTCCCCGTCTTCACCGCCGTCGATCGCCCGCGCCGATCTCGTCGCCTGCACCACTATGGTGAGCCTCTTATCTTCTTCTGAAAGAAAAAAAATTCTTACTTTAGATAGATACTTGTCTAATTTTCTTACTTTTATTATTGCTTGTGCTTATATAGTGCGATGGTTTTGGTATCCGTCCCCGTCGGCCCTCGTCCTGGCTATGATTCGGATGTGGTATATATATATATATTATCTTTTATAACTATTTGGTTCATTTATTGTTTATGACAATTATGCCCATCAAGTTGACATAGATTTTATTTATGTAGGAGGTAGTTGAACCGGAAATTCCAACCGACCCTATTGTCGAGAGGTTAAATTTAGTTGAAGAAGAAAATAATTACTTGAAGCAAAAAATAAAAAATAAATGAGGAGGAGAAGATGATATTGGAGTTGCATGTTGCGGATGTCGTCGATGATCACAAGATCAAGATGGATGCAATGCGGTTGAAGATGAGAAAGATTAGAAAATATGTCATTCATACCGAGGCTTGGTATCATTATGCCGTTGAATCAATTTTTACCTTGGTTGTGATTATGATCGCATTTATTGTTGCATTGAAAGGTTTCACATAGTTTCAATGTATGGTTTAACTAGATGCTCTGGAGAGCTATATGTTGTCCAATGAGAACTATGTATGTACTTTGTTTTTAGTGTGATGATGACCTTCTATTAATTTGGTCACTTATCTATCCATGAGAGCTACATGTACTAAATTGATGATGTAACTTTGAATGGTGCATTTTATACACGAAGTGCATCCAGTTTTTGCCGTAAGCCTCTCTACTTTCTTGCACATGCTATGTGGGTGAAATGATGATACCATGCCAACTTTCAACCTTTTCAGAGTTCATTAGTAGTGCTTTTCAATTTCAGGGTCTTATAGCTCAAAATAATCGATAAATGCATGAAAAATAACAAATGAAGTCAGAAAGGGTTGAAAATTGATGATGTGGCTTTGAATGGTGCATTTTGAACATAGAAAAAGTATGGAGTTCAAATAAGTTCAAAAAAATGAAATCCCTTTGTAACAAACGAGTTTCCGTATGAAACCCTGATACTTCGAAAGAGATTGTCCGTTTTGTACATGAAGTGCTTACAGTTTTTGCCGTAAGCCTCTCTACTTTCTTGCACATGCTATGTGGGTGAAATGATGATACCATGCCAACTTTCAATCTTTTCATAGTTCATTTGTAGTGCTTTTCAATTTCAGGGTCTTATAGCTCAAAATAATCAGTAAATGCATGAAAAATAACAAATGAAGTCAAAAAAAGGGTTGAAAATTAATGATGTGGCTTTGAATGGTGCATTTTGAACACAGAAAAAGTATGGAGTTCAAATAAGTTCAAAAAAATGAAATCCCTTTGTAACAGACGAGTTTCCATATGAAACTCTCATACTTTGAAAGAGATTGTCTGTTTTGTACACGAAGTTCATCCAGTTTTTACCGTAACCCTCTCTACTTTCTTGCACATGCTAAGTGGATGAAATGATGATACGATACCAATTTTCAACCTTTTCAGAGTTTATTTGAAATGCTTTTCAATTTCAAGGTCTTATAGCTCAAAATAATCAGTAAATGCATGAAAAATAACAAATGAAGTCAGAAAGGGTTGAAAATTGATGACGTGGCTTTGAATGGTGCATTTTGAACACAGAAAAACTCTGGAGTTCAAATAAGTTTAAAAAAATGAAATCCCTTTGTAACACACGAGTTTCTGTATGAAACCCTCATACTTCAAAACAGATTGTCTGTTTTATACATGAAGTGCGTCCAGTTTTTGCCGTAACCCTCTCTAATTTCTTGCACATGCTATGTGGATGAAATGATGATACCATGCAAAAAGAAAATTAACAAAAAAACTTTTATAAAACTCTAATAGCAAAAGGAATGAACTAAAAAGCTTTTATAAACCTCTAGTATTTTTTAAACTAAAATTATATAAAATTCATGCCACTGAAATTACCAAAGTATTTTCTGTTCAAAACATGAAAAGCAGAAAGAAACAAAATAAACTTTAATAAAAAGTAGAAACAAAATTAAATAAATAAAAATTTAATAAAATAAATAAGTATAAGCAAAATAAAATAAAATAAACTTTAATAAAATAAATAAGTAGAAACAAAATAAAACATATTAAAATTTAATACAATAATAAGTAGAAACAAAATAATATAAACTTTTATAAAATAAAGAAGTAGAAACAAAATAAACTTTATAAAAGTAAAATAAATAAACTTTAATAAAATAAATAAACTTTAATAAAATAAATAAAAATAGCAATAGTAAGGTTTTTTGTTGTAAGTAGAAACAAAATAAAATAAATAAAGCAACAAAAAATAAAAAAAGTGCCAACTACTGGGCCACCACGGCGTGAATACGAGTAGAAACCCTACCATGGGCCAGGATTCAGGCCCGCAGAAGGCCCAGTAGGCCCATCAGGCATAGCAGTGACAATTAGGCTCGTAAGCCTGCAATCGAGAGGAGCTCGAGAGGGGTGTGTTGGGAAACGTAGTAATTTCAAAATTTTCATACGCACACGCAAGATCATGGTGATGCACAACAACGAGGGGGAGAGTGTTGTCTACGTACCAACGCAGACCGACTGCGGAAGCGATCACACAACGTAGAGGAAGTAGTCGTACATCTTCTTCCCGATCCGACCGATCCAAGCACCGTTACTCCGGCACCTCCGAGTTCTTAGCACACGTACAACTCGATGACGATCCCCGGGCTCCGATCCAGCAAAGCTTCGGGGAGGAGTTCCGTCAGCACGACGGCGTGGTGACGATCTTGATGTACTACCGACGCAGGGCTTCGCCTAAGCACTACAACGGTATAATCGAGGTGGAATTTGGTGGCAGGGGGCACCGCACACGGCTAAGGAACGATCTCAAGGATCAACTTGTGTGTCTATGGGGTGCCCCCTGCCCCCTTATATAAAGGAGCAAGGGGAGGAGGCGGCCGGCCAAGGTGTGGCGCGCCAAGGGGAGTCCTACTCCCACCGGGAGTAGGACTCCTAGTTGGACTAGGAGAGAAGGGGGAGAATAGGAGGAAGAGAGGAAGGAAAAGGGGGGGGGGGGGGGCGCCGGCCCCCTTCCCTTGTCCTATTCGGACTAGGAAGGGGAGGGGCGCGCGGCCACCTCTTGCCTCCTCTCCTCTTCTCCCTTAAGGCCCATGTTGGCCCAATAACCCCCCGGGGGGTTCCGGTAACCCCCTCGGTACTCCGGTAAAATGCCGATTTCACCCGGAACAATTCCGATGTCCAAATATAGGCTTCCAATATATCAATCTTTATGTCTCGACCATTTCGAGACTCCTCGTCATGTCCGTGATCACATCCGGGACTCCGAACTAACTTCGGTACATCAAAATACATAAACTCATAATTACTGTCATCGTAACATTAAGCGTGTGGACCCTACGGTTCGAGAACAATGCAGACATGACCGAGACATGTCTCCGGTCAATAACCAATAGCGGGACCTGGATGCCCATATTGGCTCCTACATATTCTACGAAGATCTTTATCGGTCAGACCGCATAACAACATACGTTGTTCCTTTTGTCATCGGTATGTTACTTGCCTGAGATTCGATCGTCGGTATCCAATACCTAGTTCAATCTCGTTACTGGCAAGTCTCTTTACTCGTTCCGTAATACATCATCTCATAACTAACATCTTAGTTATTATGCTTGCAAGGCTTATGTGATGTGTATTACCGAGAGGGCCCAGAGATACCTCTCCGACACTCGGAGTGACAAACCCTAATCTCGAAATACGCCAACCCAACATCTACCATTGGAGACACCTGTAGTACTCCTTTATAATCACCCAGTTACGTTGTGACGTTTGGTAGTACCCAAAGTGTTCCTCTGGTAAACGGGAGTTGCATAATCTCATAGTTATAGGAACATGTATAAGTCATGAAGAAAGCAATAGCAACATACTAAACGATCGGGTGCTAAGCTAATGGAATGGGTCATGTCAATCAGATCATTCAACTAATGATGTGACCTCGTTAATCAAATAACAACTCTTTGTTCATGGTTAGGAAACATAACCATCTTTGATTAACGAGCTAGTCAAGTAGAGGCATACTAGTGACACTCTGTTTGTCTATGTATTCACACATGTATTATGTTTCCGGTTAATACAATTCTAGCATGAATAATAAACATTTATCATGATATAAGGAAATAAATAATAACTTTATTATTGCCTCTAGGGCATATTTCCTTCAGTCTCCCACTTGCACTAGAGTCAATAATCTAGATTACACAGTAATGATTCTAACACACATGGAGCCTTGGTGCTGATCATGTTTTGCTCGTGGAAGAGGCTTAGTCAACGGGTCTGCAACATTCAGATCCGTATGTATCTTGCAAATCTCTATGTCTGCCACCTGGACTAGATCCCGGATGGAGTTGAAGCGTCTCTTGATGTGTTTGGTCCTTTTGTGAAATCTGGATTCCTTTGCCAAAGCGATTGCACCAGTATTGTCACAAAAGATTTTCATTGGACCCGATGCACTAGGTATGACACCTAGATCGGATATGAACTCCTTCATCCAGACTCCTTCGTTCGCTGCTTCCGAAGCAGCTATGTACTCCGCTTCACATGTAGATCCCGCTACAACGCTTTGTTTAGAACTGCACCAACTGACAGCTCCACCGTTTAAAGTAAACACGTATCCGGTTTGCGATTTAGAATCGTCCGGATCAGTGTCAAAGCTTGCATCAACGTAACCTCTTACGGTGAGCTCTTTGTCACCTCCATATACGAGAAACATATCCTTAGTCCTTTTCAGGTATTTTAGGATGTTCTTGACCGCTGTCCAGTGATCCACTCCTGGATTACTTTGGTACCTCCCTGCTAAACTTATAGCAAGGCACACATCAGGTCTGGTACACAGCATTGCATACATGATAGAGCCTATGGCTGAAGCATAGGGAACATCTTTCATTTTCTCTCTATCTTCTGCAGTGGTCGGGCATTGAGTCTGACTCAACTTCACACCTTGTAACACAGGCAAGAATCCTTTCTTTGCTTGATCCATTTTGAACTTCTTCGAAATCTTGTCAAGGTATGTGCTTTGTGAAAGTCCAATTAAGCGTCTTGATCTATCTCTATAGATCTTTATGCCTAATATGTAAGCAGCTTCCCCGAGGTCTTTCATCGAAAAACTTTTATTCAAGTATCCCTTTATGCTATCCAAAAATTCTATATCATTTCCAATCAGCAATATGTCATCCACATATAATATCAGAAATGCTACAGAGCTCCCACTCACTTTCTTGTAAATACAGGCTTCTCCAAAAGTCTGTATAAAGCCAAATGCTTTGATCACACTATCAAAGCGTTTATTCCAACTCCGAGATGCTTGCACCAGTCCATAAATGGGTCGCTGGAGTTTGCATACTTTGTTAGCTCCCTTTGGATCGACAAAACCTTCTGGTTGTATCATATACAATTCTTCTTCCAGAAATCCATTCAGGAATGCAGTTTTGACATCCATCTGCCATATTTCATAATTATAAAATGCGGCAATTGCTAACATGATTCTGACGGACTTAAGCATCGCTACGGGTGAGAAGGTCTCATCGTAGTCAACCCCTTGAACTTGTCGAAAACCTTTTGCGACAAGTCGAGCTTTATAGACAGTAATATTACCGTCAGCGTTAGTCTTTTTCTTGAAGATCCATTTATTCTCAATTGCTTGCCGACCATCGGGCAAGTCAACCAAAGTCCATACTTTGTTCTCATACATGGATCCCATCTCAGATTTCATGGCCTCAAGCCACTTTGCGGAATCTGGGCTCACCATCGCTTCTTCATAGTTCGTAGGTTCATCATGATCTAGTAGCATGACTTCCAGAATTGGATTACCGTACCACTCTGGTGCGGATCTTACTCTGGTTGATCTACGTGGTTCAGTAGTATCTTGTCCTGAAGTTTCATGATCATCATCATTAGCTTCCTCACTAATTGGTATAGGTGTCGCAGAAACAGTTTTCTGTGATGTACTACTTTCCAATAAGGGAGCAGGTACAGTTACCTCGTCAAGTTCTACTTTCCTCCCACTCACTTCTTTCGAGAGAAACTCCTTCTCTAGAAAGTTTCCGAACTTAGCAACAAAAGTCTTGCCTTCGGATCTGTGATAGAAGGTGTATCCAATAGTTTCCTTTGGATATCCTATGAAGACACATTTCTCCGATTTGGGTTCGAGCTTATCAGGTTGAAGCTTTTTCACATAAGCATCGCAGCCCCAAACCTTAAGAAACGACAACTTTGGTTTCTTGCCAAACCATAGTTCATAAGGCGTCGTCTCAACGGATTTTGATGGTGCCCTATTTAACGTGAATGCGGCCGTCTCTAAAGCATAACCCCAAAACGATAGCGGTAAATCAGTAAGAGACATCATAGATCGCACCATATCTAGTAAAGTACGATTACGACGTTCGAACACACCATTACGCTGTGGTGTTCCGGGTGGCATGAGTTGCGAAACTATTCCACAATTTTTCAAATGTACACCAAACTCGTAACTCAAATATTCTCCTCCATGATCAGATCGTAGAAACTTTATTTTCTTGTTACGATGATTTTCAATTTCACTCTGAAATTCCTTGAACTTTTCAAATGTTTCAGACTTATGTTTCATTAAGTAGATATACCCATATCTGCTTAAATCATCTGTGAAGGTGAGAAAATAACGATATCCGCCACGAGCTTCAATATTCATCGGACCACATACATCGGTATGTATGATCTCCAATAAATCTGTTGCTCTCTCCATAGTACCGGAGAACGGTGTTTTAGTCATCTTGCCTATGAGGCACGGTTCACAAGTACCAAGTGATTCATAATCAAGTGGTTCCAAAAGCCCATCAGTATGGAGTTTCTTCATGCGCTTTACACCGATATGACCTAAACGGCAGTGCCACAAATAAGTTGCACTATCATTATCAACTCTGCATCTTTTGGCTTCTACATTATGAATATGTGTTTCACTACTATCGAGATTCAACAAGAATAGACCACTCTTCAAAGGTGCATGACCATAAAAGATATTACTCATATAAATAGAACAACCATTATTCTCTGATTTAAATGAATAACCGTCTCGCATTAAACAAGATCCAGATATAATGTTCATGCTCAACGCTGGCACCAAATAACAATTATTTAGGTCTAATATTAATCCCAAAGGTAGATGTAGAGGTAGCGTGCCGACCGCGATCACATCGACTTTGGAACCATTTCCCATGCGCATCGTCACCTCGTCCTTTGCTAGCGTCCGCTTATTCTGTAGTCCCTGTTTCGAGTTGCAAATATTAGCAACAGAACCAGTATCAAATACCCAGGTGCTACTGCGAGCTCTAGTAAGGTACACATCAATAACATGTATATCACATATACCTTTGTTCACCTTGCCATCCTTCTTATCCGCCAAATACTTGGGGCAGTTCCGCTTCCAGTGACCAGTCTGCTTGCAGTAGAAGCACTCAGTTTCAGGCTTAGGTCCAGACTTGGGTTTCTTCTCCTGAGCAGCAACTTGCTTGCTGTTCTTCTTGAAGTTCCCCTTCTTCTTCCCTTTGCCCTTCTTCTTGAAACTAGTGGTTTTGTTAACCATCAACACTTGATGCTCCTTCTTGATTTCTACCTCCGCAGCTTTCAGCATTGCGAAGAGCTCGGGAATAGTCTTGTTCATCCCTTGCATATTATAGTTCATCACGAAGCTCTTGTAGCTTGGTGGCAGTGATTGGAGAATTCTGTCAATGACGCAATCATCTGGAAGATTAACTCCCATCTGAATCAAGTGATTATTATACCCAGACATTTTGAGTATATGCTCACTGACAGAACTGTTCTCCTCCATCTTGCAGCTATAGAACTTATTGGAGACTTCATATCTCTCAATTCGAGCATTTGCTTGAAATATCAACTTCAACTCCTGGAACATCTCATATGCTCCATGACGTTCAAAACGTCGTTGAAGTCCCGATTCTAAGCCGTAAAGCATGGCACACTGAACTATCGAGTAGTCATCAGCTTTGCTCTGCCAGACGTTCATAACATCTGGCGTTGCTCCAGCAGCAGGCCTGGCACCCAGCGGTGCTTCCAGGACGTAATTCTTCTGTGCAGCAATGAGGATAATCCTCAAGTTACGGACCCAGTCCGTGTAATTGCTACCATCATCTTTCAACTTTGCTTTCTCAAGGAACGCATTAAAATTCAACGGAACAACAGCACGAGCCATCTATCTACAATCAACATAAACAAGCAAGATACTATTAGGTACTAAGTTCATGATAAGTTTAAGTTCAGTTAATCAAATTACTTAAGAACTCCCACTTAGATAGACATCCCTCTAATCCTCTAAGTGATCACGTGATCCAAATCAACTAAACCATAACCGATCATCACGTGAGATGGAGTAGTTTTCAATGGTGAACATCATTATGTTGATCATATCTACTATATGATTCACGCTCGACCTTTCGGTCTCCGTGTTCCGAGGCCATATCTGTATATGCTTGGCTCGTCAAGTATAACCTGAGTATTCTGCGTGTGCAACTGTTTTGCACCCGTTGTATTTGGACGTAGAGCTTATCACACCCGATCATCACGTGGTGTCTGGGCACGACGAACTTTGGCAACGGTGCATACTCAGGGAGAACACTTCTTGATAATTTAGTGAGAGATCATCTTATAATGCTACTGTCAATCAAAGCAAGATAAGATGCATAAAAGATAAACATCACATGCAATCAATATAAGTGATATGATATGGCCATCATCTTGTGCTTGTGATCTCCATCTCCGAAGCACCGTCATGATCACCATCGTCACCGGCGCAACACGTTGATCTCCATCGTAGCATCGTTGTCGTCTCGCCAATCTTATGCTTCCACGACTATCACTACCGCTTAGTAATAAAGTAAAGCATTACATCGCGATTGCATTGCATACAATAAAGCGACAACCATATGGCTCCTGCCAGTTGCCGATAACTCGGTTACAAAACATGATCATCTCATACAATAAAATTTAGCATCATGCCTTGACCATATCACATCACAACATGCCCTGCAAAAACAAGTTAGACGTCCTCTACTTTGTTGTTGCAAGTTTTACGTGGCTGCTACGGGCTTAAGTAAGAACGCATCTCACCTACGCATCAAAACCACAATGATAGTTCGTCAAATAGACTCCGTTTTAACCTTCTCAAGGACCGGGCGTAGCCATACTTGGTTCAACTAAAGTTGGAGAGACAGTCTTCCGCAAGCCATCTATGTGCAAAGCACGTCGAGGGAACCGGTCTCACGTAAGAGTACGCGTAAGGTTGGTCCGGATCGTCTCGTCCAACAATACCGCCGAACCAAAGTATGACATGCTGGTAGGCAGTATGACTTGTATCGCCCACAACTCACTTGTGTTCTACTCGTGCAAATAACATCAAACCATAAAACCTAGGCTCTGATACCACTGTTGGGGAACGTAGTAATTTCAAAATTTTCCTACGCACACGCAAGATCATGGTGATGCACAGCAACGAGGGGGAGAGTGTTGTCAACGTACCAACACAGACCGACTGCGGAAGCGATCACACAATGTAGAGGAAGTAGTCGTACGTCTTCTTCCCGACCCGACCGATCCAAGCACCGTTACTCCGGCACCTCCGAGTTCTTAGCACACGTACAGCTCGATGACGATCCCCGGGCTCCGATCCAGCAAAGCTTCGGGGAGGAGTTCCGTTAGCACGACGGCGTGGTGACGATCTTGATGTACTACCGACGCAGGGCTTCGCCTAAGCACTACAACGGTATAATCGAGGTGGAATTTGGTGGCAGGGGGCACCGCACACGGCTAAGGAACGATCTCAAGGATCAACTTGTGTGTCTATGGGGTGCCCCCTGCCCCCGTATATAAAGGAGCAAGGGGAGGAGGCGGCCGGCCAAGGTGTGGCGCGCCAAGGGGAGTCCTACTCCCACCGGGAGTAGGACTCCTAGTTGGACTAGGAGAGAAGGGGGAGAATAGGAGGAAGAGAGGAAGGAAAGGGGGGGGGGGGCGCCGGCCCCCTTCCCTTGTCCTATTCGGACTAGGAAGGGGAGGGGCGCGCGGCCACCTCTTGCCTCCTCTCCTCTTCTCCCTTAAGGCCCATGTTGGCCCAATAACCCCCCGGGGGGTTCCGGTAACCCCCCCCCGGTACTCCGGTAAAATGCCGATTTCACCCGGAACAATTCCGATGTCCAAATATAGGCTTCCAATATATCAATCTTTATGTCTCGACCATTTCGAGACTCCTCGTCATGTCCGTGATCACATCCGGGACTCCGAACTAACTTCGGTACATCAAAATGCATAAACTCATAATTACTGTCATCGTAACGTTAAGCGTGCGGACCCTACGGTTCGAGAACAATGCAGACATGACCGAGACACGTCTCCGGTCAATAACCAATAGCGGTACCTGGATGCCCATATTGGCTCCTACATATTCTACGAAGATCTTTATCGGTCAGACCGTATAACAACATACGTTGTTCCTTTTGTCATCGGTATGTTACTTGCCCGAGATTCGATCGTCGGTATCCAATACCTAGTTCAATCTCGTTACTGGCAAGTCTCTTTACTCGTTCCGTAATACATCATCTCATAACTAACATCTTAGTTATTATGCTTGCAAGGCTTATGTGATGTGTATTACCGAGAGGGCCCAGAGATACCTCTCCGACACTCGGAGTGACAAACCCTAATCTCGAAATACGCCAACCCAACATCTACCATTGGAGACACCTGTAGTACTCCTTTATAATCACCCAGTTACATTGTGACGTTTGGTAGTACCCAAAGTGTTCCTCTGGTAAACGGGAGTTGCATAATCTCATAGTTATAGGAACATGTATAAGTCATGAAGAAAGCAATAGAAACATACTAAACGATCGGGTGCTAAGCTAATGGAATGGGTCATGTCAATCAGATCATTCAACTAATGATGTGACCTCGTTAATCAAATAACAACTCTTTGTTCATGGTTAGGAAACATAACCATCTTTGATTAACGAGCTAGTCAAGTAGAGGCATACTAGTGACACTCTGTTTGTCTATGTATTCACACATGTATTATGTTTCCGGTTAATACAATTCTAGCATGAATAATAAACATTTATCATGATATAAGGAAATAAATAATAACTTTATTATTGCCTCTAGGGCATATTTCCTTCAGGGTGCGACAGTGGGGCTTATAAACCACTACGCGCCCATCTCAACTAGCGAGGTGGGACTAAAGTTTTGGCCACGGGGAGCACGAGGCCTTCGGTCCCAGTTGGTGGCACCAACCGGTACCAAAGGGAAGCATTCGTACCGGTTTGCGCGACTTTTGGTCCCGGTTGGTGGCACCAACCGGGACAAAAGGGGGCATTGGTACCGGTTTGTGCCACGAACCGGTACCAATGCCCTGGGTATATAAGAAAACACTTAGCAGTTTCGATGAAATCCATCACTTCTTCTCCCCCGACGCCCTTGCTCCTCCTCGTCGCCGTCGCCACCCGACGCCCCTGCTCCACCTTGCCGTCGCCGCCGCCACCGACGTCGTCAGGATTCTCAACGTCGCCGTCGCCGTCGCCGCCCCCACCAACGCCGTCAGGCTGCTTAACGTCGTCGCCACCGCCGCTGACGCCCTCTGCCCCGACGTGCCGTCGACCCTCGCGCCCCCGCCGGCCCCGACGCGCCGCCCCCTATGAGCACCAGCCTGCTCCCGCGCCCCTCCCCTGTCCCGCGCCCCTGCGCCCCTACCCTGCCCCGCCGGCGCCGGCCCCTCCACTGTGCCCCTGGATCCGCCCCTGCGCGATGCTATTATATTTGTAGATGTTTTTATATGTTTTTTAGAAGTTTTTAGATGCTATTCTTAGATGTTTTTACTTGTTTTTAGGTTATTTTAGTTTATGTTTAGTTCAGTTTTAAGATTAGGAAAATTTTGGATGTGTAGTTATATTTATTTAGGTGTCTAGTTAATTTAGATGTTGTAATTTGTTCATAAAAATTGTGCACTTTTGTATAGAAACTTTTATTTTTTTCATATGTACGAAAATGTAGAGTGAAAAGTTTTATATATGCAAAAGTTACATTTTTAGAAAAGTTTTATATATCTAGCTAGGAAAGGAAAGAAGAAGAAAAAGAATGAGAGGAAGAAGGAAAATAAGAAGAGGAAGAAAGGAGAAGAAGAGGAGAGGAAGAAGAGGAGAAATAAATAAGAAGAGGAAAAAAGAAGAAAAAGAAGAGGAGAAGAAGAAAGGAATAGAGGAGAAGAAAAAAAATAGGAATCTATTTTCTCTTCTTCTCCTCTATTCCTTTCTTCTTCTCCTCTTTTTTTTCTTCTTTTTTTCTTCGTTGTCGATTTACCCCGTCCCGATAACTTCGTTTAGTTTTAGGATTATTTTAGTTTATGTTTAGTTTCGGAAGAAGGAAAAGAAAAAGGAGAAGAAGAGGAGAGGAAGAAGAGGAGAAATAAATAAGAAGAGGAAAAAGGGGAAAGAAGAGGAGAAGAAGAAAGGAATAGAGGAGAAGAAGAGAAAATAGAAATTTTCTATTTTCTATTTTCTCTTCTTCTCCTCTTTTTTCTTCTTCTTTTTTTCTTCGATCTTCTCCTTTATTCCTTTCTTCTTCTCCTCTTTTTATTTCTTCTTCGTCTTCTTATTTTTTATCGGGTATGTAGTTGTCGATATACCCCGTCCCCGATAACTTCGACATGAGGGGGGGGGGAGGGGGAGGGGTCACCGAGGGTTTGAGGGGCGAGGGGCGGGAACTAGCTAGGGTAGAGGGTCGAGGGTCACCGAGGGGTTGAGGGTCGCCGAGGGTTCGAGGGTCGAGGGGTCGTCGTATGTTGTCGTTGTCGATATACCCCCTCTCGACCGTGATAACTTATACCACGGGAGCACCCCACGGCCCTCTCGCTCGACCAAAACTCTCGAGGACACCCAAACCCTAGAAAAAAACGATGTCGGTCTCCTACCCCCTCCCGCCGCGCCCCTACCCGATCGACAAACTCTCTTAAGGCCACCCAAATTTACCAAGTTAAAAGAGCATTGTCGTCGAGGCCACCCCAAACCCTAGAGAAGCGTCGAGGCCAGGCCACTAATATGGTTCCTTATTGTGCTTAGCTAGCTAGTTAAACGTTTGCCACTAATATATCCATCTGTCATGTTTGAATAATAATTGCCATGTTGTAAATATTTGCAGAAACTATGGATCCGCACCCCCGAGACGAAGCACAAGAAGCGGTGTTGGGGGATATAATCGCACATGGAAGTGATGCCGTCTTGTCGTTTCTCAACGACACATGCACCGATGGTCTGGAAAGACAGGATGAAGAAGCAGGCTACGACGACGATGATCAAACAATGGAGGAGGAAGGACACCGTGATAACGGCTCCGGTGACCGAATGGAGGGGGAAGGACACCGTGATGATGACTCCAGTGACCGAATGGAGGGGGAAGGACACCGTGATGACGGCTCCGGTGACCGAACGGAGTTCGGCCAGGTATATATATTAATTAATTAAGCATGTGCTGACTATACCTAATTGATGCATTAATTGTTTTTGGTATGTACACATATTAACTCTCTTCTTTTTATACTTTTCTAGCCCTCCGGATCAAGCAACACTTTGATAACGAGACGAGGCCCGAAGAGAAAGTTGCGCTCGGATGAAAGGTACACGATCATCGAAATTGATCGCGCTGGCCAACCGATTGAACCCCTCCGGACCAAGCAAAAATTTAATGCTCAGTGCGGGGTTCTAGTGAGGGACATGATCCCTATCAGCATCGAGCAATGGTTGAAGCCTAAGGACAAAGACTCTCAGGTGTCTTATGTCAGCGATAGGCAGAAAGCTGATCTTTGGACCGTGCTGCAGGAAAATTTCACCTTCCTGCTAGAGGAGGATCCGGAGAATCCAGTTAAAAAGCCAATGATCAAGGCTTATGCTCTTAAGAAGATGGCTGAGCTATTCAGGAGGTGGAAGAATGACCTGAAATCATCATTTGTTGACCAAGACAAGACTCCAGAATTCATCCGCCGATTTGAGAAGATCAAAGATCAGTGGCCCGCATTTGTCACCAAAAAGAAATCTGAGAGCAGCGAAGATGTCAGCGACAAACAAGAAAAATGCTGCAAAGAAGAAGCATTACCATTGCACGGGGTCAGGTGGCTACCTAAAAGCCCGGCCGTTGTGGGACAAGGCTGAGAATGACCTCATTGCTAAAGGGATCGAACCAGAGACGCGACGCTGGCCAGAACGTTGCAGGACTTGGTTCTTCGGGGTTGGGGGAAAATTGGACCCTGTAACAGGGAAGTGCGTTTGGACCAACGAGCAGCTGAACACACCCATCGAGAAGCTTCAAGAGTATATCGAAAAGGTGCAGCAAGGGACATTCGTTCCGGACAGAGAGAACGACGAGCTCACAGAGGCCCTCGAGAACCTTGAGCACCCTGGATGGACACGAGGCATGCCAGGCTCCCTTTCATGGAAGGCTGGATTTCCCGATGCAGGCGGTTACAAACGCCGAGAGAGGAAGAAGAAAAAAGGAGTTGACCCAACTACAGGCGCTGCACGCAACGGTACAAGCGCTAGAGGAATGAGACGAGGCCCGCAGCGCGCGACCTACCGAAGCTGCTACACCCAAAGCTACACCGCCATCTCAGCGGAGAAGCAGCGTGGCTTCCATGGAGCTAATTCAGGAGCCTGTCTTCACGGCTCCTGCTAGCTACCCCGTGGACTTAATCACGGAGTCTCACAATTGCCATCTTATGGCGCAATGGATGGATATGAAAGTCAAGGCGACTGTTGGTTCTGTTGCACATCCTGAACCTGGCGCAACTTTTCACTGTCGGCCGATTCCAGAAGGATATGCTAGGGTGATGGTGGACAAAATAACGGAGGGATTTGAGGAGCTCGAGCTTGATGATACGTCTCCAACGTATCTATAACTTTTGATTGCTCCATGCTATGTTATCTACTATTTTCGGCAATATTGGGCTTTATTATCCACTTTTATATTATTTTTGGGACTAACCTATTAACCGGAGGCCCAGCCCAGATTTGCTGTTTTTTTTGCCTATTTTAGTGTTTCGAAGAAAAGAAATATCAAACGGAGTCGAAATGGAACGAAATCAACTAGAGAAGTTATTTTTGGAAGGAAAGCTACCGGATGGACTTGGACCCCACGTAAGGAGAGAAGGGAGGTGCCCACGAGGGTGGGGGGCACCCCCCTAGGGCGCGCCCCCCTGCCTCGTGGGGCCCCCGAAGCTCCACCGACGTACTTCTTGCACCCATATATACCTACGTATCCTAAAACTTCCAGAAGAGACAATAGATCAGGAGTTCCGCCGCCAGAAGCCTCCGTAGCCACCGAAAGCCAATCTAGACCTGTTCCGGCACCCTGCCGGAGGGGGCAATCCCTCTCCGGTGGCCATCTTCATCATCCCGGTGCTCTCCATGACGAGGAGGGAGTAGTTCTCCCTCGGGGCTGAGGGTATGTACCAGTAGCTATGTGTTTGATCTCTCTCTCTCTCTCTCTCTCTCGTGTTCTTGATTTGGCACGATCTTGATGTATCGCGATCTTTGCTATTATATTTGGATCCTATGATGTTTCTTCCCCCCTCTACTCTCTTGTAATGAATTGAGTTTCTCCTTTGAAGTTATCTTATCGGATTGAGTCTTTAAAGATTTGAGAACACTTGATGCATGTCTTGCCGTGCGTATCTGTGGTGACAATGGGATACCACGTGATTCACTTGATGCATGTTTTGGTGATCAACTTGCGGGTTCCACCCATGAACCTATGCATAGGGGTTGGCACACATTTTCGTCATGATTCTCCGGTAGAACTTTGGGGCACTCTTTGAGGTCCTTTGTGTTGGTTGAATAGATGAATCTGAGATTGTGTGATGCATATCATATAATCATACCCACGGATACTTGAGGTGACATTAGAGTATCTAGGTGACATTAGGGTTTTGGTTGATTTGTGTCTTAAGGTGTTATTCCAGTACGAACTCTAGGGCTGTTTGCGACACCTATAGGAATAGCCCAACGGATTGATTGGAAAGAATAACTTTGAGGTGGTTTCGTACCCTACCATGATCTCTTCGTTCGTTCTCCGCTATTAATGACTTTGGAGTGACTCTTTGTTGCATGTTGAGGGATAGTTATGTGATCCAATTATGTTAGTATTGTTGCGGGAACTTACACTAGCGAAAGTATGAACCCTAGGCCTTGTTTTCTATCATTGCAATACCATTTACGCTCACTTTTATCATTAGTTACCTTGTTATTTTTATAATTTCAGGTTACAAATACCTTTATCTACCATCCATATACCACTTGTATCACCATCTCTTCGCCGAACTAGTGCACCTATACAATTTACCATTGTATTGGGTGTGTTGGGGACACAAGAGACTCTTTGTTATTTGGTTGCCGGGTTTCTTGAGGGAGACCATCTTCATCCTACGCCTCCTACGGATTGATAAACCTTAGGTCATTCATTTGAGGGAAATTTGCTACTGTCCTACAAACCTCTGCACTTGGAGGCCCAACAACGTCTACAAGAAGAAGGTTGTGTAGTAGACATCACTTGACCACCCTACCGGTGAAGGGGAGACTCGGCTGGGTTCTGCTCTTAAGACTCCATGCCTATGGCGGAAGGAGCTCATCAACCTTCCGAACTGGACGCCTCCGCCTCCTCCTCCTCCTCCTCCTCCTCCTGTGAGTCAGGGCACTCCGCCTCCTCCACTGCCTCCTCCTACGGCGAGTGATTAGGGCACTCAGCCTCCTTCTCCGGCGTGTGGCGGCACTCCGCCTCCTTCTCCGCCTGCGCCGGCGCGCCCGAGCAGCCACCAGTCTCCTCCTTCTCCGGCGTGTGGCACCTTGTCACACATTGTAAGCACTACAAAATTGTGAAGGAGGTCAGCCACCACAACACTTCATTTGCCTGCTTGTTGCCTGCAAAAGACGATAGCTTAAGAAAAGTGATCACAAAGGTAAAACATAAAAATAACATCATCTCCTGTACTAATCCTACCATCTTTAGTTATAAATTATGATCAATTATTTCCTGGAAAATTCTGTACGTGTTGGCTGTATCTGGATGCTATGGAAAAGAATATATCGAGCACATTATTTTACGTGTATTTCTTATAGTAGCTGGTGCTACTGAAAGTGGTGATTTTACCTATTTCCTCTCAATCCAGTTCAAAGTTCGTATAAGAATCCATGTGTTTAAACGGTGGGTCTCCTTGCTATAGTTATTTTTATTTACACATTTTGATTGTTCTGCAGGTTTCCGTCCAAAAACTTCTGTTGCTGAAAAACTCGCTATCATACGTGTTCTTCCATTGCTATTGTTTGGTATTTTGGTTTCTCCTTCAATTCATCAATAGTTAAAAGAATATTTACGGAAATTACTTATTAAAAACACGAAGGATGGTTCATTATCTATGCATCACACTGCCGAGATCATTGGTGCGATCCGGTTTCTTTGGTTTGTAATTTGACTATACATGCAGAAAATATCATGATGTTGTTGAATATGCACTATTTTCATGTATTTTACCTCTTATCATGTGTAGCATATTGGAGGAGCACCATGTAGTACTATCTTTCGTATTCTGTTGGAGATGGTTGTGAGCTCTTATACCAATTTAAAAACCAGTGATGCAGCTTTACAACTTTACTGAAAGCACTTGTAAAATTACTGTTACATGAATGAATCAGGGATATGGTATGTTCCTTGCAGTACTATGTATTGATTAAGCACACAGGTACCCTATGTTGTTGTGAAAGTTGAATCACTCATGTTTTTCCAGAACTTATTACTCTTGGTTCTGATTAAAAATCGGCTGTAAAATACGCTAGTATAGATGCATTAGGAGCCGTTGCTCAGCATTTCAAAAGTGACATGGATGGAAGCATATTTTTTTAATTTTCTTCTATACATTATACTCCCTTAGTAATAGTTTGTATAATGCCCTTAGTCCATGACTGCACTGCCAGGTTGTTGACAAGATAGATATTAAAATGGATGACTTTCTTGAAGATGGGTCACAAGAAGCTACTATTTTGGTCATTCAAGCACTTGCAATAGCTGTGCCGCATTCAACAGATAGACTATGTAAATATATCCTACTCACTACATTTTGACCAAAATTTGCATGGTTGATTCGCTCACTCTTTGTTCACACATCCTGATATTAATATGTTCTTCTGTTTCCTTTGACCATGCATACATCTTTTAACCAAGATATTTAAACTTACAAGTGTCCCACCTACCGGAAATGATATTGAACGGGCGTCATGAAAGAGCAAATGTATTCCATGGAGCGTTGCATGCTTTCGATGCTACAGGTTGACCTTTATCCAAAATGGTCCAGTGTTTCACTTATTTCATAGAAGCCATAAACTTAGTATTGAGTCTGCCTCTAACCTTTATCTATAGTGCTGCTTGTGTCGTTTGTTTATAATCCCAGTATAATTTTGTAAGTTATTTGCTCATTATTCACACCCTGAACAATTTCTAGGCAATAGAAACTGCATTTGCATTCATGTATGGACTGTTACATCGTGCTAGATTGTGCCTTTAGTTGTTGTAGACTCGGGTTTAGAAATTGATTATCTTCAGCATGCAAATGCACTTTTGATTGATCTCAGATCTCATTTCGCTATTGCAGATCAACATTATAATTAAGGTATTGTACACCTCTCCCGAAGGTTTGGCAAGATCTTGAAGGTGTTGGAGGCTTGGCAAGAGCTGCAAGTTGGAGTGATGATACTTCCTTCCTCTAGCCATTTCTTGTTCTCTTTTACGTTGTACTGCTTTATCTTTAAGTGCTTCAATGTACATTGACTGCAAAAACAAAACCATGGAACCAGGAAACTGAAGCATGTATATTGAAACATATGTATCTGGTTTGTTATGTTTATGGAATGAAGCTTCAGGTTTTGGATGAGCCCTATATGTAACTTTGATTGAAATGAATCTATTAAGTTATGTGATCTCTCCTGTTTGGCTGAACATGGTGAATGAATATTAAATTAGGTATATGTTGCCAACAATAGCTTTGCTAGTGAAATGCAACATTGTGGCATACTTATTGCCAGGAAATCATGTTTGCCCGGCAGTGGAACTGCCGGTAACTGTTGTTCCTATGCCACAACCAATCTGCCGGGAGAAAATGAAACTGTCGGGAAATATATGCGTCGGGGCAGAAAAACTATCGGGAATAGTTTATCTGTCGGGAGAAGTAATCCCCGGCAGCCGTTCTTGTGGCAGTTCTATCTGCCAGGAGAACCACATTCCCGGCAGTTTATCTGCCCTCTTAAGGGCTTTCTCCCGGCAGATTGCATGCCATTGCATTCATGTTGTGGTGTAGTGAGCCACTCCGTCTGCTCCGGCGTCTAGCAGTACTGCCAGAGGCAGGCAATACAGATTCGGTCCATCTCTCAAGCCTCTAGAGAAGTTACCATACGAGAGGACTATGGAAGAAAACGCGAAGATCGTGGAAAAAGAAGTGAATGACTTCTTTGAAGGGGTGAAAGCAAAGAGAGATCCACCTCCGGAGGAGAAGGTAGACCGGGTGAAAGCAAAGCACACACTCGATGCCCTGAGGAAACCACCAAAGTCTCCGTCGAAAACCAACTATGAGCACATTACTGCAAAGGTATATATCAAAGCGGAGCGGTCGGGAAATACTATCAGTGATCGAAGGTTAGCAGAACGACGAGTTGGGAAAAAAATTGCCCAGCTCGGCGAACAAGCAGACCAATCGTGCCCCCCTCGCTCAAGGTGTCTAGCGATATCGTCGCTAATGATCCGGGGATGGTGCCCGGTTATAGCAATCTTGAAGATTACCTGCTCGACGATGTACATTATGATTTCTTGGGAAGAACACCAATACCATTACGGGAAGCCTCTTGTCAAAGATGAAAAATCTCTAACAACGATGATGCGAAGATTCCATGATTGGTACATGAAAATCTGCAGAGAGTCTGGGGGGACGAATACTTTGTATTTGAGAGTTAAAGAGGAACACGACCTCGTTGGAATTGACTTGTTGATTGTTCCATTTGAGGAGTTCTTCCAGTGGTTCAATCAAAAGGCCCTCGATAAATTAACGGTCACTTGCTACTGTCTGTAAGTACTACTTCTGTCATTAAGTCTCTATATATAGCTCAGCTCTTTCATTGCATGTACATATGATTATCCTCACTATATTATGCAGATTGAATTTCGTCGATTGCAGAAAAGCAGAAATGTATGATATTGGGTTCATTAACACAAATCTCATAGATAAATTTGAGGTTGAAAAGAACATCGATGATGCTGAGGCCAACTTTCTCAAATCATTGATAGTAAATAAAAACAAGTAAATCAAAACAAAGATAAAATACTCTTTCCTTACAACTTCGAGTGAGTGTTACTGTCTTGTGCATATTCGGCTTCCCTTATTACTCGAGCAAGGTTATAGTAATGTAATTGATGAGTTATGCATGCATGCGCAGCTTCCACTATATTCTCCTGGAGATTAAGCTTGAGAAGGGACTAGTAACCATCTTAGACTCGAGACGAAAATCTCCTAAGACCTATGCGGACATGACTAAAATGCTTGAGAAGTAAGTTCAATCGATCATTATCGCACCATATCGACAACTTTTTGTTCATTTCCTGATATCAAGTAATTGTTTTCTTTGTCTCGCAGGGTTTGGAAAGTATTCACCGCACAAGCTCCCGGACTGCCGGGGGAGCTGCAATGGACATACCCGAAAGTAAGTAGTACTAGCTAGCTTGTTCCGCGCATCTCGATCCCGTTGATTCTAGCTACTTTCATCAATGCCATTTATAATGCTTCATTATCAGTTTGATTGACCTCTATTTCTCGTAAAGTGCTTGTGGCAGGAACAAGGGAATGATTTCTGGGATACTACGTGTGCGAGTTCATCTACAACGCGACTTGCAAAGATAAGAGGGGCTACTCTAAAAGACAATTTGATGTGCGTAAGCAATAATATTCACAATTTCATTTTATTACACCATCATTTCTATTGAGTTTAATTCATATATATGTATTAACCCCCTTCTTCAAATTAGACGTGGGAGATGCGGAATGAACTCCTACCAGAAGATCGCATGAAAGCGATTCAAGAGGAATTAGCGGGATTCTTTCTTGACCACATCAACAATAAAGCCGGAGAATACCATGTGGAACTTGATTTTAGATGCTAGGGGGTTGTAACAGATCTTACATATTGTATATGTATGTAGCCAGTAGCGTCGGATAGATAATACGAAAACTTGTTGTTTGACCAATCTCTCGGAGAAGGAGAGGTCGATCAGTTCTCTCGGTATGCATGATGAACTTCTGTACTTAATGGTTTCCTTCATTTTCTTACTAGCTAGCGTGTCGAGGGCCTCTCTATACATATAGTACGTAGCATCGACCAAGCACGGAGATAAGAGAGGACACTTCTCTCTATTAATTAATTAGCTACCTAACACAATATATGAAACACCTTAATTAACCATACAAAAACCCCAAATCCACCCCTTTCAGGAAAAAACCCTAGCCCCTGAACAGCTGACGCGTGGATGCCTATTGGTCCCGGTTGGTGCCACCAACCGGGACTAAAGGCCCTCCTGCCTGGGCTCGCCACAACGGCCACGTGGAGGCCCATCTGTCCCGGTTCGTATAAGAACCGGGACTAAAGGCCAAGGGCGTTAGTAACGACCCTTTGGTCCCGGTTCCGCAACCGGGACAGATGGGCCTTATGAACCGGGACAAATGGCCCTTTTTCTACTAGTGAGTATATAACAATCAATGCACGTCACTCAGTCTAGCAGCCAACATGACACTTGCATAACTATGGGAGCACCATTGCAAGATATGCTTTCTTCTTCATCCTCTTCTTTATATAATATAA